>CM040405.1:22109947-23504084 GCA_022702515.1 Ilyophis sp. 1 JC-2022
TACCAAAGCACATCAGCACTAAAAGTGAAAGAGAATATTGGCACCGTCACAAACAAAGCCGTACCAATGACTGAAAAGAATTTCCTCCATTCCATTTCACAATATTAAGACATTCATAAAAGTTGAACATTTCATTATAAACAGCAGCAGAAAAAATCTAATGGGAAATGTCTGAATTGTCCTTGGATATGTGTGTAATGTTGTCCAGGGGGCAGTGCTTTTCAGATGAATGGACTTGAAAACAGACTGAATATGTATAGCAATGGTACGACAGTAAGGAACCGAGCATGCATAGACTGAGATGCTGCGGGAGGCCTATCAGTAAATTTAACTGAATGTAATTAAACGTACATCATTAAATTAAAAATGCATCATCAATGCAGTATTGTATGAATATAAAATGTGCAGTATGTGTGGAAAAAGAAGCCAGACATTGTTTTGTGTAGTGGTTTTATTGTTAAAAAAATGTTTGTGTAGGAGGAGAAGTTGGCACTTCCCTTGTTTTTTGGTTTCCAGTTTTTAAAATGAGTATAGCACCCCAGAGGGGTCCTTTGACAGTGAAGTCCAGGAGTGAGCATTCTAACTCATCCAGTGGGTACTAGAGGGCACATCATAGGGGTGTAGCCTGCATGCATTGAAATGTAGGTTTTATTTTTTATGAAGTATATTGTTTTGTTTGTACCTGTCGTCTTCTTTGTTGCACTGTGAATATTTTTCTCATGAATCTGCACACGCCCTAAACCGGGGAATTCACGGAAATTCCTCAACTCAATAGTGCTAATTTACTCCCAACTGCCGGACTCCAAACTGGCACATTGATTTTGGTAAGGAAACCACGCTCTCTCTTCCCCAGAATTTCCCAGCAGACACAGAGCCAGTGTTTGGCCGTAGGCCGATTTATGTCAGCACCAGCTGCCTGGTGACAAATATTCACCTACTACTCTGAGGCCAAGTCATGTTAAAGGGTAACAAAACACTAAAACCACTTATTTTAGATGAGAACTGATAAAAAAATAAATCTTTTTTTCTAAGTGTTACTGATTGATTCTGCTCCCAATCTTGACATTTTACAGCAGTCAGCGCAAACAGTGTAAACCCAAAGGATCTGGCTCAAAAGTGTCTCTAGTGGTAATACGTTAGGTACTGCATGTTCGGCCTGTCATTGGCCAGAAACTTCATCCAGCTGACGTATGACTCCCGGTGACGAAATAGAGTACTACAGTCATGACGTATTTTTGTTGGCCAATTCGGCGGTTTCTTCCGGGCATGGGTTCCCTCGCCGATTTCCAATGAGGTTTTAACATGGGGTTTTCGAATTTGTGCCGAATATAAGGTTTGTGGTTAAGACACTGCACAAAGAAATTAAGGGAACACTTAATGAACACAGTATACCACCAAGTCAATTAAACCTCTGGGATATCGATCTTTCCAGTTAGGAAGCGTAAACGATTGTGAATGAATTTCACCTGCTTTGATACAAATGAAAGTGACAACAGATGGACAGGAGAGGCAACAGCAAGACAACCCCCAAAAAGTAAATAGTTTTGCAGGTGGTGGCCACAGACTATTTCTCTCTCCTTATCCTTCCTGACTGATTTTTCTCTAGTTTTGCATTTTGCTAGTGCCCTTGTCACTACTGGTAGCATGAGGCGGTACCGACAGCCCATTCAGGTTGCACAGCTAGTCCAGCTCCTCCAGGATGGCACATCCATACGTGCTGTCGCAAGAAGGTTTACTGTGTCTCCCAGCACAGAGCGTGGAGGAGATACCGGGAGATGGGCCATTACACGAGGAGAGCTGGACAGGGCCGTAGAAGGGCAACAACCCAACGGCAGGACCGGTATCTGCTCCTTTGTTTGAGGAGGAACAGGAGGAACACTGCCAGAGCTCTACAAAATGACCTCCAGCGGGTACTCGTGTGCATGTTTCTGACCAAACTGTCAGAAACAGACTCCATGAGGGCCCGACGTCCTGTAGTGAGACCTGTGCTCACCATGCAGCTCGATTGGCATTTGCCAGAGAACACCATAATTGGCAGGTTCGCCATTGGCGCCCCATTCTTTTCACAGATGAGAGCAGGTTCACATTGAGCACATGTGACAGGTTTGGTTAATTGACTTGGCATTACACTGTGATGATTAAGTGTTCCCTTAATTTTTTTGAGCAGTGTATAAGCCTAAGGAAGTTCACACGTTTTGTTAATGAAGATAATCTCCAAAAATAAATGCACTCTTTGCGATTTTTGAACCACACACGCAATTAATATAAAATATAAATTGAATATAACGTTATGCTAAAGTGAACTACATTACTACAGCAATCAGTCGCATTCCGTAAACATCACTCACCACCACACTGAACAGTTTTTCGAGCCTGCCGTCCTCCCGCGTTCAACTCGACCCCGGCACTTTGTAGGCTATTTGCTACCCCCTGGAGTAAAGCAAAATCCAGAGCTGCCTGCTTATATTGGCCTACATACACGATTTAGGCGGGTCCTTTCTGATGTCGCAGGTTGCGGGTTTTTGGGTTGTTTTAAAAAAAAAATCTGGCGCTACTATTGTTCGAAGACATTAGCTTGCTTATCAATTTAGATATTAATTTAGCTAGCTATTCCACCCCCTCCCGTCCATAATCCCCCTACTCTCCCGTTTGTTTGGGCGCGTTTCTGACGGGGAGGTTGATTAACTTTGTCTCTCGAGTCATGTTTGGCAATGCTGGATTAGCTAGCTAGCAACCTAACAATAGCCGATGGCAATCAGTTTTAATTGAACAGTTATTAAATTCGTCCGAACTAGCTGCCCAATGTCCTAGCTGGCTGGCCATATGAGTTAAGTTAGCTACGTACTGCGATCGCCTAGCTACTATCTATGTCCTAAGTGCAGCTAATTTAACTAGCTAGAGCATTTTATTTTGCTTACAAAATAAAACATAGCTTCAAACAGCAGCTAGCTAGGCAATTGTAGTCATATATGGCCAGCTAGCTAGGAAAATAGGCAGCTAATTGGGACTAATAAGGTAGCTAGCTATGGAAGTCGAATACATACATGCTTGCCATACAAAGACCTTAGTTTTAAATAGTATTCATTCATATTCTTGAATTTCATATAAAACAAGTTGATGTGGAAAAGTTTGAAAGGAGCGCTGACATGACTAGCTGCGAACTACATTCAGAGCAGCTAGGCAAGGATCTGCTGAGATGACGTGTATTTATACCGACAAGTTGTAGTTTGAATATAGAAACTGGTTAGCAACATACTTTTAAAAACCATATAAAAGCCTAAGAATTTATGGTTAATATACGAATGTGTGTAATTTATGTCGTAGAACAAAACGTGAAAACTCTCTTAGGCTCATATTAACTACAGACCTTATATTCGGCACAAATCCGAAAACCCCATGTTAAAACCCCATGTTAAAACCCCATTGGAAATCGGCGAGGGAACCCATGGCTCAAAAATGCTAACTCACTTCCGGGTTTTACGACTACAAACTGTAGCACTCTATTGAAACCTGTACAGCTACGCCCTGAAGTTTTGGAGTGAGGGCAGGCTACGCCCCAGCTATAAAAGCGAATCTCAGCGGTTGATCTGCGATTCTGCGTGGAGAGGGGATAGGAGAGAGAGCGAGCGATCGTTCTTTTTTCTGTCTAGCTTAGCAAGTAGAGAGAGGAACAAAGCAGCCGCTGCGAGTGCTGTAGTAGACTGAGCAAAAGGCTACTAGTGAAAACAATTGCTGGGGCATGGTTTGATACCTGGAGCTCAGCCCATATATTATTACCTTATCACACCCAGATTTTGGCATTTTTTTAATTTCAAAAGGGGACGGGGTCTAGCTAAACCAGTGTGCTTTGTTACCCTTTAAGTCACCTGAAAGCTCAGTATTATGATGTATGAGGTTTGGCATCTTTGTGAAGGCTGACAATGGCAAAAAATAAAAACAAGCCAAAGTCTTGGTGGTAGTGTTAAGAAAGGACAAATGCAATGTTAATACATATCCCTCCCAAAAGAGAGGGTTTGAATTGGGTGGGGGATTGGATTGGTGCATTACCTGCAGCTCAGGTCCGGCTCTAGCCATTTCCTTAAGTGTGTCACTGCCCAGATTAACCACCATTTGCTTGAAGCGATTGATTTCGATTTCTCCAAGTTTCTTCTGCTTCTCCACCTCCAGCCTATTAATCTTCTCCTGGTATGACAGCTCTTGCTCCCTTGCCTTTAAAAGGCGAGTCAGCTCTGCTTCCTAGGGAGTGAGGGAGAGGAGTGGACAAGAGCATATGCAAACATTGGCTAATCGGACTGACAACTGCGCTGTTACTGAGAGAGAACAAAATTATAAAGACATTCCAAAAATATTGAAGCAGTGTTTTAGCGGACACACACACACAGACTTTATATTATTTATTGAATAAAGCACTGGATGCACATTCACACACCACACAATATAACTTTTCATAAACAAAACCAAACTATACCCTAAATACCACTAAAGTAGTCTTCCAAGGGAAGAAAGATGAGAATGAAGTGTGTTGTAACTCACAGCCTCAATACTCTGAGCCTCAGCCTTCAGCTTGGCCTCGTTCACAGCTGCCTCTCCCTGGATAAGGGCCGCCTCAGCTCTGGACTGTGCTTCTGCCGTTGCTGCTCCTGTGCTTTCCACTGCCATGCTGAGAGAGACAGAGACAACGCACTGAAACAATATGTTAAACACTATAATACAGAGAAAGATATGCTAAGTATACTCAAACCTAGTGTGCGAGTAGCATTAGTCCATCCTGATTCTGTATTTATTATGTGGGGTGGATCTGGCTCACATCTCTCTCTGGTACCTCTTAGGGGTAATTTATTGCTGGATTGTAATAAAGCAGTAAGTGCTGCAGTTTCACCTGAGAGCCTCCAGCTCTAGCAGCTCTTTCCGGGCCTTCTCAGCCTCAGCCTGATCAGTGATCCTCTGCCTCTCCAGACGACCCTTGGCTTCCTGCTCCAAACGCTGTGCCTCATGGCTGGAGCAGAGAGAAACAATACCTATTAGTAAGTTACTAAGAGAGAGTACAATAGTAATAGAGAGGCACTGGCAGAAACAAGAGAGAGGGAGAGGTGCAGAGTGAGCATTAGGTGCAGAGAAAGCAAGCAAAATGGGCACAGACCGGGCAGCAGCCTCCAGTGAGTTGGTGGTGATCTCGATGGCGAGCTGGACGCTCTTCTGCAAGGCATCCCGGGTTCTTTGGTCTACTGGCTCCACAGATTGGATGTCCACACTGGTAATGACCAACCTATTCTGGCTGAAGCGCAAACTGGACCGCACTGCCAACTTCTCATCAAACCCAAACACAGACGAGGAAATAATCCGGTTTGAATTCTGAAGAGAAATAGGAATTTGTTATAAAATGGCTAGTAGCTGAGCATCCCAACAGGAAATGGCTAAATGCAAAGCAAGCTGTGCTGTGTAGTATTCTGTAGTAATCCAGTTTTAGTTAGCCAGTCCCCTTTCAGCTCTGCAATCCACAGGTCCTGCAGGGGAAGACTGTGGGGCTGAAGCACCAAACTATACAGATAACTAGAAACAACAAGGTGGGTGTGTCCTGAAGTCAGGTTTTTTTAGTTGCACCAAAAAATCTGAAGGGGCAACATGTAATGGTAGAATGGTAGAAATTGCACTTAGAGGCAAAATGAGAGAGAGAATAAAAGGGAGGGACAGTGTCACAAAACACAAAGAGACAGACGGGTACCTTGTGGAAGTCATCAAACTGCACGGCTGCCACAGCGCCCCTGACCCTAGAAGCGATAGCCTTGCAGGCATCCCCAATGAAGTCAGGCACAGAGAAGATTGTTGCTGCCTGTGCTGGGTCTGAGTGGGGGTCAATTTCAAAGTTCCTGAGAGAAAGACAGAAACAGGGCAGAAGAGGGAAAATAATAATTGTTCTCCCACTGTTTTTGTTGGATAAAACAGATAGCAGCACTTTCATATATTGCCCACCCACCAGAACTATTGGCAACCCTGAGAAATAGTTACAAAAAAAACCTAATTGAAGTGCATTCCCATTTTATATTTATGGTCATTCTCAACTTCCTCTTTCAATTGGGTATAAATATGAGGTGATACAAACGCCAAAACCCCTTAGTCATCCATCAACATGGGGAAGATGAATTGAGACAAATGTTGTTGACCTTCCCTTCATTAATCAGGCAATGGCTGTAGAAAAACAGCTTTAAACTTCTTAATTATTGCAATTAGAGCAACTGAAGCTGTGATGAACTTGCTTGGAAGAGGACACAAGTGTAGTTTGTCACCACGCACAGTAAGGAGGATGGTTTGAGAGGCAAACATTTCTCCAAGGATCACAGTTGGAGAATTACAGAAGTTGGTTGCATCCTGGGGTCACCAAGTCTCCAAAAGTACAATTAGACGCCACCTCTATGCCAACAAGCTATTTAGAAGGCCTTCCAGAAGAAAGCCTTTGCTGTCATCATACCACAAATCTAAGTGCCTGGAGATTGCTAAATGTTATGGCATAATGGACTCAAATACCAAGAGATTTTATACAAAAAAATTGGCTGCCTCTGCCAGAAAGCACCGTGGTGGTGCAGTGGACAAAGGCGCAAACTTTCAGTCTGTGCAGTTGTCCTGCCAGATCCGGTGGCTGAGGGAACGGCAATTGGCGGCTGCTCCCAGGGTGGGAGGAAGGACTCGGCAGGAGAGAATCGTCGCATACAATCGGCCTCAGGCGAGCTGGATTCACAGTCAGGGCTTGGAAGGGTTGCGCCCTGAAGAGGGCGTGGCGGCCACTTTCCTATTGCCAGCTGATGGGGTTGCCACGGCAAATTCTCAGCGGTTGCTACGGGGAATTTAATTACTTAGGGGTTCAATTGGCTACCAAATTGGGAGAAAAGGGGGGAAAAATGGGTAGTGGTGGGATCTTCCAGCAGGACAGTGATCCAAAGCATACCTCAAAATCTACACCAAAATGGTTCACTGACCACAGAATCAAGGTTTTGCAATGGCTATCCCAGTCCTTCGACCTGAACCCCATTGAAAACCTGTGGGGTGAGCTGAAGAGGAGTGTCCACCAGCAAGGACTTGCTCATATTAATTGAGGTTGCCAATCATTTTATATTTGAGATGAGATATAAGACATGAGATATGAGACAGTACATTTGTAAACAGAAAGACAGATGGTGTACCAGTTGTAAGCCAGTTGCAGCTGTAGACGGGCGTGGTCAGCCGTCTCGATGGTGATAACGTCGGTGCAAAAGTCAGGCCCCAGACGCAGACAGACAGCCTTGATAACGTTTGGTCGTTTGGGCTTGCCTCCTGATAGAGACAGCACTGTGAACTGCTCATCTGGGCCCAGCATTACCAGCTCTGGTCCAAACACAATTCTGAGAGAGGGTCAGAGGGAGAGTATGTGCAACAGACAAGTTTACAAATACAAACTGTTAAATAATCATTGGATTGGCTTGGATGGTTCATTGGATTGGCTTGGATGGTTCATAAAGATTTTTCTGAGACAGAAAAACAATCACCTCGCCCTCTTCTCACGGTAGTCATAGACCTGCACTGCGGCATTGTGGGGGACTCTGTAGGACACCACCCTGGTTTTGTCTCTTTCTTTCCTCTCCTGTGCTTGTCTCAACTGTGAACGATCTGCTACTGGGTCTCGGGCAGTCGCCAGCAAGGTTTCTACATTCTGGGGCAGCTCCTTTTCCCACAACTCCTCATTCTGAGTCAGCATGTAAGTATGGCCGATCACAGCATGGACCTGGAAGTAGAGGAGAGAAATCACTTGTGAGATGGAATTTTCGGTTAATTGTTGATGATGATTCACTGTGAGGCAGGCCAACCATTACCAAACCAAAACAGTGTAAGTCAGTGGGTCTTCTGCGATCTCACCTTGCCCGTCTTGATGTCGCGGACATAAATTCCATCCTTCTCATCCAGTGGAATGGACTGCCGCTGGAGCAGCACTTCCACAGTAGCTGGTGGGACATATTCGATTGGTCCACGTAACATCCATCGATCACCTGGGCGACGCAAGATTCCATGTCTTACTAACCCTCCTTCCTCGTCCTCACCCTCCTCTTGCTGCTGACAAAGAAGTACATGAACACAGTGTAAATACATTGCTGAAAACGCTAAGTGGATATGGCAGTTCATTAATAAGAGTGATACACAAGTGAAAGCAAGAAAAATATAGAATGGGAGAGGGACAAACTTGGGGTGAGAAAAAATGTTAAAATGAGAAAAAGAAAGGACAAAAGAAGCAATATCAAAATCAGTAAAAAGTAAAAGAAACAAACCAAGGTTGGTTATAAACATAAGTTTACAGTTTATAACCAACAGTTATGTTCTATTTTAGTCTCATTTCATGACTAATGTTTCCAGTGCCAAAACTTTCTTAACCCTATTCAGTACTTCTCTTGGTCTTTACCACCACTGTCATCCAACACAAGCCTTTAAACCCCTTCGCACAGATGCCAAATTTGGTCAATTCTCACCTATTTAAGAAAGTTCTATTTAAGGTTTTATAACTCCAGGTGTGAGCCTAACAGAAACTTGGAAAATGGCTCTATTAAGCAAGACATTTGTACCATTTACAGGACTAACTTAGATTAGTTTATTTTCATAATTTAGGTCAAAGTAAAGTGCGACAAGTGCAAAGAAATCTTGAAAAAATGCTAAAAACAATTTTTCTTAGTTTGCAATGAAATACTGAGAGCTACATATCTAAAACAGGTACAACTATACATTTCCAGGATCATAGACTCCTTGTCCACAAGTGTGAAAAATCTGAGGGTGATATGCAGAAGTACTAAAGATCTATCACTCAAAATGTAGGCAGTGTATCCCGTTGTCCCCTAGTGTCTCCAAATCTGTCCAAAATGACTAAATTGTGCACTGCTGTAAATCATAAAATAATCATATATGTAACTACAAATCAACTGGTTTTGCTCATAAAACTTACTTTTGCATCAATTTCAAGTGGGAATTACCTGTCATAAAATTAATTAGATATTATTTGTCCGTTATAAAGCATATACATTTGCCCCTTATGATGGCTTAAGATTAAAACATTGGGACCGCGGTGGTACAACGGCAGTTGTACTCCGAGGATCGGGGTTCGCGCCCCGGTCCTGCCAGATCCGAGCGTGGCCGGTGCCCTGTGGAAGCGGCAATTGGCGGCTGCTTCCGGGTGGGGGGAGGGGCTTGGAGAGAATCTTGTGAGTTGTACCACATTGGTGGAGAATCGCGAGTCTAAGAGACCCAGGTCAACAGGCCGTGTTTTTTTATTTTATTAATTTTTTCCATGCCTCTCAAGAGGCATCATCGCCGCCCCGCCCAGGAGAGGCAAAGACCTCAGCGGGCTAGCCTTCCTCCCAGCAAGCCCCCAAAAGTGGCTGGGCCCTTGACCAGGGCCTTCACTTGGGAGGACCTGGAGGCCTGCCCTCTGGACTACCTGAGAGAGCTCCTTGACTTGGTTGCTGAAGCCTACCCCAACCCAGAAGTAGACCTGAATGAGTGGGCCATGGAGGACCTGGGCCCCTGCCTCGGCCATGACTGGTACACCCTCGATGAGCTGGATGGGTCCCCATGGTGCGAGTGGTGCGGGAACCCTCGCCATCGTGGGTACTGTGTCCTACCGAGGGACATGCTACCTGGTCCAGAGGCCGCAGCCCTGCTACCCGGTTCGGAGGTCCGGCCTGAGGCCGCAGCCCTGCTACCCGGTCCAAAGGTCCGGCCAGAGGCCGCAGCCCTGCTACCCGGTCCAGAGGTCCGGCCAGAGGCGCCAGAGGTCGCTCTACTTTCATTTCATCTTAATAAAAAGCTCTTTTTAAAAAAAAATATATATATTTGACCCATTTTCAGTTTTCCTGTCTGATCTCCACGTGGTACAGCGACACTCCCCACACACCATGTGAGGTACAAGAGTGACTGATCGGGCTACATATTAGTCGCCCACTAAAGAGTAGCTTCCCACCAATCGCCCCGCTCCCCCTCAACTGTTTCTAGCAGGGATGCGCAGAACTCAGGAAAATCATTTTCTTTTCAAAGTGAAACCTCTGATTGATGTTTACTGAGAATTAGATGCGGTCCGACTCGAGCTGATAACACCGCGCTACACGGTTTTCGCATCTATTTTATATGATTTAGCATCATTACAGTCTGCTGTTGGAGTATGTTAGTTCATGGTCTTCAAGTTAACATGACTATTTCATGAAATGTCCTCACATTGAGAGGCAATAACACCGTGGGCTCTATCGTGGCGACTAAGCGCATGGCGTGAAGTCCATTTAGGTCGTGTCCAAGTCCATTGTTGCTAGTTTACCGGCGTGTTTTTTGGGCGCTAAGCACAGCACAACGCGCAAATGGGCTGAACCTAGTCTCTTCATTAATTATAGGTGTGTCTTGGGCGTGACATGCAATAAACTAATCAAAATGTCATATCCCATTCCCTTTAAAAGCCTGCTTTTTCACCTTGGCGGATTGCTTGATGGCAAAACAGACATGCTCATGCATATAGACATGCTCTCCGATAGAATCTATACAATGGTATTTTCTTCTGACCCACTCAAAAAATCCATGTAAGCAAGGTGAGGATGTTGACGAGTTGGTCAAATTAATAAAAACTTGCAGGAAAACAACAATTACGCCTCTGCAAGTGAATGTACATTCTAAAACTAAACAAATAAAACGAGAAATGGTGTTGCACTCAGCTGAAAGTTATGGTTAAAAGCATCCAATAAGACCGTTGCGAAGGTTATAATGTCCGATATTGGATAAATAGTCGTCAATGAAACCAGAATGAACTGGAATGCATGAGACAGGTTTGCAGAGCATGGGAGGTTTTAAAAACCAAATGTAACATTGTATATTTGTATATTTCTCCTATTTAGTAGCAGATATTGATAGTAGAATGACGTAATAGAATCACACAAGAATTTATGTTTATTTAGCATTTGAGTGATCAGGGCTTTTCACGGCTGTTTTGGCTTTATCTTGTTGCTATGACGGAATACAAATTTTTTACAAACAAAAAGTATACACATACGTATATTTCCTCTACCCCACACCCCATTCTGTCATTCATTCCACATGACTTTTTCCTCCTTTTCTTGTTTCTGTCTCTTACCCCCTCAGTGTCAGAGAAGGCTTCCACAGCTCTTAGGACCAGCGCTTCCTCCTCTGAAAGAACATATACATCCTGGATCCCATCTTCCAACCGCTCCCCTGGCTGCAGGAAGAATGACTTCTCTCCCTGAAAAAAGACAAGACGCATTTATACCAGGGGTCTGCTACCCCGGGTTACGGAAAGCCATAGATTCTGCTGGTTTATGTTTTCACCTTTAAATCAGCAATCAATTCAGACCCAATAAAACAGGTGACAGAACCCAGCACACCCTGTAGCCCTCCTGGGACCTGTGGTGCCACATGGACATACTGTGCTATACAGACACTGCACCACCTAGTGGTATAATTAAAAAGTGGTCATAAAGCACACCTTGATAACTCTCTTTTGTCCCAGTTGTGGCTTGCCGTCAGGCCCGACTGGGTCCAAAACCACACAGTATTGCCGGCTGCTGAGTGTGGTCACGTTCACCTCCCCAACCACCTCTTCTGCCACAGGGGGGATATGGGCCTCACAGTCAGATGATGTGACAAGCCACTCTTCCCCCGTACGCCGCTCCCGTCCTCCAGAGTCACGGAATGGTCGGAGTGCTTGAACGTGCACCGCTTTCTGAAAGTCAACATGTTTATTGCATACATTGAATGGAAATATACAGTAGAACCTCAGAGATAAGAACCTCACAGTTAAAAAGACAGGTCAGGTGAACAGGGTATGAACCCAGATGTACTAACATAAGCAGTTATGACTTTTCAAGCTCTTTATTATAAAATACATACATTTATTTGCTATTATCCCGAGGAAAAAAGCCACACACAGACCAGACACCCAAGACCGAGATCCAGATGAAGCCCTTTGACCAAGAACGGCCACTAGATCAACATCAGAAGCAGTTAGGTGAAATGCTTAAAAACTTCAAAAGTTATTTTATTTTAGGATTTCCTTATAACATCTACATCACCAATAAAACCAATTTCAGACTATAAATATTTCAGAACAGGAGGCAACATCAAACTTTTTTCTTGCCCGAGAATGAATGTCAAGATCAAGACCATGTTTTCCGAGCCCTGAGATGTCTGCACAAAGAACAAGCATGGCTATTGAATGCCCCTCTGGGGGGCCTTCTCCTGCACCCTCAACCTGGCAACTGCAGCGCAAACGCTGAAAGTGAATGACGAGGTAGCTTGATGAGGGGAAAAAAGAACAGGGTAGGAAGTATGGACTTCAACAAGTGTAGGGGCCCACACCTTGTCAGTAAGGATGAAAGCATCGATGATATCCACAACCTCCTCATGAACTCCAGGTAGGTATGCTCCCACCTTACTCACTTGCCACTCTTCCCCTGAAACAAAATAGTGATTGTGGCTTCAGACACCATAGGTGCTAGCTGTGGTACATCAGGGGTTACTTTTAGACATCCTCAGGTATCAAAGGACAGCCCTCAAACTTCAACCAAAAAGACATCAGCTCAAGTTGGTTGGGACAGTGTATTGGTGCATGAAAAGCCTATTGGTTAAGGTATGAGGGCATTTGGGTTGAGGAATGAGGCCAGACTGAAAGATAGTACTTGAGCTGATGCCTTTTTGGCTGACGTCTGATCCAAAGCACAGGACAAAACTACAAAGGAATGGCTTAAAAACAAAGTGGTCAGTATTGTGACTACAATCTCATGGTAGGGCCTGAGAAAGTGCTGTTGACCAATGGTCTCTGTCTAACATGCAAATTTGCATAGAGGAATGGGTAAAAATTCCATACAGACATACCCGAGTCCATACAGACTGAAAGCTGTAATTGCTGCCAAAGGCCTATCTACAAATTATTGACTCTCGGTAGGGATACTTCTGTAAGTGTTTAATGAAAAAGTTGAATATAACATATTTTTGCATCATAAATGTATTGTATTGGTGAAGGGGAAAAACACTTTCTGAAGGCCCTGTATGCTAAAGAATTGATAGGTAAAATTGTTTACATAATTAGATGGAGCAAAAACAAGAGGTGATATGAAGTATGCGTTGTCCATTTGAGTTTGTTTTTCCCCCTTATTTTGATTTTACAGTACATCAAGCAAAGCCAGATCACGATTGTGATGGAAACATTATTGTTCAAATGTTTTTTCAGTGAGAAACTGAAATGGTTGCAATTTGTTTTGTCATTATAAATACATACAGTATGTCAATGCATATTCTAGTTTCACTTGTCATTTGATTGATCAGGAAAGTATAGTCACATTCCTGTCAACTTTCTCAGTCAGCTGCCCATATAATTAAGAGCTAAAACCCACTTCACTTTCACTTTTGACCAGAGACCATTGTGGCTAAAAGGAGGGTTGTAACACTAGCAAAAAACTCATGCATATACAGGCTAAGAAATAAATACCAACAACTGTCTGCTAAACTACCACACAGGGTTAGATGGGAGTAAAAACTCACCAGTGACCCTATGCACCCCTCCTCTGTCCAAGCCCTCTTTGCGGGCCCTAAGACGGATGGCTTGGTTGTCTCGGATGACAGTGGCCTTCACAGTCTCGAGCACTTCTACCTCCTTCCGGGGGATGTAGGTCCCTGTCAGAGATCAGAAAAGGAGCAATATGTTTTTAGACCATGCAATTCCTTGAAGTGTTTTATTCTCTTTCAAATAAAGAGCAATGCAGAAAAAACAAAAACAAACAAATGTATTTGTTAATTTCAGTCATCGTCACCCGAATCACGTCAATGAAGCTATGAAAATATTTAAAAATTTAAATTTCCCACTCGTTGTCACAGCTTCAACAACAAAACACAATGTAAATACTTACCTGGTCCTTCAAACAACCACTCATCCCCAGCCACTCTCTTTTCACCCCCCTCCTCTTCAAAATCCAGCAGGGCCTGCAGCCGGAGAGCTGTGTCAGGAAATACAACCTGTAGAGCTGAAATAGTCTAAAAGAGAGATGGAAATAGTCAGTGTTTGTCCACATGAATGTACATATTGAGATATTTATTGTAGCCTACACATAAATTAATAGCTAGCTCCCTGCATTTACAGTGGGAGCAATAATTATTTGATCCCTTACTGATTTTGGAGGTTTGCCCACTTACAAAGAATGGAACTGTGTAGAATTTTAATCATAGGTACATTTTAACATTGAGAGACAGAATATCACAAAATAATCCACAATAACAACATCATATAAATTTTATAAATTTATTAATGTATTTTCGCATGAAATAAGTATTTGATCCCCTACCAATCCGCAATAATTCTGGCTCCCACAGACCAGTTAGTTTTCCATTAAGAAGCACTCCTAATCTCAACTCATTACCCAAAACACCTGTGTCAACTCGTTACATCGTTATGTAGCTGTATAAAAGACACCTGTCCACACAATCAATCAGATTCCAACGTTTCCACCATGGGCAAGACAAAGGAGCTGTCTAAGGACATCAGGGACAAAATTGTAGACCTGCACAAGGCTGGGATGGGCTACAAGAAAATAAGCAAGCAGCTTCGTGAGAAGTTAACAACTGTTGGAGCAATTATTAGAAAATGGAAGAAACACAGTCACCGCCAATCTCCCTCGGTCTGGGGCTCCACGCAAGATCTCGCCTCGTGGGATATCAATGATCATGAGAAAGGTCAGGGATCAGCCCAGTACTACACAGGAGGAGCTTGTTAATGACCTGAAGGCAGTTGGGACCACAGTCACGAGTTTGCCAAAGAACACCTGGATGATCCAGAGGAGGCTTGGGAGAAGGTGATGTGGTCAAATGAGACCAAAATAGAGCTATTTGGCATCAACTCGACTCGCCGTGTTTGGAGGAAGAGAAATGCTGAGTACAACCCAAAGAACACCATCCCCACTGTGAAGCATGGAGGTGGAAACCTTATGCTTTGGGGGTGTTTCTCAGCTAAGGGGACAGGACGACTTCACCGTATCGAGGGGAGGATGAATGGGGCCACGTACCGGGAAATTTTGGGCGACAACCTCCTTCCCTCAGTGAGAGCACTGAAAATGGGTCGTGGATGGGTCTTCCAACATGACAATGACCCAAAACATACAGCCAAGGCAACAAAGCAGTGGCTCAAAAAGAAGCATATTAAGGTCCTGGAGTGGCCTAGCCAGTCTCCAGACCTAAATCCCATCGAAAATCTGTGGAGGGAGCTGAAGCTTCGAGTTGCCAAGCGACAGCCTCGGAACCTTAAGGATTAGGAGAGGATCTGCAAAGAGGAGTGGACCAAAATCCCTCCCAAGATCTGTGCAAACCTGGTGAAAAACTACAACAAAAGCCATTGTCCCGTAACAGAAGATTGTCCCCCCAGAAGATTACAGGAATTATTGGCAAATATAGGCTTTTGTATATAGCTTGATCCAGGATAATTGCGAATAGTCTATACATGTAACCTTATCACACATCGCCTGGACGTTGATGAAGTGGGCTGAAAGCAATTTAATTTGGCATTCCCCTTCGCTGAGGGACAGGTAGCTATGTGGTCTTTGACCTATGGACCCTTTTATTATTATGCATTTTTTATATAGCCTACACAATAATAATATTTCACATTGTAATCTTGATATTTTTAGTCATGCTTGTGTGCGCCCCTGTGTGTAACAGACAGGAGGGTGTACACGTGTTGTGCACACGCCTATGTAGACGCACTTATATGCAATTTTAAAATAACATGTAAACAACTGCGACATGACTTTAGACCAGGTTTTTGGTGGTTTTAGCGCAATCGCTTTCTGCTGCCTCAAGATAGCTATATGCCAAAAATAATCCTGGCCACTCCTCATCTTAAGACCAACACACCCAGTTCACTTGTAACGGGCGCAAGAATACATGGTATTTAAACGACGTGAACGCAAGGCGTTATAATGAACCCTGCGCCGGGTGTAAGATAGCAAAGACACTTGCGTTTGGGTTCGCGCCAGGTGTAAGATAGCAAAGACACTTGCGTTTGGGTTCGCGCCGGGTGTAAGATAGCAATGACACTTGTGTTTGGGTTCGCGCCGGGTGTAAGATAGCAAAGACACTTGCGTTTGGGTTCGCGCCGGGTGTAAGATAGCAAAGACACTTGCGTTTGGGTTCGCGCCGGGTGTAAGATAGCAAAGACACTTGCGTTTGGGTTCGCGCCGGGTGTAAGATCGGGCCCCCGGTTAGAACGTATTTTTTTCTCTTTTTTCCCCATGCATTTCACTGGCTGAGGCAAGGAATGCGCTTGACTGCTCGTTGGTGCATGTGGGATGTGTCTTGAACTATGTGAAAAGTTTTTAAAAGTTTGTGCAATTCATGTAATCCTGATTGCTATAATCCAGGTGTGTAGGTTGCACAAATAAATGAAGGAGAAAATTTATGAAAGAAACCCGCACAATGATGTAAAATAAGGATAAAATCCAAACGAAGGTAGAGGCTACAGATGCAAAAGGTGAAACAAAGGGAAAAAAAAAAATGTTTCAGTTTTACACCATAATCAGTTCCTTGAACTGTGTGCTCATGATTCATTAAGACTTGTCATCTTTTTCCTTTTTTCTCTATCTTTTTTGGCAAGATGTCAGTTTTATGAATGTGTCTATATGGCAATTTGGGGGCGTTAATTATGCTAATGAGAAATTTCTGTGAATGCACATTAATTTAAGAACAGGTGAATTTACACTGGTTTGTAAGAATATTTCTGGAGGTTAAGAGCATTTGGTGAATCCGACGTGAAGTCCACATATGAACATCTCTCAGGAACGAACATGAGAGAAATTTAAGAGAAAACAATTCCATAAACAGGTTTATAAAAAAATATTTGTTAATAGCCATAGTAAATGGTAAACAAATTATGTTAATAAACACACATTTATTTCAATAGAATAATGAAACAAGGCAATATAGGTATTTTCATTGTGAGACCACAATTATTGTAAGGGATTCTGTAATAAACAAAAGGGTGACCAGGAAATATACAGAGACTTGCAGAAACAAGGATTTTGATTGGGAGACAATACCTTCTGTATCTCTTCCCCTGGGTAGAGAGGGAAGGGGTCCTGAGTGAGCCTGATCTCCAGGTCAGCATGCCGCAACTTAATCTGACCCAACTGGTCAAGGAGCACCCGGCCTTCTTCATCACGGGCGACTGGATTCAGTATCACACAGTAGTGATGGGGTGGGACCATTGTCATGCGCACCGGCAGAAAGAGAACCCTGTAGATGTACGCCAGAATGCTCTCTCAAATATTATTGTCTCAAAAATAAATAAATGAATAAATGTAACTGTTTCACAAATAAATACAACGGATTCGCAAATGTGTAACGGTTTCACAAATAAGTGCAACTGATTCACAACTATGTTTTTGCACTCACAAACAAATGTCGCCCTAACTAATAACTGTGCACTTATGCAACGCTTGGCACGTATGGAATCACGTGCATTTATTTGCTGATTTTTGAGACAATCCTCACAGCAAAATGTGCAAAGATATCCACAAATGTGTTTTTTTTTTAGCTGAGTGTTCAAAAATGTCAAATGAGGGATTAGAGAATCTACATTATTTTGATACACATTTAAAGTTAGAAAAAAACCAAGCAACTGTTTTATGACATTGACTGACCAGGTCCTGACAACTCAACTGGAGTTGTCAGCTTGGAGTGCTTACCAACCTTATAACAAATGACCACTGACCTCTCATTGTCCTGTCGAATGTAGGTGAGTGGTCCAGTTTCCACCCTGGCAATGTTGGAGTTCTGGTCCAGTACGTGAATATAGTGATGAGGCGGTATCCGGATGATGGACTCTCTCACCAGCTCCTCAACTCCTCTACTGCCTCCCTTCTTTGCAGACATCTCTTTTAGAGAGAGAGAGAGAAATATATGTAAAGGAGAATTTACAAATTACTGCTTTCATTTGCATTTATACTGTCCCAACTTTTTAGTGATTGTGGCTTTTAAATAAATAAAATTTTGCAAGTGTAAATTACATGTGCAAAAGGAGTTCAATGATTTCTTAAGATTGCAATGATTAAAATCTCCTAATATAATATTTGGAGCATCGGGAGAGATGGATTGCAAACTTTGTCACTGTGGCGTCAGCCTTGGGGTGTATATAAACAACAACAATGAAGAGTTGAGAAAATTCTCTGAGTATCAGGGCCTTACCGATACAGACAATAATTCTATGTCGGGCATAGCCGCTCACGCACAGTAACATTACTGCACCATCTGCGGTTGATGTACAAGGATACTGCCCCTCCCAGTAATATCTGCGTTACCTCACTGTCTCGATGCAGCCGGAGGGGAGCCCCAAAGCCATTAATATCCAGTCAAATAAATGACCAGGGAAAAGGATATGTCCCTGCTACGGTTAGGCCTGGTACATACTCTACGCAAGGAACATAAACGCCAACGCAGATTCGGGACATACGCGAGCTCTTCGCTTACATACCATACGCGCGTTTACTGGCTTGTTTTCGCCCTGTCCGCTAGTTTGCAGCCTAGGCTAGGGTAATCTGGTTGGAGCGAGTCACCTTACACCGGAAATTATTATTTCTATGCGTGTAGTTGTTCATTCTGCAGTGTCAGAACAGTATTTACATTTAGCGCCTCTAATGGAAACGCGTGGAATTACACCACACGTTTACGTCGCGTTACAAAATTTGGACTACACATTTTGCTACACAAGAACACGAGAAACGCCCCCTACATTGCTCTTTGCGTCGTTGTGCGCGTTCCTTGCGTGGAGTACGTTAATCACAATGATGATTAAAGTCGGCCTACAGCACGGGCAATTAAACTATTAGCAACCACCGTCACAAACGAAACAAACACATAAATAACGTATAATATCTGTTCTTGTGAAATAGTAACATTCGTCTATTCATGAAATGTACACGTTGGGTGTAACGTTACATATTGACCAGGAAACCAGACATAAAGTGACCTAGGCGAAGCTACTCAATAACATTGACTAATTTCAAAATAATGCGCTGTCGGAACAAGCTAAAACGCTGGCTGCATATCAGAACCATCGCTAATCAAGTACAATAACGTTAGATAACCTTAACTGTGCCCAGAAAAATCTAACTCTAAATGCTGGACTTGCACGAAAAGGCTAAACTAATTAAAACTGGTCATCTAGCCCGAAAAAAACTATAGGCTACAATTACTAACTGTAACTGCCTCGCTGTGTATAGGAATGGATTAAAATAATCGTGCTAAAAACTGTTCTTACCTTATTTACTACTGTGAAAGTTGATGTCAATGTTTTTGCAAGAGACCTTATAATAGAGAGACATCCAACTCTCCGTACTTCCTTGAAAGAAAAACTCTCCCGTACTTCCTGGTTGCCCATTTCTTAACCACTAGGGGGCGATAGGGATCCCAGTAATTGTAGAAGTGTATAGGGGTCAATGAGAGTTACACAAAATCATAATTTGACAATTATTTGCATCAATATTTCCAGATTCTCTTTGATTTTACAACATAGTAACCATGTCCACACTAGATAAGCCAAAAGAAGAGTATGTAGTCGCTTTGAATAAAAGTGTCTGCCAAATACAGGTGCAGCTCAAAAAAATTGAATATTGTGAAAAAGTTAAATATTTTGTCACTCATTTCAGAAAGTGAAACTCATATATTATATAGATTAATTACACATAGAGTGAAATATTTCAAGCCTTTATTTCTTGTAATTTTGATGATTATGGCTTACAGCTAATGAAAACCCGAATTCAGTGTCAGAAAATTAGAATATTGTGAAAAAGTTAAATATTGGAAACTCATGGTGTCACGCTCTAATCAGCTAATTAACTCAAAACACCTGCAAAGGTTTCCTGAGCCTTTAAATGGTCTCTCAGTCTGGTTCAGTAGGCTACACGATCATGGGGAAGACTGCTGACTTGACAGATGTCCAGAATACAGTCATTGACACCCTCCACAAGGAGGGTAAGCCACAAAAGGTCATTGCTAAAGAAGCTGGTTGTTCACAGAGTGCTGTATCCAAGCATATTCATAGAAAGTTGAGTGGAAGGAAAAAGTGTGGTAGGAAAAGGTGCACAAGCAACAGGAATAATCGCAGCCTTGAGAGGATTGTCAAGCAAAATCCATTCAAGAATTTGGGGGAGCTTCACAAGGAGTGGACTGAGGCTGGAGTCAGTGCATCAAGAGCCACCATGCACAGACAAATCCAGGACATGGGCTACAAATGTCGCATTCCTCGTGTCAAGCCACTCCTGAACCAGAGACGTCAGAAGCGTCTTACCTGGGCTAAGGAGAAAAAGAACTGGACTGTTGCTCAGTGGCCCAAAGTCCTCTTTTCAGATGAAAGTAAATTTTGCATTTCATTTGGAAATCAAGGTCCCAGAGTCTGGAGGAAGAGTGGAGAGGCACAGAATCCACGTTGCTTGAAGTCCAGTGTGAAGTTTCCACAGTCAGTGATGATTTGGGGTGCCATGAGTAAATTTTAGCACTTCATGCTTCCTTCTGCTGACAAGCTTTATGGAGATGCTGATTTTCCAGCAGGACTTGGCACCTGCCCACACTGCCAAAAGTACCAAAAGCTGGTTCAATGACCATGGTATTACTGTGCTTGATTGGCCAGCAAATTGCCTGACCTGAACCCTATAGAGAATTGGAGTATTGTGAAAAGGAAGATGAGAGACACCAGACCCAACAATGCAGACGACCTGAAGGCCGCTATCAAAGCAACCTGGGCTTCCATTACACCTCAGCAGTGCCACAGGCTGATCGCCTCCATGCCACGCCGCATTGATGCAGTAATTCATGCAAAAGGAGCCCCAACCAAGTATTGAGTGCATAGAAATGAACATACTTTTCAGAAGGCTGACATTTCTGTTTAAAATATCCTTTTTTATTGATCTTATGTAATATTCTAATTTTCTGAGACACTGAATTTGGGTTTTCATTAGCTGTAAGCCATAATCATCAAAATTACAAGAAATAAAGGCTTGAAATATTTCACTCTATGTGTAATGAATCTATATAATATATGAGTTTCACTTTCTGACATAATATATTGAACTTTTTCACGATATTCAATTTTTTTGAGCTGCACCTGTAATTGTAATGTAGATAACATATATCCTCTAAAATATATAACTTTTTGTTGACCAATCATCAAAGAATCATGTGAAAACAAAATGTTATTTAGGCATTATGATAGTGATAGCAAATTGGCTCTGATACAGTCATAGAATACATTCTGAATTACACCACTCATGGACAGTGTGGCCTGTCATTAGTGGTTAACATGGGTGCTAGTGCAGTTATGTCAGATATTTGTTGTTTATGAGCAAACAATAATAATTCATCATGTAATCAATATGATTTGTAAATCTACGATTGAGGCCTTGTCAAAACTGAAATGGTATAATAGCATTACTTTTTTATTTGAACACAAATTACATTGTTAGCCATGTAGCCCCATTCAGTCCCAGACATTTTTGCAGTTCTACACTTACTGCAAAAAAAACTGACCACTAGGGCTGCCATATAATGTACTTCAATGGAGCATTAAAAAATGTATGGCAAAGATAGAGAGATATCAGTCTCTCTCTCTCAGTCTCTGGTTTTTGCCAAGGGGCCAAAACTGAGCTTTTGTTTTGAAGCTTACTTCCAACTGTGTGACGACATGACGCCTCAGCTGAGTCGATGAGGCTGGCTCAGAACGACGAAGAAAGCAAACGTAGTTTGTCAGCTTGCGGACCACGGTTGAGCTTGGACTGGTTTGAATGAAACTTTCTGATTAATTAAACAACATTAACGTTGGTTTTGTGGACATCAGGACTTGGTAGCAGTAGGATTGAGTATTGGGGGGAACGTTTTGTGAGAATATCAACCGATGGCCTGTATAGGTCCGGAACAATATTCTGACATAGTTCCTTACAAACTCAGAAATAAGGGAAATAAGAGAAAGAAAAAGGACGGCGCTAGCTCAAGTGGAACGGAGAGTGAAGGGAGAGAGGATCCGAAGGCAGGATTACTGAATGTAGTGGTGAGATTTGAGGGAGAGGGGGGAGTAAAGAAAATTGATCCGCTGAAGCTAACGGAAATTATTAGAGAACAAGTCGGAGAAGTGAAATATGCAAGAGTTTTGGGAGACGGAAACTTGCTAATTGGGTGCATCAATGAAGAGCAAATGGAGAAGGCAAAGAATATGAGTAGTGTTGGGAAAGTCAAAGTATCCAAAGTAATAAGAATGGGGGAACAGAGGAGAGGCGGGTGCAAGGGTGTAATTTCAGGAATACCTCTTACAGTTACCATGAAGAAACTGGAGGACAACTTGTGGATGAAGAATCGTTTAGTCCAAAGTGCTAAAAGAATGCTAAGGGGAGCTGAGAAAAAAGAAACTGAAACCATTTTCATCGAGTTTGCAACAATGGTTCTCCCAAAGGAGATATACTTTGGATTCATGAGATACAGAGTTAGGGAGTTTATACCAAAGCCATTGAGATGTTTTAAATGTCAGGGGTTTGGGCATGTGGCTAATGTGTGTAAGGAGAAGAGAAGATGTGCTAGATGTGGGGAGGAACATGAGTATGGGAAGTGTGGAGAGGGAGTAAAACCAAAGTGCTGCAATTGTGGAGGGAATCTCAGTGTTGCTTACTGGGGCTGTGAAGTAATGAGAAGACAGGTGGAGGTGCAACAGATCAGAATGAAGTAAAAAGTATCTTATGCAGAAGCAGTTAGGAGGGCTGGTCAGGAAAAGCAGGCTAAGGAGTATGGACACAATAGAGTGCAAATGACAGTGAATATAGAGGAGGATAAAAGGAAGAGGTGGGAAGAGAAGAAGGGGCTGGTGACCTTTATAGCAGGAGTGATAAATGCAACAGCTGAGGTTAAGCCTAAAACTGAAAGGATTCAAATAATTGTCAAAGCAGCAGTGCATCACCTTGATATGATAGGTATGAAATGGGAGGAAGTGAGAGACAATCTCAGTGTTCAGGCAAGTCAAGAGCCATGTGTTGGTTGATAATAACTATGTTAATATTCCAGTGGAATGCAAGGAGTTTGATAGCTAATGGGCAGGATTTTAAGCAATTTGTAGATAGTAGAAGGGAGAAATCTGACATTTTGTGTGTTCAGGAATCTTGGTTGAAACCTCAGTCAGATTTTGTTTTGCCTGGATGTGTGGCAATTAGGCGAGATAGGAAAGATGGGGGAGGAGGGGGATTTTAATGCACATAACACATTGTGGGGGAGTGAGAAAACTGATGTGAATGGCCAGGTTGTAAAAGATTTTTTAGATGAGAGAAATTTAGTCTGCTTAAATGATGGAAGTAAAACAAAAATAGATGTTAACACAGGAAAGGGTTCAACACTGGATCTTACAATGGTTTCAAATTATATTGCTCCTATATGTGAATGAAAAGCATATCAAGAAGGCACCAAAGGTAGTGACCATTATCCAGTATTATGTACAATAAACATTAATGTTTCTATTACTGAAGTGGACAGGGGGGGAATGGGTGTTTGGGAAAGCTAAATGGGAGAAGTTTAAGGAAGAGAGTGATGAGTATCTGAATCAGATCAATGATAACATGACCATAGAAGCTCTGGATAAGGGAATAAGGAAAGGTATTAAATAATAATAAGGCATTTAAATTATTGAAAAGAACCCATAATTTTCAACATATGATACAGTACAAAAAAGCCCAGGCAGTGCTAAGGAGGACAATAAGACAGATGAAAAGGTCTTATTGGAGACAGTTTTGTGATTCAATTGGGAACACAACGCCAGTAGGAGAGGTGTGGGGAATGATCAAAAAGATGGGGGGGGGGGGGGGGGGGGACAGAAGGGAGTGGAGTTATCCGGTGCTAACAAATGGAGATGAAATAGTAGTAAGTAATAAAGAAAAAGCTGAGTTAATGGCTAGCACTTTTGTGAAGATACACAGCTCTAATAATTTGTCTGAGGAGGGATGAAGGGGCAGGGAGAAAACAAAATCTGAAAACAGGGGGGCCTTAAGGAGAAAGGAAAGTAGTGGAGATGAGCAGAGTGTGGCTAAAGCTGGTATGACTGCACCAGGGAAAGATGAAATATGCTATGTGATGATAAAACACTTAAGCGAACAAGGTCTGAACAAATTATTACTGCTGTTTAACAAAGTGTGGGAGGAAGGTAGAATACCTGTGAGTTGGAAGGAGGCGGTCATTGTACCCATAATGAAACCAGGGAAAGATGCTAGCAAACCAACAAGCTATAGACCAATTGCATTACCATTGCACTTATTTAAACTGATGGAGAGAATGGTAAATGAAAGACTGATGTACTTTTTAGAGAAACAGGATGGAATTGTAGGATGTCAAAGTGGATTTAGGAAAGGAAGGGGTACGTTAGATTCAGTGCTGTGTCTAGAAGATGAAGTAAGGAAGGCGCAAATAAATAAAGAGACCGTGGCGTCAGTGTTCTTCGATGTAGAAAAAGCGTATGATGTTTTGGAAGGAGGGGCTTCTGATAAAGCTAAATGCAATGGGAATTGGGGGTAAAGTTTTTAACTGGATAATGGACTTTTTGAACAAAAGAACAATACAAGTAAAGATAGGGTCTGAAATGTCCAATAAATATGAGGTTGAAAATGGAACACCGCAGGGTAGTGTGATAAGTCCAGTATTATTTTCAATTATGATAAACGACATCTTTGGAAATGTATCAGTGGACATGGAAAGATGTGTATCAGCATCCAATGGGGTGGCTGCTGTTCCTCAGGTGGGGCTTACGTTTGCTCGCGGGGGCTACTTGCAGGACCAGACGTGATTCCTGGCATCCCAATAAGCAGCATAAACCATATGAATATGAAGCCATTCAGAGACATGGTGGTACTGTTATAACCATTGCACCCACATTGTTTGGCCTAGACTAGATATTGAAATGTTGTGCATAAAACCTTCTCCTCACGAGCCATGACCAGGTTACCATTTTTCCCAAGAAGTTTTCTCAACTGCATTTCAGTCATCCTTCAAGGTCAGTGGAGCCTTTTTTGACCACAGGTATACATTTGGATCACATTACACCTCCACAGAGATCAGCAGAGTATGTTAGTTGTGCCTTTTTTATCACAGGTGGTAATTATTACATTAAATTTTTTCAGTCATCCATGCTGATAAGTCAAATGCCACTTAACAATGATGGACAACAATGTTCCCACGCTGTCACATGCTGAATTTAGTGTGGCTACTGGAACCACAGACATGTGGCAGTAGCATATTTGTGTTGTGTTGTGTTGTGCTATATTGCGTTTTTTTTGTTTTTTTTTAATCTGTGGGAAGTAATCTACATACATAGTGCAGTTACTGTATATCACCTGCACAAAAATGATACATAGAATATACACAAATAATACATTATAATACACAAACATTCAATGTAGTTAAGTCAGTTTGCCAGTCTTTCAATGCATCAGTCAACCAGCAAATCTAAATCAGTGTGCCAATAATGCAGTGTGTTAGGGAGTCCTTCAGTGTCAGAAATCTGTGAAGTCAGGTCCATAATTATTGGCACCCTTGATGAAAATGAGGAAATGGCTGTATAAAATAAACACCAGATAACAAGATATTTTAATATCAAACATATGGAAAAACTACCTTTCATTTTAATGCAATTATATTTGCAGAAAAATTTCATTTTTATTGAGTAATGCTATTTTTAAAAACGAAATAAACAAATAAAAATCTAAATGAAATTGTACTGCAGATTTAGAACTGTAAAATCAAGAGATTTAGGTTTAGCATGCATTTGGTTCAAGATCCCTCCAAATCCGTTCTCCAACCTTATCAAACATAGGGAAAAGTGCCATTATCATCACATAGGAAGCTGAATCAAATACAAAAACACAGGGGTGCCAATAATTGTGAACCCTATTTTTCTTTTTGGAAATATAATTTGAAAAATGCTAAGTTGGTTGATTCAATTGAACCATTAATAAATGTGGGAAAATTATAATATATCTCTGTAATTGTGTTGTTTTCTACACTCTTTTTGTGCAATTTTGTCAGGGGTGCCAAATAACAATTCTGGACCTGACTATTAACTAGTAATTTCTTCAGTGATCAGTGTGTCTGTCAGTTACTCTGAATCAACCATACTTGTCATCAGTCAGTAATTTGGACCACCTGTGTACAGAGTCGGATCTAAGCGTAAGCAAACTAGGCAGCTGCCTAGGATCTAATTGCCGGAGGGGGACCCAGGCAGACCGGTCACGCTCACTACGTTAGCAGAAAAATAGAAAAATGAAGAGGAAGAAAATGCTCTGGTCCGGCATCAAAATCAACACAAAGCTGTCACCGGCTGCATGAGCTTGCCACCGTCTCTGATTCTAATCGGCACAGTAGCATTGGCCCTGAGTTAGCAGCAGGGGGAGCAGACATCCACGGAAACGGAACAGGCCAGAGAACATGAACAAAGCGTTTTTTTCACACAACCTCTCTACCCTGACAAGCTATTCACCCGACCCTGCAAAGTGGGGTAAAATTGACGACAAAATGCACGACTTCTTCGCATCAAACAAACCCGTCAAAATATTGGTGATTTTTTCACTGAGAAAATACGGAGACACGACTGGGGAGGGGCTGAAAACAACCGTCTGCCTCGTGCAATCAATCCTTTTAATCCGGCCCTGCCTGTGTAACGCACCCCATACGAAGATTGAGTTCACACTTCACAGCCAAAGGGAGGACATACGAGTATATTTCTGCCAAGAGAATACAGTTACAGTACAGCCTGTAGGTAGCAATCAAGGAACAGGAGCAGATCCAGTATATTCAATAAATATGTATACATATGTACATTCAAAACCTTCCAATACAAATCAAATAAATAAATAGATTATGGAAGATACAGTATAAGTGTTGCAATACTGTTCATGACAAGCACCAATATCATGGTAACTTGGTAAAAATTAGGGGATTTTTTCCAGAGAAATACAGGTAGAGCAGTCTCAATGTCATCGTGCAAATTGCAGAGCGCAAAAGTGTAATGGGGGAGTACTGTACAGTAAGTTTTTATTCAGATAGATTTTAAATTGAGGTTCCCTTGCTTCTGAGTGCCTACAGTGTATTCTTAATCAAATCAACAATAGTCGGTACCTTTGCTAAAACAGGATGCACCCGACTGAAAATTATGAAAATGTGCATCATGTCTTGTGGACAGAACAGATCAATGAAAGCTTTGGCTGCATCATCAAGATAAAATATCCACATGTTGGGTAGTTCACACGGCAAAATTTCAGTCATCATACAACTCGTATGAGGATCTGACATTCCTATACTCGTATTTTTAAAAATGTAAGAAAATTCAAGTTTTACTTGCAGTGCAAGTCACATTCCGAACTGTTCGATGACTTTTCAATGCACCATGTGTTGCATGAATTATGTACTGGTAATTACAAAGTCATTTTTCCATTACCAATTTTTTGGTTAAGTGCAATCAAACACCGTCTTATAGCTCTTTGAACACTGCCTGACCTTGGAAAATGTAATGAGTTTTGTTTAATTATGAATGCTCAGCTGGTTTGTATGTACCTAGCTACATAACACTGCATCATGTTACAGCGACATCCACTGTATCTGACATTTAGTCATCATCATTTAGTCTTTTGTCCCGGGTTAGTTATAACTTTTCCTGAGGGAGCCAATTATAACCCCATACTTTAGTATAGCTTTACAGTGGAAAAGCTGTAAATAATCTGTTGCTTCTAGGACAGAGTCCAGTTGAACCTGTGCATCATTCTTGGCCTTATTTCTCCCTCTCAGTGGGTTCCTTTCCCTCTCTGTCTCTACCTTGTCGCATGGGGCATGGATAAGCCTTGTGTATTAAAATGACTACCCGTACCAAAATCCTTTGAGTCCATAAATAAATAAAAACATGAATAAATACATAATGTGTAAAAATCATACCTCACAAACAATCTTTACATTAATAAAAACAAATAAAACACAATGGACACAAATAATAACTATACAATAACAAATACTACGTCACATGCCCAGATAAATACATTTCAGCCCCCTTAAAACAATGTAACAGCCAGACTGAAACACAGAAAGAAAGGGTGAGGAAAATATAAGGAGGGATAAGGCAGCATAATATGGAATATGGAATATGGAATATGGAATCATCTTTTTCCTGCAGAGAACAATAATCTTGACGGAGACTGACAATATGAATGATGGTGATTACATAGGAAATAAACACTAAAATTATGAAATACTGTTTGTTTTCTTCTTTGTTAATTGAGCTCATCTACAATAATTTACTATCATATACAATATAATACATTCCTAAAACCTGAACACCCTTACATATCAGAATTTTATTTTATCTTTTAAAAGAATACAATCTGTTGGCTAATCTAGAGTCCCTTAGACCACCTATCGTACTCATCAACTCACTTACATTGAGGGAAATGATTGAAAGGCATGTATTCTTGTTATGTATCACCCCTCAGTCCATACGTAACTTACTACCTTAAAGGGGCTGGTCACCCAAAAATAACATTTTGATACGTTTCTACATACCCAGAGTGCCATCTATTTATCCAGGTAGTTTTGCTGAAAGCTCATTTGTTTTGTGGCCTCAAAGCGCCAAAAATGTACATTCAAAAATATCAACAAGCAATGTCTCTTTCCAAATATAATGACAAGGTTACTCTCGATTCGAACATCCACAGACCTTTTTGTGCAGTTTTTCCGCCCCCGAAAACTACTTTCTACCGAAGTACGCCAACTGCAGGGATTAAAGAAAAAAAAAAATCTCACGACTGAAACTTTGTCAGGCCAAGTTAAGGTCCCAACACGCAATTTGTAAAACAGTGATTTTAACCTACACTTTTATGTAAATATTAGAGACCATCAGGGTTTAAAGGATGTAAAGATGTAGGGGGGCTCAGGCCCCTGTCTAGGGGGGTCCGGGGGACAACTGGTTTGTGGAAAGAGACATTGCTGATGATTTAAAAAAATATTAATTACTGCCTCTTTGATCGCTGCAAATTTTGGACTCATTTTGAGGTCCATTACATTAGGGTGATTTCAAGGTGAGTTGCAACAGATCTCTACAAAACTAGTGAGTTCTCAGCAAAACTACCTGGATGGACAGATAGCACTCCGGGTATGTAGAAACATATCAAAATTAAATGTTTTGGTGACCTGCCCCTTTAAACCTCCCAGTTTGTCGGCTCAGCATAGCATTTCACAACTAGACCATTTTGCTCTTCTTTCTGCTCCTTCTGCTCTTCTTTCTGCTGTCTTTCTGCTCTTCTGCTCTTCTTTCTGCTCTTCTGCTCTTCTGCTGTCTTTCTGCTGTCTTTTTCTTATTCATTTCCAGTTGCATGATGAGCATCACTATATCATCAATAGTGCTTTACCCCCCTCTCTGAATCTAGTCTAATAGTGACAGCAAAGAAGAACAGTGAGAGAAAACACATTTTCTGCTTATACTTCTCTATCTTTCATTCCTTCTCCTTCCTTATATTAGTGCTGTGACCAGCTTCCCTTCTTCTGTATGGATACCAGTTCCAGTTACAAAACCCAAAATACGGTACAACCCGTTCACCTGATTCACCCTTTACCCTGTCCCCACAGTCCTTTGCTTTATCCCACATCTACATGTCCTTCTCTCGCTTCACCTCCAGCCTCCCCTTGCCTCAGTGTGTGTCCGTCTCCTGCTCCTGCTCCGTCTCCCGGGTGCTGTACCCGTTGGCTGGAGGGGGCAGAGCGTTACCATCTGAGTCAGCCTTGGCAGTAGGGGGGAGGTGGCGGGACCTTGAAGAGCCAATGAAGAGGCGAAAGGCCCCCCGGCAGATCAGGGAGAACCAGTAGACTTGGGGGGCCATGAGAAGAGCTGCTCCTAGGTTACACTGCCAGGGCACTGAGAAAGGGACCATGTAAAATGAGATTGAGGCATACCTGAAACAAAGCAAAGAGAGGCAGGTTGTATGGGGTGCAAACCTGCAGTTAAAGTGGACACTACAGAGTGCTAAATACAAGACATCATGACAAGACAAATGCAGGACTCAAGACAGCCAATTAATATCGACACAATGGTGGGACATATTGACTGTGCAAGATGTTTTTTTGCTTTTACGAATGCATATTCATTAGTGGTTTGTAGAGAAAATGTTCTACGATCATTTACTGTACTGCATTAACTGACTTGGATATGGAAAATCATCTTTGGTTAATGTGTAACTATTACAAACAGTGGTGATTGTGAAAATTGATGGTTGATCCCATGCCAGTGATTTGTTAATGTCAGTGTACACAAGAAATTATCATTTAAATGATTCATAAATCTCCAATTTTAGCCTGATTTAGCCAGGGTTTGATTTTAGAATGTGGCATTTCTCAATATACATTGACCACTATCTAAATTATTCTGAATTAATTCCAGCTGTTTAAAGTAGATGATGTTATTATAAATGTACATTTAAAAGTGTACATGTAAGTCCAAGAGTCATGAGTTTTACATGACTAAGGAATGCATGATAATGCATGCCCTTTAAAGGATAGGTTCGCCATTTTTCAGCCGGACCTTATTGAAAGGTTGTTTCCCATCATTTATAGTCGTGCACAGCACAACCTCACTGATATATTATAAACGACGGGGAAACCTTTCAATAAGGTCCATGTTGAAAAATGGTGAATCTATCCTTTAAGCATTACTGCTGGCTCATTAGTATCGTGACTGATGAAGACAACCGTAGAATATATACTGCAAGAACAAACGAAAAAAGGAGCTCTCCACTTTCTTTGGTTCCTGACAGTTAGCCTTGTAAGTGAGGTCATAATGCAATTCAGCTGGATAACAATAGCTGGAATTAACTCAATTTTGGAAGCCTAGGTTTATAGGCTGTTGGATAATTTTGCTCAAATGGGGTCTGTGTGGTTGACTGGAAACGGAAAGGGGTATGTGCTATAATATTCCAGACCACAGTTTGAAAGTCTTGGCCTTAGTCATTTTTACAAGGTCTTTTGAATCAATCTCACATTCAGGTTCTCACTGATGACAGATAAATCATAGTAATTTCGAGACCATATAGCAACAGCCTATTTACAAAGTAATTAAGCTGACAAAATGAGTTAAGTTGTAATGAATGATGTTTCATGAATTAATTGTTTCATTAGTTAATGTTAACCAATTTAACACTGGTAGCTAGCAATACAATAATTTAGGCTAAACTGATAGCTAACTACTGCCTCCCTAGCAAGCTAACAATACTTCATAGTTCATAGTGCGCTCTCTTACAGCTTTCGATCTTTGGCTTTGCAACATCTACCTTCTTCAAAACCATGGTTCATGCATTAGCAACATGAGGTAATGTAACATTGTCATTGTTGCGGCATGAGACCATATTTTTCATACTTTTGCATTTGTACTGGCAAGCTAATGTAAGCCCATATCAATTAGTCTTCCAGAATATAAAAAATGTACAAAATATTTTCTGGCTGCTTAATTAGTCTTATTATTAAGGATTCACTATGCCTCATAAGCACTGTATTAGATAGTACGAACAAAATTAGTTGTTTGATGTTGTTGAGGTTCCTGGTTAAATATATTATCTCTTATAAAGTTGGCACCCAACATGGGGCTGAATATGTCCAATTACCAACTGTCTGCAACCGCAGTAGCATTCATGCACAAACCCCACTGCCGATTTGGGAGAGTGTAGACAACCGCAGTTCTCCTCCGAAAAACGTGGTGTCGCCAGTCTGCTTCTTTTCACCCTGCAGACTACAGCTCGAATAGAGTGGAGTCAGAGGAAGAACTTTCATATATATATGGCTTTAACATGCAGTCCACAGGTACTCGATCGACCAGTATGGGTCGCTAGAGAGCGATGAAATGCGGAACCCTAACTAGCTGAACTCTCCAATACCCTAGGCAACGCAATCACAAATTGTTTGTCCCCCTATGGACCTACTGGCCACAGTCGGTACTGGCACAGTCCATCTCCACCTATTACACAATTTAGAAAAATACTTTGTGGGTGAGTGATGTACAATGTACAAATGATTTTGTAAAACTCGGATCAAACTGTCAAACTACACGTTGCAGATCAAATATGAATCAATATTCATTCAATCAAACTGCATGGCCTATTTCTCACCTAAAATATTTTCAGAAACATATTTTAGTGGACTGTTTAGGTAGAATGAGAGAGTTTATGAACAGGCTGCCAAGTTGTTCCGGTTTAAAAACGTGGAGCCAAAACGAAAGGATTGTAGTGTCTCTAACCAATCAGGTGCCGGCTATTTCCGTTGTGGGCGGCAACAATTATCCATATGACGTTTAGGTACCTCCAAAGAGGTACTCTGACATCACAATTGGGGCGGGGGAGAATGATCAAACAGTTAACAGTTGTAACTGCAAGGCATTGTTTTCCCTTGAAAAACGATGCCTTGCAGTTAGTTGCTAAATTAATTATTTAGTCCACAAATGCTAGGATGTAGTCAACTTACTGAAATATGCATATAGAAATACTGTAAGTTATATTTTTGGCAGTCATTATGGATGCAGTCTTGAAAACACACACACTTATAGTCTGTTTCATATCACTCAAACTGCACCAGTCTCAGTCTTGAATCAACTCGCTTGAGGTTACAGCTCGGCAGAGCAGTTTCAACTCCATGAATCACTGCACAACTCAAACCTGTGAATCAAAGGTGCCTCGCTTGAGTTTCAACTCCCTGTAGTTATCTATAGGTGCCTGTAGTTATCTATAGGTGCCTGTAGTTATCTATAGGTGCCTGTGGTTATCTATAGGTGCCTGTGGTTATATATAGGTGCCTGTAGTTATCTATAGGTGCCTGTGGTTATCTATAGGTGCCTGTGGTTATATATAGGTGCCTGTAGTTGTCTATAGGTGCCTGTGGTTATCTATAGGTGCCTGTAGTTATCTATAGGTGCCTGTGGTTATCTATAGGTGCCTGTAGTTATCTATATGTGCCTGTGGTTATATATAGGTGCCTGTAGTTATCTATAGGTGCCTGTGGTTATCTATAGGTGCCTGTGGTTATCTATAGGTGCCTGTGGTTATCTATAGGTGCCTGTGGTTCACGATGGCAATGCAGCTGATTCTCATTTTTACAGTGAAACACACAAAGAGACACAAAAAAAAGGTAAAAGCCAAGTAAGAAGGACAGGAAGAGATAGGAAGGAACATACCTGCCATAGGCGTAGTAGAGGTAGGGGAAGAGAAGAACTCGACAGATGAAAAAAGTGACCAGCATAAGACCTCCATTCACTTTGTGCAGGAGAGTGTGTTGCTGCTTGTACTGATAGAGGATGAGCAGGATTGTATGCGAGAGAAAGAGATAGAGCATTAATACAGTGCTATTCGCCAAATTAAAAGTGAAAGTGGGAAAGGGTTAATATAGTAAGTCACCAAAGGATATGTTACCCTGTGCCGACAAAAAAATTATGTCCAATCCAGTGTGGTCTTCATCCAGAATCTGAACAGTTTAACAGATTAACAGCCGACGCATAAACGTGAATGTGAACTAATCAGTGGTTGCACCAGGTGCCATAAGACACAAAGTTAAATTATTTTAATTTGAATTATACCGTAGTCATTGTTCAATCAAAATTGTAACAATTTTTGCTTTTATATACATTTGTTGGTGGGACACATATGTTAAAGGGTCATTCCACCAAAAAACAACATTAAGCTTATTTAACAGCTCAAGGCTCAACTGATTAAGTCTCTTTTTCCCTGGCCAAATCAATCTGTCAACCGCTGTATTGACAGCTAAAGTTACAAATTTGGTATACGTATGAGGTATACGTCAAAATGTATACTCTACTGGCATAAGTTACTCAATAGTCGGCAAGTGCGCTGATTTGGACATGGCCAGAGATGCGGTGAACTCAAAGAGGTAACTTAGCTAACTTACCAATTATTCCCAGTACAATTGCTTCCAACAATGTTGTGGACCATGCACATCTACTCCATATCTGGCCGCAGAGTGATGGTTTGGGGCTCGTTTGATACCTTAGACCCTTGATGACGTACAGCCATTTCGCCAGTCATGTGTTCCATACTGTACCAGCGTAATTTACAGCTGAATCTAGTCTCACCCCTCAATTCTCATAGAGATCAGTTAAAATGCAGAGAGGTTATAGTATCGCTTGTAACAGTACCTGAAAATAAGATATCGAGAGTCTTTTGATGTTGATTGGTCACAGACTTCAGGAAGTAACAGCATGCAAAGGATATGCGACCAAATATTAAATATGATACTTTAAAAATATGTTAAAGCAAAATATTCTAATTTTCTGAGACACTGAATTTGGGTTTTCATTAGCTGTAAGCCATAATCATCAAAATGACAAGAAATAAAGGCTTGAAATATTTCACTCTATGTGTAATGAATCTATATAATATATGAGTTTCACTTTCTGAAATGAGTGACAAAAAATATTGAACTTTTTCACGATATTCTAATTTTTTGAGCTGCACCTGTATACAGTGCAGTCCAAAAGTTTTTGGACAGTGACACATTTTTGTTGTTTTGCCGCTGTACTCCAGCACATTAGATTTGAAATGGAACAGGGACTATGAAATTAAAGTGTGGAAGCATATCGCGGGTGAAATTCACGTAAAATGGCCATTTGCATTTAAATTTCCCACTTATATGTCCCCCCCCCCCCAATTCCCATAGAGATCCCAAAGTGATCCATCCAGATCTGCAAGTTCCTACCCAAGTCAGCTCTCTGAGATACTGGTCTACTACTAGTCACTGCCTTCTCCTTGGTACTGCTACAGCACCAACTGCAAGAAAATGGAGTTGAACAGGCCCAACCAATACCCCTTTCACACCGAGGCAACAACCCAGGTAAATCCTGTGTTTGCCATTGGTGTGAAATAGTTCAACCCGCACTATTTGACCCTGCTCACGGCCCGGGTTGGACATGTCTCGGCTTCGGTGTGAAAAGGGGAACACAAACCGAGTTATTCAACCTGAGTTTCAATCAAGGAACCCCACTGGTTACAATCGGAAGCACTCTACTATGACGCCAACGGTGCTTAGTAGCCTACAAAAGTTCCAATAAAGCTACTGCTACCTGGCAGTAAACAAACTTCCATTCTTTCAAGCAACAAGCAGCATTGTTTACGAGTTGAAACAATAAAGAATTGGCAAGATTCTGAAGTGAGAGAGTTTCTGTGCATTTGAGAACAAGAGATAAGACAAATTACAGGCACAGTAAAAGATACTATTATCTATGGAAAATTACATGGCTACTTGCTGAAAGAGGGATCCGTTGCTCTCAGAAGCAAGTTATATACAAACCGATAATAGGCAGCAGGTGTTGGTACCCAGGTGAGACCCACACTCTCCTCCGGAACGCTATTCAGCAACTTGCATTGTGACAAATTGCTCAATCAAACAATTGAAACTAATTTTGCACATATAATCACTCAAAATTCATTCATTACAATAGTGTGATGAAGATAATAACAACTTTAGGGTGGGGATGAATAACTGTGGGCACTGTAGTGATAGAAAAAATAGGTTTATAACTCCGCTGAGATAAAACATATTTTTCAGTCCTTTGATTCAAACAAACCAGACAAATTTGGCAGCTTTGGTTAGCTGCAGATGTGGAAACTAAATGAATGCCGACACAAATCACCAAAGCTGTGCTTGTGTAAAAGCCTACTCCAAATAGAGCAGGAGAAGGGAGACGCGTACTGAAAACGCGTACAATGTGTTTGTAATACGCCTTGATACATTTCCCCCTTAAATAACAATATAAATATTGTTATATAAAAATATTTTATACTTAAAAATAAAAATGTAGAAATTAATTCAGTTGTGTTATTCTTTATTCCAAGAAAATAGTTTTGCACCATATGGTTTCACAGCCTTTATTTGAAATATAAGTTTCAATAACATTCCAATAACTTCTTGAATCTCCGGTATAAACAAACTTGAAATGCCCGATTTTAATGACGTTGCAAGGCGACAACCCTGTTCAACAGTGACGTATACGGACGTAAACTTGCAGACCCGGGTCTTGGTGTGAATGGCAACGACCCGGTATTTACCCGGGATCATAGTGTGATGTGAATTGGTCAACCGCTGGTCAGACCCATGTTCAATATCCCGTGTCATTCCCGGGTTTTGTGTGTGAAAGGGGTACAAGCAACACCAAACACACATTTTGTGTGTGTTGGATTCTGCCACATGGGTGTTACCCTCGCCTTGTCAGAATCCAGACTGCGCCTCCACTACACAAAGGCTGCGTAGTGCTAAACAGAAGAACAACAAGGTAAACTACAAATTTATTCTGCTTGCCTTAGCAAGCTTTTGGGTTTCACGTCTCTCTTTTTCCACAGATCCCACCCCAGATAAACAGCATGTGACCACTGGAACTGCTTACCTGTTAACCTCTTCAAGAATTAAGTTTGCTTGTTGCCACAAGCCCTGTATCTGTCTCCTTCACACAAAACAGTACATCTTATAGGCTAAATAAACACTAAGGCACGGAAGGCTTTTTGCCTTCAACTACATTTCAAATCCAGTTACTCACACACTGCTGTCTGCTTCCATAAGCATCTCCTGCTAATTTCTCAAAAGACTTCATAACACTGTCCATGCTCAGAGTAATTGGCACAGTTCACCAGGCAAATTAGACTAGACGGTGCTCGCCTTCCAGGCAGTCCGAGGATCTGCCCCTCCATACCTCCAAAAGCTCATCAGACCCTACACACCTGCCAGATCCCTGCGTTCCGCCTCCTCAGGACGACTGGTACCCCCCCTTCTTCATACTAGCACCCGGTCTCGAGGTCTGTCTGTCCTGGCCCCACGGTGGTGGAATGAGCTCCCCGTGGAGGTCAGAACAGCAGAAAGTCTGACCGCCTTCAACCGCAGATTGAAGACTCACCTCTTCAAGCTGCACCTCTCTCCACCCCTCCCTACCTCCTTGTGACTATTATCATTATTGTTTTGTCCCCCCCCCCCCCCAAAAAAATATCCCCAATTATACTGACTGCGCCTAGTACTTCGTATTTACGTATTTACCTTTTTAGGATTGTTTTAACGCACTTGTTCCTCGTTCGGAAATGCACTATGTACGTCGCTCTGGATAAGAGCGTCTGCTAAATGTCTATAATGTAATGTAATGTAATGAAACTCACATGAGGGATGCAATCTGGTGCTGTCCAGTGCTCAGCCAGTTAGTAGAGATAGATAGGGGAAATCAGTCATTCAACTGCCAAGAGTAATGACGGGTAAGAAACACAATAATCATATCGGATAACACACAGAATCAGAAATGGAAAAATATGACCGTTTCCAAAACTTGGTCCTTGGGACCCACTGCTGATTTTCTTTCCAATCATAATTGCAACCGCCAAATTCTAAAGAAGTTTTAATTGTTCACATGTCCAAAATTCAGGACCATGTGAGACTGATGATGTCCGATCCGTTCACTCGGCTCCTACAAATGCATCCCAGAGAGTGAAACGTGAAATCATATGTTAAGTGATTCCTCCTAGCTAACTATCAATTAATGAAATAACGTTGCCCGTTGTAAGGATAGGTAGCTAGTTAGCTAAACCGATCGATCGATCAGCCATCATGCCTAGCTACTGTGAGCATCAAGCAATATTTGTCCATACGTTTGGAGGTAGGCTACTACACGCTGCATAACGTGTTGTATAGGCTACATCTTATGTTGCAGCTGGGGTAACAGCAGCAATTCCACTTTGTTGAGGGTGTACGTAACGTTAATTTAAATGGCGATCGTGGACCGGGGAGGGGGAGATCAAAAAAAATTTTGCGAGAGATTTTAAAAAACGTTACCTTTTTGGTTTCCTTATCGATGTGGCAAATTTCTGTGTTCATTCATCTGTCATGACAGTGCGTCTCCAAACAAGCCTCTGCTAAATAAACCCGTTAGTGACGACTATGTAGCCTACTGACTTTATTTTGTGGCCATGCTATGGAGGTGTGCCACAGCCAGAAGTCAAGATATTGTAAACTAGTTAGCTAGCTAGCTATGGTGAGACTTTATAATTACATTTTTAAGATTTTGACTTATTTTCACGTAATGTCATGGAAGTATTGATTTGGCAATATCGTTTCCTATCAGTGGGCAAAATGCCCCTTCTTGCCACAGGGTGGCAGTCTAAGACCACAAAGGTAAATGAGGTTCAAAAAAATAGTTATGGTTTCACATGCAGACAGCTAGCAAAAATGGTAATATTGACTTTTGCCAAATAACGTTATAGATTTGCATCAAATCAGCGCCATTGCCCGTCTATAGGACTCCATACAGTTTATAGCATAAGAGCAGCCACTTTTATTGCCATGTAAGCAATCGGTAAATTAAATAGTTTACTTTTTCTTCAGGCTCCTATTGGCACACCTGCACTTGCTAGCTAGCCCGTTTAGTAAAGGGCAAAAAATAACGTTAGGCAACAAAGGTGAAAGCAATGGCTTTAACGTTAGTGAAGTTGATGTTAAATTTGCTAAACCAAATTCACCAGCAGCTAACTTAAAGAAATCGCGCACCTCACTGCTAAATAAGAACAATGTTCCATTTGTTCACTTGCTTTAATGAAATATAGCAGCGAAAAGACAATAATCAGACAGGTTGTGAGCAGCCGAACGCCTGGCTGTATTTACATCTTCACATTGCTATTTACTTCCTGTTCCGGTGCAACCTTATAAAGGACCGTAGTGCAATATTCCCTATCTCCCCCCGAGCCTTTAACACGCCTAAAGATAAAGGCTGATAAAAATAACAAGCCTAACAGAAGTAAACATGGCCTGATATGAACAATCAACCAATAACTAACATCAACACGACCCACGGCACTAAGAACCCATAAAATAGTCCTTGTGCCAGTTGGGCACACTGGTCACCCTGGTGGACCGGCGAGGAGAACCCGCCGCCGGCATGACGGGGTCCGACGGGGGAGAAGCCGCGGGGGCCCCAGAGGCCGGAGGCGATGCATGAAGGGCAGCGCGCCCCGCTGAGTCCCGACCTGGCACCGCCGGTACAGCAGGATCCGGCTGCAACCCGCGCTGGGGAGAGCCCAAAGTCAGTACAGGTAGTGGGGCGGGCACCCCAGCCATGATCGGTGTAGGGCTGCCCATAAAGCCCCGAACCATCGGCTTCACAACAGGTGCCGGCAGGGCAACGCGGGTCGCCAGATCGTCAAAGATCGACCGGGGCGGCGGCTGGTCGTTGCGAACCGGATAAAACTTGCGCAAGAATCTCCGGTTCCGAAGCGAGACCCTGCCAGAGCCATCGATCTTGATCACGTACTGATCGTGCTGACGCACCTCCACGACACAGCCCGTCTTGTCCCACTTGTTGGGGTGAGGCCCCGTCTGGTTCTGAACGCGAACCAAGTCCCCCACCTTGAGCGGAGGGAGGCGCTTGGTGTGCTCCGCCCAAGCGTCAGCCGTACGGATGTGGCGTTTGCGGAGGGCCTCCTCCCTCGCTGTCAGCGTCTCACGCCAAGTCTCGTGCGGCCTGTACCTCCCGGGGGGAATCGGGATAAAGTCGCGTATCGGGCGGCCGAAGACACACATCGCCGGAGATATCTTCGTGTCGGGGTCAGGTGTGTTGCGGTATTGCAGTATCGCCCTCTGCACAGCGTCAGTGTCGAGCTCACCCTTTGGGCCGGTGTTGTCGGTGATGAGCCGCTTCATCGTCTTCACCCCAACCTCCGCCCGGCAGTTGCTGTGAGGGAAGGCCACCGATGAGAGGCGGTGGTGCACGCCCCATCTGCGCAGGAAAGACCTGGTCTCGGCGGAGGTGAACTCCGGACCCCCGTCCGATGCAAGCTCCTCAGGCGTCCCGTACGTTGCGAAGGCGCGGCGTAAGTGGCATATGAGATCAGCGGCGCCACCCGTCGACCTCGAGACTATCGGCCAGTTCGAGTAGCGGTCCACCGTCACAAGGTAGTGTACACCCCTGTGCATGAAAAAGTCCGAGCACACCGCCTGGAAAGGGTAAACGGCCGGGATGGGCGGGGTCGGCGGCGCCCCAGGCTGTGAGGGCGCCATCCGGTGGCAGTGGTCACAGTCATTCCGAGTGGCGCTGATGTCGGCTGACATGCCTGGCCAGAACACGGATTCTGCACGAGCGGTCATCATTGAGACACCCTGGTGGGCGGCGTGCAAGGCGCCCAGCACCTCGCCGCGGAGTGAGGGCGGTATGACTACTCTGTCCTTGTAGAGCACCACCCCGTCAGCTGACGTAATGTCCTCGCGGTACTGGTAGAACGCACGAATAGTCTCCGGCATCTCGAACCTCGAGTCAGGAAAGCCATCCGCCGCCATCTCCTCCAACATGCGCATCTCGCCGTCGCTGCTGGTGGCCTCCCTGACGCGGTCCCATGTCACCGACTGCAGTGAGTTAAGGCCCGCAGCGCACCATGCCAGCTCACCCCCCTCGTCATCATCGTCGCCGTCCTCTGGCTCACGCCGGCGCAGGAGAGACAGCACGTCAGTGTGCGTGCTGGGTGAGAGGTGGGTCACCGCGGCAGTATTGTCGTCTGGAAGATTCATGAGTGACGGGCGCAGGGTGCCGACCGGTCTGCGTGACATGGCGTCTGCCGCCCTGTTCTTCATGCCCGGGATGTGGATCATGCGGAAGCGATAACGCAGGGTCTTCTCCTTGAGGTTCCTAAGGCGGGGGTTGGGTATATCGTCAAGTGCCCTGTCCGCAAGGAGCTTCAGCAGTGGCTTGTGGTCAACCGCCACGATCAGGTCCTTGCAGCCCAACACGAAGTAGCGCGCTTTGTCCAAGGCGTCTGCGACTGCGAGGGCCTCGCCCTCTATGGGCGCGTATCTGGACTCCGCCGCATGCGTGAACCTGCTGCCAACCAGGGTAACTTTCCATCCATCGGTGCAGCAGAAGGGCCTGACCGGCATGCACCGACAGTGCTTCTGGAACAGCCAGAAACCAACGCCCTCTTTCGACCAGTCTGTGGCGATGCACGTCGGTTTGGACTTGTCAAAGATACGGACGCCGTGCTCGATCTCCTGGACGATCACGCCCTTTGACTCGCGGAAAATGTCCTCCAACTCCGGGGACCACTCGAAGCGCACCCCACTCTGCAGGAGCCTCCGAAATGGTTGCATACGTACGGCCATACTGAAGGCGTAGGCCACCTGGTTCACCAGCCCGAACCACGACGTTTCTGAAGGTCGAGGCCCAGCGCTCTGTAGTCTCCGCGCTCGACGGTGAGAGTGAGGTTGACATACGGCTGCGGGTTGGATGGGCGCCTCATCCACTTGTCGCACATATCGTCGTACAGGTGGTGAGCGAGGGGGAGTGTGCGCAGCTTGTCACCCGCGTTGGTCACGGTGAGCGTGCACAGCTCGACGAAGGCTGCCGTCTGCTGCTCATCGCGCACCTCATCTGTCTTCTCAAGTGGGGGCCTAGTCGGTCGGCCACCCAGGCAGACCTTTTCAAGGTGATTCTGACGGTTACATCTCCGACACGTCTTGCCGTACCCGGGGCACTCAGTGCGTCTGGCGCTCCACTGAGGTGTCTTGCCGTGGCCAACCCCGCCGCAGTAGATGCATGTCCCTTCGGGCGCCGCCCTCGGTCTCTCTTGTCTGGCGGCCCCTCTGGTGCGGACGTCCTGCTGTTTCCCCCGCCGGTACGAGCTGCTGATTGTGTCCGTGCTCTGGGGGTCGATTAGGCGTGATGCTGAGCGCTTCCCGGACTCCTTGGCTTCGATGTATTCTATCATGTCCTTTAAGGGCATGTCCTGATTTCTCTCGCCGAGCAGATCAAGCTGTATCTCTTGGTCCGCTATGCCGCGGGCAATCACATCGCGCAGTATTTCTTCAGTAAAGTCATTGACTTGTTCACAATGTATGTTGGTGCACTTCATCTCGTACTTACATGTGTCCGCCTGTCCCTTTAAACGGGCGTGGAACGATCGGATAGGCTCCTCGTGTCCTTGTCGCATGTTGGATAGGGCCACCCGAGCCACCATGGTGTTTTCCGCACGGACGGCGAGCGCCTTCATGGCGGCAAGGACATCTTTTTCATCACTGTTCACCAGGCTCTTGCCTGCTGCGCGAGTGAGGTCTTTCCTCAGATCCTCATCGCAGCATTCTAGCAGTTGTGTGACGATGTCGGATCCGACCAGTTTAGTGCCTGCCTTGTACTCACCCCAGCGGGTTAGAAAGTACGACCAAGTCTCAGCCGTTCCAGCCAGTGCTATGGAGGGGCGCCTGAGCTTCTCCATCTTGGCGTTTATGCCCGACGCCCCGGGGGCTACTGCGTGTGTGGTGGCGTGTATGTTCAACATAGCCACCACCACCGCTGCCTCTGCGTGTGTGGCTACGTAGTCACAGTCCTCAATTGGGCACTCTACCCTCACAGGCGCCATCAAGACGATTACAATACAGTCACAGCAAAAATATTTAGCAAAACAGACCGATCAGTAGGCTATTAGAGCTCTCTCTTCCGACGATGCGTGCGTGTATGCAGGTTCCCGGGTGGCGTTGCTTTCCGACGCTCTCGCGGTTGATTCACACATATTCCAATCTTCTTTCCTGACGATCTCTACTCGGTTGCATCCAGTTGTCTGATTATAAATAAGAACAATGTTCCATTTGTTCACTTGCTTTAATGAAATATAGCAGCGAAAAGACAATAATCAGACAGGTTGTGAGCAGCCGAACGCCTGGCTGTATTTACATCTTCACATTGCTATTTACTTCCTGTTCCGGTGCAACCTTATAAAGGACCGTAGTGCAATATTCCCTAACTGCTGATAAAAAAAACGTTAGCCATCTCTCCTTCACCCATGACCCGCTGACTGAGCGTGAGGGACCGATGCACCGCGAAATATGTCCTAAAGATGGGGCCGTGTTTACACTGTCATTGTGATAGAAACCTATGATGAATACGGTCAAAGCGGTCTTCATTCAATTTGAGTGCCTAACGTTAGCTATATGATGAGATGGGATGGGAGCCAGCATAAATACTTCCTGGACACTTGCTAAATTAAAAAAAATATTACACATATTTACACCAAACTGCTTAGCTAGCTCAGTGCTGATGTAACTAAGATATTCAGTTTCCTTCATCATCCATTTCAGCTTCTGCAATTAGAAGGTGATGTTGATTTCTTTTGAAATATTGAATATTCTGCCCCAGCATTGTGTGCACCTCTACTGTGATGTTACCGATCAGCTGTGCACAATATGAAAAAAGTGGCGTCGGTTGTTAGGTAACCACGCTTACACACAAACACCGCAAGATCAGTATACTACCACCATTTATTATATTTACTAAATTACCGCCTATTTACGCCACTTCTCGTGTGACTTTCAACAAGGTAGACATCAGTCAGTTAGTGACTCTCGCTCATGTAGGCCAGCCTGTTGCCCGGCAATAATAATGTTCTACTTATTAGCCTAATTAATAAACTTGCTGTAGAATGTTCTCGTCAGCTATTATAGATTTTTTATTGCCAGAGCGCGACAGTGATTGTGTTTTTTTGCGCAGCCTCCACCTGTTATTAATCGGTTACCATAGGCTACTGATCTGCTGTTTTTATAATGATCGTGTTCAATAAAATCTAACTGTCGCAACTACAGAACGAATTAGGCTAGAAAATGGCGCCCCCACTGGATTTATAATGAACTGCAACTGTTGTGCTTTGATTAACCGGTATACAATTATCAAAAACAACATTAATAGTACGTTTTTTTTTAAAACCAGCTTTTTTCACCCTCATGTTTTCCATTATTGATGTATTATCGGCCGTATGATTCATTTTGGTGAGGGCCCGAAAATGAACGGTGAGAGAATGGGGAGCCTGACAACCGGGACTACCGGTGACTACGGTCAGCAGGAACATCTGATGTTGCTAGTATTCACCCGATGCAAATATAATGGGGTAGGCTCCACAAAATTACTTATGTTACACAAAAGTGAAATATCCCTTTAAGGGTTGTTTTCTCCTGACTCATTTTCCTATTGAACTCTATGGAAAAACAAGTTAGGAGAAACAATCCTCTGGTAGCAGAGTGATGGTTTGAGGCTTGTTTCACAGGCAATGGTGCATAATTTGGCTATTCAATACAGGATCGTTTTTTACTTTTCCTGGGAGCAGGAGGCAGGCTCCATGCTCTAAAAAAAGTTCAGTGCTTTTTGGGAATTACCCGGTTTCTCAGTAGATGTGGCTGCCTGTGAAAGGCATCACTCAGGCATATTTTTAAATATCTGAAAACAGATATCTCAAATACAATTTTAAATGTTTAAATGTTGATGTTTATTGGCCATATTAGTTGCCCTCTAATTGTAATCTCAGGGTACGCTTTGCATCTCACACGATGATGTATATGTGCATATAATATATACAAGAGCTATGATGCAAGACAGAAAGGTGTCTTCTTTACCTGAATAAGAATTTTCCCCAAACAAACGGATGGTGTGCTGAGTTCAGCCAGGAACAAGACGCCCTGAAAATAATCACCCTTTCCCTGACGCCAGAACTGAAAAGAGACAGACAGGACTGTTAGAACAATATAGGTAAACACACACACACACACACACCTTTGTTTTGCTCTTTAACCCTTACTCATCACTTATCTCACCCTCTCATTGTCTCACCCTTCTCCCAATCCAATCAAAACATTCACATTAAAGTCATACTTGGTTGCTATGCAGCAACAGTTACCACGAACACAGAGAAGCAGATGGTGACCATTAACGGTACACCAAGGGAAGCAGTCTTTGGCTAAATCTTGCAGACACTGGTCTCCACCCAATAAATGGGACTCATGCACTTACATTGGACAATATATCTGCCATTTACCTTTTTGTCTCCTTATATAATCTTTGCTTCCCACTATCTTCATTATCTCTGCTTTCTCTCATTCATACATACATATTACCACAGATGGAGTGTAAATATTAACATGGTTCCACCATGTAATGAGAAATTAACTTAGAAATTGAATCAAGTAAAGCCAAGCTCACACTACACAACTTTTAAATCTTTACAAAATCCTGTCCAAGAAGTGCAGCTGACATATAACGACTGTCAAAACCAATCTTTAAAAAAAAAAAATCAATACGCGATACAGCACACACTAGGCGATTTCGGGAGGACCGAGAATTACTCGGGGTGGCACATCACAGGATTTCTACAGAACTAATTAATCAAGAGGTCGAATTTCCATGCACAGTTGCCAAGGCTACGGAAGTATTGATAATTTCAAACTGTTTTTAGTTGCGTTTGTTGTGCGCTCGTTCATTGGCTGTTGACATTCTAGTTGAACGATGCGTCACTGCAGGTCAGCCAGGACTCCCGTCAAAATCAAAACAGTTTGAAATTATCCTGTGCTTCGCGACGAGGTCCAAATTGGTTCACAACAGAAATAAGAGCAAATCATATCATCGGACCAAAATTGGTCGGGAGTTAGTCTTTGACATCAGAATCGGGGCAAAAGTCGTGTAGTGTGAGCTTGTCATAAGGAACCAATTTCTGAAATATCACTAAGATGCAAAAACGATCAAGGGTGTATATGGTATATTATATAGATCAGGGGTTGAACACTGTGGTCAAGGAGTACTGCTTTATATTCTGGATTTTGTTCCAGTCAATGTCTTGACTGGTACCACACACACACACACACACACACACACCTGGTGCGCTGTTCCTTCAGCACCTCAGATGTTTTCGTGACCTGGGAGAGCTATAGGACCTTGGACAGCATCAGCCCCACTCACAGGCATGGCTGCAACTGTGGCTCATTGCCAATCAGAAAAGCTGATTCCAATTGCCTAATTATTAGGCTCTATAAAAGGACTAGGGCTCAGGCCCAGAGAGACCTAAAGGCAACTGCATAAGCTTGCTGCTCTGTCCGTCTGGACATTTTTGTTGTCTTTCTGGCGCTGGTACCTTTCTGTTGGTGTTTTTATTTTCCTGTTTTCTCTCAATTTGGTAGCCAATTGTACCCCATGCCATTCAATTCCCGGTGTAGCAGCCGGTTGAGAATTTGCCGTGACACAGCCCCGTCAGCCGGTAGTAGGAAGGAGGGCACCACGTCCTCTTCAGGACTCCTCAAGCTCAGGGCCTGCACGACAATTCTGCCCCGCCAAGTCCCTCCCCCCACGCTTTTACCGCTGCGCCACCGCGGTGGCCCTTGTTCTTTAATTTAACTGTGATTTAAAATGCGGTCAGCCAACTCTTCCCCTGCATCTATCTTGTCTGTTCATTTTTAAAATGGGTGCATTTTGACATCATTTTCAAGCAACAAATATTTCAATGTTGCATTTCCCTCCATAATGTTTCGGACAACGGCATATTTCTTCTTGAATTGGTTCTGTACTACACAATTTTAGATTTGTAATCAAACAACTTTTCACCATGTAGCAATTACAGCAATTTTTATACATAAACCCCCCCCCCCCTCCATTTCAGGGGACCATAATGTTTGGTACATATGGCGTCACAGGTTTTTCTGATTAGTCAGGTTTGTTAAATTTCTTCTTACAGCAGGTATAAAATAGATTTCAGTATCTCTTCTTGATTCTAAGCTTTTACTTGCCTTTGGAGTCTCTTATTGGTGTTGAAATAATAATAAAAAAACAGTCATAGGCCAAACCTTAGGCTTATGAAAATCAACTGTTTGGAATATCATTCAAAAGAAACTGGTGAGCTCAATAATCGTAAAAGGGCCTGGTAGGCCAAGGAAGCCCTCTACAGTTGATAGCCAAATAATTCTCACCATGATAAAGAAAAACCCCTAAACACCTTGAAACACACACGTGGATGTGTCAACGACTATGGTCCGCAGAAGCACAAAGCTGAAAGCCGCAGAATGAATTCTGAAGTGTGCAAAAACATCTTATCTGCTCAAGCAAATGCCTTCAAACTCATTGGATGGCACTTCATCCTACAGCAAGTAGACTAACATTAGCGAGCTGACTACAATCGAACAGTTTCACTTTGAACATTCGATTACAGAAGCAATGTTAACGATGTCATTTTCTGGGCTAGTGCCGTTAGCCACGGGTTTCATGGCATTAAACAAAGATGCAAATCCAGGTTTGTAAATCTGTTTGCCATGCAGTAGCTAACCCTGCATTCATTTATGGCAGGAGGTCGGATATTGGAGGTGGTAAAACGAGTCATTTCCACGTCATTACCGACATCAGTGCGTTCGAGTAATGGGAAAGTTTTGGATTTGCTAGCAAACATAGCTAAAAAACTAGTAACGTTTTTACTTTTAATTGTATACGTTTATCATTATGTATCGGCATGTTGGCCAATGCAAAAGTATTTCATACTGAAAAACGGGAGGTCGGGTTGATTTCCCGATCCCAGATTTCCGACATGAAACTCCTAGTTGGAAGGGCGTTTTTTTTTTCCCATTAGAAGACCGGGGTGAGAAATGAGTAGCGCAAGTGTTACAGATTTCTGGCTAGGCTGGCTAATGTTTTCACAATACCAAATGCAGATGGGCTGAGTTTTCCTAAATTAATGACCGTATTTCCCCCATTTTTCTGGAGACTCCAGCTAATGGTGGTGGTATTTTTCAGTAGAACTGTTACATTAGTGACTTGCCAGCAGGTAACGTGGCCTCTCTCAAAGAGACACAGCAAGACTATCAGTAAAATGCCCAGTGCCTCAGCTCCGGTTGTAACGTTGAGCTCATTGTAATCAGGAGGACAGTTGCTTTTCTACAAGAAACATAATTTTTCAGTGGAATTCCCCTTTAAGTAAACAAATAAATCGTTGGATTTACTTTAAAAAAAAAAAAAATACTTTTTTAAAGATAAAAAAATCGTTTTTTACAATTTACTTAATAAAATCATGTACGGTGGTTAAACACAATATTATAAGTGACGTCTTCAACTTAACCAGTTGAAGTCACATGTACTTCATAATAGCCTATTACGTGCAACCACTGTCAAACAATACATTTTTTGAGTGCATCTGTCACATGCTGGAAGGATGTGACCAGGAAGGAGAGAGAGATTGTAACCTAGAGCACTGGTACCATGCAGGGGGTTCATTTGCACTTCATAATAATTTTGGAGCAGCTGAGCTGACATAAGTAGTCTACAAAATCTTCTCTCTGTCAAAGCGAATATGATCCAGACACTGTCTATCAATTAATCCATCTAATATTGGTCTGGTATAATATACACGGTCAATCATACTTTTACATATTTTTCTTTTTATGACAGCTCTTTGATAATTGCAAGCAGGCTAGGTAAAAAAAAAAAAAGACCAGTATTATGTTCAAATAACATGCACTCATTCTCATATCCATTTATGCGAAAAATGCTGTATTTTTCATAATAATCTATTGGTGGTGATAGACATAAACCGCCTTTTTTTGGAAAAAGATTATTAAGTGAAAACTCTGAATCCACGTATCTCAACTTCGAATCTGGCCCTTAGTATTGTAAATGATACAACTGTCTTGATTCATTTAAGCCATTTTCCAAGTTTCTGCGATACTCAGACACACCTGGAGTTATAAAGCCATAAATGGAACACCCCCAAATAGGTGAGAATTGACCAAATTTGGCATCTGTGCAAAGGGGTTAATAAAAGCTGAGAATCTGAACTTTAACGACATGTGAATTGTTTGAGTACAAAGCCAAATCAATAAAAAAATGTTTTTGTCCCAAACACTATGGAGGACACTGTATAAATGCATTTCCTATGTTTTGAACATCACGTTTAGAAGTGCTTATCGCTTCACAGCTTGCAAGTTATGCCAATTACGTCAACCATTAGCCTGTCTCCTTGTAAATTTGTCCTGGCTCTCAAGTCACACAAATAAAACCAGAAGATGCATGTAGACTAGTTCGATTGATAGTCTAAACTTAAGTAAATTGTAATCGGGTCACATATATAACAGATTTCTTAGGGTCCAAGTATTAATCATTTGTACACACTGGGCCATAAGTTTGCGCCAAGGAAAGACAATACATACATACACACACACACACACATGCACACAAATAATAAATGTATACATAGGCACACACATAAAAAGCCTAATAAAGGTTACTCTAGGTTAATTCCATGTTTATAATTACCACAGAGACAGGGAAACAGACAGTGACCATGACAACATGGTGTAGGACCATGAGGAATTCTCTTCGTAGGTAGCTGATCAAGGCTGCACCAATAGGCTTTGGGCCATTGTCATCTTCATGACCTTTGACCTGCAGTTTGTGCCAATAGCACATGAACATGGCATAGATGTCATAGACGAAGTAGGGCACTGCAAAGAGGATGTAGGTGCTCGTCAGCCAGTGCCTGGTTGAGAAAAAGAAACAGATCCAGGACATACAGCTGAGTTTAGTACAAGATTTGTTTTACAGCATATACATTAGCATATACATTAAGGCTTAAACATTGCTCAAAAAACTTAAATGACAATCAAAAAAATAAAGCAAAGCAATCTTAGTCACCATTAATTTACTTTACTTTTTAATTGATGCCAGGGTGTAGGTAAAACCAATCACTGTTCCATCAGTAATGCAACGGTCATAGCTAAGAAAGAAACACTCAGCTAGGTTGAGGGTATACAGTGAGCACCATAATTCATTGGACAGTGAGACATTTTTTTGTTATTTTGGTTCTGTACTTTGAGTTTGAAAGAATACAGTGACAATGAGGTTGAAATGCAGACTGTCAGCTTTAATTTGAGGGTATTTTCATCCATATCGGATGAATCGTTTAGAAATTATAAAACAAGGCTCGAAATTGCGACCGTTTTGGTCGCATATGCTCAAATCTGTGCGACCTCGAAATATAATTAGGAACATTTGTGCGAGTGCAAATAATACTTCTGGTGCGAACTTTTTTTCCCCCCAGTCGAACGTCCCTTTCTCTGAGTCTGTACATTCGCTAGTTAGTACCACTTTTCTATATAGTTCAGTGGTTAGTACACTCAGTATGTGTCTTGTGAGCTGCCAGTGACCATTCTAACCAATAAAATGTGAGCTTCACGTTCTTACCTTTCATGCGTCTGTCACGTGACACAGAGCGAACGCATTAACTAATGTTACCTGAAGACAAAACTTAATGATCAATTTATTAACGTTACCTAACTAGCAAAATTGGTAACGTTAGCTAGCATTATCGAAGAATAAAAAGATGAATCGAACGATTACGGCATTTTTTTGTAACGTTGTTACTAAAACGTAACTGATGTAGTCGCTGTGGCTGCTGAAACAGTTGGTGATGGCGATGTGGATGCACCAGCAGCGAAGAAGGTGTACACTTTTCGGAGAGAGTGGCTAAAGGACTTAGGTATGAGAGCGGCACAATGCACTGTGTACACTGTAAAGCCTGTGGGACGGAGATCGCAGGTAACAGTGCGTCAACGGAGTCAACACATTTTAAGCGTGAGAGCTTAACTAAGCACGGAGATAGCGCGAAACACAAGAAATGTGTGGCAACGAAGAATTCAGGCTTGATTGGTCAGGATTCGAGTCAGTGTCGAGCAGGGGTTCCCAAACCGGTGCTGGAGTCCCCCTGTGTATGCTGGTTTTTGTTGCAACCACAGTTGCAATCCCAGAATTTTAACAAGCTGTTCATTTCTTAATTAGGTGCTTGTCATGTTTAGAGGAATTATTGACCCTCTTAAGCCACATTATATCATATGGCTATGGATGCCATGTAGAATTAACACCCCATGTTCACATTGTGCTTATTGTGCCATATTAATTAAAAGAGATAAGACAATTATTTAACAGATCCATTTAAAGACTATTCAAATTATTTATTTTAACTGATCGAATTAAAGAGTGAAGTGAATCAATAGGCTCTTAATTGGTGAAAGTGTGGACACATGGCCACTACAACTAACCATTTGGTAGATAATGAAGAATTCAAACACAAAGCAAATGATAACGAGCCAAACCTGCATTGTGTTAATAAGCCTAAAAAAAAAAATGTATGAGTTAACCGCATGTGTTCAACAACCTAATTAGGAGCCTATTTATTCACTTCACTCTTTAATTCAATCAGTTAAAATAAATCATTTTGTAACCTCTTTTTATGTAATTGTTGCAATATAGCACAACAAGCATAACATGAACATGTGGAATTTATTCTACATGGCATGCATAGCTATTTCTGACATAATGTGGCTTAAGAGGGTGAATAATTCCTCTAAACACGAAAAGCACCTAATTAAGAAAAATTAGTGGGCATAACGTGGACGCTTCGAGCTATGCAAACAGTTTTTCTTTTGCCATAACATTTGTGAAAGACAAACCAGAGGAAAGCACACATCGAACAAGAAAGTTGTTTACTGTTGTTGCCAGCTGCAACCATAGATGGCTGCAGCAATCTGGTGAAGAGGAGGGCGTAAAGAATTTTCCGGATAGTTAATCATTGGCTGATAGGATTTTGATGACGTCCTGAAGTTAATTTTAATCCCGCCCGCTCAAAACCTTGCCTGATCAATTACAGGCAATGGTGGGGAAAAAAGGAAGGCATATCTTAATTTAGGCGCATCACTTAGTACTGATATTTGGGTTATGTCATGATGACAACAATTAACCATTGAAAAGCTGAATCATCAATTTGAGTTGGCAGTCCCTTTAAAGTCATCCATCCATATCTACAGCATATCTGGCAGCAGAGTGATGAGTTTAAGACTCGTTTGATACCTCAGACCCTTGATGACTTACAGCCATTTCACCAACCATGTGTTCCATACTGTTCCAATGTAATTTACAGCTAAATCTAGTCCCACCCCCCAATTCCCATAGAGATCCATTCAAATGCAGAGAGGTTATAGTTTCGCTTGTAGGAGTACCAGTAAATATTTTAAATATTAAATATTTATTTTCTTTTGATATTGTTTGGTCACAGAGGACGTCATGGCATGGCATGCAAATGATTACTTTATCGGCCGCCGTGGTGGTACAACAGTAAGACCGTTGACTTTCAGTCGGTGTAGTTGTACTCCGAGGATCAGGGTTCGCGCCCCGGTCATGCCAAACCCGAGCATTGCCAGTGCCCTGTGGGAGCAGCAATTGGCGGCTGCTTCCGGATGGGGGAGAGAATCGGTGGCGCCCTCCTTCCTTCCACCGGCTGACAGGGTTGTATAACGGTGGTTCTCTAGCGGTTGCTACACGAGGGGAATTTAATTAGAATAGGGGTTCAATTGGCTACTAAATTTGGAGAAAATGGGAAAAAATCTGAAACAAATAATAAAAGTTTAAAAATGATAATTACTTTATTCTACATTATGTTAAACTGGCCAATATTTTTGATGCCCAAAAAGGGGGGGGACTATGTACAAAAGGTTCTAGAATTTCTAAACGGTTCATTCAATATGGATGAAAATACCCTCCATTAAAGCTGATTGTCTGCACTTCAACCTCATTGTATCCTTTCAAACTCAAGTGCTAGAGTACAGAACCATGTGTCTCATTATGGTGCTCACTGTATGTAATGAATTAATCCTATTTGCAAGGTTAAATTTTGCACTTCCTTACTTTTATTCCCTCCTAAGATTTACTTTAAAAGGCTTCTGCAGCCAGCACTTTAAATCACACAAATATCCTTTCACCATTACCATATTTTCACAAGTTTTCTCAGATGTAAAAACAATTTACATCTCAATTTAACAATATTGAGATGTAAAAACAAATTAAAGTGCTTGTATAACATCCAATATTACCCCTTTTGCGGAAATTTTATTCAAATGCAAAAAATTTCCCATTTTTGTCTCTAGTGTGAAGTGGTTATTAGAATCCAACTTTGGATAAACTCCATGAGCACTGAACACAATATCCATGTATCTGCACTATACTAACTGAAAAAAAACCTTGTTTTTTTCAGACTGAGAAGGTGTTACTAAAGCACTCAAGAATTTCACTGTATAAGAAAGATAAGTTCGCTGATGGTCAACTGACAAAATCCATTTTTATTAACTCGTCTTCGAGCCAAAATGAAGGGAAATCATTGTAGCACATTGTAAAAGAATGAAATGCAAATACAGTGAGGTGCAAAAATGTGGGCGCCCCTGGTCAAAATGCATTTTACAATTAATAGAAGCTAACCTGACCTCTAAATGGTACAAAGTTAAACATGACACATTTCCTAAAATTTTAAAGAAAGATTACTTTTTACTTGAATTTTTTACAGTTTCAAGATAATAAAAGGAAAAAGACCCTGTGCAAAAGTTTTGGAACCCATTTGGATTACTAAAAAAACTAAATGTTTAAAACTACCTATTTCCACTGTCAGAAACATTATCAGAAAATGGAAGATAAATAGAACAGTTGAAGTCAAGGCGAGATCTGGAAGACCAAGGCTGCGTCAGTTTTTGGATTGGAACAGTCTGCACTTCAACCTTATTGTCATTGTGTCCTTTCAAACTCAAAGTGCTACACTACAGAACCAAAATAACAAAAAAATGTGTCACTGTCCAATGAATTATGGTGCTCACTGTATATGGGACCTTGACCTTCAACAACCTATATCAGATCTGCCACAATGAGGAAAAGGTTTCAAGCCGCAATGAGGAGGCTAACAGCACCAGAAGGCGGAGACCTGCGGAAGTTGGTATAATCTTCCTCTGAAGCTGGCAAGGTCAGCAAAGTCAAAGCCAGGTCAAGTGAAGGCTATTTTCAAGGTCATTGCCACCTAGTGTCCAATATGCGTAGCACTACATCACACTATTATTTTAATTAAATATTGCCATGTGTCACTAGATGTCACTGTTTTAGTCACTATTCAAATGAAGCTGAGAAAATAAACAATGACTAGGAAAGGAATGGAATTTCTGCAAAATCCCAAGACTGTGAGTAGCCCTGCATTGGTTCTGTTTACACCTGTTATTTAAAACTGTCCAACAGAGTTTCAGATCATCATGACTGAACTAAAAACTTGAGTGATAACTAGGTGTGTGACTTCAAACCGTTTAAACGTTAAACGTTAACAAAAATGCTAAACATTTAGAAAAATCTCTAATCGCAATTTTAAAAATAAATTGATAAATTAATTAAAATTTCTAACCATTTCCTTTTAAGGTTTTTTTTTATTTTTTATTTTTTTACTGTGATTGTCGTAGGCTCGTGTTTAAAAGTAGACTATTTAATGCTGATCTGGGGTTGGTGGGGTAACTAAGGTTAGGTTAGACTAACGGGAAATGTTCCGTGATCAGCTCTCGCGCGATAACGTGAGTGTGTAACTCAAACTGACGTTCCTGTCTCACTTTGAGCAGATTACAGAAAATTAATTTAAATGTAAACTTTGACACAGAGCTAACATTCTCCAACAGCACTGAAATGATGCAAAATCATGTGAGACTTAAACACCAGACAGTGACTGTGAGTGACGACAGCAGCTCAGCTCAAGCCCGAACGCTTCTCAGCAAACATCAATGAGGGCTTTCGCTTTGAAGAGGTGCGACAATATTAGCCAAGAACGCGTGACCAGGTTGATCGTCGAAATGATCACCACGGATAATATCTCTTGTGTAAGATGAGGGCTTCACCAAGCTGATGGCTTATGTCGAGCCAGGATATGTGATGCCCAGCTGAAAAGCCTAAATGCAAGAATTGACAAGACCTATCATGATTAAATTAATAGGCTAGTATTTTGTCTAAACGTGAATGGCAGTAGACTATCAATAACATTGTTAAACTCTATAGAACACAACATACTCTGTTACGCGAGGCGATGTTTTAACTTTGAATTAAAGCAACGTCTTGAATTTTTCACACGGGATTGCTCTAATCTGGAGTTATTTTCACAGGGCATTTAACAGCATAGGTAAAAGACGCTGGCATCTTTACTGGCGTGGGAGCGCCCAGTCCGTTTAAAGGTTACAGACATGGCACATTTGGACAGGAATAAAATAACGGAGATCCTCAGGTAATAATTACATTAGCCAACCCCACCTCCTCCCGTAGAACGTATCCTGTCCATTTAGGGCTTTTGTCATTACTAAAATAAAACGTTAGGCCCATTTAATATTTTGTCTGTAGAATATCGGCTATTTCTTTTTTTTAAAAAGATTTAGCAAAGCCAGCACCTCATCACGCCTGTTGTATGCTCTCAATGCTGTAGTCTTTTATTTAGTCCACTCTGTTGCAGTTTTTGCAACCGTAAGGGCATAAACTCGTAACAGGCACTTTCCGCGAATTGTACAAATTAACGTTTAAAAAAAATGTTTTACGCTTTGGTTTTTTATGAGTTTTGCCCATCCCTCGTGATAACTTTAGACATGATTGTTTAAGTGTGCGTTCATCTCGTCCAAGCTCATTTAGAGCCATTATTTCTGGCTATTAAGGTGACCCACCAAAACTTACTTTGGACAACTTTAAAGTCACATCTCATTTATGAAATTCAATAAAGAAGAAGACAAGGAGAAATGGTGATTCAATGACGGTCACACTCATCATACCCAGTTATTCAAGTATTTGAGGAACATTTATTAGTCATTCTTCCTCATTGAATCTGATGACTGAGATCTCAACATCTTACACCCGGTGCTAACCCAACACAAGTGTCTTTGCTATCTTATAACGCCTAGTGCTCACGTCGTTTAAATACCATATATTCTTGCGCCCGTTGCAAGTGAACTGGGCGTGTTAGTCTTAAGATGAGGAGTGGCCAGGATTATTTTTGCCATATTGCTACCTTGAGCCAGCAGAAAGTGCTTGTGCTAAAACCACCACAAACCTGGTCTAAAGTCATGTTGAAGTCAATTGCCACCTAGTGTCCAATATGTGTAGTACATCATACTGACCTAATGTAGGAGTTATGATTGAACAATTATTCTCACTATGAAGGAATTTCATAAGGATGATGGCTTTCTGTACACATTAGATACATGTCACAACGCTTAAATTGTGAAAATTTCAAGATTCTACTAATATGCCCACATGTAACTTTTTATCCTTGAAGACAAACAACAAAATTATTTTTTAGATGCCCTGTATAGATAGCAAAATTAATATTTTGATAAATGTGTGTTCTGAGTTCTGTGAAACTATCCCTCCAAAAATATGATTTTTATTTCTATTATTGCCTGAAATACACTCACATAAAGGGTTCTAAAATTACAATGTCTCATTTTACATTGTTATTTCTACATGTGGTAAATACACAAGTCACAACATGTAAATAAGAAAGTTTTGGAGTTGTTGGAAAGTGTATTTCGTCACTTTTGAGGTAGCTAGGCTAACTGGTCTAACCCACTTCCAGTGATTGCGGCTAAGCTAGGCTAACGGTGCGGGTCTCTGTGCTTCTTACTGCACGCACACAAAAAAAAATGGTATTCATCTTCTTGTCTGACTCTGGGGAAGATGGCAAATAAGCCAATTTCCCAAAATGTTGGAGTGTTCCTTTAAGCTTTCTTTCGACCAAACATGGACTTGAGTCAGCCTGTCTTGTTTGTATCGAGTCAGAACAGTCCCCATTGAGCTCTCTTTCATGGCATCTCTCACTCCCCCTTATGAAACATGCTAAGAGACTAAATTAACTGCCAGGCAAATACAGATACAATCCATGGACACCCTGGTAGGCACCCATTTAAATCCAACAACCAGGACATAATATCCAATGTCAAAAAAGCAAGTAATAATAATAAACGTTGACAGTGATCTCTTACTGGTCCTCGATGACGTCGTCACATGAAGTAGCAATGATGTAACCTGCTGAGGAGGCCATGACAGCCTGAATGGAAGAGACCAATCTGAAAAGAAAACACAAGTGAATGGCTTAAATATGTTATATTGTCATATTAACGTAACAGCAGTGAGTCAGAATAGTTTCTAAACATAGCACAACTATAGCACTGCTATAGAAGGTGCTGGACTTAATGTTACATATAGTACACACTTCCGCTATGGTTTCCTCATGAAAAAGTAATTATTAATGAATTATAGTCTGTTAAATAAAGAATACACTTATGACAGAGGTCAACGCTACATTTATTATAAAACATTCTGTAGGGGGCAAAGATTGTGATGCTCAATGGCAAAAAGGCTGCCTTACTCCCTCTTAAAGGAAAAATGTGATATTGTTTTACTTACCCCTGAAATGGCATGTAAGGCTGTAGTGAGGTTGTCCTGGGGGGTATACTACAATAGAAGCTTAACATAGCAAGGGTTTCTTTGCATTAGCTGGCTTCAGAAAGCCTCACCACCGCAATCCGGTTTAACCGGTACTACGAACGTGGTTATCAACTTGCTAAGTGAACACGGGCTTTATTAATCAAGCTCTGTGTGCGTTCCCATAAAAGGGGCGGCGTCTGCAACAAGGAGCCTATAGCGGTGCAGCATGGGCTGTACGAGAGCAGTGTATTTCTCTTCTGTGGAAAAAGAATACTGATACGGACAGATATAATGGACGGATACGAAGAACATGAAACAATAACAAGAGCAAAAAGCAACACTGTTGCCTCCAACAAAGCCAGAAAGGAGCTTTTGCAAAAATAAATAAATAAATAAATAAATTAAATAAAAACTCATTGTGCAGGTTACATTTGTTAGTTAATACCTTATTCACCTTACCACTCGTAACAAATAAATCTATACTCTCAGTACATAGTCATACAGTTTATTTCTAATGTGACAACTGTACTACTACATTCTAGTGCCCCTAAACTTTAAACTTGATACAGCATGTTTAAAATCTTGCTGAAGCAATCAAACCAATGTTTATTCATAAAGAAAAGTCAAGCATTTTCCGGAAAATATTTTGCGGAACTCAATAATCTTGCCCTGCAAAGAGATTCCCTCACTATCCGAACTAATCTCTAGGGGATCCTTTGGAATGGAGATGCCTTTTTCCAAAGCCAAGAAGTTGATTGTTCAGAGGGCAGTGCGTTTATATGTTTAAATCCGATAGCCTGAACATAACCTGCCCCGGAGCAGGTTAGCCGTGCAGAGTAAGTTGCCATGGCAATATACCCCGATTAAAAGTTAGTCGGCTTTGTGAAACAGAAAACCCAGGGTTGAAGCTTAATTTAGCTCGCTATCCCCTCATCTCGCTTCGTAGTACACCCACTGAACTCTATCGGTACGCTCTATGAGTACACCCCTCTGGTCTCACCGTTGTAGCTATCCTGAATTGGTGATACTAAAAGTTACTGGCTCTCTTACTGGATGTTCATAAATCTAAACAGAGGCTGAAACGACATTATCATATAAAGTATTTTGAGCGAAAATATCATCCTTGTGCACTTGGTAATCATATGTGCATTTTCGTTTCCAACAACAACACTTGTAAAACTGTTATTAAACCTTATTTGAGTGGATTTAGGTGGTTATTTAAACAAAAGTTAGCAGAGGCCGCAATTAAATACAACGGCAAGATGCTAATTGTTAGCATTGCTCCAATTCAGGATAGCTACAACGGTGAGACCAGGACAGCATCACTACAGCCTCACATATAATTTTGGGGGTAAGTAAAACAATATAAAAAATTTCAAAATGGGTGAACTATCCCTTTAAGTTCATAAGCAAAAGCTTATGGCTTCTTTGAAATGAAACAACAGTCAGCAGTCTGATCCAATAAAGGGTTCAGTCATCTTAAAATCCCTTGTCATAAGTAAAATGCACAGCATTTCTGGCCAATACAATAAGGTCAATACCACTCAACCTATTTTGACATCCAAATAAAACAAAAATAGCTTAAGTAATTCAGTAAATGCTTTAAACCCATTTCCTCCATTTGTACCTGGCAGAAACAATAACTGCATCCCCTTCACTCCATCTTAGTCTTGGGATGTGTTTGAGACAACGCTTGGAGAGCAGGAATAGTCCTGGGAAAAAGATGGATCCCGCAGCTAAAATACTCAACATGGTCCCACAGATTTGCTCTTGATAGAGAAGTTCCGCAACAGTCCACCGGTGCCAGACTCGGTCGTGCTGTCCCCTCTGAAAATAGTGGCACTATCTTTAAAAAAAACCTAAACTCCACTAAACTGCACTAAACACATCTTTTTTTAATACCAGTTACAAAGATGTTTCCACAAGGTTAAAAAAACCATCTTATTGTTTTATCCTTGTATGCTCAGAAATGGGACCCTTATCATGTAGGGATTTATTTAGGGATGATTATAATATGGTTATTATGAGCATTATGGAAACAACCAGAACAACATATAATTTATATAAACATGTGCCGATTCAATTTTATATATCGTATAAACTCAGGAAATAAAATTATTTTGTTTAGGGGGTCATTAATGTTTTCTATAATAGATTATGAAAGCAATAATATTTTCTGCTTTCTTTCTTGAATATGCTTACTTCACAGGCCCTCCCTCTCCACTATTGACCTGATAATTAATCCTTATCAAAGCACACTAACGTTACTGTTCTGTTCAACCTACAGAACAAGAGACAGAGAAAGGAGGGACAGAACAAAGAATGAAGGGGGGGAAAAATAAGTTACAAATATTATCAGGATATACATTAAATGCTTTAAATCCTATTGAAAAGCTGTATAATTACATTGAAATATACTTGAAACTAATAAGACTCATAATAGCCTTGTAACCTGATTTGGCAATGAGTAACATGAATTCCAAAAACTCAACAACAAATAATGTCAAGAAGTGCAAAGTTTCCCACTCCTCTTCCCCATCAAACACAACGAGAGGGAGAGAAAGGGAAAGAAGAGAGAGATGAGAGGGGGGAAGGGGAAATGTTAAACCAAAATAGATTTGGCATGGATTAGAGAGCAGGAGATTTAGAAAGATTAGAGAGAGAGGGAGGGAGGGAGAGGGAGAGGGAGAGAGAGAGAGAGAGAGAGAGAGGAAAAGAAAAAAAACTAACAATGTAACCTAGTCCCAATCTGATCAGTTCCAGCAAATTGTATATATTTTTTTTATTTTTTATTAACTTTATCCACTTATATGTATGTAATTACAATATGTAATATGTACAATATGTAATTAATATAAGAACCACATATCATCACTTACTGTGCCATATGTATATATTAATTAATGTATTATTATTATTTTATATAAATATGTGTTGTATACTGTACTGCTTTGGCAACAATGATTGATTTACATTCATGCCAATAAAGCCAATTGAACTTAGAGAGAGAGAGAGAGAGAGAGAGAGAGAGAGAGAGAGAGAGAGAGAGAGCGAATCATTATATGCATGTAGAAATTAATACAGAGGACAGAGAACAAGAACCTAACGGAGAAAAGTACAAAAGAGACAAGTAGCAGAATTGTTTAGTTGTCCCAAGGAAGACTGACCAAATCACTGGCCTGAGATGTGCTGCCTCCAACTGACGTTTATCACGAGTAACAAAAAAGACTGCTACAATACGCGTGACAGTTCAAAGCACTAAATAAAACATATACGTTGTGCATAGGCTACGGCACCACGCACAACCCCAGGAATATTTATATTTGAATGTCTTAAACAGTTAGTTAGTTCAGATTTTTCTAAAAGCAAGTAAGAATGTCACCTGCCACCATCTTTCGTCAAAATAGCAAGAATCCTTAATCCAGATACTTCCTTAACACCGTTCAGTTGAAACAACAACTGATCAATTTATGGGCACCAAACAAGCCGCTCAATAGGCTAAGTGCTTCTTAGCTGTATTGGTAAAATACGCAGTGCGCTATCTAACACATCGAAGTTAGATGCAGACTGTTTGTAGAATGGAATAACGGTGCGCTCTTATAATAACGCAACCATCCGGTAGTTATCCGATAGGCAACAATTATACCGCTAACGTTAGACTAGATTTTGTCCATAGCATTAAGCATGAATTTAAGATACTAAACTTGCAAACACGAATGCGAACTAATTGGCAAACAATACAGAATTGGCAATACAATGATAGTAGCCCAAACTAGCCATCTACTCGTTAGAGCAGTAAACAAGCAAAATGTTTGAGATTTTTATTTGTTTATTTATTTATTTTACAGCTGGCTCACCTTGTCCTACTGATGCTATTTTAATTTTAAAGGACGTTTAAAATGATTTACTTTTGTTAGCTAATTAGCGAACAAACACATGCTATCTGGGGAAGTACAATAACCAACAAGCTAATAATATTTCTAAGGTTAGCTATTTGTAATGTTAATATGAACGATAGTTAGTTCATGCACACGGGTCAAACAATGCAACATACATAGCTAACCAAGTTACGAGCTAACCAAGTGGTGAAATCAGGCCCCTCGCTGTCCTCTCTATAATAGCAGTATGAAATGTATCTAAAATGTTAGTTACCTTTTTTTAAAAACACAGAAGCACAAAATGGGACTGAGGATGCGAGGATGGCGGGGAAGCTGGGTTGCCACAGGGAAGAGAGGTTTACAAACGAGACAGAGTTAGGAGAAGGAGAAATTTACGTCGGGGTTTCGGTGACGTCCGGTCAGCGGCCCGAAGAAACTCGTACCCCAGGGAAGGCGATTTGCAGGGTCCGGTCGGTATCCGCTAAGGTGGTCCACATGGTTTTTGTTTCGTATTTTCAATAGTTTAGCTAGAGAAAACGAAGAAGATAACCTAGAAGACGCGTGAGGCAACAAAATGCGCGCTTCCCCTCTGTGCCCCCTACGTGCGCATCGGTCTCTCGCCTTCTGAATTGAGACTTTGTCTGATGCTGGCTTTAGGTTCACAGTAAGCGCACACCTTTCTGTTAACGTTAGCTAACTGCTACGAGTCTTAGCTGCCAGCTTGCCCCCTATGCCGTGTACTTGCTTGCTAGCTAGCTAACGTACAAATCAGCGTTATCGATTGATGAGCTAGCTAGCAACCTAGCTTGTTTGAAATTAGCTAGCTAACGTAGCTATTTAGGATAGCTAACGTTAGCCATGCTAGTAAATATCTCACCTAACGTTATTACAATGTTTGCATTCCGTATTCTGTTCTGTGGTATTTTATATATTATTTAAGAGAAACGTTAAAGTTTGTGTGTGTGTGTGTGTGTGTGTGTGTGTGTGTGTGTGTGTGTGTGTGTGTGTAGGCTAATCGTCGTTTAAATCCTCTAGCGGTGCCCTGATTTTGTCCCCCCCCCCAATTCAGAAATGCTTTATAGTTTATAGGGATTAATTCATTCATGTGTTACCAAATAAAAAAATAAAACTGAACGTCAAAGCAGTGTGTGATCAACTTTTTAGTCGTCGGCGTGTTTATGAATAGGAGTATTCTATTTCACTTTGAGTCATTCATTGGGGAGGTGCCAGTTGTGATTTTGTTCCCCAGCATCGCATGCGTCTGCTACAGGTAGGTTTTTTCTTCTCATGTCATGTTTGGCAGGTTGGTCGGCAAAACGAGAGTAGCCCATGGCTCTGATATTTAGCGAAAAAAGGTTTCCATTGTGTGAATGAATTTTCTTTTTGCGAACAGTTGTATTAATTAAATCAACATTTTACAGAAAAACAATAGGCTACAACACAGACAACCTCAAGGAGCCAAGAGCACAGGGAAAAAGCAGAATGTCCATGGCTAAATGCAATTTAAAATTAAATCTAAATGCAAGTACAAAATTGGATGTGCATTTAATTCCAACTATAATGCATTTAAAATGGCAATACATTCTGAGACATATTTTGAATAGAAATTGATATATAACTGAATATTAGAAGGCTATGGTAAATGTTTCACCATAACAAAATTTTCTGAAACTAAACTAAACCAAAACCAAACTAAAAACCTGGCTTAAAGCCAAACAAACATGTAATCACTGACTTATGGGCTGCACTTTACCTGATTTTTACTGCACATGTACATATACTTTGCACTAATTTCTTAGTTTTGCAACTCTCCACATTTCACCGTCTAGTGTTTATTATCAATGTGCCCTAGTATTATAATGTGTATCTGCATTTGTATTATTGTATGGATTATGTATGTACAGTTGAAGTCGGAAGTTTACATACACTTAGGTTGAAGTTATTAAAACTCATTTTTAACCACTCCACAGATTTCATGCTAGCAAACTATAGTGTTGGCAAGTCAGTTAGGACATCTACTTTGTGCATGACACAAGTAATTTTTCTTACAATTGTTTACAGATTATTTCACTTTTAATTCACTTATATCACAACTCCAGTGGGTCAGAAGTTTACATACACTAAGTTGACTGTGCTTTTAAATTTTTAATGTTTGGTCGCATATCCTTTGCATGCCATGACTTCCTGAATCCTGATGTCTGTGACCCAACAACATCAAAAGACTCTTGATATCTTATTTTCTGGTACTCTTACAAGCAATACTATTACTAGAATGTCTCTGCACTTGAATGGATCTCTATGGGAATTGGGTGTGGGACTACATTTAGCTGTGAATTACACTGGAACAGTATGGAAGTTCTTTTATGTTGGAGGCGGGGCGAAAGTGGTACTGGAAAAACTTCTTAAACACCGATATCCAACATTTATATAACATTCACATACTTTATGATTACGTAATTTTATACCAGTCATTTTTCTTTCACATTTTTTGAATTTCCAGCGTTTTAAATTATCTGGTGCTTACACTTTAACAGGTTTAACAGAAGTTACACTAGGCTACATCAATTTCAAACATTTTTAAAAATTTGTTAATGTGGTTTGTGGTACAATTGCTACACGGTTCACCCGATATGGATGTAAATACCCTCAAATTAAAGCTGAAAGTCCACACTTTAACCGCATAGTCACTCTTCCATTTCAAATCCAATGTGGGTACAGAGCCAAAACAACAAAAATATGTTACTGTCCAAATACTTTTGGACTACACTGTAGTTTCTGTGCTATTCCATACACAGCTGGCTTGCTACCTAGCTACAAATCTATTCATTACAACAGCCTGCCAGGAGAGCTTGTGGTGCAGCACAAAGGGCAGCTGTCTCTCAAGCTTCATACAAATCCACCCCATGGTTTCATTCCCCACTATGGCACTTTATGTACTGTAATCCCATGTCTATCTGTAACCCTGGTTGAATAAAGTATTTTAAAAAAAAGTTTTTTTTAAAACATGCATAAAATACATGAGGGCAGATTGTCGCCCATTTAAAAACAAAACAAAAAAGGTTAAAAAAAGTGAATGCTTATTAAAACGTAACCAGTTCCATTTAGGATATGGTATGACACATATTTCTTAATTGACACAAATCTCACCTTGATGGCACTTCACAAATCACTTCTCTCTATTAATGTATTGGAAGCTACGCATAATGTCCAGATTATTTATGAAGTAAAATAATGCTGTGACTGTCTTTAGACTTTCTGACATTCATAGACATTATACAAGCAACACTAAAAAAATAAGTGATGTCTCAACAAAAATGTTACAACATAAAAAAGCCAAGTCACATACACACAGCGTTCAGTTACATAAACAAAGCATTCTGCCAAGTTATTTGAACAACTGTAGGAAAACTTCAGGAGCATTGCTTTTGAATATGCCTCGTTTAGTTTCTGTGAACACTTTGATAAAAGTTTGGTTGTAGCTTCATCATCATTTGACACCAATAAGAGTGTATGTATGCCTTTTGCAGCTTTTTTAACATTTTAAATGTTTTTTTTTTTAAATCCAAATTGGCACCGTTAAGTGTATACATCATGACACATCTGTCTAAACTGCTGTAATAGCACTCGGTTGGTCCCCCATCAGATGGCAATGCTATTATTTTCATGCCCAACAAGCCATTGGCTATGTCCAAAATGAAACGATGCTGACTGCGTCTTTCCTAATATATTGAACACACTGACACACATTGATTTAACCCTCCATTCTTTCTTTTTATTGCTCTTGTGAGTTTGATATGATTCTTGTGGCAAGTAATTATTAAGAGGCGTTTGTAGCCAGCCATCTTCCATTCCTGTTCACCATGTGGCAGTATAACATGAGCATTTATTTTAAGCTTATGAGAAACAGTTGATGGCAGCTGATATGTATTGCACATGTCCTTTACATCCAAGCTTAGCCGCATTCGATTTTTATTTTGTGATGATAGTTAATTGAAAAGATAGTAGCACATTCAAAATCACAAGTTTATATGCTTTAAAATGTACTTTAAAAAAGAAGATTTCACAATCCTTATGCAGTCGCCATTATGCCACAAACTGAAGAATGGTCACTCTTCAGATGCATTCACCTATAAGCCCTTTGTCCGTTTTCCACATTTCAGACATATGCTAATAATAAAAAAGACATGGCATGTTGGTGGGAGCAGTTAGTGTTGCAGGTAACCAGAGGAACTTATAGCCACCCTATCTTTAGGTGGATGAAGCCAACGCTTCCAATTCCTACGCTGGTTATGTCTGGTCATAGTTGCCCAATGACATAGCCCCTTAAGTCCTGAACATGTGACCTGTGAAAAATTTCTGTACTTCAGCCCTTATCTTCAAGGTGTTACTGCAAGCAAACTAAATGCAGTATTCATTGGCAAGCAATCAAAGGAATACGACCAATTATACAATTAAGGACCATCTTGTTAGTGCATGAGAGCAAATCTTAAAACTAGGGGTTATCTAATCTAATCCAGAAAGGACTGAAGTTGGTTTTTGTTCTGGTCCTGCACTAAAACAATCAAGGATGTGCAGACATTCTGGGGGGCATTCCTCAACCCACCGTTCCCCATGCAGTTCAGTGTTGCTGAACTGCCTTTTATGCCTTTCAAGTTCAAGATGGTAAGATAATTTGCCAAACTAGTTGTCCAAATAACTTTTCTGTTAGCAATGAAGTAAAAAAATAAATAAATAAAAAACTCCCATTGCCTTTTTTAGTGCTCTCTTTTTAATGATGATAGTGAAAAAAATTTTAATACAAAAATAAAAAACACCACCCAAAAGGGCACTTTGTAAGTGACCGGTCAAAAAGGGAGGGGCTCAAGCCACCCTGACCTCCATCTCTGCACATGCACAGACGCAAGTAATCATGGTCTTCAGATGTTGTAGAGCTGGGCTCGATCAAAAACTTTCCCCCACACCAGGACTGCGTTCGGATCCAAAATCTATCCTTTCTTCCCGTCCTTCCCTTCCCTTGCTTCAAGGGGGGAATCCCCAAAATGCCAGGATGAAATATGGCCGCCACACCAAGTGTGATTCGGATCCAATTTAAGAAAGGGGAGGGAGTAATATTCCCTTGCACCAAGGGTATAAAATGCAAGCTTCCAGCAAGAAGGGAATCCCACAATGCAATGCTCCACATGGAAAAAGTGGGCGGTCACCACAGAACTATGTGGCGGTCACATTTCAACACTATGGTGTTGCACTTCCGAAATGTTGCTAGGGCGGTTCAGTTCCGTTTTTGCATTTCTCGTCAATCCTCTCTTGCAGAGCACCTTTTAAGTTTGCTTGCTGCACGTAGCAAATCGCGTCACGAGATAGCTCCCTCGAGGGAAGTGAACTAGGGAAGAGAGTGTGTTAAATTGGATCCGAATGCAGCCCAGTCCTCAGATTGTACATCTGTGCTAGCTGAACGCATAATTAAAATGATTGAGGTACTGTAACGTGTTTATTACTTTACAATTGGCTTCATAAAATCCTGTTTCAACCTTTTGATGTTGGAAGATGGAACTACAGATTTTGTTTGTTAAAATCTGGAAAAAATCCACGGTGTGACAGTCATAAAAAGGAGATGCACCAATGGCTGCCAGTCTCATTTAATTGGACACAACCAAAAGCTGTCACCTTGCCTTTGTGCTGAAACCTGTCTCATTGAATACAATGTACAAATGGACACAGAGGCCAGTTTATGTAAATGTCATTCTTATTGATGCAGTGTGTCTGTACAGGAATTAATGGAGCATTGTATTACAGCAACACAAGCACAGGGGCAGTGTAAAATAAGCTTGAGGACAGACTGACAATTATGGTCACTCACTCTCAGTCATACCATCTCACACAGAGGTATTCACAATATTAGACTGTTTAGTTATCAGCTCATTTCAACTTTGTCAAAATTACACAATAACATCACTATAACCATGGTCTTATGAAGCATTAAAACAATACCTTTTCAATCTAAGTGTTTAAGTGTTTCTAGATACATACTGTTGAGAAATATACAAATATAAATATATATGCATTCTATTAATATTGTCAAATAACCCATAACCTACAGTGTAAAATAGTTCAGAGTAAAATATCATATATGCATTACAGTAAGGCATTAAGATGTTTTGTCAGAGGTGGAGAGGCTCCTAAAGGAGAGGTATTTTATAGTCTGATCTGATAATAGCATGGCACAAAACATTCCCTTCTTGTCACCTGGTTAGACCATTCTTTTTATTTTTATGTTTATTTTACTGCACCGACTAAATAACAGAGTTCATTCCTATAAACAACAATCCATACTAAATATTGTAACACTGACCTAATTTAGATCAAACAAGAACACACTTATTGATATAGTAATAAAAAAGTATTTTGTTGGGAAAATATTAGCTGGGTTCTAGCAAAGTGAACAAGTACAGTACCTCCTTCAGGGTTCAGCAGTACATTCTGCTTACATTTGACTATTACACCCAGTCACAAATTTAATACAAGAACCGTTAAAAAAAACAACACACACACACACACACACACTCAACCAGACACAAACTGAAAGGCATTACCTATGCAACTAATGAGACCGGCTCTTATTTCCATAAGGTATATATTGAAGAAATAGTGTTTAAACAAAGAAAGATTTGAACAGTAGAATGGTTTACATGGTAGAAATGTGGATGTTGAGGGTAAGAATGCCAATGACCAGTTTCCTGACTCTTTGACAGGTCAACAGTATCATGTCTGGATTGATAATACTTTGAAATGGGATCCATGAGTGAATGACAACAGCAAGGACAGCCATGCATCACCATCCTTATAAAATCTATTTCCAGCCGAAGCGCCGCAAAATCCACATATTACTTCCTTACAAAGACACTTGTATCATACTAGCTCACAAACATAAAGACACCAGCTCTGGGGTAAAGGTATCAAATCTCACCTACACTGCCTGGTGCAGGACAATGTGACAGGGGACTGACGCAAAAACACATCAGTACAAACCCGCTACACACATATTGGCACAAAATTGTGTTCAGAGATGAGTCAATGTGAGTCCCAAAGACATAGGGAAAGGTACCAGCCAAGTTGTGTTGTGCATGCTGACTGGTTCTCAGGTGGATATGTGATGTGGGTTGCAGTAGTACACTCATTTATTAATGGGTCATTCACTGCCAGAAACGATGCTCTCACCACCCACGCATACATTTTTATGGGAAATGAACAAGTCATGCATATCTGTCATTCTAATCTGGCAAAAAACAAAATGCACGTGTGACATGGTTATGACATCCAATAGGGTACCGATGAACCTCTCACTATTTAACATTTATATGAAAAGATTGTTTTATGACTGTATCTGCCTTATACAGAGAAAAAAACCGATATTGTCTTGCAACAACCAGCTAGTCACATTTAATTGTTTCATTAATAATGCCTTTCAGGTTATATATATACGTACAGATATACCCCATTCAGTGCTTCCCCATACAATTCTGACTTGTTATAATTTTTTTGGAGAAAAAAACACAAATAAATAAAAAATTGTATGTATTAAAAAAAAAAAAAAAAAAATCCATAATTCAAAGATTATGACTCAGAGATTTCACTCAGAACACTCACAGCTTGCTGACAGCCACTTGTTTTGTTTACTTGCGTAAGGGCTGTGGATGTGATTTTTTTCTTTTAAATTGGTAAACTGAAAAGCTGTAAGAATGAAAAATACTGAAACAAAAAAACTCTGGCATGTTGTGTTACCCAAACATGTGCTTTACCCAGAGAGAAAGCAAAGTTTGAGTAAAGCAGAAAATCCTGACAGCATTGCTTGATCCAAGGGGTTGCCAGCTGAAGAATAGAGTGGCAGACCCTTTCTACAACTTTCTACTAACATCTGGCATGAGACATGATGGCAACCAAAGAAACCTGGAAGTCTCCAGAAAGTCACGTGTGTGGAAGTCATACATAGGGAAGCATACCTTAAGTAGTCTAATGTGTCTGTCCAGCAAAGGTGAAAGATGAGTCCAATTGGACTGACCAAGCACTGAATTAGACTTAGGGGAATTAGCTCAAGTGGTAGAGCACTTGCTTTGCATGTGAGAGGTAGCGAGCTCGGTGCCTGCATTCTCCAGGACTTAACAAACACTGGTAAAACTTCAACACAAGAGGGAGCAAATTCTTCATACTTAAAGGCTGCAGTACAATGAATGGCCAGTGCAAACATTTCTTTTCCAAGGGGCCCTCATAAAGGGTAACTTGGGAAATAAAGATTTTTTTCCTAAACCTGAATTAGACTTAGAAGAAAACTGGACTGGGGAAACCTCAGGTAAAAGAGGATGTACAGATGTACAGTCATCAAGGGTCTGAGGTATCAAACGAGCCTCAAACCACCACTCTGCTGCCAGATATGCAATAGATATGGATGGATCACTTTAAGGGTTGTTTCTCCTGACACATATAATCCTATTATGGAAAAATAAGTCAGGAGAAGAAACCCTTCAAGTGATCCATCCATATCTACTGCATATCTGGCAGCAGAGTGATGGTTTAAGACTCGTTTGATACCTCAGACCGTTGGTGACTTAGAGCCATTTAGCCAACCATGTGTTCCATACTGTTCCAGTGTAATTTACAGCTAAATCTAGTCCCATCCCCCAATTCCCATAGAAATCCATTCAAATGCAGAGACGTTACAGTATCGCTTGTAAGAGTACCAGAAAATAATATATCAAGAGTCTTTTGATGTTGTTGGGTCACAGACATCAGGAAGTTATGGCATGCAAAGGATATGTGACCAAATATTTAAAATGATTACTTTATTCTATATATAAATGCAGGGGTGCCAATAATTGTGGCACATGTGATTTTGATAAAAATAATTATTTCTTGATGAGGATTTTTTATTTCTCATAATAAATTTACTTTAATTAAAGGTCGGATTTTTCTCGTTTTTTCAGTGCGAGATTAAGCTAATTCCCCAAACAGATAATTTTTTATAACCCTTTTTACTCATCTTTACCTGGGGTGCCAATAATAGTGGAGGGCACTGTATGTGGGAGATGTCAGAGGCATCTTAAAGTGCCGGACAAGGAAAATCCACGTCATTTATGGCTATTAAGGTATGTATTGAGCACCAATAAAGCACAATAAATTAATTCCATTGCAATATCGTTCAATTTCAGTCTATCTATTTATTCCTGTATGCTGAAAAAAAGGGTGGAGTCGAAAATGGGTCGAGGTTGATGTGGACTTGAGACGTCAAACAATACATACTTTGATCTCATTACATAACTCCTCCCATAGTTTGAGGCAAATAAAACTGTCCTGTCCCAGTCCCACTAACAAATCCTCATTGAGTCTGAGCCAAACACTCATTTTGTTTACTCTTGAGAATAGATTTGGAATAGTTAGTTAGCTAAAGTGTTTATTTTTCCCCCCGCTCTCCTTATCCCTATACCAATTTTAGCACACTCCTGATCTCTTTCCCCACCTTTTTATCCAACCCTCTGTGGTGCTAGCTAGTAACATTAGCTTGCTCCTTGCACAGCTCATCATCATGGAAATGAACTCATCACTCACGCCTCGTTTTTACTTGGTGCTCATTCGTCAGATAATATATTGAAAAGAATAGTTGGCTAAGATTTTTCCAAATAAACCATGCCTTGGAGATGGTTTTGTCATATTGTTCTGTGGCTGGTTACAGTAGAAAAAAAGAACTACGAGAACCATGATGATGAACCACCGAAGTAGCCTACTTAGTTGCCATGCACATAATATTCGCTCGATTAGCAACCGAAATTAATGAGTGGGCCTTAAAAAAAATAAAAAATAAAGATAAATTACCATTGTTTAATGATTTGTGTGGAACGTGCATTTGGTGGGACGTTAGCCTAATGTTTGATCAAACGGTTGCAATACTCTGCTTAGCGTTTAAGTTAACTTACTTTGATTGCGAGCTTGCGTATGATATTTATCTCCTGATAGCAGCCGCACTGTATTTTACTTTGATTGCATTAATTTCTCGCCGGGTTTACAGTCTATGGTTCAAACATGTAGAACTGGATACCGTCGATGGCAATCAGGTTGAGGGTGTGGATTTAGACCACACCCCTACAATCCTGAGTCTTTTCAAGAATGAGTTTAATAGCTGACTTTGAGATGTATATTAATATACCTATTGACATTTTCTTGAAAGGATATTTGGTGGGTGTGTAGTGGATACGTCCCTCTGTCATATGTTGTGGTTATTTAAAGTTTTTAGAATCCCTTGTCCATCACTTTAAAGGAAGGAGACGGGTCAGGATATGGTATGGAAATACTGACGGTTTGAATCAACAGATGCGACAAAGGGGAGACATGCCAAGTGCAGGAAGACCATTCACTTGGTAGAGAAAGGGTAGACCAGGGAGAAGAAGGTAGGAGCAGAAGGGTGACCAGGAGAGCAGAAGGAAACTGAGTAAGGAGAGAGTGATGCCACCCAAGGCAAAGGATGGTTCTGGAGTGTCTTGGATATGGATATGGATACGTAATTGGAAACACAGTTGAAAGTGGAAGTTGGATGCAATGGAGAGAATCGTCCTTTGAGGTATGGACAGAGAGCATCCATGAAGTGGTAGAAGGAAAACTTTTTATGAGTTACTTGGAGAAGTGGGAAGATTCCAGACTCTTTGACAATCATGGAAGCGTGCGTCCTACCCAAGTAATAGGCTGTTGATTCTCAAGCGATTCCTCTACTACACGATAGCGGCGTATAGAGATGGGAATAACGGGGTGTACAGTATCAGGTATACTTTTGTCATGCTGATACCTTTGATCCAGTGGCTAGGAAGAAGGAAGAACCCTTCACCCATCGTATAAAGCCTATATGGATGACAGCTATAACCATTTCTGTAATCATGATCAAACACCTGAAGAAGTTAGAGAGGACATTTCTTTGTTTTGCAAGGTTGTGGTTCAAGGGATAGGGATACATCGATGGATCCTACACAATACAAGGCAAAGCTATTCCAACTATTACTGAGTAGCCAGTTAAGTGTTTTGATGAATGGCATTATGCAGACCAGATAGACACCGCAGCAGTGAGAGAGATGTTGCAGAAGGCAAAGGGATCGATGTAATCCATTGACAAAAGTGGGTTACCAGTGAACCTAAAGATCTGGATGTATCGATGTAGGGTCCTGCTGTTACAGTAGGATATGCCTTTAACTGTGGTAGAGGGACTAGAGAGGCACAAGTAGGTGATTGAGGCTGCCAATATTCTGTAGGGCTCTGCTTTAAGTCAATAGCGTTTGTCCTGCCTCTGACAGTGCCCGCTGAGTAAAGGTGTGAAGATTTAAGAAAATCTATAAACGATTAAAAACCTTTTTTTAAAGCGCCAACGTTATTAAAATAATTTATAACTATTTGTTTTTAGTGTCTTATTCTCACTGTGATTGTCGTAGGCTTGTGTTTAAAAGTATTAGTGCTGATCTGGTGTCGATTTTGACAATTGAGTGAGGTTGATATGGAAATGAGAAATGTTCATTGATCAGCTCTCAAGTGATCATGTAGGTGTCTGCTTGCGCACATGGGGAAAATCAAACTGACATTCCTCAAAATGCCTCTTAAACAAGGGAAGAGAAAAGGTGCCGTTGGGTCTCACTTTGTAAAGTCAAATGTAAACTTTGTGACACTGAGCTAACATACTCCAACAGCACTGGAACCACGCATAATCATAAAGATATAAACACTTGACAGTGACTGTCAGTGATGAGCTGGTAACAGCCACGCTATCAGCTTCAGCCCAACCGCATCTAGCAAGCATCAATGGCTACGGTTACACTAGTCACTAACCACTTCTGGAATAGGAATTTCAACATCCGTTCACATCAGGCCAGATTTGAGTTGCGTCCACATTTGACAGGTCAGTGCACGCTCTGTGATCCGATCGCAGTTCATATTTCATGATCCCATCATCCCAACCCTCATATTATGTTCCGTGACAATTTGACCCGATTCAATGTTTGACTTAAAAAAAATCTCTTAAAAACAAGTTAACCATATTTTTTCATCTTGACACTATATGATTTTTCCTCATTTGTTGGGATTAAATAGTAAACACACAATAAACATAATGCCATATTTTCAAAAGTCCTGTACCAACTTTGTATACAAAGGTGTTGTGTGGGGTCATTTGTGAGGCAGCTGTATAAAATGTAATATACCTTTTTTCGTTTTTATGTCAGATTTTTTTTTGTGGATAATTCTGGGGGCACTTTCCCATACAGGTTTTAAACTTGACAAACTCAGGCTCTACAATGAGTTGTTTAACTATTTAAGGATAGAAGGCTAGTCAATTGGGAGACACACAAAAAGTGATGCAGAAAGTGTTCTATTACAATATTGTGTCAGTTTAAACATTTGGAGTCAATTTGACCGCAAACATAAAAGGCACCATGAAATGTGAACATAATATGAGGGTTAAATATTAAATAAAGCAACAGGAAACCACCTTCTTGGAAAAAAGGACAGCTTTCTTGTTGTTACTTAAATAAAACATATTAATTTGATATTTTGTAGTATATATTTTTTTATAGATTCAGTAAACCCAACGCCTTATTACTGTTGTATCCTCTCAACGCATGTGAAGTTGTCTGCTCTGCACATCATTATGGTGCTTTTCTGTGATTTGCACTCTTATATAAGCTACGGTATTTGGTTTTGAATTCCGCTCTGTGGCTGCATTTGCAACTTTGTACTTAAAAGCACATCTTGACTACAGTTTTGTTAGCATGTTGGTTTAAATTGAAAAGCCCACCAACCTTGTCGTTTAAATATGTAAACACATTTTTTTTTGCACCGTGTAACCCTTTATTTACCAAGTCTTGCCCATCCCTACCAGCGAGTTTAAGGAGTGAGCTGAAATAACCTCCAATAGCCAAGAAATGAGGCGGTGCAAGGTTGTGCAGCAGTAATTTAGTCTGGTGGAAGGTGGTGTGCAAAAGAGCCAGACTCAGCTTCAGCACCAAAAAACTGTGGGTACGATTTGATGGGGAGGTTAGGTTGGATAATTATCCGACTGAAACCAGACCAAAAAAAGAGCAATGGTACAAAAGGTGGTGGCAGCAGTGTAGGAGAAGCCTGGGCTGTTGGGATGACAGCTTATAAAGAAAGAGACCAGAAAAAAGGCATCTACAGAGACAGGCTTTATGATTGGAGCTGTATATGATCTGTTGCCTACACTGGTAAATCATAGGTGATGGAGGCTGCAATACGACATAAGATATTGTCGGTATAAAAGAGGGGAAGACTACAGAACATTCTGACAAGACTCCGAGATCCTGGGGGACGAGCTGAATATGTGGTGACATGACCAAGAAACAAGGTCAATGGCAGTAGCTTTGGAGACCCAGAGGAGGGAGGGAAAATGCAATGGAGTTTTGAGGAGGGAGCTGGAGAGTGAAAGGAATGAGGGCAGAAAAGGTGAGAAAGGTATTGGATGTTAAAAGTGGAGCCTACAGATTAAATTTGGGATTTGGGTGTGGCTAGGAGACTAGGGAAGCTTTATCATTTAATTTGGAAGCCAAGACACTGGCAATGTTGCACATGCATTTTTCTTATTTTTTAAATGATGTTCATTAAGGGATTCACTTCAGTGAGCCATCATGTCTGGTGGACTCTTGTCAGCCCTGCTGCTCTACCCCAAAGGAGGTCCAACAGCTCTAAGATTGCACAATACTAGGGGATGCCAGCTGAAGAGAAGATGGCAGAATTCCCTTTCTATATAAGCTTTAAGTTGACTTTTTATGAGGAAATTTGGGAACAAATAAGGTTAATGCAAACTTTTTGGAATGGAAAGCTGATATGTTTCAAACGTGAGCACCAGAGCTATGCTCAATCACATCAAAAATAAGCCCGAAGAAAAAAGCACTGTCCTGACAGATTACTCATTATCTATTATAATATAACCACCATCCTGACAAAAAAGGAAATTCATAAGATTCAATTTCCATAATTGCAAAAAAATAGTTTTTTTTGGTTTATGCCACTTTTCAGTTTTGTTTATTAAAAAAAGCAGTTGCTGGTGTATTTTCAATTATAAGATGAGAAATAATTGTAACACTCTACTTGAATCTACGCACCTTCTCCTAAAATTCACTCTCTTTTTCAAGTACACTTCCCCTTCTTTACAGGAGTTTTCAGGAGCCTACACACTGAATTTAACTGACTGGTCAGTACTTAATAGGGTTTTGAGTAAAGTGGGGAAATAGTGACAGGGTTCTCAACATGAGTTAACTGTTTTTGAAACAAAGTAATTTAGCTTTTCTATGGTGATACAAAGAAACAAATGCCGAATTTAAAGAGTCAGACCGAACAGATTCCACAAACGGCGTGTTTGCAACAGCTTTTTTTCCTGCAATAATCAAAACACTCATGATTCTGAATCCAACTTGTTTAGATATTGTGGTGGAAGGATAACCACCCTGGCTTTCCTTTTTTGTAAAAAAAGCAAGGAAATATATGTTATTTGCACAATGGGCACTCCATCAGAGCAATTATTCAGTAGGTTACCGTAGAAGGCGTAGTCACCCGTTTGGTATTCCCTGAAACCCAAAACATTGAACATGCTCGTCTTCCTTGCACTGAACCACAAATACGCCTACAATGGTGTACTAATTGGCAATAGCCTAGCCTGCAACGTGATGGCATATCTTTCGTTTTGCTTAATGTTTAGCCTATAGGCCTAATAATTAAAAAATATTTGTTTTATACTAAGCAATTATCGCAATTAATTTATGTTACAAAGGTTATAGACAGAAAGTGCGTGGACGACATCCGTTTTGAGAATTCTTATCTCTATCACTGTGCTTTCTGTTTAATTAAATAAAAGACTGTTTCTGTATGATTAAGCAGTAGCCAAATGAGAAATACCAAGGGTGATAATGATGGTTTCACATGTCTTGCAGTTTAGCAGGCTACCAAATGAAAAAATGACTCCAAGGAGAGAGAGGGTAGGCGCTCCACCTGCTGGGGCCATATGCAATTGCATCGTAAATGATTGCAAGAACGCTGCAGTTTGAATAGGCTGCTTAAATAACGTAGTACTCGTTTTTGCCCCCAACCCATGGTGATTTGGCTTACAATTATCCATTAACCCGAATCTCATAATCGTGACAGCCCTACTCATGCTGCAAAATTCATATAGTAAAACAGTTAATGCCACCAATTCCCTAAGAAAACCTGGCCCTTTGCGGATAAGACTGGACACCCCTGTCATAGATGTTCTGAAAAGTTGAATATATATTTTTTATATAAAAAAAAATAATAATAATAATTGTTTCAGATTTTTCCCATTTTGGTAGCCAATTGCACATGTATGTAATTCAATTCCCCATCAGCCATTAGTAGGAAGGAGGGCACCGCGTCCTGTTCAGGGCGCAACTCCTCCAAGCCCTGACCGTGAATCCAGCTCTCCCGAGGCGACGATTCTCCCCTGCCGAGTCCCTCCCCACGCCCCGGGAGCAGCCCGCAGTTGCCACACCCTCGAGGGACCGGCCATACTCAGAACTAGCAGGACCGGGGATCGAACCCCCGATCCTTGGGGCGCAACTGCAGACTGAAAGTCTGTGCCTTTGACTGCTGCACCACTATGGCGCCTACTGAAAATTTAAATATGACTATAAAAAATGCATCCAAAGTGTCCGGTTTCAATAAGTAATACAATTTCAAGTTTACATTCACGATTTTTAGAACGTTTTGAAGCATATAGCAAAGCTAACAGCCCATTCACTGCGATGGATCACAAGTTGACTGTTGAGCACTGTCAATTAACTTCGTATCTGAACTAAATTGAATGATCTACCATTTTACTGCTTTCAAAGATAACAAACAAGAATTGGCTCCCACTAACGTATAAGCCAATTTGAGTCAAAAGCATATCCCTAGTCATGGTTTGTTTTTGTCAACCAGCATCCACTGAATGGGATTGAAACCTAAGATCTGTTGGGAAAACTTTCTATGTTGCCTGTTTGGAATTTCCATGGCATGCCTACTTTCATTTTCCCTGCAGGGGCTTGTGTCTGACAGGCTGGGTGAGCAAGTCAGCGAGGTGAGCAGTCAGCGAGTGAGCAAGAACAAGTGAAAGTTTTGGAAGCTTTTTATGCTTTATTGTAAATTTAGAATATTCTTCTTGTTGGTTATGTTTGTTTTTGCCGCTTTTAAAATATTCTCACTTTGGTATTTACATAATTTCTTACTTTCCCGCATTTCAATATTTTTATGATTTGATAAAGACCCCCTCCACTTAAAAACATGTTTTTTTTAATGGTTAACTCCCCTTGGGGAAGAAGGAAACACCAGCACACTGCTATAATGCTCCGTGACAACGCTTTGGACGAAATCGGTCATCGTCAGGCAAGTGACCGATTTGGTCGAAACGTTGTCTGCTCACAAATGTCGCGAGATAAGAAATGATCACTGGGGAGCATAATAGCAGTGTGCTGGTGCTACTTCTTATTTTGCATTATTCTTTTTACCTAGTACCTGGATGTGTGTATGTCTATTTTATAACTCCTCTTGGAGGCATGACTTTAACTATACAGATAGATTTTTCTGCACATCTTGTCACCAGAACTCTGTTTTCACATTGTTCCATTGTAGAGGGAGAGCTTCTCCGTACTTCTCCTAAATCTCAGTTGGTAACGTGGACATACGAGCCAAATTTGTGAAGTCACAAATATGTTGAACCTATCATTGTTCACGATGCAAAGTTGCGCAAATTACAGAAGAGCAACGTGGTAAATTGAAACAGCGCACAGAGAGCTGACTAGTTTGTGACATTGTTGTGACAGTGTGTTAAACATGGCAGGTTGCACAATTTAAAAGCGTTGTTTGGTTTTTTACCAAAGAAGCCCACTCTAAAACAGAAATGGTTGAATTTTATTTATAAAAATCATGTGGATGTGCCTGATAGCATAGAGAGAATCTGTGTTTGTGGCACACATTCTACAGATGACTGCTCCCAGAACCTCATGTAAAGGTTTTTGGGTTCCGCTAAAAATGCCAACCATATATCCCAGGACCTTGAGCAAGGTGCAGATAACATCAGTCGAGCTTTATTGTGGCAGCTAACGGATATTAGACATACTATTAATAGCTTAGCAAAATCATTATTGTTATACAAGTCGCTGGCTCAGATATTGAAATCCATCAACCTATGACCAATGCTACGTTACTACCTAGCTAGCAACAGTAGTTGTCAGTTGCAAGATGATAGCGAACAATATCAGTAAACGTAAATTGAGAACTAAACTTATTCAGATACATCAATGAGTCTCCGATTTTGGTGAATAATCTTCAGACTGAGGCTCAAACATGTAGGGTTGTCATGTTATTTCCCAAATCTTTCCTCTTGTTGCCATCATGGAATGAAGTTCTTTTATTTAGCCAGCTTACATGGGGGAAAGGGTGGGGGGGGGGGGGCAAGAGCATGGGGGGTGTTGCCAATTTACATATTCATAGATTCTGGCATTCTCAGGAACGGTAAAGGTGTAGTGATGCTACTAAGCCATTTTCAGTAGTTTATTGAACATTTTTGGTGGAAAAACCATACTAAACAAATTATTATTCAATATAGAATATTTTAAGGGGTTAAAATACATGTGGAGGGGATCTTTATGTTTTGCGCATTTACTGTTCATCGATATGTAACAATGCTGCAGGAAACGCATCACAAACAAATCAATGTTAAAATGATGCCCTTATGTTCTGATTTGCTTAGTGGTGCCTTCCACTGGAATGCATACTAATTGTTATCCGGGGTATACCTGCATACAGAATATAGCATTGCAATATGTAGCTTTGCTGTTGAGCAAAACTACACAGGTACCTCTCCAGAAGAATCAAGTCCCTTTCTAACACCATTTTAGTAGTGTGATTACCGTTTTATTCCAGATAACAGCATATCGTTTGTCTTTTCCACTTTCATAACCAGTTTAGCTACTGTAATTCATGGTACGTGAGTGAGTTCAAATGATGAACAATCTCTACTTTGAGTCTTCAAATTCCTGTCTTTTTCTTTTCCTGCAAGAGGTTGGCTGAGGAGGGTAGGGGTACAGCAACTAGGATTCCATGTTGGATCCTCTGAACACCCTACCCTCTACAGCTGGCTGAGTGATCGGAGTGAAGGACAGCAACAAACTGAGGACAGAATGAGAGAACCGGTTAGTATGATTCACACAATCTTGCAGCACACAAACAGTGCATGAACACTGACAGCGAGAGAGAGAGGTAACAGCACATACACGCTGGGTAGACAACACAGTTTCTCTAAACAGGTTGAAGAAAGAAAACGAGGGGATAGACAGAAATTCATACAGACATAAACTGACATAAAACAGATGGCAAAAGCAGAGAAAGAACATCCCCTCCCTCACCTTGGCTGTTGTCCATGGTCTCTCGCACCCACCAGCTCTCTTTCCCCTATCCACTTAGTCCTTCCTGCTAGCTATGGGACTGGGGGGCTATGCCAGAACAATCAGAAACCAGCAGCCCCACCCCAGTGTTCCCACTAACAAACACGCTGGGTCCAGAAACCATGTTGCCCAGGGAGATGGAGCTGCTGGATACCGTGGTGGTGGTGATGGGGCTGGAGGTGGTGTCAGAGTTGGTGTGAGTGCCCATGTGGCCTTGCAGTTGGGTGGGAGTCTTGCAGTGCACCCCACAGAGTTGACACAACAGGACACCTCCAGGCCCGGTTCCCCCGAATCCCCCTCTCTGACCCGCACTTTCCTTCCACTCCTGACCGTGGTGCTTCTGTGCATGGACACGCAGGTACGTAAGAGTAGTAAAACCTGAGGGAAAAGGAGGGGTGAGTTAACATTATACTGCATGCAATTCAGACCCAATGAGAGAGTTCATACAGTACACAGTAGGACTAGATACTACACAATAGTGGTGGGCGATATGGCCTGAGCATAATATCACAACATTTTCAGAAATTTTCAAGACAATATTTAATCACAATATTTCCACATTTTCTCCAAAATGTGTTCTATAACAAGAATTTCACTCAATAGACGTAACCCTCTTTTTTATTCGTGTACTTTTGTTTTCACTGAAAATTTTTATGCGCAACTTTGTTCGGAAAAAAAAGTGGTTTATGTCTAGCGCCGCCAATAGATTATTATGAAAAATACAGCATCTTTCGCATAAATAGGTATTAGAGTGCATGTTATTTGAAGATAATATTGGTCCTATTTTCCTTTGCATAGCTAACTTTCAATTATCAAAGAGCTGTCATAAAAACAAATAATATGTAAAAGTAGGCTATGATTGACCGTCTGGTATACCGTACCAGACCAATATTAGATGAATTCATTGATAGACAGTGTCTGGATCATATTCGCTTTGACAGAGAGACGATTTGTGTCAGCACAGCTTCTCCAAAATTATTACGTTGAAGACGGCGCATACAGGCTATTGTGTTCAACCACCGTAGGCTACATAACTTTATTAGGTAAATCGTTAAAAATAGATTAGATTTTCAAATCTTTTTTTTTTCAGTAAATCCAACGATTTATTTGTCTACTTAATATTAATATATTAAGTGTACTTGTCTACTTAATATTATTAATATTGTGTGCAACCACTGTCCAGCGATTATTTCTTTTTGATTGTGTGATGGGTATATCCAAGTCGTCAATAGGAGCTATGATCATTTTATCAGTGCAACGGATTAATACTGCCTTCCCCAGCACGCAAGAGCAACTACAATGCACAAATGTACGATTTTACAAAGGCAAATACGGTTATTAAAGGCAATGTCACTGACAAGTTGAAAATGTATACCCCCACACAAATTTTTTTAGTAGAAAGCTGGCAACCCAGGGGGCAGGTACAAGAAACAGGTCATTAGAATATCATGCCCTGGGGGCCTCGCGGTGGTACAGCGGTAAAACGAAAACCGTTGTACTCCGAGTATCAGGGTTCGCGCCCCGGTCCTGCCAGATCCGAGCATAGCCGGTGCCCTGTGGAAGCGGCAATTGGCGGCTGCTCCCGGGTGGGGGGTGGGGCTCGAAGAGAATTGCTACGCACAAAACGGCCCTGGGCGAGTTGGAATCACGGTCAGGAGCACGAGGAGTCGCGCCCTGAAGAGGACGTGGCTTCCTCCTTCCTACTTCCGGCTGATGGGGTTGTGTAGCGGCGATTCTCTAGCGGTTGCTACACGGGGGGGAATTGAATTAGAATAGGGGTTCAATTGGCTAACAAATTGGGAGAAAAATCTAATTTTAAAAAAATAATGAAAAAATCTTGTATCAAAGTCAAAGTCAAAGTGTTTTTATTTATCAAGTGCACAGTATAACACAAGGTCATTCTGAACAATGAAATTCTTAGGACATGGCAAGCAACAACTATGTAGTAGGCATTAAAAACAAACAAAAACAAAAACATATATCAAATAAGGGCAAGAATAACAAATATAAGTATACATAGCGGTAAAACACTAGCAGCAGTTCCAGATATGGACAGAATTTTATTGTCCAGGGATTGAACATTTGCCAGTAAAATGCTCGGTAACGGCGGTTTGCAGTATCTCGTCCGTGATCTGCATAGGATACCGGCACGTTTGCCTCTTTTCTTTCTCCTCCGTCGGCGTATTGGTAAACACAACGGCGGCAGGACAAAGGAATCACAGCACGTACTCCGGTAAATTGAGAAAAAGTCCGTGTCCAGTGACGAACGAACTTCCAAAAGTGCTTGTCGATCATACTGTATGAGCGACAGTGCAGTACGTACAAAAATAAAAACAATACAAATAATAATAGACAAAAAGCTACTAGTTGAATGCGGAGCCATTGTCAGTGCGACCTTCCACCGGCGCACCAGGACTCATCCCAGTATCTCATCCCACGTTAAAGAGGCACTTAAACCCATGATTTAAGTTGGCAATCTCTGAATCCGGCCCATAGGCATTGTTAATCTAATCTAATCTAAAATATTGTATGAGAAAATAAAACTGTTGTTATACGACAAAATTTGACATCATATGAATTATTTAAATGTTATTTACTGCGCATATGTGAAGAACAAAGCAATCATACAAATGTCAAATATAACTTATCTCAAGTGTATTATTCTATAACTTCAACTTCAATATTTCTGCTTTTAAAACTTTGTTAATTAAACCCCGGAGTACAGCTTTAAAACATAAAATAAATATATAAATAACAGCCTAATAATCATAAGTGAAATAAAACACTCGTAATTTGGTTAATTTAACCCCTTCTCTAGCACAAGCCCGAAAATAAAATGGTTACTGTTCTTGGACTACAGGCATAATCCTGGTCTCTTCTGAAAGCCAAACCTTATGGGTTTGTTATGGGTCTGCAAGTACTACTGAAACAAAGTAAATGAAGCTCAAAAACAGTTTTTTCTCGCCTAAATGTTGTCGCTATAACATTGAAATCATAGGGATAGAATTGTAGGTATTTCAATTTTTAAAAATTTGTTTCTGATTATTTCCCCCAACTGAAGCCTCAGTTTCTTCTAGTCTCTCCTCACTCATTTTTTTGTGTTGTTTATCAAATTGTTTGTTGATGATGTTTTTACCTCATGTGGCAGCTCACGGGTGAGACAATCACTGCTAATAGGGGTGGGAGGGCTAATGGTAAGTAATTTCCCACGCTATATCGCAGCTAGGGTTGTAAAGTTTCCTTTTTGAGGAATCTTGAGGTAATTTGGGAAATTTTTAGGTAATTTTGGGAATTTATACGCTTAACAATATTTTTCATCAATTGCAAGTATGTCTTTGGTTTTTTTATGTATTGGGCCTTGAAGGGTCACAGCATGTACTTTGGACACATTGTTAGGAAGAAAATCATGGGTTTTAAGCAATTTCAACAAACATGACGTTAATTTACAACAATGTGAACACATTTATGTTTTTTTTGTGTTTTTTTTCTCCAAGTGCAGTTTGTTAACTTTAACCCCTTCACGCAGATCCCCTAGTGGCCATGGCGCCGGCACCAAGATTTTGCTCAATTCAGATATTAATTTCTCCTGCAACCTATGAGTGAAAACAACAAACTCCATGTTTTAGCTTCATTAGTACATGATTCGTGACAATTCCTCCGAACACGGAGTTTCTAATGTCTTGTTTCCACTTGCACATCCGACCCGTTCCAGAGCCAACGCAACCTAAATGCGAGACGTACAGCGCGGCTCAAATTGCTTTTCCATTAATCCGAGCTGGTTCTCCGCCAGAGACTCGTTATGTATCGGTGCTAGGTAACGCGACACAGCTGTTCCAAAGTACCTCGCTAATGTTAGCTATTATAACATGGCGAACTACGAGTTGGGTTTGTTTGTGTTGGTGTTGTGGAATAACGTATCTGTCAGCGCAGACATATGTTATCACAAAAGGCCTCCCTCCCAGTCGTTCAATTGTTTAAACCAGCAGAGTCCGCGATCGTTGGATCGGTTCAAAATAGGCATAGAAAATAGTTTCGTACTGGATCGGATTCTTTTTTTCAATTAACATTTATTTATTCTCGTTTCTGAGCGATTAATTCAGCTGCTGCTGAACCGACTCGTCTGCCCAAATCATTAAAAGGGCCTGGACTTCCTCGAAACCCCACGGGTTGTTTATTTTTTCCATTTTTTTGTTGTTGTTGTTATTATTAAACAGCCGACAAAATGAGTAAGCGCGTCTTCTTCGGCTACGTTGCTGTGGTGAATCACCATAGCAACGCACTGGCAGCTCCATTATATTCGAGCCAGCACCAGAGGACAAATCGGGCCGTTTTTGGAGTGGGTCTCGTTGGCGCGGCTCGAATTTGAACTAATGGAAATGCTCAGAAGTCGAGCCAGCGCGGCTCTGGAACGGGTCGAATGTGCAAGTGGAAACAAGACATAAGTGTCACTATGTTGCGTCGCTAGTCCAGTTAACAAGCAACCCCTCCACCCAGTCTCGCCTGCAACTATACCTACCTGATAGTGGACAATAACCAGGGCTCGAAATTAACTTTTTTACTTGGTAGCACTGGTGCTCCCAACTTCAAAAATTTAGGAGCGCCCACCAAAATGTAAGGAGCACCAGCAATATATGTAATAGATTTTTTTTATTGATAAAAAACGACAATATAACAGTACGGTTAAAATACCGTAAATTCCGGACTATTGAGCGCACCTGAATAAAAGCCGCACCAACGAAATTTAGAAGAAAAAAAAAATGTGTACATATATAGGCCGCACTTGTCTATAAGCCGCAGGTGTCCACGTTGTAACATGAGATATTTACGTACACAGAAAGATGATACACAGTAGGGATGTGCGCGTTTAGTCGACTAGACGATTCAACGTTGCTACCCTCGCTAGTCGGCACCAGAAATACTAGTCGGTTAAACTTATTATTTTATTAATGTACACATTTAAATGACATATTGACATAATTTGCACTGAAATGTCATGTTTTCCTGGTTAAATGTTGCTTTATAAAAAAAACGAGCATCCGTTACTATGTTAACAACGCAGGATTAAAAAAAATAATAACTTTTAAACGAAGGAAAAAAACAAAACGGATTAGCCTGTTCGCCCTGCAAGTTAAACCAGCGAGGTGGAAAAAGTAAGTAGCCCTATCGCGTTGTTGAATAGCCCAATAAAACGAATCTAATGTCGATCAGTAGGCCTACGTAATTGTTATTTTTTTGTGGGCCTATTATTGGTAGTTTTTCTGATGACCGATTATTATTTTTTACTGTATTTGCTATGCGATCGCGATCGCGTTCACCCAATGCAAATACCGTTGTAATAATCAGGCACGTTTCCTAAAAATGTTTTGCAGCAGCTCTATTTCCTTCTTCGACAGCCAGATCGATTGCCTTTAACTTAAAAGCTGCATCATATGCATTTCTTCGTGTGTTTTCCATGATGAGGGTGTGTGCATGATGCGCAAAACGGCTGTTCAAAACACAATCAAACTAGCGTCTTCCTCGGCGCATTATCTCTGTCTGTCTCGCTCTTGCGCTTCCTGCTAGAGCGCCCCCCTGGAGGCCGTTAGCTCGTAAAAATCTATAGATTAGCCGCACCGTTGTATTGGCCGCAGGGTTCAAAGTGTGTGAAAAAAGTAGCGGCTTATAGTCCGGAAATTACGGTAAGTAACATAAAACGGTGAAAGTAGCCTTAAAAACACATGGTAGGCCAACACTGGGGCTTTACGCAATTTCCTGGGCCAGGATTTAAAATTTGGTCTCCTGGCTCTCTGTCCCTCTTCCATCCATCTCTTCACTGAGACCGAGGCATCGAACGTCTCCAGAGGAGGACCCTCTACAACACAGGTTCCCAAACCGGTCTTGGGGCCCTCCTGTGTATGCTGGTTTTCGTTGCAACCCCAGAATTTTAATAAGCTGTCAATTTTTCTTAATTAAGTGCTTTTCATGTTTAGAGAAATTATTCATCCTCTTAAGCCACATTATGTCAGAAATAGCTATACATGCCATGCAGAATAAACTCCCCATGTTCAGGTTGTGCCTATTGTGCTATATTGCAACAATTACATAAAAAGAGGTTACAAAATTATTTATTTTAACTGATCAAATTAAAGAGTGAATCAATAGGCTCCTAATTAGGTTGTTGAACACATGCTGTTAACTCATAATTTCTTTTTAAGCTTATTAACACAATGCAGGTTTGGCTTGTTATCATTTGCTTTGTGTTTGAATTCTTCATTATCTACCAAATGGTTAGTTTTAGTGGCCATGCATTCACACTTTCACCAATTAGAAGCCTATTGATTTAAATCAGTCTTTAAATGGATCTGTTAAATCATTTTCTTATCTCTTTTAAATAATATAGCACAATAAGCACAATGTGAACATCAGGTGTTAATTCTACATGGCATCCATAGCTATTTCTGATATAATGTGGCTTAAGAGGGTAAATAATTCCTCTAAACATGACAAGCACCTAATTAAGAAATGAACAGCTTGTTAAAATTCTGGGATAGCAACTGTGGTTGCAACAAAAACCAGCATACACAGGGGGACTCCAGCACCGGTTTGGGAACCCCTGCTCGACACTGATTCCAATCCTGACCAATCAAGCCTGAATTCTTCGTTGCCACACATTTCTTGTGTTTCGCGCTGTCTCCGTGCTTAGTTAAGCTCTCATGCTTAAAATGTGTTGACTCCGTTGACGCACTGTTACCTGCGATCTCCGTCCCACAGGCTTTACAGTGTACACAGTGCATTGTGCCGTTCTCATACCCAAGTCCTTTAGCCACTCTCTCCGAAAAGTGTACACCTTCTTCGATGCTGGTGCATCCACATCGCCATCACCAACTGTTTCAGCAGCCACAGCGACTACATCAGTTACGTTTTAGTAACGTTAACGTTTAAAATAAATGCCGTAATCGTTCACTTAATCTTTTTAGCTTTCGATAACGCTAGCTAATGTTACCAATTTAGCTAGTTAGGTAACGTTAATAATTTGATCATAAACTTTTGTCTTCAGGTAACATTAGTGAACGCGTTAGCTCTCTGTGTCACGTGACAGACACATTAGAGGTAAGAACGTGAAGCTCACATTTTATTGGTTAGAATGGTCACTGTCAGCTCACAAGACACATACTGAGTGTACTAACTAGCGAATGTACAGAGAAAGGGACGTTCGACTGGGGGGGGGGGGGGGGGAGGTAGCACCAGAACAATTATTTGCACACGCACAAATGCTCCCAATTATATTTCGAGGTTGCACAGATTAAATTTCGGGAGCATATTTCGAGGCCTGATAGCATCTATATGGGAGTTCATAAAAATAATTTTACCACCTAAACTATTTTGTTTGTCAGCCTGCTGCACAATCTGCTGTATGTTCCACCAAACAGGGACCAGTTCTGCTATGATGCAGCTGATGTTAAGGGGGATCTGGAGAATAATTGAAGCAACAGGGGACATGGCTTCATACTTACAAAGTCCCTTCCATCAGGTTGCTGCCTTGATGTGTTTGGCTGCCTACCAGATGGCATCAGCACTCCACAGCCAAACTTATAAAAACTTTAGCCAAACTTATAAAAACTTTAGCCAAACTTAAAATAACTTTCCCCTGATCTAGATTAAGGTGCTATGCAATGGCAGTGATGGTACCATATGCTGCAGAAACCTGCTCTCCAGAAAGGACCTGGGCCTGTTCAGCACAATTTACTTGTTTATTGTTTTCTTCAACTTGTTGTGCTTTCTAAGTTTTGTGTAACCTTTCTATTATTCAAAATTTTGAGATTTATCCTGTCAATGTGTAAACTTCTAATAAAACACATTATTTTACCTATTCAACAGAGTTTCTTGTTAATGAGGAGAGATGGCACTAAATAGCACACCTTCTGGTTCAGTTCACTATTAGAACAACGTCAAACAACATTGATGAAAATATAAATAATTTATCTTCTTAGGTTAACATGACTCTTACATTGGTGATGTGTAATAATAGTGAAAACAGTTTTCCATAAAAATTAGCTCTTGCATAACTATAAAAATCCACAATAAACAATCACTGGTCATTTGTATAGATATGTACAAATGAGCTGTCAATGTGTGAGTTACTTTGTATCAACCATTTCAAACAGAAACTGTTATCCTGAGGCAAAAATAACGTTGGCTAAAATCTGTGGTGTGAGGGACTAATTAAAAACGCAACCAACAAAACGATGGTCACTGGACAGAAGTGGAAATCAGAATTATTAAATATAAGTCGGGAAAGGGATATTATAAAACTCATTGATGGTAGGCTACTGTCCGTGACTGAAACGTTTTCCAGACGATCGTGGAACGACTGAAAGCTAGGGAAGTAAGGCAAACAAAACAGCAAGTTTTGTAACGCCAATTGCATCAGAGCGGAGCCTTCGCTTATGCCAATTTGGTTTTGATACCGTGTAATTTACTCCCGCTACAGAGAGATACAGCGATGATCAAGTGCGTTTGTTAATTTTCTCCTGTTCCTGAGACAGTAGCATAGCAGTAGTTTGTTATACTGCCCACTTGATTCTGTTAAATTTTAAACTATCTAGCTAACTATCAAAATGATGGGTGATATTCCCACGCCCCGATGTTGGTTTAGATGGTTAGACAAGATGTTTTCTTTTTAAAATATGGGATAAATATAACTTCAAATATTTCCATCTAGAACCATATAAAGGTTCTGCACTCGAAAGCAAGACAAACGTTTAGAAACTTAGGCACTTCTTACTCCTGTCACAGTTGCGGATGTTACCCACTGCTACGTACGTAAAAACGAACTACCAAAAAACAAAGGACTATCAAGCTAACTATAAAAAATATATTTAAAAAATATACCAAAAAAAAAGGCTACAATAACTTACTGGAATATTCAAAAAAGCTAAACTGTAAGATAGCTATATACACTGCTCAAAGAAATTAAGGGAACACTTAATCAACACAGTATAACACCAAGTCAATTAAACTTCTGGGACATCGATCTGTCCAGTTAGGAAGCATAAACGATTGTGAATCAATTTCACCTGCTTTGGTGCAAATGAAAGTGACAACAGATGGACAGGAGAGGCAACCGCAAGACAACCCCCAAAAAGTAAATGGTTTTGCAGGTGGTGGCCACAGACCATTTCTCTCTCCTTATCCTTCCTGACTGATTTTTCTCTAGTTTTGCATTTTGCTAGTGCCCTTGTCGCTACTGGTAGCATGAGGCGGTCCCTGCAGCCCATTCAGGTTGCACAGGTAGTCCAGCTCTTCCAGGATGGCACATCCATACGTGCCGTCGGAAGGTTTGCTGTGTCTCCCAGCACAATCTCAAGAGTGTGGAGGAGACACCGGGAGACGGGCCATTACACAAGGAGAGCTGGACAGGGCCGTAGAAGGGTAACAACCCAGCGGCAGGACCGGTATCTGCTCCTTTGTGCGAGGAGGAACAGGAGGAGCACTGCCAGAGCCCTACAAAATGACCTCCAGCGGCCTACTCATGTGCATGTTTCTGACCAAACTGTCATAAACAGACTCCATGAGGGTGGCATGAGGGCCCGACGTCCTGTAGTGGGACCTGTGCTCACAGCCCAGCACCATGCAGCTCGATTGGCATTTGCCAGAGAACACCAGAATTGGCAGGTTCGCCATTGGCGCCCCGTTCTCTTCACAGATGAGAGCAGGTTCACACTGACCACATGTGACAGACGTGAAATAGTCTGGAGACGCCGTGGCGAATGTTATGCTGCCTGCAACATCATCCAGCATGACCGGTTTGAGATTTGCTTTTATAGCTGGGGCGTAGCCAGCCCTCACTCGAAAACTTCAGGGCGTAGCTGTAACGGTTTCAATTTCGTCACTGGGAGTCATACGTCAGCTGGATGAAGTTTCTGGCCAATGACAGACTGGACGTGCAGTACTTAACGTTTTACCACTAGAGACACTTTTGAGCCAGATCCTTTGGGTTTACGCTGTTTTGCGCTGACTGCAGTAAAATGTCAAGATTTGGACCAGAATCAATCAGTAACACTTAGAAAAAATGTATCAGTTCTCATCTAAAATAAGTGGTTTTAGTGCTTTGTTACCCTTTAACAACACGTTGAACAGTGACGCTCAGACGGTCATCTGTTTCTAAACTGTCTTGACAGTGAAGATTCATCAGTGTTAGCCTAGCCTACTAACAAAAAACTTGACAGTTGCTCAAAAGTATTCTGCAAATTAGCATAGCCTACTACAGTAACACCAAGCATCAAAACAGCCTCATAGGAATATTGGTTGCATTTGTCATGGTACTTTTCACTACATATTCTATAAAGCCTACATCTGTCATATCTCAGTGTTTAATGTTGGCCATGCCAACAATCACTAATTAACTAATGAAAATGTAGAAAAATATCTTTTTATATTTGGGATGGTCCACATTGACTTCGGGATGGTTAAAATGGTTTCTCGGGACGGATCCGGGACGATGGTGAAAAAAAGTTAGTCTGGAGCCCTGGTTGGATGGCCGAAGAATACTTCAACTGTCAAACAGATCAAGAACACTCTCCAGGATGTAGGCATTGCTAGGCATGTCAAAGACTAAAATATAGAGAGGACTACACCAGTATAACCTCAAGAGAGTTCACTGCAAGATGCAAACCACTGGTAAGTCTCAAGAACAGAATGGCCATGTTAGTTTGCCTAAAAGTACAGTAAAAAAAACGAGTTGTGGAACAAAGCCTTATTAAAGGCTTTGGGATACGATCATATACAACGGTCCATATCAACATTTTGACGAACTGTGCAGTCTTGAGTATTGCTCATTGCTCATGTCACAGCTAACTGACACAATGGATCTGGATAGGCATATAGAAAATCAAAAAACACCATAAACTCTCGTTTTCAAAGACGGGAAACTCACCGAGTGGTCACTGGTGTCTTCTTGTAATTTACATTTACGTTTAAAACATGTTTTAAATAACCATTTAAAGATTTATATAAATTATATAAATTATATTTGCTATACAAATTAATTGGACAGCGCTTTACTTTGCAGCAGGACAATGACCCCAAACACACTGTTAAAGCAACCAAGAAGTTTTTCAGGGCCAAAAATTAGAATGTTCTTGACTGGCCAAGTCAATCATCTGACCTGAATCCAACTAAACATGGGTTTCACTAGCGGAAGACAACACTGAAGGCAAAAATCCCCTGAAACGAACAGAAACTGAAGGTGGCTGCAGTACATTACATTAATTTAGCAGACCTGGCAGACCAGTACAGGCCTGGCAGTGCCTCACCAGGGAAAATCCCCAGCAAAGAATCATTGGATATGAATGTAAATACCCTTAAATGAAAACTGACAGTCTGAACTTCAAACTCATTTCCATTGTTTCATTTCAAATGCAATGTGATGGAGTACAGAGCCAAAACAACAAAAATTGTTTCACTGTTACAATACGTATGGACTGCACTGTATATCGATATAATATCGTGCACAATATATCGCCCAACCTCACTACACAATATGCTAAAACTGCAGACTACACATTACCACTTGGGCTGCAAAAGGACACTCATGTAACAGTCCAATTATAAGTCAAATACAGTATTTCTAAATGCCATGGATGCACAATAATATTGAGGTGATATCGGTCATAATAGCTTAAGATGAAAACATTGGTACACACACCTAAATATTTAGCCTAATCATTCACTCTTGTACCTCAATAAAACATAACTTTTGTATGTACTCTACAGTATGTTATCTTTTGCTGCATGTTCTGGGATCACATTTTTCTGTAGTTAAAAAAATTATAATAATTCCCATTCATAATTACTCGTTAGTTACATTTTACATTCATCTTGCACATATCAGCGTACAGTTAATTGGAATGAGTATTTTCCATGCCATAAGTGATGAGTATAGCCCAGAAAGAGACTCAATAAAAATCAATACATCAAACATAAAACATGACTGGGCCACCAATACACTGAAAGTGCGAAAATAACAATATCAAACATATTGCACAAGACAATGGCCGAGTGGAAAAAACTAACGTACATATGTAGCCAGCGAAACCAACCGCATTATTACAAGCGGTCTTGTGAGGTTACAGGAATTGTACTCGCGTTATAAAGTGCTGGGTATTGTCCAAGACAATAAATTACCACTGAATCATGAAAGAGACATCTCTACGTGTAAAACCAATGGTAGGATTGTATATTTATTTCATTTTTAATAGCAGATTCATAGTAGAATGACGTGGTATAATTACACAAGAATTTCACTTGTTTATTTTACAATTGAGTTATCAGGGCTTTTCATGGCTGTTTTGGCATACGCTTGGGCTATTGTCGGGTTTATCTTGTTGCTATGACAAAATAAAAAATTTTGGTGGTGAAAAAATATTTTCATGAACTCACAAACAGCCGCTACTGTCCACTGTGTCACGCATGGGTAGGCACAGTTGCAGGTGAGACTGGGCGGGCGGTTGCTTGTTAAATTAACTAGCTACATGACAACAGTGGCATTTAGAAAAACTATAGTATAATACTTCGGTATTGTTGCCACAAATCGTGTACTAATAAAGCTAGAACATGGAGTTTGTTGTTTCCACTCATAGTTCCGTTGCAGGAGCAATGTATGTCTCAGGTGAGCAATGTCACAACGCCGGCGTCTTGGCCACTAGGCATCTGCAAGAAGGGGTTAACTTATCATAATTTGTCTGAAATAATGAAGCAATACACAAGCAGCCGAGAGACAGACAAGAGGCTCTATCTTGGCGATTTTAGTGCTTTGTCTAAGCGTATGGCGTAAAGTGCATTTAGGGCGTGTCTATTTTTGCTAGTTTACCGGCATGTATTCTGGGCGCCAAGCACGGCGCAACGTGCGAATGGGCTGAACCTAGTCTCTTCATTAATTATAGGTGTGTCTTGGGCGTGACATGCAATAAAACAATCAAAATGTCATATCCCATTCTCTTTAAAAGCCTGCTTTTCCACCTTGGCGGATTGCTTATATGATGGCGAAACAGACATGCTTGTGCGTGTTTAGTGCGATCAAGGATTAGGCTATATGCATCAATATTATTTGGACTAACCATTATGAGTTCCCGGTAATTCCCGACAGTGCTGTTATTTTACAAAATATATGCGGTTAAATTTCATTAAAAGCACCTGCAACAGCTGAGAATAAGCTACCAATGGCTTCCGTCTCACCTTAGGAAAATACAATAAAGCTGTTAGGTTGGCAACCCAGAGGTCCACACATATTTCCCCTTGTTTTATAATGTCCTGCTTATGAAAATGTGACCAACGCGTTTTACTAGCAGCTTAATCACACATACCTTCACTATAATGTGAAACATCTGATTCAATTGAATGTCTTTATTTAACATGTTTGCTTGTGTTTGTGGGTCTGCCCCACTATCTATGCCTTTTTTACTGCAGGAAACTACAACTGAAGTTCCATAACGGGAAAATAAGTTATTCTATTCTATTCAATGCTTTAAAAACAAGTCCACTTTCCCGAGAAGACAGTGAAAAGTGCAATTTAAAGCAGGTGAAACAGACCTCCTGCATGAAGTTAAAGCACACATGCAGACAATGGCATTAAAAACCTTATGCACAGCGAATCTGCTGTAGCCAGTAGCCTAGGCTATTTGAAAAACAATAAATGCAATATTCACTGGACAAGGTTTTGATCGTTTTTCAGTCAAAACCATTCTATTTACTTACAGGCTATAGGCCTAGAAAGCTGTATTGTAATGACATCTGATGCGCATTTTCAGAACTCAAATGTCCGTCTATTGCAGGGTGCGAGTTTCCCATTGAATGACAATTCGCGCATTAAGCTTGATATAGGTGTTATCAGCAAAGTTTTCAATAGATAGCCATTGTCCCGTAAGAGAAGATTGTCCCCCTGGAAGATTAGCCTACAGGAACTATTGGCAAATATACCTTGATCCAGGGTAATTGTAATAGTCTATACATGTAACCTTACACATACCATCACACATCGTCTGAATGTTGATGGAGTGGGCTGAAAGCAATTTAATGAGGCTTTCCCATTCGCTGAGGGACAGGTATGTGGTCTTTCACCTATGGTCCCTTTTATTATTATGCATTTTTTAATATAGCCTACACAATAATAATATTTCACATTGTAATCTAGATATTTTAGTCATGCTTGTGCGCGCCCCTGTGTGTAACAGACAGGAGGGTGTACGCGCGTTGTGCACACGCCTATGTAGACGCACTTATATGCGCCGTTAAAATAACAAGCAACTGCGACAGGTTTGTGGTGGTTTTAGCGCAAGCGATTTTTGCTGGCTCAAGATAGCAATAAGCCAAAAATAATCCTGGCCACTCCTCATTTTAAGACCAACACGCAACGGGCGCAAAAATACATGGTAGTTAAACAACGTGAGTGCTAGACGTTATAATGAACCCAGCGCCGGGTGTAAGATAACAAAGACACTTGCGTTTAGGTTAGCGCCGGGTGTAAGATAGGGCCCAATGTGTTCGATGTACCGCTGAAACTGTAAATCAAGTCAAAATGTTGTTACGAAATAATAGCCTAATCACTGTCATCTGAACCTCTTAAATACATTTTTAATTTACCATTTAATTTACCAGCCAGACCAAGCAATGCGACAGAGACTCAGTAGCTCTCGAGACTGGTTAAATAAATAAATAAATAAATAAATAAATAAATAATAGACTCTGCTTAATAAAAAAGCAAGTTGAAATATTTTGTTATAAAAATAGATTTTTTACATTTTTCCTACATCATTTCACACCTGTGCTCATCTACTTGGTTGCACTTTGCACTTGCATTATAATGTAACCGTGAGTGGTATTGGCATGGGCATTGGCTAAACATGGCCAGATAAATATCGGGTATTGACGTTGACCAAGTTTCCACATTGTGCATCTTTAATAACACCCTCAATCGCAGTGTACAGTAGTAGTAACAAACTTCTCAAATAAAAGTTGAAATTCCAGCTTTGACATTCTACCTTCCAGTATGGTACTCAACACACCCAATAAAACAATATTCTTACAACATTCCAGCAGCATAAAAAATGTGTGCGGAAGTTTTTTTCTGAAATCACAAAAGCAAAAACAACTAATTCAATGATTAGTTTTTTTAATTGATGGGCAAATGTTTAAAATGGACAGAGGCACTCACTGCGGTTGCAGAGGTGACAGGCATGGTGCTGTGATTGGTTGTGCACCCTCATGTGATCAGTGATGTAAGCGGCAGACAGCAGCTTGCCACAGATGTGACATGGCACCTTCTCCTCATGGCGGATCATGTGAGCTCGGAGTCGGTCACGTGTAGCAAACGCAGACTCACAGGTCTACACAGAGGGACAAATTAAACACAGTAAAACTATTCACACTGGACATTGTTTCTGTTAGGTATTATGATTAATTTAATGTGTGTACCAACAGTTTTAAAGATATACAATTAGAAAATATCTAAATATGAATTAAATCATATACAGTATCTTATACAATCATTTACCTCACATTTGAAGGGTCTCTCTTTCGAATGGACCTGTCTCACATGACTGTTCAGATGATCAGGCCTAAAATGAAAAGTTCAAACAATGCATTCACAACACAGAAATCACAAGGAATAAGGTGGATTCTGTGGAGATCAGGGCCTGTTTCACAAAGCAGGGTTACTGAGTTAGCTGGATAACTGCACTGCGTAAAATCCACAATGGCTATTTTTACTTCAGTCCACGTTCCAGATTTGGGAGGGTTCCGGGTTTTACTCAGTGCCGTTATCCAGCTAACTCATTAATCCTGCTTTGTGAAATACCCCCCAGTTCTGTGTGCTACAAATCAAGCATGGGTATATGCTCTCTCTCAATGTGTTCTGCATAAACCAGTCCTGCAGCACTGCCCCGTCCTCACCGTGAGAAGCCCTTGGCACAGTGGGGGCAGACGTAGGGCTTCTCTACGCCGCCCTGGTGGGAGCGTACGTGGTAACTCATGCGGTCCTTTCGTTTGAAGCGCTGCTGGCAGATGGGGCAGGAGTAAGGCTTCTCATCTGAGTGGGACAGGCGGTGTCTGTTCAGGTGGTACACATCCCGAAAAGCCTTCCCACAGGCTTCACAAGCGTGGTTCTTGCGCACTGGGTTTGGGCTTGGGTTAGCCGCGCGCTGCCAAGGAAGAGAGAAAAACAGTTACTGGCTTTGAACCACTACTTGAATATCTTTTGACATGTTTGGGGGGCAGTGTGTGTACACAAAAGACGCACGGACACACTCAGACATACGCGCGCGCACACACACACACACACACACATATAGGCAGCCCTTGCCATTTGGGTGCCCATTTCAAAAACCAATTGAGACCCCCCCCACAAACCATCTTCAATAACACATCAAACGGCGTGCAACTGAAATTAGACTACTCACTTTAATATCACAATTTCTCGATTAGATTTACAACCTTTATACTAAAATACGAACCATTGGGCTATAACTACAACAAATGCTGCATCAAGTGTAATGCGCTCTTTCAGCACAAACATGCAGCCTATTAGCCCTATCCACGGTGACGGCCTTAGTGGTAGTCGTCGATGTCTAAATTATAGTATTCATATTTCTCTGAAGTCCCAAACATTCCAATGCAGGATTGTTACACAGTGTCACCGCTTGCGAATACATCAGCCTCTCAAGTTGCACTGCAGAGCAATACAATAGTAGGGTGCTATTAATAGCCCAAAACTGTTTACAACCTTCATCTTGCCATAACATGTATAAAATGCACTGTTTCTACCCACTTAAAAAAAAAAAGGTTGAGATACAGGAACAATGCCGTATTATTAAATTGTAAGTTGTAAATAAATATTCAGTGTCTTTTCCCATGCGTAGCCTAAGTTACTGTACTATGTAAGCTGCAGTAGCCTACCCGATGTACTTTCGGTATAAACCTTTTTGTTCTACAAAATTTGATATAAACAGTTTAAGAAACCAAATATCCTACGTAGTATGAAGCTCCACCTTTTTTTTCTGATGAAGCCTGAAGAGATTCTCTTATTCAATTGTGTCTGTCCAGCAACGTCGACATTTCCACAGCACTACCTATCGCACTCGCGGGTCGCGGCTAATACGTTGCTGTTGTTTTGTAAAAACACATACTTTTTTACATATATAAACACAAGCAAGTAATCCACAGTTTTCATTGTAATAGCTTAGCTACTCTGGTATTAGCTACATAAAATGAATCGGCTTCATAACACTGTATTCCTTTCCTGGTTACGTGACATCCAAGGTCACGTCAGCCCACGACCACGTACATAAAACAGTTTTTTATTTTCTTCAACCACCTGTTACTAAGCAGATTTCAGCAGGAATGTTTCTGCCCCTCTTGCCAATGGATGTTCGCTACGCACGCTGCTTGTGTTCCCATAGAAACAGTGGGGTAAATTGCTCACTGCCCCACCGGATGGAGAAACTGACAGCTCCGTCAGCACAGCGCGCTCACATACACAGAGGCCTACACACACTCAAGCTGTAAAGAAATTATTCAAAGTATCACCAAAATGACTGTGTGACAGTCAAATTTACTTTAACATGTTGATTTTACCATTTAATCGCTATTTTATATTACATGTGTATAAGTTGTTATGAGTAACTTGCACAACAGCGCCACTTGGTGGGGCAATGCCTCACATGCCCCTAATGTACAGTCGCTGATGCTTCAGACAGAATGTTCCAAAGTGCAGGAACATAGAGAAGACTTATTAGATCGCAGATTTCGTTTAGGCTGACACAAGTAATTAATTAATGAAACAGATACAGTGCCCTCCACAATTATTGGCACCCCTGGTAAAGATGAGTAAAAGGGTTATAAAAAATTCACCTTTTTTTTTCACACTGAAAAAATTAGAAAATCCAACCTTTAATTTAGTTAATTTATACTGAGAAAAAAAAAATCAAGAAATTATTATTTTTAACAAACCCTTAGAAATGTACTAAATGTAACTGAAGCATTTTTTCCATTTATATTTTACTTTTTAAAGTTGATCAGAATGTTTAGGAACTTTCAAGCAGTAATCCATGACTTCCTGTTTCACTGGGGTATAAATATGAGGTGACACAGAGGCCATATTTCCTTATTCATACATCAGCATGGGAAAGATAAGAGAACACACAAATCAAATGAGGGAAAAGTGTGTTGAGCTTCCTAAGTCAGGGAATGGCTATAAAAAAATAGCTACTCACCTGAAAATGCCCATACCTATTAGGGCAATACTTAAAAAGTTCAAAGCAACTGGAACTGTTACAATCTTGCCTGGAAGAGGACCCAAGTTTATTTTGCCCCCACGCAGTGAGGAGGATGGTAAGAGAGGCAAAAAAATCCCCAAGGATCACTGTTGGAGAATTACAGAGGAAAGTAGCATCTTGGGGTCATCAAGTCTCCAAAACTACCATTAGACGTCACCTCCATGCCAACTAATTATTTGGAAGGCATGCCAGAAAAAATCCTTTCCAGTCATTTCACCACAAAAGCGCCTGGAGTTTGCTAAACGCTACTGAAACGTTGACTGGAACCGTGTTCTATGGTCAGATTAAATGAAAATTGAGCTTTTCAGCAACCAACACTCAAGGTGGGTTTGGCGTAAAAAAAAAGATGGCTATAACGAAAATAACCTGATCCCCACTGTTAAGTATGGTGGAGGTTCCTTGATGCTGTGAGACTTTTTTTCCTCCAAAGGCCCTGGGAACCTTGTTAGGGTACATGGCATCATGAACTCCATGAAATGTCAAGAGATTTTAAATCTGAATCTGGCTGCCTCTGCCAGGAAACTAAAACTGGGTCGTCGTTGGATCTTCCAGCAGGACAATGATCCAAAACATACGTCCAAATCAACACAAAAATGGTTAACTGAACACAAAATCAAGCTTCCACCATGTTGTACAAAGTATTAAATGCAGGGATGCACACATGGTTTTGTTAAAAAGGGATTTTTTTTTTCTTAGAATAAATTTACTTCAATTAAAGGTTGGATTTTTCTAATTTTTTCAGTGTGAGATTAAGCTAATTCAGTGTCTTTGCACTGTATGTATACTAAACCCTGCTGTGGTTTAAAAACAAATAAAAGGACCTGGAAGTCAATTCTAAAACTCATTTGTAACCAGAGTATTGCTGAAAGGACATGAGGAAGCTGCATTTTGTATCATATCACATTTGCAATAGTTAAAGGGCAATTCCAGTTTTATTTGACTTGGACTTATTTTTACAAACTATTTCCACCATGGTGATCAGTAATAATAAATAATAATACTTTTGTCACATCTTTATTTCTCGAGCTTTGGTCACCCAAAAAACTGCTTTACAATGGGGTCCAATGGGGGCATATTTAGTTACAGGTTAAATTTACCTCAAACAAGTCCAGTTTATTTCAACCTTTTATTTGGAAGCGAAAAGTCTACATTTATTTGCTGAAATTATAATTACAGTGCAGTCCAATTTTAATTGCATTTGGACAGTGATGCATTTTTTGTGGTTTTGGCCTTGTACTCCAGCACATTGGATGTGAAATGGAACAGTGAGGTTAAAGTGAAAACTTTCAGCTTTAATTTCAGGGTGTTTATATCCATATTGGGTGAATTGTGTAGCGATTGTAGCTCTTTTCATACATTTCCCCCCCCTCCCCCCATTTTACGGTACCAAAAGTAATTGGAAAAATGTACGTAATCATATTTAATATTTGGCTGCAAATCCTTTGCAATCAATGACTGCCTGAAGTCAGCGACCCATAAACATGCCAGGCCTGTACTGCAGCCATCTGACTTGTTGCGTAGAAAAACTGCCATGCTATGACCTTCATCCTGGAAATGGGTTGAAAGTAGTGGACATTCCTAATGCCTGGTAAAGTTCTTGCTTGACTGAAATGCAGCTTCAGAAATTTGTTCTCAGCAAGCCATTGGAATATTGTGAAGTATTCCACTTCAACAGAGGGGACATTGTCATTAGCAAAGAGGTAATGTGGAGTTTGTATTTGGTCCTGAAATGGGTGTTTTAAACAATCTCTCGAGCTAGTTTACAACGCCAAATTCAGGACCAAATACAAACCTATGCATGGCACGGAAGTTCTTCTATGCAACAACTCAAACAGAAGAACCAATCACAGTTGAAGACGATGCCCTGACCTTTGAAGAAATCAAAGGCGAGGTCACAATTCAGTATGCCAGACTGGTGGCTTGGAATGGTAGTCTGCTGATCTGAAGCAGCATCAGGTAGAAGTTAACTTCTTGCACGCAAAGGGATCTTCCCTAGTCACCCTGATCAACTCGTGGTTGATTTTGGCAATGTGCTCACATCAGTGGAGCCATCCACAGAAACAAAAAATACATACGTCCAAATGAGATGAGCAAAGCATCCTCAGCCCTTGACCAGTGGCTTAAAAATAAAAAGTAAAGATCTTCGCACTGCATTACACACATTTGTGCTGACATGGGCTTCCTTATTATGTAATTGCATTTTAATTTTCTGTTTTTCAGTCATGTGATGATAAAAAATTGGAAAACTGAAGTATTAATGTGTTAGACTGAGCTACCCACCATATACACAGAAGTCTGCTGTTGCTCAACCGATAGCGGTCACAACATAAAAACTTCAGGAGATGTAAAGTGCCTATCCTATAAGATATTAAAAAATTAAAGGAAAAAAAAATCGGAGTTGACACAAAAAATTACCTAATTTGCATATTTATTACTTTGAAATTGTGGATAACCTTCTTTGTAAGCTTTACGATAATAATAGAACCATACTCTTATGTTTATTTTTGAAGAAGAAAGAAAAAGCCTTTAGGTAGGGTGGGGGTCCAATATGGGTCAACTTTGAGGACCCGTCTCCTGAATGGTTAGTCATTCTGGGTAATCAAACCACAGTTTAACACTCTCTCATAGGTTAACATGTATAAAAAAACTTGTTCAAACCTAAAACGTGATTGATTTCTGATGGAATGCACCAAAGGTGAGCCACACACCACTGGAAACAATAACTTTTTGTGAACCCATTCATCTCCATTGTAAAGCAGAGCGGAGTGGTTCTTTGGATGACCAAAGCTTGAAAAAGAAAGATGTGACAAAATAATTATTTATTACCGATCAGCATGGTGGAAATAGTTTGTAAAAATAGGTCCAAGAAAAACAAACAAAAAAAAACTTAATTACCATTTAAGTCTGATAGTAATAAATGTGTATATTGACCTCTCGGCATCTACCTGAGAAATGCAAATACAAACCGTACCTGTGGCACCTGTGGTACCTGTGGCCAGTCCACCCTGGCACAAGACCATCACGTTTGTTAGAACATTGAAAATGAAATCATGGCAATGTGTTCAGCAACTGTGCAGTGCAAGATGTGTGCTTAGCAAGCATTTTCTCCCGCCATATCGTCTCTGCAGGGTTTGTACAGAAGTTAGATTGTATGTAGTGTACTTGACTGCACACAATTACCAATACCGCACAGAAAGCTGAAATATTAATGAAGCACAACGGCTTCTTGATATCTTACTACTTCAGTGCAAAACTGGGCAGCTGAGCTTGGGTTTCAATTTTGACATTTGAAAAGTGCAAACGCACCTGTACCGTTTGCCCAGCAACCACTACAGCAGCAGTAGGAGGAGGAGGGCCAGCCATGGCAACAGTAGCTGCAGTGATTGACATGGCAACCACTTCACCTTCTTGATTTCCTAGAACAGGTGGATGAGGAACTGACATGGCAAGAGGGGGAAGAGGGGGGGGAACAGAGAGATGGAGTAAAGAGAGAGGCACAGTCTGTCTCTCCACTCGTCCGACAGCCGCTGCTGCTGCTCCCTCCTTCATGTCCGCCTCCCTCTCTCTGGCAGCTTTGTCCTTCATGCGGATTCCTGTGTGGACTGACTGGTGGCGCCGCAGGTTGTAGCTGTTCTTGAACTGCTTGTTACAAAGTGGGCAGATATGAGCAGCTCGAGCTGGCCGAGATGCTTGCTTTACTGAACGAGAGAAAGAGGGAGATAGAGATTCAATGTGGTTTGTACGTATACAGGAAATATATTGCATCAACCCGGTTAAAAGCACATAACAAAGGGTAAAGAAATTCTAAAATTATATTATATACTTTTTACCCCGAGCAATAACTCTCTGTCTCACTAGCAATAATGCTCTACGAAAGATATAGTTACAGCCAATTACCATCCAACCTGTTTCATTCTGCACTGTGTCGTCTACCCCACCCTCTCCTGTTAAGCCCCCCCTCCTCTCACCAGGTAAAGGTTCTTCATTCAGCGCAGCAGTGTCTACTGTGGAAGGAGGCGGTGCTATGTGATCTGTGGGTGGATTCTGGGCAGAGCCTGTGAGAACTGGGAGGAGGTCTGATTGGAGAGTCCCTTCTACTTGAGCTTGGGTGGGTGTATTCTGAGAAACAACAAAGGAGGCAGAACTGTCAGAAGAAATTCAAAAAGATCACGTGAAATGCCTAGAAACCTTGCTACCAAAAACAACAATAAAAAACAGTTACTCTGACCACACCTGCTGGAGCAACTGTACTTTTCACTTCAAGTGTACACAAATGGAACTTGGTCCTTGAATACTGAAATCATCAAGTTATTATGAGTTACACTAGCGTTAATTACAAAGTTCACATTTGGCAATAAGCAGTGAAAGGGTAAATGAATAGCAATGTCCTGGGAGGGGATGACCGCTAGGTTTACGAACTGTAACGTTAACGTTACACTAAATCTAAGACATACTCACGCAGTGTCAGTAACTTACCTGAAACAGAAAATTACTCCAAGCAGCATCCATTTTGAACCACAACGTTGAAGGGAATAATCTTCCTTATAAAAGTATTGATACAATGAACAATGTCAACAAAGCTGATATAGCCTAGTTACGTTAACTAACGGTATATAGATAACTAGCAGATCGGTTAACTGTTACGTCTTAATTAAATCAAGATTGATAGTCCTGTTCAAAATGGCCTATCTTGCTATCTTTTAGCGGTAGCCATACAGCAGCTAACTTAGTCTTCATTTATACGCAATACAATTGTAATACATTCTATTTTTTATCAAAATGCACATAATTCGCTGTTTGCATGTATCAGCTAATAACGTTAGATGTTGTGCTATCTAGCTAATCGTACGCAATCACTTTAAATAGAAAGCTACGTTAACTATAACCAGCTAGCTAGCTAGATGTTGACACAACTAGTTGGCTAGCTGCTACGTTTTGGTTTGAACTCTTATTCAGGTGGCTAGCTAGCTTATTTACTAACCGAAACGCACATAATCCCCGTGAACACTAGCTAGTTAGCTAACACTGTAATATTAGGTAATTGTAGACCTGGAAAGCACATTTCTACAACTTACACTCGAAATCACAATAATTGTTAGCTGGCTAGCTAATCATGCAACAACAAAAATCTGATTAGCTATTAATCATAAAATGCTTAGCTAAATATATTTTGAAGACATTACTTCAACGCTATGGTAAGTACTGATTCGAAAGCGTAGTACAGAACAATAGTTAATTTTGTTTTTATTTTGTTTTCCTTAATAGGCCAAGGCGGGTCTAAGCCTCGGGATTGCGTTCAGTCCTGGCCTCAGCTAGAGCGCTCCCGCCCGGCAGCAGTTCGTCGTTCCAAACCGGGTGTTAAATTGAGAAGATGACATCTTTCTTTTTTTTTCTATCTCTCTCCCTCCCTTTCTTTCTTCCTTTTCTTTTTTTAATTTCTTGTTTTTCTCCCCCCTCCTCTATTTCTCCTCACCGTTATGTCCCACTCGTTTTTAAAGGGAAAGTATTTTGGTTATACACCCCCTCCCCTTTCTTTCTCTGCCGTATACTAGATAGGCCGTCGTTGTTTTTGCCCCCCTCCCACTAGTTTCGCCGACTTAAATTTTATAAACAAAACGCTGCTTAAGCCGCGATAAACTGGAACAAAAACAGTTTCTACGGTTGAGCCAAATAACCAGACTATTAACATTTATTTTGCCAGTATTATATACGGAACATAATGCATACGGGTTACAGTGCCACATTTAGCTCCACAATGTACGCATCTTAAAGGAAGAGACGCACAGGCGCAGTGTTGTATTGGGGGTACTAGGGATTTAGCAACGTTAAAATGACTTATTTGCACTGTGATGTTTAGCTAGGTATGCCGAATATAGTGGTAGCCTATGTGATTATATACATCTAATACATTGTCGAAAATAACACCGGTATCCTTTACCATGTAGTCAGTATTTTTGTAAGTTCAATTCTTGATGCATACTCATATTTTTATCACATGTAAATGGCCTGCTCAAACTAATAAACAAAAAGGCACTGTATATTGCACACACACACACACACACACACAAACTAGGAGATATTAAAACTCATAGATGAGTGTTTATTGCAGCGTTATCATTTACCATATTCTTAACATTCAAAAGTATACCCGCATGACAGAAGCACTGCACCAAACATCTTTAAAGCATACACTTTATTGGTATAATATTAGTTTATTTACTACCTTACAAAGTACATCTTGTGAAATGAACAGAAGAATCAGTATGGCTGAAATTGCATGTTGGGAATCAATAAAAACATGGCAAACAAAACAAAACAAAAAAACAAAGCTGGACTTATCTATAAGCATTCATTAGAGAGCATGATTTACCACAACAAAATGCTACTATGGAGAGATGGCACTAGTCGTGAAGGACTGGACGGAATAAAGTGGTTGTTTCATTGGATACATTTTACCCATGCTATTGGCAATTTAATTATGAGAGAGGCCATTACGAACTGGAATTGTCCATTCTTTTTCTGATTATTTAAGGCCATTCCCACTCTTTAAGCACACTGCATTGAATACGGTGATGAGAATGTCGAACACTGAAATTTGCATTGTGACACACAAGCAAAAAAGTCAGTCCATTCCAAATGGACTGTTTATTAATGTAATATCCTTGCAGCCAATCTATGCATGCAATTTGGTCCTTCCATGTCGGGTATCTTTACATTCCTCAAACAGTGACAAATGTGTTATACAAACCTAAAAATATGCCACAAGTATACTTACCCCAGAGGGCAAAGGCATGTGTATTTAGCTTGTCACCACATAGTCTAAACAAGACAAATGTTCAAACAGTATTTAAATAACAAATATAACATCCCACAGAACACTGCTATTTAGTAAATAATATCAACCAACTAAAATTATGATAACAGCAAACAGCAATAACAACACCTGAAACAACTGTAGAGTCTCAATATAATGTGGGACTGAACTGAATCCAGACAGGAAAAAACTATGTCCAAAATGTTTTTGGTTATAAATTAAACTACTTGTAGATAATTCCCTAAACTGCCTATGGTACAGTGGGCACACAACTAGTCTTCAAATTCGTATAGCATTTCTCCATTATCATCCTTATACCATTTTAAAAGTTGCAGTAAAATTGTACTGTTACATTACACTTTAATACTGTTGCATATCTTCAGTCGACTTACTAATGTTTGAAAATAACTTATAAAGTAATCAATTACCCATGCTACAAAAACTGATGAGGACTGTTCTGCTTTTAACAAAAGCAGAGGCTGCTAGTGCACAGATCTACACTCCAAATATTATTGTCCGTTATGGAGAATGTGATAACTAGATTAGCTTTAAAATTGTAGAATTTCAATAGAATAAGATCACTCTCAAAAAGTATCTTTCAAATTGTACTAAATGCTATTATAATGAGACTCTACGGCTCTAGTGGTCATTCAGAAATAAATACTTGGTGACTATCATTATAAGGTTCCTTGATCTCTTTCATCCATCCTCCTCACACAAACTTGAGTTTGTTCTTTCTTGTTCCCATAACCATATTTACATTGGCCTTTCTATTAACCAACGTTTCATTCCCCATCCCCTTTATCCTACTGTCCCTCCACAGATTTTATTCTTTCCCCCATACCCTTCTCTCACTCAGTCTTGCCCCGTTCCTTCTCCCTGTCGGCGAGATCAATGGCAGCCATGTTCTTCGAAGCAATGATGAGATGCAGCAGGCTAATCCCAGATTTCAGTGCACATATCACCCCACAGACTACCAGCAGCCCCTGTAGCCACACTGGGGAAGAAGCAGGTGAACACTTAGAAATGTACGAAGAAGAAGCAGTATATTCGCTCGCACACACGCACTTGCATAAGTTCATACATGCAGGTTTAGACAACAGTGCTGATGGTAAGTCAGCAGGGTCCCAACCTAAATTAGTAGTCATTACAACATAAACAAAGTTAGATACCATTGTAGGTACAAGAGGGAAATAGAAAATGTAGGAGTATTAGTAAACAAACTGGTTAGGGGACTTGGTTTTAGATTAAGTATAGGTACGGCTAGTAAACCCATGCAAAATGGTCGTGGAGTTCAGTAGACTAGCAAACAGATGTAGAAAGAGGTGCCACTTCATATCAGAAAAAAATCTTTTAATACAGTCTTGTTGGGTGGTAACTTTTTGGCAACTCACCTTGTGTCTCCTCGATGAAATGCATGACGTACAGCAGGCAGAAGAAGAGCTCATTGCCCATACACATGACAAACAACACCGACTAGGGGGGAAACAACAGTCAGCACATCATACAACTGCTCACATTGTGTTTGTTTGTGTATGCTTGGGTGTATGGTTTACATATGTGCGAAGGCTTAGTTTTGTCCAATCTACTCATACCCTGGAGGTATAGTAGAGCCTCAGGATGGGGTTCCCAGAGAGATCAATAGTCTTGTGGCTTGAAGCTCCCTTCATCATCGAACTAAGAAAATGAAAGAGAATGTACACCAACACTGAGAGTGTAAACAAAATGTGTACCTACACCATCTCACAACACATATCCTTAAATCGGCTTTGGTGTTGAGACTGGGTTAAAGCAGTTACCTATGCAAATGCAGCCAGTGACTTGCAACGTCCAAGCTCATACTGAGCTGGAAGAAGAAGGTGTAGGAGGGGTAGAGCAGAGCCAGGTTCACCAGCAGGCACATAGTGGCACAGCGGTCAGTTAGCATGTCCAGCATTGCACCAAACTTGGTACCTGTGTTTCAGGATGAGCAAATAAACACAAAGGTTATCCTAATGTATGGGAAATTGTTCTTAAATGTCAGTACAACAAGGATGAAGTGTTTTTAATCACTGTTTAGTTTTTAATTTATTACAAAAGATTATTGGCAGTTACTGATTAATAAAGAGAGTTCTGTAAAAACACAAAAAAAAACTTTCAATTCCTTACAAAGGGTAATTCCAGGAGGGAATGGCTCCTATTCAATCGTGACCTCTTTCTTTCTGATATTTGACCCATAATATAACCTTGGAGTAAAAAACCATCATTAAGAAAATTGCATTTTTTCACTCCACCTTTGACCTACCCACCCCTACATTCCTACAAGACCTACAGTGACAACCGTAAATGGTAAAACACTATCTTGGTCTCACTGTAATCACAAAAACTTGCTCTACAACATGCGTTGTGTTTTAATAATTTGACTTAAACTCTTTGCATTAATTAATTAAGACTTAAAATTAATAATTTAATTATCAAAAATTACATTAAACCTTGCAAGATTTTTCATAGGTTGTTTGATGTATACACATGCCAATTTACAGAGCAGGATCTCTTGTACTTTTTGTTTTACAGCACTATTACAAGATTATTACAAGGGGCGATTGACTGGTTAAAGGAACAATTCACCCAAAAAGATTGATAAAAGCATGAAATTTGTTTTCATAATCTGATGGATTGCTATAAAGGCATACTATGCAGGATTTTTACCTTGAAAATAAATATTATAAAATAATTATGCTCAGATCTATGATGCACTGGCAATCCCTGTCTTGGCGCACATTTTCCAAATCCGCGCACCCCTGCCTATATTCATTTTTTGAGTGTAACACTCTTTTCTGTGTGGAGGGGTGGGTGTGGCTACAGAGCCTGTTGGTTGGGATCAGGTTTCAGCGGAGCGTTTGTAGCTAGCTAGCTACTGCAATGGTGGTGGTGAAGAAACAAGTGCAGTGAAGCGAAACGACAAGCTGTCAGAGCTCGATCAAAAACCAGTCAACCTTTGAATTGCTTTTTCTCGATGGCAACAACTGAAGTTCAACAAGTGGATGAAAGTGGCTGAATCCAAATGTCCAGTCTTCCCCGCACTTGCAGATTGGTGGACTTAAAAAGGTAGTTTGCATTTTTTAGACCCAGGTCCGCTGAGCTACTCACCTCGAACTATGTGATAAACTGGGGAACATATGGGGCTCAAGCCCTCCTGTCTAAAGTACGCGTAGCTCAATCTCTGTTAGCCGTTAGCGTTGTTAGCCAAATACCATTTGATTTAATGGAGGCTTACAGACACCCCCTAACAGCTACTTAACAAAGACACTATTAATAAACAAAACTTAAGTAGACACTTAAGTTTGCTTGCATAAATGCATGCCCTGTAATCAAAACATCCATTTCAAATCCAATGTTCTGGAGTACATTGTTATAGTTGCCTGAGGAGGAGTTACAAAGTACTAACTGACAAGGTTCCCAAACGTTAGCACAGGGCTGTTGTCCTTTTTAAAAATTATTTTGAAAATGTAAAATCTTAAAATAAAAAGTTATCTTGCTTTAAAATTTGAAGAAATGTGTCCCGTTTAACTTGGTACCATTTAGAGGTCAGGTTAGCTTGTGTTCACTTAGATATTAATTGTAAAAGGCATTTTGACCAGGGGGTGCCCAAATCTTTGCATCCCACTGTATAATGGTGTTATTATTATTTTATTATTTATAATTTGATTATAAGGGGCGGCAGTGTAGTATAATGGTTAAGAAAGTGGCCTTGTAACTGAAAGGTTGCAGGTTCGATTCCCAGGTAGGACACTGCCGTTGTACCCTTGAGCAAGGTACTTAACCCGAATCGCTTCAGTATATATACAGTATATATCTGCACCCTGGGCAGATGTAGAAGTTTCTACATTTAAAACATATTTTGTTGTTGCATTATCTGATATACCCCTTCCCCTCCACAGCTCAAAAAGTACCGGAAATCCCACCATGAATTTTTCTGTGTTTAAACACTACAGTTTATAGAACAACATATCAAAAGATGAGCAAAGAAATGGTGCTTTAGAAATTTTAATATTCTTTTCAGATTATTGTAAAAATAACATACAAAACTGATATAACACTCATAGCTTTCAAAAAGGCTTATAACCACCAGTGGCGCCCTCAGAAATCTTTCATAGGGGGGGCCAGGGGGGGGGCCACTGAAAATCTTGGGGTGGCACACCAAAACCAAAAGCCATAACTGAATTTCAGGAATTCTATTATGTTGTTGTAGTATATAAAAATATATACATTATATACAAAAAATATACATTATTGATTTAAATTAATAGTACCTAATGCAAAACATCAGATAGAACAGGGGTTCTCAAACTTTTTGTTTATGCGGACCACTTTTTATTATCAAGGATTTTCGCGGACCACCTCAAAACCGCAAAAATAAGTACATATATTGTTACGAACCCACGGCTGTAAAGTCTAAGGTGATTGCACATTAATTTCCCTTTATTGCCATCATCGGAATTTGCTTTGCGCAATGCTTACAGGTAGCTCAGAAATATACAAAATATACAGTGCACAACATAACAAAACAATTTTGGCGGTGTACAGAGACCGCGGCACTGCATGTATGGAGGAAATTCGTGGATGTGGAGTTTGTGCGTTGGTCTGCTTGGTGACACTGGACATCTAGGGACAGCGGGGGCTATTTTTAATCATGGCTGTATTGCACTTTCATTCACTTGATTGATGTAATGATTCTGTTGGATGTCTTTGTTTGATATGTTTGTTTGTGTGTTGTGGGTCCCACTGTCCATGTCTTTTTTGTTTTGTTGTTTTGGGTATACGTACGAAGCAAGATTAATTACAGAGTAAACCCCGGAACCCTCCCAAATCTGGAACATGCATGGACTGAAGTAAAAAGAGCTGTTCTGGGTTTTATTGAGTTATCCAGCTAGTACTAACTCAGTAATCCTGCTTCGTAGTATACCACCTTGGTAAGTAAAGTGCTTGTGCAGTTAATATGGGAGCAAAGTGATACGTTACATGTTAAAGTATTAACGGTAGGCTACAGTAGCCTACTTCAGCAATAAAACATTTTAGCTCGATGGATAGAATATAATAACTTTTTTTTCCCGATAGGGAACTTCAGTTGTAGACACCATAAAAGGCAAATCAGTTCAATACAAAGTGCATTTACCGTTACTTTCATTATTACTTTCAAATACATTGTCATTTGGTGCTTAATATCGTAACGTTACATTTTCTTTTCGCCCTCTTCTGGATTCTCTCATATTGCTCGCACCCTGTCTGGCCAGCACAGGTAGCTAATGTTTACAGTTTATACAATCCATTTGTGAGACATCGTACAACGTAGCACCCCTAGCAATGTAATAATAGTTCAAATGAACACTGTTTTGATGTTCACAATATGCTTGACATATCGCATTAGGTTAACATTAATGTTTCGCAGGCATAGCAGTCGATCACACAAATGATATAGCTACTAACGTTAGCTAAACCAAGCGATTAATTCACGTTTAACTTTCTAACATTAAGATAATGCACATAAATGTACATTAGGCCAGCTAGTTATGTACAGTGCCCTCCACTATTATTGGAACACCAGGTAAAGATGAGTAAAAAGGGTTATATAATATTCACCGTTTGGAGAATTAGCTTAATCTCACATTGAAAAAATGAGACAAATCCAACCTTTAATTTAAGTAAATTTATTCTGAGAAAAAAAAATCCATCAAGAAATAATTATTTTTAACAAAACCATGTGTGCCACAATTATTGGAACACCTGCATTTATATATAGAATAAAATAATAATTTATAATATTTGGTCGCATATCCTTTGCATGCCATGACTTCCTGATGTCTGTGACCCAACAACATCAAAAGACTCTTGATATCTTATTTTCTGGTACTTTTACAAGCGATACTATAACGTCTCTCAACGCATTTGAATGGATCTCTGTGAGAATTGGGGGGTGGGACTAGATTTAGCTGTAAATTATGCTGGAACAGTATGGAATGCATAGTTGGTAAAATGGCTGTAAGTTATCAAGGGTCTGAGATATCAAACGAGCCTGAAACCATCACTCTGCTGCCAGATATGCAGTAGATATGGATGGATACCTTGAAGGGTTTCTTCTGACTTATTTGTCCATAGAGTTCAATTGGAAAATTTGTCAGGAGAAACAACCTTTAAAGTGATCCATCCATATCTACTGCATATCTGGCAGCAGAGTGATGGTTTCAGGCTCGTTTGATATCTCAGACCCTTGATGACTTGCAGCCATTTTACCAACTATGCATTCCATACTGTTCCAGCATAATTTACAGCTAAATCTAGTCCCACCCCCCAATTCTCATAGAGATCCATTCAAATGCAGAGACGTTATAGTATCGCTTGTAAAAGTACCAGAAAATAAGATATCAAGAGTCTTTTGATGTTGTTGGGTCACAGACATCAGGAAGTCATGGCATGCAAATATTAGAAATTATTATTTTATTCTATATATAAATGCAGGTGTTCCAATAATTGTGGCACACATGGTTTTGTTAAAAATAATTATTTCTTGATGATGGATTTTTTTTTCTCAGAATAAATTTACTTAAATTAAAGGTTGGATTTGTCTCATTTTTTCAATGTGAGATTAAGCTAATTCTCCAAACGGTGAATATTATATAACCCTTTTTACTCATCTTTACCTGGTGTTCCAATAATAGTGGAGGGCACTGTATATATTAACTGGCTAACTTTATAATGTGTTCATAAAACGTAATTTACCATTAATGATCCGAGCCTCTGCTGTAACGATCCGAGCCTGGTTGCTGTCTAAATCCAGCTCACTCCTCACTGCTTTCAACCACCAGTCTCTTCTTTCAGTCGTAAAATTTAGTTTGTTCACGCTGCCTGGTAGTTTAGCTACTATGGTGAGTACTCAGATTATCATGTAAAAGGACATTTTCGCCTTTTCCCAGTTTTATTCGCACATCAGTACGCAGTGCAGAAGTTCGTCATTGTAGGACAGCAATCATAGTAGCGTTAGCATGAAACTCGTTTCATGGAGTAGCAAACACTACTAGTTCAGTGGTAACGTTAAGCGTCTCTGTTAGGGTTGGTCCTCCAAAATGGCGGCGCGTCCCTGTAACCATTGGTAACGACAGTTCTAGTTCTATGTGACAGGCCTCTATTGCAAGATAGTGAGTAAACACATCCACATTCATTCTTTTTTCTACGGACCACAGTTTGAGAACCGCTGAGATAGAAGCATATTATGCAGACTCGGAAGCATATTATGCATATGCGACTCGCGAGCTGCGAGGGGGGGCCAGCGATTTTATCAGGGTGGCCGTGGCCCCCCCTGGCCCCCCCTTGGCGGCGCCACTGATAACCACACCATGGTGTTGGCAGTACAATGTATGGTCAAAAAATATAGGGCTTAAATGAAGCAACTATAGGGCCAGAAATGTCCAGCAATAGGCACTTTGTTTACTAGTCCTTCAGAAAGTATACTCATATCTCAAATATCTTTCCTCGATAGGAAGTTTCTTTGTGAAAAAAATAAAATCAGAGACATCAAGGAAACTTTGTGTCCAAATTCACACAGAACATTCCATATAGCCTATACTTAGCTGTAGGAAGACAGGAAAAAGGATTATACACAATACAATTCAGCCTGCCATAACCTGAGGCACACCAATTTTACACCCAAATACATAATATTTAGAATCATTGTAGCTACATCAATCAAATTATTATTATGTCAGATTATTTTTACAGTAAAATAGTGGAGTATTTATTCTTATGTTGTAATTGATTGCTGTTTAGGAAATATTTTAATATATTAATGCACTTCATTTTTTCAATGATAAAATCCGTTGGCAGAGAAATATGCAAATATGTAGGTATTGATGCACATATCTTAGGTAGGAACAAGCACACGTTAACAAAGCCTGCTGAATGTGTTCCTTGCTCACAGTTTTACCTTGGTTGAGGGCACGAGCAGCATGCCCATCCAAGGAATCCAAAAAGGCACTGATAATGTAGCACAGCACTGCTGGAAGTGGGCAACACGGCATTAAGTAGAAAGCCACCAGTGCCAGGACTATGCGGGCATACCCTGTGAGAGTAAGGAAACATTGAAGGTGGCTATTTTTGTACTGCTGCACAGGTTCAACAAACACCACAGTAATTTGTAAATACATCGTTCCAGTACGTTATTAAAGACAATTTATTGAATTAATGTACCGATCGTTGACAGAAAATATGATAAAAATAAGAACAGCAAAGAAAGGACACTTCAAATGAACGCCTCTCTCTACTCTGAAGATTCCACACAATAATGAAGTAGGCTATGCGCATAGCACGTTAGTAAAATCGCAATCCAATCTTGGCCTAGCCTATAATATAATTTACAGATTAAGTAGTCTAATCCTGTTTCTGCATGGGTTAAAAATAATAAATAAGGCCTCGGACATGGTTAGGTAGACTACCCAAATAATTATCAATAGCAGTGCTAACTCTCTCGCTAACATCATGCTATCACATGGCACTAAACGCATTCGAACTCACCAATCAAATTTGGAACGAAAAGGAAAATATTTTCTTCAGCCATATCAGCAGCCGTAGATTTCTTTGTTTAGAGATTTCAGTACGTATCGAAATACCTTTCCTTTCCTCTACTCGGTACTAACGAAAAGGAAAGACTAATTGGTTTCTTCGGAACTGGTGTATTTGACAGTAAGCCTTATTCTTCTTCTTGTGTCTTTCCGCAGACTAGATGCCTTGCGGCACATTGCTGCCTCTCCTGGTTGGGATTAGATTGCATTTGGTAATGCTTCTACTTCCATAGTTGTAATCCTGTTGCAGCAATACAGGTGCAGCTCAAAAAATTAGAATATCGTGAAAAAGTTCAATATTTTTTGTCACTCATTTCAGAAAGTGAAACTCATATATTATATAGATTCATTACACATGAACGAGCCCCAAAACCGCTATCGAACGAGCCCCAAACCATCACCCTGTTGCCAGATATGGAGTAGATGTGGATGGATCACTGCAAGGTTTATTTCTCCTGACTCATTTTCCTATAGAACTCTATGGGGAAAAAAGTCAGGAGAAACAACCCTTAAAGGGATCCATCCACATCTACTCCATATCTGGCCGCAGAGTGATGGTTTGGGGCTCGTTTGATACCTTAGACCAGTGATTTTCAACCACTGTGCCGCGGCACACTAGTGTGCCGTGAGAGATCGTCAGGTGTGCCGTGGGAAATTATCCAACTTCACTTAATAAGTAACACTTTTGGTTGGTGGTGTGACTCAGGATTTTTTAAATGTAAAACATGTGCCATGGCTCAAAAAAGGTTGAAAAACACTGCCTTAGACCCTTGATGACGTACAGCCATTTCGCCAGTCATGTGTTCCATTCTGTACCAGCGTAATTTACAGCTGAATCTAGTCTTACCCCCCAATTCTCATAGAGATCAGTTCAAATGCAGAGAGGTTATAGTATCGCTTGTAACAGTACCTGAAAATAAGCTATCGAGAGTCTTTTGATATTGATTGGTCACAGACTTCAGGAAGTAACAGCATGCAAAGGATATGCGACCAAATATTAAATATGATACTTTAAAAATATGTTCAAGCAAAATATTCTAATTTTCTGAGACACTGAATTTGGGTTTTCATTAGCTGTAAGCCATAATCATCAAAATTACAAGAAATAAAGGCTTGAAATATTTCACTCTATGTGTAATGAATCTATATAATATATGAGTTTCACTTTCTGACATGAGTGACAAAAAATATTGAACTTTTTCACGATATTCTAATTTTTTGAGCTGCACCTGTATTCAAGGACTGCTTTCATTATCCTTGCCTGATTCTCCGTGGGATTAAGCAGGCTTTTCATTGAGATCGTCTTTATGCCCATACTTAATACTGTGGCATATAGCCTTTCTCTTTCATTCATGTATCTTTTGCATTCCATGAGTATGTGTCTCACAGTTTGTTGTTTTCTGCATGTTCCACATAGTCCATCTTCATGTTTGCCCAAGTCCCATGCTAGCCCACAGTGTCCCAGTCTCAGTCTAGTCATAACAACTGTGTTCCTTCTCTCACTCCCTAAATAGCAATATTCTTTCTTTATACTACTTTGTATAACAAAGTAGTGCCGCCCCTTCTTTTCATTTTCCCACTCTTTCTGCCACACAGCTGTTATATTTCTCTTAATAATGGATCTATACTCATACGTATGTCCCAATGGGTATTCTTACATCAATCTCTCTCTTCAGTGCCTTTTTAGCTGCCATATCAGCTGCCTCAATCCCTTCCACTCCCACATGGGCTGGCACCCAAATAAACCCCACTGAACCTCAAGCTTGCTCAATCCTATACACAATACAATCAACAAGATCTGACCGGGCTCCCATCTCGCCTTCCCTAAGTGTCATCAGAACTGAAGCTGAATCTGAACATATGACTGCTCGTGTCGGCTTCACCTCCTCAATCCATTGCAATGCCCATATTATAGCTATTAATTCTGTTGTATAGACTGAAACCCCCTTAGACAGTCGTTTATATTTTATAATTTCCAGGTCTGGAATGTAAAAGGCAAATCCTGCTTTTCCAGTTTTGGGGTCTTTGGCCCCATCTGTATAGATTTGAAGATAATGTTCCTAGTTGTTTTTTAATCTTTCCCCTACTATATCATCATACACAGTACTATTCTGTGTTTTAGTTGTTTCTAGGACACTGAAGTCTATTTCGGGTGTGGGTAAAATCCGTGGTGGTACAACTGGCCAGTGTATTATAGGGGCCACCCCTTCCTCTCTCAATTCCAGCCGTTCCATGTCTTCATTTGTCTTGAAAATGAAACACTCCTTTATCACTTTTGCTCCTCCCCATTCCCATGCAATTTCCAGAACTAGATTTACTGGGTTCTTCCCTTGGTGTCCCCTTAGTTTACTTATGTACTGCATTGCCAGTTTTTATCGCCAAATTGCCAGTTGAGTTTCTTCCATTTTACCAGTAATGCTGGAATTGGGGTGGTATGGAGGGCCCCACAACATATTCTCAGTGCTTTTGCTTGCACTACATCCAATCTCTCAAGCGTTGTTTTGGCCGTTGTTCCATAACACAAACACCCATAGTCTAGTCTCGATCTTATCATTGCTCTGTAGATCATTAATTGTGGATCCTGACCAGCAACCCATGTACTTCCTGAGAGGGACCGCATTACATTTATTATTTTTTCACATTTAGACACAATGCTGTCTATATGTTTTTTTCATGTTAGCTTTTCATCAAAGTGTACTCCCAAGAATTTAACTTATTTTACCCTCTCAATTGCTTGTCCATACATAAATATAGCTTTATAATTAGCCCCTCCTTCCATAACATGTCATATGCCTTCTCAATGTCAATAAACAGTCAAGGGATATCACAGAGTCCATAGTGTTCCTCCCTCTGTGAAACCCACTCTGCATTGGAGCAAACCAACCCTCCCTCTCCAGTTTATAGACCAATCTATCTGTGACCATTCTTTCCATTATTTTACACATTACTGCTGTCAGTGAAATGTATGGCCTGTATGGCCCTGGCTGGGTGGCATCTTTCCCCGGTTTTAAAATTGGGACCACCACTGCTTGTTTCCAGGCTGTGGGCAGAGTTCCTTCCTTCCATATATTATTTATAAGAGCCAGTATTTCAAACACTGGTTTGCCAGGGCTGTACGTTAACATACTTTTTTTGCACATAGCACTGGTGCTACAGAGGTTGATAGTTTTGTAGCACAGGCCAAAAACTTGTAGCAGGAGTATAAAACGTCTCTAAAATCTCTAAAAACAACCACAAGTAATGCAATTCATCACATAAACAGGTATGTGACTGGCAAAGGACATGAATGTTGCATACAGGGCACACAAAATCCAAACCTTAACAAGAAATGCTTTCAGACAAAAAAAAATTCTTTATTTGCCCAAAACGGTAAATTGCAGGGACATAACAACTGAATACAAGACATCAATATGTTACGCTTCAAATTAGCAGTGCAAATCTCAATTTTATTTTAAATTGAGAAAGTGTGTAAATCACTAATAAGAAAACAAAAACAACAAACTGTGTGTGTGTGTGTGCGCGTGTCACAGATCTAGCATGTCTGCTGGCCACTTTTTGTCTCTAATTTGATCCCCGTGTGTGTGTCTGTCTGTGTGTCTGCTGTGCGTCACACATGTATGTACCAGAGCCCACCACCAGAGAGACGCTATTACAATACATTTCCCCATACCCAAGTACATTTTGCTTTGTACATAAAAGCTATGCTTAATGTCTCCGCATAGTGGCATTTCTACTCAGCAGACCGTCGACTTTCTAAATCCACAGAGTTCAGAGCTTACAGTGTTTAGTAGCTCTTTGTGGAAAATGTAGAATGTATATGCATTTTCCCATTAAAGGTATACTATGTAGTTTCAGAACACCAGATGGCGATATAGAGCACGTAGGAGATCACGGTCACTCTGATCAAGCTGTCCTAAACAAATAAATGTTGTAAGTTAGTTAACAGTGGCTAATCTGTAACGTTAGCTACATCTATTCTCACACACACACACACACACACACACACACACACACACACGTTAATGTGATGGTTATATAAGACAAAAACTTTCTGGTTTCCCTCGAATTGTCCACCATCAATATGCTAATAAATTAAATGGAGGTGGCCATCAGGTATGTTGTGATACAAACATTCAAAAGAAATGGTAATTACTAAGTTAGTTGTAAAAAAACGAAAAATACAAACATACTGGTTATGCTAGCCAGCTTGTGTTCCCAAATAAACGTTAAGCTTGTTTGATTGCCGTTATTTGAGTGCCAGCTAGCTAGCTAAATCCTTTTTCCACTCTGGATTGTACCTGTAAATCTTCTCTCTTGTTTTGCCCTTTTCATTTGGCAGTGATTCCTCGCGGGCTCGTTTGGGGGTTTGGTTTTGCACTTCTCCTTCTTTACTTTGATTTAAGACTTGAAAATACCTCTTCGTTTTGTCGTCATCCCGGTGTCTCAGATAGATAAGTAGCTCACTCGACTCGATGAGAAAAAGGGGATTGCTCGCTAAGAATTGTGGGATTTGGTGTTGGATGTATGGACTCGACACAGACATGGTTTTTAATCGCATGATAGACTACAACTACCAAATAGAATAGCGAGGCACATCGATTCACTTCACACGCAAAAGAAAAAAAAAAATTCTGCTACTGCAGTAAATTAATTTATCGCACAGACTAATTTTTTCGGAGCACATGCGACATATATGTCGCAATGTACAGTCCTGTTTGCTTAATCTATTAAAAATCTCATATCCTATGCCGTCCTTTCCAGGAGCTGTTCGTCTCCCTCTCTTTATAGCTCTGTGCAGTTTGTCCAATAAAAAATACAAATTAATAGCACCAGTGTTATCTTCGTTTATCTCAAGTTTGGATATGTGTTGCCTTAGCGTTTCATTCCTTTTCTTTATACCTTCCTCACCAATATTTGTTCCACTATGAAAAGCCTTAAACTTATTTTCACACAGTTTTGCTTTCTCTATATCACTTTTAGCAACCACCCCCTCTTCCTCTAATACTGGCATTCGCCTTTTCCTTAAAGCCCCTGACATTCGATGAACTGCTGCCCATATTTCTCCAATAGATGTCCCTACGCCTAATCTTCCACAGTATCTTCTCCAACACTCTTTTTTTGTAGTTTTAATCACTTTCCTAGCCTTAGCTCTCAACCTTTTATATTCTATTGCTTTATTCTCCATCGGGCACTTTCTCAATGCTCTGTATGCACGATTTCTATCTCTGACTGCTTCATCACATGCTTTATTCCACCATGGGACACTTCTTTTCATTTTAGGGTTTTTCTTTATAGGGATACATTTGTATGCATTACGCAATATCATTGCACATAAGATGTTATTCCACTCATCTATTGTTTCCTCCCCATTTACACTCTCAAGAGTGTCATCACAATTGTCAGAGAATTGCTCCCAGTTTGCCTTGCTGTAATTAAAGTAGCTTGGTCTTTTCTGCTCTTTAGTCATCAAGGTTTTCCCAAGTCTTAAAAGTATTGGAAAGCGATCACTGCCCATTGTGTACCTATCCATAACGTCCCATTCTCCCACCCATGCCAACTCACTGGATCCTAGAGCTAAATCTATACATGAAACTGCTCCTGTTCTAATTTCAAACCTAGTTGGTCTTCCATCGTTCACACATACTAACCCATGTCTGTCCATAAAATCTTCCACAGTGCTCCCATTATTATCTTTCATTCTACTACCCAATAGAGGGTTGTGTGCATTAAAGTAACCTACCCAAATGACTGGTGCCCCTATTTGTTCCATAACCTCCTCCAAATCTCTGATATTAATTGGCAAACAGGGATTATAGCTGTTCACGATGTTCACCCATCTGTGTTTTCCCCATACCCTTACTACCACACACTCTAGCGGAGACTTAATCTTTACCCTCTGGTACTGCACATCAGATTTTATTCATGTTGCACAGCCTCCTCCTGCTCTCTTTTCGGTCCTGTCTTATACTTTCATACCCCGGAACCACAAAGTCTAAACATGGTTTAAGCCATGTTTCCTGAATACACAATACTTCTGGTTTATCTCTGAATACATCCACAAATCTTTTAAATTCCTGCCCATTTGCAACCATACTCCTTGCATTCCATTGCAAGATATAAAACATCAGCAGCTTAACTATTATCTTCATTCGTTTCCATGCTTCCCTCTTCATTGAAGTCCTCACTCCTATCCGTACCTTTCCTTTCTCTTACTCTCCCTCTCTCATACACTTCCGACTTCTGCTTCATGAATGTGTGCAACTCCTCTGGTCCTATTTTTACCTCCTCAAGAAACCTTTCCACAGCATCTATCACGTATGTATTCTCTCTTTACTATGTATTCTCTGTATATTACTCTCTTTACTTTCTGATCTTTAACGTTACCAGGTATATAACATTCAAAAGTAAGCAATTGGCTAACTTTCATGGCCTTCGTTCTCTGATCTTCGGTTCTACAAAAAACTAGAATATTTCTGTTCAACATCATTTTCACATTCAATACATTCCCCATTTTTGTTTTTATTTTATCAGACAGTTTGAGGGGCTTTAAGGCTCTATCACTCTTATTCTTAAACTTGGCAAGAAACTTATATCCACCTTCCTCTCCAAACTTTGACATTTTTCTCATATCTTGCTCACCTTCCCCTTACCTTCCTTGTCAAAAGTAAAGGGGGCATGCCAAAAGCATGTTTCTATTGGTCGATAATTCTGTTAGTCAAATACATTATCCAATCAAAAGCATCTTCCAAAGAAGTAGGTGTATCCAAAGCCTTCAGGAAGTGTCTCTCCTATGTTTCTATGAGGAGGCACCACTGAACTGTTCAGTGTGGTAGGCACGCATGTCGCACTGTCAGTCAGTAAATAATGCCCATCACAAGTTGTGATGGGCTACTGAGCCGACGTAAAGAGTTGCATATAATTTGAAAATGGCGGTTTGAAGTCATCATCATCAGGAAATTGTAGGCGACAGTAGCCTATGTGTTTTATCGCCCACTGTAGCAGTCAAAACTGTATTAAAAGTGAGGCGAAGAACTTAACGTTAGTTGATTCAGAGATTGTATAGTAAAGAGATGCCAACGGTATGAATATCTGGTTTCACCTCCAGGGGGCTCTAAGAGTATGAATTAGGCTCTTTGAGAGAAGGTTTGAACCAATCTGCCCAGTGATGAGTACATGTTGTTTTAAATACAGAATACCAACAGAGCTACAGAACTGTATCGCTGTCAGATATTAAAAATGAAGTACTGTAAATCCCTGATAGTGTAAAGAGCTGAAGTTTGGCTTGGTGGTGATCCTTTGAATTTCCTGTCTTTTTCCTGACAAACTTCACACTAAAAACATAGTTTTTTGTTATTAATACTCTTGGTGACAGGATAAGGTGTTTTGTTATTAATACTCTTAGTGACCGGATAAGGTGTATTTGAGCTGCATCTGCTTACTTTTGTTTACAGTTGGAAGCTGTGAACCTGTGTTACAAGGTGCTCTTTGACTACTAGGGTGTGTGTATCTCTCTGGCTAAATAATGCACACACAGGTGTAAATAAATTTGTTAAACAGTGCTATGTAATTTCCACACAACCTAAAATATTGCAGTATGAATAGTCCAATCCCATTTAAGCAGAATTACAATCAAATACCCGAGGCTAACATTATCACTCCATGTCCGGATCTCACCTCCATTGGGTACCTGTCGTCATTGATTAAGTGTTCAGATCCTGGGTCCCCCGACTTGTTCCCCGAATGGAAATGGAACTGTATGGTGGAGTACTTGTGGCTCAGACCACCCCCTTCTATCTCCACCATATTCTCCTCCAGCACACATTTCACTGTGAAGGAAAAAGTTATATTTCTAAGATTCAAGTAAGGCTATGAAATAAAACCAGATAGCTTAAATACAATTATATATCATCTATGGAGATACATTTTCTAAAGCTAATGAGGTCTATGCAAGTGAAAGGGTTCTTTTTTGTGTTTGTAAAATTATATTTTTTTACAAATGTATGGCAGTTAATGTAGGAATAACAATCAGTAAATGTAATTAAACAGACTATATGCACAGATGTTGCCATTTTGTGTAGACTGCACATGACAGAAAGCTAAACTGCTTTTTAAAATTATGCTGTTTAGCTATACTGAAACTTAAAATACCATGAAGCAAGAAGGGATCGCATCATTAATGGTTGTTGTAGAATCTTTACAAAATGGTTCCAACTTCTGGACTCTAACTATATAGCAGCAGAAATTTCACCAAAAATTCCTTTTTGGACTCCTTAAAGTCAACATTCTGAAGCTTTTTGATGTTGTTTCAGTTTTAGTGTTTGTTTTGAAGTGGCCCAGGCAGTAAGTAACTCTTGGTACATGGTTCTAGTACGTGGGCCTTTGATGAATGCTTCCTTCAAGCCCCTGTCAAACAGTAACTGGTTTCCCTGAAAACAAAAGAAGGAAAGCTATCGAAGTTAGCTTGAACCATATGTTACAAACACTGGGCTTACTTGAAATTTTCAAAGCATTTCAACTTTAATTGAATGCATGCATGGTCTTAAAACATATTTGTTTAAACTACCTTCTGTGGCTTAACTCCTTTGTTGTCTTTCTAAATACAATAAAACCACTTATTTTAGATGAGAACTGACACAAGTGTTACTGATTGATTCTGGTCCAAATCTTGACGTTTTACTGCAGTCAGCGCGAAACTGTGTAAACTCAAAGGATCTGGCTCAAAAGTGTCTCTAGTGGTAAAAGATTAGGTACTGCACGTTCAGTCTGTCATTGGCTAGAAACATCCAGCTGTCGTATGACTCCCGGTGACGAAATCGAAACCTGTACAGCTACACCCTGAAGTTTTGCAGCGAGGGCGGGCTACTCCCCAGCTATAAAAGCGAATCTCAGCGGTAGATCTGCGTGGAGAGGAGATTGAAAAGAGCTTTACAGTTTAGCTTTTTTGAATATTCTAGTAAGCTATAGTAGCCTATTTCTGGTATATTTTTTACAGTTAGCTTGATAGTCACTTGTTTTTTGATAGTTAGTTTTTCAGTCTACCTTTGCAAGTAGCTAGCTAGTTTATTTTTAAAATAAATATATACACTATACTTTATTAAAAATAAATATATATCATAAAGCATAGTTGAGCAAGGAGTTGTAGTATGTGCATGCTACATGTTTACCTTTGCAACGTCCCTACAACAGACATTCGTTCTTGGAGAGAGTTCAGTGCGGTGACCACATGCGCACCCGTTGAAAGGGAAACCAATATTGTTGATAGCTTGCAGGTAGTGTGATTGCCTACAGCCTGTGTAAAATGAGTAGCCTACATGGCATGGGTAACTATTACAACGTGCGATTTGTTGTTTGCTGGCCACATCATTGTAAGCCCAAACGAGGCTATGTGTGCCGCCTCCCTACCACTCCAAAACATTGCCCATCCTCACATTCTCCACCGTTGCTTTTGCCTCGGCCGCTACTTGGGGCTTAGCAGCAGCTGGAGCTAGCGTGTTTGTTTGTGTGTCTATGAGTGATAGAGGTAGCAAGAGAGAGAGAGGAACAAAGCAGCCGCTGTGAGTGCTGCCCAGAGTAGAATGAGCTATATACAGTTGGTTTGCATAACGTTATGGAACACCGGCATTTGGTTCTCCAAGATGGCGGTGGGCGTAAAAAATGGGCGTGTCTGGCCAAATTGTGACATAGGTGACAGGCCTCTATTCTCACGTAAAAATACGATTCGTAGCAAGTTTTGAGGTCACCATCTGTGCACGCTGTCGCTGTCGGACCAATGAGATTTCAGCATTGAGATTCAAATTTGCCGCTCGAATTTGCTTCACCCTGCTGCCCCCTTCTCTGTCTGCTCTACCAGCGACACATGAAAATCAAGCATCCTGTCTTCCAGTCACCAAACTTGGACGCACCGAACAATCTCTACTTGAACAGGGTAAGAACTTTTAACTTACGTACAACATTTCTGCCTAGAGATAAATTCAGAGTTAAAATATATATAGTTTTGAAGCTTTTAAATGTAAGATGACAAGCTAACATCGGAGTTTCGTATAGGCTACGGAGACCCAGCAAGTTCGTCTCCAGTAACGTTAACTCGCAGCGAGCCTTTCGCGGTACAACGTAACTGAACTTTTCTCAAAAACATCATTACGCCACTTCAAATGCAATGGGACATAACTCGCTTGATATTTGAATTACAAACATCATTTTGATATCATTAGAAAGCTTACACTTTCCTCCTTACATTACAAAGGTCAAGATTCTTTTGGGGGGTCAATGTAACTGATTATGATAGAGCAGGTCACATATAGCATACTCTCAATCCACTCCGACGGCTGGTAGGGTGGGCGTGGGAGCTGCGCTGTATCCTACATCTTTCACAAGACATTTGGCCATTGCCTGTCTAGCCAAAACATTTCTGTTCTATCTCCTTTTTATATCATTCCGTTTGTGTGCGACAGACTTCAACATTTTTCCTAACCAACGGGAAATTATTCTACAGCCGCCACGTTAACACATTTAATGGCCGTAGCTATTTAAATCAGTTCACATGCGTTGAGTGAACATAATCTGATTGGCTTTGAGTTGACCAAACCATTTTCACAATAAAAATGGGTGAAATTGCAGTCAGACTGTTAGATAGGTTACATATGATCAAATGCATATAAACCAAAATGTTGTTGAGACTAGTGTTGCCAACCGTCCCTTGAAATAAGGGACCGTCCCTTATTTGGAAAATAAAAGACCCGTCCCTTAACGAACTGATAAGGCACGCAGTTTGTCCCTTTGGAGACTCAATGAATGACAGAGCGATTTATATGAGAAATTACGGTAATCTTGTCTATGTGCGAGAATGCACTCAGCTCATTGGTCATGACTCGAATTGCTGTCAGTGTTGCTAGGATAGATAGGCCCTTGTGCCTCATTTTACTTTAAATTGAAGTTCGACATAGTGTTGAAGAACTGTTATTTTGCACTGACAAAATAAATTATTGAATGATAATGTTTCCCACGTATTCCTCAAAAATACAAAACTGATCAAATTCAGGTTTGTGTGTCTTAGTACATGGGCTTATTACAGATGCATGTCTGGTATATGGATAGGACTTGTTACAACCAAGTAGGCCTATATTATATGTTAAAGTGTAGTAATAATGCAGTAATGCAGGTGTAAAAAAGGTTTAAAAATTGGCCTGTGCCGCGAGGGCCGCTAAGGTGTCCCTTATTTCAATTTCTGATAGTTGGCAACCCTAGTTGAGACCCTACATGGAGGCAATTACAACATTTCTCAGCATGGTAATTTAATCAAACAATGGTCACAGATTTGAGCCCTGACATGATTTGACTGACCCTTCCTAGTCATTCTGCCCCCATGCCAATACATGGACTCCATTAAATTATACAGTACCAGTATGGAATAGAATGAATTATGATTCTTCAATGACTTTCCATGTAGAGTGTGCTCTGTATTGTCTGTACTTGTGGGAAGCTAAACATCTGCAGATAGAAATAAACTAATAGTTTGTTAAATTAATTATCTCCTTTCAGTCTTTCTTTTTTATGTCCCCACCCCCTATGCTGGTCGCCTCCTTTCTTATTCTGGCAGTCATGCCTTCAATATTTAGCCCTCTTGGCCTGCGTCCCAATCCAGTTTTTGCTCCATCCTCGTAATGTAGGAAATATTTCCATTTCCTATATATATAAATCCTTCAATACCATATGTATAGGCCTGCGGGATGTGGGTCTCCCCAAGTCACACACTGAATTGTTGCTTCGCAGCTGTTATAAATGTGGACTCATGACGTGTATATGACTGGAGTTTATGTACCAAATCTGTAAACTCTTGACATGTATAGCGCCCTGTCTTTATCGCTATACATGTATACGCCCTGTGTTTATGCTTACTCCATATAGATTTGAATCAACAGAGAGTGGTATGTGCAGTAGTAAAATACAGCTTAGACACAATGCTTTAAAGCCGCAGGACCACAGGAAGTGGCCCTGAGGAAACACCTGTTGAATAAGAGTGTAAGGCTGGAAAAGGTATTATCAGTCATAAACCCTTGGAGCTGGTGGTGACTTCCTTGAGGGTACAATAAAACAATTTACCTGGTGGCCTGAGAACCTTTTCCTCTGACCTCTCATGGCCTCGTAAACTACAGCTGAGATTGAGCCTACAACTGGACATCAGAAGGAAACGGCATTCCTAATGACGCCGGGAACTCAGGCTTGCTCACAGGTCTTTTACGGCCTAGGTTCTGGACTGAATGGTGAACATATTAAACAAAGCTGTATGTGTATATTGAATCATATGTATGTGCATGTAAATTGGTAATTGTGGAAGTATAAAGTAATTGTGGATAATATGATAAATGTGGTGAACCTGGATAATACTAATTGAAGTGTGTGGTATGTGAAAGTATAGGAGGGGGAGAAATAAAGAATGTGAAAGGAGGATTGTATAGGTTATCAGGGATAATAATATAATAATAAACTTTATTTGTATAGCACTTTTCAAAAGCAAGTTTACAAAGTGCTTCACAGACCTAAAAACAGAAATTATACAGTGCAGTTACAAATAAAGATAGATAATAGACAATGAATTAAAAATAACTAAATACATAAGAGCATAAAACAACACATTAATATATTTAATAAAAATTAGTTTTTAAAAGAGTTCTAAACAATCAAAATTAAAAGCAATAAAAACAAAATTAAAAGCAATAAGAAGATGATAAAAAGACAACATCACATAAAAGCAAGTCTGTAAAAATGGGTTTTAAGAAGTGATTTAAAAGAAGTCACTGATTCTGCTAGCCTTATCTCCTCAGGCAGGTCGTTCCAAAGCCGAGGGGCCCTGATGGAAAAGGCACGGTCACCTTTAGTTTTAAGTCTAGACTTTGGAACAGCCAGAAGGGCCCTGCCTGAGGATCTAAGGCTGCGCACTGGCTCATATGGGGTCAACATATCGGTTATGTAGCTTGGAGCCAGACCCAAACGTGCTTTAAAAGTGATCAGTAAAATCTTAAAATCGATTCTAAACCGCACCGGGAGCCAATGGAGAGAAGCGAGGATTGGGGTGATGTGATGTTGTCTATTTGAACCAGTAAGAAGCCTAGCTGCTGCGTTCTGAACTAGTTGGAGGCGCGAGAGTGACTTTTGGTTGATGCCAGAAAGGAGGGAGTTACAGTAGTCCAGTCGTGAAAATATTAGGGCGTGGATTACCTTTTCCAAGTCACTGTGTGACAGTACTGATCGAATTCTGGAAATAGTTCTCAATTTATAGAAGCAGGACTGGACTATTTTTTAAATTTGTGGTCCAAAGTCTAAATCTGAGTCAATTAGTACTCCCAAGTTTCTGACAACGGGCTTCACATTTGCGGACAGAGGACCAAGGCCACTCTCAATATAACTGATAGAATTTGGGGGACTGAACAATATGATTTCTGATTTGGAGTTATTGAGCTGAAGAAAATTCTGTGCCATCCAACAGTTGATATCCTTGAGACAATCAACAACAGCAGCTAGGCTGTTTGGGTCACCAGGTCTCAGGGGAAGGTATATCTGTGTGTCGTCTCCATAGCAATGAAAAGAGACATTGTGTCTTTGCATAATTTGGCCAAGTGGCAGCATATAAATTGAAAATAAAATTGGACCTAAAATAGAACCTTGCGGTACACCACAGGTAATATGAGTTTCTGAAGATGAGTGGTTACCTATGGTGACCGTGAAGGTTCTTTCTAAAAGATAGGAATAAAACCAGCTAAGTGCAGTATCTTTAATGCCGACCCAGGTGTTAAGACGGTCAATTAAAATAGTGTGATCTATAGTATCAAAGGCTGCACTTAGGTCTAAAAGAATTAAAATTGCACTTTCCCCCCTGTCAGCTGCTAAAAGGAGATCATTAGTTACCTTGAGAAGAGCAGTTTCTGTACTATGTAAAGCTCTAAAACCAGGGATGCGCTTGTCCATATAAATATCTGGAACCTAGAGTGGCCATCACCGGGACCTCACCTGATATCTAGATATGATAGAGAAGATCATAAGATCACGCGCCGTCGTTCAAAGAGTCTTATTACTGTCACTAGATTGGGAGGGGTAGCTGTTTCTCTCCCTGGAGGGGGGTCCCTGGGTGGTGAAACTTCTCTCCCTGCCAGACCTTATTTGGACAAACAAAGGGACTTGTGGAGTGTGCAAAGCCTGCATTTAAGGAAAGCCCAAAGTGATATTCGAGGAGAATCTGCTTAACAGGTCTCCTGGTGCTGTAGTGGCACCATAGTCATTTTCATATAGGAGAATCTGCTTAACAGTTCTCCTGGTACCATAGTCACACCGTATGGAATCACTTGGTGATATACTTTGTTAGTGAACTTGTTCATGTTTCTGTGTCTTAGCAGTATGTTATCCTGTGTTTAGCTATAGGCATTGAATGTGTTCGTGTTTGCTCTCACAGTTTTAACCAGTGATTATTTGTCATTAATAAATTACCATGTTTTCACATCAACTGCATCTTTCTTTTAATCCCTTTTTTCCAGCTTCAATTGCCTGCATGATCTGAGCTGCAGCGTTCCAAGCACTGTGGTGTGTATGCTTGAGTCTCAGAGTCAGAACTCCTGCATCTCACTCAGGGCTAATTCTAAGCTAATGACCTCCCTGCCTGTTATCCAATTATTTTTATATTTAACGTGCGTGGCTCTCATCCATCTTATACCCTTTTCAGCCAACATTACGACTGAAGACTCAAGGGGACAATTCTGACCAAGGACCGACTGATCAGCGGCCTGGTACAGACGTGGCATTCTCAAGTTGGGTAGGCAGTCAAGGTTCTGCCCACAACCAGGGTTGGGTAGTGTATGGTTCTGGTGATTTGATGTGAAGAGAACCCATGGGCGTTCTACGCCGGTTCTTGTCAAATTAGCCTTAAGGAGCCCTTTAAATACACTCAGAGTAGTGCATGGTTCTGGTGATTTGATGTGAAGAGAACCCATGGGCGTTTTACGCCGGTTCTTGTCAAATCTGCCTTAAGGAGCCCTTTAAATGCACTCAGACCTGGGCTCGCAACTATCTATGATAAATGAATATCATGTATTGTGTTGGCTAGACCCCCAACCTCTGCGTTCGCCACCGAACTGAGCTTCAGCAATAATGTTGATTCCGGCAAACATATATTGAAGTAATGGTGGTACCTAAGGGCGAGTTGAGTGTAACCACTCCGAGCTCCACGCATTTTAACCAAAATTCTAAATTCTAATTATAAATGGAGTCAGATAAACGAGTAAATAAAATAATAATATTTCTAAATAACTTTTACCTTTTCCCACAGCAATAGTGGAATACATCACGCTTAAACCTTCGCTCCGAGCTATTCCCTCATTGGTCTAGTAATTGCGGATTCTACAAGAGCACAATGCTTGGCATACATAGTGAAACCATGTGCACAATGTGGTTGTGGAGCTGTTACAGTTGATATGGTGTGATATGTTGCACATGTCGACAATTCTGATAAGCTCCATGGCTATGATAAATTGTTGTGATAGATATGAATCTGCAAAATGCATGTATAACCTGAACTTTATCTTGCTGAAGCTGCCAACTTGAATGCGAATATAATCTGAATTATATCTTACTGACATTGCTAAGCTTAAATACACATATGGCATATATATTTTGAAACTGCCAACTCGTAAAATTGTTAAAGACGTACACATATGGCATATATATTTTTTAAACAGAATTTACAGGTTCTGCGCCACAATGGTCTAAACCAACCGAAAGGGGTGAGACCATTGTGGCGCATGAGGACAAGCGTAACGTCAACTAAGGTCAGGACGACCTCAAGAACGCCCCCACACGAAAACTAGTGGCACATGGGATCAAATAACATCAACTAAGGTCAGGACGACCTCAAGAACCCCCCCACACGAAACCATTGTGGCGCATGAGATCAGATAACGTCAACTAAGGTTAGGAAAAACCCCAAGGACGCCCCATAACGTCAACTAAGGTTAGGAAAAATCCCAAGAACGCCCCACAAGACTGGGGAACGGATATGTTGGAAATGTATAAAAGAGGTGGCAAGCCAACTATCTTGGCTTCTCTCCGCGGAAATAACTCGGCTTTGTACAAGCGTTGTTGCTGAATAAAGTCTGAAACTTTTTGAAGAGCTTGCCTGGACCTTCCTTATTGAAAACTCTTAACTTTGGATTGAAAACTATAACTTTGGATTGAAAACTTTAACTTTGAATTGAGAACTTTAACTTTGAATTGAAAACTCTAACTTTGAATTGAAAAACAACGAACAAGTTGGCGGACTTGGAGAAAACTGAGATTCTCAAGCCACAACAGTAAACCTCACTTGCAAACTTCACTTGGGAGGATGTGACGCACATACCCATAAAACAGGACTATACACTTGCGTTTAGCGAGTAGGAGGGAGCGAGTGGGAGGGAGCGAGGGTGGAGCGAGTGGGAGGGAGCGAGGCTGGAGCGGGTTATTTGAATTGAGACGCACTTCACCCTGTCTATACTCGGAAGTTAACCATGCTGCCGCGCAGTGGCGTATCGTTGGATCTCAGATCATGTAAAACGTCTGTCACCGTAACCTTTAAACTGATGAAACACTCAATCTGTTTACATTAATTATCAGTCAAGCAATTGATTTACAGAATAAGAAATATCAATAAATACTAAATAAGTTTTGTGGGCTAGCATATTTCATTGTGTCATAAAATCATGTAGCGTTTAAATATGTAGGACAGCCCGTGCGCTGGAATAAAGCATTTAAGCCGAACATATTCTCAACCTGCTTTTGTTTATTTTGCTTGCTTATGTCAATCAAACAAATTTCCTAAACAATCAAGAGCAATTATGTAGCCTCTAGGCTAATGATTAAATGGCAATGACAAAGAGATAACTAACATGAAATTGTTTAATAAGGGTGGCAATAGCCTAATTCTGAATAATTAACTGGGGAAAAATTCCAACCTTTTCTCTGAGTTGCACGTTAGCATTGCATTCTCATCACGTTAAAAAATGTCATTAATTTAAGAAGACACTTGATTTAGTCAAAACGATTTAAACATTAGAAAGCATACATTTAAAGAGGGAAACCTCAAATTGCTGGAACCAGCGTTGAGCGCAATGCACGCTTTCAAGCTAGAAAAAACTAATTTACCCAATATTTGGGCTGTTCATTGATCACTTCGCATGACATAGGCTATTAACGCATTTTGCGGCAGCACAAATGTGAATATAGTAAAATGCTGCACAGGTTTATTTACCTATTCGTCGTGGTTATTGAGAAATTCAGTTGTTAGGCTAACTGGCAAATTATAGCCTACTGAAAAATATTGAGACGAGTAGCCTAATAATCCGTTTAAAAGCAAGATTAACTATATAGAGAACCTGGTCCTACATCCCACAGTACGCTGCTCTGTTGCTGCATAACGCAATTAGCTAAACTATGAAATACAAAATAGCAAACTACTAGATTAAGCAAACTACTAGATTACAGTCTTGCGGACTCGTTCCCTTGAGCGAAATTGAGGGTCAAGGTACTAATTTCATGTACTTCACTTGCATTTGTAACGGATTGGACTGCACTCGCCTTCTCTTTTGAGAAAAGTTGAGGGTGGAGGGGCTATGTTACAAACTTCACTTGGCTTTATAACGGATTGGACTCACACTTAAAATGGAGACAGAGGGTACATCCTGGTCTCAAAAGGGATTCTCCCAAGGGAAGTTTGCGAGGGTGGAGCAAAAACTGGATTGGGACGCAGCCTTGGTGTCTCCCTTCCCCCACTCCCTGTTCTCCAGTGATCTCAGCTGTTGCAACTGTTCAGAAGCTCCAGGAGAAAGGCAGCAAACCATGTCATGCCACTATCTGCCAATGTATCACCAGCCCTGCTTGTTGTCAGCCTGTAACCTGTGGTAAGATGAACACGCAAGATGCGTGTGCAAGCTTAGTCAAATGCAGAAAAGTATTTGAATCCAAGACAAATACTATTTGAAGCCAAGTCTGATATACACACAGTTATCTTTCTCACTCAACACTCATCTATGACAAAACCAGTCAGTTATAGTGATGTTTTCCTTCCTCAGACAATTGAAGATAAAGTGGTGTCTCGCGGTGTCTTCAACTAGTTGTAAGTTCAGTGTTTAACCCACTCACTCGCTTACACACACACACACACACACACACACACACACACACACACACACACCATCTAGCAGTTGTAAGCTGTCACTCAGTGTTTCATGGTTCTCTCTTTCATAAACATTCACTAATCATTTGTGTCTTTGTCTTGCAGCTCATCAGTATCCTCCTCACATCACATTTTTCAGTTAATTGTAAAGTGCTTTCTGATATTTTAATTTAAACCATTTTATATTCAAAATCAAGTAGACGTTTGAGACAAAAAACAAAAATGTGTTACATTCAATGAATTATTACTACGTTAACTGTCCGATTCCAAACCTCCCCCTCCCCCCCTTCCCCTACATATCACACAGACAAAAACTAAAATAAAATGTAAAAAAACAGTTCTAAACGGGCAAAAGAGGTGACATCTACAATAGCCACGTTCCACTGCAAAGACCTTAGACCATACAGTGCGGTAGAAGAAGAGGGATTTAGTCACTTAATGAATGTCGTGGAACCTAGATACACCATACAGAAAACATTTTAGTGAATAAAGGAAAGGTATTAAGGTACCATGTCTGACACTGTTTGAAAAACAATAACCTCAATAGGGCAACTTTTGAAAATACACTTAGTCATGTTTATTGCTGCAGACAGCTGCAAAATATATGGCATGCCTTAACAATAAACATAATTCTGTGAACTTGGCGTAAGGTTCTAATTTAATATTTAATTACTGCTGACTATCGGTATCAAATCACATTAGCATACCTATTAAATTTTTTTAAAGTATCAAAATGAATCGAACCGAATTGTATTGAATCGAATCGTGGTCAAATGTAAGATGTTATGATGCATCGAACCTTTGCCAAAAGAATCACAATCGAATCGTTATGGGATTGAATCGTCCCACCCCTACTAATCACTCTTCCTCCTCTCTAATACTAGCCACTGTACTGCAGTTTTTTGGACAACTATGAACATCCCTGTAGTGTTAATGAGAACACACACACACCAACACCTCTTTCAGACATGTTATCTGTACAATGTAACATCTATCTCTACATGTCACACTCTCACTCTTCCTCCTACCTACAAAACACATACGCACACCCTCATATTACACGCACATATGCACACACACTTATCTTTCTCACTCAACACACTCATCTAAAACCAGCCAGTAATAGCAAATGTTTTCCTTCCTCAAACAATTGAAGATAGTGGCATCTTGTGGTATCTTCAACCAGTTGTAAGTTCAGTGTTTAACTCACACACGTATACGCACGCATACACACTCACAAACTCTTCCAGACATGTCATCTGAATAATGCAAGTTAGACATAGACCATGCAAAAAAAAAAAAAATTTACAGTTATATTTTTTTCTCCATATTACTCCAATGATAAAATGTGTTCATGTGTCCGGCCAGACCTTTTTACGATCTGTGAGAAAATATGTGTAAATATCAGTGAGCTAGTTATACGCTTGACCATGAGAGAGAGCAAAGAAGCCTGTATCGGCGTAATATCTAAAACAGCAGTTCAGTTACGCCTAAATGACGCAATGCAATTTGCTTAGAGGAAAATAAGACCCGGTAAAGATGAGTGATTTTAACAGTTATATCGGTGTCGTTTTGAAAAAACACTGATACTGTCCTCATCCTTGACTTTACCCATGTTAACTGACCAAAGGATTATGGATTATGTTTTAATTTTCAAGGTGATTTTGAAGACATTCTTAGGATGATGCAAATGTGAGTCCTTTACATGTTAACAGAGAAGGCCTTAAATGATGACTAGTACGTCTGGGGGGGGGAAAAGGACTTGCAGAAAAAAGGGTCAGCATGACATGGACACATTTTGTCATTGGAGTAATATGGAGGTAAGAATATAACTGGGAAATTTAGATTTTTGTGTGGTCTATGGCTTCAACCTCCCTTTCTTCCTGTCTCATTTTCACTCTTCCTCTCTCACTCACTCATTCACTCTCACTCTGACCATCCCCAGATTCAACCCCCTTGTCTTCCTTGCTCATTAAATCACTCTTTTGAGCTTTTCCCTAGAATCTGTCTCTGAGTCGTGCTTTTGGGTCCAGTCTCGCATCTGGAGTGTAACAGAAATCCACTTTTAGGTTTCTAAATTTAGGTCCATTGTGGCATAGGTTAATTCTTACAGTCCCATGCATATACAGGCATATGGGATTTATGACTTATGGACCAAAAATGTACACCGAATTTTGTGGACCAAATTTTGAAACATGAGAGTAGACTTAATCGGTCGGAATAGAATTTTGGTGAAGTGTGGTAAGTGATTTAGAGGTTTTTAAATGTTTTGAAACAAATCATGAATAGGCTGATCTATATCTCAATAACAAAAGAGGATATAAAAAAAAAAGTTTTGAGGAATGAAATTCTTTTAAAGTAAGAGTGACAAAGGACCCCCAAAAAGGGTGGTATGGTCCTTTAAATAAAAATGCACAGCCCTTCCCTATAAAGCAAAATGCCGAAATTGTGGGAAATACATGTACTGTATTTTACCTGAGTCAGATGAGAAGATCGATATCAATTTCAGCTCTGTGCTTCTGGGTACATGCTAGCCTAGCTTAGCACAAAGACTGGAAGCAGGGGGAAACGGCTAGCCTAGCTCTGTGAAGAAATACACCTTCCAACAATTCCAATACTGTCATATTTGCACATTGTATGTTGTGTATTTAGTATGTGTAGAAATAAAAATGTAAAAGCAAGACGCCGTTGTTTTTTGAAGCAGTAGTGGTTGGAGATTTTTTGATGAATCTGTGGTTGCAGCTACAGTATATCTTCATCAAGAAATAGATGCAACCACAGATTTGTCCAAAAAAATAGTTTTTTGTGACATTTATGTAGCTATCTTCATGTGTGGAATTCTCTATGGGCGTCAGGTAGAGAAAGTTCAGACCTTTTGATCTCATGTACTTATTGGATTAATCTTTTATTGAGTGTACTGGCTGGCCCTCTGGCTGTCGTCACATCATCCTACTATGCTACAGATTGGTAGTCTCCAGGGCTCCCTTGTAGAAGAGATATCTATCTCAATGGGACTCCCTGGTTAAATAAAGGGATGTTATTATTTATGTTATGTTAATTACAGTAAAATGATGTAGGTGTACATTTTTGCTAGGTTGTTTGATATTTTTAATGCAATTTACTGCTGTGCTGATTAAAAAGAAAAAAATATATATATTCGATTGTCAAATATACGATTTCAAGTTTCCGTTTCAAATGTTTCATTTGATTTTATAGTAATTGTATTGTTCACTTATTTTATGGAAAACAATGGATTTTATGAATATATCATACTTTATCAAAATAAATGTTCAATGTACATTTACAGTTTTTTTCTCATTCTTTAAAATAGCATGCTGCATGTAAACTACAGCCAAAACATGCTTCGTAAAGTTAATGTTTGGCACGTTGGACCGTTTTTAAACTTTATGCTTTTTTGACATTCTGATTACATATACGTTTGTAATTTTTCTGACAATACACATTTTTTGATGTTGTGCAATTGACCGTTTTTTAACTGCATTATTTGACATTCTTTCTGATTACAATAGAAACACGTTTTTTTAACATACGGTTGGTTATTGCTTGGCAGCATGTGCTGCCAGACTTTTACTGCATTTTGATGGTTTTTAAAATAATTTTCTTTGTAAAAAAAAAAAAAAAAAAAAAAAAAGGTCTGGCAGCAGATTTGCCAGTAGACTACTGTAAAATAACAGAACATTGCTGTAAAAAAATGGTAAAAAGTCTGGCAGCAGAGTTGCCAGTAGACTACAATAAAATAACAACATTGCTGTAAAAAAAATATATATATATATACTATAGAAGAACAGAACATTGCTGTAAATGTAAAATTAGTTATTTCCTCTTATTTAAACAAAGGCATTTGCCATTCAAATACATGATTCAACTGTTAATCTACTGAAATTTCACACACAGAAAAGATTATTATACTATTTATGAATGTTAAAATGTTTTTTCTGTATGTGAAAGAACAGTTAAAAATATTAGATTGACAGTTGAATTATGTAATAGAAGGGTAAGAGCATTTTTTTAATTAATAAAAATTACTGTAATTTTTAGGGTTTTCCTCTAATTTCATTTACAGCAATGTTCTGTTATTTTATGGTAGTCTACTGGCAACTCTGCTGCCAGACCCTTTACTGTTTTTTTACATTATTTTCTTTTACAGTGTGAATTAAAAGTGAAATAATCTGTCTGTAAACAATTGTTGGAAAAATTACTTGTGTCATGCACAAAGTAGATGTCCTAACTGACTTGCCAACACTATAGTGTAGGGTCAAAGGTATAATTTATATTTGTTAATCAGTCTCATATATATTATCAAACCCTAGAACAAGAAGCAGCGCATTCCGCTAAAGGAATTGCATTGTGGAGTTTCCAGATATTCAATATTCAATTAGAGGGAATACTGCGTCCAACTATTATTAAACGTTACCAGTATTGTACATTGAATTACGGGGATTTAGAATTATTATTATTATATGCAGGACCTCCATCCACGAACCGAGGAGGAAGAGAGGGTCTCTCAGCAGAAGACAACGGACTGATAAGCAGCGGCTTCAACCGTGAAACATGGAATGTTGGATGAATCCGCATGGAGCGTGGCAACTGCAGACGGAACGTTACAGGATTTATCTTAAATGGTCTAATATACCATGGGGCAAGTTTACGTGACTCCACCCTCAAGGGCAAATCACAGGACGAGACTCAGACTCCCTGACCGACCTGATAAGATGGAGCTGTCCGGTGATGTCTGTTGGCCAAAACGCTCGCTCGCAACAGCGATGAGCGAACCCGTTTCCAAACCGAGCGACACCTCTGAACAAAATGACCAGCCGAAGGAACCTCCACATTCCTCTCCAGTTCAGGAAACAAAGGAGGAAGGTAACCTACTTGAGCCTCAAAAGGGGATAACCCCATGGAGTATTACGTGCATACTCCGCCCAAGTAAGATATCGACTCCACGACGTAGGATTAGCCGCCGCCAAGCAGCGAAGTGTGTTCTCCATAATCTGGTTAGTTCTCTCTGCCCATTAGTTTGTGGGTGAAACCCCGAAGAAAGACTAACCGACGCACTCAACTGGGCACAAAAAGAACGCCAGAACTTGGTGATAAATTGATGCCCCAGGTTGGACACAATATCCTGAGGTAAGCTATGGCCTCGGAAAACATGCAAAATGACTAACTGAGCGGTCTCCAGCGCTGATGGTAATTTTACCAAGGCGAGAAAATGTGCCGCCTTGGAAAATCTGTCCACAATAACGAGGATCACCATATTACCCTGTGAGTTAGGCAATCCAGGTACAAAATCCAACGCTATTTGGCTCCATGGTCGCCTGGGTACGGGTAAGGTCCACAATAACCCCAAAGGTGAGAGTCGCAAACAGCACATGCCGCGACAAACTCGCGCACATCCTTCTCAATGCCTGGCCATCAGAACTGTCTGGACAAAAATTCCTTTGTCCGATGGACACCAGGATGTGCCACTAACTGAGAGGAATGGCCCCATTGTAAAACTCGAGACCTGACCTCAAGAGGAATAAAAAGGCACCTGTCCGGGGTACGCAGCAACGCCTGCTGAACCACCACCTCAATGTTCCACAACACCGGAACCACCACCTGGGAAACAGGCACAATGTGCTCCAGAACCGCAGGACCTTCTACTCGCTCAAAAAGCCGTGACAGAGCATCAGGCTTAACATTCTTAGTACCGGGACAATACGTTAAAAAAAGAATTTAACGTGTAAAAAAAATTGTGCCCAACACGCCTGTCTAGGATTCCGTGTCTTGGCCTGCTGGATGTACTCCAGGTTCTTATGATCGGTCCCTACTGTAAAAGGGTGATGCCATTCCTCTAGCGCCAATTTGACTGCTAGCAACTCTCGATCACCTACATCATAATTCCTCTCAGCTACAAGAAAATTTGCAATACGAGACAAAGCGGATGTGGTCCTGATCGTTTCCAGGTCTATTTCAGGATGTCAGTGGTCCACTTTGATACGCTGCTAGCAATACTCGAACCACACATTAAAAAGAAGACCACCAATTTCCATGATCCTGGTGGCTGGCAGTATGTCTAAGGTAGGGACACCCACACACACACTCAAGAGTTTAATAGGCAATCCAAATTGTGCCATTGGAAAAGTGCGCGCTAGGTGATCAGCCTTTCGACTGGATCCGCAGATATTCAGGGCACAGCCTCAAAACGTTGCAACATACAGTCAAGATGATGGTCAATAGTTGTCCTGTGATCAGTCTGTTTATCACACTTTTCTGCCAGTGTTGATAGTATCAGTGTTTCAAGGCTGTGACAGATGCGAAAAACCGCAGAAAACTGTTCCGAAAACTTTAATGACGGACGAACGTTTCGGAGTCGGTGTGTAAACGTGATTGACACAATGTGAGTTTGTATTTATTTTTAAACGTGCGACAACTTCAGACAAAAAATACGGACTTGGTGTGCAAAAGCCTTACGGTGGCTGATTCATGGAAGAAAATGCACTTCAAGTAACTCCAAAGAAGATTTTACAGCAACATTGTGTATCCAAAGGCAGTGCACATAGCATTTCTACGGCATTTATTTACACTTACAAAACATAAATATCAGTTTTAATACTGTGTGGGTACTTCTTTCCCTGAGCGCAGTGGTCTCACGTTGCATGCACCACAGGAAATGGTTCAAACAAAAATAATATTAATTTTTTTTTTGAATAATCAGGTAATATAACTTGCATACCTCTGGTGGCAAAACATCACGATACAAGCTGCTTTGGAGTTGACTTATGTTATACTTAACTATGCCAAAAATTTGATGGTACCGGGATCAATACAACACATTTCTGTTCTGTTCTGGGTTTTTGTAAGCATTTTAAAGCATTTGAGATCTTTTTAGCTGAGCATCCTATAATTTGCTGCACTTTTTTATACGTTTTCCCCTCTCCAATCAACTTTTTAATCAATTTATGTTGTTCCACTGAAAAATGTTTGGAACGGCCCATTTTACTTAGCAATTCAGAAGGAAATATATTCTATAACAATGTGTGCTTCCCTTCTTCCTTAATAAAAGACAATTAATGACACCTGTTTTTTCACAGAATTAATTCATTCTCTAATCAAAGTCCACACGCCCCTTTCAATGAATGAGTCAATTACTCAGAACAAGCAGCGTGCATGTCATGACAGTTGGGTCTGTTGTTTTTCTATTACACTACTGCATCTACAAGTCAATTATTTGCCATGCAGAAATATCCCTACTACTAATAACAGTGGTTCATCAGGTTACTGATGTTGTACTGCTATTTCCTTGAACACCACTGTATATGCACTGAGGAACATTAAAAACACTATCCCTGAGATGGACATCAATAAGGTTAATTTAAAGTACTGCATCCAGAAAAAACAACCACCAGAGCCTGTGTCATGGTGAACAGCTTGTGACTGCGTCAACAAACTAGACTCAAATGTAAATGTGGCATGTCAAGGAGCACGCATGAATGCTCAAGGAATGTTGCCAGTAAGAAGAAGAAAGACCTGTTGTGATAATCTATGGAAAGTCAACAGAGTTACGTGACGACTTATGTCTGTTTTTCACATTATCATTTAAGAAACACCCATGTGGGGTGGGGTGTATTTTGGCAGTGTTTATGTTTGTGGTAGATGTCTGTGTAAATAAAAATAAAAGACATGTGTGTAAATATTCATACAGACTGTGTAACTTTATTCTTGATACCAAAACTTATGCATGTGTTTGCTTTCTAAACTTGTTTGATTTAAGGTGATGGTGTTTTTTTAAATAAGTTTTCCTTAAATTTTGATTGCTTCTCTATCTCCGCCAACAAGGTTGTTAAAAACCTTGGTGTAACTATTGATTCAGACCTCTCCTTTCAGCCCCATATTAACAATATTACAAGAATGGCCTTCTTCCACCTGAGGAATATATCTAAATTAAGGAAGGAAGGTGTTGTCCTTGGAGGATACTGAAAAAATGGTTCATGCTTAGATTACTGTAATGCTTTATTGTCTGGTTGCACTAGCTCAGCCCTGAATAATCTCCAACCTGTACAGAATGCAGCTCATAGGGTTCTTAAAACTAAGCATATCATATGGGAGCATCAGCCCGGTGCTCAAAACTCTTCATTGGCTGCCTGTCAAATTCAGAATTGACTACAAGATTTTACTTTTAGCATTTAAAGCTTTAAATGGTTTAGCTCCAGAATATCTTAGTGACTTACTCATTCCTTACTGTCCTCTTAGATTACTTCGTTCTCAACGTGCTGGCTATTTGAAAATTCCTAGTATATGTGAAATTACAATGGGTGGCAGAGCCTTCTCTTACAGAGCTCCTTTCTTATGGAACAATCGTTCTATGTATGTTTGGGCTTCAGGCACACTTTCTGACTTTAAGTGTAGGCTAAGAAGAGGAGGTTTCTGTAAGACAACAGGTGAAGCAGTGCTTTCTTAGGCAGCTTGCAAACGGAATCGCATGTATTGCTGGCCATGTGTGTTATTTATTTTTTATCTAAGTGTGTTGCGACAGGAAACGTTCAATGTTTGCAAGAGATGGCTTTCATTATTGAGGCTACATAATTCAGGTCTGTTAAAATTCATGTAAAATCGAAAGAGCATGACAGTAGTGTAACTGTGCGAATTGAGTCTGAGAATTCTCTTTTTTTTTTTTTTGAAGGTGCACGCATAACAAAATAATGTTAGTGCGGAAAACCGTGACATTCGTGAGAGGTTGATCGATGCGATTCTTGGGTCGTCGTGAGCTGGCATTTAGGGGAATAACGAGAGTGAAAATTCGGATAACAGAGCAGGGAGTTGACTGAGCTATCAGTGCCACTATGATGATGTTCAAGCTGCACGCTTAAATTTGCCTTCTGTGTTCTCCGGGATGTCAAATGGCCTATTCGCACTGGACTAGGGTATTAGGCTATCTGGTGACCTCATATGATTTAGGAATTATCCCCCGACCAGTTTCACGGGGCGCATTCGCACGGGATAAACGCAGTCAGTATTTCACTCAAATTTACTTATGAAATCCCAGGGATTATCAACGGGTACGAATGAAACGTAACATTTCTATATGCTACTTCCATATTCTCCGTTTTCTGCACATTTGCACAGTGTATGCAAATTGGTGCGCTGAAGCTGGCTACAGAGTCGAATAGGCTACAATTCCTTTAATTTCAGTCACGTTAAATTTAACAGTAACATTTAAATACTTTTGGTATAAGAATCGCACCCAAAATGTCAGAATTAGCAATAATAATTTCCACCGCAGCCTCAATCTCAATTTGGAAAGATGAAGAAAAAAGCTGGGAAAAAACAAGGAATCCTTGCTGGGAATAAATAATATCACCCCAAAATACTGACATGCCGATTCACACAGGACTAATATCAGATGACCTGTTTTTTGGTAGGTAATTTACAGTGTGGAATTTTGACTTTACAAATTATGGAAATTCGAATTCGCTGGGGATTAAGATCACAGACAACCTCCACAAATCGCATGAGGTCCCCAGGTAATACTCCAGTGAATAGGGCATAAGACAATTCTAAATGATCTGAACGAAGCTATTTCAGCTACGGTGCAGGTGGATTTGAGTATTTATCTATTGAATATGCATAGGTGATTAAATAATCTGGCTGCTAATAAATGAGTGTGCACATAACTACTTGTTATTGTATTCTATCTGGCAGCTAAATTTATGGTACGGCCATAGTGATGAGCTGTCAAGCAATATAAACCTGTGTTCAATGGCCACCAGCTCTTTTCTGCCTACAGCTGGTCAGTTGACGTGGTCAGTGTTAAACAACTCAAAAATGGCCTAGCTCAACAGGTAAAGCAGGGGTTCAATTTTCACAGGTAGAAAAAAATTTGTGGGTTTGCTTCACCAAAAATTCTGGTCTTCAGACACCACTGCTCTTTAGTCAATCCTAAGGATCACCCTGAGCTGCAGAGTACTCCAGCCCGGGCCCCCTCGCCCTGATCTGCCGACCGCTCCAGTCATGCCCCTCGCCCTGAGTTTGCAGTCTGCTCCAGTCCTGTCCCTCCCCTGGTTTATGCCCCTGCCTTAATGCAACCGGAGTCCCAGATGCGCCACCCTTCCCCTTTGAATTGAACATTGTACATCCTTTTCTTTGGACTTTCTACCATCTATTCCACCCTTAGTTTAAACCGGGCCGGCGAACGAAGGATGGGCACCCCCTCTCTAGCCAGGTTCCTTCCGAGATTTCTTCCCATTGGGGAAGTTTATTCTCGCCACTGTTGAGTGTTTTTTACCTTTTGCTGGTTGGGGGTTAAGGCCTGTTTTTTTTGCTCAATTTTCCTTCTGTTTCTCTGTGCAGCGTCTTTGTGACAGTTCTCTGTAAAAAGCGCTATACAAATAAAATGTAATTGAATTGAATTAAATTTTTGCTTGTACGTAGGATTTGGGTAATTCTGTGGATATCAGAGCAGCTGATGAAGATACTGAACTTGAAAATAGATAACCAGTAATTATTAATTAATTTTTAAATAATGTTTTAAAAAATACTAGCCTTGACACATGGTCCTGTTAGTGTTTGTCAAAACATCTAATGAGTGTTTTCATTTCTGAATTAGAAAAGATAGGTAGACATTAGGATAAGACATTAGGACAAAAAGATTAGATGGTGAAATGTAACTGGAAAACGATTAATCTGTTCTGATTGACTTTATCTGAAATATGCTGCTATGACAATTAGGGTTTACTGTCATTACTGCTGCAATAAAATATAAGATGTTATATTTTGATTATTTGCTCAGTCAAAACTTCTGTTAATGAGGAGGTTGTTATAAATTTCATGTGTAACAACAACAAAATAGGATACATTTCCTTACCAGTTTATTGTTAACCTTGATTGGCTGTTTAAACACAGTCCACACCACTGCCTCGTTACAATCAGGGGTGGTCAGGGATCCTTTGTAGCGGTAGTATTTAGAGCGATCCACGTCTCCAAGCAAGTCATCAATTGAGATTTGGCTTGATATTTTGACAGTGCTATCTAACAAAGACAGAGATGCACAAAAGTATGAGACGACATATCTATTATGCACACATTATGATTTGTACAACTCAATATTTATTTTTTAAATTCAGGTTAAAGGAAAGGTTCACCTACAAATACACACATGTATACAGTGAGCACCATACTTCATTGGACAGTGACAAATATATATTTTATATATATTTAAAAAAAAAAACACAAACAGCCAGAGCATGTAAGGTGAAACGCCCAAGATAATAGTTGGGAGGACGACTATTTAATACATATCTGTATATAATTATCCAACCCTGATCTATTGCCAGATTATATATGCATGACACCAGACTTATTGCCGGGAATACCTGCCGCACCTTTTTTTACGATGTGGGAGAGGTATGATGTCAGAGTTTCCCAACTCTTCTGATTCATTTTCTCATGCGTTACCTGGGAAGATTGAGTGACAGAAAGTAAACTAATAAGGTGAAAATGAAATATTTAGATGAGTACATTTCAAATATAAACCTTTTTTTTTTAACCATCTCATTGATATACAATTCAAAAGTAGAGGAATCAAGATACTGGGGTTGGGGTCAAGTCCATTACTTAAAAATCAAGTCAGGAAATTACTGTAATTTTCATTGCATTTCACTATATTTTCAGAACTGAACTGAATTGATATTGATTTAAATTGTACTGCAGGACAGCATATAACAATAACACTTTGCTAATATGCCTTTTATTCTTACTAGGGCAGTGCCCGTACAAAACGTGCCCGTTCGGAATGGGCCGATTGCTTGGCCCCCGGTATTGATGCTTGCAGCTTTCTTGAGAACCGCTCATACAATCAACTTCACAGTCGACTCTGCAGTTCTTTGGGTCCTGAGCAATACACCTAGCGAATTTCAACTTCATACAGTGCCCGGTTGTCGAGTAAAGCGAAATGCAGACACACAGACAGCAGACACACAAACACAATTTCTTCCTGTATAGTTAAGACTTAAGTTTAAAAGTCACTTTCTGTCACATTGAAATGAATGGTGGAATGTAGACCATTGTAATGTCGCATTGTACTCTGCCCTCGAGCAGGTGAATTCTTATCTCTGCAGCTGATAATGTCACAGAACCTTCTAGCTGCTTCAGATTATATCCTCCTACAGTTTTTAGACTTCTTATCATAGACTTTATACAAATAGCTTATTTTCTGGAGAACCGCTCATCCAATCAACTTCACAGTCAACACTGCACTTTCTGAGCAATACACCTAGCGAATTTCAACTTCATACAGTGCCCGGTTGTCGAGCAAAGCAAAATACAGACAGACAGACAGGATTTCTTCCTTTATAGTTAGATTTAGTTTTTATTATGTCTCCTGAAATTATTTGCAAATGTTCAAGAAGAATAATCTCATGAAAATATTCTGGCAATAATAATGCACTATTAATTATAATTAACCAAACACATTATTATTCCCTACGTATCACTGTCATACGGAATGTAATTACACTGTATTGTGTAATGTACCTCAATAAAGAATCCCAGTACAGCGAGACCTTCTGAGTCTTTCACTGCTTCAGCTACAGAGAGTCCTTTTCTGGAACTCACAATGTGCATCTGTCCAACACAGAACATTTACACAACTGTCAATGTAGCATGGATACATCAAATATATAATATATAGGTATGACAAAAACATAATACCACACAACATTCAAACATATTCACACCAGCATACGGTAACAGCAATCTTGGAACACCAGTCACAACAAATGCCTTCCAGTTACAACAGGACTGAAATACACATCACATATCCGCATAGACACACTCACACATGCACACATTCTTTTCTCTTTCTCACCTCCATTGGGTATCTCTTGGAGTCTACAGTGTGTTCAGAGCCATTTGAATGGTTTTCCATTTTACCCCAATGGAAATGGAACTGTCACGAACCAAACACGGGCTGAACCCAAATGCAACGACCAAGAGACAGGTGAACAGAAATGAGGATTTATTAGGAGCTTTGGGGTAGTCCCAAGCTGAACACAAGTTAACACAATAGTAAAGAGGATTGAGGAAGTCCTCCGGCAAAGCGAACTGCTCCAAGCCGGAGCTGGACTTGTACTGGACCGGGAGGTCCACACTGGAACTGGATCACGGGAACGAAGGATTGTTCCGAACCGGAACTGGACTTGATACGGGAGGTGAGTTCCGAACCGGAACTGGACTGGTTCTGAACCGGGAGGTCCAACAGGAACTGGATCACGGGAACGAAGGGTTGTTCCGAACCGGAACTGGACTTGATACGGGAGGTGAGTTCCGAACCGGAACTGGACTGGATCTGGACCGGGAGGTCCAACAGGAACTGGATCACGGGAACGAAGGGTTGTTCCGAACCGGAACTGGACTTGATACGGGAGGTGAGTTCCGAACCGGAACTGGACTGGATCTGGACCGGGAGGTCCAACAGGAACTGGATCACGGGAACGAAGGGTTGTTCCGAACCGGAACTGGACTTGATACGGGAGGTGAGTTCCGAACCGGAACTGGACTGGATCTGGACCGGGAGGTCCAACAGGAACTGGACTGAAGGCAGAGGTAGGTGAGAGGCAGGACACGGCAGGGCGGAGCAGTGTAGCGGAGCTCAGGTTGGCCCGGTAGAGGCAGCTGGGCCACAGAGGAGTCTGGAACCGTAACCGCAGCAATGGAGGTAGCCACGGCCGGACAGGAACCACTGTAGGGTGGAGAGGCAGAGCACCCAACTGCGCAGGCAACGTTAACTGGGAGCAGGGGTACCGCAACACACACAGGGAGACTTAACAGCTACAGACTGGATAACTATCAAACAGCTGGTTCTGGAACAGAGGAGCTAACAGGGAAAAAACCCACAGCAGAGTTTTTAGTGAACAGGACTAGAAAACAGGAGACCAGGATACAAACGAAATACGTTAACGAACTGGCGCCGAACAGCAGCCAGCGGGAGGTTTAAGTAAGGGAGTGAAATTGAAAACAATAACGAAAGCCTGAGGAATGTAACCGAGGGTGATTGACTAATTGACTGGTGGGGAATGCATGCAACAAGGGGGGAAGGAGATAGGTTGAAACTGAAGTGGGGGAACAGAGTGAAACAGACAGAAGGGGCACGCCCAGCCTGTAGCAACGGGGAAAACACGGACAAAGGGAATCCGACATGACACGGGAGGAAAGGGAAAAACATGGAAAACGGACAGGAAGGGAGCGGAACGTTACAGTACCCCCCCCTCAAAGAACGCCACCTGGCATATCTGGAGGCCTAGTCTTGTCCGGGAACTGGTTGTGAAAGTCGGAGATGAGAGAGTGGTCCAGAATAAGGCTCTTGTGGAGCCAGGACCGCTCCTCCGGGCCATAACCCTCCCAGTCGACCAGGTATTGGAAGCCCCGGCCCTTACGGCGAATGTCGAGTATCCGACTCACCGTGTAGGCCGGGGCGTGGTCGATGATCCGGGGCGGAGGTGGAGTGACCGCCGGGGCACTGAGGGGGCTGGAGGCGACAGGCTTGATCTGGCTAACATGGAAAACAGGGTGGACCTTAAGGGAAACAGGGAGGGAGAGTTTAACAGAAACGGGGTTGACAAGGCAAACAATGGGGAAGGGATCAATAAACCGGGGTTGAAGTTTTTTAGACGAAGTGGGGAGGGGAATATTGGCTGTGGACAGCCAGACCTGCTGACCGGCCTTGTACTGCGGGGCTGCGGTCCTGTGAAGGTCCGCCAGGCGCTGGGTATGGGAGTTTGAGCGAAGGAGTGCGGTGCGTGTGAGTCTCCACGTCCGCTTGCATCTCAGGAAGTGGGACTTGACGGTGGGAACTGCCACCTCGGCTTCCTGGGCCGGCAGGAGGGGAGGTTGGTACCCTAAGGAGCACTCGAAGGGAGACATCCCCGTGGATGCGCACTTAAGGGAGTTATGCGCATACTCCACCCAAGGGAGGAAACGGCTCCAGGAAGCGGGATTGCGAGCAGTAATGCACTGCAGGGCGGCCCCCAGGTCCTGGTTCGCCCTCTCCGCCTGGCCGTTAGTCTGGGGATGGAACCCCGACGACAGACTAGCCGAAGCACCCAGGGCCACACAGAACACCTTCCAAACCTGGGAGGAGAATTGGGGCCCACGGTCCGAAACGATGTCGGATGGGATCCCGTGCAGCCTGACAACGTGCAGCACCAGGAGCTCCGCTGTTTCGAGGGCGGAAGGGAGTTTGGGAAGTGGGATAAAGTGAACCGCTTTGGAGAACCGGTCCACAATTGTCAGGATGGTGGTGTTACCCTCTGACAACGGCAGCCCGGTGACGACTCCAATGTGACTCCAAGGACGGCCCGGGACAGGGAGGGGGTGGAGAAGACCGGAGGGAGGCTGGTGGGATGCCTTGCTCCTGGCGCAAACAGGGCAGGCCAGGACAAAGGCACGGGTATCCCCCTTGAGGGTGGGCCACCAAAAACTCCTCCTGACCAGGGCGATGGTTCTGGCAACACCTGGGTGACAAGCCAGACGGGAGGCGTGAACCCATTCCAGGACCTGGGGACGGACAGAGTCGGGCACAAAAAGAGAGGAGTTAGGATTATTGCGGGGATCCGGTTGGGAGGCCTGGGCGGCCTTCACGATCTCCTCGATCTCCCAGGACACCGCAGCCACAATACAGGATGTAGGTAGAATGGGCTCCGGATCAGCAGGACTGGAGGGGGGGGAAAAAATACGGGACAAGGCATCTGCCTTGGTATTACGAGAGCCAGGGCGGAAGGTTACTGAGAAATTAAACCGGGCAAAAAACAGCGACCACCTAGCCTGACGGTCATTAAGCCTCTTGGCGGACCTGATGTAAACCAAATTGTGATGGTCCGTGAGGACAATAAATGGGTTACCTGCCCCCTCCAGCCAATGACGCCACTCCTCAAGTGCCAGCTTTATTACCAGAAGTTCCCGGTCCCCGACATCATAGTTGCGCTCTGCGGAGGACAGTCTCCGGGAGAAGAAAGCGCAGGGATGGAGCTTGCTGTCCAAGGCGGCACGCTGAGACAGAATGGCCCCCACACCGGTGTCGGAGGCATCAACCTCCACAGTAAACTGACGGGTGGTGTCGGGGTGACAGAGAATGGGGGCAGTGGAAAATCGAACCTTGAGCTGTTCAAAGGCCAGTTGAGCCTCGGGATTCCAGCAATAGGGAATGGACGTGGAGGTGAGTTTGGTAAGTGGGGCAGCAATGACACTGTAATTACGGATGAACCGACGATAAAAATTAGCGAAACCGAGGAACTGTTGGAGGTGCTTACGTGAAGAAGGTTGGGGCCATTCTGTCACCGCCTTGACTTTAGCAGGGTCCGCCCGGATACTGCCCTTCTCGATGATGAAGCCGAGGAACGGGACGGACGAGACGTGGAAAGAGCACTTCTCGGCCTTCACGAAGAGCTGGTTCTCCAGCAGCCGCTGGAGAACCTCCCGGACGTGGAGAACGTGTTCCTGAGGGGACTTGGAAAAGATGAGAATGTCATCTATGTAGACAAAAACACACTTGCCCGACAGGTCACGAAGGACATCGTTCACCATCCCCTGGAAGACTGCTGGGGCATTAGTGAGGCCGAACGGGACCACCAGATATTCGTAGTGGCCCAACGGGGTGTTAAACGCAGTCTTCCACTCGTCCCCCTCGCGTATACGCACCAGGTGGTACGCGTTGCGGAGGTCGAGTTTGGTGAAGATGACTGCCTGGGAGAGGGTTCAAAAGCGGTGTTAATAAGGGGAAGAGGATACTTGTTGCGAACAGTAACCTCGTTAAGGCCCCGGTAGTCAATGCAGGGCCGCAATGAGCCGTCCCTCTTCCCGACGAAGAAGAACCCTGCACCAACCGGGGATGAAGAGGGACGGATTATGCCTGAAGCAAGTGACTCGTGGATGTAGGTCTCCATGGCCAACTTCTCCGGGCCCGACAGACTGTAGAGGCGACCAGATGGAAGCTTGGCTCCCGCCAGCAGGTCTATGCAACAGTCGTAGGGTCCGTGAGGAGGCAAAGACAGAGCACGTGATTTGGAGAAAACTTGCGACAGGTCATGATAATGGCTGGGAACATTAGCTAGGTCGGGTACAGGAGGGATAGGTCTGTTACACTTGACCCCCGGGGGGGGTAGAGCAGAGCGGAGACAGTTGGCTAAGCAGTGACCGCTCCATGCCAGGATGCGACCGGCTCGCCAATCGATGTGAGGGTTGTGAAGGCGCAGCCAGGTCTGTCCCAGGACCATGGAGGACTGCTTAGCATGGATAAGGAGGAGTTGGATTGTCTCCCGATGATTGCCAGACAAAATAAGCTGAAGGGGAACGGTGGAGTGGGTAACTAACCCCAGACTCCTACCGTCCAGGGCGAGAGCAGTGATGGGGTTAGGTAAGACCTCCGTGGGAATCCCGAACCTCTTGACAAAGGTTATGTCAATAAAATTAGCATCGGCCCCGGAGTCAATTAGGGCAGATGCAGAAGCGGTGTTGTCCCTCCAAAGGAGAGTGGCCTTAAATTCAAGGCGGTTCTGGGCAGCATGGTTTGGGATAATAGGGCTCGTCAGTACGCCCAGCTTTACTGGCGAGCCATCTCTTTTTGGGCGGATGGAGCAAGAAGCGATTTGGTGGCCTGTCTTACCACAGTAGAAACAAGACTTGGTGCGGAGCCGGCGTTGGCGCTCCTCGGCGTCCACAGTGATCTTGCCCAGTTGCATGGGGTCCTCCTCGGGAGACAAAGCGGAGGGTTGTCGAGCCCGGGAAGGGGCAGAGGGCGGAAGAAGGGAGGGATTCTTCCCTCGCTCACGGGCCCGGGTTCTGAGACGGTTGTCAATGGCTATTGCCAAACTGATGAGGCAGTTGAGTGAGTTGGACTCCTCCCGAGTAGCTAGCTGGTCCTTCAGCTCCTCACTGAGAGCCTGGCGAAAGGCCCCCTGAAGGGAGGTGTCGTTCCATCCCGCCTCAGCAGCAAGGGTGCGGAACTGGATAGCCATCTCCGCTACACTGCGGCCGCCCTGCCGAACCTGTAGAAGGCGCTGGGTAGCGTCTAGACCGCAGACTGGGTGGTCGAAGACGCGCCGCATCTCCGAGGTGAAGAGGGCGAAGTTGTTGCATGTAGGAGACTGACTGTCCCAAATAGATGTGGCCCACTCCAGGGCACTGCCTCCCAGGCTGCTCATAATGAAGGCGATCTTGCATGGGTCGGAGGCGAAGGAAGTGGGCTGCATGCGAAAGACGATGTCGCACTTCATTAAAAATTCGCAGCACCTCCCCAGCCCCCCGCGGTATAATTCGGGGTGTTGAACTCTGGGCTCCCGGCTAGGAGAGGGAACCGGAACCTCGGGAGGCAGTTCGGGTGTTGGAGGGGTCGGACCCACAGGGATCCGAGGAAGAGGCAGGTGAAGCGATAGCTGAGCAACCTGCTCCGTAAGCCCCCTCAGCACTTCCAACACGTCGTCCATCCGGCGGCCCTGTTGGTCGCTGACCGCGGACTGGCAGGAAAAGGCGTGGCGAATCTGCTCGAGGTCGGCTGGGTCCATGTTTTAGGCCAGTTCGTTCTGTCACGAACCAAACACGGGCTGAACCCAAATGCAACGACCAAGAGACAGGTGAACAGAAATTAGGATTTATTAGGAGCTTTGGGGTAGTCCCAAGCTGAACACAAGTTAACACAATAGTAAAGAGGATTGAGGAAGTCCTCCGGCAAAGCGAACTGCTCCAAGCCGGAGCTGGACTTGTACTGGACCGGGAGGTCCACACTGGAACTGGATCACGGGAACGAAGGGTTGTTCCGAACCGGAACTGGACTTGATATGGGAGGTGAGTTCCGAACCGGAACTGGACTGGTTCTGAACCGGGAGGTCCAACAGGAACTGGATCACGGGAACGAAGGGTTGTTCTGAACCGGAACTGGACTTGATACGGGAGGTGAGTTCCGAACCGGAACTGGACTGGATCTGGACCGGGAGGTCCAACAGGAACTGGATCACGGGAACGAAGGGTTGTTCCGAACCGGAACTGGACTTGATACGGGAGGTGAGTTCCGAACCGGAACTGGACTGGATCTGGACCGGGAGGTCCAACAGGAACTGGATCACGGGAACGAAGGGTTGTTCCGAACCGGAACTGGACTTGATACGGGAGGTGAGTTCCGAACCGGAACTGGACTGGATCTGGACCGGGAGGTCCAACAGGAACTGGACTGAAGGCAGAGGTAGGTGAGAGGCAGGACACGGCAGGGCGGAGCAGTGTAGCGGAGCTCAGGTTGGCCCGGTAGAGGCAGCTGGGCCACAGAGGAGTCTGGAACCGTAACCGCAGCAATGGAGGTAGCCACGGCCGGACAGGAACCACTGTATGGTGGAGAGGCAGAGCACCCAACTGCGCAGGCAACGTTAACTGGGAGCAGGGGTACCGCAACACACACAGGGAGACTTAACAGCTACAGACTGGATAACTATCAAACAGCTGGTTCTGGAACAGAGGAGCTAACAGGGAAAAAACCCACAGCAGAGTTTTTAGTGAACAGGACTAGAAAACAGGAGACCAGGATACAAACGAAGTACGTTAACGAACTGGCGCCGAACAGCAGCCAGCGGGAGGTTTAAGTAAGGGAGTGAAATTGAAAACAATAACGAAAGCGTGAGGAATGTAACCGAGGGTGATTGACTAATTGACTGGTGGGGAATGCATGCAACAAGGGGGGAAGGAGATAGGTTGAAACTGAAGTGGGGGAACAGAGTGAAACAGACAGAAGGGGCACGCCCAGCCTGTAGCAACGGGGAAAACACGGACAAAGGGAATCCGACATGACACGGGAGGAAAGGGAAAAACATGGAAAACGGACAGGAAGGGAGCGGAACGTTACAGGAACTGTATGGTGGAGTAGCTATGGTTAAGACCACCCCCTTCTATCTCCACCATGTTGCCCTCCAGCTCACATTTCACTGAGAGGGAGTGAGAGAAACATAAGGGCATTCAGCAAATTTGGATTTGTTTTTATGAATAATTGCATACAACTGTGTGTATCCATTTTTTTTCACTGTGCTGGATGTTTCACTATAGTAAAGTGTAAAGTGCCAATACTTGGGAATTCACTCTTGATATTAGTGTGCTGTAACAATGATCAGTTGTGAAAGAATAGTGGACTGTTTACCCGTGTGGCCAGTGTTGGTAAGATATGTCATGCTGTGCAAATTTGAAAAATTGGTGAAGGTGAAGTTGTTGAGACTTTGGTTGTAGGTCACATGTTTGGTGTCAATGTTGATGGGTGATTGTCTGTCTCCCCCACATTTAGAATCTGGGAGCATATGCCAGTGAGAGGGCCTGTATTCTGGCAGTGACAGAGAGATAAAATTGTTAGTCCACCTCTACGAAACCTGAAAATATTACTTTCACTCTGCATCATACAGTTGGAACAATCTACAATCTATAGCTAAGTTCCCCCTGCTCAACAGCAGCAAAACCGACTGGTCTGCACCCCTCACCAAACCGATGGCAAAACCACAAGCTCCCTTACTATTAGTGACCTTCCCATCACTTTGTCAACTGTTGTTACAAATCTAGGTGTAAAATTTGATACCTCGTGGTCTTTTGATAGTCACATCAAGAACATCTGTAAAATATCCTTCCACCACCTTCGCAACATCGCCAAATTCTGCCCTTTTTTAACTACCGCTGACGCCAAGAAGCTCATCCATGCTTTCATCTCCTCGAGGTTGGACTACTGCTATGGTCTCCTGGGTGGCCTTCAAAACAAAGCACTACAAAAATTGTAATACATTCAGAACAGCACCGCTTGGATCCTGAGGAAGGTCCGGAAATATGATCACATCACCCCTATCCTGGAGTCCCTTCACTGGCTACCAATCACACAACGCATCAACTACAAAATATCCATACTCACCCTCAAGACCATATATTATGATGCCTCTACCTACCTACCTACTATATTATGATTTCCCCCTACTCAAAGATCTCCTACAGCTTCACAAGTCCTCCCGGTCCCTCAGATCTAAGCTCCAAACAGCTCATCATCCCACATACCAAGCTCAAAACCCCACATACCAAGCTCAAAACCCCACATACCAAGCTCAAAACCCCCACATACCAAGCTCAAAACCCCCACGAACCAAGCTCAAAACCCCACATACCAAGCTCGAAACCCCACATACCAAGCTCAAAACCCCCACATACCAAGCTCAAAACCCCACATACCAAGCTCAAAACCCCCACATACCAAGCTCAAAACCCCCACGGACCAGGCTCAAAACCCCACATACCAAGCTCAAAACCTCAAAACCCCCACGGACCAAGCTCAAAACCCCACATACCAAGCTCAAAACCCCTATGGACCAAGCTCAAAACCCCACATACCAAGCTCAAAACCCCACATACCAAGCTCAAAACCCCCACGGACCAAGCTCAAAACCCCACATACCAAGCTCAAAACACCACATACCAAGCTCAAAACCCCACATACCAAGCTCAAAACCCCACATACCAAGCTCAAAACCCCCACATACCAAGCTCAAAACCCCCACGGACCAGGCTCAAAACCCCACATACCAAGCTCAAAACCTCAAAACCCCCACGGACCAAGCTCAAAACCCCACATACCAAGCTCAAAACCCCTATGGACCAAGCTCAAAACCCCACATACCAAGCTCAAAACCCCACATACCAAGCTCAAAACCCCCATGGACCAAGATCAAAACCCCACATACCAAGCTCAAAACCCCACATACCAAGCTCAAAACCCCACATACCAAGCTCAAAACCCCCACGGACCAAGCTCAAAACCCCACATACCAAGCTCAAAACTGGGATACCGGGCGTTTTGTGCAGCTGCCCCCCCGAATTTGTAATTCACTTCCAAACCACCTGTGAGAGTTCCAAACCCTCTCCTCATTCAAAACTGGACTCAAAACCCTTTTTCATCTTGCCTTCAGTCTGTCTTAGCCCCTAACCCCTCCCGTCCCAGTAGGTCATATGTTTTGCCTGTTATACCTGTTTTTAGGCCTCTTACATTTTGTGTATTTGTTTATTTATCTTTTTTTTTTAGCCATTTAAATAATTTTATCTTAAATAAAATCTTTTCATAAAGAATCAAATTTACTATTATTATTATTATTATTATTACAAAAAAACTCAAAGCTAGACGTGCAAATTCCAATAGCTGACTTTAAACATGTAATTCATGACACACTGATTGAAGTATGCTCCCGTTTTAATGCCTGCCGATTACTGTTTACACAATTGTCTCATCCCTGTAAATTATTGTCAATTTCAATAATATACAGAGATCATTAACCTGTTCATTAATTTCTTATTTTACTGTCTCATTACCTATATGGTGTTTGCAACTTCATTGTTAAATGTCTTGTTGGGAAACTTGTGTTTTAAGTGAGGTCCCCCTTGTAAAAGTGATATAGATCTCAATGGAGTCATCCTGGTTAAATAAAGAATAAGTTAAAAAGAAAAAACTACTGTTTAGGCTACTACAATTTGTGGACACTGACTATGAAGGAATTTTGTTGTTTCTCTTACCACAGTGGTCATTGTAACACCAAGAATGCCCTGAGGAAAGAAAAAAAGCAGAGTTAGTTATTTTTCTGTCAATCCGGTTTTTGCATTAGTACTACATTCCAGACATTCCTTTACTAAAAGAGCACAATATACCTGATGACTGTAGTATTCCTGGAGAGGCATAGACTTTACGGCCATTGAGAGCTTGTGCAGGTCGATAGGCTTTAACATAGTTCAAAGTTTTCATGAATAGCTCCACCTGAGAGATGGCAAGGGGGGATGTATAAAGAAAGGTCAATGTCTTTTACAATAGGTGTTTGAAATAGGAAAGGCCTCACACTTCTTATCGACTTGGTACTATTTTCTCAAGTAGAAGGAGAAGAAACCCTTCAAGTTATCCATCTGCATGTATATCTACTGCATATCTGGCAGCAGAGTGATGGTTTAAGGCTTGTTTGATATGTCAGACCCTTGATGACTTAGAGCCATTTAGCCAAACGACTATAGTATCGCTTGTAGGAGTAACAGAAAATAAGATATCAAGAGTCTTTTGATATTGTTGGGTCACAGACATCAGGAAGTTATGGCATGCAAAGGATATGCAAAAACTATTTTTGCCTGGATGCAGAGTGTGTGGGCCAAAAATACTGAATGTAGGTAACTGACTGGCTAGCTGGTTGTCTAATCCCTGTTGAAAGGCGCATGTGTAATTTGTTGAGTAATTATGGTAAAAGGTTTGCTGTCTCCCAGTCTCCTTTTATACCAAGCGTTTTTTATACCTCCCCATTTCCCTAGCCTGACTATCCCCCACCCAAGCAAAGCTATTCATCCGTCTCCTACCCTGCTCCCAGCATTCCCCCAAAATACCCTTAGTCGGGTGACTCTCCCCATGCCCCCTCAAAGACACCCAATAGCTCATCGCCAGCTGAGCCCTCCTCAACTGCAACGGCATTTCCCCCACCTCAACCTGTAGAGCCGGCACAGGAGTGGTGCGATAAGCCCCACAACAAATCCTCAAAGCCCGTGCCTGCACCACATCCAGCCTCCCCAACACACTCCCCATACATACACAGCCCGTAACGCAGACCTATCTGCTCCCCAACCCAACCCCGCTAGACACCTCATTACATGAATTACTTTCTTACATTTATTCACCACTGCCTCCACATGCACCGCCCAAAGTAAGCCTAGAATCAAACCATACCCCCAGAAACCTAAAGGACCCCACCCTCCCCAATTCACTCCCATACAACTTCAGCCCGACCCCCCGACCCACCTTCTTCCTCATAAAAAAAGAGACTGGGTCTTCTCCACCGAAAACCTGAACCCCCACTTCAAGGACCATTCCTTAAACCCGTCAATCGCTTCCTGGACCCTCTTGACAGTATGCCCCATATTTCTCCCCCTCTTCCACAGAGCCCCATCATCTGCAAAGAGAGACCTTCCAATATCCTGACGGATTCCGGAGAACACATCATCGATCATTATAGAAAACAGTAGAGGACTAATCACACTCCCCTGAGGGGTACCATTTTCCACAACATACCACCCAGAATACCCTCTGCCCACCCACACTTGAATGGAATGACTGGTCAGGAAATCCTTCACCCAATTAAACACCCTGCCACCAACTCCCATCCCATCCAGCTTGATCAAAAGACCCTCCCTCCACATCATATTATACGCCTTCTCCACATCAAAAAACACAGCCACCACCACCTCCTTGTTTACCTGAGCCTTCCTCACCTCCGACTCCAGGCACAACACAGGGTCCATTGTACCCCTACCCTTCCTGAAACCACTCTGACATGGTGACATATACCCCCCCGTCTCAATGTAGAATGACAGCCTCTCAGCTACCATACGCTCCATAGCTTTACACATATGAGACGTCAACGCTATCGGCCTATAACTACCCGGTTTCGCAGGATCCTTCCCCGGCTTCCTCACTGGCACCACCACCGCCTGCTTCCAACTGCCCGGCAACGTCCCATTTGCCCACACTTCGTTGAACAACCTCAACACCACCCCCAGTGCCACATCACTAAGATGGGCCAACATCACGTAACACACCTCATCCCTCCCCGGGGACGTCAACCCAACCCTACTAACAGCCCTACTAACAGCCCTCGTGACCTCCGCCAACGTAAACGGAGCATCCATCGCATCATCCCTCCCGTCCCTCACCCCCAACACCCCTAGATTCTGACATGCACTGTCAACTGTGGGACCTTATATAGGCAGGTGTTAGCAATCCCCAATCATGTCCAATCAATTGAATTTATCACAGGTGGACTCCAATTAAGTTGTAGAAACATCTCAAGCAGTATCAGTGGAAACAAAACTCATCTCAGCTCACTTTTGGGTGTCATATCAAAGGGTGTGCACACTTGTGTACATATGATATTTTACATTTAGCACAAATGTCTAAAAACCTGTTTTCACTTTGTCGTTATGGGCTATTTTGTGTAGAATTTTGAGACAAAAAATGAACTCAATCTATTGTAGAATATGTCTGTAACGTAATAAAACGTGGAAAAGGTGAAAGGGGTGTGCAGACTTTCCGGCTTGACTGTATTGCTCTACTGCGCAAGGGCAGAGGCGTGAGAAGAGAAAGGAATAAGTTAAGGTTGTTAACGGTAGATATTGATCACCGAGCTGCTGGAAGCGGAGGTGCGTGATTTTGCCTGGAGCCTACAAATGTTTTGGAAAAATAAATGACACAGGGTGAACGTGGGTGTGGATATGTGATTACTACGACTAGGGATTTGTGGAATCTAAAAAGACGTGTCTAGAAAACATGATGGAGTGGGTAAAGAAAATAAATCTGGGTGGGTAAGTGGGTAATAATGTCCCAGTAAGAAAAAGCTTGAATCTAGATGTATAGAGGGGTGGAAATCTTGAGACATTTTGATATAAACGGACTAGGTTAACGTTAGCACAGCTTTTACCCAGATATAACTCACATCCTAGTCGGATATAGAAAACTTTTCAACAGTTTTCAACCAAATGTAGCCGGTTTTTCAGCTGAACGCTATAGGCGTTTCACCGACTTTTCAGCACAAAAATGTTTGGTGAGTTTTGTGTCTCTCCTCTCCCAGGCGAGTAGCCTAGGCTAGCTATTAATTTGTTTTAAATTATCATACTAATGAATACATACTGCATAGCCCTCGCAATTGTATAGAAATTGCGCGAACATGATTTCCCATAGCCAATATTGAGAAAGCAGTTAACCTAATTCATAGAACTATAGGCCTACCAATGTTCAAATTTTTTCTTTTTTTTTCTTTTAAACAATAGGCTATAGCAGGGGTCAGCAAGTACATTTGGCCTCGGGCCAAATTAGCGTTATGGTTGCACTCAAAGGGCCGGTTGTAACTTTCACGGACCTCGATTGTAATTGTTGACGGGGGGGGGGTGCAATCAATAATTTTTGTTGACGGGGGGGGGGGTGCAATCGCCTTTTTTGCAAACTTCGTTTATTTAACGTATGTACCGCGGGTGTGCGTCCGCTTCCGCGTTTTTCAAACCACACACCACATGTTGGCTATTTCAGCACCACGCGTTGTCCACTGATTCACTACTGTCTGTGCGTGTCATTCACTCTCAACATGGATAAAAGTACAATAAGCATTCTTCAGGTGTGGGTAGATTCTCTATTCAGACATTATAGCCGATACGTGGGACTGTCGGTTCGATATTGTAAAAAAACAAAACGATTTTTTTACATTTTTTAAAAAGAATATATATATATTTTTTTTAAATCTCAAAATTATCTGGCGGGCCAAATATTATTGCTGGCGGGCCAAAAATGGCCCGCGGGCCGCCTGTTGCCGACCCATGGCCGCCTGTTGCCGACCCATGGGCTATAGGCTTAGGCTACTGTTGGTGTTTAATAATTTTTTTTATCTCATACATATTCTTTTTAAATTTTTTAATTTTGTTTCTGATTGTTTCCCATTTTCTCCCAATTTGGCAGCCAATTGAACCCCTGTTCTAATTCAATTCCCCCAGTGTAGCAACCACTAGATAATTGCCGCTACACAACCTCGTCAGCCGGTAGTAGTAAGGAAGGCGTCACGTCCTCTTCAGGGCGCGACTCCTCATGCTCCTGACCGCGATTCCAACTCGCCCAGGGCAAGTTGGAATGCTCCCACAGCTCCCACCTGGGAGCAGCTGTGAATTGCCACTCCCTCAAGACACCAGCCATGCTTGGATCTGGGACCACCGGGGATCGAACCCCGCATCCTCGGGGTGCAACTGCACAGACAAAGTCTGCACCACTGCGGTGCCCTCATAAATATTCTTAACTGAAGGGTACAGATGTATTAAAAATATATATATTGTAAGAATTTTACAATGGAGCGGAAATTTAGTTTTTTGTTATGGAACGAACATAGAGCGAGTTTCCTCTCACTAGTGAGCGGGGCACAAGCGGAGAGCGGGAAATAGAAAACCTGGAGCGGAGTGATTACAGAAAGCTTTGAGCGAGAAGCGGAGATTTCTGCCGCTCCACTCCACTCCACTCCACTCAAACTCACTTTACAGAGGCAGAATCTCGGAAACTTACGGCCCGGTGGATTGGTCAGACTTACCACTCCACATATAGCTAAAAAAAAAAAATTAGGCGTCTCCTTTTGAATCAGTAAGAACACTCCATTCACACACAAATCAACATTAACTGACCCAGAGGGTCGCTATATCATTATTACTGGAACCATTGGTAAAGACAGTTTAACCTTAGTAAATATCTATGGCCCCAATATAGACTCCCCCTAATTTTTACACTCATATATTTTCAGAAATATCCAATTTCCCTAACTCACATATCGTTCTAGGTGGTGACTTCTATAATGTAATGGATCCACACATAGATCGCTCATCATCAACCTCTGCGAATAAACCCAACCATTCTTTATCCTTCCTTAAACAGTACATATGAGATTATGGACTGATGGATATCTGGAGACTGAAAAACACTAGCAATAAAGAATATTCATAATACTCTCCATACCATAAATCATACTCCCGTATAGACTATTTCCTGGTTAACAAGTCCACTACACACAAAATGACGAACCCAACCATCCATAGTATTACTATTTCTATTACCGTTACCATACCCTGTCATATGAACACCGCCTATATCACACTCATACCAAAACCAAATAAAGACCACACCCAATGCTCGAATTACCGCCCTATATCCTTAAATAATACAGACATAAAAAAGCAAAGCTCTATCAATCAGATTAGAATCCATAATCTTATCATTAATACATATAGACCAGACCAATAGACATTAAGGAGAGACATTCCTTAGAAAACAGATTATAGGGGCATTGCGGGAACACCACCATTGCGGGAACACACAACTATCAAATTTGTATTTTCTTTAGGTATGGAGAAATAGACTATTTAATTTTGCGTTCCCATTTTCAGGTCGTTTAGCGTGTGACGTCACACACTAAATGTCCACTCCCCGGTGTCTCAAAACTGCCTATAGAACACTCCCCCATCCATGCCCACAAAAGAAAAAAGACGTGAATTTGAACTTCACCAATTTGCGCCATAACCTTTTCACCCATTGGTAAGTTCACAGCCTTGTTACTGGTTTAGACAGAGCATGACTGATTATCTATTATTGCAAGCTAACTTTACTGAATTTATTGTTAGGTTGCAAACCTTAGATAAAAGTTAGCAACATATTAAAACGTTGACTGTTTCGATAACCAACTTGTAACCTAACAAAAGTAATTTTAGTTAGGCTAACGTTAGCCAGCTATTGATAGCTGAGCACTTTCTATGTTATATGAAAAACGATTTGATAACTGACTTTTGATGACGTTAACGTAACAAAATCAAAGTTGTCTAGAGTCGGTGTGTCGACACATAGCTAGCTAGATCTAACGTTATCCCGCTCAAACTACAAATCGTGAAAGGGAATTTATTAACGTTCAGCTTGCTAGACGTAAGAGTTAGCCATGGAGATTCTACTAAATCTGGTAACATTAGTCGCCCCAGCATCTACCGGTTCAGAAAGAAACAGGAATACCTGTTACCCATTGTGACGTCACGTCCGGTTTGTTGTGAAAAGGGCCTCCTACAGCCATTGTAAAAAGTGTAGCCTACATGGTGTGGGTAACTATTTGGACAGCGTGTGATTTTCTGTTTGCTGGCTGCATCATTATAAGCTGAAACGGGGGCTCAGCAGCAGCTTGAGCTAGCGTGTTTTGTGTGCATGAGTGAGCGAGAGAGTGAGAGAGAGATTAATGCTTGTAAACCTGTTTGCCAACACAATGTTATGTGAGTTAGGTATAGGGTCCACTTAGCCATCAAGACTATTTACAATGGGACAAAAACCCAGTGGAAACCCTACATGCTGAATTCTACAAAAACATAGCAGGGCAGAATTAGGCCGTTACCGTTAATTATTAACATTCAAAAAAGAGCACTCAAATTTTGGATCCATCTAAAACAAAGCAAATCAAATTCCCTCCAATATAAGGCCTTCCTATCCCATGAGCTAAGCCCCAATAGAAGTCCCCTCAGTCAGCTGGCCCCGAAACGAAAAAAAACAAGCAAAAACTAACAATACTAATTAAGGCCAGTTTCAGACCAGCACTGCTTCAATTAAAATCAACCAATTAATTAATCAAACAAAAGATTCTTATTTGGAACATTGGAAGATAATGACAAAACGCCAAAACAAACTAAATTGTTATAATATGTTAAAAAGAAATTACAAATTGGCAGAACATCTCTCCACTGTCAGGGATATAAAGCAGAGACAGATCCTTACCAAATACAGACTAAGTGATCACAGCCTGGCCATTGAAACAGGAAGACACAAACAAACCTGGCGCCCCAAAGAGGAGAGGACATGTGATCACTGTGAGACAGGTGAGGTTGAGACAGAAATACACTTCCTTCTACACTGCCAGCAGCAACAATACTTCCAGATTTTGCCAAACTTTTGGATGAAAAAAGGTTACCAATTTTACTGGGTGAAGGACACACAGCCCCACTAGCTGCTTTATATATAGCAACTTTCCATCGATGCAGAAGCACAACACCTTAATAATTTTGTATATCACAAGTCATAGATATAACAGTATGTGTATGATGTTTATGTTTATGCGTGTTAGGTGTATATTTGCTTTGTGTATAAGTTCATTCTTATTTATTTATTGATTATTGATTATGTGTATAAGTTCATTCTTATTTATTTATTGATTATTGATTATTATTATTATTGTTGTTATTTGTAACATTTGCTTTGGCAACACAGTACATGTCATGCCAATAAAGCACCTTCAAATTGAAAAGTGAGAGTGAGAGTGAGAGAAGCCGCTGTGTAGAAATGCGCTTTTGGCTGACTAGTGTTGGGGCATGGTTTGATACCTGGAGCTCAGCCCCTATATTATTACCTTATCATGCCCAGATTTTGGTACCCTTGAAGGGTCAGGGATTTTGTGTCACTTGTTTCCACTGCTTTTACTTTACCAACATTCCTCTCTCTGTTATTGTGCTCGCAAAATGTATTTGTTTCTGATGATGTCCACCTGTCTGAAAAATACGACCTTTTTACAATGCAAATTGTAGTATCACCTCTGTGTGTTCTCGTCTTCAGAACACTGAGCTCCTCTATCAACTTTTTTGGAGGTTCTCTATACTGCTGTCACATCAAATTGCAGGTTCTGTCACTTTCAGTGACACTCCCAGGGCTTATATTTTATTTCTGGTGAAACATGAATTGTATGCATTTTAAATCCCTTCAAAGGAATCTCAAGTGGTACTCAGGAGCAAATTAATATTGTGGCCCGAGTCCAAAAGTACTTTTTTTGAATGCCTTTTTTCCGCATCTGTCAAAGCTTGGCCCCCAGCAGTAGCCCAGTGTCTTAATTTTATACTACTCACCATATTTCTGCTGATTATGATTGGCTCTTGAAAAATTGTCCATACCACAACTTCACTGCAAGGGGGGGTGGTCAGCGAACCTTTGTAGCGATAGAACTTGGTGAGGTTCACGTCTCCCAGCAAGTCATCAATAGATATTGAGTCGTTGATATCAACTGTAGAATCTAATGTAGACATAAAGTAAAAGATATGTATCTTTACATACATGTAAAGATACACAGCAATTACAGAAGAATATTACTTCGGCCATCTGAGACATTTAAGTGACGGACAAGGAAAATCCGCAATATGCTTATAACCATGTTATTTATGGCTATTAAGGTATGTATTGAGCACCAATAAAGCGCGAGGAATAAATTCCATTGCGATCTCGTAAAATTTCAGTCTATCTATATCTCTTTATTCCTGTGTGCTGAAAAAAAAGGGTGGAGTCATAGACGTGAAACCTCAACCAATACATACTTTCATCTCATTACATAACTCCACCCATAGTTTGAGGCGAATAAAATTGTCCATGGTGCTAGCTAGTAACATTAGCTTGCTTTTTGCACAGCTCACCATCATGGAAACGAAGGAATCACTCATGCATCGTTTTTACTTGGTGCGCTGCTCATTCATCAGAATCAGATAATATATATAGAAAAGAATAGATAGCTAAGAATTTGCCAAATAAACCATGCCTTGGAAATGGTTTTGTCGTATTGTTCAGTGGCTGGTTACAGTAACGAAAATAAACTATGAGAACCATGATCCACCAAAGTACTTAGTTGCCATGCACGTAATTAGCAATTTTAGCAACCAAAATGAATTAATGGGCCTTTAAATACATTTTAAAAACTCAATAAAACCTACCATTGTGTAATGATTTGTGTGGAACATGCATTTGGTGAAATGTCGCCTTGCAATTCAGCTTGCTTTAAATAGACTAATGTTAGATCAAACTATTACAATACTCTGCTTAGCGTTTAAGTTAACTTAACTTTGCGAGCTTGCGTGTGATATTTATCTCCTAATAGCAGCTGCACGGTATTTTACATTAGTCTAATTCCTCGCCGGGTTCAAACCATAGACTGTATAAGAACAGTTCTGTGGTTCAAACATGCAGGGCTGGATGATGTTGATGCCACTCGGGTTGAGGGCATGGATTTAGACCACACCCCTACAATCCCTACAGTCCTTTCAAGATTGAGTTTATTAGCTGACTTTGAGATGTATATTAATATACCTATTGACATTTTCTTGAAGATATTTGGTGGGTGTGTAGTGGATACATCCCTCTGTGATATGTTGTGGTTATTTGAAGTTTTTAGAATCCCTTGTCCATCACTTTAACATTTGAATGATATGTCATTGGGTGTTTTTCACGAATGTACACAATACAAACTACATCACACTCTTAGGAACTCAGCGGTGAGATGATCTCATGTCATTGTTTTACTTCTAAATCAATTGTTGTTTTTTAAATATTTTATATGAATGCAGAAAGGCTAGCCTTATTCAACCCACGCTTTTCTGCTATATTAATAAGGTATGATGTCAGATTTTTCCATTTTTCAGGCGTTGCTTCTTCGTCTGTTACCTAAAAGAGAAATAAATTCAGTTTAAAAAAATTTAAGAAATATCACATCAATGAAAAGAGAGATTCTAGTCCATCTTATTAAAGTAAACAGTCCTCTCACTTTAGTTTCTAGCTCCCTACATCCTCCTTTTACTTGTCTTTTGGCATTGCTGTACTATATCACATTGAAAGACATGGTTACAAAACAAGTCCTGTTTCAACTGACTGGATGTAAAAAAAAACTCTGAAATGCAGTTCTCCTTTTCTCCTTTTATCACATCTAAGGAGCACTTCACCAAATGTGCAGTAGATATGGATGGATCACTTTAAGGGTTGTTTCTCCTGACTTATTTTTCCAGAGAGTTCAGTAGAAAAATGAGTCAGGAGAAACAGTGTACTGTTAGTGTACTGTTACTTAAATAGGTTAAAAAAAATGTAAGCGGTCAATAAAAAAAAAAACACACGGCTGTTAGCTACAAAAAAGCATTACATATCCTGTGTAGTGTATGACTATACTGCATTTCTTTAACATACATTAATAAAGAATCCCAGGACAGCAATTCCCTCTGGAACAGTCAGTGCTTGATCCACAGAGAGTCCTTTCTTCCAGCTAACAATGTGCATCTACATAATAGAAAACACAAACTTACTTCCAAAATAGAAAACCAATATATACAGTGCCCTCCACTATTATTGGCACCCCTGATAAAGATGAGTAAAAAGGGTTATAAAAGATTCACCATTTGGTGAATGGGAATGAAACCTACCCGGCATAGCGCCAAACCTAAAGCAACCAAAAAAACTGAAGGCACAAGTAGTAGAACAGAAAACAGAAAATAATGACCATTCACTCTAAAAATGTGAAAATCCTAAGATAGGTAGGATAACAAAGGAAACAGGTAACAAAGAAAACAGTGTCAGAGAGAGCAGTAAAGAAAACCAAAACGAGGAACTGAAAATGCAGAAGAGAAAATAAAATCCTATAAAGGAACTCTAATGCAAACTACAAGCAAGTCCCACGTTACTTTAGAGCAATGCTTTAAAGTGAAGAGGTTGCTTAGTACATATACCAATACCGGGCTTTGTGTATGTGGCAAATTTGACACCAAAGCACAGGAAGAAGAATGCACAGCATATTTATAGCCAGAACATTCACCTGAACCAGGTGAGCAGAGTAATTGCCAGGAAAGGAGAAAAACACGAAACGGACGTAATCCCGGAGCTGCGAAAGAACCTAAGCGGGGAAGTGGGCAGCAGCCAGGAAAACCGTGACAGCTGAATAAGTAGCAAAGCCAATTGCATTGCACAATGCATGTAGCTGAGTAAGTAGCAAAACCAATATCACCGCACAATGAAAGTAGCAAAACCAGTGGTATTGTAAAACGCATATGTAAAGGTTTTGGCCCTAACCACCCCCCACAGGTATGTATGCTTGAGTCTCGGAGTCAAAACCCCTGTGTCTCAGTCAGGGCTTGGTGAAAGCCCCAAGACCTCTGAGTTTTAGCAATAGATTCTAAGTCTGATCTCTGAGTTTACTAGTTAGTTCTGAATTTGTAGCTCCAAAAACAAGTCCCATGACCTCTGAGTTTCTAGCAGTAGGATCCAAGTTATTTAACCGCCACAGAGTACAGAGTCAGATGCAGAACCTAGAGACTGAATGTTCCAGTACCGGAAGCTGAAGTGTGATGACCGCTGATGCTGGATCTGGTGCTGGTTGCCAGATCCATGCGTTCTACAGCAGGTCCAAGTCTTGAGCCCTGTGATAGTGCAGCCACCAGCTGCAACAAGTCTCGAGGCTGTCTGTAATCTGATCTGCAGAACGACATCTCTATATTCCATATTTGCGCCCGATGTAACCTTCGAAGGACCGCTGGGCTTCACGGCTGATACAAGTCTCAAGCCCTTTGATAGTGCAGCTAGCTGCACCAAGTCTTGAGACTATCTGGAATCTACCACATGTGGAACCCATGTCTAGACCCCTGAGATTGGTGCAAGGTATCATGTTGCAGAATTTCTGTGATGCTGGAACTGGGTCCTCAGTTCTATGCAATCTGGCCTATAACAAGTTTTAAACTTCTGAGTTTCACGCGCGTCTAAAAACAAGTCGCCCGACCTCTGATACCAAGAGAGTCAGCGGGAGGACCAAGGCTCAGAGACACAGGTATACTTCTTAGCACCAAGGCATATGCAGCAGGTAAACACTGAGTATACACACAGTGAGTCCTCTCAAGACTTCATAATGTCTATCTCACCACCTATTATGAAATTCCTTTAAAGCTTGCTGCAGCGTACAGGATATCTTACAGTGGTGTGCGCTGCAATGTGATCTGTCTCTCTCCTAAAAAAATTCCTTCTTCTGAGCCCTGGACTTGATGACTCTTGAGGTGGGGGGGTGCTTGCTTTTTTTTTTTGTTTTTTTTTTTTTCCTCCCCTCCCTAATCCTCTCCCTTCCTTCTTCCATGCATTGCACTTGCACATTGTATGATATATATATAGAGAGATGAGATGGTTAATAAATTAAATAAGAGAAATAAATAAATACTCTAGTCAGGGATTAGCATATAAAAGGAAAAAAAAAAAAGAAAAAAATCCTAATATGAAGACAATATGTGTATTGTGATTGATTTGATTGAGAGACGCTTGCTTGCACAACACTGCTTGCTATTTGCCACCCTAGCCTATTGCCTCAAATGCTCACTCATGTCGGTCTTCTTTTTGTTGTCTTTTTTTTTTTTTTGTTTTTTTTTCAAACATTTTTTTTTTTAATTAAAAAAAAAAAATAAAAAATTCCAAACCATGACTGCACACCATGGGATCACCATTTGTGGGGGTTTGTGGAAAAAAAAACCATGTGTGTAAAAAAAAGAAAAAAAAGAAAAAAAAAAAAAAAAGAAAGAAAAGAAAGAGAGAAGGAGTCCAGGAAGAAGGAGGTAAGAGAAGGAGAAAAGGAAATAGAAGGAAAAGAAAGAAAGAAGAGAAAGGAGGCATATGTATTATGTTAATGGCCGTAAATAAATTAAAAATATAAAAAAATAAAAAATAATATTTTGTAATATCTTTAATTTATTTATACAAAACAAACAAAAAAAAAGAAAAAAAATTGAAATTTGTATGTATTTATATAAAAAAAAAAAATATAAAAAAAAAAAATAATAATAGTTTGAGTAATACATAAAATTATAAATATAAAAATGAAATAAAAATTAATGTAATGATTGGAATGACTGGGAACTGGCGGCCCATGAACAAGAAGTCGCTATTGTCTGACCGCTGACCCGCTTGCCAGGTGTTGAGTACCAGTGCGATGAGTGTTTTCAGTTGTGCTTCTCTTCTCCTATCTATTTCACTACCTATTCCTACTCACTATTCACACACACAGCACAGCTCTACTCTATTGCTATGAAAGATCTGCACTTTTTCTTCTGCGTTAATTCTCCAATTTTATTTAATATATTAATTTTACTGTTTTGTCATTCCAATTAATTGATATTAGATATTTTTTATTTGTTTATTTATATAATTTTTTGATAAAAAATAAAAAATTGTAAAAAACTTTTTTTTTTTAATAGCTTTTTCATTTTTAAAGCATTTAATTTAATAATCATGCAGAGGGTCAAGTGTCAAATCAAAAAAAGAAGCAACAATGCACAAAAAGACTACTCAATAAAAATAAAACACAATGTTAAAACAATATAATAACAAAATGCATCATAAAGATGCATCATAACATAATAATAAAGGAATAATAATGGAAATAATGAAAAAAAATTGGAAAGAAAAAAAATTTTAAAAAATAATGCGATTTGCAATTTGCTGCAATTCATTATTTGCAATTCATCACTTTTTATAAAATTTATATTTACAAACCTTTATTACTAATATTGATGGGGGGGTATGATGGGGGGGGGATTTTTATTAAATTTTTTTAGCTAATATATTCACTCCCCCCTTATATATTTCCTATATAACCAAATATCCTTCACAACAAATTAACAAATATATAAAATAATGTATAATAAAAATATATGAGAGAAAATTTTTTATGTATGATATGAGATATATTTGTCAGAGGGTTTTATTATATTTTAAAAGTCAGTCTGATTGTACTACCAATCAAAATTTTATTGTTACCCTCCTCTGTCATTATTGGTCACAAAAAGATGTAATTACTAACAGCATATGAAGCATATGAAGCATATACAGCATATTAATAGATGGATCGCATCAAATTGCACCTACTTTTTTTTTCTTCCAACCAATGGAAATTTTTCTCTGGATGATTCTAATCATTATACTAGTACATTTATGACAAATGTCACTAGCGGTCAAAGCTTGCTTAACATAGATTCGTTTTATGAACGGAGCTCAAACTTGTGTGAGCCGCCTTTTCTTGCAGATCGTATAATGGCGTATGCAGAAGGTAAAAACCACATAGTAGCCTACTAATAGTGCACAAAGCTACTTGCAGAGCTATGGCACAAACACAGTTACCATGTTTAACCAGTTGAGGTCTCCGTCAAACTTACCATTTACATAAAGCTGATAGTACAATGTTGGTGAAAGTCACTAAAACCAGGAATGCATTTCTTAACACCGTTACACAAGCAAGGCAAGCAAATACCAAAAAGTGACCAATTTTACATGCCAATAAGGCAATGCAGCCTATCCCAGGAGATACCAGTTTTAAAATGAAAAACTCATATAGCCTATAAGCTATATAGCCTAGCCTAGATATATGTTGATATGTTTTTTAAGGCCAGCTGAACTTTAAAATACCATACAACAATTTATTTTTATTTTTATGACTACTTTTTTAATGTTGTGCCTGCTTTAGGGTTAACAGCGGATAGCCGATCTGCCATGCACTGTTACAATAGAGTACTCAAAAGTCAGACATGGGCGGAGTCTAGTTTTGGAAGAAAATTCCCTATGACGATAGTCTCCGAAGCCTGTTCTATCGACTATTTCTTAAAATCTGATTTATAGAATGAACCGAAACGTTCCTGGATTAGCCTGTGTGGTACAAGGATGTAGACAATATATCGCATGTTCCTATTTTTATTTTGGAAAGTAATGGATTAATGATTGTAGTTCGTCTTGTAGTTCACTTTAACGAACTACATATCCAGTACTGCAAAGCACAGGTGGTTCTCGACCAATAAGATATCATCATCTCGTCTGGACATTTTTTGGCAGAATGGCAGTAGCCTATGACAAAAAAACTGCGACAGAGGGAAGAAAGCAAGAACCGCAAGTTTTAATTACATTTCTGATTGTAAAAATGTACCTACATTTAAAAATTGTATTTAAAATTAATTCAGTTCAGTCAGAGAATTGAAGCAATATTTTATTAAGATTTAAAGTGAAAGCAAACTTTGGCGTCGGGCTCTGCCTCATCAGCCAAGATAATATGGAGTAAACCACTGACCCCAAAAACAGCTTTTGAGACGGCGAACCCGACCCAACTACGAGGATACTAGATTGAAGATTGAAAATCCGATAGATTACCGGTAAACGACAAAAAAGAATAAAGAGACGCCGAGATAAGGGAAGAAAGGCAAGATCCATGACAGGACCCCCCCTCTAAGGAACGGCACCGGACGCTTCCACAACCTTATCTCTGCGGAAGTCGGTGATTAACTGAGGGTCCAGGATGTTTCTCGATGAAACCCAGCAACGTTCCTCTGGACCGTAGCCCTCCCAGTCTACAAGGAAATGCCACCCTCTGCCCACACGTCTCTCGGCCACAATGCTGCGAACGGTATAAGCCGGACCCCCTTCTATGAGTCGGGGAGGCGGAGGCGGTCTCTCAACCGGGGTGAGGGGGCTGACGAGTACCGGTTTCATACGGAAGACGTGAAACGTGGGGTGGATGCGCATCGAGCGCGGCAGTCGAAATGTGACTGGGTTGATTTTTTTTATAATTTTGAAAGGACCCACAAAACGAGGGGCGAGTTTGCGGGACTCGACCCGCAGCGGAAGGTCACGAGGCCAAACCCGCTGTCCAAGGATGGTGCAGCTCGACGATGTCTATCAGCTGTGGCTTTTTGTTTAGCTGAAGCCCGTATAAGAGACGAACGCACTTGTCTCCAAACCGACCGACACCGCCGAACGAAATATCCTGCGGAGGGCACCTCCACCACCCTCTCAAGCGCCGGAAAAAGAGGTGGTTGATAACCCAGCTGAGCTTCGAAGGGGGAGAGGCCGGTGGAGGCGTTACGCAGCGTGTTATGAGCGTACTCCACCCAGGCGAGGTGACGACTCCAGGAGGTAGGCTTGGACGCGGCAAGGCAGCGAAGAGTACTCTCTAGAGTCTGATTAGTGCGCTCTGTCTGGCCGTTAGTCTCCGGGTGAAACCCGGAAGACAGACTAACCGAAGCCCCCAGCAGAGAGCAAAACGCCCGCTAAAACTTGGCGGCGAACTGAAGACCACGATCGGACACCACATCCGACGGAAGGCCGTGCGGCCGAAACACATGGTCAATCATAAGTTGCGCTGTCTCAGGTGCCGAAGACAGCTTGGGCAGTGCAATGAAATGAGCCGCTTTGGAAAACTGGTCGACCACCACTAAAATGGTAGTATTGCCTGAAGATAACGGCAACCCTGTGACGAAGTCCAGGGAAATATGACTCCAGGGGCGGGTGGGAATAGGTAGGGGAGAAAGAAGACCCGAGGGAGGAAGGTGAGAGGCCTTGCTGCGAGCGCAAATCGGACAAGCCGCGACAAATGAGCGTACGTCTCTCTCTCCAGACTAGGCCACCCGAAACGCCGGGATAAAAAATCCCTAGTTCGATGAATAACCCGGTGACCGGTGAGTTGGGAGGCATGGCCCCATTGGAGAACCCGACACCTAAGACGAGGAGGCACGAAAAGACAGTTGGCCGGTGCCCCACCTGGACCTGGGTCCGAGCGCAAGGCTCTCTGCACCGCTGCCTCAACCTCCCATATAACCGGGGCAACAATGAGGTCAGTGGCGATAATAGGCTCGGGAACAGATAATAGGCTCAGAGTCTGTCTCAGAGCGGTTGTAAATCCGCGAGAGAGCGTCAGGTTTTATGTTTTTGGACCCAGGGCGATATGTGATGATAAAATTAAATCTTAAAAAGAACAGCGCCCACCGAGCTTGCCGTGAGTTACGCCTCTTAGCCAGCTGAACATACTCAAGATTTTTATGGTCTGTCCATACCGTAAACAGATGTTCCGCTCCTTCGAGCCAATGGCGCCGCTCCTTCGAGCCAATGGCGCCACTCCTCCAAAGCCAACTTGACCGCAAGCAATTCTCGATCCCCTATGTCATAATTCCTCTCTGCCGATGCTAGGGCGCGAGAGAAATAAGTGCAGGGGTGCATCTTGTGGTCAAGTGGCGAGCATTGGGACAGAATGGCTCCGGTGCCTAGCTCGGAGGCGTCGACCTCTACCACAAAGGGAAGGGATGGGTTGGGTGTAACCAGGATGGGTTCGGAAGTGAATCTTCTCTTTAATTCCGAGAATGCTGCCCCCGCCTTGAAATTCCATTGGAACTGGCCGCCAAGGTTTTTCTTTGTAATCGCAGTAATGGGCGCTGCTACTGCACTAAAATTGCAAATAAATCGCAGATAAAAATTAGCAAAACCTAAAAAACGTTGACGAGATATTCGTAGTAGCCGCTTTGCGTGTTAAAAGCGGTCTTCCATTCGTCACCTTCGCGAATGCGAACGAGGTTATAGGCGTTATGTCGGTCCAGCTTCGTGAAGACAGACACCCCCTGAAGACACTCGAAGGCGGAGTGCATAAGGGGAAGGGGGTACCTGTTCTTCACAGTTATGTAATTTCAGGACCTGTAATCAATACAGGGTCTGAGACCTCCGTCTTTCTTTTTAACCCGCCCCCCTGCAGGCGAGGTGGAAGGTCTAATGAACCCATTAACCAAAGCCTCCTCAATGTATTTATGCATAGCTGCGCTCTCAGGGATAGATAAAGAATAAAGAGACCCTCTAGAGGGGGTAGTGCCCGGGTATAGCTCTATGGCGCAGTCATATGATCTGTGAGGTGGCAGTGAAGTGGAACGTTGTTTACTAAATGTCTCCGCAAGATCGGCGTACTGTTTGGGGACATTAGCGGGCAGCTGGAATTTGAGTGCCCCTCCCACTTCAACACCCTCAGTGTCCGAGACAGAGTGAATTTCCCAATCAATCTCTGAATCGGACGTCAACTCCTGCCACGCAGGAGGTTGCTCAGCAGAGTGATCCCAGTCTAAACTCTCCTCTCCATTCTCGGAAGGAACATGAGAGGACTCCGGTTTAACTGAACCATTTTCCTCATCACTCTCTGAGTCAGACTCGGCATAATCCTCACCCCCTCTTCCCAACAGAAAAGGACTGGCGACATAACAGTGGCGTTTGCATTTGGGACCCCATTGATGAATAACGGAACCCCCCCCCAATTAATGTGTGGGTTATGGCGAGTAAGCCAGGAATGACCCAAAACCAGCAGATAAGCTGGGGACTCCACTCCGTATGATTCTGATACGGAACACACATGCGTATGGCGGCGGTAACCCGGGAGATAGTGCCAGTGCCTAAGGGGCGGCCGTCCAAAGCCATAACCAGGCGAGGAAGAAAAAGAGGGTGGGTGGGGATCTTGTGAGATTTAACCCAGTTGGAATCGACGAGGCACTCAACTGCCCCGGAATCAATAAACGCATTGCAGTGAATCTGGCGGTCGTTCCAGCCTAAATAAACCGGCAGGAAGGTCCGAGGGTAATTTAAATCTAGTCCCTCCAGGCGACTCGGTTCCCCTAGCGAGACCCCTCTTTTCCTGAAAGTTTGGGACAGTGGTCCTTTAAATGGCCCCTCCTCTTGCAATACCTACACCACCACTCACGAGACGTAGCATCCCGTTTCGCGCATGGAGGAACTATCGACCTGCATGGACTCCTCCTGCTCAATGGGAGCTACAAACGGAATGTGAGACGGCGCTGGCGTGTGGGAGGAAGAGTAACGAGGTGGGTGATGTTTAAAACCCTCTCATTCTCTCTCTCTCTAAACCGGTTATCTAAACGAATGGCCGTAGATACCAGATCCCCGAATGTAGCGGGTGGTTCGATACCCGCAATGGCGTCTTTTATGGGTTCCGATAGGGCGTTCAGGAACAGTGCACAAAAAGGCTCATCGGCCCATCCTGTCACCCCCGCAAGAGCACAGAAAGTAATAGCAAAGGCAGCCACGGTGTCAGTGCCCTGACGAAGACGGGTCAAACGCATGGCAGCTTCCTTGCCAGAAACATCTTGATCGAACACTGACACCATCTCCGCCATAAGCCGCTCTGTGTTACTTACGATGGGTGAATTAGCCCTGATAAGCGGGTCTGCCCATGCGAGAGCATTACCGGTTAAGAGAGAGAGAATGAAGGCTACTCTGGATTCTTGTGCATGGAACCGCGAGGGCTGTATTTAAAAAAAAATTAAGCACTGCGTTAAAAACCCCTGACACTTTCCCGACTCCCCGCTATACCGCAGCGGGAGCTGGAGTTTAGGTTCTCTAGCGTTAGGTGGAAATGGCGAGGGGGTGGACTGTGTAGGTGCTTGTGCAACTGGAGGTGGATCTGCCCTGAGAGAGAGAGTTCGGATATTCTCGGACAGATCTCGCAGAGCTACTGCCTGCAGATGCATCTGCTCATGTAATGCTTGCTGCGAATGTTGCAGAGTGCGAATACTCTCTCTCTGGTCCGCCAGGGCTGCCTCCTGAGTGGCTATGACCACTTTAAGATTCGCAACTATCGCTGGAACCTCCCCTGTGGCTTCCATGTTCTGTAAGGGATCTCTATGTCAGAGACACGGAGGAAATATTGGAGGTCCAGATGCGATAGCTGTGAAATCTTAAAGTGTTCCAAAGAACACCACTGAGACGGACAATGATCCGTAGTGGAAAAAATAAAATAAAAAGAACACAAACCTCGCGATAAAAACGAGGAACTCAATCTCCGAGCAAAACAAAGAAATAAGCAGTAACGCTTATCTAACTCCCGTTTGTGGAGCGAAACAAAAGAAAGAACAGAGAACTCAAAAGACCCCAAAAACTTTGGTTGAGAGCACTCGTAGGTATGAGTGGAAAACAAAAGAAACGAAAACCTCTGCTCTGAAATAAGAGCGTAAAAGAGAACTTGCTTTCTTTCTAAGGTTGTACTGCTAACAAGCCCCGCGTTGATAAGCAAAGCGGTCGATAGCAGCACAACTTCCTATACCCTTTTTACCGGCTTGAATGTTACGTGAAATAACATGGAAGCAACGAGAGAGGCAGGAAGCGGGGTATAAATAGTGAGCGGAAATAAATGACAGGTGAACTCACTAATGACGAGGCAAAACCCGTAGCGGAACACAGGAAAATCCGATAGATTAAGGGTAAACGACAAAAAAGAATAAAGAGACGCGGAGATAAGGGAAGAAAGGCAAGATCCATGACACAGGAAATTCAAATGAGCACCACCATGCCAAACTTCAGCCCTCTACACTATAAGGGAATTCCAGTAATCTGTTTTTTATATCTAACTGCTATGAAGTTCTGTAGCTACTGCAAAAACAACCCCACTAGAAATAAGCCAAATATTCTTAAATCTAATCAAATTGTCTTATATCAAGCAAAAAAATCTGCCAATGGGGTAAGCCAATTTTGCTTGACTAGAACTCTTAAAACTAGCACATAAATCTAGCCACTGAGAAACCATAATGGGTCTTAAAACTAGACAAAAATGCCTTAAGTAAGTAAGTTGTGCTTATAACAAGCAATACAAAGTTAGTTATTTAAGATAGATTAACTTAAAATGAGTATTTTGTTCTCTTGATTGAGCTGCCTTTAAGAATGTATACCTTAATATAAGAAATAATTAGCAAAAAAAGCTTACAATAAGTCACAATTTCCTCAAACAAGATACATTGTTCTCTTAATTGAGCTGACTTTAAGAATTTATACCTTAAATCAAGATTAATAATTAGCAAAAAAATCTTACAATAAGTCACAATTTCTTCAAACTAGATATATTGGTCTCTTGATTGAGCTGACTTTAAGAATGTATACCTTAAATCAAGATAAATAATTAGCAAAAAAAGCTTACAATAAGACACAATTTCTTCAAACAGCATAATAAAAATAAGTGACATAGTCTTAAATTAAGGCACCAGAGGCATTCTTATTTTTAGCATTTTTTTATTAAAACATAATTCCAAATGCACTGTTTCAGTTTGCAATACTGAGAGCAGTGTGGCAATACACTTCGGGTAAGTGAGGTGAAGGGCATAATAATATATGACAAAAAAATATGACAACATTCAACTATTTTGATAATAGATTCATTGTTTTGAGACATTTAAGAAAACAAAGCCAAAATGTTCTGGTTCTTAAATGTTAGTATTTCCTGGTTCCTTCAGTCTTCTATGATGGTAAACTACGGTGCATTTGGAAAGTATTCACACCCTTTCACTTGTTTCACATTTTGTATTGCTGCAGCTTTATGCTAAAATTGATTTAATTTTGATTTTCCTCATCAATCTACACTCAATACCCCATGGAAAATTTTCTAAAATTCTGTTTTCACTTTGTCATCATGGGGTATTGAGTGTAGATTGATGAGGAAAAAAATGAATTAAATCGATTTTAGCATAAAGCTGCAGCAATACAAAATGTGAAAAAAGTGAAAGGGTGCAAATACTTTCCAAATGCACTGTATCTATGGGTTGTGGATTGTTAGTCAAGAAAAGACTAGACATTTTGAAATTGCATCTTGGGCTTTGGGAAACAATGATTGAAAATAACTATTAGAATTAGCACTATTAGAAAATAAAAACACTGCTGGTTTGCAAAATATCCAAGAGGAATAAGATGTTTTTTTAGAAATGACAACAAACATGTGGCAAGACTAACTGCAACAGATTTTTGTCACAAAAGAGAACAAGAGAGAGTGACTCACTCACTCAATGAAGGACTTCCACTCGCCAATGGCTTTTTTGTAGGAGGGGGTTGAATCTCCTTCATGGATGGAATCTTGGAGAATTTCAGTTTGCAATACTGAGAGCAGTGTGGCAATACACTTCGGGTAAGTGAGGTGAAGGGCATAATAATATGCCATGAGGTAGAGCAGTCCCTCGTGAAACCTCTCACTGTCGAAGGTGGTCACTGGGGTGCTTCCAATGGCTATCATGCGGTTGTCCTCAGTAACGACCACAACTGGACAAGACAGGGGTCGTTGGCGCAGGAAACCATTGGGGTCTTCTGAAGTCTAGATGACAAAAGTCAATGTAGAAGATTAGAAAAACACAAGTAACACACACCTTGACCTGGACTAGGACACTGAATGGTCAAATCATGATTCTACATCCATAAAAAAATCTAGCCACATTAACCCCTGATATCTGAGGGAAAATATTTTGTATATATTCTTTGCTGAACATTGCAAATACTGAACACACCACAGCAAGTTTCAATAAATTACAGCATGGACAACACTTTATCCTTTATTCCTACTGCAATAAGACTTTTTAATTCTGAATTCTGAATAATATGTCTATGTGTGTGTATATGTTTTTTTTTAAAATGTGAGCTGTTGACTACTGAATTTTCTTTCGGGGATGAATAAAGTTATCTTATATTATTTTAACTTTTGTCATTGTGAAAATGACAAAAGCCTATCACAAAAAATAACCAAACAGAACATATAATATATGTATGAATAACTGCAACATACAGTATAAAATACTACAGCAAGTCTCACCGTGAGGACATGAAAAAGAGCCTCGCTGTTTGCACCCAGCTTCTTAGGTGGCATGGTGCTGGATGGGAAGAGCAGTGGCAGGGCTCTGAACACAGCTGCGGCATGCTCCACTGGTTTGACAGAAAAGGCACAATACAAGCAGTGCCATAAATAACCACTCGCCATGAGATCGCAAAATATAAACTTTGACAAATCAAGGCATTGTGAACTCACCTCCATTCAAAGTTTTTGGCGGCTTCATTGCTTTCTTCATGATAGCGTAAAACTGGACCTTTGAGTAGAAGGTTTCCCATCTGTCCTTCATCTCAGAGATGTACTGGGAATTGATAGGTTGAATAATTCTCCGCAGCTCATCCAGGACCTGAAAAAAACATTCATATACAGATAAATACAAAATAATCTCCATTGGGAGTCCTGGTTAAACAGTTTGATAATGAACTGTTTACAGGGGGCGATCATTTACTTTATTTCCTTTGTATTGAATACAATAACAAAGGCTTTCTATTCTACTCTATTTCTACTTAAATTACTTACGTGATCCATTTCTCTGAAACATGGGTAAGTCTCTAAAATCTTTGTCGGTCTGTCTTGCTCCTTCAAAACATCAGAGGTGATGAAGCGTCTTCTAGACTCGAACTCCAGGTTCAGCAAATGGGTTACCGCAGCTTTGTTCGGCTTCTTGGACTTGTAAATAGTTTGAAGAGTCTTGTAGTGTCTTGCCTGGGTTCTCTGGCTGTCCAAGAGGTCAAATGAACCACCTGAAGGCATAAAAAAAGAGAGAGGGGGGGTGTTAGACTGTTAGGGAGAAACTCAGGAAGTAACAGGGTTTATTCATTTACGCCTGCACTTGTTATTATATTGCAATATTGAACAATGAAATACTCAAATCTCTGGACAGACACAAAGCTGTTGCATGTCCACTTGCTGGTGGCGTATGTTTTCTTAAAAAGTTTTCTCTACCAAAGACAGATAGATGCATACAGATTGTATTAAATACATACATGCTTCATCACTGCTATCCTGGTGTTGCACTGGGGTGCTGGCTCCAACAGGTAACTTTTCCAGAATAATGGTTGATGCACTGGAATCTCCATCGTAGTCACTTGTTGTAACATCTGTATCGATTTCCCCATCCTGCCGCAGTTTCTTTGAAGGAGGAACCTTGGCCTTCCTTGGACTTCTGACATTCGAGAGTCTCTTCATGAGCTTTTTAGCAACATGTTCCTGGCGGGTACAAATAGTAAACATTAAAAGATGACCCAAAAACAGACCCAGGTTTTCACCATAAACATCAAATATGAGCAATAGTGAGAAAAAGCTACTACTTACCCACTCACTGTTTGATGATGACCTGTCTTTTATCATTGGGTAGTACGCCACCAATCGCTTCGCCATGGCATTGACCTCATGTTTGCTGGGGTATCTGGAGTCCTCTGTGGCTCTTGCGATTGAAATCATATTAGTCATTGTGTTCCTTATGAGTCGGCAGAAGAGCTCCTTGGATAAGGCCATGCCGTGCTCAGTCCCCAGCCGCTTCTGCTCGAAGTAGGAGCGTCGCGCCTGTTTAAGCTCACTGTCTTTGAAGACTATGTATTCTGGGTTGGACGTATGTGATGCTGATTATTTTACACAGAAGACTGTGTACACACTTGGAAATATCACTTCCTGCTGGAGTGCATAAATACAGTGATATTTCATTTTCATGGTATTTCATACCATTGTAGATTCTACTTTTAATTTGCTGATTATAATCATTCATACAAGGAGTAGCCTACTGGACATGTAGCTTAGTCTTATGCCACCTCTCATGAAAATCACTCACGTAGTATGAAATATATGAAAACATACACTGTTGACATACAGAGTAGTAGTCTATAAGATTTCAGTCATAACATGTAGGCCTAATTGGCCTGATATGTCATACAAAGTAGAGTTCAAAGGGTAGAAATAAAAACAGTAGGTGAAAGTATACATTGAATAGCCCAATGCAATCACAGCATACAATTATATGTCTACTCATATAGCTTTAGAATACTTCTAAAAAGGATATGAAATGTAAACAGCGGCTGAAAGATTTAGATTCACCTTTCAAAAGCTACCTACCATCACACGTTAGCTATCAATATTGGTATGAGGCACAAGAGGAATAGAGAAATAGCCTACAAAAAACTGCAGTTGAGAAATACAAAGCCTTTTCGTACAGGGCACTATCATGGGTGGCAGCACATACTCTAAGAGTATGAATTAGGCTCTTTGAGAGAAGGTTTGAACCAATCTGCCCAGTGATGAGTACATGTTGTTTGAAATACAGTAGACCAACATAGCTACAGAACTGTATCAGATATAAAAAACAGAGTACTGGAAATCCCTGATAGTGTAGAGAGCTGAAGATTGGCTTGGTGGTTCTCATTTTGATTTCCTGTCTTCCTGCGGCCTTAGACTAAGCCAAACTCAACACTTAAAATGTAGTTTTTTGTGATCAATTCGCAGGGTTTTTTCTCCGGTGTCAATTAAAAAAACTATTGTTACACATCCACTTGAACATTGAATAAACATAACTGAAGATTACACAATCATTAGAAAATGTATAGCTTCCGCTAGAAAGTTCAATCAATGTACCTCGAGAACACTCAAGTAGACCAGAATAAGTCCAAATAACATGAAATATCATAACATAATAATGTAGCGGACAGGGCTATATCTGCCTAGTAGGGGTGCTACTAAATACCTCAGTAGCACCCTGCCCCCAACTCAATTCGCCTCCTACACCTTGCAGTAAATTAATGGGTAAAATAAGGTGAGCTTCAGGATTTAGGGTTATCACAGTGCCGACCTGAAATGTATGGATATGTGTGTCTGAGTAGTGTGACTTACTGTGTACCCACTCCCCCATAAGACCCTACAGCAATAGGAGAGACGCCCCTACTCCAGAGAAGGTATTCACTGTTTGTATTTATTTTCAATTAATAATTATAGAATTACAAATACTTCACAGAATAAAAAAAATAAATAGTTAGTGCATATAGTAATGATGAATTCACAGAATAGACAATACTGTAAAACCCTTTAGAAATAATTAATAATAATAATCCATTTCAAGTGTATAATTGTTGTGAAAAATATAGATTATTCATTATTTATATATATAATTAAATATCATACTGTAGGACCAACTATATAAAATGTGGTGTTAATATGAATATGTTTTTCTGTGGTAGGATGAATTGCACAAAAGGCCCATATGTGCACAACAGCACATATTCAAGGCCTCAAATTCAAGGGCAGACACTCACGCCGGAAAATGAGCTCATTATTTGTATCGAAGTGTGGTCAATGAACAATTGTCCCAAGCTAGGCACACAGTATGAGCTCATCTCGACACCTGTAAATCAAGGACATATACACACACCCACATGCAGGGAAATTGATAGGAATAACTTGCTCTCTGCAGAAACAGCCATATTTTGAAACACTCCCAAAAAGTAGGCAATGGATCCATTCATTCACACACACATTCACACACACACATACACACACACACACAGGCAACTAAATGTTCCTAGCCCGTCTGAAGAGATAAGCATGAATTACTCCCTATACATTCTTTGGGGCCTGATTGTCGAGAAGAACGTCCAGCACCCTAGCCTTGGAAATGTATGTGTGTGTGCAGTTTGAGGAACTGATAGAGTTTATTAAATCCAAAGAAAACATTTATCTTCTATCTTTACAAACATTGGTATAAAAACTATGTATTGAGCTACTATTGTCAAACCGTGACTAGGATGTTTCTGATATAATTAAATCATGGCATTTCATCAAAACTACCATATAAATAAGGGTCATATGTAATGCTTAATTAAAACCGGCAGACCATGCAGACCATGAAAAAAGTAAAAACAGAAAACGAGGGAAACCCCCCTAGAAGAAGGGGAAGGTCAAAATAACATATAAGATGTCAGCTGAACTTCATGGTGCTGCTGTTATGTTTTGCTTCTGTCATTAACGGACCTGTTTTACGTCTTGTGGGTGAGCATGAAATTGATGGACTCAGACTGGACTGTGTGATTGAGTGTTTTTAACATATGTATGTTTAGCCGATCAGCCTGGGTATGTATATTCGTGCTAAACTTTTATAATAAATTACGTTATACCAGACTCTGGAATGTAGTGTCTATTTGGAATAAAGTTTAAGTTACGTGTAGTAGAATGGTCCTGACCCCTCTCGACAGGGCGGTGAAAGGATTGTTCAATTTATTATACGACATAATCAATCCACAATGATCACTTTAAAAGTATTAAGAAAAAAAATACAAAAATACAGAGATACCCCCTTTCTTTTCACTTTATCAAATAATAAACACATTTTCTTTGCACTAGATTAAAAAAAAATAAAACTGTTTCATGCAATAAACAGTAAGAAAAATACCTTCTGTAACAAATAGTGAGAATCAAACCTTTCACTTTGTTTCAGATTACTAAACAACTCAATAAAATGCAAAATTTCAAAATGTAATAAATGCTAAATGTAAAGTCCCCACAATAAATAACATTAGCAGTTCTGTAATGAATCTAACTAAAAGAACTTGTGTGGGCGTGGGATATTCAGTCTCTGATAAGACAACTTAAATTATACCATATTTTCTTCTCTATGTCAGCAACCCGGAGTGCTGGAACGACGTCACTGGTAGGCAGGGCTAAGTACTCTCACTCGCTTGACGACTACAACCCCAAATCTCCCAGAGATGGTGCAGCACACTAAAAGACCGAGACGCTGGTGATGCTCTCTTGCTTCCCTCTTGACAGCTGCAGATGCAGTGGCTCGGGTACCACCAGCTGGTGCACCTCCTTTCCATCTCTGGGGTCTCATATGATGCGAAACAAAACCCTGTCGCGCAGTTTAAGCCGCTCCCACTGATCAGCTAACCTTTTCAGCGCTGGCTTCATTTCTCTCACCTGGTCCCGGTTTAGTCGGCGATTGGTCTTCACCGCAGTGAGGATGGGGCCAACCTCTCTTTGCAGGCCGTAAATTTCATCCCAGCTGTGCCTAGCAACTCTTCCTCTTACAGCAGCCTGCACAGCAATCTCCACATTTGTTTTGTCAGCCCCAGCCTCGCCGGCCGGCCACAGGCATGCTCTGACCTCTTCTGCCTTCATCACCATGAAGCCCTTCTCTGAGTCTTCTCTCTCTGGCTTGGTCTCGACAGGTATCCTTGACAGTATGTCAGCGTTAACATTCTGCCTTCCGGGCTTGTAGTGTACCTCAAAGTCATATTCGGCCAGCTGAGCTACCCATCTTTGCTCAGTTGCTCAGAGGTAGACTCTGTCTCCAGGTACCTCAACTTGGAGAACAAAAGATAATTCTTGAACTTTTCTGTTGTAGCCCACTTAAGAGCTAGGAGCTCCAGTTTAAAGGCGCTATAGTTTTTGTCGTTCTTCTCAGACCCTTGCAGACCTCGGCTTGCATAGGCTATCACTTTCTCGACTCTTTCCTGCTTTTAGCTTACCACCGCTCATAGTCCGCGAAGGCTGCCATCCGTGGTTACAATGAAGGGGAGACTATAGTTGGGGTATGCCAACACTGGGGGAGACATTAGATATCCTCTCAGCTAGTCAAAGGCATTTTGACAGTCTTCGCCCCAGATAAAAGGTGCAGCTGCAGCTCTGTTACTTCCCTTGCCCGGCTTGCCCACCAGCGCATGTAGTGGTTTAGCGAGGTGTGCAAAGCTGGGCACAAAGCGGCGATAATAACTCCTAAACCCTAGCACTTGCCTCACTTCTTTTAGGTTCTTGGGAACAGGTCCATCTTCCATCTATATAGCCTATATTTTACTTTTTCTCCTCCTGTATGGAACTGTTTGGATCCTTTTGGCTTGGATATATACTGCTGGCTTGGACAGGCCTATACTTTAATTTTCTCCTTTTTACTGTGCTTACGCTGGACTTTTTTTCCTTGTTGCTGCTTTTTAGCCTTTGGTGTGCCTGGCTGTGCTGCGGGTCTCTGTGTGTATGTGTGTGTGAGCGCGTTTGTGCGCGTTTGTGCATGTATTTGTGTCCGGGTATGCGTGATTGTGTGGGTTTCTGAGCTTAATGTGGGTGGTGTGTGTTGGCGAAGTTGCGCGGCCCATGCGTTATGTTTCTGGATGGACACCTTAAAGACAAACGATAGTTGATTATTCTGAAAGTGGACTGTATGAAATGGATGACATTGACCGTGAAAACAACATGCATGATATGAACAAAGATATAGATCCGGAAATTAACTTTTTCCACAAAATAGATAATTGCAAATACTATTCTGTAGATCAATTTTATAAAAACATCACAGTAGGCCTAGATCATAGTATATCAATTATTCACTTCAATAGTCGTAGTCTCAAGAAAAATTTCCAAGATATCAAAGATTATTTAGAACAGTTTAAAAGACCCTTTAACGTGATTGCCATTTCAGAAACTTGGCTTAGCACTGAGAGAGGGGAGGACTTTGAAATGAACGGATACGAGTTTAATTTTATAAATAGAGTAAACAAAAGAGGAGGGGGGACAGCACTATATGTAGACCGGAGACTGAAATACAAAGTGGTTGATAGTATGTCGACCGCAGTCGATGATGTGTGTGAATGCATCACGATAGAAATAGAGATGGATAAGAAGAGAAACATCTTTGTAAGCTGTATATATAGAGCTCCCAGTTACGATGTCGAATTATTTAAGGAATGGATGGTGGAAATGTACACAAAGATTGAGCAGAAGGTCACGTTCATTTGTGGAGATTTTAACATTGATCTATTAAACCCAAACAAGCACTTAAAGAGCTATGAATTTATCGACGCTATGTTCTCAATGAGTTTATTCCCCACAATCACAAAACCTAGCAGATTTACATCGCATTCGGCCACCCTCATAGATAATATATATACAAATAACATGGAGAATAACATTTTGAGTGGATTATTGATAAATGACATTAGTGATCATCTGCCTGTCTTTGTGATGTATGACTGTGATTGTAAGTTGAAGGATGAAAATAGCATTCGAAACAGAAGAGTGAGAACGGAAGAGACTTTAAATGTGTTCAGAGGTGACCTTATGTCTCAGGATTGGAGGGAGGTGTTTGAGGCTGAGGACGTGAACAAAGCTTATGACACTTTTCTGGATATTTTCTTAGCACTGTATAACAAAAGCTGTCCAGTAAAGCAAACCAAAATAAAAGTAACACGTCTGGTGAAACCCTGGCTCACAAAGGGAGTATTAAATGCCTGTAAGAAAAAGAACACATTGTATAGAGAATTTTTAAAACATAGATCTAAAGATAAGGAAATTAAATATAAAAAATATAAGAATAAACTAACAGATGTCATTAGGATATGTAAGAAGAATTATTATGATAACATATTTGAAAAAAACAAAAGTAATATTAAGGGAACATGGGAAATACTAAATAAGATTATTAGAAATAAATCGAATAGCATAAGCTATACAGACCAATTTATTGACAATGATAAGGTGATTAGGGATATGAATGAGGTGGTTGAGGGATTTAATAATTTCTTTGTGACAGTGGGCCCCAGACTAGCAGAGGAAATAGTCCTCCCTAAAGAGGGACATTTTTATGAAAACAGAAATCCAGCCACGATTTTCTTGAGAGACGTTGAAAAGAATGAAATTATTGATGTTGTACATAATTTCAAAAGCAAGAAATCGACGGATTGGAATGGCATTGATATGTATATAATAAAGGAAGTAATTAATGTTATCATTGACCCATTAACACACATTTGTAATTTGTCATTTAAATTGGGCTTATTCCCAAACAGAATGAAAACGGCTAAGGTAATTCCATTGCATAAAGTAGGTGACAAACAGCTCTTCACCAACTACAGGCCAGTCTCGTTGTTATCGCAGTTCTCTAAAATTCTTGAGAAGCTTTTTGTTGCCAGACTGGACAGCTTTGTTGAAAAGCATAAGTTGTTATCTGACAGCCAATATGGTTTTAGAAGTGGCAGATCAACATCGATGGCCTTGATGGAGCTTATAGAGGAATTAACTTGTTCAATTGAAAAGAAGAAGTTTGCAGTAGGAGTGTTCATAGATTTGAAGAAAGCATTTGACACAATAGATCATAATATCATGTTGGAAAAAATGGAAAGGTATGGGGTTAGGGGAGTAGGGCTTAATTGGTTAAAGAGCTATATTGAAAATAGGAAACAGTTTGTACAAATGGGTGACGTCAAATCAAGTCTTGCGGACATCAAATGCGGTGTTCCGCAAGGTTCGATTTTGGGGCCAAAATTGTTTATTATGTATATTAATGATTTATGTAAAGTTTCTAATATATTGAGATATGTGGTTTTTGCTGATGATACTAACATTTTCTGTTCAGATGAGAACTTACAAAGGTTAATGGAGAAGGTCTCAAATGAATTGGGGAAGCTGAAGCTGTGGTTTGACGCTAACAAACTTTCACTTAATCTGAAAAAAACGAAGTTTATGGTGTTTGGAAATCGAAAAACACATTTAAATACACAGGTTGAGTTAATGATTGATAATATTGTTTTGGAAAGAGTGTTTGAGAACACGTTTTTGGGTGTCAAAATGGACCACAAATTCAGTTGGAAGCCCCATGTGAGTTATGTCAGGTCTAAAGTGTCAAGAAGCATTGGTGTCTTGTGCAAAGTAAAGCACTTTCTAAATCATAAGTCTATGAACACACTATATTGCACCTTGATCCTGCCGCATTTAACATATTGTGTTGAGGTATGGGGAAATACTTACAAGACCACACTGCAGACAATATGCATAATGCAGAAAAGAGCAATAAGGATAGTCAACAATGTAAGTTACTACGATCACACTAATCCGCTGTTCTTAAAATCTAATGCATTGAAGTTTATGGATTTGGTAAAGTTGAAAACAGCCCAAATTTTATTTAAAGCAAGAAACAACCTTTTGCCTGAGAATTTACAGAGGCTATTTAAGAATAGAGATGGGGGTTACGCCTTGAGGGGTGATCTGAATTTAAAGCAACCCAGTGTTTACACTACAATGAAGAGCATGTGCATCTCTGTCTGCGGGGTGAAATTGTGGAATGGACTTCCTGAAGAGCTAAAACATAGTAGAAATGTGTTACAATTCAAAAAAAAGTTTAAAAAGATGATTTTGGACAAATATAGAATTGAGGGCTCATCTTGATTTGGAAACTAAGAAGATAGAAAGGGCTTAAAGGTCAAATTGACCATGGATTTTTGGTTACTACTGTTTTTGCAACTGTTCTTGTGCTTATTGTTTATTTTGAAATTTATTTAAAATTTCTAATTTTGTTATTTGATGTATGATACTGTTTATACCTGACTATATGCAATTGTTAAAGTGAAACAGGGTAGGCAATTTTATAAGCGAGAGCTTCAGCCTATCCTTTTGGTCATATCGAAACAGATGTATTGATTATATTATGAACAATGTACTAACGTGGAATGACCAAATAAATAAATTTCATTCATTCATTCATTCATTCAGGGTCTTGACTTTGTCGACTCTGATGCCATCTGGTAATACCACGTGACCTAGGAACTTGACCTCTGTTCTTAACAAGAAGCATTTGCTGGGCTTCAACTGTAATCCATGTTGCTTCAGACGGTTGAATATAAGATCCAACTTTTTACAGTGTCTTTCGAAGTCTTCAGAGAAAAGGATTATGTCGTCCAAGAATTTTAGCAGAACATCAAAGGCAAGGTCCAAGCACCACCTCCATCAGGCACGGGAACTTGTAGCTGGGGCATTGTATAGCTCGAAAATCATACGTGTCCACTCAAACAGGCGAAATGGAATGGTGACTGCTGTCTTTCCCTGATCATCTTCACTGACCGTGACTTGGAAGTATCTGGCTGTCACGTCCAGTGCCTTAAATAGCCCTTCCTGGCGAGTGCCTAGCTTCTGGATAGCTTAATGTAAGGACTCTAGAGTGAGAGGTGAGAGCACATCCTTTGCGGTAGCCATGTTGACTACACCCCTGGCACGGCTGGCACCCCGATAGGGTAGCTGCTGGCACCTCCTCCTCTTCAGACCAGGTAATAGCCGTTTGCATGAGCTGGATGAAGCTCAGGTCTTTGTCCTATTTGACTTTTCTCTTAATTTCTCTTCTGAGAAAGTCATCACACAAGCCGAGGATGAGCTGCTCCTTCAGGGTGAGGTTGGCATCAGGAATGCGCTTTGGATCCCTCCACTGGACTTTCCTGAGCTTTTCTCATAGGCTAGCTACCGGGTCTGGCCAGGGGCAGCCACTGTGGTGGAGGGAGAGAAAGGGGGAGGAGAAGGGCAGGGTAGATTAGCCTATATGAAATGTTTTAGCTGTCACACGGTTGTCTGTGTGCGTGGCAAATAAAGTCTATAAAGTTCCCCAAAAATCTTATTCCAACTCCTATGTGGATTTCCTGATTACTGATAGCCAAGTTATATAAATAACGAGGAAAAGCGATCGTTTTGGAGAGAACTCTTCAGACTTCATGAGTTGCTACACTCTATAGACTATAACAAATTTATTTTAAAGATGTTTGCTGAAATAACGTAATGTATTGTTATGTTGTGGTTAACCCTTTATATTAGTGGAAGAGATCAAGAGGCAGTGGAAAAATCTAAGGGACACGTATGTCCGTAAAAGGAGGGAAGAGATGGAGAGCATGTTGTAGACGAAACAAACTTTACATAAGTAAAAACGGACACATAATAAGCCCGGTTCAATATTTTGGCAAAGTAATTTAAGCATGCTGTTTTTAACGTTCTGGTAGAGGTAAAAAAAATACGCTTTTGTTCCGTGATGGACCGAATTTTTTATTTTTTTGAACGTTGTTGTGTTTAATGAATGACATCACGAACGAGAACGGATAACCAGGTCGTCATCGCTCGACGAAGAGTAATCCATTTTTATTCGCAGGGATTTTCAACCGCGAAAAAGAACACAAGCTTTTCGTTTTTTCGCATCGTTGCAGGTGTGACAGGTTTTTACGCAAAATATTCGCCGACGAATTTTACGCATTTTTGCCCCGCTTATTCGTTAAGTCCCTGATGTGTAACGGCTTTAAGGTGAAGGCATTTGGGAAATCCCTGCGATTAGCATTGGCTGACTTATTGACCACCGGGTGCTCGCGCTGCCTCTTTGCGTCTCATCTCCGGTCCTCCGTGGCCGATAACCGAGGGTAGATGAGCCCACCTCACTCATGCTTCCTTGTGGAGTGAGGGCTCTTCCTCGGGCGTGCAGGCTGCATGGGCGGGGAGACGAGACAGTGAAGACCCTGGCGAATAGAGTGAACAACAGCACTGGGATAAACTGGGTAGAAGAGGCGGCCGTGTTGCCCTTTTTATTAACTTTATTGCCAGTCGCGCATTTCCGCCACATCGCTGTATGGAATTGTAGTTCCTGTTGACACTACATGAAATGAAAACACTACACTATATGACACTACACTATGTGACAGGTAGGACACTAGGACCCTGTAGCCTAGAACAGATCATGGCAGGAGGGTATAAGAGAGTAGAATCCCGCGAGATTTCAGGACTTCACGTTTGTAAGGAAGTGATTGACGGACACACGTTGCTGACGGTGAACTTTGTTTGTGAAAGAACTGGAGACGTACCTGTTGATGCAGCAGACCCTAGTGAACCAAGCTTCATAGCAGAACCTAGGGAGTGACATTTGCCGTGTGTTTTGTTACCAAAAAACATTTAAGGCATTGACACATGTCATCGGCAGTGAACTGTGTAGAAGAACGTGAGATGTACCTGTGATGCAGCAGACCTGAGTGACCTAAACTTCATACTTACTGGGTGATACAGCAGAATCTGCTGATACACCGGAAACCTGATCAGCCACTGTTTTTCTTCTCCCACGTTAACCACAGGTACATCGACTGTCCCCTTGGAGACGGAGAGGAGGGCACGGGAGATCAACAGGCTCATAGACGGGGGGAATGTATCGGCCCCTGGGCCTTCTGGCCATGTAGTGAGTAACGGTGTCCACCCCGAGGGAAATGGACAATGCGAGAGGTTTAATCGAACTCTTCATGACCTTTTGCGATCCCTCCCAGAGGAGAAGAAACGAAAGTGGCCCCAACTGCTCCCCCAGTTACTGTTTGCGTACAACACCACAGTCCACCAGTCAACTGGTCATTCACCCTACGAACTGATGTTTGGCCAGAAGCCCCAGCTGCCCGTGGACTTACTACTGGGGCAAGCCGATGAAGAGACCGCTTTTACCACACCAGACGACTGGGTGACAAAACATCAGGATCACCTGGCCTCTGTGTATGTAGCTGCCAGGAGGCAGTTGGAAGCAGCCGCTACGTCAAGAGAGCGGCGACAACCCCCAACCACTACATCCATCCTCCCAGTCGGCACCTTAGTCTATCGGAAGAACCATCTACCAGGACGACACAAAATCCAAGACGTGTGGGCATCAACAGTTTACCAAGTGGTGGAATGCCTTGATAACGTAGGCACGGTGTACAAGATTCAGCCCCGGAATAACCCAGGACAGCAGAAGAGCATCCATCGCTCAGAACTAAGGCCGATCACTGCCCAAGGAGCCCCGGTGTCCGAACCACTGACGGTGCCCCCTCCACTCAGTATAGTGGACGAAGCCCCTTCCATCGGGGATGAAACTAAGGATGACGACAGTGACGACAGCCTGTTGTCAGCTTTCGTGGCCCTACCAAGCCAACGAATGGCCCACCCCCAAAATCAGCGGAATCCAGGGCAAGTGGAAAATGATCCAACAGTGCTCACCCAAGACCACTCAGGACCTTCTGTCGAGGATCACCCTCAAACCCCTGAAAGGTCGGTGGCCACCCCGCAGTCCCTGGAGCCAGATGAGGTTGTTGTCAGGCGTTCAAACAGAACCACGGCAGGTCAACATTCGAACCCATTCCACTTACCCCTGCCCTTGGCCCAACCAACCCTACCGCCATCAGTACACTCCCAGCAAGTGACATTCAGGCCATGGAGCTAGTGCGACGACCCCATTTAGTCAGGTTAAGTTATGTCACCGGGACGGTGACCTTTCAATGTGGGGGCGTATGTGACAGGTAGGACACTAGGACCCTGTAGCCTAGAACAGATCATGGCAGGAGGGTATAAGAGAGTAGAATCCCGCGAGATTTCAGGACTTCACGTTTGTAAGGAAGTGATTGACGGACACACGTTGCTGACGGTGAACTTTGTTTGTGAAAGAACTGGAGACGTACCTGTTGATGCAGCAGACCCTAGTGAACCAAGCTTCATAGCAGAACCTAGGGAGTGACATTTGCCGTGTGTTTTGTTACCAAAAAACATTTAAGGCATTGACACATGTCATCGGCAGTGAACTGTGTAGAAGAACGTGAGATGTACCTGTGATGCAGCAGACCTGAGTGACCTAAACTTCATACTTACTGGGTGATACAGCAGAATCTGCTGATACACCGGAAACCTGATCAGCCACTGTTTTTCCTCTGATAGAAAATACTGAAAAAGCGTAGCGTTTGGCTGGTACTCTCTGTTGCCTAGATAAGGTTTAGTGCAGGCCACACAGTTGTTTTATTTATTGTTTTATAGGAACCCCTGTCCGTGTCCCCCCCCTCCCCCACCTTCCCCACCTTCGTGTGTATAATCCAGTGTGTAATAAGCGTGCAGTGTATAACCCAGTGTGCAATAAGCGTGCAGTGTATAACCCAGTGTGCAATAAGCGTGCAGTGTATAACCCAGTGTGTAATAAGCGTGCAGTGTATAACCCAGTGTGCAATAAGCGTGCAGTGTATAACCCAGTGTGCAATAAGCGTGCAGTGTATAACCCAGTGTGCAATAAGCGTGCAGTGTATAACCCAGTGTGCAATAAGCGTGCAGTGTATAACCCAGTGTGCAATAAGCGTGCAGTGTATAACTCAGTGTGCAGTGTATAGCCCCTGGTGTAGCATGTGACTCAGGGTGTAGTGCTTAACCCCTACTTACCCGTATTGCCCCGTTGATGCCCTTTTGTTATTCTCCCTGCTTTCCACTGACCCGTTGGTAGGGTCGGGGTGCAGAAAGCAGTCTTCTCTTTGTCTTTCTCCGCCATTGGTACCTGGTTGTACCCACTTGCCAGGTCAAGAGTCGAGAACCATTTGGCGCCGGTAAGAGCATCCAAGGACTCTTCTATGCGCGGCAGCGGGTAGGCATCTTTTCTTGTCTTGGCGTTGAGTAGTCGGTAGTCTACACAAAGACGTATGTCTCCACACTTCTTCTGGACGACAACGATGGGGGAGGAGTATGGGCTGCAACTCACTCTCACTATGCCTTGCTGTAGTAGTTCTTGTATGTGGGCCTTTACCAGTGAGAACTGAGATGGGGGGAGCCTGCGGTACCGCTGGCGTACGGGGGCCTCGTCCACCAATGGGATCTCATGGTGGATCAAGTTGGTACAGCCCAAGTCCCCGTCATCAAGGCTAAATGCCTCTCGATACCTTGACAGCAAGGTCCTGGCTGCTTGCACGTTGTGGGGGGGCAGATCACGCCATTCCAGCTCCTCCAGCCCAGAGAAGGTAGAGGGGGAAGGAGACTCCGCTGCCATGGAGTGGATGAATACCACCTGGCCCTGGCCCTCATTCTGCTCCTCGACTTGGATGGACTGGGAGGAGGAATGCACGTCGGCCAGATGTAGTGTCCCCAACACCGTTCTTGGTTTCAGCCACTGATCTTCTTCTCCCACGTTAACCACAGGTACATCGACTGTCCCCTTGGAGACGGAGAGGAGGGCACGGGAGATCAACAGGTTTACCGGTAGATGACCTTCCCCATAGGGCAGGGGCTCCAGCAGTACAGTAGCAAGCGCTGGACCTGGACCTTGGTTGCACGTAGCCCGGACAAACTGCAAAGAGCCCGCTGGTATCCTGATTGCAGGACCTGGTGGCGCCACCACCTCGCCCACACAGCCAGTCTCCTGGAGGCGCTCCAGTTGTTGGCATTCGAACAGTGTACGCCTCCATTCCTTCCCGGCCTGTTGGACTAGGGGAGAAGCAAAGAGGCTGTCACCATGCTGCCTGAATAGCTCATGATAGCAACCACCGATGATGTTCATTCCAAGCAGACCAGGCACAGCATGTTTTCGACGCTTAGAAACTGGGTTGGGGGGGTCTCTTACCACCAGGATGCCCATCTGTGGGAGGACTTTACCCAGGACTTCAACATCCAGCTCCACATATCCCAAATACGGGATCTCTAACCCGTTGGCCGCTGTCAGGTGCAACCAATTACAAGCTTTCAGCTGTTCGCTAGTTTGGGGTTTGAGATATTGTTCGAAGAAGCTCTGTGTTACGGTAGTTACCATCGACCCGGTGTCAAGCAAGGACGGCACAACGACCCCACCTATTCTAACCCTGACCACGGAGCACCTCCCGATTAGCCGTGAGTGAAGACTTGCTCTGTTTGAACCTGAGAAACCCCCTCCTGGTGCCTGGCTCCCAACACCAGAGGGCGCTAGTTTCCCTGCTGTTCTACTGATTTCACCCCTGCCCCCCTCTGGTGGACCTGTTCCCTTGACCCTCCACTCACCTCAACCTGGCAAAACCTGGCAATATGACCTGCTCTGTTGCACCGCATACATATTGGTTTACCATCTGGTTGAAAACGGTAGGGCTTTGGCCTATTGCCACTGGGTAAATCTTGGGGAGCTGCGGGATTTTGGGCAGTGGGAGGTGTACTAAGGTGTTTAAGAATGGCGTCAAGTTGGGCTTGCTGTTGACGAAAACACTCTTTCAGTTCCCTGAACTCGTCACTGGGCCTAGCAGTAATCGCGCTAGGGTCGACATTACTATCACCGACTGCTGAAGCGTGGGAATCGCACGAAAACGCTCGCGCCCTTTGCGTATTAACGGGCGGCCCTCGCTTTGCCCATCTGATGGCTGCATTACGGACATCCTTAAACGAGTGGGTTGGGTGCTGTCGAACTAGGTGAGCTAATTCCCGTTGTAATTTATCATCTCGCACATTTTCAATAAACGTATCGCGAGTGACTAAGTCCGGGTTTACAACACCCCATGGGTCTTTACCTTTAAGCAGTTCCATTAATTCTAACAAAGCATGGGAGAATTCACGGATGGACTCGTTTTCACGTTGCCGGCGTTGAAAGAACTGTCTTTGTAATGTAACATATGTTTGATCACAGCCAAAGTTGTCAAGCAGCATTTTAAAAATGGATTCGGGATTGGCTCTATCCTCCGGAGAGCTGAATTTAACTTCCCTTTTAGCCTCCCCATCTAAAAGGTCACAGAGAAAGGCGGCCTGCTCAGTCAGGGAAGTCTGACGCACAGCCAACGACTTCCGCGCTTCCTCCACCCAGTCTTCAACAGTCATGGCATCCTGGGCCATGACCCCTGAAAACCGTGGACATTTCCTCTCCCTTGGTGCGTAAACATACACCCGCTCCGACACTGAATTACTCATGACACCGTTACTCACTACATGGCCAGAAGGCCCAGGGGCCGATACATTCCCCCCGTCTATGAGCCTGTTGTTCTCTGCCTGTAGTTGTTTAACAAGTTCGGTCAAGGACCTGATTTGCTCTTCTGTGTCGGTAGACATTTTAAGGATATTTTTCCTAGACCAATCAATAAAGTAACCTAATTAAAAGCCGGATCCCCACAAAAAAATAAAAGGAAAAAAATGAGATCCACACTTGGTGCACACTGGTGGTGTCGAAGCCACGGCGCGGTGGATGTCCTCTTGGCCTTCTCCTGGACAACCACTGTTTTTCCTCCAACCCTAACTTATTGCTTGGCTATCTCTGTGCCTCCAAAACAAATACAAAAAGCCTCTGAAATCCTGCCGACTACGCCAAATGTGACCCTTGGCCACAATAGATTAGATTACTCAATGACCAAAATGACTACGCCACTCTCTTTAAGGGTGAGAGACCCAGAGCTACTTGTAGTTTAGCCGTACTAGGTTAGATTCCCCACACAAGGCCTCCAATAAAGGAGGGAAAGGAACAGAGGCTTTTGTATCACAAAAGATAACAATTTATTGAGGCGCACACACAACAATAAAACAACATCCAGACCCTACCAACGGGTCAGTGGAAAGCAGGGAGAATAACAAAAGGGCATCAACGGGGCAATACGGGTAAGTAGGGGTTAAGCACTACACCCTGAGTCACATGCTACACCAGGGGCTATACACTGCACACTGAGTTATACACTGCACGCTTATTGCACACTGGGTTATACACTGCACGCTTATTGCACACTGGGTTATACACTGCACGCTTATTGCACACTGGGTTATACACTGCACGCTTATTGCACACTGGGTTATACACTGCACGCTTATTGCACACTGGGTTATACACTGCACGCTTATTACACACTGGGTTATACACTGCACGCTTATTGCACACTGGGTTATACACTGCACGCTTATTGCACACTGGGTTATACACTGCACGCTTATTACACACTGGATTATACACACGAAGGTGGGGAAGGTGGGGGAGGGGGGGGACACGGACAGGGGTTCCTATAAAACAATAAATAAAACAACTGTGTGGCCTGCACTAAACCTTATCTAGGCAACAGAGAGTACCAGCCAAACGCTACGCTTTTTCAGTATTTTCTATCAGAGGAAAAACAGTGGCTGATCAGGTTTCCGGTGTATCAGCAGATTCTGCTGTATCACCCAGTAAGTATGAAGTTTAGGTCACTCAGGTCTGCTGCATCACAGGTACATCTCACGTTCTTCTACACAGTTCACTGCCGATGACATGTGTCAATGCCTTAAATGTTTTTTGGTAACAAAACACACGGCAAATGTCACTCCCTAGGTTCTGCTATGAAGCTTGGTTCACTAGGGTCTGCTGCATCAACAGGTACGTCTCCAGTTCTTTCACAAACAAAGTTCACCGTCAGCAACGTGTGTCCGTCAATCACTTCCTTACAAACGTGAAGTCCTGAAATCTCGCGGGATTCTACTCTCTTATACCCTCCTGCCATGATCTGTTCTAGGCTACAGGGTCCTAGTGTCCTACCTGTCACAACTATATGAAAACATTTGGAGACAACGCTGATGTTCAGAGGGAATTATGGGACGTTGAGCTTTTAAACAGTGCCAGCGCTGGTATGTTCACAAAAAAATACTAAAACATAAAATATACTCGAATCTGGTCCAGAAAAACGACAGTTTGCAAACAGGCGTTATATTGAACAATCCAGAAAATTGACGGTAAGACACAATCACTAGAAATGGTTTAAAAGTAAGTTTTAGTTAACTAGTGCAGTGCCCGTGCCCGTACAAAACATGGCCGTTCGGAACGGGCCGATTGCTTGGCCCCCGGTAACGATGCTTGCAGCTTTCTTGAGAACCGCTCATTCAATCAACTTCACAGTCGACACTGCACTTCCTTGGGTCCTGGGCAATACACGGGGGCTATTTTTAATCATGGCTGTATTCCATTTTAATTCACTTTAGTTTGATTAATGCAATGCTTCTATTGAATGTCTTTATTTGATATGTTTGTTTGTGTGTTGTGGATCTGCCCCACTGTCTATGCCTTTTTTGTTGATGCTGGTCAATATGAAAGGATCTATAACATTTATATTTTATTTTAAACCAGCATATGAATTGAATTGAAATGTATTTTTTTTTATAAATTACATTTTATTATAATTTTTGCATTTTCCATTTTCCTCTCCCTTCCAGTTGGCCCCCCTGGCGCCCCTTGGCGGCCCCCACTTTGAAAACCCCTGCTCTACAACACTGTTATGACCCAACAATACTATCCCAGATGATTTGACATTGGTTGCGTTCAGTCCTAACTGAAGCTAACTGAGGATTTTTGTTTTTGAATCACTTAACGTTCTGCTCTACGTGAGCGCTGAGCAACTGTCAACAACCATCTGAGAGTTTGGAAAAATGGCGACGCTAACGACGTAGCCTACCTCCATCTCTGATCCAAATCCAAAAGTGCTCAGCAACGCTTTGAGTGGTTCAGAGTGATCGAAACTGAGCCACCCGTTAAGTGCATTCTTCGCTCTGAGCGAAGCTGATCCACTCAGTTTGCCTACTTAACGCCTTACTTTTGTGTGCTTTCATCACAATTCATTACTTCTTAGTATCACTTCCAGGTACTTTAGACTACTTACCACAAAATACATCACCATTTTAACACTAGATCCCTTTATACCACCAGTTCCTACCATTTCCACCTTTTATTTTCCACCTCACACTATACCATATTACAATCTTTCTATGCCATTTCCAGCAATTGATAACACTGTGAAGCAGTGAAAGGTGAAACACCTATCATTTCTTTAGGAATTGTTAAGAATCTAGTTTCCATATCCAATTATTCATGTTATTTGTTTTCCAAAAAATGTAGGCTACTTCCATTATATAAAATGTTTCAAGATAAAGCAATATTTACTTGGTATATGTAGTCATTTTTACATGTGAAAGGCACTTACATGTTACATTTCCACAATCTTCAGATGATTTAAATCTAACAAAGGATTGACAGCAAGAATTGGTATGCTATTGGACTATACAGGTTCAGCCATCTTTAGACTTCATGCAATGATCTATAATCAGTAATGAATAGATTTGACAGGGCTGGGTAGATGCACCCCACAGCTTTTAAACAAATCCTGGTCTTACCAGTGAAAGAGGTATTAGTGGGCCAATAGGGGGCATTCGTCCCTCTGCCCATGTTGAAATCCAGTGCCTCAGCTTGGCCACTGTGTGGGAGAAGGTGCTGGCTTTCAGGTGTGTGATGTAAAAACCAAAGTCCTGTGACTCACTCTGGTCATTAAAGCTCCCATGGCAACTATAACAAAAGCATAGGTGTTCACTGTGATTCATTTCAGTAATTGTTTTACATATGCAGGGACAAAACGGTGTTAGTCGAAGAAAAACACAATATGTATACTTGTGTTCATTCATTTTTTATTACTTCCTGTACAACAAATTTTGAAAGAACTCCTCAAACCCAAGGCTTTTTAATATTCAGTTTCCATGTGGCAGTTTCTAAAGGATAATAACTATCTTCAGTGCCTCTTATCAGAGAATGAGAAGAGATACAGCAGCATAATCTATTTCTTTGACGTGTCCTGCCTCTGACCCTGATCCTGGCGGCATGACCATCATCTGTATATTAAACTGCAGTGCCTATACATATAAGCAGATCAACTGTATTTGACTGATAACATTGAAATACAGTGAACACACACTCTCGGGGCACTGGTGCTTTGCATCTGTAGCACACAAGCTGTATGTACATTAACAAATGACTGGTCGATGTGGAAAAACAGTTCACATGAGAATATGCTCGTTTTCACTCATTTTCAACAGTCTGTACTTTGGACTCAGTCTACAATTTTTTTGCCTTTGCTGTTAAAATGTGTCAGAAGACCGACATCAAGGTATGACACTTGATGAGCTGGGGTGATTGTGGAAAAAACATAGAAATGTAGTCTTTCATATATAGCTACAACTGCAATGTACACATTTAATACTGGTGCTAACATACTGCAACAATCTCTTGACAATGCATTTTCCTGGCTCATACCCTGAGGTTTAACAGGGACTGGTGGGTTAGAAACTCTGAGTGTCTCTTTATTTTTTTACTCTTCTTAAATCTCTCATTCCCCACCTAGTGGTCAAAATTGGCATTTTTAAAAGAACATTTAAAAATAACAGAATTAGTGTACATCATACATAATTACAACAACAATAATAATAATTGAATTAGTAGCAGTAGTAATAACAGTATTAGCAGTAATAGTAGTAGTAGTAGTAGTAGTAGTAGTAGTAGTAGTAATAATCTATTGGAAAAAACGTTGATCTCTAATTCTGGGTTTTGCTCATTACACATCATAAGGATAATTATGATGATGATGATGATGATGATTATTACTATTATTACTATATAAACCTATTTTAGAGTTAGCGTTTTTTTATACACATATATATGTACAATATATGTCAAAAGTGTCAGGACAATTCTCAATGTACTTTTGACAGGTACTATATATATAAATGTGTATGCTTATTTATACAAAGGCTTTGTACATTAATTTCATGCATTGTAGCAACTCCCATAGATACATACATCTATATGTCATATATACATATACTCAGTATGCTTGTAATAGAATACTGGGGAGTTGTCTTCATGTTCACACAAATGCTTGCCTTTTAATAGGAGGTAAATATATGGGAGGAATGTGCCAAATTGCTTTACAAGCATTCAGTATATTCACATTAATATACACATCTATAATTTATTGTTTGGCCAACAATAAAATACTCCATGGCAGCACCCCTTTAAGAAACCATAAAGGCAGTGGTTGGACATGTAGTGGGTGTTCTGAGCCACTGTACGGCAGTGTAATTGTTTTCATTTACACACTTAAAATTACTTTAAAAATTGGCCCAACACCTCTCTTTACCGACATCAAGTTCAACAAACCTTATTGTTATTGATAATGATCAATTATTTTCCCACTTTTAAGTTATTTACATGACCCGTTTCGTTTCAATGCATATCTCTCCCTCTTCACTTTTGAAACATCTCCCCTTTGTGTCTTCTCACAAATATCAATTTCTCTTCCATTCAGTTTCTCTGCACCACTAAGAGAAGAATGTCCACAAAAAATCTGTACACAAAAGAATGTCCACTTTCTCTATCCTGCCCTCTTCCCATACTTTGTTTGGTTTCCGTCTGAAGCTTATAAATATTGCCTGTCCTTTACTCCCTCTTAAGCCATCAGCACTATTATCCACCGACCCTCTTTCCTCCTTGTCTCTCTCTTCTTCATCCTCTCTATGAGTATGAGAGGTGTGAGCCATTGGAAATGTGAGAGGTGACCGAGGTACTCCGGCTCAGACCCCCCTCCCCGCCTCCAGAACCCCCTGGCCCCCCACCGGAGGCAGTTCTCCTCAAAGGCTGGGGGCTGTTCCTCAGAGCCATCAGACTGGGGCCCCTCACTGCCAGGCCACCGCCCCCACTCCCACTGTAGCCCCCCTGAGAGGAGGAGGACGAGGAGGACGAGGGCGGGGAAGAGGAGGAGAGGGAAATGGGGGGTGGTGGAGGCGGTGGTGGGAGGAGGGCCAGGGACTGAGAAGAGGAGTGGGAGGGCAAGTGGTGGGAGTGGGCGTGGGAGTGGGACAAATGGCCCCCACCCCCCCCCCATTCCCGCTCCCTCTCCCGCTCTCTCTCTCTCTCCCGGTAAAGGTGCGGGGTACTCTGATGGTGGTAGTGCTGCTGGAGGTAGTGGTGATGGTGGTGGTGGTGGGAGGATGAGGAGGAAGAAGAAGAAGAGGAAGCGGGGGAGTGGGAGGAATGGACTCCCCCGTCTCTGCTGGAGACAGACTCCGCCCGGCTGAACCCGCTGCAGCTGTTCTGGCTCCGCCAGGAGGGCGGCGCCCCTGAGTTCTGCGGATGCACGCCGTGTGTCCAGTGGCTGCCAGAACGTGGAACGGGGCGCGAGGGCCAGCCTCCTGAGGCAGCAGGGGGGTTGGGGTAGCCCTGGTTGAAGGCCTCAGCAGGGATGCCCGTCAGAGCCATATTGCTGAAACCCAGCCGCATGCTCTCCGAGTCAAACGCCTCAATCTCGCGGGCCTGGCGCTCTAGCAGGGTTCTGATACGTTCCGAGCGCTCGTTCTGCAGAGAGAGCATCTCCTCCTCGATCTGAAGAAGGAAGAGAGCTGTCAGCATGGAACAAGTGCGCAGCACTGTGAACAGCACATAACACTTCTGCCCCGCCTCTCACCCTCTGCTCCAGCAGCGCCCGGCGAATGGACACCCTTTGCTCCAGGTCCTTGGCCTCTCGCTCGTGCTGGGAGTCGGTGTGGATCTTAATCTTGCTCTGGTAGGCATTCAGCAGCTCCAGCTCCTGCTGCAGCTGCATGCGCAGCACCTGGTACTCCGCCTCCTGTGACTCATCCAATCGCAGCTGGAGGGAAAAGAATATGGGAGGAGCTGAGTGCAGTAGAATTTAATATCAGGGTAAATCGGCTTTGTTTCGTTTTTTTGTACAGTATATTCGATCTTTCTTTGTATCTCAGTGGTCACGTCTACTATTCATATACTGTAGGTCATACAGTGGGGTGCAGACATTTTTGGCACCCCTGGTCAAAATGCCTTTTACAATTAATATCCAAGTGAACAGAAGCTAACCGGGCCTCTAAATGGTACAAAGTTAAATTTGACACATTTCCTCAAATTTTAAAACAAGATTACTTTTTACATTTACAAAAAAAAAAAAAAAGGAAAATGGCCCATGCAAAGGTTTGGGAACCCTGTCACTTAGTACTTTGTAACTCCTCCTCGGGCAACTATAACAGCTTGCAAACCATCCCTTGTAGCCAGCTAAGAGTCTTTCAATTCTTGCTTTTGGAATTTATCCCCATTCTTCCTGGCAGAACACCTCTAGCTCAAAAATATTATTTGGCCTCCTTGCATGCACTGCACGTTTGAGATCTCTCCACAGATTTTCAATAATAAGTCTGGGGACTTTGGCCATTACAAAACCTGGAGGTACTTCACAGTTGATTTCAAGGTATGCTTTGGATCATTGTCTTGCTGGGATACCCAATCCTCTGTTCAACTTCAATGTCTGGACTGACCTTCGAACATTAGCCTCGAGAATTTCTTGATATTTGGTGGAATCCATTCTTCCACAATATTTCCTGTGCCCCCCGCTGCCACACAACCCCAAAGCATAATGGATCCACCTCCATGCTTAACAATTGGCAAGGTGCTCTTCTCTACAAATGCTTCACCCTTTTTTCTCCAAACACACCTTCTTTGGTTGTGGCCAAAAAGTTCAAATTTGGCTTCATCAGTCCAAAGCACATTGTTCCAAAATGCTTCAAGCTTCTCAAGGTTTTCTTTTGCATACTTAAGGTTTCTTTCTGGAAACTCCGTCATGTAGGTCTTTGCTGTTTAACCCCTTTGCGCAGATGGCAAATATGGTCAATTCTCACCTATTTAGGGGGTGCTCTGTTTAAGGCTTTATTAAGTCCAGGTGTGAGCATCACATAAACTTGGTAAATGGCTTAAATGAAACAAGACAGGTGTACCATTTACAATATGAACTTAGATTTGTTTATTTTTTATAATTTAAGTAAAAATAAAGTGCTACAAATGTAAAGAAACTTTGTAAAAAAAAAATGTTTTTTAAAAATTGTTTTTCTTTAGTTTGCAATGGATAACTGAGAGCTACATATGTGAAACAGGTAAATTTCCTGGATCATAAACACTATGTCCACAAGTGTGCAAAACCTGAGGATGATATGCAGAACTACTAAAGATATACACTGAGCACCATAATTCATTGGACAGTGACATATTTTTTGTTATTTTGGTTCTGTACTCAAGCACTATGAGTTTGAAATGATACAATGATAATGAGGTTGAAGTGCAGACTCTCAGCTTTAATTTGAGGGTATTTACATCCATATGGGATGAACCGGTTAGAAATGATAGAACCTTTCGTACATTACGTACATTTTTGGGCATCAAAAAATCAGTTTAACATAATGTAGAATAAAGTAATAATTTTTTTATATTTGGTCGCATATTCTTTGCATGCCATGACTTCCTGATGTCTGTGACCCAACAATATCAAAAGACTCTTGATATCTTATTTTCTAGTACTCCTACAAGCAATACTATAACCTCTCTGCATTTGAATGGATCGCTATGAGAATTGGGGGGTGGAACTAGATTTAGCTGTAAATTACACTGGAACAGTATGGAATACATGGTTGATGAAATGGTTGTCAAGTCATCAAGAGTCTGAGGTATCAAACAAGCCTCAAACCATCACTCTGCTGCCAGAAATGCAGTAGATATGGATGGATTCAATTTAGTTTCTCCTGACAAATTTTCCTATTGAGGTCAGGAGAAGAAACCCTTCCAGCTCTACATCCATATCTACTGCATATAGCAGGGTGATGGTTTAAGGCTTCTTTGATACCTCAGACCCTTGATGACTGAAAGCCATTTAGCCAACCATGTGTTCCATACTATTCCCATGTAATTTATAGCTTAATCTAGTCCAAACCCCCAATTCCCATAGAGATCCATTCAAATGCAGAAAGGTTAGAGTATCGCTTGTGCGAGTACCTGAAAATAATATATAAGAGTTATTGTTGGGTTACAGACATCAGGAAGTCATGGCATGCAAAGGATATGCAACCAAATATTAAATATGATGACTTTATTTGAATTTATGTTAATTACCAAAACAATGGGTAAAAATTATGTGTAAAAATGGGTACAATTGCGAAAGTAGAAATAGAATGAAAAAGAAATTGTAGTTTGTAACATTATCAATGTCTGGACTGTATATTTTGATCAATTTAATGCTACCTCGGTGAATAAAAGTATGAATTTCTTTCAAAAATAAAGACATTTCTAAGTGACCCCAAACAGTAATGTACATTTTAATTCTGTATGTGGGATGAGAGTTACTGCCTCGATAGAAATGTGTTTCATCACAAAAATCAAACACATGCGTAATTTAATGTGAGCAAAAGATCTATCTTGCCAGCATAACATGTAGTGCCTAAAATGTTTTTATGCTTCTGTAAAATTAAAAGCCATGCTGGCCTATAACAAAGTGAAGGTGAAGGCTGTGGATGTTATAAACCAGTTTTACTCATGTGTGGATTATATTAAAAGGGAATTATTCTTACAGATTACTGACTCCAAAGGATGAGGGTAAAGACAGGTACCATTTTACGTCGCACATCATTTGCTAAATATTTCAAAGCACGAAATATCGTGCGCTTTTCTCCATAATATACTGTATGTTGTTCCAGTGCAATTACATAAGAAACATTGCAAGTTGAATATAAATGTAATTGTAACTCTTCTAGCCCTTTTTGCATCACTAAAACTGAGTGGCACCCTCATTTATGTAGATTTATGTGAATTGCACTATATAATAATATACTTTGTTTCTGACACATTTTCATCCAGTGCCTTCATTCAACTATTCACTGGTGATGTATAGTAACGAAGGATGTGGTCAGTGCTGCACCTATGAAGTTCATTTGCATTCCAAAAATGTCCTTGCATGTACAGGTGCAGCTCAAAAAATTAGAATAACCCTTAAAGGGATCCATCCACATCTACTCCATATCTGGCCGCAGAGTGATGGTTTGGGGCTCGTTTGATACCTTAGACCAGGGGTAGGCAACCCTGTTCCTGGAGAGCCGCAGGGTCTGCTGGTTTTAGTTGTTACTCGCCACTTAATTGATCAATTAAAGCAGTTGATTACACTGTTAACTCGCCTCACCTGGTTTCTCTGGTCTGAGTAATTGTCATATTTAAGGTGAAAACAAAAACCAGCAAACCCTGCGGCTCTCAAGGACCAGGGTTGCCTACCCCTGCCTTAGACCCTTGATGACGTACAGCCATTTCGCCAGTCATGTGTTCCATACTGTACCAGCGAAATTTACAGCTGAATCTAGTCTTACCCCCCAATTCTCATAGAGATCAGTTCAAATGCAGAGAGGTTATAGTATCGCTTGTAACAGTACCTGAAAATAAGATATTGAGTCTTTTGATGTTGATTGGTCACAGACTTCAGGAAGTAACAGCATGCAAAGGATATGCGACCAAATATTAAATATGATACTTTAAAAATATGTTAAAGCAAAATATTCTAATTTTCTGAGACACTGAATTTTGGGTTTCATTAGCTGTAAGCCATAATCATCAAAATTACAAGAAATAAAGGCTTGAAATATTTCACTCTATGTGTAATTAATCTATATAATATATGAGATTCACTTTCTGAAATGAGTGACAAAAAATATTGAACTTTTTCACGATATTCAAATTTTTTGAGCTGCACCTGTATGTTACCAGGTTTGGGTTCAACTGTGCACAAGCCTCTCCAAGTGGTTATTTAACAGGTGCAGTGCTCTAATTCAGGAACCATGAAAATATTGTAATGCAATGGATCAAAGTGGTGTGTGTAGACAGGGACTCTCCTTGCCTTACTCACAGCCTGTGTGGAGAGCATGTCATTGATGGAGTGGTCATACTGCTCTGCCAGGATGGCCAGCTTGCGGGTCTGCTCCTCCTTCAGCCTCTTCAGGACGGCCTTATGGTCCGCCTTAGGAGTGCTCTCCAACAGGTGGTTCCTCAGCGCTTTGTACTGACGGGTCTGGATTTTACATGTGTCCTGGAACTGACGTTTGATCTGCAGTTCTTTGGACTAGAGAGAGAGAGAGGTGTTCACAGACTTCCCCCCCTTAACTGTGTGTGTATGTGCAGGAACAATGAAGATAAGCAGATCCCAGTGCTAACATGAGCGGGGGAGAAGGAAACCATCCCTTACTTAGTTTGTCGAATGTCAAAATTTGTCAGCAAGAGTTAACATTCAACATGAAACCTAAAAGGGGTGAAGAGCTGGCAGGTGAGGCTTTCACTGGAAGGTAAGAAACTTAACAGCACTTACAAGGCAGATTCTACTCCAATTTTCTAGAGAATAAGTTTCGTTCTGAGGAACAGGCTGTGCACAGAAAATATGAAAGACTAATTCAAACTTGCACATTACATGCAAGCATAATACATTACTATGGTAGACACCAAGATGTCTTCTCATTGACCTTAAAAACAACTACCAGACACAGTGTGAATATTCCAGTGTCAGCTAATTTTAAGTGTGACAGAATGTGTGAGGAAAGTGACACAAGGTAATATTAGTAAATGAATCATTTGTTTATACAAATATACTACCTGAATACAGACCCATTGTCCTGCTCCTATGCTGACTTCTTCAACTTTCCACAGAGCTTTTTTATTAATTTATTTTTTTTATTCTAAATGTCTTGTTCAGTTAATGTATTCACAAGGTTATGACTTCTGAAAGGTCTGTGTTAAGTGATGTGGGGGTCAAATAATGCTGAAACCAGGGTGAATGAGAAGACAGGGAGGTGACAACAGTGGAGGAAGAAACAGGGTATAGACACAATATGGGTGAAGACACAGTTCAGAACATTTCAGCTACAGCAGCACAATCAGACAGACTAGTTTTCGCTCCAAGTGCAGCAACATCTCTGAAGTGGAGACATGACTCTTCACAGTTAGCAATCAAGAATGTCAAAAGCAGAGAAATCATTAGGTCAGAAAAACCGTACAGTGACAGAAAGAAAAAGAGAGTGAGAGGTTGAGGAGAGGTGGAGGAAAGGTTGAGGGGGGGATGCATGTGTAATGCATGTGCTTGCTAGAACCACCCACTAGAGGCAGAAATAATTTGATTGGTCCTATTGCGTTCTAACACTTCTAAGCACTCCATCTGTATAGCAAAGTCTTGACCGAATATATAAATCAAAATGATAATGAAGGAAATGATAAAGAAATAACAAATGAATAAATATAAAAATGACCAAGACAAACAAACTAAAATGATTTTTCAACAAAAAAGAACATTTATTTCTGAGTTGAGGAAATTTGAAATTATAATGAAATATTACATATACTAACATACAGACACACATCCACACAAATTATGAAATGCAGACTAAATGACCACACACACACACACAAACAATGCAGTATTAATCATATAAATACTGCATACACCAAATAGATTGATATAAATCTCATAAAGGTTTTTTTTATATAAAAACAATACAAATAAATTACATAAAACAAGACAAATAGAACTTATAAACATAACAATAACACGAACTTATAAAGTACATTCACGTTGAACTGAAACTGATGAGCAGCAAACTGCTTAGGGATTTCTAGTGCAGACTCAATTCAAGCGAATGTACTCTGGTTTTACAACAACATGGACAGCATAAATTCATGCACATCAGGGGCACTGTAATACATACTTGTGAAAAACCGAGTCGGAGTACAGCAATCCAGTCCCAATTTCTTAGTAGCAATTTTGCACTCTTAAATACACCATTTAACGTGTATACACAATACACCACTTAAACACAATAGATTTAATCCACCCTCCCAAGACTTCTGAAGACGAATGGAGTGCAGGATTCCTACAGAAGATAGCATGGGATGGGAAATGCACATTTTATGGCTCTTGCAGACAAAAACACCCCAATAAAAATGAAAAAAATTGAAGATTGTACAGAAAATGTAGAGAACATGACAAAATGAACAAGAACATTTGAATAAAACTTTACTGTTTTCGTAAAGTGTTCATAGTCTTAAGTAATGTCTCCCAAATGCAAGCATTTAAGGACTCAAAAACAGTGCAAAATTCAAAGTGTAATAATTTCTTCATTGGATACGTTTCTTTGTACTGCCTCAAATTCTCAAGCTCCATCTCCATAAAATTTGGTTTATTTCGTCATTGCTTTTAATTATGGCTTTACACATTCAATTACTATAAAGATTATCTTTAAGTTTTTAAATAAACTTAATCAATATTTTAAAAGAAGAAATTACATTATTCAACAATAATGCAACTTAAATCTAGAATAATTTCTAAATCTTACTGATATGGAGGTATTCTTTGCTTATTATAAAAATTGTATTAACAAGCTAACTATTCAAGTGAACAGTTAATTAAAACAGACTTAACTTATATTACTTCATTAATAATAGCATAACAAAACAAACACTTGTTTACATGGTAAAACTTTTGAAATATGAATTATTGCTAATGATGCAATAATTTAAATGTTTATCATTTTTTTAAAAAGAAAAGAAAAAACACTTAAAACACATGTCGACCAATCATCTTCCTCCTCTCTCCTTCCTTGGTATCCCATTAGCCTTGAGGCCAATAACAACTCTCCTACAGATTATTATTATAATCATATGATTCTGCACTAGCCAATAATGCTTAATTACTGACAAATGAATTATCATACTTTCATTTACTTGCCAAACCAATCAACTATTTTTTTTTCAATACCTACAAATCAAACACTTACTTTCAGACTTATGACAACAATGTCATGCGCTCCCATTTCAGTATTACCCAAGCAACCTTCCTTCTAACAGCTGAACATTGAAGAAAACACAAATTCACATCTGCTCACTAGAAAAAGAGTTCACTCTGTAGTGACTATTACAGGCTCACTGGAAAAAGAGTTCACTCTGTGGTGACTATTACAGGCTCACTGGAAAAAGAGTTCACTCTGTGGTGACTATTACAGGCTCACTGGAAAAAGAGTTCACTCTGTGGTGACTATTATAGGCTCACTGGAAAAAGAGTTCACTCTGTGGTGACTATTACAGGCTCACTGAAAAAAGAGTTCACTCTGTGGTGACTATTATAGGCTCACTGGAAAAAGAGTTCACTCTGTGGTGACTATTACAGGCTCACTGGAAAAAGAGTTCACTCTGTGGTGACTATTACAGGCTCACTGGAAAAAGAGTTCACGCTTAGGTGAATTAAGATACTGAGCATCAAAAGCAACTTGACACTCAATGTTTTTGGAATAGAAGGAATTTGCATAACGACAAAATGTTTGGCATCAATTTGATTGTATTATGTGTTATTGTCTTTCATGACTGACCACAATACCCACATATCTCAAACTATTCTATAAGTACCACATCACCTAATCAGAGGTGACTGAGCACAGATGAGGCCATTTACTCTAGAGTGTGAAGGCCTGTGAAATCAAATGCCAGCGTTTATTAAGAGAACAATAAGTATACTGGAAGCTTGACCAAGCTAGTGCACTGCAGCTCATCATCTGGGCTGTTCACAGCCTGCCAATCTTCATCTACCAAGTTGTTACAACAAAAATAGTCCTGTCAATAAAAAGGCCTGATCACATCACCGTGACCAAAATGTGCAGGCATGAACGATCAATCAATCCAACAGATGCCAAAATCAATTAATCAATATTCAAAATCCAGTTTTACTGAGCACACGCACATGTATAAGAGTGTGTATAACGCTTCCTTTGATGCTTAATATAAAATATGTGGCTATAATAAGGTGGCATAATGTGAAATTTTAACCTCAATACAAATAAAATTGAACCAAAACATTGAAATCCTATTCCCAAACCACCGATCTGATCCAGTCCAGTGTTCAAAGTCCACGCTACATAATGAAGATGGAGCCCTGCAATCCATTAACAATTTGATGCATCTGCCCCCGAACGTCCGATTATGCTGAATGAACTGACAGATAATTAAGTTCCAATTAAGGCGGTAACTTGTCTATCTAGGAATTTGAAATGATTGAATAGTTAAAATCTCTCATGTAAGTAATGAAGGCAGTTGAAATATCTGGGCTGGGTGGGAACCAATGCACAGTCTATGTCTGCACAGCACCCTTAATAAGAGTGCATGCACTGTAGTGTCTATTACAATATGTTGCGGGTGTGTCATTTCCTAGGATACTGTTGCCAAAACAACCCTTCATAACTGGCAACCATATTAAAAGTTAATTGACATAATGAGGAAAGAAACCTTAAGACTTATTTAGAACATAACATTTAACATTCAACATTACACCACCGTGGCATTATCAAAAACCATACAAACAGCATGTTTCTTTTAGAATAACAAACTAAACCGTATAAACTTTTACAAAAAGCAGAATATGGATTGATGCTGGAACTACACTGAGCTTCAGACAATGGTTGGGGAGAAGAGAGGATGCATGCACACATGTTAATACTCACATACCAGAGGAGGCACAAAACTTACCTTTTTTTTTTGTTTTTTTTTGTTGTCTTTTCACCCTTTCTCTCCTAATTTGGAATGCCCAATAGCACTCATTACTGGGTCATGCGCTACTGATTCGGGAGAGCACAGACAAGCACATGCTCCCCTCCGAAGCACACAATGCCAAGCACCACTTAGCAAGTCAGTCTCGCAGAGATGAGTCCAAGGAAGGCCCTTGTGGGCAGCTAAACAGGCGGACTTGCAGGTGTCCGACTGACCAACGGGGGTCACTAGAGAAGAACGATATGCAAATCCCTGCTAACTGAACTGTCCATAACCCCGAGGCAACGCTACCGCCAATTATGCTACCATGAGGCCCATCCAAGCACTAGAATTTGAATGCCACCTTAACTGGGTAAGCCACCCAGAAGCCCCAAAACTTATCTTTAAGATAATCATTGCACTGAACCCATTTCAGTTTATTTCCCTTAGTTAATAATCCAGCAATCAGAAGCATTCACAGAATGAATACCAATTGATAAAATGTGTTATCAATATTCCCAGAAATTGGACAAAAAACAAAGAGCGCTATTGTCCAAAGTTTAACCTGTGGATATAAAAAAATGCTGCACAGGTTTTTAATATAAAAAAACAGTAATACCATCACAAGATAATATTGGTATCACCCTATCTTGGTATTGATTATTCAATGAATTAATTGGATGCTAAAATGTATTGTTAATTGAGGACAGTTAATGAGAACATGTAGAGAGGTATGATCAGTTTAAAGCTAAGGCCTGCACCTCCTCTGTTTCCAGCACACAAACCACCACTGACACACACACAGAAAACTAGTGACATACACACATTCACAGATGTTTTTTGGGGTTGGTGCTGGGCACAGCAACAGTGAATCACATGATTTAAGAATAAGACATACACAAGTGCAAGTCACACACGTACACATACGTACAGACAGACAGACACTGAAAGACACGTTTGCAATCACACTTGCACACACCTTCTCTCCTCTGTACTATCTCCAGGGAACCACCTTGCCTCTCACGCTTCTCTCTGAAGCTGTTCGTCTCAACCCACACTCCCACCTACCCCCTTCTCTAAACCACTTGTCCCTCTCCTCCCTCCTCCTCCTCTCCGTTTCTCTTTGTCTACTCTGCCTCGCTCTCTGTTCCCGCACTGACCTAGGCAACAGCCGGGGTAACCTGCTGGCTCTCTCTTCTCTCAACAAACCAAAGGCCCTCAATTTAGTCAAGTAGCCCTGCGGCAGTTCTCTGAGGACCCGGCTGGCCAGCTTCAGCACTACAGAGTTTGCCCAGTCAGCAAGGACCCCTATCGGGCGTCTAAGAAAACGCCTGACCCAAAGCAAACATCTAGACGCTAAAGAGCATTGATTTTGCTTGGAGTGATACTCCACAGGGAGGGTTCTGAGTGGGACAGGGATTTTGGACTGGCGTACACCCCAATTTCTGCCTGCTTTTGGGAACATGTCATACAAACTCCTCTCAGCCAGACCGCCCAGAAGCGACTGACAAACTGTGAATAAGGGCTTGGGGAGTCGGAACAGAAATCTGACCCACAAGAGGTTGAGTTTCTTTGGGGCTTTTTGAAGGAAAACCCGGGCAGGGCGGACCACCAGGACCACAAGAAGGTAGAGGGAGAGGAAAAGGGAAGGCGAACAAAGGAAAGAGGCTGAGACCAGGGCTACAGGGACGTAATAGAGGCCTAGGCTTAGGGAGAGACCCAGGCTGAAGAGGCCACAGCCCCAAAGAGCCAGAGACAAGTAGAGGGAGAGAGAGACGGAGCAGCAGGACCTCAGGAAGAGGTAGGAAAAGAAAAGGGCTAGGAGGGCGAGCTCTCCAGACAGGAGGAGCGAGGCCAGAGAGGGGAGCGGAGGAGAGCGGCGGAGAGAGAGCAGAAAGACGGAGAGGAACAGGAGAACAGGGAGAGACGGGTGAACTGCGGCGGACAGGGAGAGAAGGAGGCAGATGGCGTGGGAGAAGAGGGAGGGGAGTGATGACTGGGTGGGCGGTGGAGAGGGAGGGGAAGAGAGGGTAGGGGGTTCCAGTTCTAAAGAGTCGGAGAAGTAGAATTCGGAGAGCTCGTCGGGCGCCCGCACTCTCCTCCGCTCGGCTCTCTGCCCCTGCTCCAGAGAAAGCGAGATCAGCTCTGAGGGACACCCGTCCGCCACGCCCCGGCCCTCCTCATCGACGTCAGACTCAGTTTCGGTTTGACTCCCTTCTTCATCCTCCCATTCCACTTCCTCCAGTAACCTCTCACCCCTCCCTGCCTCTCCGCCTCTCCACTGCTCCTCAGCCACCATCGCCTCATCTTTCTCCTGCGCTTCAAGACTCTCTCTTTCCTCCTCAACCTCTCTCCCCCTCTCTGTGTCAGCGCAATCAGCAGAGCTTGCATTGCTGCTCTCCTCCCTGTGTTCCTCTGCTTCCTGCACTTCACAGCAAATGGAAGCAGCAGCTTCTGTCTCTGTTTTCACTTCCTCATTCCCTTCTTTCCTACCCTTGTCTTCTCTCTCTGAGTCCAGGTCAGTTACACCCTCCGCCCATCCATCTTCAAAGTCCTCTCTCACAGCACTACAGTCACTTGCAGCCCCATCGTTCTCTCCGCCCACCGCTCCTTCACCTCCTTTAAGGTCCTCTCCCTCTGCCTTGCCTTCCTGGGCGCCGGGCCCTCCCTCCCTTGTGCTGGCACTTGGGTCCCCGTCCCCTCTGTCAGGCTCCTCCCCCTCCCCTAGCTGCTGCTGCTCAGTCTCACTCACTTTGAGGCTCTTGGGCTGTTGGCGCACCTCCACGGCGTGCTTCTGACGCAGCTCCTGCTCGCGCCGCTTGTTGTACTCCAGCTGGTTGGTGAGCTCGGTCTGGTGCTGCGTGCGGATGAGGTCAGCGCGCGTCCGCTGCACAGAGCCCAGCTGCCGAAACTCCAGCTCCTGGGTAGACTCGTGGTGCCGCAGAAGCATGGCGCAGTCCAGGTCTTTCTGCGTCTGCTTCTTATTCAGGTCCTGGGAGGGCGGGAACGGAAAAGAAGAAGGGGCGGGGGGGGCGTCAGGTCAGAAAGTGACTCAAGTTTCCACTTAAAGTCACTTTAACTAAACTAAATTAACTGACGGTCAAGAAAAATGAGGCAAAGGCAAGTCTGACGTGTACATGGAGCCTGTCAGTGGAAAGTTTTTCAACCAGCACCCACTACAGGAGGTACACAACAGAGACGAACAGCAGTTGGAGAAGGGCAGGCAGACTGAAACTGACAGAGTGCAGGACAGTGCGCGCAGTACCTCTCTCAGCAGGTCCTGCTCCAGGTTGTGTCGGGCCAAAAGCATCTTCCTCTTATACTGCCTGCACTGCAGCTCGTAGTACTGCCTCTGCCTGCGCAGCAGCCCCGCCTCCTCCTCCGCCTGCAGCTGCTGCAGACACTCCTTCTGCCGCACCAGCCACTCCTGCTTCTCCCGCTTGGGCGTGGACTGGTTCTCATTCAGCTCCTGTGCGTAGAGGGAGGAGTTAAAACAGGCGCACTGAGCGCAGAGCTGCTCACGTGTCCATACCACGGCACCACTTAAATGCACAAACATACCGAGGAGAGTCACAGATTAGTATCTTTGCTTACAATGGAAAAACCGGAGCTGTCGGAGAAACTGGGCAGTGAAAAAGTGAAATAAATGCAAACAGATAGCTGGCCACATTATTTAAGATCAGGACGCCAGGTTCACACTGATGCAGCCAGCTAACTTATTAGCGAACCTGTTTTTTCACGTCAATGACGGCCTCACTAACTTGCTTGCTGGTTAGTGAACATAGATGGTCAACTAGCCATCTAGAAAGCAAGCTTAACTTGCTAGCAAGGTAATAGGAGAGCTAGTTGGCTAAGTTAATTCAGGTTAATGTCTTCAAAATAATTTGGTTCGTTTTACTGTGACTATATTATTATTCCAGCAATATCAGTATTTGTAGTTAAAGGGAAATTCACACATGTTTTGATGCTTCCACATACCCAGAGTGCTATCTATCCATCCAGGTAGTTTCGCTGAGAACTCAGTTTTCTAGTTTTGTAGATATCCGCTGAAAATCACATCGACTTCATCCTGATATGACCTTAATGTGCCCAAAGTTTGAATTGGTCAAAATGCAAAAAATGTACATTTGAAAAAATCAACAGCAATGTCAATTTCAAAGTGCTTTGTATAATGACACGGTTACTCATGAACATATACAGACCTTATTGTGCACGTTTTTTTAATTTTTTTTAATTTTAATTTTTAAAAAACTACTTTCTACCGAATTATGCCAACTGAGTATATGCCAATATATACGCACAAAGTCTTAACCAAAGCACTCCAGTATTCTGGGGCTTTGATCAACACAGTGCACCATACAATACTGTTGTGCTTTCCTTGATACTTTACTGTGCTGTTGATGTTTTCAAATGTACATTTTTGAAACTTTGGACACGTTGAGCTGTTTATCAGGGTGATATCACAGTGAGCTGCAATGGATATCTACAAAACTAGTGAGTTCTCAGCAAAACTAACGGAATGGATAGACTGTACTTATTTCAGTGGGAAATTAGGTACATTTTTCCACTGAAATAATGAGGAGTGTTCACGTGATCACTCTAGAGGGCCACAGGAGTGTTATAACCGAAGGAAAGGAATGGGAGTGAAGGTGTTTCAGCCAAGCTGCTTTTCTGTTTTTTTGTACCTCTTTGAGCTGCTCTTTGCGCTGGCGGTATTGGCGCTTCTGGGACTCCAGCAGGCTGGTGAGCTCCTTCTTCTGCTGGCTCAGGATGTGCTGTTGGAACTTCTTCTCCTCAGTCAGTACCCCCTTTGTCTGTAGACAATCAGACAAATAGAGAGTATGGGCTACCTTGGCTTTGTGTGTCTTTCTGTTGTGCCTGCAGCAACATGACATTGCTGTAATACAGTGGTGTTTTCCTATAGAATTCTATGGGAAAAAAATAAAAAAAAAATAAAAAAAAAATCAGAAAAAAACAACTTGAACAAAGTGATCCATCCAAATCTACTACTACTCTACTGGCAGTAGACTGATGGTTTGAGGCTCGTTTGATACCTCAGACCCTTGATCCATTCCCTTGATACCTCAGACCCAATTCCCATAGCGATCCATTCAAATGCAGAAAGGTTATTGTATCGCTTCTAAGAGTACCTGAAAAAAAGAGACCAGGAAGTCATGGCATGCAAAGGATATGCAACCAAATATAAAATATGACGACTTTAATTTTATGTTAATTTGTCCAATTACTTTTGGTGCCCTAAAATGGGTGGGGGGGATTGGGGGGCTATGTGCAAAAATGGCTAAAAGGTTCACCTGATGGATGTAAAAACCCTCAAATAAACACACACTCTCTCTCACACTCACACACACAATATATATATATATACACACACACACACACACACACACACGCAGTATATACTCACACTCTGCTGCCAGATATGCAGTAGATATGGATGGATCACTTTAGGGGTCGTTTCTTCCTCCCTGGGAAGGGCGTGCATGACGGCAAGTCCTAACATTAACGTTACTAAAAAAATGCCGTAACGGTCCCAATTTACTAGAAAAGTATTGCGATACCCAGCCGTTAAAAACGGTCCAAAACTCAATTTTATTAGTATCGATACTTTTAGAATAATAGTGACTGATGCCGTATTTTCTATGAGTTGAGTGGAAGCGCGACCGGAGCAGTGGGTGCGTGAGCGCATGCTTTGTGTAATGGGTGTGTCAACAGTGTCAGCTGAAGTCCTGGAGGAGATAGTGTCAGAGAAATGGGAATTGGACCTGTCAAAAATGGTTGGTATAACCACAGACAACACCTCTAACAATAAAAAGGCATTTGAAGTCTACAATTGGATACCATCTTTGGCCATAACCTGCATCTAGCTGTAAGCAAGGCTATGGGCCTGGACTGTGTCTCTGCATGCCTGTCCAGACTCCGGAAGACATTGTCTGCCTTTTCCAGGTCAAACAAAATGATGAGGACTTTGAAAGAGAAACAGAAGACCTTGAAGCTACCTGAGCACAAGCTCATTCATGATGAGCCTACGTGACGGAACTCCACCTTTGAGATGGTGGACAGATACTGTGAACAGACAAGCCATCTGTGCCGTTTTGTCTGAAAATCGGAAGAAGTGGCACCTGATGCCTAAAGACTCAGACATTACAACACTAGAAATTGTGAGAGAGGTCCTTGCCCCACTAAGCAGCTTCACAGATGCATTAAGTGGAGAGAAGGACCCCACATTGTCTTCAGTGCTGCCCCTGAAATGGAAAATATTTTCCTGTTTGACAGAGAAGGATGGAGACAGCACTCTTACATGTGACATGAGACAAAATAAGAGCCGACTTCACAGCGAGATATGAAAGCAGACTGCTGGACACTGTCTTTAACACTGCAACCTTCCTCAACCCAAGATTTAAGGACACATTTGTAACCATGGAGGAAGAGGTGAAGGTGATACTTTTGCAGAAAACTGATGTAGCTCCACGAAAGCCAGAGGATCAGGTCCAAGAGGCAGAGCAGCAGCAACAGGAAGCACAAGAAGCAAAAAAAAAGAAGAAAACCAGACTTGAAAAGCCTGCTGTCCACCATCAAGTTTGAGAAGAGGGAGGAGTCAGAGGCAGAAGGGGCTGAGGGTGGGACTGGGAGAGTGGGTTATCCCAAATCCTCTGCTGACCAACTTATCTGTGAATTTTTGTTGTACAAACAAATTAGAGATAAATGCTTATGAAGACCCACTCACCTGGTGGAAGAACCATGAAGCCACCCTGCCCACTCTTGCACATTTTGCTAGACAGTATCTGTGCATTCCAGCCTCAAGCTGTGCTTCACTGTTCAGCACATCAGGCATTATCTGTAGTCCTAGACGCATTAGGCTGACTGAGGAGCACATTGACTTGCTTGTTTTCCTTGCTAAGAACCAAAGAACTGTCCAGAAAATAAGTCAACGTTTGTTAGAGAAAAAGACCCCATGTAGTGATATTCACATATCACATAAAAATATCTTTCTATTGTGAACCAATTTAATTTTTGTTAAAACATATAGCTATATAGCTCAGCAGCTGTAACAGAATCATTTTTATTATTTAAGTTTCAACAGTGTCAAAATAGTTTGTTATTTTATTAATAAAATAAAAAAATGTTTTAGAACATGGCTAATCAAACCATGTTCTAAAACTCTCATATAGGTTAACATGTATACAAAGATTAATTCAAATCTAAAATGGTGAGGACAGAAAGTGATAGATTTCTGAATAAATGCCCCAGGAATGACTGAGTGTAGGCTATGTATTCACAATAGTCTAGCTAACGGCTTCCACACATGCGTGAAATGCTATTATGCGTTAGATCCCAGTACTTCCGGTAGCAGATAGACAACAATTCTTTCCAATCATTGACAAGATGTTCTGCATTTTATGAATTGTTTTTGCGCTTTATGATTTGTTCATTTGTCTTGCCCTTCACGGCCATCGTAACTGACCAGCGGCCAATACCGCCAAAGCGCAGGATTACCCTCAGCTGACCTTCTCCTACAGCGATTCCAGCTCTTCATTTCCCATGGGTCCTTACCTCCTTGTCCAGGATGACCAGGTGCTTCTTGCCCAACTTCTCGCCCTCCCCGCCGAAGCTGTTCCTCTGGGTCTCCAGCTCCTTGTCCAGCCGAAGCTGGTGCTCGTCCATCTCGGTCTTCAGCTTGTTCTCCAGGCCCATCAGCTGCTTCTGGTGCTGCCGCCGCATGCGCTTGTAGCCCGACATCTGCTCCCGCAGCGCCGAGCCCTGCTCGTGCTCCTGGATCTGGCGCGTCACCTGGGAAAGGAGCAGAGCGCTCAGGCCACAGAGAAGGCCCACCGTCCCCCGGGGGCCCCGGGCATATTCATGCCAGTAGCCTGACTGCCCAGGGAATCACTGGTTTAAATGGAGGTGGCACCCACAGGCCCATGCCAGAACATCACTGACGGGGTCTCCCGTGCATGTCTTCTACTTCCCGCTACACTACTTTTGGTTTATCACAGCCAATGATGAGCAGATTTTTGCAAGGCACATATAATAAAGTGTGAATATAGTTTGGAATGTACGACTGTGTTAACTTGAAGGTACCAGGAAAAGGTCATTTGCTATTTGAATGGCAGAAGTAGCATATTTCAGCACAGGAACTGAGAGAAGTGCAAAGATTAGGGACTGAAGCGCAGTAATTCCCTAGACCAGAGGTTCCCAACCTTTTACAACTCGCGGCCCACACGACCGACCACAAAAGCTTCCGCGGCCCCCCTGTGTTTTACAAATGCAATTACACATGTAATAATCGACGCGGAAAATCACGGACAGACCTACACAATGTAACACGGCTTAACGCATTGCTTGTGATTGGGGGAGCTACGGGGGGGCTGGGCTAATGAATTTTGACACAACAAACAATAAAAAATAATAACACTAATGTTACAGAAAAAAAAACATTCAATGATCCTGGGCTAATAGGGCTTTACTACATAATTGAAATGCACGTTACTAAATGTTTAACCAGTAGCAACGCAATCACTGCTGTTAATTGAGAATGGACACAGTTAATTCACAAGCCAAATCAAATGCATACAAAACCAATACTGATGTTATGTGTGATTAATCAAATGGTACAGCCAGGCTAATGTTACTCAGAATGTTTTCATAAACAGTTGTAAAACATATCTAAATAAAACTAGATCCCAGAGCCATAATTTACAATGACATAAAAATCTTGTTCGGAATAAAAAAAAGAAAGTCTTCATGTTCACTGCTGTATTTCCTTCGTTTTTGCTTTATGTCTCTTTTCAGTGTCAGACACTGGAGCTGTTTCCTTACTGGTAGATGGACCAGCCTCTGAATCTTTACCTTTGAGAGACCCTGTTTGTAACCACTTATCCATGATAAATTCCTTTGAATAAATTAAAAAAGAGAAATGTTTTAGCACTGACGGTTTAGCTTGCACACAGCTAAAATGGTGGTCACGTCAATCAAACAATTCTCCAGCCGCCGTAGAGACCAAGCAGAGTTCTCCCTAAATCTGATGTCTTATCTGATGTTTTATTTTTAGCAAAAATTATTTAAATATGCGATTTTGAAATTGTTATTTAATTTGGGGGTAATAACCTATTTTTTGACAATTTGTTTTTCAGTTTAAAAAATAAATGACGGCCCCCCTGCAGTAGTGGGCCGCGGCCCACAGGTTAAAAACCTCTGCCCTAGACAGTAGGGAGGACAGTAAAAAGACAAGCCACTTTGCAAAATTGAGCTTAAACATATCTGAAACATATCCATAACATACAAACGTACATTGACACATAAGTAAAAGGAAGCCTACAAATACAAAAAATGGGCTTCCACAATTAGTGTTTTTTATTCATTTATCTTATATCTATTGATATAAATAAAATGGAAAACCTCAGACTAACCAATGCATTTTCATAAAAGCAAGTAAGGTGGCAATTTATTTTCCTGAAGAGAAAACGCACATCGTTCGTGACGTTTATATAATCCTTTCACCATTCACCATTATTTCACCAAAATGCACAAAATCCTTAAATTTCTCAAAATGTCCAAGCACTGTTAGCAATGAACATTGAACATTTGTGTAAATCAAATGGCTGGCCCCTGTGGAAATATGCTCACTAGAACTCTGTATGATGATTTTGAATTACAACCAGGGCTCTGGCGGCAGTGTAGTATAATGGTTAAGGAACTGGACTTGTAACTTAAAGGTTGTAGGTTCGATTCCCAGGTAGGACACTGCCGTTGTACCCTTGAGCAAGGTACTTAACCTGCATTGCTTCAGTATATATCCAGCTGTATCAATGGATAAATGTAATAAGAAGTATGTAAGTCGCTCTGGATAAGAGCGTCTGCTAAAATGCCTATAATGTAATGTAATGTATAATGGCTCTACGATGTTCGACTATTGAGCACAGAGTGATGAAATGTTCATGGTTGTGGGTTCTAAATTGATTTCTGCGGCACAGAAATTACCAGGGAGGCAGTGCGAATGGTGGCAAAGTGGTCCCGGTTGCGGTAGTAACCCCGTCGGCGAGCTCCTGAGGGAGCCTGTGGCTGAGCATCCATCTCGGGCTGGTATGGGTCATCATAGATGTTATCATGGCCCTGAGTCAGAAGGGTGAAAGGTCACCAAACCAAGGCATGGAAATAGCAACTCATTTAATAACCCACAAATACATTTCTACACCTATTACACTCCTGAAACTTGAGACTGAAACTCCTGAAGCAATGTCTCACAGCGACAAACATGTATAGACGCCTACAGCTGCAATGTATACGCTTATTCAGTTGACCCAGCCGTGACTCTTTGGGAAGGAAGCACATCGATTAAAGTGCTCCACAATGGCAAAGTCAAACCATCTTCCCCGTCTCTGCAAGCATTGTATCTATCTACAGTTCTCCTACACTCCTCCGCCCACCTTACCCATGAGGCACTGACCGGGGGCCTGTGTATGACGGAGCTGTTGGAGGTGACGGTGTGCTCTCCCTCCTGCATCATGGCCATCTCGCCGCTGTCGTCCGAGCCGTCCGCCAGGCTGTTGACCGAGCTGCTCTGGGAGCTGGCGCTGATGGACATGGAGGGCACGGAGTGGGAGCTCTCCATGCTGTTCACAGTGCCCGTCTGCAGCATGTACTGCTCCGCCTCCTGATACACGCACACACACACATGCAGAGGAGTTCAGCAACAAACAATGTAGCTGGATGGATCATTTATTTGGTTCACGTGCCCCGTTTATTTTTCTGCAGTAGTAAGGAAGAACGTAGCTTGACGATGTCATAGCAAAACAAGTCTAATTTTGTGTGCTTGATTCTTTACCGTTTTGGGCGCTTTGTTCTCGCTAACATCAAAATGCAACATTTCCAATGTTACTAGGTTTTGAGCCGGCAAATTGCCGGACCAACTCTTCCAGAATTCCAACAACGGTTCTCATTCACAGACGACCCAAAACGATAAAGCTGCGGAACCTTTGGGTGTATGACTGCTGTGTGAAACGGGCTACTGAAGGAGGATTACCTCCTCCTCCTCTCCGACCTCGGGGGCGGGGCCATTGTGCGTCTCCTGGAACAGGATCTTCTTCATCTTGCGGTATTGCAAGTTGTCCAGCTCCCTCACTGCGTCCTTTGTCCGCGCAATCAGGTCTAAGACTACAGACAGGGGGCGCTCTCTACACAGGAACCGGTGCTGTTTCAGGAGTGGGGAAGAGGTCATGTGATACACACATGCACAGGCGCATACTGTGCTCAGTGTGGACTAAGAAATAAGCATCACTGTTTTTAATCACGTTCACACAGTTACAGAAGGGAATGGGGGTTTACCTTGAGCAGCACATCAGAGGTAGGCCTATCTTGGGGGATCTTCTGCAGACAGGAGTCGACAAAATTACGAAAATAATCTGACCTGAGGTAGGAGAAGGAAAATGGACATTAGAGGACAAAGGTTGAGGCACACTGGGAGATGCATATCACACGAATAGAAAGGAATTGGCTTAGACCAGTGTATTCATTTCAGTGAGCCAACAATGTGAAAGTATAACATTTACAGAACAATTTTCTTTATAAAATGGACATTTTCAAACTGAAAATATGTTTTGACATTTAAATATTAAAAACCACCTTCATTTATCAGTAAATACACTCTCTTGTGGAAACCTTTTAGAGATAAGACTGCTGGATATGGCAAAAACAAATATACCACAGCCAATTTGCAGGAAATGCATTTTAATGCCAATCAGCCAGCTCAATATCTGAAGCTACACAGATATTCAGTTCTTTGCTCTTAGGTGCTCTCATTCACTGAACTATTTGGAATAATTATGAATCTGTATAAAACAACATATATAACAAGGAACAGCCATATGAATCGGACCATCTACACAGCTTCATTGGCATGGTCAGGATTCACAAGAGCCCGTGCCTCCACTGGATATACTACTTAGGAGCCCCATATAACATGCTTAACCTCTTTGCGAAGATGGCAAATTTGCTCAATTCTCACCTATTTAGGGGGTGCTCTGTTTAAGGCTTTATAACTCCATGTGTGAGCATCACATAAAGTCAAAATAAAGTGCCACAAAAGCAAAGAAACTGGAAAAATGCAACAACAAAATAAGTTTTTCTTTAGTTTGCAATGAAATACTGAGAGCTACATATGCGAAACGGGTAAATTTAACATTTCCTGGATCATAAAGGATGCATCCATGTGCAAAATCTGAGGATGATATGCAGAACAACTAAAGAGCTATGCTGCAAAATATAGGCAGTCTACCCTGTTGTCCATTAGTGTCTCCAAATGTATCCAAATGGCTAAATTGTGCACTAAATCATAAAATAATTATGTATTTAACTACAAAACTGTTTTTGATCATAAAACTCACTTTTGCATTGAGAAACACACACCACTTTATAACACTATCCGAAACATATACGCGTGGAACAGTTTTATCCAATTGAGGACAGTATATCCTTCTCAACGGTGTTTGCAATTTCTTATTGGATGCTTTGAACCATTAAAGCCCAGCGTAACAGCATTTTAGTTTTATCAGTTTAGTGCAAACCGCTACAGAAATCGCATTCGCTTGCCGAGGTGTAATTGTTTTTTCCTGCTTTAACCGCTTTAAAGGTTTTACTAATTTAGCCAACTCACCAGCATGGCTAGAGTAGCCTCATCCCTGCCTTGTTTACATGGAATCTCACTTTTGCATCATTTTCAAGTGGGAATTATCTTTTCATCAGTATAGGAGGGTAGATATATATGGGTCCAAAACCCTATCCAATACATGTCATACAATAAATAAAATTTGTTTTGTCCATTATAAAGCATATACATTTGCCCCTTCTGATGGTTTAAGATGAAAACATTGATATCACAGTGTTACACACACCTAAATATGTAGCCTAATCATTCACATTTGTACTTCAATAAAACATCATTTTTCCTGTACCCTACAGTATGTATTCTTTTGCCCTGGGATCTCAATTTTCGGGATTTCTTTTTTAGATGTTCCCATTCATAATGACTCCAAAGAAAATTTTACATTCATCTCAGCGCACAGTAAATTGGAGTATTTCCCATTTCCCAGCTGTTTGCGTCATAGTACATTGGCTAGATTAAAAATTCTGTTACGTTGGGCTGTAGTTCATTGTTCAAAGCATCCCAGAAAAAATTGCATACACAGTTGAAAAGAATACACTGTTCTCTATCAGATAAAACAGTTGTGAATAAAACGGGAATGACGTGAAATACTTCAGAGCTGCAGGTACAGTATATTGGGTGTTCCATGCAGACGCTCCATGTTGTGTAATAGCATTCTAAACTGGTGTGTATTTCTCAAACAGATTGTCCAAGACCATAAATGACCACTGAATTTTGAAAAGAAAATCTCTACATGGAACGTCTATCGATTTAATGTTTCTTCCCACTTATGAATAAAAAGCATTGATAAATGATTTCGTAAGACAAAGCGATATCCACGGCTTCAAGAGTCCCAGCCCTCGTGACAAGTGACTCCCTCCTCACCAGTGGTTGGACTGCAGCACGGGGCTCTCATTTTGGGCGATGTGGTATAAGGCACTCATAGCATTCATGTTGAACAGAGGGGGCTTCCTCTCCGCTGGGGGGGAGAGGTAAAATATAAATGTATATTTAAAAGCGGCTTCAAATAAGATACAAATCCCATTCCCCACCACACCATACACACTATATGTACACATCGATGTTGACGATGCCAGGGTTAACTGCTATTTAATCCACACTACGAAAACATAACTCATTGTAGAGGCAGCTGTATTATGCATCGCACTCCTTGTGTTTCAGCCCTTACCCAGTTCTATGCAGGTAATGCCAAGCGACCACACATCCACCTTCCCGTCATATTGCCCTTCGTCCATTGCAAGGATCACCTCTGGTGCCATCCTGCAAGGGAATCCAAGGACAAAGACCTAAGTTAGACATGTGTAAACTCACAGGTCCAGATTATATGAGCGATACATGCATTATTTGATGTTTCTTTATCATTACTCTCAGGGGTACAGCTCTCTCACCAGCAGTGTTCACACTAATGAATGACTCATCATTGTTTGCGCACTGAGGCCATCTCTCGCCTGTGTATGGGTGTAAGTCTGCAGCGTTTTGTGCTTTGTATTTCTTGTGAAGATCGCCAGTACGTCTCACCAGTAGGGTGTGCCCACAAAAGAGTTGGCGGGCGCGATGATGGAGGCGGAGCCGAAATCCCCTAGCTTGACCTGACCAGGCTCAGTCAGCAAGATATTACCTGCCTTCACATCCCTGAGAGGGAGGAGGGAGGGATGGGGAGAGACAGAGAGAGAGAAGGGGTTATAGAGGATCGCTGGAGTCTCCATTACATGATATTAGCTCTAAATGAGAAACAGAGACTTGTTTACCTGTGAATCATGTTGTGTGAGTGAAGATATGCCAAACCCTGCAGTGCACCATGGGTAATAGCAGCAATTTCCACTTCCTGTAGTGGCTTCTTATGAACTGTGCATGAGAGTTGGAGAGAAGATGCAAACGGTTCCATGACCGCATTCAATACCATGTTATTTATAAAAAATAAAATCACCTTCAAAAACACCTTGCAGGAAGTCATATACGAATGGATCTTTAACTCACCTTCCAGGAGGTCAGATGCTGAACCTAGGCAATACTCCATCACCAGCTGTGAGAGAGAGAGAGAGAGATACATTGACTGACTGCAGCACTTCAACAATACAACTGGCGAATAATGTTATAAGGCCTTCAGTCATATGTTTTACTTGGCTATATTATTTTACTTTGCTATATTACAACAACATGCACGCATGCACACGCACACACGCACAGACACACACAGAGACAGACCCAAGCTGTGTGCTCCCTGAGGTAGCATCCTCTATACTCGATAGTGTTGGGGTGTCGCAACTTTTGCAGGAACTTCACTTCTTTGATGATGTCCTGCCATTTCTGCAAAGAAGGAAAATGGTTATAACAGCACAGGGGACTGTCTACTGGACAAATACAATGCTATAATTACTCAAACACAAAATAGTGCATTGGTATTGCAATAAGGGAGCAGAAACAGCGTGTTGGTATTGCAATAAGGGACCAGTAACAGCGCGTTGGTATTGCAATAATGGAGCAGAAACAGCGTGTTGGTATTGCAATAAGGGAGCAGAAACAGGAAGCAAAAAAAAATCTGCTTAGCACTCCATTCCATTACAGGCATTTAGCAGACGCTGTTATCCAGAGCAACTTGACCAACTTTTTAGCATTTTTTACATATTATCCAGCTGGATATATACTGAAGCAATTCAAGTTAAGTACCTTGCTCAAGGGTACAACGGCAGTGTCCTACCTGGGAATCGAACCTGCAACCTTTCGGTTACAAGGCCACTTTCTTAACCATTATACTACACTGCCACTCACTTCGTTAGACTGCTTGCCGCTGTAGGACATCTTCTTTATGGCTACCACCTCATTTGTACGGATGTCGCGAGCCTGGAACAGAAGAAGAGTGAGAGGGGGGTCAATTCCTACAAAAAACTCACAAACTGGACACTCAGCCCATATTCACCAATGTTTTCTTCTCACAAGCAACGGCACAAAAATGCATCCCCTTAATTGGAGGCACAATCGCTTTGTTCCATGACTGTGTAAAGATTAGCACTCTCCTCTGACTGTGGCCTGCTCTCTGCTAGTCCAAATACGCCCACCCCACCGTTTAACGGCCCCTTCCCTTCCCTTACGAAATAGACAGCCCCAAAGCTGCCATGGCCGATCTCCCTCAGGTCAGAGAAGAGCTTCTCGGGGTCCTCCCTGTAGAAGAGCTCGGCCACCTCGGGGTCCTTCAGGCTCCCGGCCCTCACGCTCGCCGGCATGGCCAGCGCCTGCATGGGCCAGAGAGTGTACGGTAAAGTTAATACGCCAAATACACAGACACAGCGACAATGAGAGCACTGTTAGCATTATGAAAGAGGACTGAAACCAAATCTATTCTGTACAAGATAAAGGTTAAAGGGTCCCATGTATGCCAGAATTGAACAAGAAGAGGTTTTTTTTTTTTTTTTTAAATCAGGATTTTAATCCAGGTTAAGCACCTTGCATAAGTGTGTCTCCAACTGACTGGTGACGTAACCCCTTCGCACAGATGGCAAATTTGATCAATTCTCACCTATTTAGGGAGTGCTCTGTTTAAGGCTTTATAACTCCAGGGGCCACATGTATAAAACTCTGAGTAAAAGAATGCGTAAAAGAACGCTCAGGGTGAAAGTCGGAAATCTGCTTAATTTTCGGTCACTATGGCACCATATCACACTGACACGTACATATAGTGTCCAGCATGTGCAGAGGTACGCAGATTCTCACAGCGCGTGTTATTTTATCTGAATTTCTGCGTGGAAACTCTGAGGGCATTTTCCTGCTCAGCACTGTTTATACATGTGGCCCCAGGTGTGAGCATCACATAAACTTGGTAAATGGCTTAAATTAAACAAGACAGGTGTAACATTTACAATACAATACATTTTCATAATTTAAGTCAAAATAAAGTGCCACAAATGCAAAGAAACTTTGGAAAAATGCAACAAAAAAAAAAGAATTATTTAGTTTGCAACAAGAGAGAGCTACATAAGTGAAACAGGTAATATACAGACATGCTCAAATTTGTTGGTACCCCTGGAATAATTTCACATGTTTATTTTGCATTTGAGTGCGCAGGGCTTTTCACAGCATTTTTGGCATACGATCAGGATATTGTTGGGTTTATCTTGTTGCTATGACGGAATTCTAATTTTATATGATATAAACAGTTTAGTACATTGTTAACCCATTCACACAGATGGCAAATTTGGTCCATCTGCCTCTATTTAGATACTGTTCCTTTTATGGCTTTATAACTCCAGGTGTGAGCGTCACAAAAACTTAAAAAATGGCTTAAATGAAGCAAGACAGTTTACAAACCTAACTAATACTAGATTAGTTTTCCTAATTTAGGTAAAAAATAAAGTGGCACATATTCAAAGAAATCTTGGCAAAAACAAAGGTGTTTTCCTTTAATTGCAATAAAATACTGAGAACGACAAATGTAAAACAAGTAAAACTACACATTTCCCGGATCATACACTCCTTGTCCACCAGTGTGCAAGATCTGAGGGTGACGGTGAAGCAGCCTTTAGCTATTATGCTACCCACAGCTGGAACCAACTTCCAGAAGACCTCAGATGTGCTCCAACCATGGCGACATTTAAATCCAGACTAAAAACCTTCTTGTTTTCTTGTGCCTTTAATGGTTACATTTTTATCTTTTGTTTCTTAAATATTTAATTACATTATGCAATTGCTTTTTAGAATGTATTACTTTTTATACATACCTTAAAATAATTATATTGTTGGGGTTTATATCCCATAGGTTTTATTGTTTTGGTTGAAGTCCCCTTGGTTTTATTGTTGGGGTTCAAGTCCACTAGGTTATATTCTTGGGGTTCAAGTCCCCAAGGTAAGGTTCTATAATTGAGGGTTAAGTCCCCAAGAAAAGTTAATTGCTTTTTCTTTCATTCCTTTCCTTTTGTTTTGCTGCCCGGACTCAGAGCGGCGGGCCTAACCACCTGAAAGTGGGTAACTGCCTGGCTGGCTGGCTGCCTGTTCCCCGTTGTTGAAAAGCGCATGCGCAAATTGCTAGTGTTGGAAAGCTAAAAATAAATAAATAAATTATTAAAAAGTATAAAATTTCAATGCCATTACTGTAAAAAGTTTGCTGTCTAACCCTGCTTGCGTTTATGGTGTGAGGTCGGATATCGGAGGTGGTTCATTACTGACATCAGTGCATTCGAGCTGCACAACTGGGGACTTGGCTTCATGGACACCCCTCGCAAGAAAGTTTTGGCTTTGCTAGCAAACATAGTTAAAACAGCTAACTACAACAATAACATTTTAACTTTTAATTGTATATGTTTATCATTCAGTATCCTAACGAAAAGTAAGCAGAACTATTACTTCCAAGCAGATAATTTTTTGACTGTGGTCCCGGTGATGTGCTGTTTTTTTTAATCAGGGGGTGCCCTAAAAAAATCAACTCGTCAAAAAAACTTGTAAAAAAAATATTAGCCTAGTTAAGCGCATAAGCATAATATTTCTGACATTTTTGTTTGTTATTGCATAGAAAACAACCTTCAATGCTTAACGTTAACTCCGGTCCTTTTAAAACAAATCATCCGCCTTTAGATAAACCAGTCCTTGTCGTAAACAAGTGCACAGTAAACCTGTCGTCCCCCACCGATGTGCATGTCGTTATCAAAGATTAAATATTAAAAACGGGTCAACCAAGGCAAAAAATTACCTCAGATTCTTGCAGGGGACATCTTAATCTTCATAACCAAAGGTAAGGTTACGACTTTATTTAATATTTTACTGGAGATTTTTATAGCAAAAGAAGGTTAAGTGGTAACAAACAAATACCACTCGTTTTTTTTCCTGTTGACAGTTTTACTTGTATGTATTCAGGATCTTGGAAGGTGTTTCTTGCTGCTGTGATAGTAAACGATTTTTTGGTGATAAAATAAAACTGTAACTCTCAAATGTGGTCGGGTCCATTGTAGATAACAGTGTAGCAGCATAGCATACTACTTTCATGAATTACAAGCTAATGGTGGCAGATAGAAATGTGGTATTTCGCACGCTGATAGGATATTAAGTACTGATTATGATGACATGCGGGTTATGGTGATAAAATCCATATTCTCGTGGAACTAGCAACATATTTGTGATGTTTTTAAAGTTGAGACGCCGGCATCTCTACCACTAGGGGTCAGCACAAACAAGTTAACTAACTTACGACATTTATTAATTTAACGTTAGGTAGAATCTTTGAGACTGCAAATATTTCACTATCCATGACCACGGCAATTAAATTTCACTTACCAAATTAACATGTAATAAACATCAAATTCGATGAGAATATAAGGAGAAGACAATGAAAAACAATATGTTTGACCACCAAAAATGGGTACAATTGTGTGTGGGTATAACTGAAGAGACAAGATTCAAGTTAAAAGTTTATTAGGCTGGATATGTTGATGGCACCATTTAAAAGGGAAATAAACAGGCTTTCCAACGGTATAAAATTTATTGCCAAGAAGCATTGTTACAACAGAGAAATAATCTACCAAACACAAATTTCCGAACTTTTTGTTCAATGTTTATAAAGGTAGATGCCGCTTTCGCCGCTGTAGAAAGTAGCAGCGATACGTCTGCACGTCCGCCACTTTGAGGCGGGCAAGATCCGCTTCTAAACTACGGGCGTTTTATGGAGAGAAGAGATCTTCCTCTGAAAAAAAAATACTACTCAACTCACTTTTTTTTTATTTTTTTTTTTGTTTGTTTTGTTTGGCTAAAAAACGTAACAAATTTCTCAGACAGCCATTACGTTCTAAAAAAGCCAAAATTTTTTTTTTTTTTTTGTTCATATGTCAAATCAGTTGTGTCATGCTGATTGCTCTGTTGCTAAGAAGCTGCTAGCAAGGCTAAATCTATTAATTATTTATATAGCTTATATTAATATTTATAATTATTATATATTATATATATATATCATGTTATGTACTAGTATAGTTTTAGTACATACAATATTGACCACTACACGTATCACAAAATTTTTTTTTTTTTTTTTTTTTTTTTTTTTTTTTTTGGCCCTTTTTTTTTTTTTTTTTTTTTTGGCATTTTTTTTTTTTTTTTGGGGGGAAAGAAATGAAAAAATGAAAAAAAAAAAAAAAAAAAAAAAAAAAAAAAAAAAAAAAAAAAATAAAATAAAAAAAAAACAAAATTTAAATCAATTATCATTTAATTTTTTTATATACATTTTAATTTATACAAACTTGCAAAAAAATATAAACTAAAAACTAAATATATGTAAAAGTTTGTATTTTAATTAATTCCTTTTTTGGGGGGGGGGGGGGGGGGGGGGGGGGGGGGGGGGGGGGGGGGGGGGGGGGGGGGGGGGCTAATAAAAATGCTAAAATGAAAGAATGAAAAAAAAAAAATGAAAAAAAAAAATGAGTCTTTACTTCATATCATTCATCATGTCAAATTCAAAAAACAATGTACAAAGCCAAAAAAAAAAAAAAAATGTGTCAAAAAAAATAAAACTGCATCACCGCTGTACTATATGATTGTACACGTAGCTATTCAGCAGTGTAAAAAACAAGTGGTTGACGTAAAAGGTTTTTTTTCAAAAAATTTTTAGTTTCATACTTTAGTTCATGTTCGCGCTCTTTGGGCAGATGCTGGGGATGCAGATGCAAAAAAATCCTCCCCTTACTGATCCCCCCTGAAATTTTACGTCATATCTACGATTATTAAATATTTAATTTTTTGTTATTTTATTTAGTTTTATAAAATTCCAGTTTATTATTAAATAAAATTAATATAAATATATAATCTATATAATTAATCATTTTTTTCCAAGTGAGATACATATAGGTTTTTCCCCCCCCATTTCATTCACCACTTAATCCCAATATTCAAAATACACGATTATAATGCTACCAATAGCCTACAGTGCAATCCGTACTTGTACAGTGACACATTTTATGTTGTTTTGGCTCTGTAACGTTACTCCAAAATCCTTGGCCAAACAGCTATGACCTCTTCTTCTGTCTGGGTTCTAGGGAAACCTGGCTGTGACAAAAACAAGTCCATTTCAAAAATACTATTTCGTAATAGTTACTGAATCATAGACTTCAGTGCATAGTCGACAAGCAGCCTAAATACGGCCCAGCCTTTTACGTTTTAAACAAGATTTAGGCTAATTGTCAAAAGCAGTGTCGCGGACGCCACGTAGACTAAAATCTCATAAAGGCACCCTCCAGTAGATAATTTGCTATATACCAACAACACAAAGAATGTGATTATTTTAGTCATTTAAGTCATGCATTGCTTTGATAGCTAATTACTACCTTTTACTAAAAATAATTTAGTAACGTTAACTAACAGCCTAGCTACGTTGGTATGTTTTCATTATCATCTGGGCGATAGCTAGCCTATATGTCCGCTTTTGCAAGCAAGGCGCAAATAAATGACACAAATCACGTACACTAATTTACGTGCCAGTAACCTAAAATACGCAAATAGCTTATGAAAAGTTATCCCACGATCCTTGCTTTTGTCGATTCTTCCGTTTGTTTAGCCAAATCCCACAATTTTGTGTTTTTTTTTCAAGCAACTGATTCCCACCATTGCCTGCCACAATACTTTCAGTCAGCGCAGTTGTACTCCGAGGATCGGGGTTCGCGCCCCGGTCCTGCCATAGCCGAGCGTGGCCGGTGCCCTGTGGAGCGGGCAATTGGCAGCCCGGGTGGGGGGGGGGGGGGGGAGAGAAGAGCTCGCGCACGGCACGGACGACCGAGTTGGAGGTCACGTCACGAGCAGGAGGAGCTCGAGCCCTGTAGCGCCGTGGTGCCCTCCTTCCCTACTACTTCCTACGTTAATACGGGGTTTGTGGGTGGTGGTAGCAGTTGGGTGGTTGTGGGGGCTATGGGGGGAATTGGGGGGGGAATAGGGGTTCAATTGTGAACAGTAGAACACAGCATCTACGTACATATATCTATGGGGGAAGAAGACAGCTTGATCAGAGTGACTGATCTCCTATGTGCTCTATATCGCCATCTGGTGTTCAGAAACTACATAGTATACATTTAATGGGAAAATGCATGTACATTCTACATTTTCCACAAAGAGCAACAAAACACCTAAAGCTCTGAACTCTGTGGATTTAGAAAGTCGACAGTCTGCTGAGTAGAAATGCCAGAGACATCAAGCACAGTTTTTTTATGTACAAAGCAAAATGTACTTGGCTATGGGGAAATGCATTGTAATAGCGCCCCTCTGGTGGTGGGCTCTGGTACATGTGTGACAGACAGACGCACAACGGGGATGAAATTAGTCCCCCTCCACAAGGCAGGGATCCCCTCCCTGTGGAGTAGCTATAATTTTGTTACATCTTTCTTTGTGGAGCTTTGCTCACCCTGAGAACAGCTCATCATTGTTTTACAATGCATTTCAAAATGTAGGCTAATTAATAGATAACTGTCTGCAGTTATTGCTCCAAACTTTAATAATAATACTTACCGTACCTGCACTGTGGCAGGCAGTATCATTGCGATACAGAAGGTGGGGGTGAGGGAATAATAATATTATTCAATAAAAAATTAAAAATGTAACAAAAGAATCTAAAATACACCCGGGCGCGCAAGTTTAAACATCCTGCACTGATCGGGAGCTTATAAATATGCCACTAGCCCCACACCGCATGTATGTTGTCCTACTTTTTTTTGTTGTTGTTGATTTGTAAAGACAATTCATAAATTGTCATAGCTTTGGGGTGCGTTCTACTATCTGAAATCTTCTTTGTAGCGCCACTGATTCCCCAAGTGTTGGATAGTAGTGGCTCTAATAGTGTATTCCAACAAAAACGGAGGTGTTGTTCGGAGCGATAGTATCGTATATCGTAATGTTTCACATGACGGTATTGTGATATTATATTTAATAGACATTGCCCAGTCCTATTGTCCCAATGTGTTCAGAGGCATCTGCATGAGTTCATCAGCCACATTGCCGCTTCTTCCCATTGACACATACAACAGCAGATCAGATCACCTTTTGTTCCAGTTATGTCATCAACAGCCAAGAGGGGGTTAACTACACTTCCCAATATGAAAACAACCATTGTTCTCAGCCTTTAAGGTCACATATCATATTATTGTCACTGCACATCACATCAAACGACATCCTGAAAATGGTCTGCATGGCAACCTTCGCCTCTTAAAGTTTATTATCTATGTACTGAGGTCCTGTTGCCAGTCACTTTGTTAAAAAGCATCAGAAGATGCTGTATGGCACCCTTCAAAAACTGGTTTAAACATTCTTAAGACAATACTGCTGTCATAGACTAATCAGTTGTTACATTTTTAAAATAACAATCAATAGTCATATTTGATCAAGGAAAGAACAGGTAACAGTCAACAGTCAACACAACAACTTAGGTGCTGTTGGCCGGGCAGTGTCGTCAGACCCATTGTTCTCTCGACTCCCTTACAATCCAGTACGTTACCTCTGAATGAATTCAAACACAAAATTCAGGGAAGAATGCTTTGCCTTGGGACCAAACTGCCCTGTATTTCCGTACTATACCCCACTCCCCATCTCTCTTCCTGTTTAAGACAGCCAAGTTCCTCTCCACACTTCCTCACAGCAACAGCGAACAAGCACAGGACAGGCACTCTGCAGTCTTATTCATTTGTGTTGTAAAACCTAGAGTTCTGCTGTTTTGCAAGTTTTAGGCTTCTAAGCCATCAACTGGAAGCATATTGTTCTTGCAGGGATTTTTTTTACCATCAGTTTTCAAGGGTGGTGACTAGGCTACAAATGGTTAGTGTAGAGATGATGTTCACCTGGGTTTGTGATTAAACACAGGAAACATAAGAAGTCTGTAATGATGTCAGAAGTCTGTCAGAGCAGGCTTCAGTGCAGACACATATTTACTCAAAATAGAGAGCCTTGATATGGGGAAATGAAAACTGTCCATCACAATGAAGGCTGAAATGCTTCCCTTCACCTTCGGCATTGTGATTGCAAGAGTTCTCCTCACACAGAGTACTCATGTTTGAGAAGTTGTTTCCATACTGCATCTTTGAAACAAATGCATAGAAGTTGTACACTGCCTGGCAAAAAAAAGTCGGCATTGCACCAGTCATGCATAGTGCCCATTGTACAAGCCTCTGGAGGCAGTGTTATGATCTGGGGTTGCTTCAATTGGTCAGGTCTTGGCTCAGCAACGTTAAAGCAATAAAATGAAGTCAGCTGAGTACCTGAATGTACTGAATGACCAGGTTATCCCATCAATGGGCATATTCCAGGACGACAATGCCAAGATTCATCGGGCTCAAATTGCGAAAGAGTGGTTCAGGGAGCATGAGGAATGATTTTCACACATGAACTGGCTGCCAGAGTTCTGACCTTAACCCCATTGAAAGTCTTTGGGATGTGCTGGAGAAGACTTTACGGAGTGGTTAGACTCTCCCGTCGTCTAAGATCTTGGCCAAAAATGAATGCAACTCTGGACGGAAATAAATGTTGTGACTAGGGTTGGCTCGATGGATGATGTACGTAGCCTATCAATGTAATTTTCTGACATTATAATAAAATAGCAATGATAGCTAGCTTGATCTACGATGTGTCCCACGCCTATTTAGAACAGTGAGATGCAGGCAGCAATTCTTCCCTCGCTGACTCCACCTACTAGCTATGTAATTTACACGCCCACTAAAAAAAAAAAAAACGAATAACGTTATTAATTCCATCTGATCAGAAACTGTTGCAGTGTCGCACAGAAAACTGTAATTCTCTGCATTACATCAATATCATTAGGTTCAATGATTGGGAGAAAGGTTGTGGCGCGAGTAGCCTAATTTTAATTCCAAATTGTGAAGCTCATTGACTGGTTGTAAATTGAAACAAACAGCCTCCAAAACCTAACCAAGCCCAAGACAAGCTCCTGAGAAGGCAGCTGTGTCCAGATTAGTTTACAAGGTGAAACGAACAAGCTGCCGCGACGTGCCCGATATCGCAGACACACAAAAGTGACTAAAAAAAAAAAAAAAAAATGTGTGAAGTCTAAGTTAGCAAGCTAAAAAAATTTCCTGGCTGACATTGACAGGCAGGACAAAAGGGAAGTTTTGTAGGTAAATGCTAACGTTAGGTCGGAAATCATTATCAATCCGACTTTGTCACATCATTGCATCAAGTCTCTCAACGAGAGATGTCTAACTATTATATTAGATAACGTTAACAAAATCATGAGGTTGAGGTAATAATAACAACAATAACTTTATTTTATATAGCTCTTTTTTAAACACTGGGCTATAAAGTGCTGTAGGCTACAAAATAAAAGAACAAAAAACAACATGATAGAGAAGAAATATAGGCCTAATGAAATAAATAAATATAATACAATGTAGTAAAATACAATAAACTGTAATAAAGGCTCAATATATAAAAATAATCAGTTAAAAGCAAGTCCATAAAAGTGAGTTTTCAATTGGGATTTAAAAGATGAGATGGACTTTGCCATTTTGTCTGGAAGGCTGTTCCAGATTCTAGGGGCCCTGACAGCAAAAGCCACATCAACTTTGGATTTCAACCTAAACTTTGGAACAGTGAGTAGAGCTCTGCCCTTGCACCTAAGGCCGCGTGACTGCTGGTAAGGGATGAAAAGCTTGGAGATATAAGAAGGGGCTAGACCATGAAGGGCTTTGTATGTTATCAATAAAATCTTAAAATCAATGCAAAATTTGACAAGGGGACAAGTAACACCAGCTTACTGAAGCTACTGCCAGAATCAGAGGGGACCTGATGCCCCACTACCACCTGTTTTCACAGGATGGAGGTGAAAATGGCCAATATAATACACACCGCTTATTATGTAGCCAAAAAAAGAGCAGCCCTTCACCCGATTCAGAATCTACAGAATCTAACTTTCCAACTGCTACGCGTCCAACAAGGCTTGTGTACGGTTCCAACACACGCACACGTACGGGAATTGTGTAATTGTTGTTAATAAGCTAATAAATCACAAGAATTGTCCTAATCTCTGTCGGTTTAATTTATTTTTTTAATAGGCCATTATTTTCAGTTTCGGACAAGTAAGTCTCGCCTCCAGACAAGTAAAAAATCTAAGATTGACAAGCGGCTCAAAAAGTTAATGTCAAGCCCTGTGCTCTAAAAAAATATATCATTGTTCTCGCTATTATTATAGGAAGCCTTGACAGCTTCCATCTGAGCAGTCTGCACCTCGCTGCCCTTTTGACTTTCTATCCTCCCTGCCCCCCCAAGTCCCTAGTTTAAATAATCCTGTGCTACCCTAAGCATACCCTGGCCCAATGCAGCAGTACCCCTCTGGTTCAGGTGCAACCTGTCACACCTGTACAGGTCACCCCTGTCCCAGAAGGAGTCCCAGTGCCCCATAAATTGAGTCCCCCCACTATCAATAACTCTAATATAGAAGATACATACATACATGATTTTAAATAATGACATTAGTTGAAAATAAATAGGTGAGTTCATATTTAAAAATCAGTATAACTCTAAATCTTTGCATTACTGCGTGTGCCGTGGCCTGCCCGACAAATCTCAGTGGAGCATCCTTTCCTGCTCCATTTTCAATTTTAGTTCTGCTGCCTCGCAACAAATTCTGTGTTGTTTTTTAAATATTTGGTTATTATTATTTGCTCTGTATTTATTATTTTGTTATTATTATTTGTATACAGGCTATTTAGACTAGGGTTGTCACAATGTCCGATAATATCGGATATCGCGATATTTGTTAAAGGCATATCGACAATATCAAAATGGGATATCGTGACAACCCTAACACACAAACAAGCTCACTCCAGTTGCTACCGAGGCAGAAGCAATGGTGGAGAATGAGAGGATGGGCAATGTTTTGGAGTGGTAGGCGGGCGGCACGCAAAGCCTCGTTTGGGCTTATAATGATGCGGCCAGCAAACAACAAATCACACGCTGTACAAATAGTTACCCATGCCATGTAGGCTACTCATTTTACACATGCTGTAGCCAATCACACTAGCTGCAAGATATCAACAATATTGGTTTCCATTTCAATGGGTGATTTGTTACCCTAAGATGAAAGCATTGATTTTTGAATAAAACTGATGTTGGCTTACTAGCTAGCTACCATTTTAGTTTATTTTAGTATAATAAGGATGTTTCCCTTCACCGTTTTATCCTTGTCAGGTCTCTTTGGAATACCTGTAGTCTCAATAGTGGCGATTGGGCTGCACAATACTGTGACAAGTAAAACACAAGAAGAATCTAGATTTACCATTATGTCACATTATTCCTTTTTAACAATCTTTTCTATGGCACTGATTCTTTTATGCATGTTCTCAAATTAAAAGTTAGTCACACCAAACATGTTTTGCTCATGCAGAGCTATGTACTCCTTTCAACCTTTGGCACACTATCTTCAAATGCTACCATAATCGTTTTGTTATATTTTAAATTAATCTACATACATTTTCATTTTACATCATAGGATGCAGGACAATTCAGAGGCAATCAACTACAAACAAGTAAAAACAAACATAACAGAAATGTGCTACTCAAGCAAATGGATTTACCATTGGTTCACCAAAGCAACAGCACCAACTACGGCAAACTCCTGATTCAGCATGCAATAGTAAAGTTTTCTATTTGCTATAGTATGTGAAACAGCCCGCTGATGTAAATTACATTAAAATGTCATGCTAAAAAAGTCATAGTCATCCAGGCCTCTTATCAATTATTTATTATTTTAAACAGCCAAGCTCACAAGCAAAGCTATACAAGGATGCTCTGGACTCATGCTCCCAGAATAATATTAAAGTAAGCACATTGAAAAAATTTGTTATACAAATAGGCCTAAATAAGGCTCCTTCATAAGTCATGATGTCTGTGTTCATCTAATTTTTCCATGAATGTGGAAAGTTAGCGTTGGTTTGAATTTGTGTTATAACGTAAGGGAGGTATTGGCAAACATAGCCAAACGAATACCGGTTATTGATATCGACCATATTGTGCATCCCTAATGTAAGCTTTAAATATCAGGTGTATTTCCTACCATACACGTATAGAGGTACAATGCATCAAGCAGACATACTTTGCTCCCTTTGCATCTGCTTTATGAATACTAACTTTGGCCTGGGGGGTATTTCACAAAGCAGGATTACTGAATTGGCTGGATAACTACACTGAGTGAAACCCAGAACCCTCCCAAATCTGGAACATGGACTGAAGTAAAAAGAGCTGTTCCAGGTTTTATTCAGTGCCGTTATCCAGCTAACTCAGTAATCGTGTTCTGTGAAATACCCCCAAGATGTGAAGAAATCCACCCAGAAATCACTAAAACATTTACCATGAATCAATAAGCATTGTGAACATTAACAGACAATACATCAAACAATCAACACTTAATCAATAGTTTCATCAATTAATCACATGATATTATGTTCTGTTTAGATACCAAGAAAAACGACAGAACAGCCATTAAAGCTACTTTATCTACATGAGGAAATGAGGATTTGAAAAGGTGAAATTTTGATAACCTGAAGGCATGATGCACCTACCCTAGGGCAGGTATGTAGTTATGATACAATCTCATCTACATTGGCTTTGTGCAAACGGTATCCAATCTGCAAACCAGTTGAGACCTGGACTATGGTCATACTTTAGGTTTCAGCCTCCTTGATGCACACAGACTTTTCTATGCCAGACAGACACATCTTACATATATAAATAATGGCACGAAAAGAAAACAAGGCATGGATTTAATCAACAAACTAGAAATTGCAGTGGTCTGCCGTACAACACGTCATTGTTACGTGCTAGCCTATAGACTGACAGCAAAGCTAGCTACATATCGTCGTTGACAAGTCAACCAGCCAGACAGCCTGGAAAAACGGAGCAACAAAAGCAATCCACAAGCGGGAAAAACCATTTGCCTAATCTTTTTTTCTCCCCCCAAATAATCGAAACGGTTGATTGTAACGTAAAGCACAAACTGCCGACGTACAATTAGGGTTCGCTAGACGTAGCTAGTTGACTAACGTAGTAACGTTACTGTACAGCAATCTAGGTAGCCATCTAACGTTAGCTAGCTAGCTAATGATAATATGATTCCCGGAACACCGTCGGCAAGCTCATCTAACGTACAACGGTATTGACAGCAGCGATGATTTAACTTCACCAAGTTAACGTTATGTCATTTGAAGTTGCTTGGGTGGCTAGCTAGCTACATAACGTTATACAACTTAACTGTTAGTTAGCTAACGTTATTATACGCAAAGTTAGCTGGTTTGTTGTATAACGTTAGTTATGATTGGCCTACACTGGCTAGGTAATTCAGATGGATAATTTAGCCTTGTTAGCTAGCATTCTTTATTATTCAAAATCTAGCTAGCTAGCTAGCTAATTACGAACGTTAACGTTAGACTGAACCCAAATAGTCACTCTGAAAGCTACGTGAACGTTAAATAGATAACTAAAGAAATGCCAACTAACGTTAGTTTACTCAGGGCAACGGATAACGTTATTGGCCACATTTATTGTTAATCTGTGCATTAACGTTGAGTTACTTGTGATGCCATTTCTGATAACGTTATCCAGCTGGATTAATGTTAACGTTACTAGTTAAAAGCCCCGCCTAGCTAACGTTACCAACGTTAGATAACGTTAACTTAGCTAGTTAATAAGGACTAACGATAGGTGACTTAACTTACCGTGGTTTAATGCGATGACCTAGCAAGACAGCTAAGTATCGAATAATTCGTTCTCCCCACTCCACTGTCTCTTTCGACACGGATTCCGCTCAGTCTATACGATCCATTTTCTTCACGGTTATCTGTCCCTCCACTGGCTTCTCCCTCGCCCGTCAGTGAATTCTTTCAATCTCCAAAGCTGGCCGTCCAGATCTGTGTAGACCTAAACGTCAGCTAGCTAAGGAACTACTACCAAAACAGTTTTAAAGTGGGACGCGGTGTTCCTCCCCACCCGCTCCCCCTTCATTAAAATATTGTTCTTACATCAGTCTTGTAACACATATGTCTTATTTTATTAACAAGCTATTTCAAACCCCCATCTCATCCGTTTTTGTTCGAAAATTCAAGATGGCTGCGAGGGGCGGGAGCTGGCCGGAAACCGGAACAAAAGGTCAGAGCGCAGGAGGTCTGTTTCCGGTAAGGTCAAACATCTTTTCTAAACTAGCGCCATATTGAGAGGGTAATTTTATTTTTATTTTCTTGGGCTGTGTCCGAATCAGCACCCTTCCATACTATTAGGTAGGTAGCCCTGACCTCAGCCCCATCTAACACTTTTGGGATCAATTGGAATGTCGACTACGAGCCTGGCCTAATTGCCCAAACATCAGTAATGTGGCTGAATGGAAGCCAATCCCAGTACATGTTCCAGCATCTAGTGGAAAGCCTTCCCAGAAGAGTATAGGCTATTATAAGAGTAAAGGGGGGACCAAATTTTTTTGCAATAAACTTTGTCATGACCGGTTTTAATATAGGCAAATGTACGCGCAAAAATATCCGCCATACTATTTTCTAACCGTACTGTGGAAGTGTGATAAGATGTCCCACCCTTGCATGGCCATGTCACGTGTTGTTTTAGTTGTATTTGAAGGAAAACGTCAGTAAAGCTGTGCCACTTTTTTAAACCGAAGCTGTACGTAATATTTATGCGACCAAGGTGTGTCCATTGATAATTCAGTCCCAAGGACTGCCCCAAAGCATTGGCCCGATTAAACCACTGGGTGGCGCTATAGAGCTATAAAGAGAAACTGAAAATGTCATGTAGACTACAGTGACTAATCACCTCAGTCCGAATATGATTGCGTATGTTTCAGTCACCGCCATCTTGAATTGGTGGCCATTTTGGATTTTGTTTGTTCATATGCTACTTTTCCCACTTTCACCTGGTTGACTCAAATCAAACTGAGCACACTGATAGACAGTATCAAAGCACCAATGACCAAATTTGGTGCCGATGTGTGCCATATGGAGGCACTATAGCAGTCTTTTGAATTCCCAAGAATGAAAAATGTATAAGTCCTGCTCTGTTTGACTTAAACTAATGTCATAAGAATAAATTTACCTTAAGGACCCGTTAGCCTACCACGATGGATTTAGCGCCATTTCGAATAAAAACACTTAAAATCTATCTCCTCCTCAACCATTTGAGCGATTTACACAAAAATTGTATTCTCGCATGTACCGGCGGATATATTTATAGCCAGTGTAAAAAAGTTGCTATGCTTAAAAATGTGCATGCAGTAAGCCAATTAATTAGCATGTGGGCGTGGCTTTTTATGAAAAAGCAAATAAATCACAAATAGTTAGACATAAAGTGGTTAAACTTGGGCCGTGACTGAATACGATCCCTGAACCCCTTTGAGGGCGCATATTTGAGGAAACTTCATCAAAAAGTTTTTGAGTGGGTAACTTTTTCTCACAAATAGAGCTCCGTAGTCCTGCCCACTCTGGTAACGAATGTCTGGTGCCACTTCAAGGAAAAAATACAATGGGAGTCAATGGACTGAAAATATATTTTTTCTATATTTAGGCAGCTACATGTTCAAAACACCCAAGAGAGGGGTTGTCACATTTTTAAATAATTAATAAAATTGGTCATTTGAATTTAAGTCCAACAAATAAACAACAAACACGTTTTCAAAAAAACAACTAAAACGACTACAACATCCGGGCTACTTGCTCACCACCACTGCTGAAGTTAAAGCCATAAAGCTGACACTTTCGACATGGCCAGACTGATAGTGATTCTCGCCCTTGGTGATACTCTTAGTTTCACTTCAATAATAAGACAAAGTGATAACCATTTTCGCTAGCAGAGCGGCCAGTAACTACTCCCATAATAAGTTACAAGAGCAGACCGAGTGATAGCCAGCCAGTACTACGTTAGCTAGCAAAAGCGGGAGCCGGCGATGTACGACCGGGGATTCTGGATAGTGTAGTTATGTTTCTCAAGCTCCGTTAATTATATGATTCAAATTTGATTTAAACACGGTGGTGAGTATATAATGGACTTTCTATCACATATATGTCAAAGTTTGGTCCATACAATGCCATAGTATCATCATAAGGGTGACTGAAAGATCCCGAAGTGGAGCAGGTAATGGCTTCCGGCAGTCTTCTGGGGCCAGCCAGTGATAGGAGGGGGTGGGACTACGGAGCTCTATGGGGAAACTTAAAACACCAGGATGAAACCCTTATTTCCGGGGTTTTGTTGAGGGGATTCAGGAGCACACTCATCCACAGAACTGTGCACTCATATGACAATTTTGGGAAGCAAACCGGAAGTAAAAACTAAAACTAAAAAAAAAAACTAAAGCACAAGAGCGAGACATATTACAAAATATTCTCTTTTTATTTTTGTTAATTCTATCTTCATTCATAATCTAAATTCGTCATATGTAAACTGATTGATATTCCTAATTATTATTTTTTTAAATATTACAAACTAGTTTGGAAAGAGTTTTGCAGGATTTATTTCGCACACTGCTTACAAAGTGAGGGGACAGGGCACATAGTAGACAGGGGTCTGAGTGGACAGGGGACAGGGAGCAGGGAACAGGGATCATATTCGGTCACCTTGGTGCGTTTATTGTAAACTCCATCCTGAGACCAGAATTGGCCCAAATAAACCACAAGGTGGCACTATGGAGCTGAACAGATTTTAATGGAGGAAAAATTTATTAAAAATCAGTTTGTTTGTAGTCATTTGAAACCTCATTAGGAATATACATTTGTATTTTTTTTGCATATGCAAATTTTGCAATTTTAGGTACAGAAAAAATGTAATGCAAAATCTAAAATTGCTTTTCATTTATTAAAATGTAACAGTGGCTAACTGCCCATAATTTCTTTCTGAGCAAAATAAGGCACATTAATGCTAATTCATCAGCGAGTGGCAAATGGAGAACTAGGAGTTTTGAATTTAAGTTCCATACACACAAAAAAAGTTCTGCTTCTGCATTAAAGCAAGATTGTAATTATTTGGTTTGCCAAACCGAAAATCCTGTACCGAAGGAAAGAGGACATTTTTTCCAGCCTTGACAAAATAAGCGGTGATTATTTTCTGATTAGATGCCCGTTGCTCCTCCCCGGCTTGGCAGAAGCATCTCTCCCCTGACTGAGTGTAAGTAGAATGGCACGGCGGGTGACACAGGCTACTATTTTGGTTACACAGTCACGCAAAGTGAGAGAACACAGTGGCGCACCGCCAAAAACTCGACCAATTTAAAATAAACAAAAATGTTGATTTACGCAAAATTGGTCAAAGTGGACTGAGGTTTTGGAAAAACACTCTTCAGTTACTTTCACATCTAGACCTGAATGGAAGCAATGTGGATGCCCCTACCTGTTTCTGTAAAAATGTATGGATGAATTTGGAGGGAAATTAGTGAACTGATTTGTTTCAGGGCAGAGTTGTGGTGAATCGAAATTCAACTAATTAACAGAAAAATACCGCAAAAGACACAATGGCATTTATGAAATTCTGGATTCAATTAAACATTTATTTCCTGAATTGGAAAGGAATTGACCTAAACGCTTCTTCAGTGTATAGAAGAAAATATTATAGATTTCAGGGTTGATACAGCAAAGAGCATACGAGTGACAGAGGAGTGGAACTCTAGTGTTGTAAATGTAATACTATGGCAGTAAGAGATTTGGTGATGTATAAAAAATATTAGTAGAGGGTAGTTTTTTTATAACGTATTTATTTAAAGTTTATGTGTGTGCCTGAATGCATGTGCGTGTATGTGTTTGTATGTGTATTTGTGTTGTATTGTAATCCACTACAATTATTCAGAAATATCCTGGGTTACAGTTGTTGTTTTTTACCATCCAACAGAGATATTTTATTTTAAATGTATATAGCAAATAAATCATTTAAATTCATAACATAAATAATGTAAAAAATAACAATAATACAATTATATTTGTGAGTTTTCTCTCTTCGCACAGTAATAACACAATGGCAGCTCATTGTATTAGAACAAAGCATAATGAAATAAAAATGTTTCAATACTGCATTGGAGCAAAACCAGCAGGTTATATATTAGTTTCAACATAGTGCATACACAACAACATCAACAGCATTAATAACAATAATAACCATTGTTAACCATAATCAAGTAATGATTGAGAATAATTACTGTAAGGGCAGAAGCAATAAAATATACAATTCTTGCGTGCTTTAAAAATTGAGACATTCTGCTCCTCTTCCTCTTTTTTTTTGATCTCGTATGCAACGTCAGGCCGAGGGTTGAGATGGAGCAGAATGTTTCCCAAAGAAACTACAATGAACAAAATGCAACATTGTCATTTCTTCTTTCTTTTACATTTGATGGAGGAATTACGATGGCAACAGAGGTGCAGCATGAAGTGGCGTCACATTACGGGATGTAGTCTTTTGGCACTGAATTAGTACATACATAAGCCTCATTATTCAGTCGAAATATTTACATTCAATTTGTTCTAGTGCGTGTGTATTCATGTTTGTGAATGTGTCTGCTTCTCTGTTTGTGTCTGTCAGTCTCTCGATCTCATCTATTCTGTCAGGTTTTTTGCAATGCTGCCTTCCCTCACTTTTTAAACCAGTTTCTCCCCCTTTTTGCCTCCATTTCTTTCTCTAAGGCACCAGAGTCCTAATCGTAGATATAAAGCTTGTAACAGAAAACATTACTGACAGATAGTCACACACAGAACAACTGACAATCAAAGTTACAAATACATGGACAAAACAGCCAAGGCTGACCTTTGATACAGACGGCCAGACAGAGAGATAGAAAGACCGACAAATACAGACAGAGAAACACACACAAACAGAGCTGTGTTATTGGTAACTGAACAGACTCAGAGAGAGAGAGAGGGAGAGAGAGGGAGTGAAAAGGATGGAGAGGCTGGGGTAAAGTGAGAATTAAAGAAGTGAACAGGACGAGAGAAACACCTCCTTCCCCCTTTTCCTTCTTCTTTCTTGCCTCAACCCCACTCAGATGGACACTTCATATTCCCTTGTATCCTAAGAACAATGTAAAAATCAAGGGGACAAAAGTGACCAATGTTTGCTTACTGAACATCTCAAACCAAAACACTGCATGTACACACATAGGTAGTAAAGCCTCTATTTCATAAACCTACTATGTCCCATTGATGAGATTATCTGCACCCCAACTCATCAATTGCCATTTTTATGCATAATTCCTAGGACAATGTAATATGTCTGATGCAAATTTAATTAAATGCCCCTGTACCAAGGGCTTGGCAGCCTGTTTGGTTTCCACACTTCTGTTTTTGGAAATAAGGGTTCCAGAGTAACTCACCCCTGCCTCATACAGAGGATTGTTGAAGTCTGACTCCACAGTGATGGGACTGTAGGAGTGGGTGTGTGACTTCCAAAACAGAGACTTCCACTGGAGTCTGCAAACGCTGAGGGAAAAGTGCAAAGAGCGAAACTCTTGCTTTAGACCAAATTCAAATATAATTCATTATTCAGATTCACATAAGAATCCAAAAGGGACAATACGTACACAATTTCACCCATTTGCACCTGCTTCAGACTGTTTATTCATACATGTGGCAAACAGGACTTACTTAGTGTAATAAAGGTAGATTCCCCCAATAAGAAAGATAACTAGGATTATTGGCAGGAAGATTGCCAAGGCGATCTTCTCCCCCTCCATTTGTTTGGAAGGGTCTGTCCTCCTGGAGACTTGAATAAAAAGGAAGTCAGATTACTTTTCAACTGAGATGTATTCAAGTAGTGAATACACATGTTTGACGCAAACAAGCCTTTGAAATTAATTGCAGCACAATGCTATTATACTCCCATTTTATGATTTATTTAATGTGTTAACAGTGACAATTTAAATCATGTCAGGTCATTATTTACCAAGAACCTGCATATATGCATATATTCATGGATGTGGGTATCTATGTGAAATATCTTTAAAAATATTTTCAACCTTTCTGGGATTGGTTTCCAAGGTGAATTTGCAGTGCTTTGTATTAGTATGCTTTTATTTTGAATTTCAGTGAAAATTAATGAAAATGAGACCAGTAAAAGGAAGATGTTAGAATGATAAATACAAAATAGCATTAATCATGACAATAGAGGCATTGATTACCCTCCAGCTTGTGGTCGTCCAATAATTCCTCGTATGCCACTGTGAGTAGAAGAGAGGAACCGAAGAGACAAGAAATAAATAAAAATATATAATTAAATTCTGGTTAATCAATCCTCTTTCCAAAAAGCTCAGCCACCCTGTGTTAAACCATGCTATCTCGGTCTTGCTAACTAACCCATTCTCACCTTTGCAGGAGGGAGGTGGGCTGTTCCATTGAGAGGGGTGTCCAGGAAGGCAGGTGATGGTGACCTCCCCTATTAGCTCATAGCCCTCGAAGCAGAAGAAGCGGAGAGACTCCCCTGCCTGGTAGCTGTGCTTGTACAGGGTCTGATAGCCATTATCAGGCACACCTGGGTTGGGACAAGGCTCATACTTCACTGTGAAGGAAAAATTGAAAGTGAGAGGAGAGTGGTCAACACAATATAATGTACACTGACTGTATATACATGTACAGTATATGACATGTGAGAAGCGCAGTAACTGACAAGAGAAGGGCACTGAAAAAGGCAGTCAAACACACACACACACACACACACACACACACACACACACACACGCACACACACACACAGTATGTAAAATTGAAGCTCTCTACATGACTCACAGACACATTTGGGACTGCGGTCACTCCACTTTGGCGTGCCAGTGTCCCTAGCATGGCAGGAGATCTGGCCAGGCCCCTCCAGCTGGTAGCCCTGGTTGCAAGTATAACGCACCACTGAGCCCACGGCAAATCCAGACTCTGGACGCACTGAGCGTGCTCCATTGACCACCTCACCGGGGTCAGAACACTGCTGGACTGAAGAGAGTAGGAGAATGGAGAAAGAATGCATTCCTCCAACTGAAAGTGCATTCCTCAAATATCAGTGTTTTTCTGAAAATGTTCAGGCCTGGTGATACACACTGATAAACCCCTAAAGTGATGTGGCCCGTGGGTAGGCATGTTGGCATGGTCAGATGGTGCAGCAGGCACAAATTTATATTTGCGTTCAGATTTCTGTTCACCCTGTACATTAAAGATTTCAAATGATCACAAGGAGAGGATGACTGCTGCATTTATTTAATAAAAATAAACTGTGTAATCTATGCCACATTATAATTAAGACTCCACGATTACATACAGAGAATCTTTAACAACGTTAACTTTAGTGACAAAGATTGTTTAGAACATTAAATAAAAATATATGAGATCAAATTAACTCACATTAGATTAAATTAAAGTGATGGGGAGTTTTTGTGGTCAGTATTTCTTAGGCATTGATATCGGAGGAAAAAATAAAATACACCTGATACACCTGGCATTACTTTGCAGCTTTACAAAGTTTCCCGCACCTTGTGCATTAATGTTAACAATCCTGACTTTTGCAAAATAATAGCACATCATGAATATAGGGGGAAAACTTTAATATTTAGTTGTCAGTCCCCTTTTTAGAGCCGTTTCTCATTTTAGGTGGTGCCATGCTCACCTTACCTATCCATTGTAGTAATTCGCCGTAAGTTGCAAAACGGGGAAATCGTCTTAGAGCGCGCAAACTGATCAATCACAACATTTGACAGCTAAAGTTCGCTAGCTAGCTATGACAGACAGTATCCATGTAACACTAGTTTATTATTTTAATAGAGTTGATGCAATAATGTTACGTGGGATTACGGAGGTAAAGTTCAATCATAAACATTACCTCAGTATTTCCCCGATAACATAATTTATATACGAAAACCAACACCAGGCGAACAAAATCATTATTTTTAATGCCGAAAATAACGCAAATAGAATATCTATTAATTCAGAAATCAATAATCATTTGGGAGCCTCTACCTGGGAAATTGGACACGAACACGAACACGCCGTAACATTAGGTTGCACTATTTACAGTGCAAACAAGAGACATACAGTGACAAGAAAATATAAAAAATCTATAACTTTCAGTTCGAGAAGCCTTGGAGAAGAATCAATGAACAAAAAAAAAAGCCAGCATGTCTCTGGTCCACTCCACATTTTGTTACTCTCTCACAGAGGCTTTCCAAACGCAAATGATTATTGATTTCTGAATAAATAAATATTTAGTTATTTTCAGCATTTAAAAAAAAAAGGATTTTGTTGGCCTGGTGTTGGTTCTGGTATATAGGCCTAGGGGAAACACTAAATATGAAAAACAAAATGCAATTTGACAGGACGTCGGAGCTGACCATCGGTTTTTAACACAATCGGCCGATACGATCTTTAGTATTATCGGCTGATATTGATCGTTGGTATATCAGTGCATCCCTATGAATTGATACCATTGATACTTTGAACACATCTAAAAATCACATGATCTTATAAAAACCAAACAAAAAGGTAAAATAATAATAATTTTACACAAGAATGGACATATTAATTAACTAGCAGCCTTTTGTGGATACCAACCAATATTAATTGTAGTAATTAGGACTGTGAAAATGTATTTTTTTTAAATAGAAATGCCCAGTTACGGTAATATAAATTCAAATTGGAAGAGAAGAATCACCTTTATGAGCAAGATGATCAATGCTGTGATGTTAAAAATCAATAGGCTTTTTGGGTACTGTGAGGACGGCATTTACAAGGTTATCTTAAATCTATCTAATGCTGGTTTTTAAGAGAACAGGAGGCCAGAAACCAGTAGGACAAACCTAGACATCATATCCCCTGTGACACTGCGCAACATCTTACAAAGCCTGACCTTAATGTTCATATGGAGATATTATTAGGAAGTAAAGGTGAAAAACAACCCAAATTTAACACAACTGAGAACATCATTTGAAAGCTCACCTTTATGACAGGTGGGTGGGCTATTGCTCCATGAGAGATCCCACTGGCAAGTTATGATGTCAGAACCAATTATGTCATAGCCAGGTTGACATTGATAGGTGAGTACACTTCCCCTTACAAGAGAGGGGTGAGAAGAACTTCTCCAGCCAAATTCAATGGGAGGGAGTGGGGGGCACGTGTCATTGCGTTCCACCTCTGGTTCATGGAAATGACAGGAAATCTCAAAAATCTAAAATATTACACACTCAATAACTAAATGTTTTGGAAGATTTATACCTTCCAGCACTGAGTCACTTTTAAGTATTACAACAAACCGGTGTATATATTAAACTTGCCATATACTTAAACCATATGTGAATTATACATGCCTGTTCTGTCAGCTGCCCTTATTGATATTGTCAGCTTTTTACCAAAATAAATGTTACTCAATGTTTTACATAATACTATAATTGTCATTATATAGCAATTAGACAAAAACATGTTGATGAAAATAAGCATCAGTGAAGCATAAAATATACTTGACTTTTTGTACCAGTATATGATAATGACTAGTAATGAAAATGACAGTATATTATTGAAAAACAGAATATCAGCATTCCGTGCACATGCATTTGCCATTAATAGAGAAACCGTCAATGCTCCATAAAATATAAAAAGATCAGGGTTTTTACGCTAGCCAAGCTGAGGTACTCTGGCTGATGTAAAGCCACCCGACGCTGACTCTGTATCGGATAATACCATAACATAGGCTTGAACCTGTGATCCCTTTGCTAAAGGGCCCAACCAGTGCTAATGAACACCTTTTCTGACTGAGCCACTTGGGAGGCCAAATAAAAAACAGATTCATTAGTAAAAACGTAGCCTGTTGCGATGCATCATACAGCGCAGATTTAACCCAAACCATACCAATGCCAACTGAGGCTGGAGATCCTGTGGTGTAACATGTAATTGTCCGTACTACTTTCCAAACAGGGATGATTTTGTTAGAAGTTTAATCCATGCTTTACTACTCAGTGATCATATGGGCGCCAAGTAGTTGTGGCAGCCCAGCTAGCCAAGAAGCAGTTGGAAAAGAAGCAGTTGTCTGACTGCTCGCACCGTGCAGATTAGTGTGTGGCCCTCTGAAGATGGGATGGGATATACTCACCACGGTAGTGAATAAGGAATCCTTGACTGAGAATAAATGAAGAGTCATCAGGGTCACTCTGGAATTGAATTGTGACCTCTGACCCACCAGACACAACCTGAAAGCGTTCCCGCGATCCAAGGTACTGGCCAATCACATGAGAGGTGAGATCATGGCCATCAAATATTGTTAATACATCACTGCGACGGATATTCAGACTGAGGGAGAGAGACAGAGAGAAGAGTGGAGAGAGTGGATTTAAAAAAGCAGTTCAATTTAATAGTCACAACAAACAAAGACAACTACTTTGAGGACCAAAATGGAGTTGGCAAATGCACATCAAATGGTGGCTATAGAAATGAGACAGGAGTCAGAGCTATTGGCATGACGCTTTAGGGTTGAACTCGCTAGAGCATTTGGCTTAACCTGGCTGGCCTGACTGTGGAAATGCATTAAATCTGGTCACTTGGCGATCATATGTGGTACACATATGGGCTGCTGGGTATCCAGTGCAGACTGCGGCTGGCGGCCCTACAGGGGCGGCACACAATTGTCTTTGCATCGCCCAAGGGAATGGGAGATAACACTCAGATTGGTTTATTGCATATTATGCCCAAGACACACCTATAATTAATGAAGAGGCTAAGTTCAGCCCATTCTCACCTTGCGCCTTACTTTGTGCTCAAAATATGCGCCCTCTAACTAGCAAAAGTGTAGTCCTAAATGCACTTGCGCCAAGCATTTAGACCAAGCGCTAAGATCGTCAAGATAGAGCCCATAGAGTTTATGAATGAAGTCGTAGCTGCAACGGCTGTAATAGAACGAGTACATTTGTATACCACGTGTGATTTGTAGAATAAAATAATATATTTAAATCAAATCATAATTTAACAAATGTCATATTTCATCTGAGGAGAGGTGACAATATGATGGGTTTTAAGCTGCATGCTATTACACAGGTTCACAATTTCATTACATTACAGAACTTTTATTACATTACGGGCTTTATTACATTTGATTTTATTACATTATGGGCAGTTATTACGTTATTGTTAATTATTAAGTTTTGGGCCTTTGCACACTTGTCCACAGTTAAGGATCGAGCAGCATGACACTGATGTTATGGGAATGTCATGGCCATTTCAGTCACCAGACCTGAACCCAATCGAGCATTTATGCCATCATTTTTATGGGATATTCCGGAACAATCACGGATACAGTGTTTTCTTTTCGCATCAACAAAGTGTGAGTAGACTGACTTTCTTGTGGAAGAATTGTTGCATTCCTTCTGCAGAATTTCACACACTGGTAGACTGTACAGGCCACACATGGATTTTGTTGATTTCCTTCAGTACATACATTTCACATATTGAAATATGCCTACTGCGCATTTATGAAAACATCTCTGTATCTGTGAATTAACTTACATGCGGACGTCAAGTTCAATGCGCTTGTCCTCTTTGACATGAAGCTGCCAGACACAGTCCTGGCCCTTGGAGTAGCTCTGGGGCCACTCAGGGGACAACACTGTTCCAGAGGGATCAGTCAGCTCCCCCCCACAAAGAGCTGACAGAGAAAAAAAGTATGGATGGAGGAAGGGGACAGGGAAAAGAAAATTAGGTAATGTGGAAGGCAGGGAGAAAAACACACCATGTATTCTTGCGTCGCTTTCATATTGTGTTGGTGCCATACCTCGACACGTTGGTTCGCTCTCATTCCAGCGGGGGTCACTGGGGTCAACACATTCTATGACCCCTGACCCTTGCTCCATGATGAAGCCAGGGGAGCAAGAAAAGGAGACGATGGTCCCTAGAGGAAAGGTTAAGTCAAGGCTGCTGAAGTTCCCATGGGGCAGGAAAGGCTCATAGCAGTGCTCCCCATCAAAGGCTTGAGAGAGAGAGGGGGGGGGGGTCAACCAGGGCACTTACAGACAGCTTTAATAGCAGTTTGCCTATACAGTCATTGTTGAAATTAAATGGATCATATAACAAATATAAACACACACAGGACATCCACTGACCCTCATAGCGGAGTGCCAGCAGAAGAGGGATCGATGAGGAGTCTGCTGTGAGTTCTAGGTACAGAGATGATCCCTCGCTCACGATCCCCCGCTCTGGAACATCATCCATGTCTGAGTCAAAATGCAGAGTAGAGACAGAGCTGTTCCCACTGCGCACTATCAGCCTAGAAAAGAAACGGAAGGGGGCAGGAGGGGTTTACAAAAACCAATTTTACACCAAGTCCAATAATGTAGAAACCCTTTGAACATTGCTGTGACTGACCTATCATTGTCCTCATCCAAAGCTACCCTCTCAAAATGGAGGTGGAGCCTGTGCCCCTCCCTGGCCTCCAGCAGCCAATGGCAGCTAAGGTTGTTACTGCTGCTATGGTTTCCACCAGGCAGTGTAGGGGAGAGGATTCGACCCACAGTGGCATTTCTGATCCACCCTCCACATGACACCACTGAGAGAGAAAGAAATGGCAACTAAAAAATGCAACTATAAAATGCAAATACATCAAAAACCGCCCTATAGTCAGCATATGTTATTCTCTTTCAGAACAGTAATAAACATGTAATGTGTAACTATGGTCATTTAGCAGTAATGCTTTGTCAGGCTTCAATGAACACAGAGTTAACTAAAGAGACAATTCCAATCAAAACATTTTCAATATATTTAATTGCGTTGTGAGGTAAGAAAAAACTGACAAGTGTCATCATACTGTATTTAACAATCGATTTAACATTTAATAAATGTCAGCAGATAATAAAAATGTCACAGAAAGAAGCGGAAATGCCACTGACCAACACACTGGGGTTCAGCTGAGCTCCAATGAGGTTTGGTGGTATTCAAACAGGTTGACAACTCGTGACCTCTGACCTGGAAGCCAGGGTCACAGTGGAAGTGGGCGTGGCCTCCAGGATGGAGATCACTCACTGTCACGGCCCCTCCCTCAGGGGACTGAGGGAATGTACAGGACAGGAGGAAGGCTAAGAGAGAGTGAGAGATCAAACTGTTTGTTCCTGACTTCTAATCTGGGAAAGAAAACACACAAATGTGCTGCACAAAACAGTAGCAAAAAAATCATTGGGTTCACGTGTTGAATTTGCATTGACATAATGAATAAATTGCTGGCACATGCAAGATTTGCATTCATTAAATTGTACTTATGAATTAACAGCATATTTTTTTATCTGGAGTAGGAAAATTGATAAGGGTACCTTATATTAAAATGATCAGAATAGTGCACTGTATATACAGGCATGAAATGCTTAAAGGACAGTCTTTTGATCTGCCTGATGAGTCCGGCCCTTTAATTATTTGGTATGCTACCTCGTTTCCTTCGGCTCACATGAGTCTTAATTGAAAATTACCGATACCTGTTGTGAATTTCCAGAGAGCATATATGTGTTTGTGGCGTTCTCTAGCAGGAGGTTGGTTAATTTTCACTCTCGGAGACTTGTGACAGTTGAGAGGAGATCTAGAGGCATTGGACTGTGGAGCACATTTTAACCAGGGTTTGGAGACTTTGGTATTGTCTCATGTGGAGACTTTGGTATTGTCTCATATGGAGACTTTGGTATTGTCTCATGTGGAGACTTTGGTATTGTCTCATGTGGAGACTTTGGTATTGTCTCATGTGGAGACTTTGGTATTGTCTCATATGGAGACTTTGGTATTGTCTCATGTGGAGACTTTGGTATTGTCTCATGTGGAGACTTTGGTATTGTCTCATGTGGAGACTTTGGTATTGTCTCATATGGAGACTTTGGTATTGTCTCATGTGGAGACTTTGGTATTGTCTCATGTGGAGACTTTGGTATTGTCTCATGTGGAGACTTTGGTATTGTCTCATGTGGAGACTTTGGTATTGTCTCATATGGAGACTTTGGTATTGTCTCATATGGAGACTTTGGTACTGTTCTCAATTCGGGAAGGTTGGTAGCAGTGGTTCCAACGCTTCTCAGTACTAAAACCGCCGGACATTGTGTCTCAGGTCTGAGTCTACTTGGATTCCAGATTTTATGTCTCGTTTCTTCTTTGCCAATACCTTCACCAGCACCATTTTCCCTTGTATCATGTCTCTTTATTTTGATGTGTTAAACTAATTTTGCATTCCTTTTGTGTTGAAATCCTTTGTGTTGCGGCCCTTCGGGTCATAACAGATCTGATACTCAATTGTCACAATTGTCTGAGATGTTTCCAAAACGGTTTAAAACAAAATATTTTAAACGAGACCCATAGGCCAGGTGTTTGCGGCAGGCAGCCCACTGGGTGACACAGAAAGAAGACAGGCAGGGGTGCATCAGTGGTGCAAAACAAGTCTAGATTGATAAGTTTGAGTTCCTTGTTTGGTACCTTGGTAATACAGGCTGAAGACTCCATGATTGGTTGGCTGAAGGCTGCGATAGTGAATCTGCACCTGATTAGTAGAGCTGCGTATCACCTGACCCTCGCTCATCAGTGTTTCATTTGCAAGGAGCTCAGGGCCTGCCCCTCCTATTCCAAGGATGGTAAGAGTCTCCTCTTTGGAGAGATTCACTTTCTTCACCTAAATGATAAAGGATGAAGGAGACAGAAACAGAAAAGAAAGTTGAAGACCTGCACTGGACTTAATATAATAAATTAGCTGTCATTTAAAATATTCTTACACGGTTCACAAGGACTTTATATCAGAGCTAAGAATTACAATAAAGGATAAGGAATAGACTACCTGGATTTCGACTCCATAGCCAGTATAGACAGTGATGCTGTAAGTACATTCCAAGGCATGGTAGAGGGATGAGGAAGAAGAGTGAAAGTCTGGCGATTGCACTATCCCTTCCATTCCTGATAGGCTGGCGTTACATTGCACTTAAAAAGAGGAGATAAATAATGCAGTAGTAGTATTTGTACACGTTGAATGTCTTGCCTTGATCTGAGTCCATTAAGGGACAGTCCCAAGAAAAAAAAGCAAGATGAAGAAACCAATAACATTAACCTACCATCGGAGGTTACTCCAACAGCAAGGTTCAATAACATTAACCTTCCATCTGAAGTTACTCCACCAGCAAGGTTCAATAACATTAACCTACCATCGGAGGTTACTCCAACAGCAAGGTTCAATAACATTAACCTTCCATCTGAAGTTACTCCACCAGCAAGGTTCAATAACATTAACCTTCCATCTGAAGTTACTCCATCAGCAAGGTTCAATAACATTAACCTTCCATCTGAAGTTACTCCACCAGCAAGGTTCAATAACATTAACCTTTCATCTGAAGTTACTCCACCAGCAAGGTTCAATAACATTAACCTTCCATCTGAAGTTACTCCACTAGCAAGGTTCAATAACATTAACCTTCCATCTGAAGTTACTCCACTAGCAAGGTTCAATAACATTAACCTTCCATCTGAAGTTACTCCATCAGCAAGGTTCAATAACATTAACCTTTCATCTGAAGTTACTCCACCAGCAAGGTTCAATAACATTAACCTTCCATCTGAAGTTACTCCACCAGCAAGGTTCAATAACATTAACCTTCCATCTGAAGTTACTCCATATGCAAGGTTCAATAACATTAACCTTCCAACTGAAGTTACTCCACCAGCAAGGTTCAATAACATTAACCTTCCATCTGAAGTTACTCCACCAGCAAGGTTCAATAACATTAACCTTTCATCTGAAGTTACTCCACCAGCAAGGTTCAATAACATTAACCTTCCATCTGAAGTTACTCCACCAGCAAGGTTCAATAACATTAACCTTCCATCTGAAGTTACTCCATCAGCAAGGTTCAATAACATTAACCTTTCATCTGAAGTTACTCCACCAGCAAGGTTCAATAACATTAACCTTCCATCTGAAGTTACTCCACCAGCAAGGTTCAATAACATTAACCTTCCATCTGAAGTTACTCCATATGCAAGGTTCAATAACATTAACCTTCCAACTGAAGTTACTCCACCAGCAAGGTTCAATAACATTAACCTTTCATCTGAAGTTACTCCACCAGCAAGGTTCAATAACATTAACCTTTCATCTGAAGTTACTCCACCAGCAAGGTTCAATAACATTAACCTTCCATCTGAAGTTACTCCATATGCAAGGTTCAATAACATTAACCTTCCAACTGAAGTTACTCCACCAGCAAGGTTCAATAACATTAACCTTTCATCTGAAGTTACTCCACCAGCAAGGTTCAATGACATTAACCTTCCATCTGAAGTTACTCCACCAGCAAGGTTCAATAACATTAACCTTCCATCTGTAGTTACTCCACCAGCAAGGTTCAATACCATTAACCTTCCATCTGTAGTTACTCCATCAGCAAAGTTCAATAACATTAACCTTCCATCTGAAGTTACTCCACCAGCAAGGTTCTAAGGCAACTATTAGGTTCTGTGAGACTACTACTGTTATACATTCTACAACACCATTTAGGGACAGGAAGAAATGTAAAGCATTACACTATAAAATGTATTATTTTGCAAGATGTATGTTTGGTTCATTTTACATAAATTAAGCCAATTACCACTAGAAAAATACTACACTGTAAACAATGTCTGTGAATTTCATGGTGAAAGCAAAGGTACAAAATTGTAAATGGCTGAAATGTAAATAATACTATTCATTCAATAATACTATTATAATACGAATCATGTTGTATATCTATATAGCGATGTTTCACGGTAAAAAATACAATTATTTACATTTCAGCTGTTCACTATTTCATACCTTCACTATTTTACAGACTTTTGCCATAAAAGTCACAAACATTTTTTACAGCGTACATAAAGTTCTGGAACCCAGTTGCCAGATTTTACCATAATATTAGCAATTTTTTTGCAGTTAATGTCAAGAATTTATTAAAAACATGTAAAGTGAATGTGACCATTCTATTGGTGTAGTTATACCAGGGGTGTGCACTGTGGTTATGGTGGTTGTGGTGATAAGTGTTGTTGTGGTTTCTTCCTCTAGTGGTGATGATGTCACTCCCAAAGGAGCAGGGTTTTCGGCTGACATTCGCCCTCCCAAGTGCCCATCCAGTGGCGCTCCTGCTGATGAAGTCACAGCCGTGGTCAGCACTCCAGGTGACATCATGGTTGATGAGGTCTCAGTTTGGTGGACCGGAGGGGCAGCTTGTGTAGGATTGGTGGTTGTGCCTTAAGTGGGTGAGTAAGACATGGAAAAATAGTTAAATTGCACAGGAGAAACACTTCAACCCATTTACCAGACAATGCATACAATTTTTCTATACACTCAAAAAAAAAAAAAAAAACATTTATGCCTTAACACTATATACAGTATAGATAAACACCATCTACATTTATAAAGCAAACATATCATTTGTACTAATACACAGAAACTGAACAGACTCAGTAGAAGCCATAAATATAATCTCACCAGTATAGAGTGGGGCCTGTCCAAGATATTCCTTACTGTGAAGTGCTGCACGGATCAGTTCTCCATGGGTTTGTGGGATAGAGGTCGGGGTGTGGGAGGACTGGTGTAGGGACTCAGGAGTCACCTGTAATTCATCTTCTCTGAGTTCATCTGGGGTAAAAGTCATACCTGTGGGGGTGACATGGGTATTCCATGAAGTTATACAGTGACAAGACACTGACAGAACAAATAGGAATCACCGCTATTTACTCTTTCTGTGATTATTGTGTAATTATATATTGATGGGACCTTGAAATAATTCCAAAATTCCTTCATAACAAATGAATAACTGTTATAAAGTGAAACCACAAGGGAGATAGTGGTGGCACCAAACATGTACATATTAACTTTATAGGGCTGAAGTGCTTGGTAAGTTAAAACTAATATTTTTATTGCTAATGTTACTCTATGTGTGCATATTCATTAAAGAAGGACTTCAGATATTTCATCATGCCCTCTGTCAGGCATCACAACAAAAACCTCTTTCAGGCATTACAACATGACCTCTATCAGGCATTACAACAGGACCTCTATCAGGCATTACAACAGGACCTCTATCAGGCATTACAACAGGACCTCTATCAGGCATTACAACAAAAACCTCTTTCAGGCATTACAACAGGACCTCTATCAGGCATTACAACATGACCTCTATCAGGCATTACAACAGGACCTCTATCAGGCATTACAACAAAAACCTCTTTCAGGCATTACAACAGGACCTCTATCAGGCATTACAACAGGACCTCTATCAGGCATTACAACAAAAACCTCTTTCAGGCATTACAACAAAAACCTCTTTCAGGCATTACAACAGGACCTCTATCAGGCATTACAACATGACCTCTATCAGGCATTACAACAGGACCTCTATCAGGCATTACAACAAAAACCTCTTTCAGGCATTACAACAGGACCTCTATCAGGCATTACAACAGGACCTCTGTCAGGCATTACAACATGACCTCTATCAGGCATTACAACAGGACCTCTATCAGGCATTACAACAGGACCTATATCAGGCATTACAACAGGACCTCTTTCAGGCATTACAACAGGACCTCTATCAGGCATTACAACAGGACCTCTGTCAGGCATTACAACATGACCTCTATCAGGCATTACAACAGGACCTCTATCAGGCATTACAACAAAAACCTCTTTCAGGCATTACAACAGGACCTCTATCAGGCATTACAACAGGACCTCTGTCAGGCCTTACAACAGGACCTCTATCAGGCATTACAACAAAAACCTCTTTCAGGCATTACAACAGGACCTCTATCAGGCATTACAACAGGACCTCTATCAGGCATTACAACAGGACCTCTATCAGGCATTACAACAAAAACCTCTTTCAGGCATTACAACAGGACCTCTATCAGGCATTACAACAGGACCTCTATCAGGCATTACAACAGGACCTCTATCAGGCATTACAACAAAAACCTCTTTCAGGCATTACAACAGGACCTCTATCAGGCATTACAACAGGACCTCTATCAGGCATTACAACAAAAACCTCTTTCAGGCATTACAACAGGACCTCTATCAGGCATTACAACAGGACCTCTGTCAGGCATTACAACATGACCTCTATCAGGCATTACAACATGACCTCTATCAGGCATTACAACAGGACCTCTATCAGGCATTACAACAAAAACCTCTTTCAGGCATTACAACAGGATCTCTATCAGGCATTACAACAGGACCTCTATCAGGCATTACAACAGGACCTCTGTCAGGCATTACAACATGACCTCTATCAGGCATTACAACAGGACCTCTATCAGGCATTACAACAAAAACCTCTTTCAGGCATTACAACAGGACCTCTATCAGGCATTACAACAGGACCTCTGTCAGGCATTACAACAGGACCTCTGTCAGGCATTACAACAGAACCTCTATCAGGCATCACAACAAAAACCTCTTTCAGGCATTACAACAGGACCTCTATCAGGCATTACAACAGGACCTCTGTCAGGCATTACAACAGGACCTCTGTCAGGAATTACAACAGAACCTCTATCAGGCATCACAACAAAAACCTCTATCAGGCATTACAACAGGATCTCTGTCAGGCATTACAACAGGACCTCTGTCAGTCATTACAACAGGACCTATATCAGACATTACAACAGGACCTCTGTCAGGCATTACAACAAGACCTCTGTCAGGCATTACAACAGGATCTCTATCAGGCATTACAACAGGACCTCTGTCAGGCATTACAACAGGACCTCTATCAGACATTACACCAGGATCTCTGTCAGGCATCACAACATGACCTCTGTCAGTCATTACACCAGGACCTCTATCAGACATTACACCAGGATCTCTGTCAGGCATTACAACAGGATTTCTGTCAGGCATTACAACAGGACCTCTGTCAGGAATTACAACAGGACCTCTGTCAGGCATTACAACAGGACCTCTATCAGACATTACAACAGGACCTCTATCAGACATTACACCAGGATCTCTGTCAGGCATTACAACATGATATCTGTCAGGCATTACACCAGGACCTCTATCAGACATTACACCAGGATCTCTGTCAGGCATTACAACAGGATCTCTGTCAGGCATTACAACAGGACCCCTCTGTCAGGCATTACAATGGGACCTCTATCAGGCATTACAACAAGACATATGTCAGGCATTACAACATGACCTCTGTCAGTCATTAAAACAGGACCTATATCAGACATTACAACAGGACCTCTGTCAGGCATTACAACAAGACCTCTGTCAGGCATTACAACAGGACCTATATCAGGCATTACAACAGGACCTCTGTCAGGCATTACAACAGGACCTCTGTCAGGCATCACAACAAAAACCTCTATCAGGCATTACAACAGGATCTCTGTCAGGCATTACAACAGGATCTCTATCAGACATTACAACAGGACCTCTGTCAGGCATCACAACAAAAACCTATATCAGGCATTACAACAGGACCTCTATCAGGCATTACAACAGGACCTCTGTCAGGCCTCACAACAGAAACCTCTACCAGGCATTACAACAGAAACATTTAAAGCATTACAGCATGATGTCTGTTAGACATTACAACAACACAGATGTCCGACATTACAGCAGGACTACTGCATGACACTACAACATAACCAATATTAATATGTCTTGCTTAGACCATTTTTCTTCCACTACTTCCACTGCCCTTTTCTGTCAATTAGTAAGGGGTCTAATGACACAAGAAAATAACACCACAGCATTTACAAACATGAACAGCAAAAATGTTTTAACTGCAGCAATACATCTATGACCAATTGCATAATTTAGTTTATCTCTCTCTCTCTCTCTCTCTCTCTCTCTCTCTCTCTCTCTCTCACACCACACACACACACACATGCTCCATCTTGCCTTCTCTATGTTCTCTTTCTCTCACATACACACAGGTTACCTGTAGCCAGGTGCTGGAGGGTGACACATAATGCCACGGTAAGGACTGTGAACGCCATGACTTTGTGTGAGACTGATGACCTGACACTAAGAGAGGCAATATGAGGAAAGAAATGAAATAGAAAGACGATTAAGAATTTGGGGTTATTTAATATCGCCATTTATATTATAATAATAACATTTCTTTCTGTAATAATAATAATAATAATAATACGGTTTCTATATTAATATGAATAGAACCTGCTAGTAGGCTTATCTACTACGGTTTTACAGAAAATCAAAATCAAAATCAACAGCAGCATCATTAATGTCAAATCAATGGGGTACGTTATATAAGACGAATATATACTAATTATTTCGAACACGAGAGTATTTTTCTCTTTGTTTCATTCATAGACATGCCGTTCTGATTTAACACCATCTTTCCGCAACCGTATGTTTCCTCCCCATTGCCCCAACCCCCCCCCCCCCTCTCCTTTTTACGCACCATGATAAATAAAAATTCTACACGTAAAATTACATATCTTACCGATTTTACATACATTAACCATTGAGTACGTTTGCGGAGTACCAACAATAACGTTTTGTAAAGGTGATGTTAAATGAAAAATGTCACAGATTACATAAGTATTTAATGGCACGAATAAACAGTAGCCTAAATTACGTACCTGTACTGGCCGCCTCCCTCTCCGTATAATTCGTTTTTTCCACTGTTTTATGCTCGTTTCTAGGTCTTTCTCTCAATGTAAGTCAATGTTTATGTTTATATTTAAGCCACCTAGTTACAATATTTATCTAGATCTATTTTCCAATAATGTGACCGCAGCTATGCCTCAAATTGCATCGAATAATAGGCTACACTACTCACTCTCATCTCCTCTTTTTGTGCAATATAATTAAGTATTTAGTTACGAATTTTTGAATCGACACACAAACAATTCCATTAATCCGTCTCTTCTGGCATAGAAAAGGTGGCCCTCTTTCCCAGGCTCTTTCTCCGCTTTCTGCGTTCACCCGTTCACCCATCCATCTGTCTATCTCTGTTTCTAGGCCCCGAAACGTACGAGCAGGTGGGTGGTACCAGCGCAACCAGCAGGTTCTTTCGATGTAATGCCAGCCGCGTTGAGTGACAATATGCGTGAGGTTTTCTGTGTCTATGTGAAAAGGGATAGACCGTTGTCTCCATCCAGTGGTTAATATGAAGTACTGCAGATTCCTGTAGCCGACATTGAGAATGCGAGTGGCAGCTGCACAGAGTCGTGGAATTCAACCGTTTGGAGGAGGCGAGATGAGAGATTAAAATTAAATAGGCGATAGGCGAATGTTCAGCAAGTACAGAAAATATAAAAACGTGCTTCAGAAAAAGAATGCATAGCAATCAAAACTTCTACTTTCCATTTAGGCGGCCTCCAATACAGACCACACCGGATGTGTTGTAAATATATATTTATTTGCAGAAATATTTGGCAGGCTACTCCGCAATAACTTTTCACAACACCAGTTAGGTCATGTAAAAAAAAAATTTTTCAATAAATAAATGGAATAAAAACTATTCTAGCTCCATTTAACTTACAACTGGCTACACACATACATAGTTGAATTCAAGGCAAGATCTGAAAGAACTAGAAAAGTCCCTGCTTGTAGATTGGTCAAGTATGCAAAGCAAAACCCACATATCACTGCAAAGGACCTGCAGAAAGGTTTGGCTGACACAGAGTAGTGGTGCAACAGTCCACCACTGTGCTGCATTGCTTACATAAAAATGATCTGCATGGAAAGGTTGTCAGAAGGACCCTGGTGGGGTTGAGGGGGGGGTTTGACAAGTGCCCCCGCCAGGAGTAATCTATGGCTGCATAGCTATGAAGACAGAGTTTGAGAACCCATCCAGTCATGAGAGGGAAAACAATCCTATACCCACCTATCAAGAGCCAGCCCAGGAAGATGTGGTCACAGCTGTCACAGGTGACAGTAAGGAAAGGATGCCACCCACTAGGTTGCCATTAAGGGTTTGGAATGGCCTTCACAATCCCCAGACTTGCATATTGTTAAAATATGTGGGGAGATCTCAAACAAGCATTGCATGCAAGAAGACTTAAGAATATTTCTGAACTAAAAGGGTTCTGCAAAGAAGCATGGGGAAAAATTCCTAAAGCAAGAATTGAAAGGTGGTTAGCTGGCTGCAAAAAAGGAGGTGCTAGTACAGTCTGACAGGGTGCCCAAATGTTTGCACATGCCACATTTACTCTTTTTTTCAATCTGTTAAATTAAGCAAATAAAAAGTAATTGTGCATTCAAATTGACAAACATTATATCCGGGACCAACAAGCAGCATCGGCGGCGGACTTCAGAGCTGGTCGGTGCGATGGAGCCAGTGGTACCGGAGATATTGTGATGAGCTTTTGCTGGGGTAAGCTACTTCCCCCCAGACTGTAAGGAATGTGTTTGCGCCTTACTTGAGCACAGCGTGCGTGGGTCCCAGACCGGTGTGAGCGGGGAACTGAACTGCAGCGGGTGTGTCCTTCTCTCCCCTGCCTAGAGTTGGTGTCCCGTGGCGAGCCCGGTGAGTGTGACGCAGGCGACGGTTCGCAGCAGAAGGCTTGTGACCCGAGGCTCGCCCGAGTGGGGGACAAGCAGATACCAAGGGGTGGCGAGGCTATCCCGTTGTGTGTTGGGTGTGTATGGTTATTTTTTGCCGGATGGCCCGTATTTTTTTTCTTTTACTTGGTGGTAGTCCTCCCAGTGGTGCGGTGTGGGCAGGACACCACTATTTTAGATTTTTTTGTGTTTAATGTTGTTTGTTTGTGGCATGGAGTGTGAGAGTGAGTTTGGTTATTGTGTGTGTGTATGCCGCCATGTCAATCTATGTGGGCTCTCCCTCGTGAGTTATAGCAGGGCCGGGCGGCCGGCTGCCAAGGGTGTGTGATCACGAGTGTGTGTGTGTGTCCATGACAGTAGCCTGAATATATTTTTACGAGTGGTGAGAGTGGCAAGTGTGTACTGTGTGGTGTGTGGGGGCGGGCATGCTCACCTGCTTCGTCCGGCAGACTTGTGAGAGTGGTTGGAGGGATAAAAAAACCCACGGACGGGCATAGTTACTTGTTGGCTGGTGTACTGTTTGGGGAGTGATGGATCTTGTGTAAAACCTGGTCAGGGATTGGGGAGTGGGATTTGCCGCTTTAAACCATGACTAAAACAGGAAAGAACCAAGTGTATGTAAGTCTCACTGTTTGTCTCTTTGTACATCAGAGACATGTGCAGTTAACTGGTGATGAACTGAAATAAAGCATCACACCAGTTTGACTACATACATCCATAAAGTACAGGGCCACATTATTGTAGTCTTTGGACCCTCTTTGCACTGGTCCATTGATAAGCAAATGTATTATCTTTACCATCTCTGGAAGTAGCAGAACCCATCCTGGAAATATTAAGTCCATTCAGCTGCCAAGATAAAACTACATTGCAGGCAACAGTAGAGATGGCGTAATCCATTAAGCCCTGCATTATCACGCGAGAGGATGCTTTAGAACTGGAATATTCTCTGCCTTCCTTGTGACTATGACAAGGCAAGGTGCTCACAACCTCTGCTGTTGAAAACTGGAATAAAAGACATGCAGTTCCTTACAATTATATGGCAAATGGTACAGGGGCCAGGGTTGTGGACAATTCTGAAAAATCTACAATGCATTTTTAGATCTGATTGGTTCAGCTGTTAAAACAAGACGTGAAAGCTCTGTAACTTGACTCATCTCAAGTTAATTACTGTGATTCTGTACCTGGTTGAGTTACAATTTCAATGTAATTTTCCTTTCAGAACTTTGGTTCCACAAACATAAAGATTATGGTCTAATAAATATAAAAGAACCAATCATATAACTGACTGATAATGCAGTGAACATGTCTTTGTAATATATTTAAGTGTACAATTCAGAGATTCATAGAGTTAGTTTGAGAATTTAGGTTTAATTCTGGAAAGCACATTAATGTTAATCATTCAATGAATGTTCTGAAAGCAGTTATGTTGTCATCTGGCAAAAAATGTAAAGGAAGTTTTAAAATCTTGACTCACTACCCAGCTAACAAAACACGTTTTCAGAAATTTGGGGGAAGACTCCAGTTAGATTCTCACTTGGTTGTGAGGTAAAATTATGATGAAATGACAACATTATGAAAAATGTATTGTTCCACACATGTTCTGAATTAAAAGTGGAAAATCTGTTTACCATAGCCAACATTTCTGATAAAATTCTAAGGCTATTCCTGTAATGCTTTTTGGTGTAAAGATAATTTTCAAGGGCTATTCAGGGGAACTGGACAAATCTAAGTGTTAGGAATGTTTATCCATATGTTAAAAAAACTTAAATTGGTTTAGTGCTGTAACTGTAATGTGATTTGGTCGTGGGCATTTGTATTGTTAATTGTATAATTGAGCAATATTTGTTACGTTACACTGTCCTCTGTACAAATTTGTGCTCTGTAATTCACCCATAACTCTTCTCACATATATTTTTGCCATGCTTTTTCTATACAAACATATGCTCTATGATTATCTACAGGTCATAAATTAGCACTTTTCTGTATCTTCCCTCTGCTGCCCTCCATCTTTGCACCTCTACAACACCTTTCATTTATTTTGCTCTTTAAATATAGAATACTTCCATAGAAAATTACCTCTACTTTCTTTCAGTATCTTTCAAGAAAATACATACATTTTTCTGTCTGTTAATAACATCACTGTTGTTTTTCTGTCAGTCATATCTTGATTTATCTCATGTTTAATATGATTTCGTAGCATTTTCTCTTTTTCCATGTTGCTCTTCTTGCCCCTTTTTTTACCCCTTTTTCACATTCTTCTTTTACTCATCTGTGCTCTATTTTATGCTCCCCATCTGTGGACTCTTAGCCTCTTAGCCCTACTTCACCACATTAGCATTGCACTGTTCCTCTCTCTCACAGTCTCTCACAGTCCTTATGCGTCTGTACAATAGCAAGATTAATAATGAAATGCCCTTAGATCTAAAGCCTTGAATTAAATCTCTTATGCAAAAAGATTTGTGAATTGAAGGGCATTATCATACATTTACATAACTGAGAGACAGAGTGAGTGCAAAGGTTGACTCAAGCTGAATTAAATAGCTGTGTTAGGGTAAATATCCTAGCATGCTACTATAATAATCCTTAGCAATCCACACTGTGACCTATGTGATTTTGTATGTGTGCATTCCTCTATATGTTTCATTTTCTCAAATGAATCTTGAGAAATGAATTACCTTTTTTCTTTCTGTCTTTCTTTTTCGCTCTAGGTATACATACAGTCAAGCTGGAAAGTGTGCACACCCCTTTCACCTTCTCCACGTTTTATTACATTACAGACATATTCTACAATAGATTTAGTTCATTTTTTGTCTCAAAGTTCTACACAAAATAGCCCATAATGACAAAGTGAAAACAGGTTTTTAGACATTTGTGCTAATTTATTAAAAATCTAAATGTAAAATATCATATGTACACAAGTGTGCACACCCTTTGATATGACACCCAAAAGTGAGCTGAGGTGCATTTTGTTTCCACTGATACTGCTTGAGATGTTTCTACAACTTAATTGGAGTCCACCTGTGATAAATTCAATTGATTGGACATGATTGGGGATTGCCAACACCTGCCTATATAGGATTCCACAGTTGACAGTGCATGTCAGAGCAAACTCCAAGCCATGGGGTCATTAGGGTACATATTTTTTCATGATTTTCCAATGTAAAAAACAATGAATTAATGAACAATGGCATAATTTTCCATTAACATATTTTATTAAGAAATCAATTCATTAATTTTATTTCAGTATCTTTCTGACAAAATTAAAATGATAGGAATAGAAGTCTGTGAATTATAAATTTTGTGTATATACAATGATAATTCATGTAACGAAACATCGGCTGAATCTCCTCACTGGATATGTTAGAAATGTCCCCTGCTGATATGCATCCATCTGTCACTCATGAAACTTGACCAGGCAGTTCTTTTTTGGTGTGAAGCACAAGTGTACATCACATTTCCTGCACTTCACTCGTGTTTGGCCAGTGCAGTTGTCATTTTTACACCGGCCTTGCTTTTCAGTGTAGTAAGGCCAGTGGGCAATGCCGTCCTTCCTGATCTCTGGTTGCGGGAGTGACTCTCTCTTCCTTTTTTTCTGCTTTGGGAGAGGTTCTTCATGGCTTGGCCGCCCACGTTTGACTTTGCCTGTGCCTTCTGAGCAGAGAACATCTGCAATGGCTGCCTTGAACTCTCTGAGGCTGAGTTCTTCTTTGTGTGATTTACCACATGCCTCACTATCTCTGCGGTACAGTAGCCATGCATTTACACAAATCATGTCCATAACATGGAAAAAGATACGAATGTACCACTTGCGTGACCTGATCTTTGTACGATAGAGTGCAATTAGTGAGTCCATCAGATCAACGCCTCCCATATGCTTATTGTAGGTTGAGACAGTAGCGGGGCATGTCACATTGATCTTTTCCTTTTTCTTTTTGTCCCATCTTTGAACCATGGAAAGTGGGTAAGCACCAGTGAAAGTGCTGAGAAGTGTGACACTGCGGTTGTCTTGCCATTTGCTGGCAATTATCTGCACACCTTCACTTGTAGCAACTTTCTCATCAAATGAGCCCCTTCCCATTTTTTTCATTTCCATGTCTGATTTCAAGGAACATCCCTTTAACCTGTTGGTTCTGACTGTGCCAAGGCAGTGGATGCCTCTCTTTGCCATTTCAATTTCAAGGCCTATGCTGGTAAACCAGTTGTCATGATATAACTTGAAATTCTGGAATTGAGGTACTATGGATGCTACATGCAGGACTATATTGCTGCTTGCACCCAGGTCAGGCATCCCACTGACTGGCTGAATTTTGCCGACATGGAACTCAAAATTGTATGCAATGCCCTTTGAGTCACAAAGCAAATACACTTTGTATCCCCATTTATGGGGCTTGCTAGGATTGTACTGTTTCAAGTGACTCTTCCCTTTATATGGGATGATTTGCTCATCGATGCATATGTGCTCATTCATTGGGATGCTTCTCATGATATCAACCGTATAGTTGAGAAACGGTCTGAGCTTAAAGAGTGGGTCACGGCCTGGATCATCAGTGCTGCAGTTCAAGGTGTTGTCATTGAAATGCAGGTTTGCTTTGATTTGCTCCCATTTTTTCATTGGCATCACATCAGCTATTTTGTCAATGCGTGAGCTTGCCTGCCAGCACATGCGTGTTGCTGGTACACCATAGATTGACATCTGGAAGGCAGAGCCAATGAACTGCTCCATTTCCTTCTTTGTACAGTTCAGGGGTACATTAACATTTTTTTGCACAGAATAAAAGTTGGTCTGGTGTACAATGTGTTTGAGACACTCAGAGGAGAACATCTGCCTAAAGTAATAGGTTGGGGAATGCACCCTTTCTGCTGTAGCCAAACGCATCTTCCAGACAGGGATCGGGTAATGGACACGGACTCCTGACTTCCACAACAATTTACGACCTGTCCCTGGCTGAAGATTCTCCTCGCTGCCTGGCTCCTCATTCTCCTCATGCCCTTCCTCACTGCCATCACTCTCACTGGCGCTGTCTTCCTCACTCTCACTGGCGCTGTCTTCCTGATGCTCATTATTGCGGTCTTCCGCTCTTACAACTACCTCGTCCTCATCGCTGCTGCTCTCACTGTCCTCACTGCCCTCAGGAATAGGCATAGCTGTGCCCTTCACCTTGCCATAAAACTTACAAACATCAACCTAAGAAAGATATATGTGTAAATGGTCTGATCCTCTATATCACAACAATAGAAAAATGTATGAGTCATTATGGAAATTTCTATCCCTAATAGGACTTTGTCAGTTATACATGACATGGAGTTTTTAAAGGTTTTAAAGACTAATTTTTTAAAATCATCATATGAAATGACTAAAAGTGTTAGAAAACACTTTGGGCTATCTAGTAATATTTTTTTGGTAAATGATCTTTATATATTTTATTGTTTAAAATGGACTTACCATCGTGCTACTCATGCATGTGACTCGACATGTGCACTTGTCTCCTTCACTTCCTCGTAGCAACAAAATTTGACAAACATTCAATAAATTTAGATTTTATTGGTTAGAGGGGATGTCATGTGACACATTGATGGGATAATGTCATTTGTTAAGAGTTTTTTTTGTATTTTTTTAAAAGTTTTCCTTAGCGTCATTTATAAATGACAAAGTCCCATAGAGGGTTAACTATGTAAATAAGACCAAATAAAAATGAACAACATTTATAGAAGCAACACAAATGATGTATTAACCTCCTAAAAATCTTTGACTGTGTATATTCTGTCTTTCAGATAGCAAGAGGGAGAGAGAGACAGTTGAACTGAAGCCGATTCCAAGAGGCAATCAGACAGCAGACACAGATGCATGTGACCTGGTAAATAAGCACAGGCACTGACAATTAAATAGATCACAGTGCAGCACAGACAGTGCAGAGGAAGGCGGAGTATTATAAGCACACACAGTTTGACTCTTAGTCATGAGCTATGGAGCAGCCTGCATCTTCCTCAGGGGAAGGAAGAACACTGTAAGTCGGTATCTGAGCTGTCCTGTTTAATGTTTTATTTTATGTGACTGTTGTGTCTTTACAATACTTTACCATTTCTATATTGTTCTTTATGCTGTTTGTCTCAACCAATTTGGCTGTGGGGATGTCTCAGCTACAAGAACATAACAACGTAGTGGGTCTAATGCAATATATTATGTTTTATAAAAATGTGACAATTATGTTATGGAAACGTATTTAGATGGCTTAAAAGTATTGTAACTTTTTTAATAGTACGGAATATGAGTATTTTGCTGCTTTATGTTATGTAAACTTGATAGCAACATGGTTTTACTGTTCAAAAAGTAGTTTCAGTAGTTTCAATTGCTGAAACTGAATAATAACACTTAAAAGGCAAAAGGTTTTAATGCCTGGTGTGTGTTCATTCAGTCATATCCAACATGTTTTTCACAAGACTATATTTGCACGCATACAATATTTAACATTGCACGTGTACAATACTTATTTGAAATCTTGCTGTAATTTGTATCTGTGCAATTAACTGTGCTTATACCTGCTATTTTTAATATTCACATTATTACATAATGTAATTACCAGCCTGTCAGTATATATGCTGTACTCTTAATCACCATCTGTCGTCTAATCCAAACAATCTGACCTTTCAGCAGTTTAATAAAATAATCTTTTAAGTATATTTGGCTGAAATATGATATGAGAAGGACAGCGAGAGATAGAGACAGATATTAACCCATCAATGCTTCTGTTCCCCTGATGATTCAGATTGTGTGGATATATAAATTTAAAAAATAGGAGATTGCATATCTTAGTTGTTCATTGATGCCCTTAGACAAACATGCAGATTTAATGCAGTCAGTCCCAATTTAACAACAGTTTTCTAACCTTGTTTATTTTGCATAAGGCATTAATGACTGAAGTCACTTCTGAAAACTTTGTTGCAGGCAAGAGAACTGGCAGATGATGAAATAGAAGGTAAAATTCAGCCCTTGAGAATTCAAATAATCTGAGTGTATTAAAATATATTTGGCTATTTGCTCTTCACAGTAATGTATCACAGTCAATCAGTATATGATTTCTGTCATACCTGCCCCAATAACACATCTGCCAGTTTTTATGTACACGACTGCACTGTTTCCTCTCCTGTACAGCACTAATCCTTTGTTTGTCTACCTCACAGAGCTTCGAGAGGCCTTTGATGAGTTTGACAAAGACAAGGCTGGACTGATCAGCTGCAAAGACCTGGGAAACCTGATGAGGACCATGGGGTACATGCCAACGGAGATGGAGCTGATTGAGCTGAGTCAAAACATCAACATGAACCGTGAGTCTTGCACTGACTCCAACCATGTGCCACCAAGTGTTTCAAGACAAAACTACTTGAAATGCTAGTTTTTAAAAAAAATCTCTAAATACTCTGACTATAACGCATTTGAATGGATCTCTATGGGAATTGGGGGGTGGGACTAGATTTAGTTGTAAATTATGCTGGAACAGTATGGAATACATGGTTGGTAAAATGGCTGTAAGTCATCAAGGGTCTGAGGTATCAAACAAGCCTAAACCATCACTCTGCTGCCAGATATGCAGTAGATATGGATGGATCACTTTAAGGGTTGTTTCTCCTGACACATTTTCCTATTGAGCTCTATTGAAACATTCATAATTCATAATTCATAAACATTCATAATATTTAAGCTCTGTTGTGGTCACACTAAGTCTGGTAACTACACAATGAAAAAAAATGAAATGCCCTCACAGTCAAACAGTACACCCATAAAGAAGGGTCCGAAGCAATATGGTATGCTTACAAGTCCAGATTGCAAGGTGCCAATAAATGGATACAGAGCAACCATAGATGCTTAGTGAGGCAACCACAAGAAAAGAAAACTTAAACTTATTGATCAGGAAATAGAGGCAATGGTCATTAAGGTATAATGTTATATTAGAGCATAGGGATACAACACCAATGGAGAGAAGAGCATCAGAAACAAAATGAATAATAAATGATGTAAAGAAAAGATAACATTCTTTTAATTGATAGTGAACACCAAAAATAGAACACGTTTTCAGGTCCTGTGTTCACTAGAACACAGACTTTTTTTGGTACTTTCAGTCAGTGTGCTGGTATATTTTTACATTCATATACAATATTACCATGTTTATTATGCACCTACAGACATAAATGCAATAACATTACATTCAGCAGGTTGACTGACTGATGATCAGAGCTCTTGTCAAAATCATTTAGATTGTGGAAGCCCTGAACAATGCTACGCTCTTCTGATATAGTTAGTGTGTGCTGTATCTGTTTTTACTTTGCTCTTTTCTTGAATCTTTCTCCATCCCTGTTACTCTCTTCTTCTATATTTGTATCTTCTCCATCTTCCTCTCTTCTCTCAGTGGGGGGCAGAGTGGACTTTGACGACTTTGTGGAGCTGATGGCCCCAAAGCTCTTGGCAGAGACTGCTGGGATGATTGGAATGAAAGAACTGAAAGAAGCCTTCAAAGAGGTAAAAAAGAAGAAAAGTTTTTAAGACAGCAGCTGTCTTTTCTCCAGAATCCCATAGTGAAGAGAGACCATTGAGTCTGGATCTAAGGAACTATCATTCTGTCAGAACTTGCAACTGTTCTCATTGTAGTAGAAAGCCCCACACCCCCTCCAACCAGGGACCACATGTATAAACAGTGCTGAGCCATCAGAAAAGCTGGGTAAGCGAGTTTCCACGCAGAAATTCAGGTGTATAACATAAGAGAACCTGCGTACCTCTGCACACGGTGGACACCATGCGTACGCAATGTTTAGAGTCAGTGTGATATGGCAACACCGTGACAGGAAGGCAGAGGGAGAAAATGCTAAACTTTGCGAAAGAAGCTTTTTTTCTCCCTGAGTGTTCTTTTATGCATTTCTTTACTCAGAGTTTTATACATGTGACCCCAGGTGAGGTATAGGTCACTCTCATTAAATTTTATGCCATCTTTCAGTTTGACATTGATGGAGATGGGGAGATCACGTCAGAAGAGCTGCGATCTGCCATGACAAAGTTGATGGGCAAGCACATGAATCAAAAAGAGATTGATGCTGTGGTCAGAGAAGCTGATAATAATGGTGACGGGACTGTCGATTTTGAGGGTGAGAACTGAACCGGAAAAAAACTAGTGCAGAAAATTGTAAAAAAAATTGATAAAATAAAAAATAAAGCAAATTACGTAAGGGACCATGATGTTAAATTCATCCAATCACAATGAATATATCATGCACCACTGCAGAGGGTCCAATCATTGAGGCCTGTACATGTGATGCCATTACCACAATTATATCTCACATTATCGCATGTGTAATATGTTTTTAATATGTACATTCCCCTGTGATCTCTCCTAAAGAATTTGTAAAGATGATGTCACGCCAGTGAAAGAAGAAATGAGAAGAGCTTATAGAAGAGAAGCACTCACAAAAAATGAGACACTGCTGTTCAAAAAACCTTCCTGTTACTATTATTTAAAAAATGCATGCAACCCTTTTAGTTTTCTAGTTTATCCCTCTTGTTTGAAAAAGTCTCGGCTTATTTCTTTATGACCTTTCTCTCTGTCAGCGTTGCTTTCTCTTTTCTTAATCCTAGTTTAGCACACAATTATTACTTCACAAATACATATAATGTATAATTTCATTTTTTTAAAAGCTGATACCACATATTGATTTGTGTATATATTGTATATGCACGTGTATGCCACTCAAACTTTCCATTAAAATGCATATAACTATGATAAATAAAAATTCATGTAAGGTTTTCCATTTTTTTAAGTCTAATCATAGTGAATGTGTATGAAGAGTTTAACTGACACAGAGAGTAGGTCAATAAAGTATACACATAAATCTCTTTTGAGAATATTTCCCATTTTAAGTTTTTTTAAGGGGAAGGGGGTAAGAAAACATAAACAAAATTCTTATAATCTGGATTTACAAGGATGCAAGCATATTGGGTAATGATAGAGAGAGAGAGAGAGAGAGAGAGAGAGAGAGCGAGAGAGAGAGCCTTGCCATTTTAATTTACTGTTGTCACGGCACACTATGGCACGTTTGATGTTGCCTCAACTAATCTGCAATTATAGCAGAATCCCCGACAAACAGTGACTAATTAAAACAAGAAAAAAAATTAAGGACACTACTGTACGTTCAGTATTGCATAAAGCACAAATAATAATGGTCAAATTATTAGTTATATTAGTAATAATTATAATACATATACAAATATACTTTTACATTATGTAAAAAGTTCTAAATAACTCGATACAAACTTATGTTTTTATATCTCTAGTCATATAGATCAACACTCAATTAAGTTCAGTGGGTCATTTAAATGTTGTGTTGTAAGAGTAATGAACTGGACAACTGAATAAGCATAAATCAGTGGACAAAACATTTCCATATGACACCTTAATACATTTTTTAAATTTAGCATTACCTTTCAGTCTAAAAATCTACACATTTAAAATTTTGTGGTTTTGCAGAAAACCACAAAGAAGTAGATCATGAACACACTAAACTGGATGTTATTGTTCTTTTACAAGAAAACGAGGGCTAGAGATTATTCTTGTCTTTAAACTGTATGTTACTGAAAGCCCAAATAAATGAGAGAATCCTCATAATAATCTTGAATAATCCCTACAATCTCTGACATCAGACAGACGGAGGATAAAAGAGTACAGGAACATTAAGACACACATTACTGAGTTACTGACATTGCAATGAGAGGGACATATACAGTAAAAGAAGAAAAGCCATGGCATCATCACTAAATTGTTAGAGCATTATTCACACATTTGACAAAGATGATGAAAAAAAGGCTGCATTAAAAAGATAACACAGCCGATGAGCTACATTGTATGGTCAGAAAATATTCTGCTGTCGTTTTTTGGGAGAGATAACTCCAGTCCTTGGCATGGCAGTTATATCACAACAAAAATGGTGGTGTACATTTAACACCGTATGCTGTGGTCTCATATAAACACCCTAGGGTGTTAAATCTACTCCAGTGGTGTTACTTGCCTGCAAATATATTCTGCAAGACGATGACAAGCAGAGCTCAAAATCAGCCAAGAAAGGGTTTACTGACCACAAAGCTACTGATTTGCAATTGCCTCCCTTTGTTTCTAGACTTGAACTGATCAAAAAGTTGTGGTTTGAATTGAAGAGGACAGTCCACAAGTGCAGACCAAAGGATCTGAAGGATTTTTAATTTTGTAAGGAAGAATTGTCAAAAATCCCCGCTAATATAATGACTAATCTCATAAAACACCACAGAAGACCATTCAGAGTTATGCTTGCTATTGTAGAAGACAGTGTAGATACAGGCTACCGCTTCAATTACAGAATACATTATTTCACTGAATATACAGTCAAGCCGGAATGTCTGCACACCCCTTTCACCTTCTCCACGTTTTATTACATTACAGACTTATACTACAATAGATTGAATTCATTTTTTGCCTCAAACATCTACACACAATAGCCAATTATGACGAAGTGAAAACAGGTTTTCAGAAAATATGCAATTTTATTTTATTGACAAAAATAGGTTATTTAGGGGTTACATATCTGTACACACCCTTAGCCTAATACTTGGTTGCTGCACCTTTGGCAGTGTTTACAGCTTCAGGGCGTCTTGGGAAAGAAGCTACGAGCTTGGCACACTTGTTTCTGGACATTTTTGCCCATTCCTCTTGGCATATCCTTGCAAGCTCCGTCAGGTTGGATGAGGAGCGTTGGTACACAGCCATTTTCAGCTCTTTCCACAGATGTTCAATTGGATTCAGGTCTGGGCTCTGGCTGGGCCACTAAAGGACATGCACAAACTTTCTCCGAAGCCACTCCTTTGTTCTCTTGGCTGTGTGCTTCGGGTCGTTGTCATGTTGGAAGGTAAACCTTCGCCCCAGTCTGAGGTCCAGAGTGCTCTGGAGCAGGTTTTCTTCAAGGATCTTGGTGTACTTAGCTGCATTCATATATTTCCCTCTATCAGGACTAGTCGCCCCGTTCCTGCTGCTGAAAAACATCCCCACATCACGATGCTGCCACCGCCATGCTTCACTGTAGAGATGGTATGAGCCAGGTGATGAGCGGTGCCTGGTTTTCTCCAGACGTGACGCTTGGTATTCAGGCCAAAAAGTTAAATCTTGATTCTCATGGTTTGAGAGTCCTCTAGGTGCCTTTTAGCAAACTCCAAGTGGGCTGTGATGTGCCTTTTATTAAGGAGGGGCTTCCGTCTGGCCACTCTACCATAAAGGCCTGATTGGTGGAGTGCTGCCTGGATGGTTGATCTTCTGAAAGGTTCTCCCATCTCCACAAAGATACGCTGGAGCTCTGTTAGGGTGACCCTCGGGTTCCTGCTCACCTCCTTAGCCAAGGCCCGTCTTCCCCGATTGCTCAGTTTGGCCGGGCGGCCAGGTCTAGGAAGATTGGTTCCAAACTTCTTCCATTTACGAATGATGGTGGCCACTGTGCTCTTTGGGACCTGTAAAGCTGCAGAGATTTTTCTGTACCCTTCTCCAGATCTATGCCTGGACACTATCCTGTTTCTGAGATCTGCAGATAATTTCTTTGACCCCATGGCTTGGAGTTTGCTCTGACATGCACTGTCATCTGTGGGACTTTATATAGGCAGGTGTTAGCAATCCCCAATCATGTCCAATCAATTGCATTTATCACAGGTGTACTCCAATTAAGTTGAAGAAACATCTCAAGCAGTATCAGTGGAAACAAAATGCACCTCAGCTCACTTTTGGGTGTCATATCAAAGGGTGTGCACACTTGTGTACATATGATATTTTACATTTTGATTTTTTATAAATTTGCACAAATGTCTAAAAACATGTTTTCACTTTGTCATCATGGGCTATTTTGTGTAGAATTTAGAGACAAAGAATTAACTCAATCTATTGTAGAATATGTCTGTAACGTAATAAAACGTGGAGAAGGTGAAAGGGGTGTGCAGACTTTCTGCCTTGACTGTAACTTCAGTCAATTCCATTCCTCTGATGGGGATATGCTTTGAAGCTTATACATATAAAATTTTATTTCACCCTCATTCAAATAGGAGCTACAGAAATATGTCATAGACACCTATAGTATAAATACAGAAATGTGATGAAGGCTTGTGGGAATTATAGGAGTGTGGAATTAATTTGGGCTGGCAACATCATCAGTATTTCATAATCTAACATCAGTATTTCATAATTTATAGGTTCAGGAACCATTCCTGAATGTATAACATGCAATAAGAGTAAGAAAACAAATCAGTGTTCAATAGTCACACAAACTATCTGTGCTGCATCACTACTACAGATGGGATTCATACACCAGGGCAGCTTGAGCCAAGAGCTTATATCACCAATTAACAAAAGTAGACCAGCTTAACCCAAGTAATTTACTAAAACATCTGTTGGACCAGTAATCTACTGAATCTACTAGTTTATTATGTCAATAAAAGGCAGCAAATAATAACCTCTCTCACCAGACACAGTACCTGGAGTCAAACTAATAGTGTGCATGTTTATCCCTAAGGGCTCTATCTTGAAGATCTTAGCGCATGGTCTAAAACGCATGGCGCAAGTATATTTAAGGTAACTCCACTTTTGCTAGTTAGAGGGTGCATATTTTGAGCGCAAAGTAAGGCACAAGGTTCAAATGAGCTGAACTTAGCCTCTTCATTCATTATAGGTGTGTCTTGGGCGTAACATGCAATAAACCAATCAGAGAGTTTTATTTTGTTCCACCGACTATTATTCCCATAGAGATCCATTCAAATGCAGAGAGGTTATATTATCGCTTGTAGGAGTACCAGAAAATAAGATATGAAGAGTCTTTTGATATTGTTGGGTCACATACATGATTACTTTAGTCTACATTATGTTAAACTGTCCAATAGTTTTGATGCCCGAAAATGGAGGGGAGGGTGGGGACTATGTGCAAAAGGTTCTATAATTTCTAAACGGTTCATAAAATACCCTCAGATTAAAGCTGACAGTCCGCACTTCAACCTCATTCTCATTGTATCCTTTCAAATTCAAATAGCTAGAGCACAGAACCAAAATAACAAAACATTTGTCAGTGTCCAATGCATTATGGTGCTCACTGTATATCCATATATATACTGAGTGCTCAAAGGACTCTAATACAGGACATACAGGATGAGCTGGTTTTATTCCCGAGCTGAACGTTAAAGGGAGGAAAAGGTTGTCAGATCACTTGTCAGTATATACAGTGAAAATGAAAGCTATTTTACTGCCTTTACAATGGATTGAGGAGGTCAAACCAGTTAGAGTGATTTCAGATTTCAGTTCAGTTTTACTGAGCCTAAAGCAATCCAGCTCACGATGTAGACAGGATATTTTATAGGAAATATTATTAACATTGTTAAGAATAACCAGGTATGGTATAGATGTTAATTTCTTATGGATACCAGTGCATGTAGGGGTTAAAGGTAATGAAATGGTAGATGCGCTTTCTAAGAAGGCTCTGAAGGCAGAAAATGTGGAGATAAACCTGGTAATTAGTAAAGCCGAAATTAAGTCACAAATATGGCTCCAAATTAGAAAACAGTGGCAGGAAAGATGGGATATGGATTAAAAAGTTAGACATCTATATCAAATACAAAAGGAGGTAGGGATAGGGAATTCTAGTGGAAGGAAAAGAAAATAAGACTGTGTAAGAAGCCGGATGAGATTGGGTCATACCAAGTTAAACTCTACAATACAACTGATAAAAAACATCCAACTGGGGAGTATGAGCACTGTCATCAAAAAGAGACTGTGGACCATGTTATTTTAGTGTGTCCCCAATATTCAGCACAAAGACAGAGGCTGCAAGAAGAGCTGAACTAACAGGGAATTAATGACATGGACTTAAAAGATGTATTTTCCCATCAAGCAATGAAATGCATTTTAAACTGCATTTTCAAGTTCCTGCACTAAACGGGACTAATTTCAAGAATATAAAAATATATTTTACAATTGAATAGCGGTAGATGGCGATATTTCTCCGCTAAGTTAATAGTTTATCATTAAAAAAAAAAGAAGAAGAAGAATTTTAAGAACTACAATTTTAACAATGCATCCAAATATATTCCACTTCCGGTTCCTTTTCTCGCGGAACCGCTAACACGGGAGCTGCACGCCGTCAGCAGTACTTGTGAAACGCTAAGGTAGATTTTATATAATACTACGCCATTATACATCAGGACTGATAATTTTGCCAGGATAAAGGTGAGATGGTCTGTGTCGACTGACGTGGACAAATGCATCCGTGTTTTTGTCCATTTCGATTTTAAGCGCGACGTTTTACGTCTGGCCAGCTGTCCTGGTTAAACTGATGGCTAAATCGCACATGAATTTTGCTAGGCCTAACCCTAGCTATAACGGATGTAACGTTAAGCTTAAGGGTGGGTTCCACATTTTTGCTTTCAAAGCGTGGACACATCCATAAGAGTAACGTATCAATCATGCTTCACAAAGATTAATTTATTTAGGTAACGTTAAATGCGCCTTTAAAATGTTAGCTAGTGCTAGTAATTGTTCGACGTTGAACTTAGCTGATGCAAGCGAACGTTGTCTAACGCTAGCCGCTTACATCGGTGTGATTAATTGGGTGACTTGTCTAACGTAATTATCTTGAACCCCGTTTATGTTCTTGTCTAGCTAATTTAACGTTAGTAGCTAATTATAAGGCTGTACAAAAAATTAATCTTTCTCTTTTTTTCCCCTCACAGTGCTAACTGAACAGCGATGTCTCGTTTCTTTGCTACTGGTTCTGACAGTGAGACTGAGGAGTCATCCTCAGGGGATGAGATCACTCCCAAAACAACTGGGACTACCTTCACTAAACAGTCAGTGGCATTTGTGTTTTCTCATATAACTGTCTGTTTCTCCCACTCCTCCACCTTTCTCAGTTATATAACCAGGTTCTGATTCTTTGTCAGGTCTCTGTTACTCAGCGACGATGAGGAGGACACCAAGAGAGTGGTGCGCAGCGCTAAGGACAAAAGGTGAGTCTCGGTGCTGAACCCCAGCTGTTTTTTCCTGAAAAAGTCACCCTGCCATTCTGCCAATGTGTAAATATGATCACTGGATGCTTCCAGGTTTGAGGAGTTGACAAACCTTATCAAGACCATCAGGAATGCCATGAAGATTCGGGACATGGCCAAGTGTCTGGAGGAGTTTGAGCAGCTATGTCGAGCCTTCCTAAAGAGTAAGACTATAGTAGACAAGGAGGGGGTGCCTGGTTTCTATATCCGCCTTCTGGCCGACCTGGAGGACTACCTCAATCAGGTGTGTAAGTCTGCAAATTGTTATAATGTTTTATACCGTAGTCTGGGTGAATACTCAATTCTGATTGGTCAATGAGCGGTGGTTGTTTCTGTTTATACCCCGGTCTGGATAAATTCTTGTTTCTGATTGGCTGGGCATTAATTTCCAATAAAGGGACGCCTATGAAGTAGTTCCAACTAAGAGGCTTAATCACCGCTCCAAATGAATACACCGTCTACGTTATCTGCTGCCAGAGACATAGTTGTCTTTTTATGATGGGTAAAAGTTGCCATGTTGGTGTTGCCATGGTTACCATTCATAAAATGGTTGAGAACGGTGATTAAAATGTTGCCAGCACTACTTCATAGCCGGCCGGGTGGTATACACAAATGTAATGCCCACCCTCCAGCCAATCAGAATTGAGTATTTATCCAAGCCATGGTATAAATAAATATAAAAGTAACTAATGTATAATCGTTATTGGTAACTGTGGTATAAGCGGAATAAACCACTCCGGGCTGTCCCGTTATTGGAAAATAATGTATTTCGGGTGTGGTAAGAAACCTCGCCTTCACCTCGCCCGTCATACATTATTTTCCAATAACGGGTCAGCCTGGAGTGGTTTATTCCTTACATAATGCACGCGTAGTTCAGGTCAGGTTTGATCACCATTCTAAATTAATGCTCTGCCTGGCCAGCTAAACAACCTATGAAAGGGAATGCAAACTTTTGCTCCATATGTTTACTCGGAGTCCAAAACGTTCATCAAAATAAGTGGTATAAATAAATAAAACGAATAAGCAGAATGTAGTTACTTTCTTTCCCTCAGTGACTACTGAACGGCAGAACTACGCCAGCTCATAGGCTACAAATAGTAGGCTACTGCATAGGGATGCACCGAAAATTCGGCCACCGAAAATTTTCGGCCGAAAATGGCCCAAAAGTGCATTTTCGGTTTTCGGCCGAAAGACCTAAATCACCGAAACAACACGGCCGAAACAGAATTGTAATGACGCAAACAAAAAGCGCAGCCAGCACACGGTTATCTGGATAAGAGCCAGCATGTCGGCGGTGTGGAGTTATTTCAATATCTGTTTTCCACTTTGCACATCCACAATTCTTGGTGCATTTGTTGTTGTTAAGGGCCTACAGGCTATGGCAATCTTTGTTTTGATACACTGTTATGTTGTAGGCCTACAGAGAAAATATTGTTATATCTTTCAGCAGTTGCACTTGTTCTGAATGCACTTTGTTGTAGTAGTCCTACAGAGAAAAATTTAAAAGGCACTTGACTTAAATGCACTTTGTGTTTTTATGAGAGAACATATTTAATTTTACAATCTTTCAGCAGGCCAGTCAGTTATAGGCCTGTACATTATTATTTAATGTACACATGAGCGGGGTCAAGTTAAACATTTTGTTTTGAATTTTAATTTATATTGTGCATTGCTGTAATGTCAGTGCTAAATAAATATTTTCATACTTTTGTAATTGATTTATTCTTGAATTGCAATGCTTTGATTTTAGTGAGGTTAGTACACAGTCATAGCCATAAATGCAATGGTTCTAATAATTGACAATCATTTCTTTCGGTGTTTCGGTTTTCGGTTTTCGGCCTTGGTTTCTCATTTTTGGTTTTCGGTTTCGGCCAAGAATTTTCATTTCGGTGCATCCCTACTACTGCATAGCTGGGCTCCGATTAAATTTGGGAGCAGACAAAGCATTCATATGCAAGGTATTGTGGGATAGCCACCTGGCAAGAAGTAATTACCTGATGAGGGCTGTCAAATGTATGGGCACTCCTTGAAGTATTATTGCTATATTTCAATAGGGAGAGCAGTTATCAATGTTTTGAAGTTACATGATAATGGGGGAGTCATGCCAAAATAATTAGGGAAGTGTAAGAATGACAAAGGATCCGGGTTTTAAGCAAAATCAAAGGTTAAACCTTATGTATGCATTTCATATTTTTATGAATTTATGGTTTAAACACTATTATAATCAGTTATTAAAAATCATAGCAAGCACTGGGTTAAGGACTACACAACTATAAAAGTAACTATAATCATTGTTGGTAACCATGGTATATGTGCAGTAATCCACTCCACTCTCCGCCTCGGCGTCATGTGCTAAACCTGTAATGCACACATTACTCCTTACATATATTCCTCATTTGCACATGCTTATGTGGTTTTCTTTTTTTTTTTTACCTTACAAAAAACTGGGGTTGTCGTTGAACACAGATACGCTTGCAAGAGTATAACTCACATTTCTTTTTCAGCTGTGGGAGGATAAAGAGGGGAAGAAGAAGATGAACAAGAACAATGCCAAGGCCCTCAGTTCCCTTAGACAGAAGATTCGCAAATACAACCGTGACTACGAGACTGAAATTACCAGCTACAAGGAGGTTAATTACATGAGTGAATGATTGTGCCATTTAACTCTCCACATTTCATCTGTGTGTTTCAGTGCTGTTGCCATTTTGCTGATTACCCTATTCACCTCAGTCATGCCAGTGTACGTACAGCACTATCATACATTCACACTAATGTGCTCTTCTCAATAAGAATATCTCCTGCCCACAGAACCCAGAGCAGTCTGCAGATGAGGAGGAAGAGAAGGATGAAGGGGAATCTGGTGAGGAGGGTGAAAGCTTGACACAGTTGATTTAGCAGTGACAGACTTTGATAAATATGTTGATACTGTAGGTCTCATTGTCAAGCCTGTGGTGAAGTTTCACTAAATTACAGCTGTAAATGCTACCAATACCTCCCGTTTTCTTTCACTTTCTACCACTTTCTACTGTGTTTTATTCAACCATGTCTTGCTTGTGTCCTGTGTTTTTTCCCACTCACTTTCTTTAGGCTCCTCTTCAGAGAGTGAGGGGGAGGGGCAAGAGGGAGAGGATGGTGTAGTGTCTGGGAAGACCTTCCTGAAAATGATTGCCCTTGAGCCACCTGCAGATCCTAGCAAGTTCCTGAAGGGGGCAGCGGTAAGCAAGCACGATGCAACATGGAATATAACTAATAAAAATACCATATTTGACCTCCATGCAAAAATCGATGCATTTCTTTTTTGTGTCCTATGACAGACCATGGCCTTTTATTATCTGTCATATTAGACAAATACTGTACTTGTATATAGTTTCTTAGAGAGCAGGGGTTTGCATGTGCCTTTATTCACCATGCCAGTAAAACAATTTGAAGGTTTGTGTGTTAATTCCAGGATGAAGAGTCAGAAAGTGACGATGACGAGGATGATGAAGACTGGGGTGCAGACACGGTCGGCAGTGGCAGTGACAGTGAAGATGATGAAGCGAAGAGTGCTTCTTTGGCTGTTGTTTTCCTCAAGAAGTTAGTTCCTTTTTTGTGCACTTCTCATCTCCCCAGCTCTCCTCTCTCTGTAAAGTCCCCTATTGGGTTTCAGAATGCTCTTCATTAGCTCTATCCTGAACCCCTCATTAAGACTGGCTCAGCGCTTTCTGTACCCCCTTTCTCAGACACACCTTTTAAACTACAGCTGAGCTCTGGGTGGACTTCATTCAGCTATTTATTCACTCTTAGAACATTTTAAAATTAACAAATAAATGGCAACAATGAATTTTTATGGCAGAAGTGTTCCTGCGATTAATTTTTTAAATGGTTGAATATGTGGATCCGTCCCCTGCTGTTGAGCAGTATACTGTTTGCATAATGTAGCGTCCAGTCAGTTTGAGTGTTTCTGTGTGTTTGAACTGTCACAGGACACATGACAGCGAAAAGCACACAAGCGAGAAGAAGAAAGAGGAGAGGAAGAAGAGGCACAAGAAGAAGGAGCGTCTGGAGGAGGAGGAGGAGGAGGGAGAAGGGCCAGAGGGAGAGGAAGCAGGCTGGGAGAAGGTCAAAGGAGGCGTGCCCCTTGTCAAGGTAAATGATGAAGAAAGTAAAAGGCATTGGAGTATCCTGTACCTGGGCTGATTTTACATCTTGCATCAGGGCGTCGCTGTTTTAAATGCATAAGCAACATGGGGCCGTTTATTGTGAATGAGTAACTGCGAGCTCTGTAGAACATGCAGTCAGAATGGTGGCTCCCTTGTAGAATGTTCGCCTCAAGTCCTTTCTCTCTGTCATGTCCTGTCAGTTAATGCAGCCCCTATTCTTTGCCTCGTCTTTTTCCACTCTTAGGAAAAGCCCAAGATGTTTGCTAAGGGTACAGAAATCAACACGACCGTCGTTGTGAAGAAGCTCAATGAGATACTGCAGGCTCGTGGCAAGAAGGGAACTGACAGGTAGAATGACTGACCCAAAATCCGCCAGCTTTTAAAACCACCCACGACACCAGTGCCGCACATACCAGCTCCACTCTCACAATGGCCCCCTCTCCAGTGAACTATTACAGTACCAGTCAAAAGTTTGGACACACCTACTCACGGAAGGTTTTTTTTGTTGTTATTTTTACTGTTTTCCACATTTTATAATAGTAAAGACATCAAAACTATGAGATAACACGAAGGGAAAAAAAGACTTAAACAAATCCAAAAAGTCTTATATTTTAGATTCATCAAAGTAACCACCCTTTGCCTTGATAACGGTTTTGCACATTCTTGCCATTCTCTCAACCATCGCTCTGCTGGCATATGTGGATGGATCTTTTTAGGGGTTGTTTCTTCTGACTTTATTTTTTCATAGGTCAATAGGAAAAAGAGTCAGGAGAAACAACCCTTAAAGTGATTCATCCATATCTACTGCATATCTGGCAGCAGAGTGATGGTTTGAGGCTCGTTTGATACATCAGACCCTTGATAACTTAGAGCCATTTAGCCAACCATGTGTTCCGTACTGTTCCAGTGTAATTTACAGCTAAATCTAGTCCCACCCCCCAATTCCCATAGAGATTCATTCAAATGCAGAAACATTTAGTATAGCTTGTAAGAGTACCAAAAAATAAGATATCGAAAGTATTTTGATGTTGTTGGGTCACAGACATAAGGACCGTTGAGGACTTACAGCCAAACACGTTTTTGGTCTTTGTGTAATTTCATTCGTGTTCTCATAGTTTTGATGTCTTTACTATTCTAAAATGCGGAAAACTGAAAAATAACAAAAGAAAAACCTATAAGTAGGCGTGTACAAACTTTTGACTGGTACTGTATGTAAAGGTGAATGTGTTCTGATGTCCTGTGGAACTGCACTGCTCTACTGTGAAACTGCAGCCTTTTTGACTCTTGACCACATCCTGCATTAAGACTTGTCCCCACACCCTGACTGTTCACTGTCCCTCTATGCTTCAGAGCTTACCAGATTGAGCTGCTCCACACCCTGACTGTTCACTGTCCCTCTATGCTTCAGAGCTGCCCAGATTGAGCTGCTCCACACCCTGACTGTTCACTGTCCCTCTATGCTTCAGAGCTGCCCAGATTGAGCTGCTCCACACCCTGACTGTTCACTGTCCCTCTATGCTTCAGAGCTGCCCAGATTGAGCTGCTCCACACCCTGACTGTTCACTGTCCCTCTATGCTTCAGAGCTGCCCAGATTGAGCTGCTCCACACCCTGACTGTTCACTGTCCCTCTATGCTTCAGAGCTGCCCAGATTGAGCTGCTCCACACCCTGACTGTTCACTGTCCCTCTATGCTTCAGAGCTGCCCAGATTGAGCTGCTCCACACCCTGACTGTTCACTGTCCCTCTATGCTTCAGAGCTGCCCAGATTGAGCTGCTCCATGCCCTGGCTGCCATCTCCAATGAGAACAACCTCGGAGAGGGCATCCTGGTCAAGATTAAATTCAACATCATTGCCTCACTCTATGACTACAACCCCAACCTAGCTGCATTCATGAAGGTCAGACATGTCTAGTCTTTAGTGTTTTTGGATTTAGATATGTCGATACATCCATAAATAAGTACGGTCTATTTAGGATTTTTGTGGGAAGTCAAAAAAATTTCATGGTTGGTGTTTTGAATCCTGCATTATGGCCCTGTCACACTATTGTGTATGAGTTGCGTATGTAAATTCATAAAATAATTTTCATACGCACAAAAAGCCCTTGAAAATAGCGTATGGCCAGCGTATGCCTAGCGTATAAACCATACGTCCGAATACGCACAAAATTTTAAAGCATGCTTAAAAATCTTTTTGTGCTTCGCCGTATGCCACCGTATGCGACTGTGCTTGAAACGTATACAACCTATGCCTAACGTACCCCTAGCGTATGTCAGCGTAGATCAGCTTTTGAGTGATATTTTTCATACGCTAGTACGATACGCAATAGTGTGACAGGGCCATTAGGGGTGTCAATCGAGAACCGGTTCCTGTAAGGTTCCAAGTTGTCAGATTTCTCTAAGTGGTATGCCTTCGAGCTTATCAATTCTCTTATCAACTAATAGTTGGTCTTTTAATAATAATAGTATAATAATAATAGCCAGGGGGCAAATAATATTTAAGGAATCGATAAAGAATGATCGATAAGCAGACTCGATAATAGCATCGGTATCAATAAAATCAAACTATTCCCATCCCTATCCTGCATGTGTGTGCAAAGCCCCTGGTGGCCTTTCTTAGTGGTTCTCCTGTGTCCAGTCTTTATGTGGGCTGTATAAACCTGGCTGTCTCTTTGGCTTTTCCAGGCGGATATGTGGAAGACGTGTCTTGACTGTATTGATGAACTGCTGGACATTTTGTTTGAGAACAGCAACATTTTCATCGGGGAAAATATTGCAGAGGACAGTGAAAATCTGGCCATATCTGACCAGGTATGAACATTTCAATGTGTACTAGCACCTCTGATGTGAAAATTAGTTACGGACTGATTGTTCAGATAAACAAGTTATGAACGCTGATCTGGGATCCAGATGACCACTTTTCATGAGTGATTATTATACTACCACTGCAAAATAAGGGTAGACTAAAATGTTGCGACAGTAATGTGTGTAACGATGGCAATCAAAGTATTCACATTTTAAATCTACTGTATTTTTACATCACTTTCATAGTTTGAAAAACCTGTCAAAATTCTGAACAATCTCCATTCGTGTCTGGCAGCTTTTACTGTGTTAGAGAGCGGTCGTTTGCTTGGTGTAAGCAATCTGTACCTCTGCTCCTTTCAGCCCTTCAGGGTCCGAGGATGTATTCTGACTCTGGTCGAAAGGATGGATGAGGAGTTCACCAAAATCATGCAGAACACGGACCCCCACTCGCAAGGTGAACTGCCAACCGACAGACTGAATCCCTGTGCTCGTTTATCCCTCGCTTCCCCGTGCAACGTCATCATGCCTCCCTGTCAGTCTGCTGCCTTGTAAGACTCGATGCACCTTTCTCCCGTTTTGTCACGCAGAGTATGTTGACAACCTGAAAGACGAGGGTCGCGTGGGCGGGATCATCGACCGGCTGCTGAAGTACCTGGAGAACAAGGGCAACGCGGAGGAAATTTGCCGGGTGTACCTGCGCAGGATTATGCACACCTACTATAAGTTTGACTACAAGGCCCACCGCCGGAGCCTGGGGATACAGGGGGAGTCCAAGGTAAGAGCTAACTAAGGTCAGGGGACACTTCTGAGCACATACAGTGGGGTGCAAAAATCTAGGCACCCCTGGTCAAAATGCACTTTACGATTAATATCTAGGTGAACAGAAGCTAACCTGACTTCTAAATGGTGCAAAGTTAAACATGACACATTTCTTCAAATTTTAAAGCAAGATTGTTTTATTTAAATTTTTTAGTTTCAAAATAATAAAAAAGGAAAAAAGCCCTGTGCAAATGTTTGAGAACCCTGTCAGTTAGTACTTTGTAAATCCTCCTCGGGCAACTATAACAGCTTGCAAATGCTTCCTGGAGCCAGCTAAGAGTCCTTCAATTATTGCTTTTGGAATTTTCACTCAGTCGTCCTGGCAGAACACCTCTAACTCGGAAATATTTTTTTCGGCCTCCTTGCATGCAGTGGTCATTCCAAAACCTTTATCCGTATTATATGGTTGATTTCGAGGTATGCTTCTGATCGTTGTCTTGCTGGAAAACCCAACCTTTCTTTAACTTCAATGTCTGGACTGGACTTTAACTTTGAACATTAGCCTCTAGAATTTCTTGGTATTTGGTCGAATCCATTCTTAATTTCACCTACACAATATTTCCTCTGCCCCCAACTGCCACACAACCCCAAAGCATAATGGATCCACATCCATGCTTAACAGTTGGCAAGGTGTTCTTCTTTACAAAAGCTTCACCCTTTCTTTCTTTTTCCATTTTTGCTTTCTCAGTCCAAAGCACATTGTTCCTAAAGGCTTCAGGCTTCTCAAGGTTTTCTTTTACATACGTCACATGCGTTAAAGGCTTCTTTCTGGCAACTCTGCCATGTAGGTCTTTGTTGTTTAAAGTACATTGTATTGTTGTCCTGTGGACATCTAAACCTGCATCTGCTTTTTTAGGGCTGGGCGATAAAACTATCGATAATCTTCGCAATAAAATTTGCCAGGATAACAATGAGATTTATTTTCAATAAAACTATCATTTGCGTCCGTTTCTTCTACTTAACAAAATACAACCCGAACAGCCAATCAGAAATAGACTTGCACGTTGCTGATGCGCCCACCCACTCAAAACAACACTACTCAGGGTGACCACATTATTCGCTGACATCCTAAATGAGTCACCGGCGAAAGCAACCAAAAATGGTAGTTGGTAGGCGTTGGTTGACCTTAACTTGTTCAACGTTATACAGAAATTATTTATATATTGGATCAACGTTAGCTGTCCAATATATTGCTGTAACAAAGCGTCAACATTAGGCGCATCTACCTTGCAAACTGTCAATACGGCTGAACGTTATTGATATTTCTCCTCGCTTGTGCTCTTAGTAGTAACAGAACCATCACGGTAATAGTTAACTTCGCTAACACTAGCTATCATAGCTGCCTATACTTTCTGCAGACAGCCCTTCTGAAGCTAGAAAAAAATTTTACTTTTCTTTTTGCGTGCTTGTATGCTTACTGTTCATAATAAATATCAGAAACGCGGACGGGCAGTTGTGAATGCGATAAAAGCTTAAGATTTAATCAAGTCTTCACTACATGTTTGTATGTTTACTTACGAGCAGGCATCTGCTGGGACCTTATGCTTATGCTTATTTCATTATATGAGAGATAATCAAAGGGGAAAAGGCAGAGACATCTGTGCTTAGGGCCTATAAGAGAATTTAGTTTTTTTTTTTCCTTGAGGTATTTTATTACTGGACGTAAAGACATTTGGGTGGTGTTGAATGTCAATCCGTTGTTTCTAAAAGTATATATATATAAAAAATTGAATTTTAAACCATAATGAACCTTCTGGTTTATTCAGGGTACAGTCATAAGCATAATACTCTTCAAACTTTAAATGGAGCATTATTAAGTGTATATCGTGATAATTACTGATATTGAGCAATATATATATATTTTTTTTTTTTAAATTTGTTTCAGATTTTTTCCCTTTTTCTCCCAATTTAGTAGCCAATTGAACCCCTATTCTAATTCAATTCCCCCCCCGCCCGATCCTCGGAGTACAACTGCGCTGACTGAAAGTCAGCGGTCTTTACCGCTGTACCACCGCGGCGGCCCTATATTGAGCAATATTTAAAATATTTTCATGATGCACTTTTTTGCCATATCGCCCAGCCCTACCTTCTCCTTGTTGGTGGAAGTTAACTATCTTGATTCTGACATCCTTGGACAACCGTTTAGAGCAGGGCTGCCCAACTCTCTTCCTGGAGATCTCCGTCCTGTAGGGTTTTACGTCAACCCTAACAAAGCACACCTCATTCAACAGCTAGAGAGCTTGTTGAGCTGCTCATTAGTAGAATCGGGTGTGCCGAATTAGGGTTGATATGAAAACCGACAAGACGGTATATCTCCAGAAACAGGGTTGGGCAGCCCTGGTTTAGAGGAACCCATGGTTGTTAACGCCAGACAGAACAGCCACTGCAGTCGGATGCTTTAGAAGGCATGGAGTTACTTCAGAATAAATAGTTCAGTCCTGAAATTATATTGACCTGACGCATTGAAGCCCTAACGAGTAAATCACCTGGTCTAGGGCCTTAGTAATCATCTTTTTAAAAAAGTAACAAAGAATAATCCAAAAGGGTTCCCAAAGATTTTCACTGGGCCTTTTTCCTTTTTTGATTATACATTTTTTTGAGTTTCTAAATAAAGTTATCTTGCTTTAAAATGTGAAGAAATAGGTCATGTTTAACTTTGTACCATATAGAGGTCAGGTTAGCTTCGGTTCACTTAGATATTACTTGTAAAAGGCATTTTGACCAAGGGTGCCCAAACTTTTGCACCCCACTGTATGTAAACCCTGAGCAGAAGTGTGCTTTCATGCCCTCCCTATCTTCATACATTTAATTGAAATAATATTGGAAATACAGCCCGACCGATGGAATTTGAGAGACCGATACTGATTTTAGAGGGGGGTAATTCACAGATGGCAGCCGATATAGTGCATTTTTGAGCTGGAATGAAAATGGACCTTTTCTATCTGGATTGTTCGGTGATTGTTTTGCCAGGTTTCGGATTCCGCTGGATTCGGTCCTTTTTCACAGGTTCGGGATTCAGCCAAATCTTTCTCAAAAATTGGACAGGTATTATGCTACAATTGAGAGAAGTGACACAATTATCACGCTAATGGGCATTGAGAAGACTATTTGCAAGACAAAGAAAATATATAAATAATATTTTAATTTAATATGTTTTGATTTCACATATGCTGAGATATTCTGTTGAAAATGGAAAATAGCCTATGTATTTGAAACAATTTAATCGTTTTATTTATTTTACTCCTTTACCTTCGGGATTCGGTTTGGAGTTTGGCCGAATCTTAACTGGTGGATTCAGGATTTGGCCGAACCCTAAAAACACGGATTCGGTGCATCCCTTATATCGGTCCTACATATCGGCCACATGTCATCCTTGACTACCGATACAGATGTGGTCCAGAAATGCAAATATCGGTCGGGCTCTAGTTGGGATGGCATACAGTCTTCAGCTGGGTGAATATGAATCCCTGTTATTTCCCTCTTCTCAGTCCGAGCAGGACCAGGAGGAGAGTGAGGGCGAGGACAGCGCCGTGGTGATGGACCGCCTTTGCAAGTTCATCTACGCCAAAGATAGGACCGACCGCATCCGCACCTGCGCCATCCTGTGCCATATCTACCACCACGCCCTGCACAGCCGCTGGTACCAGGCCCGAGACCTCATGCTCATGAGCCACCTTCAGGACAACATCCAGCACGCTGACCCACCTGTACAGGTACATACACGGCCGTGCTCATGTTACAGAACCGCAGCAGAAGGCATGTTGACGTCACAAGCGTGCAGTTGAGGTCAAATTAATGCCAAACCCACACGTCAGTCAAGCTCACCTTTCTCGCCCCTCTCCCGCAGATCCTTTACAATCGCACCATGGTACAGCTGGGCATCTGTGCCTTCAGGCAGGGCATGATCAAGGATGCCCACAATGCCTTGCTGGACATCCAATCCAGCGGCCGTGCCAAGGAGCTGCTGGGCCAGGGCCTGCTGATGAGGAATATGCAGGAGAGGAACGCAGAGCAGGAGAAGATCGAAAAGAGACGTCAGGTAACCGCTACTGGGGGCTCACAAGGGCCTGCTGGGAATATTTAACCTCTTACTCGCCAATCATTCTGTTTTGCTTGGGGGCAGTGTCTGAAAGGAGTATGTTATGGAAGAGCCAGGAGAATAGTATGTAGAACACTTTGGTTTGTTGCCATCAGTCCATGTCAGTATAGCTCCTGAATGCCAGTGTCCTTTGGTTCTTAGGTGCCATTCCACATGCACATCAACCTGGAGCTTCTGGAGTGCGTTTACTTGGTGTCAGCCATGCTGCTGGAGATCCCCTACATGGCAGCGCACGAGTTTGATGCCCGGCGCAGGATGATCAGCAAACAGTTCCACCACCAGCTCAGGGTCGGAGAGAGGCAGCCCCTGTTGGGTAACTGTTAACCCTCTTTCTGGGTTTTATGGCTTGCGACTGGCTCCTGCAGTGAAGCAGTATATGGAGTCACTGGGGGAACAATGTTTCGTACAATGGCATTGCAACACTGTACAGTAGGATTACTTTACCATTTTTGTGTGGGGGGGGGGGGGGGGGTTGTACTGAATTTCATGAGGTGTTCATTTTGGCAGTGTTTTAAACTGACTTTTTTGTTTTAGTCGTGTGACGAAAGTGCAAATGAGTTTTAATTACATTTAGTCATTCACGCTTTAAGAACTGTTTTGGGAAACGTGAGTTACAAATTAAACAGCCTTTGTAGAATCGCTCGTACAAATCACTCTTAACCCTAAGTTTGATCGTTATTGGAAAATGCGGCCCTGGACATTTTCATCTTCTTTTAGTCATCAATAACTATGGACATAGGGTCTAGTTTTAGTCCACAAAAATTCTGTGGACATTTTAGTCTAGTTTTAGTCAACAACATCTACGAGCATGTTGTTCTAATTTTAGTCAACAAAAACTCTGGGCATTTTTGTCTCGTTTTGGTCAACAATAACTGAACGTTTTAGTCTAAGAAAAACTTTTTTAGTCTAATTTTCGTCAGATGCAAAAGCAGACTGTTCAAATTGGCCACAAAATTGTAGAAGGTTGTAGGTAGGTTGTATGATCCGGTACACTATTTTTCAGTGAAGGGGGGATACCACTCATTTTAATTATTCAAATTCATATCACTGTGGTTTGGATTACCAAAACTAATATACTTAATCAATTTGTATGCACTTGCACTTTGAATAAAAAACCACCACCATATGGTAAATGTTACATTATATTTTGCTCTTCTATAACATTTCAGCCCAGGAGAATTTTATTTCTTAGTACTGCTTACCCATTGAACTAGTAAATTAAGGTAATTTGAATGTAAATGTTCAAAAGTTTAGCTCCTATTGAGAAGGTTCACAGCACTACAGAAGGGATAGAGCTAACCATTTTCTCTTGTTTCTGGCTTGAGAGGTAATGTAATACATATGCAGAAATATTTCTTCAACTGTCCCAACACTATTTTTGATTTTATAGATTTTGTGATATCACCCTTTAAGGTGGCTGGCTGATGCAGCACCTGTTTCATTATTAAGTAATAAGTTGAAACATTAAACATTATTTTCTTTGGCATATTTGTATTGATTTATTGAATCAACCAAAAGTGCCATACATCAGAATACATTTTTTTAAAAGAAAGAAAAGGTTGACAAAATTAACACTGCAAGGGCGATACGTTACATTTAACCAGCTTTTCTGTCTGATATACCTATGTTTTTAAATTCAAAAGTTTTGTATTCCATCAGGAGTATATAAATATATAGAAATATTAATTGCGTCACCGGTGTCAAATTGCAGTCCTGGTGGGCCGCAGTGTCTGGTGGTTTTCTCGGTGCTCTCGGCACCAGTGGTTCATTTAAGCCATTGATTGGTTAAATAATCCACTAAACTTTTTCTCATTGCCTTACTTGGTAGCTGATTGAAAGGGAACCACAAAAACCTACAGACACTGCGGCCCCCTGGGACTTTAGTTTGACACCCCTGATTTACGTGTTCCAGCAGTCAGTGGTGCCTCACAGTAATTCTATGAAAATCAGTCAAGTGCAGAATACGAATATGAACCCTCCCCTGTGGTTCACTTTAGGGCCTCCCGAGAGCATGCGTGAGCATGTGGTGGCGGCCAGCAAGGCCATGAAGATGGGCGACTGGCGCACCTGCCACTCCTTCATCATCAATGAGAAGATGAACAGTAAGGTGTGGGACCTGTTCCCAGAGACACAGAGGGTCCGCGAGATGCTCGTCAGGTGGGGTCCGTCAGCCGCTGTGCCATCACACGGAGTTAACATGCACAAAGGATCGGGTTTATGAAAAATGTCTAAATAGGGGGGAGGGGGTGGTACGAGGGCATCTGTTCCATCATTATCTCAGGGACCTGAATGCAAGTATAATATCTTTTGCTCGCCATTTGATTTTGTCTGGGTGTGTTTTGATTGCAGGAAGATCCAGGAAGAGTCTCTGCGCACCTACCTGTTCACCTACAGCAGTGTGTACGACTCCATCAGGTATTGGGCCAAATGTTCTTTACATTCGGCACTGTGAGCTCAACATTCAACGTCTGGAGCTGTTTTTACTGAACATTTCCTGAAGGGCCCCACTAGGCGCACTCTCACAGGGCTAGGTTTCTGTTACCAAGTGAGCATCTTTGTTCTGAGCTGTTCTCAGCATCTCTCTCTTCCTCAGCATGGAGACCCTCTCTGAGATGTTTGAGCTTGAGTTGCCCACAGTCCACAGCATCATCAGCAAGATGATCATTAATGAAGAGCTCATGGTAAGCAAGTTATTTGGGTATTCTAGCTATTGGCATTCGCTGGCTTGTGTTTTCATTCACGTCTTACATTGTCGTCATTGGGAAAATCGCGTAACTTTTGAGTCTGTGTTAATCTGTCTGTTGGCCTCCCTTCAGTAGTATAGGTGCAGCGGTGTTTAGTGAGATTCTGTAATGCGCTCTGGTCTTTGAGTCACTGTCACCCCTGTTCTCCTGCAGGCATCTCTGGACCAACCCACACAGACAGTGGTGATGCACCGCACTGAGCCCACTTCCCTGCAGAATATGGCCCTGCAGCTGGCAGAGAAGCTGGGCGGTCTGGTGGAGAACAACGAGAGGGTGTTCGACCTCAAGCAGGGCGTCTACGGGGGATACTTCAACAGGGGTAACTACTGCAGTGGCAGATTCTCAAAAAAAAAAGTCCTGGATGGCTGCAGTGTCTGCAGGTTTTGTGGATTCTTTTCAATCAGTGGCCAGTGTAGGTCTGGGAAACGTGGAAGGCGTGTATCCAGCCAATGACTTAAACTAATCACTTAAGTGCCGAAAGGCCAAAGACCAGCAGACACTGTAGCTCCCCAGGTCTGGAGTCTTGACACCCCTGGTTTGGGAGAGAAATGTGGTGAGATGGATGGAATTAATAATCTGAAGTCTCCTGATGGTTGCATTTGCTCTGAAGGAAGGAGTGCCATTAAGATTAAGCTGTAAATTACACAGGAATAGTATGGAACCCATGGTTTGCCAAATGGCTGTAAAGCATCATGGGTCTGCGGTATCGAACGAGCCTCAAACCATCACACTGCTGCCGGAAATGCAGTTGATATGGATGGATCACTTTAAGGGTTGTTTCTCCTGACTCATTTTCCTGTTGAACTCTGTGGAAAAATGAGTCTGTAGAAACAACCCTTCAAGTGATCCATCCATATCTGGAAGCAGAGGGATGGTTAGAGGCTCGTTTGATACCTCAGACCCTTGGTGACTGCACTGGAGGGGGAACTTTTAATGACGGTAATTGTTTCATGCCGTAAAATTGGTGATGTTGTGTCCGGATCAGATAGTGGGGATACTAGAGATTTCAGGACGTGATCTCCGTTGTCGCCGTAGTGCGTCATCACCATAGAAGCATAAATATTTTGTGGCTGCTAACTAAAAAAATTATGCATTTTAGAAGATAGCTTAAGAGCCGTCTCCTAATTATCTGTAACTACCATGCATGAATGCCAATTAATTGAAAGCAAAAGTGCGTAAGTCCCAGGTGCTAATTAGTATTTATGCCATATGGAGAGTGATAGTAAACGCATAGCTAGCCGGTTAGTTAACGATAAGACTTATTTTAATTGGTTTTTTAAGCCAATTAAAAATATATCTGTTTTGCTGATGGCTGCAATAATACTAATAATAATAATGATAATAACCACGTTTGTGTGCTCCTACAAGTGCCGATTAACTATTATTAGTTGATTGCAAGTCCCGAATAATCAACGCAGGCAAATTGGGTTTATGGGCATCCCTCAATTCTATTTGTGCTATTTAAAAGATTAGAATTCTGACCACAGCTGACGTCTTATGTTACATTTCTTACGTTTTCATTCATATTGCTGAAATCTCAACTGCTTAATGTGCTTGGTACGCCTTTGAGCTCCCACGTCCACAATAGTGCTTGCTTTCCGTTTCCCCCCCCCCCGATGACATGTCGTGCCCACCAGCGTGACATCACAAAATCCTTATTAACACATCCTTTACCTTAGCCTTTGCCTCTGCAAATTCAATTCAGTGCAAAAGACAAATTAGTGTACGGCACATCATACACTAAATGTAAATTCCAATTAGTTAACCTTACTTAAAAAAAGCATGCAAACCGATTGCACTAAAAAAAACTAAGTACAGTGGAATAGGTATTGTATGTTGTATTAACAAATTCTTATTCAGTATAGTATACTTGAGTTTAAGTAACTTAAAAAAAACCTGTATAGAGTACTTGAGAATTGACTTTAGATGTACTCTTGACTTAGTATAGACTACTCATAATTACTATTTCAAACTATTAAATAATTAAATGTGAACTTTACTGTGTGTGTATTCCAAACAACACATTTATTTAACCCTATGTGCTGTTGTACTGTGGATTAAGATGTTAATACTTCTGTTTTCATAACCGTTTCAGTATTTTGACATTGAAAATGCAGGCATATCTTAAATGTGTCATTTTCTAATTGGGATATTGTTTTCCGTCTCTTACAGATCAGAAGGGTGGTTATCAACAGAAGCAGGGATATCAGAGAGGTAAGCAAAATATTTTGAGGGCTTCCAGAGATGCATTGAAAAGTGACAAAAATGAATTCTAGGGTGTATACAATGGGAATCAGGAGGGATGATCTGTCCAGCGTATGGGAAATGAGGCATCTGACTGGAAACCTGCACATGCCTTTTAAAGGGTAACAAAGCACTAACAACTTATTTTAGATGACTGCTACATTCGTTTTTTTTCTTCTAAGTATTATTGATTGATTCTGGTACAAATCTTGACAAATTACTGTAGTCGGCGCAAAAAAACGTAAACTTTAAGAATCTGGCTCAAAAGTGTCTAGTGGTAAAAAGTTGTTTGCTTTTTTAAAATGGGCTACTTTATTAAAAATAAATATATAGTATAAAGCATATGAAAACTGCGTATCTGACAGGGATATGGAGCTACTCTCTGCGTTGCATGCATGATGTGGATATTTCCTGTATTTTAATGTTAAAACAAAACAAAATTTTATGTTCTGACGAGGCAAGTAAAGTATCAATTGTTTACTTTTTGGTCCCGAAAGTTGGGCAAACGAGGAGGTGTTTTGGTGAAGTCGAGGGCGCTCGCTCCATACCTCCCCATTGAACTCAGTCTGGCCTGCGATTACAGTCTCAGTCCTGCGCGATCATGTCGCTTCATCTCCCGGCGTTCACTCGAGATCAGATACGCCTGCCTACGACCTGTTCTATCAGACTCGCTGACAGCTCGCCCCCGCGGCTTACCCGCAAGGCCATGCTTTAAATCTGGTGGTGGATTACCGGAACCTCCGTCCGCTGGTAGCCTACGGGCAGCCGTGATGGCTATGGAATCAGCCCCAGCTAAAATGGCGTTAATCAACACGCGATCACTATCCAACAAGACGTTTGTCCTGAATGATTTCTTCACCTCTTGGGGATTGGACTTCATGTTTGTATCTGAGACATGGCTTCCTCCCGGTGAGTTCAACCCTCTTACAGAACTTTGCCCACCATATTGTGACTTTTTTAGCACCCCCAGAACGTCCGGGCCCGGCGGGGGTTTAGCTGCTGTTTTTAAGAAACATTATAATTGCCAGCTCCTGAACGCTGAACAATTCTCCAGCTGAAGTACAATTATTAAAAGTGGGATTGGCTAATCCTTTTGTCTGTCCTCATTTATCGACCGGTAAAATATAAGAATTTTATTGCGCAGTTCTGTCTTTTATCATGCCTAAATTCCATAGAATTTTGATTGTTGGGGACTTTAACATTCATGTCATGCTGCCTGTCGAATCCACTTGTTGCTGACTTTCTGCACCTTGCTGAATCATCATGTGCCCTTGCTGGCCTGTTTATGTGGAATATTTTTTGTAAACTACTACTCGCGCTGCACGACACCGTTCAGTGTGAGCTGCAGAGCTGACTGTGGACGAGAGCAGTTATGAACATTTTGTTGGTTAATGAAGTCACTTTTTAATTTTTTTATTTAAAAAAATTGTTGAATTCATGTTTTAGGGTATATTGCTATATGTGGTATTTCCTGCAGAAAGGGGGGATTTGGGTCAAATAGTTGAGCTAGGAGTTGCTACACATTTAGCTTCGCAACGTACGTCCCTAACAGACATTCTCTCTGGCTACTTGTGGGGGAAAAAAATTGCTGTGGCGTGGTTTGATAGCTGGAGCTCAGCCCCTATATTATTACCTTCTCACGCCCAGATTTCTCAAATTTCAAAAGGTCTAGCGAAACCATCTTGTTTTGTTACCCTTTAATGCGTGAGGAGTGTGCTGCAGACTCGATAATTGTACTGAGTTGATTGTGTATTTCGTTGTATGATTGGTCATGTGGGAGTTGGTGAGAGTGGTGTGTGTGTGTGTGTGTGTGTGTGTGTGTGTGTAATACACGCTTATGTGCGCCGTTCAACACTGTCTTAACTGTTTTCACTGTGCGGTTTCAGACCAGAGAGGCGGTTACCAGCAGAAGCAAGGTTACCTGCGAGGTGCTTATGAAACAATTAATTTATTAATTCACTGCTTTATTTTTAAATGAATGTTTTTTTCCTGTTTTAAAGCTGTTGCATACACTGTGGTCACAGTGTACTGCGGATTCCCCACTGCGTCTGTGCAAGCAGCAGGAGTGCTCTTCGACAAACAGTGTTCAGTTTCTCCTCTCACATTTTCTCCCGCTGTCTTTCTCCCTTGAAGCACACCAGTAACTTTTCTCTCTCTCAACTCAATGTGACTAAATGCTGTTTTATCTTTGTGGTAGTGTTAATGTAGTATTGTGTCAAGTTGGTCAATGTGTATGCTGTACTGACACGCACCCTTTCTTACAGATCAAAAAGGTGGCTACCAGCAGAAACAGGGCTACCAGCGAGGTGGCTACCAGCGAGGTGGCTACCAGGGAGGTGGCTACCAGGGAGGTGGCTACCAGGGAGGTGGCTACCAGGGAGGTGGCTACCAGGGAGGTGGCTACCAGGGAGGTGGCTACCAGGGAGGTGGCTACCAGGGAGGTGGCTACCAGGGAGGTGGCTACCAGGGAGGTGGCTACCAGAACCAAAGCTCGTATTGATCTGACAGAGCCCCTTCCTGACATCAGGCCTATTCGTTTTCTTCTAACAAACTTCTTGTGCCGTTTCTTAATTGTGTGTCCAATGCTATTTACAGTATAAATGATGCTGTATATCTGACTGTATACAGTTAACATGCATACAGGGGCAGGAAGCATAGAATCCATTTCTAAACATCATGGATGCATTTTTTGTTTCCTTGCATTGAAATTACACTTTTTATTGAGCAGGTAAAGCAAGGCAGAACACTCAGTCCCAATTCATGCCAATTAGAAATCTAACATTTGAACTTCATGTTAATGAATGTTAACATGTATACCTTTTAAATACCAAAAGTTGAACATTTTTCTCTCCTAAATTTGGAAAAATCTGTACATTTAAGAATGGACATCCAGCAGTTGTGTAAGCAAGAATAGACAAAGTTCACAATACATTTACGCAGATATAATGGCATATCATACAAATGAGAAATACCAGAGGTGAAATCTACTCGATGACTTTGAACCAGAAAAAATAAAGATTATTCATTTAATATGTCAGATTACTGTTTCTTCCATGCGTGTTTGCAAGAAGGGACTGTTCAGTGTCGTATTTTTTGAGATTGTAAATTTAGTGGGTTACATGTTTTTGTTGATTCTTTGGACCTGGGCCAAAAATGTACCTGTACCTGAAACCCTGATATTCAGCTTTAACTGGAATTTCCATGGTTTTCCCCCTACGGGCATCATGCTTGGGCTGGAGTCTCCTTGAAGAGGTGTGTCCAATTGAACTCAGTTAGATGGATCATGGCTTGAGACTTGCGTGCTTTTTATCTCGTTTTGTCTATGCAGCCTTTGCTCACATGAAAAGGTTGTAAAAATACGGCAAAACCAATCAGCCAGAATATTACAGTTGAGTGGATTTGTTCTAATGAATAATATGCTGATGAGTAGGGTTCGATGTCAACAAATTTCAGTCACATCGGCCAATCAAACATCGTCGATATACGATGTCATCGGCTGCTTGCGAGGGGGTGCATTTTTTTTTATTAGGCTATTGCAATATAATTTTAACTTCTGCAAAGTATCGCCAATTATTTGTACCCCGTTTAATTTAGTGATTTAGAATTGGTTATTCAAATATTTTTATGAACTTCATAAATAAACTCCTCCTGAATTCAAACGCAGCTATTGTGTTTTACAATTTGAATGGTTGATTAAGCTACACCATCTTTAATCTGTAAAAAAAAAAAAAAAAAACTCCACAATGCGATCGGACCGGTAAAGATGAGCAATAACGTCAATGCTTCGTTTGCTGAGACAGTAAAATTACAGACTATAGTGCTACGTTTCTTACCTTATGCGACAGTGCGCCTATACAGTGGTGGAGCGCATTCCAAAACAGATGGCCCTTCACTTGTTGCTCGCGTAATTTGGAGACGGCACCTCGTTTCTCTTTCCCCCGCAAACAGCGATGCGAACGTTTTGAGAAGGCAATATGTAGCTCAGAAAAAGTGACCCGAGACCATTTGCCTACTTTTTTTGCATGAAATATGTATGGGAAACGATGCAAAATAGTAATAGCCTGAATTACTTCGGTATAAAAAATAAAAAAAATGCAAATGCACAAATGGATTGAAACGACGTTATTTCTGTCATAGCTTACGAGTATGAGGGGGGAAAAGCTTTTCAACGCAAGGCAGCTTGTGTGTTAATGTTTGAGCTGATGCAGTTGAAAACGTGCTGCAATTGTCAATTTACATATTTACTGGAGGCATTCAAATATGAATATACGATAAAACGTGACATTGCATAGGCAACATACGGCTAAATTAAATATTGTTTTGAAAGTACCGGAGTTAACGTTAAGCATTTAAGTTTGTGTTTCTTATGCAGTAATAAACAAACTGGATGATATGGGAAACAAAAACGTCATAAATATTATACTTGCACGCTTAACTATAATGTTTTTTGCTTGTGGTTGAATTATTTTTGGGCATCCCCTGGTAAAGAAAGTAAACCAGGCGCCTATGCTAGACGTAGCCTAGAAATGGCATGGTACTCATTTCACAAGACGGAAAACATCGAGTCGCCCCGGGCACCGCGCACAATGGATTATTATGGTTCTATTTCCAAAGCAGTAGACTAGACTACAGAAAAACCGAACACAATTTAGCCCTATATTGTTAATGTTTGTGGTCATGTATAAGCTGAAAATGTGGAAAGTTGTTTTAGGGAGTCTGCACATGCTGTGAAAAAAAGGTAATTTTGGCGATGTAAGCCTAATGTAAAAGTCGCATCGTCATTCGCGCACAGTACATCGTCAATGTCCGATGTCATCGGTCATCGGCACAACCCTACTGATGAGTAAAAAGGTCATGCATGTTTATATATTTAAATTTCACCACATTTGGGGCTTGCTGGGTGGCTCATTTGGTTAAGGTACCACATTGGAATATGGATGAGCCCCACCATCTGATTGAATCTGGATTATGCCAGTACTGACTGGCCATTAGCTCCATTGGGTGACATATATGTATACAGACATGGTGATACCTGCATGGCCCAGGTTAACGGAGGGTTTCAGTCAGGGGGTCCGTTTCATCACACTCTAGCTACCCCTGATGGTCGATTGGGTGCCTGTGGACTGCATGCCAAAGTGTATGAAAGGTCATCCTCAAAGGTTGTGTCCAAATCAGCACCCTTCCATTCTATTATGTAGGCTTGTTGAGTAGACAGGATGAGAAAGTCATTAAGTAGGTGAAGTTTTCTCGAAATATAGTGTACTTAAGACCCCCATGTGATACACTTCCGGGGTTTCACTGAGTATATTCGGGAGCACACCAAGAAGTATACGAATATTTTGGTTGCATAAATATGACGTGAAGCTTTTTTTTTTTTTAAATGAGGCGCAGCTAATTTTTCCTTCAATAACAAAAACTACACAGGAGACGGGACGCAGTAGACACACTGCACTGTTCACAGGAGATGGGACTCTGATTTGGAAGCTGCACTGTACACAGGAGACAGGATGCAGTAGATAGGGCTCTGATTTGAACAGAGCACACACCACAGAATGCAGTAGATAGGGCTCTGATTCAGACACAGTACATAGGAGACAGGGTGCAGTAGACGGGGCTCTGATTTGGACATAGTGCACTGTACACAGGAGACAGGACGCAGTAGATACGGCTCTGATTCGGACACAGGAGACGGGGCGCAGTAGATAGGGCTCTGATTCGGACACAGCCCAAGTCTATGTGAGCTTGGGTGTGGGCTGTGGTGTGAAAAGAAGTAGGCTGGCAAACAGGATGTCTACACTTTAAAAAAAATGTATATGTATAAAGATATATAATTGAGTAAGGGTGGTTTTTGTTGCTTAACTCTTAAAATCCAACGTGCGCCCTGTTAAACCCGAACCTTTTAAATATGGTATCACTGAAAGTTATAGCAGAGATTAAAAAGTTCCGTTTACATTTCATCTATACACGCAGCGCCCTTCATAATGTTTTGGGCAAAGACATTTTTTTCTTCTTGATTTGACTACTCCACAATTTTAGATTATGGTAGGTCAGGTACACTGCCTGGCCAAAAAAGAATTTCGCAGTTGCACCGGTCATGCATAGTGCCCACTGTACAATCCTCTGGAGGCAGTGTTATGATCTGGGGTTGCTTCAATTGGTCAGGTCTAGGCTCAGCAACGTTATGCAGCAATAAAATTAAGTCAGCTGAGTACCTTAATGTACTGAATGACCAGGTTATCCCATCAATGGGCATATTCCAGGACGACAATGCCAAGATTCATCGGGCTCAAATTGTGAAAGAGTGGTTCAGGGAGCATGAGGAATCATTTTCACACATGAATTAGCCACCAGAGTCCTGACCCCATTGACAGTCTTTGGGATGTGCAGGAGAAGACTTTATGGAGTGGTTCGACTTCCGTCGTCAATACAAGATCTCGGCCAAAAATGAATGCAACTCTGGACGGAAATAAATGTTGTGATGTTGCATAAGGTTGTCGAAACAATGCCACAACGAATGCACACTGTAATCAAAGCTAAAGGCGGTCCAACAAAATAGTGTGTGCGACTTTTTTTTTTTGGCCAGGCAGTGTATGTTTGAGTGCAGACAAACTCTTGGAGTTGCAATAACTTCCTATTGCTGTATTTTGTGTAACTGAACAGATAGTTTGTCAGTCTGCCTGCAGCTGAAAAGGCTCCTGCACTCAGATGCACCTCTTCTCATATGCACAACCGTGATGGGTGTGACGTGTGGAGGGACAGGCATGTATCCTGTTCACCATACGGAAATAACTTACTGAGGAGAGAATAGATTGAGTGAAAGGACTGAATCGCGTTCATTCAAACGAGGGTAAGCAATGTAAATATCTATCCAATAATATAAAATTTAAACTGATGACAAGAATGTTTGCAAAATGTTTAATGATCACTATAAATTGAATGGTGAAATCTCTTACAAAATTTTTATTTGGCTTCTGTAATTTGTATAATTGATCATTGTATTGACTGCCTTTCTAATATATCAATAACGTTTACATGCACAGACACCATGTATCGAATAATGACTCTTATTCTGGTTATGGTCATATTCAAATTATGCAGGTTATATGCGTTATGAATGGAATAACCTAAGTCCTTCAGTTAGTTGTTCTTACCTGGTATTGTAAAACCGGTCTGATGACAAATGTACAAACTGCTCTTCTGGTACTCTATGCCAACAGTATTTGAGTCCACACCATCACTGTGCCTTGTACAGGTTATCATGTGATCATGAGAAAACATTGTTATGTGGAGATAATGAGATAAGCTCTGATCTTGAGATAAAGGCACCAAAAACAACTTCTGTAAAAATACTCCAATGTATTTCAACATTTCCCTTTGTCAATAAAGTTTTCCGCATTTGGATAAGCCAGCGACATTTGGCTTGCGGCAAGCAGACCCGAGCATGTAACGTTAGCAGTTACAGTTACGCTGGGTTCTCACAGGCTGAGTCGGTTAATTCTACTAGGCTGGGGGCGGGGCAAGAGCTTCCCGTTGTGTCATCCAAGTCAGTTCGTGCAGCGACAATTTTTTGATAAACAGAAACAACGGCAGTAGCCTACGTATAACAAAGACATATTTGCGATGCATCCTATTCTTTATAGTTATGTCATAACACTGATAGCCTATATCTATCTTCATTGCGAGCTACCGATCTTTATCTATCTATCTAGATACATAGATAGATTTATGTATAAAACTCAACATGTAGTTTGGGCTCAATGTGATATTGGTAGAACAGCTACATAAACATCGAACAAAAAGTTCGGAAATTTGTGTTTGGTAGATTATTTCTCTGTTGTAACAATGCTTCTTGGCAATACATTTTATACCGTTGGAAAGCCTGTTTATTTCCCTTTTAAATGGTGCCCCATTTGTAAGGAACATGCATTTGTGGGATGAGCAGCACAGCTGAGTATGTGGGTTGCGCCCATGTAAAATTTGCCAAATCTTCTCTGCCAATGCCAAACAGCTTATTCTGCTGTTGCTAGTGACTCTTGTTTGGTGTTGTTTGGTGGATTGGATGATTGAAGTCTATCAGTAACAAGGAAGAAACAAGACATATTGGCAATTTTACAATTTATTAATTTAACAGTCAGGAGCCTCGGTAGCGTGTGGAAGAACCATACACAGCCACAACAGCCTGGCACCTCCTCCTCAAGCTGGTCACCAGCGTGGTCACACACTGCTGTGGGATTGCATTCCACTCCTCAACCAGGATTTGTCGCAAGTCAGCCAACGTGGTTGTGTTGGTCACTCTAGCACGAACAGCACGCCCAAGCTGATCCCACAAGTGTTCAATTGGGTTGAGGTCAGGACTGTTGGCAGGCCATTCCATTCTCTCTACTCCCAAATTCTGGAGGTAGTCTCTGATAAACCCCGCTCTGTGGGGGCGAGCGTTGTCATCTTGGAGGATGGAGTTCGGTCCCAGACTGTGGAGATATGGGATTGCCACTGGTTGCAGAATCTCATCTCGATATCTCTCTGCATTGAGATTGCCTCCAATGATGACAAGCCTCGTTTTTCCAGTGATGGAGATGCCGCCCCACACCATCACACTGCCTCCACCAAAAGGTGTTACTCTATCGGTGCAGCAATCAGCATAGCGTTCTCCCCGTCTTCTCCACACTTTGACCCTATGATCCAACTTCCGTAGGCAGAATCTGGACACATCGCTGAACCTGATTGTCAGCACCTGGGGGTACCGGAAGCTCAAAACAAGAGTCAATAGCAACAGCAGAATAAGCTGTTTGGCATTGGCAGAGAAGATTTGGCAAATTTTTCATGGTCGCAACCCACATACTCAGCTGTGCTGCTCATCCCACAAATGCATGTTCCTTACAAATGGGGCACCATTTAAAAGGGAAATAAACAGGCTTTCCAACGGTATAAAATTTATTGCCAAGAAGCATTGTTACAACAGAGAAATAATCTACCAAACACAAATTTCCGAACTTTTTGTTCGAAGTTTATATCCTTTAAGGTTATGTTATACATTGAACAGGACGTGGTAGGCTTGGACCATTATTATTAGCTGCTCCTCCATTTCTGCAATTTGAGTGAAATCGGGCGGAACAATTATTCACGAAATGGTTTCGTGTCGGTTGGGGAAATATGAAGCGTGGAACTCTGATTGGCTGTTACGGCCGATTGCGGGCAACATTTATCGGCCGATTTTGGTCGCTCAGTTACCAAGTTGCCCAGGTCGCTGACCGTCGCTCAGCTTCATAGAGAATTAATGGACTTCCGGCGACTGGGCGATCGAAGTTGCTCAATGTGAGAACGCAGCGTTACAGTAATAACATTCACAGTGGAGGACTACATTTTTGAATCGTGACCTCAGGTCACAAAGCCTAGCGGCTCCACTACAATTTATCAAGATTTTGCAGAAAAAAGCGGAGAGGAAAAAGACGAGCCTTCAGCACTGGGCAGTAAGGGAATACGGGTAATGTAAGACAGACGATTAGCTAGCTAGCTAGTTTCCAAAACATTCTTAGTTACAGTTTTGTCACACTTTTGTAAGATTAAGTGAGTTTTTTTTTAAGGTGGTTACTTTCAAAAGATGCTATAGATCAGGGTGACATTTCTGGTTTTTGTTCCATCTGAGCTTGATCACAAGAGTTTGATGGGTTAAAAGTATGAGCCTGAATATTCTGAATGGTCAAACGCAGAGTGCCTCCAGCACATGATCACTGCATTCATTACACATTCATTAGTTCAAATTAATCCAGTTATGTAGCAATAGGTTTGGATGCAGCAAAAACCAGGACTGTGTCCGGCACTCCAGGACCAGGGTTGCCTACCCCTGCTATAGATAGTCAAGCCCATTAACTGCTTGTGACACATTGATTTGTAAACACAGCTATTCAGTGGTGATGATCACGAGAGAGAGAGAAACAGGCTTTAATGGATTTAATGCTGTGTGCGTTCTCATACATACAGACAGGTGACAAATGAATGTAAAAACCCCTACAGTGAGGGGGTCCGGTGGCTTTGTTATGTTGTGCGGGGCATTTTCCTGGCATGGTTTCGGTCCACTTGTCCCCTTAGAGGGAAGGGTCACTGCAAATCAAAACAAAGTTATTCTGAGTGATCACCTTTATCCTATGATGAAACAATTATATCCTGATGGTCTCTTCCAGGATCACAATGCCCCCATCCACAGGTCACGAGGGGTCACTGAATGGTTTGATGAGTATGAAAATGATGTGAATCATATGCTATAGCTTTTGCAGTCACCTGATCTCAACCCAATTGAACACCTATGGGAGATTTTGGACCGGCCTGTTCGACAGCGCTCTCCACCATCATCATCAAAACACCAAATGAGAGAATATGTTTTGGAAGAATCGTGTTCCATCGCTCCAGTAGAGTTCCAGATGTAGCATCCCCACCGTTGAATGGTCAAGACTTAAACTGATGGTTTTCTTGATTTATTGAAATCCTTCCGTTGTCAACCAATAAACCACCGTAAGAGCTATAGGCAGAGTACAAATACAATGCATTACCTAACTAGCCAGTGTCATGTATTAACCTAGCATAACATTCAGTACCATCACGTAGTATATGAACTTAGCACATGTAAGAAATGTCTTATTACAGTACAAAATCATTTCAAAAGGCATTAACACATGTTAACCGTGTATTATTACATGAACACTGACCTTGTGCCTCTTCGGCGGGTGCTAAAACAATTCAATATTAAACCTTAACTGTATCGCTATCTTTCTGTCTTTGTTAACGTTTCTGTTGCGTTCTGTTCTTCTCTGCTTCGTGCGCACGCTAGGAACTCACTTGAGCACGGCACATCATTTCAACATAAAAGTCCTTCAAACAAGGCAGAATATAAGGCAATATAAATTCACCAAAAATAGAAGCAATAATTATAGATCATGACTATACTCAATAGTGCTGTGTTTTCTTTAGAACTAATTCAGAAATTGGGTCCTTTACACTCCCACCAAAATTATGAGTATTTCATTACACAACATGAACTATGAATCATTTTCTCAATAGAAATTACATTTAACATGAACACATTTTTCATTTACATTGACACATTTTTTTGTATTTTTTTAACATTTCTTTTTTCTTTTCCTTTTTTTTTCTTTTCTTTTAAGTAGCTTCTAGCAGCAGGACCAGTTTCTGCACCGGACGCTCCAACAAAGAGAGCTTACTCAAGCGCTCACCCCTTTTGCTCAGTCTCTTATCTCCAACAGAGATTTTTGCTCTTCTTACAAGCCCATCCTTTCCCTTGACAGTCTCTATGACTCTTGCAAGTTTCCACTCACCTCGAGGCGACAGTTCATCAATGTCCAGGACAACATCACCTACTTGCAAGTTTCTTTTCGGTGTGTGCCATTTCTGTCTTGCCAAGATGCTGTGCAGATATTCTTGTTTCCAGCGGCTCCAGAACTGCTCCGCTAAATGTTGCACCCTTCGCCATCTCTTTGCTCCGTAAACGTCCTCTCTGGGGAATGTGCCGGGCGGAGGCAGTGCTGGGCCAGTCTTCATTTGGATGAGGTGATTGGGGGTTAAAGGCTCCAGACTGTCGGGACTGAGTAAGGTGTCTACAGTAAGGGGTCTACTGTTGACTATAGCCATAGCTTCATATAGCAGAGTTCGTAGTGCAGAGTCAGTGAGTCTGTTGTGAGAAAGTGTCAGCGTGGAGTTCAGGACACTTCTGACTGTTTTGATTTGGCGCTCCCACACTCCACCTGCATGACTTGCGTGGGGTGCGTTCATCACAAAGTCACACTGCCTTTGTGACAGAAACGTGCTCAGTCTGTCAGTGTCAAGCTCTTGTAAAGCAGCCTTGAATTCATTCTTGGCACCAACGAAATTCGTGCCTTGATCGCACTGGATTTGGCGGACAGCACCTCTGATGGCGATGAAGCATCGCAAGCCGTTAATGAAGGCATCGGTAGACATGTCTTCTAGCATTTCCAGGTGGATGGCCCGTGAACAAAAGCAGGTAAAGAGCAGGCCATATCGTTTGTGTTGTTTCCTTCCCTCTGTTGTGACGAAGGGACCGAAGCAGTCCATTCCACAATAAGTGAAAGGAGGGGAGGGCTCCATGCGTTCTTCAGGTAAGTCACTCATACGTTGGCCCTCTGATGGTCTCCTAAGTCTTCGACAGATCACACACTGGCGAATGAATGAAGACACAGCTCGGCTCATACCTGGTATCCAATATCCACTGGATCTGATCTCATTGGCCGTAAAGCCCTTGCCTTGATGCTTGGTCTTTTCGTGATTGTGAGCTATTATTAGCTTTGTGACCTGATGCTCTTTGGGAATGACAATGGAATGTTTAAGTGAATCTGAGAGAGACGAATGGCGGAGTCTTCCTCCCACCTTCACAACACCGTCTGTGTCAATAAAGACATCAAGCTGGTAGAGTTTGTTGTTTTTAGTTAATTGATTTCCTTTCTTTAACTGTTCAATTTCTTTCTCATATGCTTGACTCTGCAGATCTCTGATTATGACACATTCTGCCCCTTTCTGTTCATTTACTGTGGAGAGAGCCTTTGACTTGATTTGCTTAGCCCGTCTCACAAGGCGGGCCACTGCTTTGATGGCTCTGCTCCATGACGAGAATTTGCCCAAGCGGTCTGCAATGCTGAATGGCTCCGATGTCTGCAAGGCAGAAGTTTGTAGTGTTTGAGCTTTTCTGATCTCTGGATCTCCTATCGCCAGGTCTGGTATCACATTTTCTGTTGAGGGTACTTCGCTTTCCCACAGGAACATGGGACCAGAGAACCAGTCGGATTTGAGTAGCTCGCTCACTGTTCGTCCGCGGGATGCTCCGTCGGCTGGATTCTTATCCGTGGGCACATAATGCCATTGTTGGGGGGTTGTGCTATTGCGGATCTTCTGCACCCTCTTAGCGACGAATGTATGAAAGCGCCTTGAGTCGTTGTTAATGTAGCTTAACACTACTTTGGAGTCTGTCCAGAAGTACTCTTTTGCATTAGCACAGCCAAGCTCTTCTCTGAGCATGTTGCTGACAGTAACTGAGACTACTGCCGCTGACAATTCAAGCCTTGGTATTGTCATTAGCTTTGTGGGAGAGACACGGGCCTTTCCTATCACGAGAGAGCAGTGAATCTCTCCTCTTTTGTTCTTGACTCTCAGATAAGAGCACTGTCCGTATCCACTGGTGCTCGCATCGGAGAAGTGGTGTAATTCTGTTTCAATGACTTCTCCAAAGTCTCCGGGTACATAACATCGAGCTATATTTATCTTTTCCAGGTTTGCGAAGTCATGTCGCCAGCTCTCCCACCGTGGCCTCAGCATTTCCGGTAGAGGGTCGTCCCATCCGACACCTTGACGGCACATCTCTTGTAGGATCTTCTTCCCGGTAAGGACATATGACGCCAGGAAGCCAAGAGGATCATATATGGAAGCGACAGTAGACAATATGCCTCTACGTGTCCCTGGTTGATTTGCCACAGTGTTGTTGAATCTGAAACTATCCCCTTCTATGCTCAATTGGATTCCTAGGGCTCGCTCTATTTGTGTGTCGGTGAAAGTCAAATCCTTTGTCTTTGTGTCCGTTGCTCGCTCTGACGAGGGTATACTCTGTAGAATGGCATGGTTGTTCGAGACGAATTTGTGGAGACGGAGACCTCCTTTGGCACATATTTCTCTTGCCTCTTGTGCCAACTGTATGGCCTTTTCCACAGTGTCTGTACTTGTGACCCCGTCGTCCACATAGAAGTCTCTTGCTACAAACTGTGATCCTACTGGATGTGAGAGCCTGTTCTCATTGGCTAGGTACTTCAATCCATAATTCGCGCAGCCAGGTGATGACACTGCACCGAAAAGATGGACCTTCATACGATAATCCTGTGGCTGTGCGTTAGAATCTCCATCTTTCCACCACAGGAACCGAAAGTAGTTGCGATCCTGCTCTGGCACGTGAAACTGATGAAACATTTTCTCTATATCACACATGAGAGCGATCGTGTACTGTCTGAACCGTAGGAGGACACCGGTGAGGTTGTTTATCATACCTGGCCCTGGGAGGAGGTGCTCGTTGAGGCTTGTGCTACCACACTTCGCAGAGCAGTCAAATACGACACGCAGCTTGTTTGGCTTTTTCGGGTGATATATGCCGTGATGCGGAATGTACCACCGTTCACCTGGAATTCCATCTTCTCGCACCTCTTCCACATCACCTCTCTCTCTATGATTTCCCTCATGTATGTTGTGTAATCCCTTTTGTATTTCTCATCTCTGTTAAACTTCTTTCGCAAATGGTTAAGCCTGGTTTCAGCAAGTCTCCTGTTGTCAGGTAAGTGTGGCCGTTGTCTAAAGGGTAATGGCATCTCATAATGTCCCTGTTCATTTCGTCTTATGCCTTCTTTTAGTTTGCTCAGGAAAATGAGATCTTCTTGTGAAACTGTTTTGTCATCCCCTTTAATGTCCTTGAAATCTGACTCTAGGGCGCTGATCACATCCATTGGCGTAAATGGAGGGAGTTCCTTTACAGAGACTTTGTGGCACAGGCTGGTGTCTGTTCCGTCTAAGCTTGGTGCCGAGCAGCCTACAACACTCCATCCTAAATCCGTACAAATGGCGTAGGGCTCGTGGTTGTTCCCTGTTAATACTTGTCTGGGTGTCAATGCTCTGGGACAGTTGTACCCAATTAAAAGCCCAACATCACAGGTGAGGAGGGGTGGCACTTTATCAGCAATTGATCTTAAGTGAGGCCATCTTCTTGCCGTGTCGTGAGTGGGTATATGATCACGGTTTCCCGGAATGCAGTCTTTTGTATATGCAGGGGGCAGGTCAATGTGGATGAAAGAGTTGTAACCTCTCACTCTAAGTCCAGACACCCTTTCACACTTCACAATCATGTTCTCTCCGAGCATAGTGGTAAGTTTCAGCTTCACTGGTTGGGTATTTGCTTGCAGCTCATTGCTTATCTCATTGTCGATGAATGTGCTGTCGCTTTGAGTGTCCAGTAATGCGTAAACAAGATGTTCTTTGGACGGATCAGTGGCCAAGGACACCCATACAGGAACGATCATGGATGTGCTGCATGATTGGCCCTCTCTGGTGACATTCAATGTCGTGGCTGCTATCGTTTCACCAGAAGTGTGTGAAGCTGTGTTTGCCATGGATTCTTGACCTTCTCGCCCTTCACGCCTTCTAAAGTTCTCATCATGGAGACAGGAGGGATGCCTTCCCTTGCATACGTCACAAGTGTGTCGGTAACGACATTCCTTGGCGCTGTGACCTGATTTGAGACACCCGTAACATAGCCTATTTTCCTTCACATGTTTCCGTCTATCATTTAAAGGCTGTCCCATGAATTCTGGACATTTGGGTAGTTGATGTTTGTCATTTTTGCACCACATGCATGGGAGTTTTGGTTTCTCATTGCTTACTATTGATTTATTACCGTTTGCAGCTGTTTGGATGCTGAAGACATTAGCCTTATTTCTTCTGAATTCCTTTGTGCTTTTCTTTTCGTTGGTTGTGTGGAGGGCATGTAGTGAAGTGACGAGATTACATGCTATCTCTGCTTCTAGAGACACAAAGTTAGCAAAAACTTGGAAAGTGGGAAATGCTCTACCGTCCATGAGGGCTACTGTGACCTGGCGGTTCCAGCGGGATGCCAGCCAATCCGAAACTTTAAGCATCAGCTTTTGATTCTCTTCACAGTCGTTTAATATTTCTAGCCCTCTCACATGGGGCATAGCTTGTAAGCAGGCATTCAGGAAATCAGAGAATGTTCTTAGACCTTCTGCATCTTTGGGCTGTATTTTCGGCCATTTTGACAGCTTCTCTCTGAAAGCTCGTTGGATTACAAACGGCTGACCGTATCGTTGGTTAAGCTTATTCCATGCGTCTCTGTATGCCTCCTCATCATTTCTGTAGAATGTGCCTTCAAGGCATTTTTGAGCTGCGCCACTAACGTATTTCTTTAAGTAATAAAGTTTGTCAGCAGAGGAAATATTCTTCTGATCAATAAGAGACTGGAATGAGGCTCTCCACTCAATGAAGTGCATTGGCTCGCCACTAAATATTGTTGGTGTTGGCATTGGGAGTCTATTTGTGGCTATGCTCTCTTGGATTGCCTTTGCCAAATAGGAGACATCCGTAGGGGGCATTGACATATCAATGTGAGGACGCTGGTGATCTATGAGTGTATTGAAAGTCAATGGCCTATTGTTTGGTTGTGTAGGCTGGTAAACATTTCCTTGTTTGATTTCCCGATCATAGATTTCAAGTCTAGCACGAGCCACCTCCATGTCCCTTTCTGCTTGCAGGCGTTCTAATTGAGATTGCTGCATTTCAAGTTCCCTTTTGTGCTGCTCTTCCATTAACCTTATTTTTTCCTTTTGTTTTATTTCCTCTTGCATTATTTTATATTGAGCCTCTTTGGCAGCAAGCTCTGCGGCTGCTTCAGCTCTTTTTGCAGCTATGCTCAGGGTATCGGAGTGCTGGCTGGCTCGAGAATGTGAGGCAACAGTGCCATAAATGGAGTGAGCATAGTCATGGGCTAGTAGCTGATGAAGACGGCTCCTTTCATAATCTTCATTGAACTCTCCACTTATCTCTGATATACGCTCTAAGATTATTTTCACAATGTCTTTTGTTACAGCCTCACATGCATCAATTCTCCTTCTAAGTTCAGTGGAAGGCGTCACTTTCCCTCTTATTTCATCATAAAGTTTCATTATTTCATTCATTCCCTTTTCAATGTCATCTGCCATAGTAGCCAACTCAGTCTCAGATATGTCTTCCTTTAAATTGTCTCTGGATTTTCTGATTAGAATTTTCCATTGTTCATATATGCTGAGCAAACGTTTTTCCTTTTTAACTACTTCCTCCATTTGGTATTCACGAATTTTCTCAGTAGGTTTGGGCGGGCGATCTGTACGACGCGGCAAAACTACATCCTCTTCATTATCATCCATTTCATTTTGAAGTTCAGCTAGTTGCTTTTCCTTACTTTCAATCAACTCCTTTAATTCATTCCTAGACTTGCCTTCAGATTCGCCTTGATTTAATAAGCTTCTATGTTCTTGTATTTCCGTTTGTAGCTTCTTTATCAGTTCCTTAGCTCCGTCCATTTTTGCATTTAATTTTCCTTACCTTCTCTGCTGACCATCACACTTGCTAAAACTCACTGCAGTCGCGCCGTGCCGTCTGTGGATTGCGTTAGCAGTTCGATGAAGCAGGTGTAGGTTAAGCTCTTACTGTAGCATCCCCACCGTTGAATGGTCAAGACTTAAACTGATGGTTTTCTTGATTTATTGAAATCCTTCCGTTGTCAACCAATAAACCACCGTAAGAGCTATAGGCAGAGTACAAATACAATGCATTACCTAACTAGCCAGTGTCATGTATTAACCTAGCATAACATTCAGTACCATCACGTAGTATATGAACTTAGCACATGTAAGAAATGTCTTATTACAGTACAAAATCATTTCAAAAGGCATTAACACATGTTAACCGTATATTATTACATGAACACTGACCTTGTGCCTCTTCGGCGGGTGCTAAAACAATTCAATATTAAACCTTAACTGTATCGCTATCTTTCTGTCTTTGTTAACGTTTCTGTTGCGTTCTGTTCTTCTCTGCTTCGTGCGCGCGCTAGGAACTCACTTGAGCACGGCACATCATTTCAACATAAAAGTCCTTCAAACAAGGCAGAATATAAGGCAATATAAATTCACCAAAAATAGAAGCAATAATTATAGATCATGACTATACTCAATAGTGCTGTGTTTTCTTTAGAACTAATTCAGAAATTGGGTCCTTTACACCAGAGACTAGAATCTATGCCAAGACGCAACACCTTACTAAGACACTTTATGTTGGTTTTTCCTTTAATTTGTCACCCGTCTGTATATACAGGTGCAGCTCAAAAAATTTGAATATCGTGGAAAAAGTTCAATATTTTTTGTCACTCATTTCAGAAAGTGAAACTCAAATATTATATAGATTCATTACACATAGAGTGAAATATTTCAAGCCTTTATTGCTTGTAATTTTGATGATTATGGCTTACAGCTAATGAAAACCCAAATTCAGTGTCTCAGAAAATTAGAATATTGTGAAAAAGTTAAATATTGGAAACTCATGGTGTCACACTCTAATCAGCTAATTAACTCAAAACACCTGCAAAGGTTTCCTGAGCCTTTAAATGGTCTCTCAGTCTGGTTCAGTAGGCTACACAATCATGGGGAAGACTGCTGACTTGACAGATGTCCAGAAGACAGTCATTGACACCCTCCACAAGGAGGGTAAGCCACAAAAGGTCATTGCTAAAGAAGCTGGTTGTTCACAGAGTGCTGTATCCAAGCATATTCATAGAAAGTTGAGTGGAAGGAAAAAGTGTGGTAGGAAAAGGTGCACAAGCAACAGGGATAACAGCAGCCTTGAGAGGATTGTCAAGCAAAATCCATTCAAGAATTTGGGGGAGCTTCACAAGGAGTGGACTGAGGCTGGAGTCAGTGCATCAAGAGCCACCACGCACAGACGAATCCAGGACATGGGCTACAAATGTCGCATTCCTTGTGTCAAGCCACTCCTGAACCAGAGACAACATCAGAAGCGTCTTACCTGGGCTAAGGAGAAAAAGAACTGGACTGTTGCTCAGTGGTCCAAAGCCCTCTTTTCAGATGAAAGTAAATTTTGCATTTCATTTGGAAATCAAGGTCCCAGAGTCTGGAGGAAGAGTAGAGAGGCACAGAATCCACGTTGCTTGAAGTCCAGTGTGAAGTTTCCACAATCAGTGATGATTTGGGGTGCCATGTCATCTGCTGGTGTTGGTCCACTGTGCTTTCTGAAGTCCACAGTCAACGCAGCCATCTACCAGGAAATCAGCAAATTTTAGATGCTGATTTCATTTTCCAGCAGGACTTGGCACCTGCCCACACTGCCAAAAGTACCAAAAGCTGGTTCAATGACCATGGCATTACTGTGCTTGATTGGCCAGCAAACTCGCCTGACCTGAACCCCATAGAGAATCTATGGGGTATTGTCAAGAGGAAGATGAGAGACACCAGACCCAACAATGCAGACGACCTGAAGGCCGCTATCAAAGCAACCTGGGCTTCCGTTACACCTCAGCAGTGCCACAGGCTGATCGCCTCCATGCCACGCCGCATTGATGCAGTAATTCATGCAAAAGGAGCTCCAACCAAGTATTGAGTGCATAGAAATGAACATACTTTTCAGAAGGCTGACATTTCTGTTTAAAATATCCTTTTTTTATTGATCTTATGTAATATTCAAATTTTCTGAGACACTGAATTTGGGTTTTCATTAGCTGTAAGCCATAATCATCAAAATTACAAGAAATAAAGGCTTGAAATATTTCACTCTATGTGTAATGAATCTATATAATATATGAGTTTCACTTTCTGACATGAGTGACAAAAAATATTGAACTTTTTCACAATATTCAATTTTTTTGAGCTGCACCTGTATACTTCCAAATTTATTTCTCTATTTTACTTATTTATTTCCGTATTTTCCCATGAACCATTTATTTATGTATCATTGTTGCACGCTCTTTATTATTTAGTTTTAACAGGTTCCTGATCGTTTAAGTCAATATTCGCCTATCGTGTACTATAGCCTAGTAACAAACTGTTTTAGTAAATGTATAGGCCTATTTTTTGCCCGAAATAGTGTTTTCAGTTAGCCTAAATTAAAATCTGCTCGCAAAAAATGTTTAGCCTATTGTTTTGGGAAAACGTATGATTATCATAAATCACTTCCTCTAATTTGATCCCCGTGTGTGCATCTGTCTGTCTGTGTGTCACACATGTATGTACCAGAGCCCACCACCAGAGGGGCGCTATTACAATGCATTTCCCCATGGCCAAGTACATTTTGCTTTGTACATTTTTTTATTTTTTATTTAACCTTTATTTAACCAGGAAAAAGCCTCATTGAGATTAAAAATCTCTTTTACAAGAGTGTCCTGGCCAAGACAGGCAGCAGCACATTAAACATGGTTGCAGACACACAACATATAACAAATCACAAACATTAGAAGTTCCAATTTACACAAGTGCATATATACATCACAAATCAGGAGATGTCTCCGCATAGTCTCTGGCATTTCTACTCAGCAGATCGTCGACTTTCTAAATCCACAGAGTTCAGAGCTTAAGGTCTTTAGTAGCTCTTTGTGGAAAATGTAGAATGTACATGCATTTTCCCATTAAAGGTATACTATGTAGTTTCAGAACACCAGATGGCGATGGTGGTAAATTAGTTAACAGAGGCTAATCTGTAACGTTAGCTACATCTATTCTCACACACACACACACACATGTTAATGTCATGGTTATATAAGACAAAGATTTCCTGGTTTCCCTCGAATTGTCCGCCATCAATATGTTAATGAATTAAATGGAGGTGGCCATCAGGTATATTGTGATACAAACGTTCAACAGAAATGGTAATGACTAAGTTAGTTGTAAAAAAATCAAAAATACAAACATACTGGTTATGCTAGCCAGCTTGTGTTCCCAAATAAACGTTAAGCCTGTTTGATTGCCGTTATTTGAGTGCCAGCTAGCTAGCTAATGTTACACAGCAATTGGCTGATCAGAGTCAGAGAGGCAGTTGATACAAACATCCAAATGTGTCATGTAAATTAACCTCTCTTACACATTTGTATCACAATGCCCTGACTTCTTGCAGAAGTACCTCCAACCAGTGGGGGCCTTTGCTATGTTTCATTCGTTTCACCTGAAACAGGCCTCTCAACTGAAAGGGGCCTCGCTTCAATCATAAACTGAAAAAAGTATATATATAATAAAAATTATAAAAATCACAGTGAATAAATGAACCGCCGACCCGGGAGTTTTTCCATTCAGCCACTGTAGGCGCTGTTTCTAAATGAAGCTATTTCAGTGATGATATCTTGCTTATCCTTATTTTTTTATAATCTATGGATGTGACCATTTCTGACCCACATCAAAACACTTGCTGCTAGCTACGATGTCAGAATTATCACATACAGTAGATTCATAATACCACATAACAGTTCTCTGCATAATTTGCATAAAATACGTAGCCTAATGTAGCCCCTCAGATGTTTGTCATCACCTCGTCTAATCTTCGCATTTCCATCTCCAATTTTAATGACTTATTCTTCAATTCTCCCAGGTAAGTACACTTTTTATTTCAGTGTGCTATTTATTGTTTATTCATTTTGGGTTGGTGGCACTTTCTTAGCTATAGTCTATGTTTAACCTATTTATTATTATTATTTTTTTAACTTGTCTGTTCGGGCTAACTGATGTGTAGCCTAGACTATTATGCTTGTCCGACCACTTTTTTGTACTTGTCCCGGACAATCGGACAGTTAATGTCGAGCCCTGTTAGTTGATTACAGCAATATGTGAAAGATCTATAAAGTGCAACAACCTACCCCCACTGTGTGTAACAATCTTCTCTGAATACCCTAACATGCTTTCCCGGCTCATGCTACCTTGAGACGACAAGTTTGACAGTTTGTACTAATATTTACTAACAGCCCACAGATTGTACTTTAAAGTGATAAACATTATGATTCATTCATAGCTAAACACGTGACAGTATCTAAAAATAACCGCGATTGTAAAAAAAAAACTTATTTTCTTAAATTTGCGGTTCGGTGAATGGAGCACTAAAATGACACGAAGCCAGCCCAATGAAATCCGAAGTGAAAGAGGGTGTGTGTGTGGGGGGGTGTAACCTGATGTACAGCACTCTAGCTGGTTTCTGATTGGACAAAAACATTGTGTAACAATCTACCCTGTGTCACAACCTACCCCGATCTCCCCTACATACAGTACGCAAAGGAAGAGGCACCGAATGTTTATTTGCAACAGTTTCAACTTTTTAATAATAGCCTATAGACTAGCCTATTATTGTTCCTATATCGGAAAAACATTTTTGTAGTGTGTAGAAATGGTACATTTTATACATTTGTATTATGACTGTGGCAAGATGGTTGTAAATGGGTTTTGTATGCACAAGCGGTGACACTGTACCTATCCTGCATTGAATATTTGAGGGTTTAAAGTTGTCTACAATTTCAGAGAAATATGAATAGGCTACTATAATTGGGACATTGACGACTAGGCTAGCACCGTAGATAGGGCTAATAGCCTGCGTGTTCATGGCGAAAGAGCGCATTGTGCTTGATGCAGCATTTGTTAGTCCAATGATGATTATTTTTGAAAGCTAAAGGTTGTAAATCTGTTGTATATTAAAGTGAGAAACCGTGATATTAAAGTCAGTAGGATAATTTCAGTTGCAACCTTCGTTTGTTGTGTAATTTAAAACATGGTTGGGCAGGTGGTCATTGGGGGGTGGGGGGTTGAGAAGGGGGGCCTCCAGTTGGTTTTTGAAATGGGCCTCCAAATTCTGTGGGCCAAGACAAATCCAACGATGTCCCCATCATTACGTTTTAGCTCACAATCGCCGAATACAGTGGATGCGCTTCCAACTGAATGGGAGTAGCTATAATCGTTATAATTCACAACATACATCAGATGTTAACAACTGCCCGCTACATGATAACGACATGCATGTGGGTGGGGGACGACAGGTTTACTGTGCACTTGTTTACAGCTAAATCTAGTACCAACCCCCAATTCCCATAGAGATCCATTCAAATTCAGAGAAGTTATAGTATCGCTTATAGGAGTACCAGAAAATAAGATATCAAAAGTCTTTTGATCGTGGGGTATGATTATTACCTGAGAGCTTGGTGCCTCTGAGATGAGGTCTGTAAGTGACAGAATCTCTGGAGTGAGGCTGCAGGCAACACCCTCAATGTCTCAGTAAGGAAATATTTTCTCTTTGAACCATAAGAAGTGTCACCTGCAGTAACTTGTTGCGCACTTTTGCCCATTAAAATGGCTTGTTAAATTTGTCTAAATAAGTATCCCAAGTAGCATGACTGTGCTAAATACAAGAATAAAATGTATAGTGGGTTAGTTTTGTCATAATGTATATTCTAGAATGGTTTTGATGTATTGATATTAACGATCACATTCCTGTAATATTTCTTTTTAAGATTGATGTGCCTATAAATTGCAGCATAATAAGCTGTTGAACTATTCAAGAGAGGGAGGTTGTGTGTGTGTACTCAAGTTCACATAAGTCCATGTTGGCAGTAAAGCCAACTATTGGCTGCTGTGTTAATTTTTTCCCTTAACATGGTTGATCGTTGGGGGGCAAAGTCCCCGTTACTCCCCCCTTCTGTTAAACACCTGTCTATCGCAGTCACTGGTCCTCCAGCCATATTTACATCTGTGAATTTCCCTTGTTATCAGTCTCTTGTCCTACTTCCCTTTAGTGTAATGTGTTTCCATGCGGTTTGAAGGTATGAAAGACAGAGAGGGTAAGAACCTTGAGTCAGGCTGAGATGCTGAGAAGTGAGGAGGGACACAAATTAGGACAGTCTAATACAACTGAGAAATGTAAATAAAAATGAGGCTGAAAATGGTAAACAGTGCCTTAAAGGTGCAGTAGGCAAGATTTTTTAAATATAATTTTGGCGAAATTACTAAATTTGCTCATTTACATTCTAGCAGCTATCAATAAATCAAGTGTTCTGAGAAAAAATCTGGTTTCTGTGAGTGTCTGTACTCGGCTGTCAAGAAATCTCAAGCCGGTCTTCCAAAAACCAACCAGGTAGAATAAACCCCTCCCTGTCTGCCTGTCTCCGCACGTGCACTGGAGCATAATTTGGTCGGAGGGGTTTAGGAGAAAGATAGTGGAGTGCAAAGTTGCCTTTTATATTTTAAAACTTGCCTACTGCAGGTTTAATAGAAATCAGTGACAAGATGACAACAATGACTCATGATAACTTGACCTGAATTATTGGGGTGAATCAGTTAGAAATTTTAAATGTACAACGAAACCAAAGTAAAACCAGATAAGTTGACATGACATTTGTTGATTATACTGATTGACTGAGAGGATGCCGTTTATGTTAACACTGACACTGAAATATCATGAAAAGATAGATTATAGCATACTCAGACAACCTTGATGCAGTGCTGATATGTCAATGAGCAGTGACTAAAAATTCAAGTTTGAAAGTCACTCATTAACTGATGTATTGCCCAAAAAAGCATGACCTCTGGGTTTTCCTCCTCTTGGTCTTTCCTCTGTTTTTCTATCATTCATTCACTGCCACCACTCTTTAGGACACACAGTAAGGATCTCCTCAATAAAAACATTGTAAGTAATACTATTGCTAATTAATTTATTGAAATAAATGTGGTCTACTTGCATGACAACTTTTTTTTAATGAGAATATGATTACAGAACAAATGTATTTTACGAAAATAGGCTACATGAATGATCGTTTTATGTCTGTCTCTGGTGATCTGTCGAATTGAGTCTGTATTTTTGTGTGTCTCTCTGTATTTCTTCAATCTCTTTCTCAGTCACAGCATCATTCAGGTGTGGCTGTCATCACTTGTGTATCTTCTCAACTAGGAATCTCAACAGGCCATTCAGAGCATTGGGGGAAACTGAGACATAGCTGCACTGTGTGTGAAACTGCCTTCTATACACAACATTAACCTATATGTAACATACAGTACAGCAAGCTGAAAAAGTAAATAAGGGACTGTGATGTCACTTCTTTTCCGACCATCATTCCATCACTTCCGGTCAGTCCGTCTCCTGGGAAGTGCAGCTCCCAGGACGCTAAATGGCAAGCATCTTGCAAATTCCCCAATCCAGGGTGGTGCCCTTCCGGCAGCCTTGAGCTTTGAGAATTCCGGTGCCTTCCGTGTGAAGAGCCTTCAAGAGCTGGTACGAGCTCTGGGAGTGTTCAGATTTTGCTCAGTCCCCATCCTGGTCAAATACAGTGGAAAGGTGAGCGATGGAAAGGGCGGGGGGCTTCCTCTGCTGTTACAGTGCAATGTCAGTGTCTAACTGTCCATAGTTTTAGTTTTCATATTGTTCATATGAAATTCATATATTGTTCACAGTGCTTAATTTGTAAACCAGGTTGTGCAGATGACTAAATGGCTCTAAGTCATCAAGGGTCTGACGTATCAAACAAGCCTTAAACCATTACTCTGCTGCCAGAAATACAGTAGATATTGTAGAAGTAAGACATTTTCAGGCTCAAAAGCCACATCTGCAAAATCTAAATTAAATATGAGTGCAGGGGGAGGGGGGGGGGCACTGAGAGTGAGTAGAAAGTGAAGGGAGAGAGAACTTTTCTGTCTCCCAGGCTGTTTGATAACAAAAGATAAGACCGACCATACACATGCTGGGCAATGGGCTGTGACGCAGGACATAGATCATGCGTAGGTTGAGCAGCCCCTTTGCGTAGGCTGAGTGATGAGATGTACCCAAACCAAGAAATATGTATAACAAGACATGGTCCAATCTAACTTTAGCAGATGCATGCAAAATAACTTTATTTAGTGGACCATGAGTGCCCCCAAGCACATAAGGTAGGAACTGATTATCTAACAAGATTAATTTAGCCTTTTCATCTATTGGCTAAAAAAAAATTATGATGGAAGGGTTTCATCTTAACTCATTGGTTTATTAGCTAGGAAGAGGAAGAGTTATGAACATATATCAGCAATTTTTTGTTTTTGTTCTGAGAACTCCTGAATCCTCTGTGTAGGACTCTACAGGACTATTTCTTTCATCTTCATCCGACCAAGGGCGAGACTTTTCCAGCTTAAAACCCACCTCAAATTGAACCTAATGAGGATAAAGTAAAGACTTACCTCCACAATATGGATGGATAACTTGAAGGGTTTCTTCTCCCAACTTATTTTTCCATAGATTTCAATAGGAAAATTTGTTAGGAGAAACAACCTTTAAAGTGATCCATCCATATCTACTGCATATCTGGCAGCAGAGTGAAGCTTTGAGGCTCGTTTGATACATCAGACCCTTGATGACTTAGAGCCATTTCACCAACCATGTATTCCATACTGTTCCAGCATAATTTAGGGCTAAATTTAGTCCCACCCCCCAATTCCCATAGAGATCCATTCAAATGCAGAGAAATATAGTATTGCTTGTAAGAGTACCAGAAAATAAGATATCAAGAGTATCAATGTTTTTTAATATGGGTTACAGACATCAGGAAGTCATGGCATGCAAAGGATATGCGACCAAATATTAAAAATGATTACTTTATTCTACATTATGTTAAACTGTCCAATATTTTTTGATGCCCGAACATGGAGGGGACTATGTACAAAAAGTTCTATAATTTCTAAATGGTTCATCCGATATGGATGAAAATACCCTGAAATTAAAGCTGACAGTCTATCTTTTCAAACTCAAATGCTAGAGTACAAAACCAAAATAACAAAAAATGTGTCACTGTCCAATGAATTATGGTGCTCACTGTATATAGGTATGCATGTGTGCCCCTACTTCAGGCATTCGCTCTCTCTCTCTCTCTCTCAGCTTATGTCTCTTGCTCGCTTTCTCTTGGGTAAGAGAGGTTTCTCGTTGATTCTCCGGCCTACAGTCTATGCCCAGTTTGTTGCTGGGGAGACTGAAGGGGAGATTGCTGTTGCCATGGAGAAAATGAGCTCATTGGGACTGTGCCCTATGCTGGCTGTGCCTATTGAGGAGGACCTTGGAGAAAGCACTGGGTTTGATCCTCATATCAACATTACCAAACACAATGTCATTCAATGATGATCAAATGACATTCAAAATTTTCCATTGTAATTTCTTTATATGCTTGTGTGTTTGTGACTCATTAATTTTATTTAATTGAATACATACTTTTTATTTATTCATTGTAATACCCAAATGCTCAAATCACAAATATGATTACATTATGTTCCTCATGATATTAACAGGGAGCATCGATACAATGACAACCTTGAGGCCATGTTGAAATGTGTGCGAATATCCAGTAGTAATGCTTCGGCTACAGATCCCATGATGCAACTGAAGATTACTGCACTACTTAGCCCAGAGCTGTGTGTGAGTGATGTTATGTTATTATATAATTTAATTTAACAAATGTGGTTTTTATGTTTGTGTTAACCCTGTTTGCCTTGCGACATAGTCACTGATACTGTAATGTTGGGTATTTGTTTTTATACTGAATTAAAAATTAGATTATTATTGTGTAAATTGGTGAAGTTTCATGTTAATTGTTAATTCAGGTCAAGCTAACATCCCTCCTTTCAGAAGAACAGTATGATCTAGATCTTCTGGTCAGTGCCATGGGTGGAGAGGTAAACCATTTTTATGTATTCTTCTTCTTTGTGTTAGTCTATTGTGTCCAGTCAAGTCATTCCAGTAATATATTTCAATCTCTCTCTCCCAGTTTATCAACTTCCCAGGTTTAACAGAGCGTGAAAATACACACTTTCTTTGTGGCCTCCAGAGACTGAACAAAGTGGGAGAGGTACTAACAGAAATACTGTAGTGTTTATTGTTAATATGCAACATGGACAGACTTCAATGTCAATCGTGACTCTCTAGTAAGACACACTAAGTACCCCCACATCCATCAACTTTTACATGTAAATGCAATTAGCTAAGCTACCAGACTGTGATTAATTTATTTTTAAATTAATACTATATTTGGCAAATAATTTTTCTTACTCAACTGTGTGTTTGTCTCAGTTTACTTGGATAATTTATATTTTACCACTTTTAACATTTATTGCCAAATAAACCATGAACCACAAATCAAATATGATTATTATCCTCCATTACAATACTTCGTATATAGTGTAATACAGCAAGCATGTGCTATGTTAAATATGACAACATTGTTTACAAGGAATTATGTATATTTTTTAAATTATGAGCTTTCTTAAGATGTCTGCCCATATACATAATAACATTACAGAATACAGAAATTAATAAATATTTCCATACATAAATATATAAATGGCATACATAAGATATTAATAATATACAGGTTATGAATACACAGTGCAAATTGAAATACACTGATGAATTGTATCAATAATGTGTTTGAATTTATAACATGCTTTTGCCAATTAAATGCCAAAAACACCTGGCACACAGCCACAGCCTGACAGCTTAAAAAATTATTCCAAAAAAAAGTATATGAGACACTTGGACAAAAATTGTTCTCATCCATCCCTGACATGTTAGATAATAGTTTTATATACTCATATACTCATCTTAAATGTTAAAATATTTTCTGTGTATCTCCTGCAGGCAAGTGTCATGAAGGTGCGGGTTTTGGTTGATGCAGAATACACCTACATGAACCCTGCCCTCTCCCTCGTAACCATGGCAATGATGAAGAAGTTCAATCAGAAAGAAGCCTGGATCTGGAACACCTATCAGTGCTACCTGAAGGTTGTGCATCTCTGCTTCCTCTTTTCCCCCTCTTTCTTCTTGTAGCCATACCATTGTACTCTTTGATAAATCCTTTGTTGTTCGTCTTTTTTATATACCAAACAATATTTCCAATATGTCATCTCTCTGAACTGCCACCATCCTCCTAAGTTTGGTTTTGGTTGCAACTTACGTGTTAAAATCCTGTGTTTTAGCTTAATTAGTACACGATTCATGACAACTCTGAGTTTCTAAGTGCCACTATAGTCGCGTAGCTACTCCATTTAACCAGCAACCCCCTCTCATCTGCATTATACCTAACCATGCATGATGCAGTGGACAATAGTGTCTATCTGTGAGTTCATACAAATATTTTTTCACCACCAAAAATTTGTATTCCGTCATAGCAACAAGGTAAACCCAACAATAGCCTGAACGTTTGCCAAAACAGCTGTGAAAATCCCTGCTCACTCAAATGAAAAATAAACAAATTAAATTCTTGTGTAATTATACCATGTCATTCTCCTGTCAATATATACTACGAAATATGAAATAAATAAACAATCCTACCATTGGTTTCACACATAGAAATGTCCCTTTCAAAATTCAGTGGTCATTGTCTGGGACAATCCGTTTGAGAAATGTTTTGCAACATTTTACATGATAATGATGTGTGTGTACTCTTGTGTGCAATATGGATGGCAGTGTGCATTTAACAACTCTCTCTTAGGAATCAAGATCTCTCTTGCTTGATGCGATCAATCAGTCCGATAATCAGTCCTTCTGTCTGGGGGTGAAACTTGTGCGAGGGGCTTACATGGACAAGGAAAGAAAACTGGCCAATGAAGAGCACAGGCCAGATCCCATTCACCAGTCGTGGGAGCACACTAATGACAGGTGACCAAGGGAAACAGGGTGGGGACATTGGAGAATATATGGATTGGCAGATGAATTGGCAGATGAATTGGCACGTCTGTTTTGAGGAGTGGTGAAAAAAAAAAATGTTTTGTTTTGTTTTTCACATGTGACTGTGTAGTTATAACGGCTCTCTGGACATCATGTTGGATCTGATTTCCCAGTATCCCCAGCGTTATCGGATCATTGTGGCAACACACAATGAAGATTCTGTCAGACATGCAGTTTCACGGTATGATTGAGCCATTGTGTATGTAATACTATACTGTGTACTATACTGTCCATGCTGCCAGTGTGTACATGTGACTTAACCCTCTTATACTGTGATGATGTCTTTATGTTCTTGTCACATGACTGTCTGAGTCAATTTCGTTTCTCCTTCAGGTTGGCAGAGTTGGGCATTGACAAGCAAGCTGGCTCAGTGTGTTTTGGACAATTGCTGGGGATGTGTGACCATGTCTCTCTTACATTGGGTAAGACACCTCTGTCAGTGTTAGTGCAAATATAGGCTGAATCCCATTCTCTGGACTTCTTTCAAAACCATAACAGCGTGGAATTTAAAAAAAATAAAAAAGCATAGGCTACACGGCTTATACTAAAATAAATACATAAATAAACAATGAAATAACATGTACTTTGGTTTATACAGGTGCAGCTCAAAAAATTAGAATATCGTGAAAAAGTTCAATATTTTTTGTCACTCATTTCAGAAAGTGAAACTCATATATTATATAGATTCATTACACAGTGAAATATTTCAAGCCTTTATTTCTTGTAATTTTGATGATTATGGCTTACAGCTAATGAAACCCAAAATTCAGTGTCTCAGAAAATTAGAATATTTTTGCTTTAACATATTTTTAAAGTATATTTAATATTTGGTCGCATATCCTTTGCATGCTGTTACTTCCTGAAGTCTGTGACCAATCAACATCAAAAGACTCAATCTTATTTTCAGGTACTGTTACAAGTGATACTATAACCTCTGCATTTGAACTGATCTCTATGAGAATTGGGGGGTAAGACTAGATTCAGCTGTAAATTACGCTGGTACAGTATGGAACACATCATCATCATCGGGCCTCTTGCTCGGCGACGGGGGCGTCGCCATGCGTAGAGCCAATCAGATTCACCAGTCTTCTCCACTTGGGTCGGTCCTGTGCTAGGGGCTCAGCTTCGGCCAGCGACAGGCCAATTTGGTGTAGGTCCCTGGTGACGGCATCAATCCATCGAGTGCGGGGGGCACCGCGGGGGCGTTTCCAGCCGGCAGATTTAGGATCGAAGTGGAGGACAGCATGAGTAGGGTGTTCGGGGGGGAGTCTTTTGACATGGCCGTACCAGCGCATCCGGCGCTGTGCTGCCAGACGGGACGCGGGGGGCTGTTGGGTGCGTTCCCGGAGCGAGATGTTAGAGACTCGATCATGCCATTTTATCCCCTCTATTGTGCGCAGTGCTCTGTTGTCAAGGCCATCAATTCTCTCGGCCAAGGTCTTGTTGAGAGGCCAGGTTTCTGCTCCGTAGAGGAGGATGGAAAGGACTGAGGTGTTATAGACCCGCAGTTTGGTCTCTCTTGAAATGGAGTGGTGTCTCCAAAGCGGCTTCCAGAGAGTTTTCATGGCACTGGCTGCCAGGGCACGTCTCCTGTTAATCTCGGTTGCTAAGTTGCCGTTGGTAGTGACAATTGACCCGAGGTAGATGAAAGAAGTCACAAACTCCACTTCCTCCCCACCGATGAGCAGCGGAGGGGGGGCTTCACCTCCGATGTGCATGAGTTTGGTTTTCGGCCAGCTGACCCTTAGACCCAGTTTGTTGGCTTCCTCTTGATAGATCTCCAAGGATTCTCTTAGCTGATCTGGCGTGGAGCAGAATAGTGTGGTGTCATCTGCGTATTCCAGGTCCGTGAGGAGGTAACTGCCTAGTTGAACCCCGGGGACACGGGCACAGAGACTGGCGCATGAAACACATGACTGGCGAAATGGCTGTACGTCATCAAGGGTCTAAGGCAGGGGTCCTCAATCTTATCCAGAAAGGGCCGGTGAGGGTGCAGGCTTTTGTTCCAACCAAGCAGTTACACACCTGATTCCACTAATCAATCACTAGAGTCTTTGCTAAGCACCTTGATTAGTAGAATCAGGTGTGTAGCTGCTCGGTTGGAACATATTCCATACATCTAAGTGTTAATGTACGCATTGATTCAATTTTAACTTGTGATCACCCTTCATGAGCAAGGAATCGTGTTGGGGGGGTGGAGTAGGGATTCCCTCAGAATTATAATCTCCTGTAAACTTCATTCAAAACAAAAAAAGGTTTCACTTTTGTAGCTTTATCAAAACTTCCTAATTTATGAGTCAAATAAGTAACTTACGTAGCAAACTGTAAACTATTATCTGTTTGTATGATCAAGGCTATCGCAGTAGCCAACTGCGGACAAATATTAGGATGCGTCCCAATACTGTAATGATTGGAGTGTAGGTTCGAAGAACCAAATGCCACGGACAGGAAATCAGAAAGCGAGTCTAATACGGTCTCGCCACAGAAACGGAAACTAACCGCAGGGGGAGGAGTTAAGCAAAAGATCGGGAACACAACCTCCCTGGCATGAGCCAAAAATAATAAACAACCTCAAAATGAGGCGAATCTCGAATAAACAGCGAGAATAATAAACCAACAAAAAATAAACCTCACACACTAACTAGCAGACCCGAAGAAAACGGGAAAAAGAAAGAAAGAAAATGCAAACCTGTATCTTCAAACTGTAGTGAAAAGAGTTTAAAACAAGATACTAGGCAACCAAAACAAAAATATTTGCTAAATCTCGAATCGGACTTTTTTTTTGACAAACCAAGAATGCAGTGACCGAAATTCCTAAACCTTTACCGTCAACATAACAAATGACAATATCAAAGTGAGAAAATGCGGAAGTCCTAAGTATTTATAGCCGGCGGAAACACCGCACAGGTGTGGGAAATAATTGGCAACGATATGAGCCAGTGGTTTCAGCAACTAACATTAATATGGTTCCCATAAGTTATAATGAAGAAACTCCTACCTTTTTCTACCAAACAACCCAGTTATAGCCTACCCATAATACACACAGTATAAGAATAAGAATCAAAGCATGATTTTACTTGATACAAACAACGTTATAATTGAGTTGTTTTACACATGGTAGACTCTGGCAGGTCAACCTATTACTCTAAATAGTGGAAATTGTAGGCTACAATTGATAAGTAGTAAGTGAACTTACTTATTTTTTCGACATGGTATGGATCCAGCCTAGCAGTAGCACTTGAGAGCAGACCTATGGAGCAAACGCTTTTGTAGCTAACGTTAACGTTAGCTAACTGTTCATTTAAAATTCCGTTAATGATAAGTAGTTTATGCTGTTATAGAACTTATGGATCCCAAGTACTTGGGCTTGTTACAGCAGCATTGGAACGTTCATACTACAACCCGGGCTGTGTCGGAATACGACCCCTGTTCCCTATGTGCCCTGTCCCTTCACTTTGCAAGCAGTGTGCGAAAGAAATCCCGCAAAACTCTTTCCAAACTAGTGAGGAAGTAGTTAGTAATATTTTTTGACATTTTTTTTATTTTTTATTGAGAATATCAATCAGTTAACATATGACGATTTTTACAAAGTGTAGATTATTAATGAAGTTAGAATAAATTTTTAAAAAAAAGAGTATTTCGTAATAGGACCCACTCTTGTACCATAGATATGCATATACACTCTAGGTCTTTAACATTTTTATTTCCAAGTTATTTACTGAAACTGTCGGATGAGTGCACAGGGTTCATTCCAATCACTTATTTTCACTCCTTGCATTCTATCCTTGTGTCCTTTACTCCGCCAAACGGAGGACGCGAGGAAAGGATGCAAGGATCAGATACAAGGACGGATAAATCTAGGAAACATGCATGAGGCAAATGAAACGTCCTTGCTCAATCAAGCGCCAGCGTCATATTATGCTCACGTGCTTAACTATAATGCTTTTTAGCTTATTTTTTCATGAATAAACAGTGTTTTTGTTAGTTATAAAGAATGAGTGTCATTGTATGGAACACCGAGAGTTCCACAATGATAAATAAATAAAATAATAGACAAATAAATGTGTAAATGTAAAAATTAGTAAATAAAATAATTTGGAAATAAATAAATACATCTGGGAATGAATATGTAAATGTATGTGCAATTAATTAACGTTTTTTTTTCTAATATATTAATTTATTTCCATATATATTTCTCAATTTATTTCCCTATTTACTTATTTATTTCCATATATATTTACCGACTTCTCAACAAGCACAATCTGTCAATCAACGTGCTTTGCTCCACCCACTAAGTTCGCCTCGTTCACACCCTTCCAACGTATGTGTTCAGTGTTGCCAGATTCGGTGTATTCCAGCGGTCATGCGGTTCCGTGCATGCACCACACTTCACTCTAACCAATTGCTGCACTAGATTAAGCCTCCCCAGGGTCCTAGCTCCAGACTTTTCCGTGGGCGTTATGATTCTGGAGTGTAGATGGCGCATTTTGTCAAAGCAATCAGAAAAAAATATAAAGATTAAAATTAGTGGCTTAAAAATATTTAGGGGTGCTACAGTACATTTTAGGGGGGCTAAAGTCCCCTAAAATAGGTCTAGTGATGCCACTGCCATACAGTTTTGTCCAGTCAGCATTATGTTGTCCTCATCCCCCTCCCCACCACTCTCCACCCCTTTTGCTTCCCCCATCTCACTCTCTTTCATCCTCTCCCTTTCCCTTCTCTCCCTCTCTGCCTCAGCCCAGCAGGGTTACTCAATATACAAGTCTATGCCTTACGGCTCAGTGGATGACACAGTGCCCTACCTGGTGCGCCGCGCTCAGGAAAACCACACGGTCCTGCAGGGCATCCGCAAGGAGCGTGACCTTCTAAGACAGGAGCTGAACAGGAGACTGAGGGCGGGACTGACAGGGGGCAGATAGAGGGGTGAGCAGGAGTGCAGGGAAAGGTAGAGAGACAGAGATTGACTAGGGCATTAGAGAGTTTGGAACCAGTGTGAGTATGGGATAAGTCTGGTAAAGGTCTGGAATAAAGGACAGGGAAAGATATGATATATCATATCAGATATATTATGATCATGGGATAGAGGAAGGGACAGGGATAAGAGTTGAGTTGGAAGAATGATTTCCTTCTTCTATAATTATGCAAATATAAGCACATGTTAATCTCTAAGCAAAATTACCATCAATACTTTACTTTCAATATATTGACGTACATATCATTTGTAATCATATATACTAATCTTTTATTTTATTTTTGGGAGCAATGTTTCATCTCAAACAGATTTTTATGTAATGCATTGTTTTCCCCAGAAGAATTCACAGTAGATTTTGTTTGTTTTCCAACCATTTCTCACCTGTCTTCTCCTAAGAATGTTTGAAACCAAATGGAAGGAGGAGTAGGAGAGGAGTCATTATCACCTTGCTACTAATTACTATCCCTCTCCCACTCGAACAACCCTTCTCAGCACTAAACTGAGAACAAATGTGTGTGTTTTTTTTAACTTGTTCTCTTTATTTTCTTTAGATGAACCAGTGTCACAGAACATACATATAACAAGACACATAAGAGTGGGCAGACACTGTAAAAATAGACAGAGCCTGTAGTTAAAATGGTGTTATTGAAGAAACAAAATAAATTGTGAGTTTCCATCTTCTCCTCTCATTGATTCTCTGTGACTGCTTTTTCTCGACACAGAAAAAAAGGTGGCTGCATATGGAAAATCTATGTTTTATTTTCACTGGTTTAAGTATGTCCATCAGCTCACAACTCTTAATTTAAAAATTGGTGTCCTCAGAACAACCACTGTTGTAATTAAGAAGTCATCTATATTTGGTAGTGCTGAGTGCAAATGGGACAGTGTGTAAGTCTGATCACTGTGAAATGAGGGACTGAAAAATGCTGCATATCTGATTTAAAGCCGGTACAGGCAGGCCTATCATAGGCAAACAGATGGTCAGGCAAGAAGACCAGCCAGTATGCCATGCAAGGTTCTCACATATGGGATGTAGCCTGGGGCTCTCCCTCTGATCCTGTGTACATGCAGAATTTTAGTAAACCATAGGCAATCAACCTTTAGCCACTGAGCCAATCAGAAAGCTGGAGGGTGTGACATGTGGACCATTTGAGCTTGCATGGCGCAGCACTGACAGTGTTCTCAGCCTTCATTAACAAGGCCAGGAAACAAGCAGAACTATTCTGTAGAAGCAAATTAAAATTTGCAAAGCTTATAGATGCTGGAACACACACAAAGCACATGGTTAGCCAAATATAGTGAAGTTATGGTATATAGGCTTAAATGGAACTGTGTTTGACGTAAAACTAACCACTTTGCCTTAATTCTTCTTGCCATTACATTTGCTGTTTTGATTGTGAAATACAGATTGCTTTTACTGAATTTTTAAATGTTCAATGTATTTGCCTTCTGGATAGCTGATTTTGTTTTCCTTGTGGATTCAGGTAAGAATGAGATATTGTATGTATGTCCTGGTGTATCTTACATTATACAACAATGAGATTCGAGCGAGTAACGTGATTGGCGGAGACGCATTCCACCAGTGCTGGTATTTAGTAGAGTACTCAATTGACTACGTCATGCTGGTTTCGGAAGTAAATTTCCCATTCATTTAGAGCATAGACATTAACTAAAGCTTACTTTTAAACCATTTCTACTGATTATATCTTACCGTCAATTTCCCAGATTGTTCAATATAACGCTTGTTTCCAAACTATGTCGTTTTTCTGGACCAGCTTCAAGTATATTTTACATTTTAGTATTTTTTTTGTGAACATACCAGCGCTGGCACTGTTTAAAAACTCCACGTCTCATAATATCCTCCGAACGTGCAGCCTTGTCTCCAGATGTTGTCATATAACGTTAGCCAGCAGTAGCACACAGCTCAGTTTTTAAACACTTTCTAACGTTAGCTAGCTAGCTTGAAGGACTAAAAACTAGAATTGCTTCATGTGGTTAACCGTAGCGCAGTTTCTGACCTTGTTGGGCGGACTTCTCTACATAGCAAGCTAGCGTTAGCTCGTCTTCAGCGGCAGTAGCCTACTCCCATCTGCCACAGTCAGACAGACGAGATGATGACATCTTATTGGTCGAGAGTCACCCATGCGATGCAGTACTGGATATGTAGTCTGTTAAAGTGGACTACAAGTCGAACTACATTCATTAATGCATTACTTAAAATTTTTTTAATTGGAACATGCGATATATGGAATTATAATGTGGAGTGTTAGATTCGGAGAATCAAACGCGACAGCCAGGGGTTCTAAAAGTACACACCGTAGTGGGCACCAAAAAGGCGGACAGGTCAGCACTAGGAGAGTGGAGATATATATCTATAAACAAAGAATGGAGAATAGAAAACACTCCAGGCATAAGCCTAAACAAACAACCCCTAATAACAGGGTGGACTCAAGAACCGAGTGAAAAGAAAATGCCTCTCGCTACAATATGAGTAAGCGATATACACAGAGGTAGAAAACAAACGAAAGGTAAAAAAAAGGAAAAGAAAAAACTTCTTTCACTCTCAATACGGGAGAGTGCAGGAGAGAAAGCAAAGAAAGTAACAAGCAATCTGCCTCAAGGAGAACAGAGTTCAAACCAAAACCGAAGGACAGACAGCAAATAAGAAAAAAACAATTCCAACTAAGGAACAACTCTAAAATGCTAAAAGCAAGTCCCTTCGTATCTCTTAAACTAGCTTAAAAAAGATGTCATTCTGAACGTCCCACGTCTGACGTACTCACTTGAGTACTCTATAGTCTCCGAAGCCCGTTCTATCTGTCAAAGGGAATTTACTTCCGAAACCAGACTCCGCCCACGTCTGACGTACTCACTTGAGTACTCTATACACACAGACAGCGCACCGAATCATGGGAATCGCAGTTCATTACAGAAGTTAATGGGGAGACGCGGTTGTTTCTATTACAGATCTGCTCGGTTTTCTTATGTTATACGTCTCAAAAGAACCGAAAACAACACGCTCTGCTGGCTAGCTCACAAGCTAAATCCATTATAATCCTATTGAAGCCTATATGCACTGATCTGAACAGACCTAGCTAACGTAAGCTAGTAATGCAAGTAATAGCCTACTAGACTCGGCACAGCCTAGATAGCCACCCACACAGAAGCTTGAGAATTATACATCATATTGCATTAAAATGCAATTACAAAATAAGAAAGGTATTTTATGAATGTACTTTAACTATAAGTATCGTACAATACCGGCGGCTTACCCATTGGCTTTATTTCACCATGAAATAAAAATGGTGGATCTCCATTTTGTCTTGTAATTCATCAGAAAAAATCGTAAAGTCACGTGATAAGATAAGTATGATTTTACGGAACTAGAATTTCATTGAATAGATACAAATCGGTTGTGAGACCAGGTTATTTAGACATAGACTATAGATCTATAATGCACATTTGTAGCTTACATTAAGGGCAGCACAGTAGTATATATTTCTGTATGTGATGCAGATTATTTTACACAGAAGACTGTACGCACTTGAAAAATAAGTATCACCTGCTGCTGGAGTGCAAAAATACAGCAGTTTTTCATTGTGATTTATACCATCAAAGATTATACTCTTAATTTGCAGATTAGAATCATCCACTGGAGTTGCCTGTACTGAACATGTGGCCTAGACTTACACCACCATCCATGAAAATCACTCATATACACCTAAATAGTATGAAATATATGAAACAATAGACTGTTGGCATACAGAGTAGTTGACTATAAGATTTCAGTCATAGCATAACATGTAGGCCTAATTGTCTTGATATGTCATACATAGTGGAGTTCAAAAGGTAGAAATAAAAACAATAGGTGAAAGTATACATTGAATAACCTAATGCAATCACAGCATACAATTATACATCTACCCATATACATTAGCTTTAGAACACTTCTAAAAAGGATTTGAAATAGACCGAAAGATTTAGATCCACCTTTCAAAAGCTATCTACCAGTATTATCAAAATGTTAGCTATCCATATTGGTATGAGACACAGGAGGAATAGAGAAATAGCCTACACAAAACTGCAGTAGGGAAATACAAAGCCTTTTCGTACAGGTCACTATTATGGGCGGCAGCACATACTCTAAAAGTATAAATCAGGTATAATAAGGTTTGGACCAATCTAGGGTGGCTTTCCCAAAGCCGTAGCGATAAGCACTTTCCCGAAAGTGCTCGTAACTCAAAGAAATAGTAAAGTGTGTTGTGAGTTCAAGACAACATGGACTAGTTGTGAAATCTCAACTGTGTCTTGAGATGCCGTACTACGTGCCCTATTAACTCCCACCTCTGCAGACAGGCCGTTAATCTACGCGATAGATAGATAGACCTCTAAACCACAACAACAATAATAATAATAGTAGACTAGTAGTAGTAGTAGTGGGTACTTAGTCTTGAGCAGGTGTAATCAATTATCCCATAGGGTTTATGAGGACTTATTGTGACCTGTGCTGACATGTTAGCCTACATACATTGTGCATTCACAAAAGGCAACATTTTTTAAATAAATGTAGAGCAATAAACGGATCCTATCAGTTTCCAAAAAGCATCATATAGTTAAGATAATCTTAAGAGTATTTTGTTTTCCTTTCTTTTCATTGCTTGTTTTCTTTTGGTCATTTTTTATAAACATTTTATTTTCTCGCTCTTCTCTTTGCCTCGGTCTTATTTTATGTCTGTTAGGTTTGATCAGATTTCAAACAAAAAGCAAAGAAAACAAAATACTCTAAGATGCTTTTGGGAAAGTGGCTGTTAACGATGTGTGGTGCTTTCTGTTGTCTGAATCAGCTTTTCTTACATCGACCTGTCGGGTCTGTGTTACTCAGTTTGTTCTGATAGTGTGTCTTGAAATATTCACTCTACCCATATCCTTTGGGAAAGCGATCCATGGTTGTGTGTAAGGAACTGAAGAGAACATGAAGAAGCAATCATGACACAAAGCATGTGAAATCATGTCTAATGTACACTGTGACATCTTTCACATTTAAAATGATATTTAAATAAGAATATTCAGAACGCTGTAGTATTTTCTACACACAAAGAAAAAATTATAAACTAGCAACATAGAAAACATAATATGCAAAGCATTTCAATGTGTTTTTTCTGTGGAAGATTTTAAAAAGTAAATAAATAGAATTATATATTGTGTGCTATACAAAAGTTAATTCCTCAGATGTCTATAGAAAAGTTCTTCCTTTTTGAAAAAGAGAACCCATGGAAATAGCACTCATGAATGAGAGGGTTCACCATAAAATGGGAAATTCACCCATGAACTACCTGTAAATAACGTCATGTATAGATTTAGTCTCTATGAACAGTTTATCCCCCAAACTATGTACTTTTTTGTTTGTGATCATTTTAAATATACAGTATATTTTGATTGATTAGGCCTTCTCTTGATGTATCACCCAATTGTTCCTGACTTTATTGCATTTTTCACAATTACTTAGATTATATGTGATGTTATACATTTATTCTGCAACATATACAATTTCAACATAGAATTAATTTTTCCTTTTAATTTGGAACAGGTTAAAACTATAAGTCAATGTACCACCACAAGTACTAATTTATTCTTCTGAAATAATGTCACAAACTGGTAAAATGATATAAAACACACATTATTTATTACTTTATCTATTATGAAAACAATTAATGAAAATGAGAAAAAAGTAATTAACTGACACATTCACATTTACATTTCAACAACTGTTGGTCTTCTACATCAACAAGAACATAGTCAAATAAACATATCCTCAACAAACTAAATTGTTATTCCAGGGAGCTTATCAGTTTATATAGTTTATTTTTAAGTAAACTACTGTACTGCTTTAACTAAACCTTTGATTTAGAATAGAAATATTTCATACAATGTATAATCACAACAGTTCGTATCCAGAATACAGAATCTTGTCATCTTGGACCAAATGATTACTTTGAAAGTCTTCATAACGGAGACATTAATGGCGACTATGAGTGGTATCATCCATGTGCTCCTATGTGATCACATGCACTGGTAATTCTGTTTTACTTCAAAACATACTCCTCGCTCCCATCTCCAGGTAGGAGCCTTGGCTGTGAGTGTGTCCATGCCGATGTTGCCCGTAGATGTGCCTGAATGGAATGGCGAAGGAGGATCTGGGATCTTGGCATAGTCTGAGGGGGTAGGAGGGGAAGGAGGAGTAAAGGGCAGCTTGAGCAGGAGAAGAGGGTGGGAGACATGAGGGGAGAGAGGGCTCTAGGGTTGGCATGATAGGCGGATGGAGCACCATCTCTGAAAGATAGGGGGAGGTGGTGTTAAACTGCGAAAATGAGCCAATTTCAGTGGGAGGGACAGGAGGATATGATGGTGTGGATGAAGGGAAATGAGGATAGCTAGTTTGAGGTAGGGGGTGATTGGAAAGACAAGATGAGGTGTGGGAAGAAGTAGAGGGTGGGAGTGGAAACGAATGTGTAGATGAGGGTAGTGAATAACAGGATGAGGGAAGTGAGGAATTGTGGATTGAAGGAGAGGCCAATGAGGGAAAGGTGGAGGATGGAAAGGTGGAGGAAGGAAAGGTGGAGGATGGCAGACTCTGATTGAGAATAGAAGCATGGCTAGAAGCAGGTGGTAATAGAGTTGGGTTAGGAAAAGAGGTTGGGGTATATGCAGAAGGTAAGAAATTTGGATTATGTAGAGAGGGTGTGATATGGGTGGTTGTAGAAATAGGGGGATTTGGATTATGGAAAGAGAGTGGGATATGGGTGGATGTAGAAATTGGGGGATTTGGATTAGGGAGAGAGGGTGGTATATGGGTGGATGTAGAAGATGCGGGATTTTGACTAGGGAGAGAGTGAAGAGCGTGGGTTGATGTAGAAGGTGGGGGATTTGGATTGGGGAGAGAGGAAGGGGCATAGGTGGATGTAGGAGGTACGAGTGTTGGATTTTGGAGAGAGGGTGGTGTATTGTTGGATACTGAAAGAGGGAGAGATTGATAGGGAGGTTGAGATGGATAGGAGGATGGGGTGTGAGGGCTGAGGATATCTTGTGGGGAGTTGGAGGTAGGGAGAGATGGGTAGGAAGTAGGTGAGTGTAGCTGGGTAGATGGCAATGGGTGATATGTTAGCATGGAGTCAGAAGGTGGATGTGAGGGAGAAGTTGTAGGGAGAGGAGGTGAAGACTGAAGATGAGGGGGATAGGATGAGGGAGGTAGGGATTCATACAAAGATGAGGTAGGAAATGGTTGAGAGGGGGAAGATGATAGGGGGAGAGATGCATAGAGAGATGCTGAGGTAGAAACAGATGGATAGGAAGATGTAGACAGAGGGACTGGAGATGAGAAAGAAGAGGAATTGAGAGGGGAATTGGAAAATTCTGAGGAATATGATGGTAGAATCATTTGGGCTGAGCTGTCAAGAGACAAATGGAGAAATATAAAAATTTATATTATTACAGTGACTTCATATTTAATGATAGTGTGTTTTTATTTGTTTTAACTCTTAAGTTTTAAAAACCTAATTTTATGCTGTTGAACTACAATAAATACATTTTTGCTTGTTCTGTTTTCAACGTAAACGTCCCTCAAAAATCTTACTTGAAATCTTTAGAGCATTTCAAGGTCAAAGAAGGTAGGTCTGTTAAAACCTAGTCAAAGCATTGTGTGAGAATGGATTAAATAGCACTTACTCGTCAATTAGTTGCTCATTATCATCATTGTCTGAAGTTGTTGGTGTATTGTTGGTGGCTGCTGTACTTTCTGAAATTTGTGGAGATATGAAAGTTTGGCCAAGACCCAGGGACTCTTCTGAGACAGGAGCCTGCTGGAATGTGGGGGTATCTGAGCTGTAGCTACAAACAGCATTGGAGATGGGAAGAGCAGGTAGAGAGAGGTCACGGAGGTCTGCGGTGGACTGGGAAATCAGTTCAGTTGAATCACATGGATCACAGGACACTGAAAGAGAAAAGAAAAAAACAGTTAACATTGCATACACTACACAAAATCTTGAATTAATTTCTCAGTTTCTCATTTCTTAACAAAAAAATGCATGGGACTGAAACTTAGCAGGACAAATATGCAAAAGACTTAAGGGAAGGATGGAACATTTGAGGGAAGAAAGACATTTGGAAAGACATTAAACTGACTGAGCAAAAAAAGTTTTCAGCTTACCAATATCCAGTGACTCTGTCTGCTGTGTTGATTGACTGTTGACTTTCCGCTTAATTCTAGCATCTCTTTGCCTGTATGAGAGAGAAGCATGCATGTGGGAAATTTAAGTCAATAATTTGGACGTAAAGGGTAATTCCGTTTTAAACTATTTACACCTTGCTGATTGGTAATACTAGTAATGTTGTCACTTTTTTTGAGATTTGGTTGCCCAAAGAACCGCTCTGCTCAGCTTTACATTGGAGTCCAATTGGGAATATTTAGATACAGGTTCAATTTACTTTCAAACAAGTGCAGTTTATCTAAACCTCTCATTTGGAAGTGAAAACCAGTGTGAAAGTTGAAATTAATATATATTAAAATATATTCCATTGCATGCTCTATGAACTTCATAGAATATTCTGAATCTTGCCTTTCTGTCTCAGCCTCTGTTCTCCTTCTATCCTCTTCAATTTGATTTAGCTTTTCATCTGTGTATTCCGGCTCAAATAAATATGGCAGGCTATCAAAGTGAAGAGTCTCAACATCCTCATAATAGTCTGATGAATTGCAACAGGTTTTCAATTTGGATTTTCCATGTTAGCTTATAAATGTGAGCCACACACCACTATGAACAATACATTTTGTGCGGGCAGAATAGTACGCTAGGCCAATTCTGCAAGTTCAAAGAGCATGCAACAAAATGCATTTTAATTTTGGCAATTCAATTTCACCTTTCAAATGGTTTTTTAATTCCAAATAAGAGGTTTAGATAAACTGGACTACATTACATTACAGGCATTTAATAGATGCTTATCCAGAGCGACTTACACAACTTTTTTAGCATTTATTTTTACATATTATCCAGTTATACAGCTGGATAAAGCTAAGTACCTTGCTCAAGGGTACAACGGCAGTGTCCTACCTGGGAATCGAACCGGCAACCTTTCGGTTACAAGGCCAGTTCCTTAACCATTATACTAGACTAGTTTGAAGTAAGTTGAACCTGTATCTAAATATACTCCATTGGACTCCATTGTAAAGCCAAGTGGAGCGGTTCTTTGGGCGAACAAATCTCGAAAAAGAAAGATGTGACAACATTATTATTATTACCGATCAGCATGGTGGAAATAGTTCTTAAAAATAGGAGAAGAATAAATAAGTTTAAAAATAAATATATATATATATATATATACTGTATATAGATGGGTGACAAATTAAAGGAAAAACGCCTACAGGGAGGGGGTCTGGTGGCTCTGTTATGCTGTGGGGTACACTTGTCCCCTTAGAGGGAAGGGTCACTGCAAATCAATACAAAGTTATTCTGAGTGATCAACTTTATCCTACGATAAAATATTTATATCCTGATGGGAGTGGTCTCTTCCAGGATGACAATGCCTCCATCCACAGGGCACGAGAGGTCACTGAATGGTTTGATGAGTATGAAAATGATGTGAATCATGTGCTATGGCCTTCGCAGTCACCAGATCTCAACCCAATTGAATACCTATGGGAGATTTTGGACCGACGTGTTAGACAGCGCTCCCCACCACCATCATCATCAAAACATCAAATGAGAGAATATCTTTTGGAAGAATGGTGTTCCATCCCTCCAATAAAGTTCTAGAGACTAGAATCTATGCCAAGGCGCATTGAAGCTGCTCTGGCTGCTTGTGGTTGCCCAACACAAGCATGATGTTAGTTTAGCAAAACTGGGAGAAGTGCAGGGTTCTCAAGAGTAATATCCTCAATTCTTCGAACATGTACATCTGTGTTTGGTTGTGTAGTTTTAGGAGCAGTTACATTACCTCTTGCTGTTCATGCCATTCTCTCTGAATCCTTTGGCAAATGGGTTGGAATTAATCTTCAGCTCAGTGATCTAATAGAACAACAGAATCAATAACAGCACTGTAATGTATGAAAAGTATGATACTGAAATAACAGAACTGTACATCTCAACCACTAACATGCAATCCTGCAATTCCCCAGCCTCAGTACATTGAGTAGTGGCTTTCATCCTTTTCTTGTAAATAGGTTTATTTAGAAAAAGGCTTTATATTGTAACATATTTTCCCAAATGTACTGTATATACAGTCGTTGCATATCAAGCCTGGCCAGGGCCCCCTACAGTACCTTCAAGGACTTTGAAAACCTAGATTTTAAAGGTTACATTTGAGATGTCATATGCAATGTTTGTTAAAAGCTTATACTGATTTGGTAATTTTTTTTAAACATGCCCAGCTTTCACTCCTCTATAGCATGCTCTGTCCCTGTACCTTGCTGTTCTGGTAGGCTGTGACAGTGAGGAACTGTGTCTCAGGGAAGACAAAGGAGTGCCGCCCTCCTCCCCACATGAGAACATCTCTCGCTTCAATCACATGCAGACGAGGTTGGTAGCGATGGAGAGAGTGTAGAATGATCTAAGGAACAGAAGGAGAGAAAGAAAGACATGAGGGGACCCGTAATGAAATGTGGTTAGATGTTTTTGGACACAATCTAGCATTCCCGCCAGACTCAGAGTGTGATCAGGCACAGACAGACAAAAACGTACACACACACATACAATATATATGCACATTTATACAGACCCATCTCAGATTAACACTATAAATAATCAGAGCACATGTAACCTGTTAAAGCTGTAGAGAGAAAGGGTAGATGTATTATCTGTCGACTTCATTATAATTTACTCACATGTCCACGTGTGTCTAGCGTGTTGTTAGTCAGCTTAGCATGATGGAAGGAGATGATCCTGTCCTGCCAGTGTGCCCCTGTGGCTGGGGAGTCTGGGTGTATGAACACACGGTCAGGAAGTCTGGCCTCTGCTCCACCCACAGCCTGCCAGGTATCACCCTGGAAACGATAGCGCGACGCATCGGCTGGGACCACTTCCAGCAATAGAATGTAGCGTAAAGAAGGGTTCAATCCTGACAGTTTCACTCTGAGCTGAGGAAACATTCGACTGAGAGAAAAACAGCAAAGGGCAAAGAGAAAGAAAGGGACAAGAGGAGGGAGAACATTTAATGCCGTGCACTGACAAGAAGAAAAATTATTATTATTATTATTTTAAAGAGTAGATGGATGCTGAGAGGGGGTAAATGCAATATACAGTCCTGCCTGGACACAGCTTTGGAACTGATACAGCACTTAGTTTGTTGTACTTTATCTACCCCCTTCTTTATCCCTACCTTAAATGCTCTGAATTAGTTACCTAGTAACAATTAAAATAATTGCAGCACATTAAAACTGGTTAGTCAGTCGATGGGTAATGGGTTTACCGGCCAGTCTTTGTAATGATCATTTCAGTCCCCACACTGCTGAATTGTTTCCATAATGATGCATTTTCCAGCTCCATTGTAACATTGCCTTGTCCTTTTCCTGCATCCTCACTGGAAAGGGGTGGGGCCACTAGCCGGGGTGGCGCTCTGGCTGCCATGTCACACGTGGTGGGAAACAGTGGCCGGTGAACTGGAGTTTCCCGTTCTGATACACACATAAGCGTTTAAGTATAGATAATGGTAACATCAATTGTTATTTTGAAGTATTTCAGGCAAATTAGTTGGAAAGTGAATTGTATTGTCTCTACTTGTGAATTACATTTATTTTTGAATACGATTTCCTGAATTCTGATTTGACCTATGCAATATGATATGGAATACTGCACACTTCCAAGCTCGGTCTAACACATACAGTGAGCACCGTAATTCATTGGACAGTGCCACATTTTTTGTTATTTTGGTTCTGTACTCTAGCACTTTGAGTTTGAAAGGATACAATGAGGTTGAAGTGCAGACTGTCAGCTTTAATTTGAGGGTATTTTCATCCATATCGAATGAACATTGTCATTGTATCTTTTTAAACTCAAAGTGCTGGAGTACAGAACCAAAATAACAAAAAATGTGTCACTGTCTAATGAATTATGGTGCTCACTGTATTTGAAAAATTTTTAATTGCATACTTTTACAAAATCAAGCCACTGAACATAAACATGTACATGATTACTGATGTTAATTTTTTTTCACTTTTTGACTCACCTCTGTAGCAACAGTCTGCCAGCCTCTGAGGTCCCAGAGCCAAACTCTGGTACATTTCCACACCCAACATTTCTCTTTTTCTTTTCAATCTATTCCTCAAGGTCTTGTTCTTTTTTCCCTTTTGATTTTCTGCTTCTTATCAAGTGTCTTCTCTGTTGTTCGCTTGGTCTTCTGTGTTTCTCCTTTTCGGTCTCAAATTAAGAGTTTTTTCTTTTGTGTATCGTCTTTTTGGTCTTTTTGGTCTTTAACTGTCAACTCTCAACTCTGCTCTCCAAATGTTTCTCTCTGTCAGCCCCTCTGTCTTAAATAGGTGTGTGAGACTTCACACATTGACCAAATGGTAACACCTTCTCACTTCATCTCTGCATTTATCTTCACATTGGCTGTCTCTCCTTTCTTTCTCCTTGCTACCTAAACAAAAATAATCTCACAGAGACTTGATAAACAGAATGATGAGATCATTAGGGAGATAGGAATAGATTTATAGGCACAAACAGGTGATTAATAAAATGGTTCCCTTACAAAACTGGATAGTTTGCTGCAAACTTGTAGCTAATATGTGGCGCATTTGCCACAAACTAAATTGTTTTCTGCAAAATGTTGCCAGAGGTTTGCCAGACTTTGCCAGTAGTGGTGAAAACTTTGCCAGAAGTGAATGGCAGTTCCCACAAAGCTAATTTGAATGTGAAAATATGAGCTTGCCGCAAAACTGTGGATTTGCTGGACGGCCTATATTTTTGTAAGGGTTTATATAGTATGTATGTTTTACAAATGTATGCAAACATCAATACATACATAAAACCATGTATGCATTAATAAATACATAGAGATTGTATTGAATTATAATCTAGAAAGTCTGTTCTTAGCTCTCTATATTGCCCATAGTAAGTGAATATGAATAGATCTTACTGCATATGTTCTCTTTATAAGTTATTTCTACTCACAATTATGTCACTGCCCCTTACCCCTCCCATTTCATATATATATGTGTGTGTCTGTGTGTGTGTGTGTGTGTGTGTTTGTGTGTATAAACGATAGCGTGACGTATTGAATTATAATCTAGAAAGTTGGTTCTTAGCTCGCTATATTGCCCATAGTAAGTGAATATGAATGGATCTTACTGCATATTTTCTCTTTATGTTATTTCTACTCACAATTATGTCACTGCCCCTTACCTCTCCCATTTCATATGTGTGTGTGTGTGTGTGTGTGTGTGTGGAGGGGGGGTCATTCCATTAATTGAGGTCTAAATGAGCCCCAGTCCTCTGTCTGTGTCCCTCCCTCTCATACTATCCCAGTAGGAGGTATGCACTGGTATGCAGGTGGAAGGGTGTGAGTTTAGCAGTTTGCTCTTACATAAACATACAACGAGGGATACCAGAGCATGGACATTTATTATCCAATATCGCTAAAAGTTAATACTATATGTATCTAATGATCCCAGATAGATATTTCAATTTATTTTCGTCATAATATGTAAATAATTAATCCAGGGTTACCTGCATATACCCCGTTTTATTATATCTTGTTTAAAACTTTCCATCATTCCTGCAGCTAAGAATAAAACATTTAATATATGATATGATCCCAAAACATATTTAACTTATGGATCAAGAATATTTGTTTGATGACTTCATCAGACATAAGAAATCAAACAATTCATCAGAAATAAGAAAGATTATAAAATGCAGTTGTAAATCTTAGCTGAACCAAGGATAATACATAGGTAGCAGTTTTCATATTATCACAATAATTAGAATAGTACCGTCAGCAGGTAACATAGACTGAAAGAAAGGCTGAAATATAAATATAGCAACTTTCTTTGATGTAAAAAGGAATTAAAAACAGGTTTCTTAAATTAGACATGTCCTAGTTAGACAAAAAAAGTCAGACAGAAAAAGACTGTGTTGTTGTAGTTGTAGTAGTTGTTTTTGTAGCCCATTTGGGCAGGGATGAAAGAAGTCTTGAACGAAGGAATTTGGCAGTGAGAGGAAGTAGAGGTGGGAACCCCCTGCCAGTCACAGAGGGAGGGAGGACAAGCGAGAACTTATAATGGTCACAATGATGAGGGAGAGAGAGAGGTTGACAGTTCCAGTAATGCATTTATGAGGCGACAGGTGTCAGTTCATTCAGTAGGAGCACAGCAGCATTATTACATTAACACTGAGAGTGAGGATTCATTCAGCGTGTAAATGGCATGTTACTACACTTCAACCGATAATGAAGCTTCACTTAGTGCAGGCACAGCACTAGTGTTTCTGCTGCCCTAGGTGAGATTGGGGTGGGGGGGTTTGTGGTGGACCACCCGACTCTCATGCCGGCGACTATTATCATGGATGCAAAATGGAATTTTATTTTATTTTTTGCCCTTTGTTTGGCACCCCACAGACAAATGGCGCCCTAGGTGGTGCCCTAGGTGACTGCCCTTGTAGCCTATGCCTAGAATCGGACTTTGTGTGTTTTCCTATTTTGCTGAGTTGCAAAGACAAATGAAAATATATTTAAATGGAATTTTTGTCGACATATGTAACTCGCTATAGTGATAAAATGAAATAAAGGATTTAGATAACTTAAATTATTCAATTATGTTAAAAATAAAACCTGAAAATGACTTTGTTGAAATCTATTCAACCTTTTTGTATTAACAACCTCAATTGGGCTAGGTGTAGTCCATTTTCTTGAGATCACATAAAAAATCCTCAAGAAAAGTTTGGAAATTTGTGTTTGGTCAATCATATCTCTGTTTTCACTGTATTATTAGCATTGTATTTTATATCATTGGAAAGCCTGTTCATTTCCCTTTACAATGATGTCACATTTGTAAGAATCATGCATTTTTGGGATGAGCAGCACAGCTGATTATGTGGGTGGGGTCCCAAGTGAAATGTGCCAAACGTCCCTGCCAATGTCAGTGTATTCTCCTGTTGGTATTGACTCGGTTGGTATTGTTTTGAGTTGTTTTGAGTTGGAATGCCATCCCACAGCAACGCGTGACCAGCATGAGGAGGTGCCAGGTTGTTGTGGCTGCGTATGGTTCTTCCACCCGCTACTGAGGCTCCTGACTGTTTGTTCAATGAATAAAGCATAAAATTACCAATATGTATTTCTATTACATTACATTACAGGCATTTAGCAGATGCTCTTATCCAGAGCGACTTACACAACTTTTTAGCATTTTTTTACATATATTATCCATTTATACAGCTGGATATATACTGAAGCAATTCAGGTTAAGTACCTTGCTCAAGGGTATAACGGCAGTGTCCTACCTGGGAATCGAACCTGCAACCTTTCAGTTACTAGGCCAGTTCCTTAATCATTATACTACACTGTTCCTTGTTACTGTTAGAGAGTTCAATTATCCAATCCCCCAAACAACTCAAAACAATAGAGTCAATACCAACAGGAGAATACACTGTTTGACATTGGCAGGGATATTTGGCACATTTCACTTGGGACCCCACCCACATAATCAGCTGTGCTACTCATCCAACAAATGCATGATTCTTACAAATGTGACATCATTGTAAAGGGAAATTAACAGGCTTTCCAATGATATAAAATACAATGCTAATAATACAGTGACAACAGAGATATGATCGACCAAACACAAATTCCCAAACTTTTTTTGAGGGGGTTTATATTAAAGTCCTATGTTAAATTTGAATCCACCTATGTTCAATTGCATGAATGCGGAATAAATATCACCAAATTTACGAGGTCTAACAATTGAAACTGCAGTTCAGATCTGTAACCCTGTCAAGATCAAGGAACTGGCGTTCAATTTTGAGGTGAAATTGCTAGAATGCAAAAAGCGGGAGATGGTTATAAAAATATTGGCAAAGCTTTGAACCAAGCCAGGAGCACCGGTAACTCTATGGAAACAAAATGAAAAAAAAATACACACACACACCAGAGATCGCGCGCTTTATATCAAAAAAAGCAACCAGAGAGAGGGAGAAGTGTGAGAGAGAAGAAAAAAAAGAGAGCACACACAACACACACAGAGAGAGTCATTAGCTTAGATAGAGAAGAGAAAAAACGAAAAGATCAATAATCTTTGCTGCACTTCAAATTTGACTTCTTGGGGGGGGGGCCACGTTTATGGTTTTTCAATCGTAAGACACACAACACTGCGTGCTTCATGCTTCACATAAAAAAAAAAAAAAAAAAAAAAAAAAAAAAAAAAAAACTTTTTTTTTTTTTTTTTTATTTTTTTAAAAAACAAAAAAACCTACTAGGGGGGGGGGGGGGGGGACACACACACACACACACACACACACAGTATAATATAAAAAAATAGAAAACAAAGGTTGTGAGAGACACAAGATGTGAGACACAATAAATATGAATAATAGAGATATAATAATATAAATAATAAACAAACAAAACAACATTTATAATAATATAATTAATATAATTTATTAATTTTTAAAAAAAATAAAAATTTAAATTAATTACTGCATAGTCCCATAGTCCATTCTTAGTTCATGTCATTTGATTTGAGGATTGATAAGTACACTAACTTGGAGACATGAAAAAGGATGAAATCTTAAATCTTTTTTTGGGTTTTATTTTCTGTGCTATTATTATCTATACATTTTTATTTTTTATCTGATCTTTTGAACTGTTACGTTTGTCTTAATTGTTCTTATTGTATCTCTCTTTTAATTGTCTGTGAAACACTTTGTGCTGTATTGCTTGAAAGGTGCTATATAAATAAAGTTATTATTATTATTATTATTATTATTATTATTTGTAAACAGTGCAGTATTGAGATTGGTGGCTCATTCAATATTTATACACAGTAGTTGTACAAAAACTGTGAGTGAGGGTTTTATTTGAGTACCAGCACATTATCACAACAATCTGAAGAATCATAGTTTTTTCCACACAGTACCCTAATATTACACAAACTGAAGATAGTTCGTGTTTCCAGTTTTCCACAGTGCATTACGACATAAACACAGAGTCAGTATTCATATAGAGCATTTTACATAAACTCTGAGATGGAAATTTTCATTAGGTAAATTAAATTTCAGACGATTTGGTAAATTAAACATTCCCTTCTGTTTGGTAACAGCCTACCGTTAAGTAAAAAGTGGGCGTTGACTTTTAATCGAATTTACCCATTTATTTATTGGCGGGGGGGGATATAGATCCATAGATTTTCTCGGTTTCTTCGGAGTAGCCTATCTGAACAACATAACGCCCCAAAACGCTCCGCTTTCTCACGAGAATACTTTACTTCAAAGTAGTTGTTTTCCTTTCAGTGTAAGGATTGGCTAGTAGTCGATGTTGATCAGTAGATAAGCACGCTATATTAATTTACTCGTGATGATTAGTGTATCTGCGCAGAGGTCGCAATAACAGTAGCCAGTGAACATGCGGACACTTTAGGTACGGAGAAGCGCAGGAGCGCGTTCCAGCACGAAATTCACTTACATACATACTGAACAGGGCCTTGACAGACTCTACTGCATCCGTCAGGAGAGAAACTGGGGGAAATATCTCTGCAAACGGCAAATATAAAAAAAACTGGGCAAACGACAAACCCCTTCAAGCCTCTCATTCCTGAGCAGTGGCATAAACAGCTATTAACAACACGGAACGATGGCGGATTCAAACAGCAGCGAAGCAGCAGTCGTAGCCCCAGACTCTAGTAGTGATGCCGCCGGGGCTGGTGGTGTTGCAGTGCCTGGGGGAGCGACTGGGGCGGCGGGATCCAAGCCTGGCCTGGAGTCGGTGAAGGGTCAAAATTTTGACGTTGGTCCTCGTTATACCGACCTACTGTACATCGGGGAAGGGGCTTACGGAATGGTCTGGTAAGAATTCGATTATATGTCATTCACTGAAGGAAACGATTGCATTTGCTTGCGAGCTAATGTTCTAGTGCTAGCTAGGGAACTAGCCAGAGAGTTCCATAATTTTGTGACGTTAGGTTATTTAAAATATGATTGTTAAGGCAATTTAATACAGTTATGACTAGCATATTAATAGGTGTTGTGTTTAGTGTGAACTGTTTGAAACGTAACGTTACAGTTTAAGCCAGAATGCTAGTCGTGGAAGACGAGTTACGAATTTAACTGCAGTTGCCAGGTTTCTGTAGTTCGTTACGTAGTCGGTAGTTGGAGCAGAATAGAGCAGCCGTTTTAATTCAAGTGGAGTATACAGTTTGTGGCAAACCTGACGGTCAGTTTTCACAGGTGATCATGCCTATCGGATGCTAACTAACCAGTGCGGTAAACAACGAGTTTGTGTTGTGTCGAATGACTCGAACAAATTAATTCATTGATCGATAACGTTAAATTATTGTGCGCTACTCACAGCGAGTGATTTATAGGCTTGGCTTTTCACGTCATGTGTATATGCTATAAAGTTCCACATGCGATTGCATAGAAAGTAATAATAATAACTAGATTAACAATTCCTAAAGAAATTGTAGGTGTGGTTGCTTCTCAGTGGTATCAATTGCTGGAAATGGTATAGAAAGATGTAATAATATACCATGTAATAATGGTATAGTGTGAGGTGGTAAATAAAAGGTGGAAGTGGTAATTCGGTATAAAGGGATCTAAAGAAGGTGAAAGTGTTAAAATATGGTCTAAAGTCTAAAGAACCTGGAAGTGATACAAATAAGTAATTAATTGTGATGAAAGCACAAAAAGGTAATGTCAAATCATCTGGGATAGTATTGTTAGGTCATAACAGTGTTGTAGAGGAAGGCATTGTGATGTCATAAGCAGTGTAAAATTTTACAGCATCCACATTCTATTGCATCGGTTTCCAAAATGTGCCCATTGACTCCCATTAATTTTTTTGCCGATAAAAGGTCAATTGTCTGAAAAAGTGTATATGGTATAAAGGTAAAAAGTAATAGCAACCTGGAGGGTGTATAGAGGTATGAATGATGGGAATGGTGTAGGAGGAGAGGTTCTCAAAAAGTGGCACCTAATTATTAGATCTATCGACAGACCTGTCATATTTCCCTGGTTTGGCAGCTGAGGGGTTGAACCTTTCTTGTCTTTCTTTAACTGAAGAAAGGATGTCTGTTAAGAATACAATACTCCAGATTTGTAAAAATTTGAACCAGTGTTGCTTATATTTACCTATGTTTTCAAAGCAGTAAAAGGCTTTATATTGTATATTTAACAGCCAGCAGACATGACTTCAGATGTTCACATCCATTTGCAAATCATTGTAGCTTGCATTTGAGTCAGGTTTTCTGACAGAACAAAGACACCTGATAAGTTTAACTTAGTATTCACCTTCTCATCTGTGTCAGTGGCATGAACTATAAACTCCTTCTCACCCCATGCCCTTTTATATGAATGAGTGTCTGTATAATCGAGTACCCAGCTTAATTGCACATGTTCCCTCCTCTCCCAGCTCAGCCTATGACGATGTGAACAAGCTGCGTGTGGCCATCAAGAAGATCAGCCCGTTTGAGCACCAGACCTACTGCCAGCGCACACTGAGGGAGATCAAGATCCTGCTGCGGTTCCGCCATGAGAACATCATTGGCATAAATGACATCCTGAGAGCCCGGCACATCGACAGCATGAGGGATGTGTATCCTTGTGAAAGAGGCCTGGCCAGGGTGGGGCTAAGGAACCTCACAGAACAGGTCTCAGGCTCATATCTAGAGCAGGGAGATGTACTCTACATTAATAGGCAAAGGAGCAGGGAGATGTACTCTACATTAATAGGCAAAGGAGCAGGGAGATGTACTCTACATTAATAGGCAAAAGAGCCGGGAGATGTACTCTACATTAATAGGCAAAGGAGCAGGGAGATGTACTCTACATTAATAGGCAAAGGAGGTGTAGTTTGTTAGCTGGGCCAAACATAGACCGAATGTTATTGGCCACCAGATTGGGTAGTGTTTAACGAGACTGCTCAATAAAGGGAACAACAGAAACTGCCAAAGATATCTGTGCGTAGTTGCATAATATGTTCCTTGGCTTTTGTATATACAAAAATGTGGCCGGTTATTATTGTTTTGAGGTTATCTGAAGAGTATTTTACGAGTAATAAGTATAATTTCTTAAGAGTATTGGACTAGAATGAACCTGGTGAACTGGTGCTTCCAGACTGAGCTTAATGTTCCAGATCTCAGGCCTGGCAGCAGTGGATGTGCTTTGGGGTTATGGACCATATTCAAATAAATGTAAAAAATCTGGCATATGATGGACAGTAGAAAGTAAAGAAGGAAAAGTTGTGTCCCTCTTAATTTCATTAGCCTGATGGCCATATCAATTAGCATCCTTGTAACATGAGTGCAATGCAGATGCTGCATTTCAGTGCTATTGATCACAAGCACCTTTGCTCCTGTATACACGACAAACTGCACTCGCACAGCCTAATTCAGCACATAAATAAGTAGAGTGCGCTTAATAGCATTAAGATCATGTTTCAGAGGCAAGGAGCGATAGCAGACTGTTAATAACTAGAGGCAATGTCTTTTCCCTGGTGTGATCAGTATGTATGAATAGACGGATCATAACTGGCTTATGTACAGGGTCACACACCTGTGTGTGTGTGTGTGTGTGTGTGTGTGTGTGTGTGTGTGTGGGGGCGGGGGTTAGCCTATATGTTCATTAGTCAGCTGCAAGCTCTGGCTTTGAGCATGTGTTGATATTATCATATGACAAATATATTTGGTTTTCTGAAATACAATATTGTTTGTGTGCAATTCACTGTACTTTGCATTTTTTTGTGTTCTGTAATTTTAAGAGAATTTGCTCAAATATTTGACTTTTTTGTGTGGGCACAGCAGCTCCTAACATGCAGTTAGGTATATTGATTACATTTGACTATGTTATTATGTTGAGCAAACCGACAGTGTTGCGTGCATGTGCAGTCGTCTTAATGCGGAGTGGTTGAATCCCATTACTGTGATCGTGGGAATTGTGTATAAAGTTGGGATCCTTGACCCTTGACCCTCTCTCACAGTTATATTGTACAGGATCTGATGGAGACAGATCTGTACAAACTGCTGAAGACTCAGCAGCTCAGCAATGACCACATCTGCTACTTCCTCTATCAGATCCTGAGAGGCCTAAAGTACATCCACTCTGCCAATGTGCTCCACAGAGACCTCAAGCCCTCCAATCTCCTCATCAACACCACCTGTGACCTCAAGGTGAGGTCCATCTGCATTGGCATGCAGGCAAAGCTCACTAAGAAGCCCTTATGCATACAGGCTAATATCAGTATCGTAGGCACACTTCTTATGCACGTTGGTAAATGCAGTGACAGGTTGCTCCTGGTAATTTCAATTTAACATTTCTGTTTAGGTTATACTGTTTGAGGGCTGGAAGTAACACAAATTATGTGATAGATGGAGTTCATGAAAGTGCAAGTGAATTGATAAATATTCCATTAAATTATAAAAATGAAGTGGATAAAAGTGCAAATGATTTCATAGAAACATGAATGGATTGAATAAAACAAACGCGAACCCTCCTTTTTTATCGTTTACCACCATTTATCATTTAGCGTGCGCATTACACCTGTCAATAAAAAAGCCAAGCCCACCAAAATCAATCAATTGATTTCTTAGTTTTCTTAGTTTTAAACCTGTTTTAACCAAACCATTTATGTTTTATCAAATCACTTGCAGTTCCATCGTCTCAGTTTTTATCATTTAACAGAGAATTTATCCATTCTCTTGTACTTTCATCAACTCAGTTTTTTATCAAGGAACCTTTGTTACTTCCACCCCTCATATTATTGCATATTAATACAAACGTTTGAGTTTATTAAAACTATATGTATATAAATAAATATAAATATATATATTTTTTTCTTGTTTTTTATCCATTCAAATTACAAAAAGGTTAGCAGTGCTAAAAGTTACAAATCAATCTCTTAATCATAAAGTAGCACTTAATTTTCTTTATAGACAGTTTGCAGGGTATTTATATCAGGGAGCAGTTTTGGAGTAAGGAAAGTCAAAAGGAACTCATAATATTAAGGCTCTCATCCACGTAGTGATGCATCTGTAAACCTGCTTATTGACATTGTGTGCTGGTGCAGTGTAGTGTGTAGGGGTCATTTATGGAGCCATACATATTTATCAATGTCAGCCCCTGTATCCATGTATTTTAGCGCTGCTCCTCTCTTGTTAGATCTGTGATTTTGGGCTGGCACGGATAGCTGACCCAGAGCACGATCACACGGGTTTCTTGACGGAGTATGTGGCCACGCGTTGGTACCGTGCCCCTGAAATCATGCTTAACTCCAAGGTACTTTTGCTTTTATTCTAATTTGTCAACATTGTATCCTGTTTGCAGCAGCCTGGGTTGAGCTTCACCTCAGTGTGACTGTAGTTTTATAGTTCTCTGTAACGTCCTATGGCCTAGTACGTGTACAGTAGCTTGGTATTGCCTGGTCTCCGAGACTCACTTTCTGACCTAATGTAACGTTTTTTTTCATTGGATGGTTCCGCGAAGAGTCAGGAAGAAGGCCAGTGACATTCTTCCCATAAACGAACAATATGCCTATTTGCATTACGTTTTATATTTCTTAAAGAAAAAGTGACTACAAAATAGTGGGAAAAGAGGACTGTAAAATTAGTTGGGCTATTGCTGTTTTATTGAGTTGTAAAATAAGTGTCCCTGATGGCTAGAGAATGTAGAGGTTTAATTTACTAGGTGCGTTTGTCGGACATGCTGGTTAAATATTACTGTACTCATTGAGAGAGCTTCTTGAGAGTTATGGGAGAATGAGGCTTCATTTGAATGGTCTTAATAATAATTGATGGGTCACATTAGCTCCACTAATCATGCTGTACTTGAAACCTCACTCGCCCATCACTACTTGGTTTGCAGATAGTGAACTGAACAACACGCGCATGGTTTTGTGTACATCCTCGTGCAGTTTAGAAATGGTCTGTAATAGCACTATGACGTAATGGTGAACACTTGATTTTTTTACAAGCCTATTTGAACCCATTTCAAATAAACATGTCCTTGTCATATTATACTTAAGTAATTATGCAACATAACTCCTACCAACATATTTTTAAATTATATAATAGTAGTAGCTCTTGTACACATTCTGTTGTGCCTGTACTGTGTGTATGATATTATATTATCGGCTACATATCTGCAATGTGCTGCACTCTGTGAGGTTTTCACGTTTCTTGTCTTTACGTCACTGAATAAGTTTGTTCTTGTACTGAGCATATCAGTGCTGAGCAAAGTAGTGTGGCTGAGCTGTATTGTGTGATTATTTCAGGGCTACACCAAGTCTATCGATATCTGGTCAGTGGGTTGCATTCTGGCTGAGATGCTCTCCAACAGACCCATCTTCCCAGGGAAGCACTACCTGGACCAGTTGAACCATATACTGGGTTAGAGTGTTTATTAGAAACTAATTGTTACTTTTCCTTTCAATGTCCTTTCTGAACTGTAATGATGTTTAATGTTATTCTGCCCCTCATCAGGCATCTTGGGCTCCCCCTCTCAGGATGACCTGAACTGCATCAAAAATATGAAAGCCAGGAACTACCTGCAGTCCCTCCCCCAGAAACCCAAGATCCCCTGGAACAAGCTCTTTCCGAAGGCTGACAATAAAGGTGTGCACAGTGTCCAGTGCTCATAAACAGGGTTTTTGTATGTGCACCCACATATAATGCTACGCTGCATACTGTCATTTAGTACAGAACTGTGTACTACTGTGTAAATTACAGCAGGGGTCACTAAACAGTCACTCGGAACAGTAATCAGAAAAATATTGTCTTTTGAAGATACAGAGAAAAAATACATGCGCGTTTTGTGTCACACATATAGACTATGCAACTCGCTGTATAGTTGTGCCTGGGAACAAAAACTATGGTCCGCTCCAAGTGGCGCAGAATGCAGCCCCAGGCTATTACTGGGACAAATACAAAAGAGAACATTATTTATATTCCTATTCTAGCATCACTACACCCCATTCAGTTTTTTTTTTTGTTTTTTTTTTTTTTTTTTTACTTTTTTTTTTTTAAATAAATGGTTTAGCACCTATATAATAGTTATTTACTTCTTACCCTTTACTACCCAAACCGACACTCAGATCTGCTAGATCATCATCTGTTTTGTTTTCCAGATTCTAGGCTAAAGAGGGGGGGGTGTGTGCCTTCTCAGTGGTGCGCCTAGACTACTTGGAACAGCCACCCACTCAACTTAAGAACTGCACTGCAGTAACTGCTCAAAAAAAAAAAAAAAAAAAAAACTAAATTAAAATTTTTTTTTTAAAATTATTTATTTTTTTATTTTTATTTATTTATTCTTTTTTTTTTTTTTTTTATTTCTTTATATGTATTTATCTTGTTGTTCTTTTTTTTTCTTGTTATTTTATATTTTTTTTTTTTTCTTTTGCCTGTCAAGCACCTTGTATTTGCATAAAGGAAAGTGCAATACAAAATTATTTATTATTATTATTATTATTTGAGTATTTGTTCAGGTTTGCACAGAATGAACACTGCATTGCCGTTTTCAGACAATCTAATGAATGCATTGAACCATGTTCTCTTAATTTTCTGTCTCCTTGTCCTCTCTCAGCTCTAGATTTATTGGATCGCACGTTGACCTTCAACCCCAACAAGCGCATCACAGTGGAGGAGGCTTTGGCCCACCCTTACCTGGAGCAGTACTATGATCCCACTGACGAGGTATACTATTATATTACGTTAGTCATTTAGCAGACACTATCCAGAAAGACTTAAAGGGACTGCCAACTCAGATCGATGATTCAGCTTTTCAATGGTTAATTGTTCTCATCATGGGGTGGAATAAACATAACCCAAATATCAGTACTAAGTGATGTGCCTAAATTAAGATATGCCTTCCTTTTTTTGTTCACCATTGCCTGTAATTGATCAGGCAAGGTTTTCAGCGGGCGGGATTAAAACGGACTTCAGGATGTCATCAAATTCCTATCAGCCAATGATTAACTATCTGGAAATTCTTTACGTCCTCCCCTTCACCAGAGTGTTGCAGCAAGGGAGGGACACTATAGCAGGCAACAACAGTAAACAACTTTCTTGTTCGATGTGTGCTTTCCTCTGGTTTGTCTTTCACAAATGTCATGGCAAAATAAAAACTATTTGCGTAGCTCGAAGCATCTATGTTCGCGTATTTCCGTGAGGTATGTTTTGGAGCTAAAGTAATTGCATTATTCTGATTGCCTGCTGAAAGGAGAAGGGTCTAGCTGTATATAGCCCAGATAGCTAGTAGCTACGCTGTACCGGTAACGTTACTATTTGAAAGGCGTGGGTCTCTGAGCTTAACGTTAGTATTATTATGTGAACGGATATTCTTTAGTTCAGTGGTCCAAACGTATGGTATGGTTTCAACTTGCACCACACTTTCTTTTTAGCCATCGATTGTTTTGCGAAAGGGTGTTTTCATTTTCGAGTCTGCACATAACTTGCCTAGAGGCTCTTGGGCGTGGCCAGAATCTTAACTAGCTTTCACACCCACCCAGTCCTGAGAACTGCATAGTCGGCAGAAAGCGTCACTATTCAATCTTCATTTTTTTCAGCTGTAGATGTTTTTAAAGGCTGAAATCTTGGCAGATGATTATTTTAATAATGAGGAGTAATGTCAAATAAAGAAAACCACCAGAGTTGGCAATCCCTTTAAAATATAGAAGAAACATAAGCGCATTCACCTCATGAATATGAGAAATGGGCTTTAAAAATCTAAATATGAACCATAAAATACCATAACCTGGTTTAGTAGAAAAGGCTTGAGTACTAGGGGTGAGGATGGAGGAAAACCAAGAGATGGGTCTTTCAGTCTGCTTTGGAAGATTGCCGTCCACTGTCCTGACCACTGTGGCAAGTTTGTTCTGCCACTGTGGGGCCAGTACAGACAGGCATCATGATTGAGAGAAGCTACCATGCAGAGAGGGCAGAACCAGTCGCCTCAGGCATGTGGCATGGAGAAATCTGGCTGGATTGCACGGTTTGAAGTTGAACATTGATGGGATGTATAGAGCTCCGTAGTCCCGCCCACTTTGGTGACGAACGTCTGGTGCCACTTTTCGGAAAAAAAAATAATGGGAGTCGATGGACTGAAAATGTTTTATTTCTTCTATGTTCAGGAGCTAGACGTTCAAAACACCCAAGAGAGCGGTTGTCACATTTTGAAATAATTTATAAAATTGGTAATTTGAAAATATCTCTAACAAATAAACAACAAACACGTTTTCAAAAAAACAACAAATGACTACAACAACGTCCAGGCTACTCGCTCACCACCACTGCTGGAGTGAAAGCCATAAAGCTGACACTTTCGACATGTCCAGACTGATAGTGATTCTCGCCCTTGGTGATACTCTTAGTTTCACTTCCATAATCAGACAAAGCCATTTTTGCTAGCAGAGTGACCGGGAGCTACTTCTTTGGCTGGCAGCAACTTCCATAATAAGTTACAAGAGCAGATCGAGTGATAGCCATTTTCACTAGGAGAGCCGGCAATGTACGACCGGGGATTCTGGGTAGTGTAGTTATGTTTTCTCAAACTCTGTTAATTATACGATTAAAATTAGATTTAAATGCAGTGATGAGTATGTAATGGACAATGTATTACATATATGTCAAAATTGTGGTCCATACAATATATCATCATAAGGGTGAGGGGTTGTTCCCGAAGTGGGGAAAAGTAATGGCTTCCGGCAGTTTTCTGGGACCAGCCAGGGATAGGAGGGGACGGGACCACGGAGCTCTATGGTGGCTCTGTTCCATTCGGTGCTCTTTTAGTAACATTGTTTTAAACTTGAAGTGAGCTGTAACTGATAACCAGTGAAGTGAGATGAGAAGGGGTGTAGTATGACCATGCTTGGGAAAATTGTAAACAAGTGTAGCTGCATTCTGTATTATTTGCATTTAGTGGCCCTAGCTGGGAGAAGTCAATTGCAGTAGTCCAGGTATGATGACACCAGGGCCAGGACTAGGAGCTGCGTAGGTGGTAAGGATGAGGCGGATTCTTGCAGTAGAAAAGCTCTGAGTGAGCTCTCTTGTAGCATCTAGATTGGGTGGTCTGTCAGAAATCAATCACTTTCTGACCTTAGGTGATTTTTCTTGTCCTTAAACCTTAATTCACAAAAAACACGTAAACTCGATTTATTTAAATTTTTTAATGTTATAGGGTGGACACTTAAAAAAATAAAATAATAATATATAAAATACATTTTTTTTTACATCTGAAGTTTTCATGTTGAGCACGTTGAGCACGTTGAGCAACAGCAGACTTCTGGATATATGGTGGGTAGGTCAGTCTAACGCATGAATCCTTAATGTTGCCTATGATTTCAGTCGTGGACCATCATCACCAAGCATCATCAGTCCTTGACCAGTGGCTTCAAAATAAAAAGTAAAGATCTTCACACCTTCACATGGCTTTGCACTGTACACATTTTTGTTGACTTGAGCTACCTTATTATGTAATTTCATTAGAATTTTCTGTTTTTCAGTCATGTGATGATAAACACATGGGAAAACTGAAGTAATATTTGAGGTGAAAAAAAACATTAAAGGCTCCAGTATACTTAAATTTTAATTTAAATTGGTGGATTTGCACAGGCTGCTGAACCGGTTTTTGCTGGTTTCCGACCAAAACGAAGCTTCGATCATCACAGTGTGTGCAGGTTGGCTAGCTGAACTAGTCCTAATTTTCGCACAGGCTCTTTCACCATCCACTGATACACCATCGCCTGCAATTGGTCAACACTTGCTGAAGCTGTTCAAGGATATATCCATTTGTATATGACTACAGAGTAGGGATGACAGAGACACTGAAATTACATCTTTAAAGAAACTCCTTTTTACAATTGATAAATTGCCACCCCCTCAAGGCACCGGTCATACCCGATCAGGCAGGACCAGGGGCGTGAACCTGATCCTTGGTGTGCAACTACACCGACTGAAAGTCTGCGCATTTACCGCTGTGCCACTGCAACGGCCGCTTTCTTTTTCTTAACATCCCCAATTTCTGCTTATCAGCGTTGTGATTTAAAATTTGTAGGCTAATTATTTAATCAGTATTTATGCTACGTTTTCCATCCTGCCATTACTTTTTCAACATGGGAATACTGCAAATACCTATATTGTAATTATAAAGTAAACTTAGATCAGTCTCTTTAGTTTCTAGATAAGTGTGAATCTTTGTCTCTCCTGCAGGATTGACCGCATGTGCATAATGCAATAATTGTGATATAGAAATTTTTTATGAGTTTCTAATGCATCTGCCATGGAGCGTCATTAAACAAACGGATCTCAAGTCACAGTGAGTATACTGACATTTGCTACCAGCGCTGTATTCAACAACAGATCACCACCCTTTGCAAATCCGCCAAATTCGATTTTGCAAGTATACTGGGGCCTTCAGGATTTATGTGTTACCCACCATATACTCGGAAGTCTGCTGTTGCTCAACCAATAGCGGGCACACCATGAAAACGTCAGAAGATGTAGAAATGTCTTCCCTATAGCATATTAAAAAATGGGAAAAAATGTGAGTTTACGTGTTTTTTGCAAATTAAGGTTTAAGGACAAAAATTCACTATATCTGTGGAAACGCGACAATCATACTTTGATTAGATGTTTAAAAATATGCTCGCAAATATGAATGATAGGGCATGAAAGATGCGTTAGCGTTAGCGCACAAACGTTAACTAGCCACTGTAACGTTAATGCTACTGTCTTGGTTGCATCTCACATGAACATTAGTTATAAACAAGAAATGGGTCTATGCTGTCTCAGGGTTGCTTGTGAATCTCAGCTGTGACGCGCTGAAGCGGTTTAGTGTAGCCTACTTCAGTTCAGGGTGCTGCTACTAGTGGTTCAAAACAGTTCAAACATGGTACAGGAAAACCAGCACTCACAAAAATCTAAATTATTTTAGATGGACAGCGTGTCGGTTTGAAGTTTCGGCTTAATCAGACGCTGATGAAGGCTTTGTAGCCGATAGACACGCTACTTATCTAAAACAAATAGCCTAAGAAGATTTTTGTGAGTGCTGGTTTTCCTTCAAATGTTTGCCTGATGAATAGCAGATGAATAGCACCAGTTGGCATGTAACTACACAGCAAATGTTTGTCACCGCTGGATTGCATCTGCACTTTTAAGGCGTTGTTATAACCTACTATTCTATCTGTCCTGACTCCTGCTCATTAAAACGCATCTGTGTCCCTTATTGCTGCAATCTCTAACAAACTGTCAGTTACTGCTTCCACACAAAAAATTATGAAGTCTGGATTCTAACTTTATGCAAAGTTAGATTCGATAGCTGCACTAACGTAGCCTAGCCTGTGTGCTGCCATTTGTGCATCATCGAAGCCAGCAACCGCTAGGCAAGTACAATCGATCTGACACTGGGGTCTATCAACCAAGGAGAGTTGGTGGACAGCTGCCTCATTATCATATGGGCAACGAATTACAGAAATACATAAATACAGAAAAGTGGAAATGCATAAATAAAAACATAAAGGAAGAAATACAGAAATAAATAAACATTTATTGGGATTTTATGTTAATTTTTTAAATTTTTGTGTCCATTTATTTATTTCCTCATACTTTTATTCATTTATGTATTTATTGCAATATTTATTTAGTTATAAATTTGTCATTTTGGCATTTTCCTCCATACACTTGTACCTGTGCACCATAAACTCGTATCAATACTATGATGCCATCATTGGGACCTTAAGCCTTACTGCATCATTTTATTCTCCTATGTAAAAACTGTGTATCTTATCAATCGGCTTATCAGCACTGGCCCATTTAACACTGAGCTTTACCTGAAACAATCATACCTTTAACAAACTGATATACAGCATATGTATATTTCCTTGTGTAACCCTGGCTCCAGTTTACTCTTTATGGAGTCAGTTATTGTCACTTAGCACCATGTATTAACTGTGTGTGTGTGTGTGTACAGCCAGTTGCAGAAGAGCCCTTCACATTTAACATGGAGCTGGACGACTTGCCCAAAGAGAAGCTGAAGGAACTCATTTATGAAGAGACCGCACACTTCCAGGCTACTTACCAGGGATCCTGAGAGAATATGGGCTTGAAAAGGTGAGGAGGAGCGTGAAGGGGATATGAGTAATATTTATGCGCATGCACATGCAAAGTACACATAACCTGGATATATTCAAAACATGATCTTGGTGAATCTGGAAAAAGTTTTAATTGCAATTCTAGTATTTAAACAGTGCACAAATATAATTTTAATCGGACGATATTTCAAAGAAACAGTTAGATATTTCAGTAAATAAAATTACTAAATTATCTTGAAAAAGTTCCTGTTTAATAAAACTTAGCTGACCTAGTATGTTGTGTTTCTGTAATTATATGGGACACAAAGTAATTAGGGAATCATTCTTTTCACAGCAAGTACTGTAACATGCAAGTAATACAAGTAATATTCCTGTAATACCTTTTCTGGCATCAGGAAGGGAATGGAATGTTACCCTCATGTTTAAATGGTGTGATCGGTGCAGCAAATAATGTCTCAACAAGGATTTAAAATAAAAAACCAAAATAGGGTTTTCATAACAAACCCAAGCGAGAAGACCTCCAAAGTTAAACTGTTCCCCTTCAAAAGTACAAAACAAAAAAAAACACTTTCACTTTTAAATTTTTTGTAATTTTTTTTTAAACGTACCAAAGCACATGTGTTTTTACATAACAAAAGCAACATATTTCAGCCCTAAGTGCGAAAATTGGTCGCTGTGGATCAGAAATCTGTCATAACCACCAGGTAGGATATTTGGTTTCATGAACATATTAATACGAGATTTTGGAGAGAAAAAAATTAGGTGTCTACTCAACCGAAAGTGCATCGGGTAGCCTACTGTATAGTACAGTAAGGGAAAATGCTGAATGATTATTTATACAACATTTTTAAAAAATATTATTGTTTCTATATCTGAACATGTATTAGTAACACCCTGTGTATTTTCTCACAGGGCTCTGTGCCCCGGTTGACTGGTCTATAATAATGGACCGGGCCTAATGCATAATAATGCATCTGGGCCTCAACTGCTGGAAGTGGTGTCTCAGGCTGCCAGATTAGGCCTGCTCTTTGTAGTTTTTGAGAGGGCAGCCATGTTGAATTGTAGTCCATATCGCAGCCAGATGGAGGGAATGTAGGCTACCTCCCATCTAGGACCTGACCACTCATGATGCCACACATTCATACAGTGCAATCCAATGGTTTTCACAGGCTACATTTTAAACAGCTGACACTCGTGTTGCTTTCACACTCGTTTTGTTCAAAAAATAATTTTCAAAGTACTGTTTTTTACTGTATTTATAATTTTATTTGAGAGTACAAAAATTTCCGTCAGGTCCCATGAGCTCATTGATAAATATAACCTTATTGTCAAACCAATGTCTTAAGAACAAAGATTTATTCAGATGTCTAATATTTTTATTATTCCAAATGAAATTATTATGCGGAGTGAAATTGTGCTTATAAATTAAGGGCCAGCAAGACAACAGTTGTTTATGAAAATTAGACAATTTCACTGGGAGTTTCTCAAGATTATTGTTGGACCGAAGAAAAAAGTGTAGACCTCCAAGTTTATTGAAAATAAATTCTGGAATAAAGTTCCAAATGGAATCAGGGTTTTCAAAAAACCGTTGTACCCCTTTGACTTTCAAAGTATTATTCAGAGAAGAAAAATCAAGAAAATGAATCCCTCCTTCCTTGATGTTCATGGCCATCACAGATTTGTTTATGTAGTGTGTTTACTGTTGCCAAAGGAAGTTCTAAACAATTGTGTCAATACGTTTGATATACGTTTCCTTTGGCACAGCTAATGGTTGTACAGTGTAAGTGACTTTAGAAAGACCGTCTATTTTTGCCACTTATGATCTACCAAATAAGGATAAGTTTCTCTGAGTTAAATTTTGATTGCATATTGGAGATAGGAGAGGCAAAATTTATCTTGGCTCATGTAACCTCATTTTAAGTTATTATAATCCCCAGGTATTTAACCTCTTCTTTAACAGGAATATTACATAAAGTTTTTTCTGCACAGTTCTTAACAGCGAAGAGCTCACATTTGTTTAAATTAAGATAAAGGCCTGAGGCCTTTGAAAAAAGCTCATTGCATTGGTAGCTTTCATAATAAACGGGTGTTGAAGGCATTACAAAAATTGAGAAAAAGAAGGAAACTGTCATCTGACACCAAATCAGAAAATCTAAATCTAAAATATCCAATACCAGTCTGACATTGTTTGTAATATGCCTTCCCTTCAACAAGCCTCAAACCATCACTCTGCTGCCAGAAATACAGTAGATATGGATGGATAACGTGAATGGTTTCTTCTCCTGACTTATTTTTCCATAGAGTTCTATAGGAAAATTTGTCAGGAGAAACAACCCTTTAAGTGATCCATCCATATCTATGGGATATCTGGCAGCAGAGTGATAGTTTGAGGCTTGTTTGATACATCAGACCCTTGATAACTTAGAGCCATTTAGCCAACCATGTGTTCCATACTGTTCCAGTGTAATTTACAGCTAAAACATTTAGTATAGCTTGTAAGAGTACCAAAAAATAAGATATCAAAAGTATTTTGATGTTATTGGGTCACAGACCTCAGGAAGTCATGGCATGCAAAGGATATGCGACCAAATATAAAAAAATATATACTTTATTCTATATATAAATGCAGTGGTGCCAATAATTGTGGCCAACGTGGTTTTGTTAAAAATAATTATTTCTTGATTTTCTTTTCTCATAATAAATGAACGTCAATTACATTTTTTCAGTGTGAGATTAAGCTAATTCACCAAACAGTGAATTTTATTTAACCCTTTTTACTCATCTTTACCAGGGGTACCAACAAATCTGAGCACGTCTGTAGTATCGCTTGTAAGAGTACCTGAAAATAAGATATCAATAGTCTTTTAATGTTGTTGGGTAACAGATGTCAGGAAGTCATGGCATGCAAAGGATATGCAACAAAATGTTAAATATGATGACTTCACTTAAGTTTATGTTAATTTGCCAAGTAACTTTTGATGCCCTAAAACGGCGGGGTCTGATGTATCAAACGAGCCTCAAACCATCACTCTGCTGCCAGATATGCAGTAGATATGGATGGTTCACTTTAAGGGTTGTTTCTCCTGACTTTTTTTTTTTTTGTTCAATAGGAAAAAAAATGTCAATCTGACTGATGACTTGGAGCCATTTAGCCAACCATCATGTACATCATTCCATGTCATTTACAATTAAACTAAATCCACCCCCCCCCCCCCCAATCCCCATCCAGAAATGCAGAAAGGCAGAGAGTTATAGTATCGCTTGTAGAGAAAATAAGAAAATAGAGAGATTTTTTTATTGTTGTGGTCAAAGACATCAGGAAGATCAGATGTGGCAAATGATAAGTGACCAAATATTACAAATTATTACTTTATTATTTATTATGGCTTAGCTATTTGTAAGGGGGGGCAATTTTTTTTTTTTCACAAGGGAAATGGGGGGGATTTTTTGTTTTTATAAAATAATTTAAAAAAAAAAAAAAAAAAAAAAATGTTTATTACATTCCCTAAAAAAAAAAATATATATTTTATATTATTTCTAAAAATCAAAAAAAAAGAAAAATATGAAATAGAGAAATCAGAAAAGGGGGGAAAAGGGGGGGAAAAAAAAGAACTGTATGTGTAAAAATTTGTTTACACATATGATTCTACAATTTAACTTACACTTCTACAGTTGCTGCACGGTTCACCGATATGGATGTAAAAACCCTCAAATGAAAGTGGAAAGTCTGCACTTTAGCCTCATAGTCACTGTTCCATTTAAAATTCAATGTGCTGGAGTACAGAGCCAAAACAATAAAAAAATGTGTCACTGCCCTCATACCTTTGGAGGGCACTGTATATCCAGCTGTATAAATGGATATTATGTAAAAAAAAAAGCTGTGTAAGTCACTAACATGGGAAAGTGCCGGCTTTTTCACCATAAATGTTGACTATTTCTTCTTCTAAATAATCACATAACCCTAAACAAAAACTGATTGTAATTATAATGCCTATACTGTTGCCTATAAATGTGAAATGTTGTATGATGGTTATTTGATGCAACTTTTTGTTCTTGTGTATTTCAGGTCAGAAGACTTGACAAAGTAACACACAGGTTAGAAGCAACCTTAAGAAAGCAAAGTATACTGTATACAAAAACAATTAAACTTACAAAAAACACATTCATAGATGGAGGATGAGGAAACATGTCTTAATTTTGGGCTTATCTTTGTCAGCTTTAATTATACAACAGTTTAAGTATCTGTATTTTTATATAAGGGAATCATTCCTTTTTCCATCCGTCATTCACACACTTCCCTTTTCTTGCTTTTCTCTCCTCCATTCCACTCAATTTCTACCTTATTAGTGCTGTACGCCATAGCTCACTATATATCTCGCATTGCAATGTCACTCCTGTCTGTTTATTGTTGAGGAGAGATACCCTGAGGGTGTAAGAGGGATACGTTTTCTGTATATGCTTCTGTATCATTTTGCTTGTGTGAAATTTTGTATATTATGAACAATTACCAGTCAAGTGGCTTCTGTGGATCATGGCATTTCTGTTAAGAATATTGAATATTTAAAATTAATTTTCAGAGAAATCAAATGTAATGTTTGTGCATCTTGGATTCACCATCCTCTTTTGGTTTGTGACGTCTTCACATTCCCTCTCTTCTTCGCTCATTTCAGCACTTGTAATTGTGTTCACTCTTACATTTCAAGGTGTTTTTGCTGTAAATATTTTTGTGAACTCTAGGGCTTTGTTCAGAAGTTGAGATTTATGATTCCTGGTAATGAAGATGTATGGTTTTTGATTATGATAACAGTGGTTGACACCAATGGTTAACTGAATTTCCTCAGTTCACTATTGTCCGTTTATTCAGTGTCTTGTTCTGTTTGTGAGATGGTTTTGGATGATGTACTTCATGGGGAAAATACGGCAAGTTGATCATTTGACTTTTAATTGGGGACCTGCATGTTAAATTACCCCGGAGCTGTCACTAATCCTTCCACCTTTTTTCTATATGCTGCATGGCATCACGTCTTTACTTTCAGCTTGGCTTTCCCTTATCTATCAGCCATTCCATCGTACCTCTCCACCTTCCATCTGTGTGTTCCTTCTGCCGCTGGAGCACCTACAGTGAGGTGTCTGTTCATACTCAACCCACAGGGGCACTACACTATGTTTCCATGAATTTTCAATTTCATATGCAGTAAACACACGCCATTGCCATCTTCCGTTTGTAGATATATTGTCCATCAGTGCATTTTATTGTCTCCGTCTTGATTCTGAAAGGGCTCACATAAGGCCTATGGTGAATTAAGTCCATGCCTTATAATTAGGTTTGCCTACTTTAGACGGATATCTTGGTGATGCCTGCCTATAAAAATGAATTGTATTTTTTATCCTTCTTAGTTTCTAGATTAAATCACAGATTGGAAAACACCTTAATATAAATAACCACTTTGTGTTCATAAGATATGCTATCAAGCAACAGCAGTGTCACAGTTAACTACTCAGTTGCTCAATGTCACTGCAGCACTGTTTAATGAAAATGCTTTTTGGAGGAAATCCTGTTCCCTTTTAGATACAAGCTTTTATTTTTCCAAGTCAGGAATCTCAGCCTGTATTTATTGTAAAAAATGGGACTGTTATTGGAAGGTTATGGCACTTAATATGCTTAAAGCAGTTCTGGCAGTAATCTCACAGACACAGAGGTTCACCTGACAGAAGCAGATTTCCCGCACTCATCTCTTTGCTATAGCAGCTGGATAAATGCATGTTCCATGGACAGATAAATTATATTTAAATATGTCCACTACTGAGGATTGTTTAATAGATGTAAAATCATTATGAATGAACAGGACTATAATTCCAATCTGCATTTAAACGCATCATATACAGGACCCGTAAATCAACAAATTTAAAAGAAATCTTACTGTATTTATTGCTGTTATTATTAATATTATTATTATTGTTATATTGGTGAGATTTTGAATGTTTTTTTTTTTTTTTTTTTTTAACGAAAAGGGAGCTGATGTTATAGATTTAATTGGTGTCTGGTTTTATTTCTCATATCTTTTATCATTTGGGTGTAAAATTGTCATATTTCAGGAAAATCTGTATTTTTTTTAAATATTAAAATGAATTATTTTAAGAGTAATTATAAGGCATATAATATGCTCAAAGATTAATATTAAAGGTCTAAACTGAAAATGGGTATTATGAATTAACATTGCAAGAAAGAATTATACAAATATGAAATAAAAATTCCTGTTATTGTGAAATGAGTTGGTCTTTTTCTTTTACAGTCATTGTTACACTTTTACCTTTTTATAAACATTATAAACATGGGTGAGATCAGTCTGCAGTGAGTCTAAACACTGTTATGAGTAAACCGTGTTGAGCTGTGCTGAATTGTTTTTTGTTTTAAAAGCAGCTTACATTTTCACTTGCAACATACTAGGTAATATAGAACAACTTTTTTAATTTTCCCGTTAGGGAACTTCAGTTGTAGCCACCAGCAACAACAAACATATCAAACAAAGACATTCAATAGAATCATTGCATTAATCAAACTAATTAAGTGAATTAAAGTGGAATACAGCCATGATTAAAAATTGCCCCCTCTGTCCCGAGATGTCCAGTGTCATTAAGCAGTCCAACACACAAACTCCGCCTCCACGACTTTCCTCCACACACGTAGTGTTGCGGTCTCTGTATACTGTCGAAACGGAGCACTGAACTGCGTCAGCCTTCCCAGTCGTCGCCTGACTCCTCTCCCGTATTATCTTCTCCTTCCCTATTAAAGGTTTAATTGATTGTCCTTGCTGTATGAACAGACATTTCTTACAACATTAGTAGCTTTACAAATCATTGCAAATCTGGTATTGAATTCTCACTGTACCAGCCTCATCTGTCACTGGCAGTGCCCTAGGCTGTACAGTTGCCCAGGGAGGGTTTTTGCTTATTGGATTTACTGGTCTCATTGCACAAGAGAGACACGTGTGGCCAATATGGTTCCTGCAGTCTGCCAGGACCAGCAACGCATGTACTATGTTGTTAAAAATAAGAATTAATTTGCAAGTACTGCTCTGTCCCATTGTACTGACAAGCTCTCATATAGGGTGACCTGTTCATACTGGTGGAATGCCTGCATGAACAGGTCAACTTGTGATAATTCAACAAAAATCAAACTACCATTTAGAACAGACTCAAGCCAACATGGTTGACTGTCTCTGTACTTGCATGTGTCCAGAATATGTCCAAAACTCATGACAACATCATCAATCTTCTGTAACGTGACGGACGAAACGTCTTTGTGGGTCCCAGTTAGCTTGTGTCATATGTTGTCTGTCTGGTAAGGTCACTGTGTATTCCCACAAGTCACAGGTTGGCTGTTTTTCTCGTTGACATTTTTGTGCTTGTCAAGAGAAAAAAATAAGTGGAAGTTACATTACATTACAGTTATTCGGCAGACGCTTTTATCCAAAGCGACGTACAATAAGTGCATATTGAAGGTCATTGTTCACACAGATCACACGTGGATACCACAGTGCATTAACAGTAACAGAGGAAGTCTGGTTTAGTGGTCAGGCCGCAAGTCACACTGACTTGCAGAGACTTCTAGGAAATTACTTGAAAACTTCCATCCTAAACAGCATTTGACACACGATGATATGAAATTATTTCTATCACTAATGCCATTTCTTCAGGGAAAATAATTGTTTCATCAAGGGTCTGAGCTATCGAACGAGCCCCAAACCATCACTCTGTTGCCAGATATGGAGTAGATGTGGATGGATCACTGCAAGGGTTATTTATCCTGACTCATTTTCCTATAGAACTCTGGGGAAAAAGGTCAGGAGAAACAACCCTTAAAGGGATTCATCCACATCTACTCCATATCTGGCAACAGAGTGATGGTTTGGGGCTCGTTTGATACCTTAGACCAGGGGTAGGCAAGTCTGGTCCTGGAGAGCCGCAGGGTATGCTGGTTTTTGTTGTTACTCGCCACTTAATTGATCAATTAAAGCAGCTGATTACACAGTTAACTCACCTCACCTGGTTTCTTTAGTCTAAGTAGTTGCTGTATTTAGGGTGAAAACAAAAACCAGCAGACCCTGCGGCTCTCCAGGACCAGGGTTGCCTACCCCTGCCTTAGACCCTTGATGACTTACAGCCATTTCGCCAGTCATGTGTTCCATACTGTACCAGTGTAATTTACAGCTGAATCTAGTCTCACCCCCCAATTCTCATAGAGATCAGTTCAAATTCAGGGAGGTTATAGTATCGCTTGTAACAGTACCTGAAAATAAGATATCGAGAATCTTTTGATGTTGATTGGTCACAGACTTCAGGAAGTAACAGCATGCAAAGGATATGCAACCAAATATTAAATAGGATACTTTAAAAATATGTTAAAGCAAAGGGTATGAATACTTATGTAAATGGGGTGGGCAGACTTTCCGGCTTGACTGTATATATACGTATTTCAATCAATAGAAATTAAAAAACATATCAATCCATGTTAATGAGAGAAAGTTCAGGTAATTACATTTATCTATAGGCAGTGTGTTTTGTGACACTGATCTGAACATACACTTTTATGCATATCACAAGCATTTATTTGTCTAACTGGTCAAAGCTGTTTGGCCATGGTAGATTTCCCTGCACGTGGCCCCAGGTCACTATTTGAATAGCCCTTCCCTGTGTGTTACCTTGCTGTGGTTGTGGGTACTGCACCTCGCTACATTAACCCAGTGTCAGTGTGAATATATTGTCGTCCTCTATGGTCTCAGTTTTCATGAACATATAAGAGTATGTTCCCAGTTCCCTTCTCCTGTTTACTCAACCCTTTCTCAAACATTACACAGTGCATACTTTAGTTTAGCTGCTCTGCAGAACCTGATCTTGCCCATCATCGACAAACCTTTGTTAAATGCCACACACATACAGATAACACTGACATTTTTCAAAGCTTGCCTGAAAAGGTTTATTTAATCATTAATCTTACAGACACCGCGTTGTGCCAGAGCACAATTATTACAGTGAATATTTAACTACGCTCAAGGAAGTGCACTGTGCTCAGAGTAGTGTATGTAGTTTACACATTGCTTGCTACACTGTGACAGTCACTTGTTCTAACCTCATCACAGGGAACTGGATCTGGCTAGCAATGTTTCCACATTCTCGGGCTCAATCATCCTTTTTTAATTTTTAATTTTTAAAAGATGTGTTTGTTTAGAGATGCGTTTCCTTCATATTCATACACAAAATTAACAAGACAAAAATGGAAGAATATGAAAGATACAGCCAGAGAGTAATGTATCCTACAACTGTACATAAGGGTAAGATGCATGATTCTAATTGTGCATCTTACCCTTATGTACAGTTGTAGAATACATTACTCTCTGGCTGGATCTTTCATATTCTTACATTTTTGGGGACTTTGCATTTTTAAGTTTGCGTTTATGGTAATATCTGACCACATGCAGTCATGCTCACTGTGTTTCACAACAGCAGATAGAAGGCAATAAAGTGACCAGGAGAGGAAGTCTGTGACAGACGGAGGGAGACTCAAGCAGAGATGCAGCATTATTAGAATATATAAAATATAAACTTGCTGGACACTGAATAGACTAGAGGACACTTTGACTATGAGAAATTGTGTTGGTACAATATATCAACGACAGGATCAGAGATCGGGGCGGACAACATCTGTGGCTCGGAAGAAACTTGAGACTGACTGAGAAAGAACCTGTAGAGCAAGATTTTTTCTCTTCAACTTGAAAATTAGTTAAACATTCTTTTTGCAGTGTGTACTGAGGAGAGAGGGAGAAAGCTATAGAAGGAAAGGCTGAGGGAATATGTTTGCTAAAGGCATAAGAAATTGTCAATATTGATTCATGTAAAATCTGAAGAGTAGGTCATGTACTGTAGTAAAACCATTGTGCAACTTTTTTGTACTTTACTTTTTATTATTATTGTTTTAAGTAGTTTGAATAACTGCAAAAAAAATTTAGTTCAAATTTGTGGTCTCGGGGTGGATTTAGCTTTTTTTCTGGCAGGCACAATGGCCAGTTACTTGTACTATATAATCCCAGTTTTGGGAGGCTATGCCGTCTCCTCCCTCTACCTGTTGAAGAACCCTCATATCCTGCATAAGAAGAAAAGATCTGCTTTCCACTGCACCCATATCTCACATAGAGGGGGTAAGAAATATAACGGGTGATTTGTGATAATGACTAATATAGGAAAGTAAATTGCAATAAGCAATGACTGAAAGATAACCTGCTTATCTGAAGCGCAGAATCCATTATGTTCCCACATTATTACGTATTTGTGTGTGTGTGTTCTGTCCCATCTGGGTCATAACACCGTTTTCAACACTAACAATTATTGACAGGTTAAGTAACTTTGTAATTGTTTTTATGAAGGAGCAGGAGAGAGGATCGAAAGCACAATGGAAGCATTCACACAGTGAGTTGAACGTATTCACTCTTTTATTCCAGTGTGAAGGAGAAGACGATTAACCAAATCTCTTTTTCTGTTCCCTTAATTGAAGTGCAGTGAATGAAGGGACAGATATGTTGGAGCTGGACTGTCACTTGACCCGTGACGGCCACGTGATTGTATCGCATGATGAGAACTTACTTCGTCAGACTGGCCATGATATCACAATTTCATCTTTGAATCTAGAGGTCAGTACACATCTTAATTTTATATGTGTCAATAAACTGACCCATTAGAGTCAATGAGTTCAATTTATCTTTAATAACATTAATTTAAAATCAGTTTAGCCAAGTTTAGTTTTTTGTATTCATGACTCCTGTATTTATCTGTGTTGGTTTTTTTCATTAAATCACAACAACATTAATTTAAAATTGCTACACAAAACTTGTAATATTACTGTATGTTTCAGGACTTGCCGCTTTATAAAGACAGACTGGAGGTCACATTCTATGCTGGTATGCAATTTTCTCTTTTTGTTGCAACACAGTCTCCAAGTGAACAATATAGGCAAACAGACAGCTAATTTTCTGTGCTAACATTCCATTCCTCTGTACAATGTTGAACATTACTGCAGTGTTCAAAGTGGACTGTCAGGATGCACATCCTTTACTAACATAGTATCACCTTTGTCCTATAGGCAAGCATAGCATGGGAGATGACAGAAAATTTATTCTACTCGAGGACCTCTTCAAAAAATATCCTAAAATGCCTATCAACATTGAGATCAAAGAGGACAACAACTTGCTTATGAGTAAGGTACATAGAGATGCTACCAGAAAAATATACACACTAAATTATTCATTGGATTTCATATATTCCTGTTCAGATTTTATAAGATTTGGACAAGCCAAAAAGAAACATTGAAGAAAATATATTATCTTTTTCTGTTGTAATCCAGGATTACTAGGAACATTGTATTTGTTCATTCAAATGTTATTACAGTATTCTCGAATGATTGTGCAGTATTTATTTCAGTATAGTACTGAACTGTGCCCAGAGTCCTCTCAGTTGGTCTTTGCATTGTGATAACACTGTTTATCTCACCCCGTAGGTATCCTCACTTGTAAAACAGTATGACAGAGAAGTTATCACTGTGTGGGCTAGTGAAAAATCTCACATCATGAAGAAATGTCAGAGAGAGGTGTGTGTCTCCATATAACTCTGTGCTATTTTTTTATTATGCTTTGTGCACCTGTATTGCTCTATATTGATGCACTTTACACTGTCGCTAGTGTTGGTCAGTATGCGACTTAACATTTATTTGTACTATACTGTGAGTTTTCAGTGGTATGTATGGTTGGATGGCAGCGTATGGTATTGCTGCGTCTGTTTGTCTACACTTACAGTCAAGCCGGAAAGTCTGCACACTCACCTTCTCCACGTTTTATTACGTTACAGACATATTCTACAATAGATTGAGTTCATTTTTTGTCTGTATAATACTATGGGATGCCAGTGCTGCATAATAGTTATAAAAATATGCTTGCAATTCCTAACCTGAAATTCTGTAAACATAGCTAGGTTTATTAATGGATAATATGTGACATATAAACTCTGCAAGTCACACTGGAAAAAGGTATCTGCTGTTATAGCCCTTAACATAATTAGGGCCAGACATTTTTAACCCGTAGTTCCATCCTGCAACACCAAGAGAATGATATATATGCACCGGATAGCCTTTATTTCATTGTTATAAAACTGCCTGATTACTGTTACCATCCATATATAACAATGCATGCATGTTGCTAAAAACGTGCTCAATCGTGTTTCTTGCCCTCAAGGGAGGTGAGTGAGCGGGGTTTAGAATGGAGGAGGAGACTTCTTTGATTGTAAACACAGGACTAGAGCAAGACTGAAAATCCTGCAAAGAGCACCTTTAAATGTTTCCCAGGTCACATGTTGAGGAAAAACTCTTGGCCCTAAACCTAAGCATTTATTTACTTATTTTTGTGCACTAAGCACATATTAATAATTATTCACTGTATTATCCCAAAGCATTACAGTATTGTGCATGGGAGTTACATTTTTAATTGTATTTTCAATGAGCGGCATTCAAATTCAAATATTTGAAAAACATTTGAGGTTCATACATCGTATATGATGCAGGTTTGGAAGATGTTATTGGACATACTATATCAAACTCAATGTTGTGTATTTGTTCGGTACTTGGCACATGTTTAGTCTCCCGTTACATGCTGTGAGTCTGAACTCTCACCCTGTTTGATTATACTGAAAAGCCCCCTCTCTCTGTGTCACTCTCTGGGTAGAACCCATCCATGCCTTACATGTTCACTCTAAGTAGAGGGCTGCAGTTGCTCCTGCTGTACTACAGTGGCCTGTTGCCCTTTGTGCCTCTGGGAGAAAGCTTTCTGCAGTTCTACCTACCCCAGGTCATCAACAGGTGAGCACATTGCAACACTGTGCTTTACTGAGGCCCATTAATCTGCTACCTGCCTGACTGCAGTTTACTTCACAGACATTCGGATGAGCAGCTGAGACTTGCCTCGGTGTTCACCTGCACGCTGCTTGTTTCTGCTTGTATGAACTATCAGAGTTAAATAATCGTGTATATCTTGCTACTGTCCATAGAATCAGTGTCAAATTTGTTGTTATTTTTACTGACAACCACCCATATTAATCTGTCTTTCAGGAGGTATATCCCTGAGTCTCCTATTCTAAAGAACAGAATGATCATCGCTCTAATTGAAAAGTGAGCACAATTACAAATTTGATCATAATCCTTGATAATTATAAATATTACCGTTAAATGGTTGACTTGACAATAATATTTCCTTTTTTTCAGACTAACAATGCGGAAAGGGCTGTTTGAACACTTAGTTAAGAGAGGAATTCAGGTAACAGTCATGGTCTTTCCTAAAGTTTCATTGTCTTGTGGTGTATTCAATGAACATGGAGAATATAATGTTATTTTATGCCACATAAAATATAAAACATATCTAATAATGTGTTTTTGTTTGTATAGGTTTTGGCTTCAAATTGTCTTCTAAGAATTAGTGTAATTTCACACATGCGCACAGCCTGATTGCCCCTGGCCAAAGTACATGTTCACCATGCCCTGATTGGATAAACACATAATTCATAATGAGTGTTAACTCTGTTACCAATGGATTGCAAGCATGTGCAAATATTGACAATAGAAAAATCAAGCACCACCACCAGCCTAAAAAAAATGCTAAAAAATTTTTTTAATAAAAATTGAGGTTTCTGGTTTATCCTGTGTAACACCTAGTGTAGGGATGCATCTAATATTCTAACAATAAACCCTGACTGTGCCAGTCCTTTGGCAGGTAGTCCCACAGGTAAACATATAATTGACCACAGCGTCATCTAGGGAGGGAGGGTTTCAGCAAGTGGGGATATACCCTTCTTGTTCCAAAAGTGGTCCTCCTCTGACCCATTGCTTGCATTCAGTCGCCCTGTGCAATCTGTGCATGGGGATGCTGCAGTGATGGACAGGCCTTGAATACTATTTATAAATTTAACAAAAATTTTAAATGGGGATAAAAATATTAAGCAAGATTATGCCTCCTCCTTAATTGGAATGAGTAATTTAAAGATAACCCTCTTCTTCTCCCTCAGGTGCAACTCTTTGTTTGCAACGAGGAAAAGGATATAGAGGCAGCATTTTCAGTGGGAGCTACAGGAGTTATGACTGACTATCCTAGCCTTTTGTCAAACTATCTTCGCACACACCCACACACTGCTCACCATAGTAGCTGGTAGAAAGACCTTTCTGTGAGCTAGAAAGGGACCAAAAATGAGCAATGTTCTGTATGTTTGCAACCATAGAAACAAGACAGCCCAGTGGGGCCTCCATTTACCTAGTTTCTCACTTTCACCACACTGCTTCCTCTGTACTTTTTATTTAATTCGAGTGCACATATTCTTAAAATCATAACACTGACACTTACATATTGACTTTCTAACACACAGCTATTTTTGTATGTTACCTGTAATGGATTTTTGTGGCGGATAATCAAACGCGAAGGTAGGGGGATCAGAACAAGTCACTCAAGACCAATAAAGGGAGTAACACAATAATAAATGCAAAGAAAGAAAAGACAGGAAACTAATTCCTTATGGCTAAACAGCCAAATGAAAAGCAACCCACTAAAATAGGGCGAACTCGAATAACGAGTGAAACACAAACCATGTCTCCCGAGCTTAATACTGGAGCCAAACGGAAAACTTAGCAAATAAAAGAACACCCTCGGCACATAAGTTTGGACTAGTGGTGTGCCAGCTCTTAGAGCCGGCTCTTTTAGGTGAACGTTGGGAGCCGACTCGCATATTTGTAAATGAACACAAGACAATTCTGAATGCAAACCTGTCATAAAGATAATGGTGGTATAGTGGTATTATGGTCATAATTTTAGTTGTGTGCTTGTGGTCTTGGTGGAACTTTTATTTGTTTTCTTCAATTTTCATCTGTAATCAAAGAGAATAGTTTTTTAGGCCAAAAATAAATAAAACGGTCAGTTTAATTGTTCTGATGCTGCACATTTATATTTATGATGCAATATTATGTTCTATTTTATGAGTGTATTTTGTTTTGAAATGTTCAACTACGCACTGTGTTTATTGTGCAATTTATTTCTAGACATAAAAATGCCCTACTTTCAATGCACATGTGTAATAGCGTCTTACAGTTTTTACATTTATTTAAATAGTTTTTATAACAAACAAAATGCAAAATAATGTTATTTTGGTAATTAGAAGATAGAGTAAAATTCCTTTGAACAATTTAAATGATAGATGTGCACAAACACCAATCATAGGTCAAAATATCGGCAACTTTGGCCGATTTTGAAAAACCGGAAATGCTACTGAATGAAGAGCCGTTTGGGAGCCGAAAGAGCCGGCTCTTATTGGTGAGCCGAGCCAAATAATCTGACACACTGAAAAGAGCCGGAATGCCCATCAGTAGTTTGGACAGCCGAAAAGAAGTAAAAACAAAACAAAACCAACAAAGAAACCGTCTCTGAGAGAACAGCAAGGAACAAAATAAATAGCACAGAATGCTAATCAGGAGGAATAAAATCTAAACCTGAAAACAAGATAATAGCAAGTCCCCCGTGAACATAAACAGCATTTAATATCACAAGGACGCTAGTACCTGGCTATACCTGGCTCAATGCAATGTCGAATGACAAAGAAGCACCGGGGAAGCGGAAGTGAGGAACTTAAATACCCTGCAGGTAGCAGCACAGGTGAAAGGAATAATGAGTGAGGGAAAGCAAACCCCGGAACGGAACGTGGAAAAAATCTGATAGATTAACAATCGGGAAACCAAGACAAGAACCACAACAGAAAAGAAAACAAAAACCCACGAACCATGAGTTACCATAATTTATTCTTTCGCTATTTTCTAGTACAAGTGCTTGTTCAGTGGACATTTTGCCAACATTTTTGGCTGAAAATCAAATGTATGAAAAGTAATATACAAATAAAGGCTTTTGTGAATTTTGTCATGGTTAACCAATCCTGAACTTTGATCCTTTGATTAAACCTCAGTCTCCATCTGATAAAACCTAATTATTTACTGTGCTTTTTTGATACAAACAGACTGATGGGTTTAGTAGCAGTGAATCAAATGCGAAGGTAAAGGGGGAACAGAACAAGTCACCCACACAGGTGAGGACCGCTAAGGGAGTAATAACTACTAATAAGTAGAAATTAAAAAAAGGAAATAATTCCTAGTGAGAGTATAAACGCTACCTCGGACTTTTGAGTACTGAACCACGATGACTGGGCTTTAAATTTGTTTTAACATTGGGCAAAAAACCCTCGGCACTTGCAGGGCCGACCTTCATAGCGAAGGGGGAGCTGCAATTTGGGCTCCCTTCCAATCTGTGCAACAGGGACAGGGAGAGATAGCCTGAACGGCAGGTAAGGGTGCTTGGTGTGCAACTGTGAGCAGGCGCATGCTTTCCGCCAACTCTCGGAGCTGTCAGGCCAAAATGTGGTGTCCGGGAGCCAAAATGTATCCGGCCAAGGCATCGGAATGCTTGGAATGTCGTTGCTATGCCAACAGACACGCGAGTATTGTGACGCGATAGCATTGTGACGTGTTCGCATTTGCTTTGACCTCAGAATCGCCGGGTGACAAGCTTGCGCTTGCTTTTATCCTACAAAACATGACAACAACTCACTAAATAAAAGTTAACAAATAACATTTATTGAAAACAATATTCAACGTAACAAAACATTTTTAGGAAACGTGCCTGATTATTACAACGGCATTTTCATTGGGTGAACGCGATCGCATAGCAAATACAGTAAAAAAATAATAATCGGTCATCAGAAAACCTACCAATAATAGGCCCAAAAAATAACAATTAGGCCGACTGATCGACGTGACAGTAGATTAGTTTTATTGGGCTATTCAACAACGCGATAGGCCTACTTACTCTTTCCACCTCGCTGGTTTAACTTGCAGGACGAACAGGCTATAAATGCGTTTAGTTTTTTTCCTTCGTTTTTTTTTATTTTTTAAATCCGGCGTTGTTAACATTAGTAACGGATGCTCGTTTTTTTATAAAGCAACATTTGACCAGGAAAACATGACATTTCAGTGCAAATTATGTCAATATGTAATTTAAATGTGTACATTAATAAGATTATACGTTTAATCGACTAGTGAGGGTAGCAACGTTTACTCCATCCCACAATTGGATGATTAGATTTATTTCATACACACAATCATTTTAAATCTTGCAGTGTTATTTGTTGTTGTATACATACAGTAGCAAGCTAGTCCATTCCACAATTGGATGATTAGATTTCTTTCATACACACAATCATTTTAAACCTTGCAGTGTTATTTGTTGTTGTATACATACAGTAGCAAGCTAGTCCATTCCACAATTGGATGATTAATTTATTTCATACACACAATCATTTTAAACCTTGCAGTGTTATTTGTTGTTGTATACATACAGTAGCAAGCTAGTCCATTCCACAATTGGATGATTCGATTTCTTTCATACACACAATCATTTTAAACCTTGCAGTGCTATTTGTTGTTGTATACAATGTATAATACAATGTCTAATACTCATTGCTTTGTAACCTACCTGCTACCTGTCCCATCTTCATGTCACAGCCACCCTCCATGTTTCTTAATCTGTTATGCTGTCTCACAGTACCTGTCATGCTCTATACCTGTAGTTTAGGGTAGTGTGTATCCAAGTCCATGGTTGTGGATATCAAGCTGTGGATGCTGTCAGATATAGCTAGTAATCACAACTCACTAAGCACCATTCATTATTAAAACTTCTAAGTTTGCCATAGGAGTAATGATGGCTATGGTCTCTTACAAGCCTCTAAACCTCTGCTTTGAAAACAACAAAGACAACCATATTATTTTTCTTGGTTCACAATTTATTTGTGTTCACACAGCAATAGTACAGGATCATTTTCTTAAATTTGTAGTCTATGGTAGGTGGGTGATTTGTAGTCTATGGTAGGTGGGTGAGTACATCTAATGACATCCATGCAGCATCATTAACATTCGCCTTTTCAGTCTTCTTTAGGGCCACACCAACTACCTGCTGCAGCCTGGAAAACGGGACAGAGAAAGGAAAAGACAGAGAGCGGGTGGGGAAAGAAGTAGACACTATGAGAGAAAGCTGTCAGTGGGCAAAACAATGGCCTGCTTTAGTGAAAAGCCCCCTCACCACGGCAAGGTACAGGCCTAGAGAGGGTTAATAAATTTGGATTGCCCCAGTTTCATCTCGTCCCATAGAATCTTCTTTGTACAATAAAACAGTACCCAGTTGAACCTTGGGTTTTCATTGAACTTGAGAACAGGGGCCAAGTAGGAAGGGGCCACGTACAGTAGGAAGGTGCTAAGGGTCAGTTAGAAACTTGGACATTAGCCAGGTACAGTCAATTAAAAAAATGTGTACCATGGCTTGGTTCACATTACAATACATTTTGTGAAGTAAATTTGGGTACAAAAAATATGTATACATATACAACTTAAAGAATAAATCAATACTTACCAAATCAGCGGTGGGTGGCGCAGTGGCTTAGTGCGCCTGACCAGTAACTGAAGGGTCGCTGGTTCAAGACTGGGCTGAGACACTGAACGACCTACCATCTCCAGGGGCGCCAGAGGGGGCTGCAAGATACGATATATTTTTATTCATACCAGCCAATGGTCAATCAGGTATCATACAGTTCATGTAGTAATCAATTGAGGTAGTATGAAAAGGAAAACCCCAAAATAAGCTGCAGCCGCTGCTTTTAAGAGGGGAACCCAGCAAAATCAAAACAAATTAATACATCTATAAAAACAAAACAAAACATGTTATATGAGACATGACACAGGGCAAGACATAATACAATATAATATAATAGTACAGAGAGGGGTGTAACTTTCTGTAGACAATCATCAGTTATATGAGGACAAGAGTTTCTTTTTTACATTTCTTTTAAAGAGGGAGACAGACTGGGACATTTTTATGGAGTCATCGAGCTCGTTCCATATTTGCGGACCCCTGCACAGTACACTCAGGCTGGTACATTTTAGCTTTCGTTTTTTCCCTTTGATTAAATGTTTATTTCTGGTGACGTGTGTATGCAGGGGACGGTAGATAGGGACAAGCTCGTTTAACCGGTGGTTTGTCCTGTGCACTACTTGATACATGATAGTAGCATTTTCATACAAATTCAGCTCTGCAAGCTTTAATAGTCCAAGGTTGCTAAATAAAGGTCCAGTAGGCTCTCTGTAGTCAGACCATGATATGGCGCGTATTACTTTATTTTGTAATGTCTGTAGTTTTTTAATGTAACTGGGAAAGGTGTTGGACCATATGATGTTGCAGTAATTTAAGTGAGGTTCAAATAGGGATTTATATAAGGTGAGCAGGGCTGAATGTGGGAGACAGTGTCTTAATTTAAAAAACAAGCCAACGTATTTAGATAGTATTTTTATAAGATGATCAATATGGTACTTGAAATTCAAGAATTCGTCGATGTGGACCCCCAGGAATTTTGTGGAAGCTACTCTATTGATTTCTTGCCCATTTATTGCAAGACGGATAAACTCTGTGTCAGTTTTATTTTTATTAGAGCAAAATACTATATAATTAGTCTTTTTTATGTTGAGAGAGAGTTTATTACATCGGAACCAGGTATCCACCTTCTCCATCTCTCTATTTACAATTTCTTGAAGTAGAAATGGATCTTTGGATGACAGAAGCAAATTTGTATCATCAGCAAAAAGTACTTTATGTCGGATTTGAGAGGAGTTGACAAAATCATTGGTGTATAAGATGAAGAGGAGAGGCCCCAAAATTGAGCCCTGGGGGACCCCATAGTTAATGGATTTGTTTTGAGAATTTTGACCATTTATACTTACATATTGTTGTCTTCCGTATATGTAGCTTTTAAACCAATTAAGAGCTATGCCTCTGACACCGTAGCAGTTTAATTTGGTTAGAAGAATCTCAAAGTCAATGCAATCAAATGCCTTTAGACAGGTCGAGAAAGATGCCAATGGAGAGGTCACCTTTATCAATGGCATCATTGATGTTTTCCTGTAGGTCAAGAACTGCCATACATGTTGTGCTTTTTTTCCTGAAGCCATATTGTGAGGAGTCCAGAATATTTAATTTATCTATGTAACTACTCAGTCTGGTATAGACAATTTTCTCAAACACCTTAGAAAGTGAAGGCAGTATGGATATTGGTCTATAGTTGTTCTTGTCATTTTTATCACCCGTCTTAAAAACTGGAACGATTCTTGCGATCTTTGACTTGTTAGGTACGATACCAGTGAGAAATGACAAATTTATACAATGAGCAAGTGGGTCAGCAATTTCATTTGCGGTTGCTTTTAAAATTGAGCTACAGATATCATCCGCTCCAGCTGTGCGTGAGGTTCATGTTTCTGATGGTTTTTTCAATTTCATTTCTATCAGTTGGTGACAGGAAAAATGAATTTAGGGGACTACCTTGCAGGTATTGCCTGAAGCAGGCACCATGGGGTTGGGCAATGTTGTTTGAGAGGTTTTCACCAATGGAGATAAAATGGGTATTCATGTTATCAGCAAGGTTAATAAGGTCAGTGACATCTGCATTTCTGCAGGAACCTCTGTGATTCACCTCAGTGTTAATGTCTGGGAGCACAGTAGTTTTGTGGCTCCTGCCAAGGAGTTTATTTAGCACCTGCCAGGTTTTCTTAGAGTCACCTTGCGACGCATTTAGGAGTTCTATGTAGTGACCTCTTTTGGCCTTACGTATCATGTGTGTGAGTTTATTCCTAAAGTGTGTGTATTTTTCCTTATTTGTGTCACTTTTGTTTATAATATAATGCTTATAAAGTCTATTTTTATGATTAATAGACTTTAGAATGCTCTTGGTAAGCCAAGGGTTTTGATTTCTAGCACTGCTCACAACAGGCTTCTCTGGAATAGAGCACTGGATGGAATGTGTAAGCTCATCAATCAAGGTGTTGTATGCAATATCAGGGTCCCTACAATCATAGACACAATCCCATGATTTGGCTTGTAGATTTTCACATAGTTTCAGCAGAGTTCTATTATTTAAAATTTTAACATTGTTTTTTTGAAATGACATTTCATGTTTAGTACCAATATCAATAAATAATACAATTGGGAAATGGTCAGTTATATCAGAGTGCAACACCCCAGATTTGATACATCCACTAAAGATATTTGTGATAATATTGTCAATAATCGATGTGCTCGATGGTGTTACTCGGGTGAAAATGTTTATGGTGGGAAAGAAAGAATTAGCCTGTAGTGTGTTGATAAAATCATGTTTTGCAGTATAATTTTTTGAAATATTAATATTAAAGTCTCCAAGAATTATACAGTCCCTATTTTTGCTGTTTATAGAAAATAACAGCTCGTCCAGTTTCATCCCAAAGATCCCAATATCAGAATCAGGGGGGCGATAGATCACCCCAATTACAAGCTTTTTGGCATTAGGCCTACAGGTGTTTATTTCAACAAAGAGAGAGTCGGAGTGACCATCATCAATGACCAGATTATCACAAACATTTACAAGATATTTAGAGTTAATATATAAACAGACACCACCACCAATTTTATCAAGTCTATTTTTGTTAAATAGTTTATACCCATCCATGTTTAATGAGTCCATATGTGATCTCTCATTTAGCCACGTCTCACTGCAACCCAACACATCAAAGCCACATTCTGTGGTGGACAAGAGAGCGAGTAGATCTTCATAATGTTTATTCAGACTTCTAATGTTTATATGCATGAATGAATAGTTATCATCCTTATTAATGTATTTAATCTGGTCTGGGAGGTAGCTTTTACACTTAAGCTGCTCGTCCATGCAATGCCCGTCATCTCCATTACTTAAATCATCAAAACCCATAAATAGTCTAGCAATAATATTGAATGACTGTCGATTTTTTTATCTCCACCTTTCCATATCCTTCCCTGTACAGTTGGTACACATACACGTATACAAACAGACACACACAAAACAGACAACACAGCAGACATCATAGACTTAGGCCCGGCAGCCAGAGCTATGTCAAGCCAAGGCATACCAATCAAATGGCCTAAAAAGTAAACAAATAAAAGAAGATAGGATAAGAAAAAATAAACATTAGGCCACTCCCAAGCCAATGTATTCAGATATTATATCCAAACAATGCCGTGAAAAGATAGACCAGAGTTCAGAGTTCAATGTTCCACTTTCCCATAGAAACGGACGCGATGGTGACGTCATCAGAACGCGTCAATGTTTACACCAGAATGAGTCATGCTGCTGGGAGCTCGTAGGAGCTAGTTAGCTAGGCACCGCAGACTTCATATTTTCATCACCGCCACTAAGCCAGTACGTTAACTCAGGATTTCTATACAGTTTTCCATCAATGAAAAGTTTATCAATGAACAGACGAACTTTTTTCGTACTTTTTCTCGCCTCCGTCATGATTGGGTAGAGCAGCCTACGTCTCCGAAGGATTTCAAATGGAAACTGGTCGTTGATGGAATAGTTGGATCCTTTCAGCTCTCTACCCTTAGCCATGACAGATGACTTCATCTTTGAGTCGATGACTTTTGCCACAATCGGACGAGACCTTTGCTGCCCAACTTTTGCCTTCCCGATGCGGTGGACTCTAGAAAAGCGAATAGCTTCTGCCTCACTCGCCCTCATCTTCAGCTCGTCTTTGAGAAAAGATTTAACAACCTCTTCAGTCAGGTAGGTTTCGTCATCTTTTTCTGGGACTCCGTGTATTATTATATTGTCTCTCATGCTCCTGCATTGGAGGTCCAGTATATCATTTGCCATTCTAACTTTCTCTTCATGGAATTCTACTGTCTGAGATAGCAGAGGCTCTTCTCCCTCCCGGACGCTGACCTCCATAGTGTATGCAGGCCTGGCCGTGGGACACCGTGGGGAGCTGGGGAATGGTGTCAGACGCCTAACCTGAAAGCAGAAAAAGAGGTGACGTCGCATAGCTGCCTGATGGTAATGCACCATGGATGGATCCTCACCTCTGCAGAGAGTAAGACTGTTTACAATAGCAAACAGCCCACAATCTGAGCCGCCCCTCTGCTGCTGGACATCCGGCCACTGCAAGCGGACCTGGTTCCCTGCGAAAGAGAGAAGGCGTGTTATCTGTGAAATGAACTCCTCGGTCGTGCTGTGACCAAAGGAGTCATAAACATTAACAGTACCTACCTGGCAGGCGATGTTACTTACCGTAACCCAGTGGTTTCCACAAACATTTTAAATCTGGACAAACCCCTGGGTTGGTGCAGGCACGGAGGACAGGAGGGCGAGGGATGTGGTGGCGTAGAGGCCTCCTACATGGGGATGTTGTGCCTGCAAGAGAGCCTGAGAATGATCAATGACAAGATCTAGCCAACAGTTTGGGGTAAGGACTGTTCTCCTAAGGTCCTCCACCCTGCTCAGTGAAGCGGGGTAGGCCTGCCCCCGCTGGACACCTGTGATGACAACATCATCCTAGAAGAGAAGATATAATTGATTAATAGGATGCATTTGAACATCTGTACAAACACACAAACTGCTTATGTGCTTATGTGCAGGATTGAAACATTATTTCTTAATGTTGAGTAGTGGCAACAAGAATCTGAAGCGTACCTGAAGTGTGTCCCCCTCCAGCACAGAGCACAGTGGTTCAGGGTCATCTGAACTAACTGGCTCGGGCGGATGGGACGCGGCTTCCTCGGAGTCCTGGAGTCCAGCACATGTCACCGATCACATAGACTTATGTTAGTTACAGGGCATGTCAATTGTTCAATGGGATTTGAATCGTTGAAGGATAAAAAAAAATTCCCAAGCAAGAATTTGTAAGCGTACCTGAAATGTGTCCCCCTCTGGCTCAGAGCACAGCAGTTCAGGCTCATCCGAACAGACCAGCTCAGGCCGATGGGAGACAGCTTCCTCGGTGGGGGGGCAAGCTCGTGATCCTTAAGTCAATCCAAGAGTAACAAAATTATTAAATGAAACCATATTTAGCATACTGTCCTTTAGTGAAAAATAAATTAACACATGACTCTCACAACATTGATGTGGACTTCATGTTAAACGTACTTTTCCGCAGAGGCTTCACTGAGGCATAGGGTGTCTGGGTCTTCAGCTGGTGGCCATCCAAGGTCTCCAACTGCACCAGGTTGTTGTCCCCGACCTCAGTTACCCTAAGAAAGACATGTAATAATGATCTGTAATGGCAAAATTGGATATCATCACCCTCTCACCTTAATTACTCTTACAAGCCCAACTTACCGGTACTGAGTTGGCCAGTCTGGATCCATCGTGCGACCAGGTCTCCCACGCTTCCTCTCGTCCTTCTTCAGCACCTCCATGCCCGGGACGATCTTGAAACGCTTGGTTCCCTTCTTGATCCTCCTCCAGTAGGTCTCGCGCTGTTTCTCCTGGGCCTTCTCCACGTTGAGTCGCACCTTGATCGTTCAAGGAAAAACGCAGCAGCAGAGATTTATATTCTCTATTGCGCTGTATAACTTTGTATATTACTGATGCATTGTTATTGCTTTCGCAGTTACAGTACTTAGCATGACTACAGGGCTTAAGCGCGCAATCCTCATCGGAGCTCCGCCTCCTGAGAGCGCATTCCGCGGGGCACTCATTATTCACCAACGTCAGGTTTTTGACAAACTTCATTTATGGTCATGTTTTCATTGCAAAATTATTTATTTACAAGGCTAATGGAACATGTGAAGATGCAATTGGCATACACGTTCATTTAATTTCATCCCCATTTATTTGATTGGTGTAGACACTGTGAACATTGTCAGGGGAGTAGGCTACGATTTTAAAGCCACTAGTTGTTAGGTGGTTGTTCAGTAAACAATGAAAGTGTAATATCTTTCACCTTGTCAAAGACCTCCTCATCCTTCTCAGCCCTGGCCTGGAGGTAGTCTGCAACAGTGTCCTCGTTGATCCCGTCAACCTCCACAAGAGGAGGAAGGTCGCCTGTGATCTGAAATGACATGGCAAATAGAGAAAACACAATAGACAAACATTTTCAAAGTTAGTATTTTTTTATTATTATTGTGAAACAAAAATGATATAAGAAGAATAATATCAAGAGTTTACATACCTCTGTGGACAACCGTGGCTCCCGACCGTACATCAGGCGGTAGGGCGAGTACTTCGTGGAGGCCTGGACACTGGTGTTATGGGCAAAAAGAATTACCTTCAGGTTGTCCTCCCACCGTTCTTGGTGCCCATCCAGAGACTTGCCGATGGCCCTCTTCAGCGTCTGGTTGGTTCGCTCATCCAGTCCGTTGGTCTGGGGATGGTAGGCAGAGGTGATGCGGTGCTTGGTCCCCCACTTCTCAAACAAGATCTGATTAACCTAAAAAAGAAAATAAGACAAGTCATTAATTTTGTCTGTACAAGTATAGCCATAACTGTTAAGAGATCAAATGTTTTAGCAAGTACTTGACCTTAGTTCAAATAAGTTCATAGTGTCTATATTTACTTAGATCATAGTTTTCTTTTATATCAGACACAAGTTATATTTTCCTACCTGACATGTTTCGACGGCAATACTTCCGTCTTCGTCAGAGGTGTCACTGGATGGTATGTGACGTGTCTTACACAGCTGATGTTATTTATACCACGCCCCCCGCTGTCATTTCGCCGTTTGAGAACGCTGCTCCAGGTGGTGGAAAGCATGTATGCCCCCTCATCCCGGTTCATCGTCGTTTGCGCTCGCTTTCTAATTTCCACTGCCTCCATAATCCAGCGCTGGTGTTTGTTGTCCTGGGTGCGGATGACTTTGGCCTTATTCCAGTCCATGATGTGATTCTCCCGTTTGCAGTGATCTGTGATTGCCGATTTGAGATTTTCTTGTAGTGCCTGTTCCTTTATGGTCCGTGTCTGTCTTTTTGCTGTCTCCTTCTCGCATTCCTTTTGATGCTCTTTTTTGCGGGTGATGAATGACCGACCTGTTTCTCCTATGTATGATTTATTGCATGATTGACATGGTATTTCATAGATTATGTTGCATTTGTTGTCCGGGTTGATTTTGTCTTTTGGGTGCACTAATAGTTGTCTGAGTTTTATGTGTGGTTTGACTGGTGTACTGATGTGACGTTTTTTCATGGCTCTCTGTATGCGTTCAGTGATGCCTCTGATGTATGGTAGTGTGACCACGCCTATGTTTTCAGTTTTGTTGTCCTGTTTCTTTTTTCCTGTACAGGTGTGTTGTCTTTGTTGTACTTGCCGTTTTCCCTTTTCTATGGCCCAGTTTGGATAATGACAGGTTTTAAGTGCATTATGGATGTGCTGTTCCTCTTGTTTTTTATCCTCCTCCTCCGTTACTATGCCGGCGCGGTCATACAGTGTCCTAACTACTGATAGTTTGTGCGTTGTGGGATGTTCTGATGTCCATAACAAATATTGGTCCGTGTGTGTTGGTTTCCTGTATATTTTGATTTTGATGCTACCGTCATTTGCGTGATGTATTTTAATGTCCAGAAAGGCTATGGATTTGTCTGTTTCCTCCTCGTGTGTGAATTTTATTTGTCCAGTGTCGTCCATGGTGTTTAGGTAATCCGTGATGTCCTGCGTGTGTCCCAACTTGACCTTCTCCAAGATGTCATCCACTCAGGTAGGAAAATATAACTTGTGTCTGATATAAAAGAAAACTATGATCTAAGTACTTGACCTTGTTCCAGAACTCTCTGCCCTGGTCTGTCAGGATGACCTCCGGTGCACCATGGGTGTGGAAGATGTCCATCAGGGCCTGGGATGTTGCAGCTGCCGTCTTGTCCTAGCAGTGTATAGACACAGTATATGGTACTATTATATTAATGCTTATGTTAATTTTCAAGATGAAAATCGAGATACATGCGGTTGATGAACTGGACAAATAAATCAAGTACATTTAAAAAAAGCATGATCATGATCAGTTTATATCAGAGATCAACACTAAACACACAGATATAACACACCTGGATGGGAATGGCCTCCACCCACTTGGTGAAGAAATCAGTCGCTGTGAGGCAGTAGCGATTGCCATTCCTGGACGAGGCCTTGAACGGTCCGATGAGGTCCACACCTAGCATACAGTCAAATAGTACTATCTTGATCCGTCCGCTTAGCAGATATGGTATTGTATTTGTATTGATTTGTTCTAAAGTCGAAACCCGAAAAGGAATTGGGACATACAAGTGTAGAACTCACCAATCATATACCAAGGTGAAACAAGCTTGATGCTCTTCAGCTCAGGTGCCTCGGTCTTCACCTTCTCGAACTTCTGGCAAGGCACGCAGATACGGACCTTGAAACGAACAGTGAAGTGCAAGTTGAAAATAAATGAAATGTGTGGTCTTTAGCTGTGTGTAAAATATGATCTTGCTACAGTTTCTAAAAGAAAAAAAAAAAAACTAAACACAAAATAGTTTTGCTTGCCCAGTTTTCCACATCATTCACGATGCCATGCCAGAAGAAGCGCTGGTTGATCTTCCCCAGCATGCGCTTCACTCCGAAGTGGCCGGCGTGGACCTCGGTGAGTACTGCCTCCTTTTCCTCCTCCGACAGGATGACCCTCCTTGGTGGCTTTCCATCCTTGGGTCTCAAATACATGCAACCGTCTAGAATATTAAAAGGATTATAGACTGAGAACAATGACCAAAGCTTGCTTTATGGGTATTTTTTTGCCTTTTATTGTGTGTCTATTTTGTGCCTTTTGCTGCTGGAACACTGAATTTCCCTTCAAGGATCAATAAAATATATATGGGGCATTCTAACGAATTAGTACAAAGTGCAGTCCCACAACAAGAAAAATGATTTAACAAAACAATTAAGTCTTCAGACATAGATATTTACTAAGAATATGTTATGGTCTATTTAAACACAAGGCATTCAATTAGATAGTGATAAGCTTAATATACACAAAAACATCATTTATAGGGTACTTTTTATTGGGAAGTAGCTGTCCCAAACCCTGACATCTAAATTTCAATTTCTGTAAATAACACTTAAAACATTTTTTTTTATTTTGTTCGATGGTGTATTTAGAAGATCTTTATGATTACGTTCAAACAGAAGTTGGAATATTTAGATTTATTGTGGGCTTAATGAAATGTGTGTTCATGATCAGTTCATTCATTCAGATTCTACTGCATATCACTTTCTTGTGTATTTTTCTTTTAGATGTTGAATCTATTTGTTACAAACCTTTCAGGGATACATTGGTTAGCGTTCAGAAGCCTGACAGCAACAGCATAATATCAATTATATGTCAATGTTCTTCTCTTTTATTGAACCCACCTGGGTAATTATTTTCTGTGTACTTTAAATGGTTATGGATGAACAATTGTTATGTCTTCAAAAATAAAATGATTCTATTGACCCCAAAACATTTGTGTTTGTAATATTTCCAACATAAGGCATGTAATGAGTTAAGATTAAGCAATAAGGTTGAGGGAATATGATACAACCTACTGAAACAAAATACTGTGGTCACTACCGAAACAGTGCAGTCACTACCGAAACACTGGATGTTTTGTAAAAAATAAAGTATATTGAGTTATCAACTAAAATGATATTATACCGATTGGTTTATTGTATGTTCAATTTCAACAATCATCAACTCTGGAATCAATATGATCAGTATTATGAATTTTACAAAGAAAGATTGCATTAAGATTTTGATGAATTGTATAAATTGAACTTTGAAATTTGATTAAAAATTCATCTTTATTGATTTAATTGTGAAAACCTTCAAGAAATATTTGTTTAAATACTATTTACAGAAGGGAAGGTAAAACAATCTGAACAGGTTAATATAATACTTTTTTACTACAGTGTATTTACTATGTTTCGGTAGTGACCATTTTTGGGAGAGGAAGAACATTCCAATACAGTCTGAAAATATGATATAAAAATGTACGGTTCTTTTACTAGATATGTGTAATTTAGATATGGTACAAAATATATATGGACAAAGTTTTGGGGAAAAAAACATACAAAATGTAAAAATATTTCCAACCTGACTTTGATCCAATTCGGTAGAATGGCCCATATATATATATTTATCTATCTGTCGATCTTTCTTTAACAAATCTTACCCTGAAGCATGTATTTCTCTGCCCCTCTCCGGATAGAACGCTTCTTCCCCTCAGAGACACCCTCTGGGTACTTCTTTTCTCTGGAAAGATAGAAAAAGATGTCACTGAGGGATGCCATATCAAAGTTATATGTTAGAGCTATGCAAGCAATAAATGGTTGGCTAAGTTGACTAGCTAACTAACCAGCTAACACTAGCTATAAGTTGGCTAGGCTAACTACTATGTAGTATTGCTAGCTAGTTAGTTTCAGTAAAAGACTATCTACTTCAAAATGAATCACTAGCTAACACAATCTAAAATCGAAAACAATTAACAATATAAAGCACAGTAGCCTATACAAAAGGAAATTATAAAGGTTATCTGATATAGATCTGTCTATCTCCGGCGATTCTGAGGTGAAATTAATCACCAACACAATCTAAAATCGAAAACAATTAACAATATAAAGCTTAGTAGCCTATACAAAGGGAAATTATAAAGGTTATCTGAGTGATAGTGATGGTTATTTGAGTGATGTAGTGATTTATCTCCGTCCAACGATCTCCGGCGATTCTGAGCTAAAAGCAAGTGCGAACTTGTCACCCGGCGATTCTGAGGTCAAAGGGCAGCAGTGTAGTATAATGGTTAAGGAACCGGACTTGTAACCGAAAGGTTGCAGGTTCGATTCCCAGGTAGGTCACTGCCGTTGTACCCTTGAGCAAGGTACTTAACCTGAATTGCTTCAGTATATATCCAGATGTATAGGAATGGATAAATGTAAGAAGTTGTGTAAGTCGCTCTGGATAAGAGCGTCTGCTAAATGCCTATAATGTAAAAAGCAAGTGCGAACACGCGTCACAATGCTCGCGTGTCTGTTGGCATAGCAACGACATTCCAAGCATTCCGATGTCTTGCCCGGACACATTTTGGCTCCCGGACACATTTTGGCCTGACAGAGCCAACCCTCTTGAACCCGCAGTTGAGTATTAAGCTGACCGACTTGTCCAGCCGGTAGCTGCGGTTGAGCTTCAAGTCCCCTAATGCACTCCTCAGGGCTCCTATAATTCCTAGTAGCTAAACAGCCAAATGATAATCAACCCAGGAAAATAGGGCGAACTTGAATAATACTAAAAAAGAAAAGAACACCTTCAGCACGTAACACTAAGACGGCCGGTAGAAGGTAAAACAAAAACGAAACCACCAAAGAAACTGTCTCAGTGAGAACAGCACAGAGAAAAATAGCACAGTAAGGCTAACCGAAGGAAATAATCCTATACCTGAATAATAAAGCTAGAAGCAAGTCCCTTGTGAACATAAAACAAGTTTAATATCACAAGGTCGCTTTTACCTGGCTCAATGTAATAAGGAATGACAAAGAAGCACCGGGGAAGCGGAAGTGAGGAACTTAAATACCCAGCAGGTAGTAGCACAGGTGAAATTAATAATTAGCGAGGAGAAGCAAACCCCCAGAGCGGAATGTGGAAAAAATCTGATAGAATCTCAATCGGACAGAAAGGACGAGAACCACAGCGGAAAAGGAAAACATAACCCAAGAACCATGACACAGACACAGGCAGACATACTGAGACTCTTTTTTTGGTAAAATGATACAATATTTTTATCAGTAAATATTATCATATCGTAATTATTTTGTACCAGGGTGTTTGTATGACAAATCTGATGTTATTTTAATTAAATAATTAAATTTTATGTCTAAAGAGGTTATTTTCCCTTCAGTATACTTTTTTTTGTAGCACAACTAACACAATAAACACATAACTCTCACAATATTCAGATGGTACTATATCAGTGTTGCTACAATATATTGATAATATTTTAAGAATGTTTTTGGTACGTACACAAAATCTGCAAGCTCATAAATGGGGCCACCAGTTTGTCTCCCCTTGTTCTCACATGGTAGAGTCCTCCACCAGCTCAAACAATTATCCCATTTGCACCAACTCAATAATTGAAGTTGATAAAGTAATTGCCACTAATTAAGTACAGAAGATGATTGACAGTGATATTCACAAGCGACACTCATGTGATGAATTCAGTTCGATTAGCCTACTTACTACCGTGGACATGCAGCAGTATTTTTATAAAATTTTGTTTCTGATTTTTTCCCTTTTTCTCCCAATTTAGTAGCCAATTGAACCCCTATTCTAATTCAATTCCCCCCCGTGTAGCAACCGCTAGAGAACCACCGCTGCACAACCCCGTCAATCGGTATTTTAGGGAGGGCGCTACGTCCTCTACAGGGCGCAGCTCCTGACCGTGACACGCCCTGGGTCCTACTGTGCGCAGCGGTTCTCTCCGAGCCCCTCCCCCCACCCGGAAGCGACCGCCAATTGTCGCTTCCACAGGGCACCGGCCACGCTCGGCTATGTGCAGCAGTATTTTTAAATGTTGTACAGGGGCATGTTAGGTTTTGTTTAAATGTTGTACAGGGGCATGTTAGGTTTTGTTTAAATGTTGTACAGGGGCATGTTAGGTTTTGTTTAAATGTTGTACAGGGGCATGTTAGGTTTTGTTTAAATGTTGTACAGGGGCATGTTAGGTTTTGTTTAAATGTTGTGCAGGGGCATGTTAGGTTTTGTTTAAATGTTGTGCAGGGGCATGTTAGGTTTTGTTTAAATGTTGTGCAGGGGCATGTTAGGTTTTGTTTAAATGTTGTGCAGGGGCATGTTAGGTTTTGTTTAAATGTTGTGCAGGGGCATGTTAGGTTTTGTTTAAATGTTGTGCAGGGGCATGTTAGGTTTTGTTTAAATGTTGTGCAGGGGCATGTTAGGTTTTGTTTAAATGTTGTACAGGGGCATGTTAGGTTTTGTTTAAATGTTGTGCAGGGGCATGTTAGGTTTTGTTTAAATGTTGTGCAGGGGCATGTTAGGTTTTGTTTAAATGTTGTACAGGGGCATGTTAGGGTTTGTTTAAATGTTGTACAGGGGCATGTTAGGGTTTGTTTAAATTTTGTGCAGGGGCATGTTAGGTTTTGTTTAAATGTTGTACAGGGGCATGTTAGGGTTTGTTTAAATATTGTGCAGGGGCATGTTAGGGTTTGTTTAAATGTTGTACAGGGGCATGTTAGGGTTTGTTTAAATTTTGTGCAGGGGCATGTTAGGTTTTGTTTAAATGTTGTGCAGGGGCATGTTAGGTTTTGTTTAAATGTTGTGCAGGGGCATGTTAGGTTATGTTTAAATGTTGTGCAGGGGCATGTTAGGTTATGTTTAAATGTTGTGCAGGGGCATGTTAGGTTATGTTTAAATGTTGTGCAGGGGTATGTTAGGTTTTGTTTAAATGTTGTGCAGGGGCATGTTAGGGTTTGTTTAAATGTTGTGCAGGGGCATGTTAGGTTTTGTTTAAATGTTGTACAGGGGCATGTTAGGGTTTGTTTAAATGTTGTACAGGGGCATGTTAGGGTTTGTTTAAATTTTGTACAGGGGCATGTTAGGGTTTGTTTAAATTTTGTGCACGGGCATGTTAGGTTTTGTTTAAATGTTGTGCAGGGGCATGTTAGGTTTTGTTTAAATGTTGTGCAGGGGCATGTTAGGTTATGTTTAAATGTTGTGCAGGGGCATGTTAGGTTATGTTTAAATGTTGTGCAGGGGTATGTTAGGTTTTGTTTAAATGTTGTGCAGGGGCATGTTAGGTTTTGTTTAAATGTTGTGCAGGGGCATGTTAGGGTTTGTTTAAATGTTGTACAGGGGCATGTTAGGGTTTGTTTAAATGTTGTACAGGGGCATGTTAGGGTTTGTTTAAATTTTGTGCAGGGGCATGTTAGGTTTTGTTTAAATGTTGTACAGGGGCATGTTAGGGTTTGTTTAAATTTTGTGCAGGGGCATGTTAGGGTTTGTTTAAATGTTGTACAGGGGCATGTTAGGGTTTGTTTAAATTTTGTGCAGGGGCATGTTAGGTTTTGTTTAAATGTTGTGCAGGGGCATGTTAGGTTTTGTTTAAATGTTGTGCAGGGGCATGTTAGGTATATTTAAATGTTGTGCAGGGGCATGTTAGGTTTTGTTTAAATGTTGTGCAGGGGCATGTTAGGTTTTGTTTAAATGTTGTGCAGGGGCATGTTAGGTTTTGTTTAAATGTTGTGCAGGGGCATGTTAGGTTTTGTTTAAATGTTGTGCAGGGGCATGTTAGGTTTTGTTTAAATGTTGTACAGGGGCATGTTAGGTTTTGTTTAAATGTTGTACAGGGGCATGTTAGGTTTTGTTTAAATGTTGTACAGGGGCATGTTAGGTTTTGTTTAAATGTTGTACAGGGGCATGTTAGGTTTTGTTTAAATGTTGTGCAGGGGCATGTTAGGTTTTGTTTAAATATTGTACAGGGGCATGTTAGGTTTTGTTTAAATGTTGTACAGGGGCATGTTAGGTTTTGTTTGAAGCAGTGAGAAATGCCCACATTAAAAATGAGCCGTTATGTAACATTTAACTTCCACAAAAAAGTTAAATAAATGATTCAACTAATTAACTAAACCCGCACCCACACAAGACTGGACACCCCTGCTTTGTATGGATACATTTCTTTTTTACTGCACTGAGACTCAATCCTGGTCCTGGAGAGCCACAGAGACTGCTGCTTTTTGTTTATTCCTTAAGATCAGCAAGATTCAGGACCAAGAACCCAGCAGGTGACCTGAGTTCTATTTCCGACCATTAGGGTCGTCAACTACGAATGAACCCTCTAGGACTCTTATACCAACATATGTCATGAACATGACCTCCACGTAGTGACGTAATTTCTCCCTATAAAAGGGAGGCACGTCAATGTGGGTGTCCAATTCGGTCAGAGACTGGGTGGTTGATTTCAAAAACAAAAGCTAGTTAGCAAAACTATGCGTCTATCTACGAGATACGACGGTGTCAGATTGAATGGCGGCGTCCTGCTGAGGTCGAGGGAGATGGTCAGAGCGAGGCGAAATAAGGAATGCTGTGAATATTGAAAGTAGGAAAGACGAGCAGAAAGAAAGTAATGGTGAATACTTGGCAAGCGGCTCAGGTGACAAACATGGGAACGGAACTAGAATGGAACACGGCCAGAAATAAAAAAGCAAGGAAGAAAACTATGGAATCAAGTAGAAGTGAATCGGACAGAGAGGAAGTGAAAAAAGTTAAAAAGGCAGAGAAGTAAAGGAATGGAAAGTGATGATAATATTTAATGAGCAACATGAACGAAACAAACTTAATCCAATTAATCTTACTAAGGCAATCAGAAAGGAAATAGGAGAAATAAAATATGCCAGATTTGTGAGTAAAAAAAAGTTGTTGCAGGTAATCAAACTTGTAGTAACCTAAGAGTAATGTGTAGCTTAACCACAGGGTGGCACTAGCTATTTGGGGAGTCGTTGAATATGCCTTGCTTGGGCGGAAGTGCAGCGGTAGGCAGAGCAGTCGCGTTCCAGCCGGTGTTGTCAATGAGTGATCTGTAAGTGAATAAATATACCAAACGGATTGAGGTTTCCTTGCTATTCTTGGCCTCTGAAGATACTACAAAACTCAACATGAAAAAATATTGCAAATTAAATCGCTAAAACGAGGTTAGCGTCAAATGTTCCGACCCTGGTAGTAAAGAAAGGAGCAGAGGGGTTATTAGTGGTATACCCATATCAATTGTAGATGAAATAGAGAGATAAGAGGGGGGAAAGTAAGAGATTAAAAGAGTAGAAAAGAAGAAACTAGGACAAATGACATAAACCATGTCTATTCTAATTCACTTTGAGGGAACTATGCCACAGAATGATTGGTTTTCTAAGTTATTTTGTATGTGAGTATATTCCACCACCACTATGTTATAAATGTCAGAGAATCGGACATGTAGCAAGCCAATGTAACGGGGAACCAAGATGTGCCAAATGTGCAGGAGAGCATGAGTATGGGGCTTGTGCAGCGGGTATCAAATCAAATCAATATTTATTTATATAGCGAATTTCACAACTAGTTGTCACAATGCGCTTCACAGAAAAACCCAGCCTAAACCCCCACAAGAGCAAGCCAGAGGCAACAGTGGCAAGGAAAAACTCTGACGGTTACTTCACAGGGTTTCCGCTGGTAATAATCAGACATGGTGCTGCATCATGGCAATATTTAGGAAACGTAAATCCCCCGAAATCAAATACATTTTAGCGAGTGATTTCTCTCTCCACAGTTCTCTCCATTTCTTTAGAAAAACTTTGTAATGACTTGGCAAAGCCCTCTGTGATTGATCAGGAACTGGATATCAGTTATGAATCTGTTAGCAAGCTAGCTAAAATAACATTAGCTAGCGTACTTGGCAAGCTAATCGCCATAAATAGGCTATACTATCTTCCAGTAAGTAGAATTGTAGTCAGTGACTTCGTTGCAGTCATTTAATTATAGCAGCTATAAGCATGATTTAGAAACATGATGGCCTGGCCTGGACACAGCAACAGAGAATTATTTGACAGATCAGATACATGTTCTTGACTTTACAACCAAAACAAATAACCAACGTTACCTTACTTGCGGTGAATCCATATAGACAGAGGAATCAGTTAGCAAGCTAGTTAATAACGTCGCCTAGCAGGCTAATCGCCTTCAATAGTAGGCCTAGTAACTAGAATCATATTCAGTGACTTCATTGCTGATGGCCTGGACACGAAAAGAAAGATTGACAGATCAATCAAGGATAAGTTTGCTTACATAAGTTGTCAGCTGTGGATTATGATTCTGATCAGTTTGTTTATGGTTGATATGACCGTGCGAGAAAACCAATAAGTAAAAGCAATAAGGAAGATGTCCAATCATGACATACGTTTCCATGACACTGGTAAATACATTGATGGGTCACACGGGTTTGACTTGCAGGAGTTTCAAAGTAAAAAGTCAGTCCGGCCACAATGGCCACAGCGGAGTGGTAACGTCCCAATAGTGCTCACTCCAATTAAATTACGTCCACTTCCCCTCCTCGCTTGCTCCCGCTCACATACTGACACACACCTTTGCGAATCAGATGCACTCAGTCGCCCCGGTATGCAGGCCAACCAGCATGCTCCAGAACAATATCCACCGTGCCTTGTCAACTGTTCCCCACTGGCTGCATACAGGCAACCAGGCTAGCCTTGTTTAATATAGGCTGTGCAGTGCAAAAAAAAGAAAAAAATAATGTAACATTAAGCTATTAATCTGTTACATAGTAGCCTCTCACTTACCTGCAAAGTTATTAGTTTACACTATTTTTTAAATCAGTTTTTATTTCTATTCTAGGCTTTTATTTGTTTCATTTCAGTTTTATTATTGTTGCTGTTGCGTTTAGATGCGGCGATAGACGTGGCTAATTGTACTGTATTTGAATAAGTAGCCGTTACATACTGTGTAGTACCCAACATAATCAGAACCAAAACCAGGTTTATCAAAAGTTATAATTTATTGTAGAGCTTGCCACAGCCACATACAACAATCCATTTTAACAGCCGGAATCAGGCATCTTGGGCAGGGCGATGTGGTCCAGGTGTGAAGGAGTGATGCAGTGGATCAGCACATATTGGTGAAACACAACACTCCCTACTGGCGAAGGGGCGTAACCAGTCCCCAAAAGGAAGACATCCAAGCCCCATAGACATCATGATCAGGCATGTCCAGCTGCACAATGCTGCTCAGGGTCTCACGTGACGCTCACTAGGCTGGCACATCCATGGGACAATGCGTCTGCTACCATATTGTCCTTACCCCGAAGGTGTCAAAATTGTAGGTTATATCCCCGTAGATAAACTCCAGCGCATGAGGCGCTGATTTTTGTTCCACATCTGATGAAGAAAAACCAAAGGATTATGGTCTGTAAATATCATTACCGGGTACATCACTGAGCCAACACCAAAATGCTGCACTGCCCACACCAGAGGCAAAGTCTCCTTCTCAATCGTGGAGTAGTCATGTTGTTTTTACGAGAAATAGGATGTTCAATGTACTCCTCATCTTGTATAAGCACAGCACCAACGCCACTAGCATCCACGGCTAGTTTAAAAACTCGGTCAAAGCACGGGGCAGATAAAGCCGGAGCACAGCGGGGCTTTAACCTTTTCAAATGCCTCCCAACAAGCAGGAGACCAAAAAATTGGACCTTAAGGCCAAGGAGGCCAGTTAAAGGAGAAACTACTGTGGAGAAATTTGGGCAGAATCCACAACTAGACATGCCCAAAAATCTCACCTCCTTCTTGGTAGTTGGTACGAGAACAGTCAATAGCCTAAACTTTTGCACACACCGGCACACCTCACCATGGCCAATTCTCCCCAGATAGGTGACATACATTTGATTTTATACAGTTCATTTCTCGGGAGATTCACAATAAAAATGTTGCTTGATAGGGCGTGCGACACCCACATCAATGTCATGCGCTACCAGCGTAGTCTGGGAAGGAACATCAGAAAAAAGAAGCATGTGATTTAATTACATACAATATCTAAATGCTGGGAACTGGCCAAATGTGAAAACTGTAGTTTATTTTTTTCTAAGAATTCTGAGTTTTTTTTAACCTACCCCTAAAAGCATCCTCAGAGGGCAAAGTGCAATCTTCCCCTCAAATCTGTCATCGTAAGAGACAAAGGAGAAACAGCAGAGTTGTCAGCCACATAAGTGGTCAGCGCCAGAGACAAAGCAACAGGCTGTACTGGACCAAGAAACAAATCTTTTTCAGCCTTGAGCTCTGCAGAGAGCAAACCTGAAGGGCGAGCATAAGGCAGTGTGGTATAATGGTTAAGGAACCGGGTGTGTAACCGAAAGGTTGCAGGTTCGATTCCCGGGTCGGACACTGCCGTTGTACCCTTGAGCAAGGTACTTCACCTGCATTGCTTCAGTATATATCCAGCTGTATTAATGGCTACCATGTATAAATGCAAAAGAAATGCTGTGTAAGTCGCTCTGGATAAGAGCGTCTGCTAAATGCCTATAATGTAATGTAATGCTGTAATGTATCAACATATTAATGTGGCAGAGCTGAACACGCTTTTTCCTATCAGGAGTAACCAGGCAGTTCAGGTGGTCAGAAACCCTATGCTCAACCACATAAGGCCCACTAAACCTAGCCTGCAAGGCTGAACCAACAATAGGCAACAAAACTAATACCTGATCTCCTAGGTTAAAGGAGAGTTACGGTCATACCAACATTACATTTTTCTGCAAGCCTTCCAGCTTTTTCCTAGCCAAATCACAAGCCCTATGTAACCTAAGGCAGAAATAATTTGCATAGGTTAGCAGATTAACTGGAGGAGTTTCAGAATGCAACTGATCTCTAAACTGCCCCAAGGGCCCTCAAACTTGATGTCCGAACACCAACTCAGGACTGAAACCAGTACTCTCCTGCGCAACCTCACCAGCAGCCATTAGCAAACAGGGAAGTCCTTCCTCCCACTCTTTGTCCAGCTCAAGACAGTAAGTAGCAGGATGGACTTTAGTGTTTGGTGGAAACGTTCAAGCACACCCTGACTTTCAGGGTGGCAAGCATTCGATACCACATGGTGTATGCCAAGCTGGCGTATAACCTGCTTAAAAATACGACTTAAAATTAGTTCTAGATTTCCTAAAATTAGATTTGAGGAAAACCAAAAACCGAAACAGTGGGTTAGAGCTTTCAATACTGCTTTAGCCGTAATTTTACGCAACTGAATAGCATCTGGATACCGTGTAGCTTGACACAATCGTGAGCAAGTATGTATACCCAGCCCTTGACCGAGGTAGAGGACCAACATAATCCACAACTAGGCGTTCAAATAGTTTACCAATGACTAATTGGATACAAAGGAGCATGTGGAATTACTTGATTCGGTTTACAAGCGAGCTGGCAGACGTGACAGGTTTAACAATACTGAACTACATCGTTCTTCTATCCTGGCCAGAAAAACTTTAGGTTACTGTCGTAACCCCGGTTCTCTGAAACATCGAGTGGAGAGATCCACCTATGGGAATGACATCCGGTCATGACCACCACAGAAGCATCCAATTGCACCAAGTCTGGCCCTGACAGACAGTAGCGTGTCAAATGCGAAGGAGGCTCCGCCCTCCTTGTACGAGCATATATGACACTGTAACGCTACTACTCCTCAGTGAACATATTCGCTTCTCGCGCACAGCAAGCAGGGCAATGTTGGTGGATCTCTCCACTCGATGTTTCAGAGAACCGGGGTTACGACAGTAACCTAAAGTTCTCTTTCATCATCTCGTTTCGAGATCCACCTATGGGAGATTTGGCCAACTCCCGGATTGCCATATGCTCACAGCTGAGACGCTGTCAAGCCAGCAAGGGAGGCCTCCCTCCCTAGCGGGAGGGTGGTGCCTAGCGCATCCCCTGTAGGCAAGTACAAAACACAATCCACTGTCCAGTGTAGTAACTGGGGTCCGGGAACAGTGTGAAGTACTACACCCATAGTGAGATGTGTGTGGCTCACACAGAGCTCACCCCCAATACTGAGTGGGCTACCGGTGTCCTGGTAACATCCAGACGGTAAAACCTCACAAAAGTATGTGGAGAAGCCCAGCCTGCGGCTGAACAAATTTCCTGCATGGAGACCCCATGAAATAGGGCCCATGATGCAGCCACGCCCCTCGTAGAATGAGCCCTCAGACCCGAGGGAGGCGATACCCCCTTTGAACCATATGCCATAACAATAGCTTCCACAAGCCAATGGGACAGCCGCTGCTTAGAGATGGCTTTCCCTTTGCAGGCGGGGGCCCAGGCCACAAAGAGCTGATTGCTCTTTCTGAAAGCCCTAGTCCTTGTTATATACGTGTGGAGAACACGCACAGGACACAGCATATGTAGCCTTTGCTCTTCCTCAGAAGAGAACGGCGGTGGGTGAAAAGCGGAAAGCTCCAACACCTCACATGTGAAAGCTGGGAAGCTTTTAGGCATAAAGGCAGGATTAGGTTTGAGGAAAACCTTATCCATATTAGGGGAGAATATTGTGCACAAGGGATGCACTGAGAGCGCATGGAGATCACTGACCCGCTTAGCAGAGGCTAATGCGAGCAGCAGTACTGTCTTCAGAGACAGTAATTTTAACTCTATTCCGTGTATAGGCTCGAATGGCCGTTGGGACAGAGCCTCCAGCACCAGTGATAAATCCCATGAGGGAATGAGCTTTTTAACGACAGGCAGAGAACGGCGAGCCCCCTTCATGAACCTGCGCACGAGGGGATGCTGCCCCACTGTATTGTCATTGAAACCCATATGACAAGCAGTGATAGCTGCCAGGTAGACCTTAATGGTAGAAAAGGATTTCCCTTCATCCATCAGGTTTTGTAAAAAACTCAGCACGTCAGAAACAGAGCACTGATAGGGCACTGACTGACGGGAGGCACACCACTTTTCAAATACCTGCCACTTATTGTCATAAAGTGATCTGGTAGAAGACGCTCTCGCGCTCTGAATGGTTGCCACCATGCGAGGGGGAGCCCTAAAGCATCGAGGTTGTGCCTTTCACGGGCCAAGCCCAAAGAGCTATTCGCTCTGGGCAGGGGTGATATATTTCCCCGTTCGCCTGAGACAGCAGGTCCGTGCGTAACGGGAGCGCGCACGGCTGTGCATAAAGGAGAGGAATGATCTCCGCCAGCCACGGCGATTTCGCCCACCTGGGCGCTATTAGGATCAGTGTCAAACTCTGCTCTCTCACTCTGGCTAGAGTGGGAGAGATGAGAGCGAGGGGGGAAACGCATATAGAAGCACATTGGGCCAAGGGTGGGCTAGTGCGTCTACGCCTAGAGGCGCGTTCTTGTCCCGTAGCGAGAAGAACATACGACAATGGGCGTTTTCGTGCGAGGCGAAGAGATCGACGGCTGCGTGGCCAAATCTCTGCCATAGCATTTCCACAGTCTGGGGATGCAGTCGCCATTCCCTGTACAGTGGGTTTCCCCTTGACAGCAGATCTGCGCCCGTGTTCAGAATGCCTGGAACATGGGTCGCACATAACGACAGAAAGTGATGGCTGCCCCATACCAGCAGTCTGTGGGCTAGACTGTGGAGATGGAGAGAGCGCATGCCCCCCTGGCGATTGACGTATGCTACAGCAGTCGTATTGTCGCAACGTACGAGCACATGCCGTCGCCTTAAGCGGGGTGGAAAATATCTGAGAGCTATCCATATAGTCAGGAGCTCCAGATAATTGATGTGAGCTGAGCGCAGCTGGATTGGCCACATCCCATTCACTACACGTCCTTCCTGAGTGGCCCCCCACCCAGAGAGGGATGCATCTGTCGTTACGACTTTTCTCATGAGAACGATCCCGAGAGGGGTTCCCTGAGTATAAAAGTCTGTGTTCTCCCAATGACGTAGAGCTGCCGCGCACTCGTGCGTCACTGTGAGACGGCGATAAGAATCGCGTATGGGGCTGAGGTGTAGTGATGAAACCCACCTCATAAAGCCCCTCATCCTCAGTAACCCCAGCGGTAAAACCTGCGAGGCTGAGGCCATCAGCCCTTGCAGTCTGAGGCATGTGCGGTACTGTACTCTTAAGCCCGGTTTGAACAGAGAGAGACAGTCCCGCAGGGATGCGATGCGGTCCGCTGACAGGCGGGCTAGCATCGAAACAGAGTTTAGCACCAGCCCCAAGAACGTTACACTCTGTGAAGGAGAGAAATTGCTCTTGGGGAGGTTTACCCTGAACCCGAGCGCAGCTAGTTGTGCCAAAACTAACTGCGTGTCTTTCATGACTCTGACTCTCGAATTGGCAATGATTAGCCAATCGTCCATATAAGTCAGTATTCTGACCCCCGTTAGTCTTAACGGGGCCAGGCCCGCCTCCACACAGACACAGAACACTCGTGGGCTTAGGGAGAGGCTGAACGGTAGAACTGTGTATTCGTAGCAAACACCGCGGTGGGCGAAGCGAAGGAATTTCGTGTGGGGAGGATAGATGCCTATGTGGAAGAAAGCATCTTTCAGATCGATTGATGTGAACCAATCGCTCTGACGTATTGAACGTGAAAGAGTATTGTAAGTTAGCATTTTGAAGTTGTACCGCCTCAAATGCTTGTTCAACACTCTGAGATCCAAGATCGGACGGAGGGAACCGTCCTTCTTTGGGACCAGGAAATAGCGAGAATAAAAGCCGTGTTGGGCTTGATCTCCGGGAACCACACGTATCGCCCCCTTTTGTAATAGAGAGGAAATTTCCTCCTCTAAAACACTCCTCTCGGTTTGAGAGTAAATGACTCCGTTGAAACATGGGGGTTTCCCTGCAAACTGGAGTCTGTAGCCCTTGGCAACTGTGCGTAGTACCCACTCGGGGGCAAACGTAGCCTGCCAGGCTTGTATGTGGCTCGTGAGCGCCCCTGCTGGTGCGGAGGACCGCAGGGGGGAACGGCCGACTGCGGCCGTGCTGAATGGGGCTGGCGCTCCATCTAGTGGTGAAACCAGGGGAGGCCTTATGTGATAAGAAGGGGTTTTCCTTAACACATTTTTTGTTTTTTGGCCTTTCAGGGCGGGAGCCTTTATTAGGAATGGCCTGGTGTTCGCTTGTACCCTGAATGTGGGTAACACAGCAGCGAACAGAGGAGGGCTGTCCTCCTGAATTGGGAGTCTCCTTCTCTTCATGGGGGGGAAGAGAGGAGATGAGCCTGTGTCCAAGGGGCTGACTGCCCCAGGACATGGACTTAGCCCCCCAATAGCGGTAGTGTCAGGTTGGCCGCTTCCGCTCCTGGTCGGCGGGGGTGCGGCAAAGGACATATTCCCCCAAGGCTTAGCAGGGGGGTTGCCCTGCTGGCCTGGGGCTGTGCCCTGGGGCTTGCCCCTGCCCTGTCCTGGCTGGACACGGCGGTTCACCGCTGGGGGCTGTGGAGGCCGCATGGGTGGCGGCAAGTGAGGCGTCACTCTGCGGGGGAGGCAGAGTTTGAAAGCTTCATCCTCCTTCCTTTTGTCGTCGCACCGTTGCTGCATGAGGCTCAGCGCGGGGCCGAAAAGAGCCTGGCCTGGCTCAACAGGGGCGCCGGCTATGCGCCTTCTCTCACTGTCGGGCAGACCAGAGAGATTAAGCCAGAGCGCCCGCTCGCCGGCTACGGAGAGAGCCATGGAGCGGCCGCAGGCTTGGACACACTGGCGAGAGTTGCGCAGGACCAAGTCGTTCACAGTGACAATCTCTTGCCACAATATAGGGGAAGGGGTCCCCTTTTGTAATTGTTTCCCCATCTCCTCTGTGAGCTCAGCTTGGTAAGCTGAGAGGAGGGAGGAAACATTGAGGGCTCTAACCGCGAGGGCTGAGGCCCTGTAGGAAGCCTGGTGGATGGAGGCTGTGAAGCGTTCCATCTTAGTAGGGAGGGTAGGCCTGGGCGGCGCCAGGAGACCTCCCTGCGTGGGGTTAAGGTATCGAGCTATGGAGGGCTCAACAGCTGGGGGTTCCCCCATGGCGTGGGCGGCCATGTCCTTAACTTCCAGACCGGAGAAACCGTGCTTGAAATCAAGCGGGTCATTCCAGTGGTGTTTCAAGTGTTTAGCGCAGGCGGGGAGAACTGGGAAAAGCTGTTTTCTGGGGCCTGGGGGGGGGCCCAGGAATTTCCCGTCATAAACATCCCTCTCCTCGTCGGCCGGGTTCTGTAGGGCTGGCCATTCGATATTGAGACGGGCTGCGGCCCGCTCACATACCTCCAGAAGCACGGCATGGGGTTGGGCGTTAGCTGTACCCATAGCCGGTGCTAACTGGGCCGGTGGAATGGCGTCCTCCTCACCCGAATAATCAGACGCAACCGCCATGTCGTCGTTATCCGCTGTCTCTCCTTCCAGTATGGGGGTACCGGAGAGCGAGAGGGGGAACGCCGACATGTCTGGGTCGGAGCAGTCAGCCCAACTCAGAGAAGGAAGGTCTTGAGGTGGCCGAGAGGCCATAGTGCTATCGTCCTCTTTGTCAGAGTCCTCGGGACACAGGTCGTTGCCGTGGGTAGCAGCAACTCTCTGCCTCCGTCGCCTGAGCTTTTTTGGCAGCACATGACACAGAGAGGGTGAGTGTCCCTGGCCGCGATGAGGGCACCGCATGCGGCCGGGCAGGCACGCGAGCGTAGCTCCTCAGACGGGCCGAGAGAAACGGGCTTAGAAAGAGCCATTAGCGGGGAGCTAGGCAGCTAAGCAGAGAAACAGGCAGCGTGGGCGGCTGGCTAGAGGGCAAAGAGACAAACTAGCGTGGGTGGCTAGTTGTGAGACAGCACTGTCCTTTTCCGCGTTAGCAGATGCAGGAAAAAATTGTGTCTTGGGCGGGTAGCCTGCACGATACAAGGGCTAGCGCGCGGGGTAGCAGGCTAACACCGAGTGGAGCTACTCAGCACTGACGCACGTTCCCGAACCTTTCACGCCCGGCGGAGGCTGATCTGGAGATATATCCTCCTGCGGACAGTTAAGTGACAAGGCTCGTGTGGGATACACGGTCGAAGCTGTGAGTGGGGTACTCCGAAATTCACGAGAAGCGAATGTCAACTGAAGAGTAGTAGCGTTGCAGTGTCATATATGCTCGTACAAGGAGGGCGGAGCCTCCTTCGCATTTGACACGCTACTGTCTGTCAGGGCTAGACTTGGTGCAATTGGATGCTTCTGTGGTGGTCATGACCGGATGTCATTCCCATAGGTGGATCTCGAAACGAGATGATGAAAGAGAACTGACGAAGAACGCGTGCATACGTCTCGTTTATGTCAATGCTGTCCTGCTATCCTGAGGAATATACCTCCATGTGCTTTTCCAATAAACACACATTGCGATAACGTTCAGCGTCAGGCCATTTCAATGTCTCGGCTACGCGTTCAAAGTGTAAAACATTTGTCCACCTCCTTTTCATTAAAGGGTGGCATCAAACGCAAATTTATACCAGTCTCCAATCTTTATTTCAATTTGGGACTACAACTAGCTTCCTCATCTCAAACTATTCCCCCCCATCCTTTAGCTCCTCTATCCTGCTCTAACTCCAACCTTTTTAACTCGATCTCGGTCTTTTTTGCTTAATTCCAAAGCATTGGCCAATTCCATTGCCAAGTGGATTCACTTGCGTCAATTAAATACCAGTACTAACAGATTCCTCCGTTTTAGTTGGGAGAATGTCACGATCAGTCAAAGTAGCTCTTAACAGTTATAACATTCTCTTTGTAGAGTTTACTAGGAATCTAAATTTGAAAATGCGCAGCAATTTTTACGAACTGTTCTTTAGAGATCAGGTCCATCCTCAGAGGGTTCTGCAAAAAACTCAACCGAAGCCATGATAGAAATACAAAGAAACTTAATCGAAGTCCACCAAAACACACTTAATATATAATACTAAGGGTTATCAGCATGCGGCAATAGCCTACGGAATGTGCTCAACAAGCAATCAAGCCGCCCAATATTGGTTGTCCAACAAACAAGCAAACTAATTTTTTCGGTCCTTAGTAACTACACCAAAATGAAATTACAAGGACACTGAACACCAAAGTTTGCCAATCGGCAGAGCCGAATAAATGGAAGTTACTCAAACAAGACTCACTGCCCAGGAAAACTTGCTATATAAAAAATCTAATCCAATACAAAACGTAGGGCATACATTGATATCAATTAGGCAGTAATTAGGCACCAGGCAATTAACAGGGAAACAAAAAATCCGCACACACCAGGTGTGCAATTTATAAAATATAACGTGACAAATTATATTTTAAATCATTCAATCCCTTCTAAGAAATAAACTAATCTTCAGTGGCTTTCTGCGCTCGAGGACATCAGCAACGAGTCACTTCAGACCTCTGAAGCGTGCCCCCACACATAACCACCAAAAAATAAGTCTCAATGACCTGTCTGACGACGAGCCTAACAAGGGGTGAACGGTTTAAAGTTCTAAACAATTCAGATATATTGCTGCATTAATACTCACCAAAGGTCAGTTGGCAAACAGAATAATTACTCAAGTATTAGAAAAACTGATGGGATTCAAATTGCTTTTCTCCTTCACAATGGACCACAAAAACAAAAAACCAAAGGTGCGGCAATAAGTCTGTGCAAAGCGTGCTATATGCACAACAATGCCAGCGTTACTAAACACCATTCAAAGTAACTAAGCAGATCAAATTACAATGTGCTTAGTCATAAATCAATAGGATTTTAAAAAATCTCGATCTAGCCCCCATTTAGGTTACGTACTCTGTGTAGTACCCAACATAATCGGAACAGACACCAGGTTTATCAAACTAGTTATAATTTATTGTAGCGCTTGCCACAGCCACATACAACAATCTCTATTTTAACAGCCGGAATCAGGCATCTTGGGCAGGGCGATGTGGTCCAGGTGTGAAGGAGAGAGAGTGAAGCAGTGGATCAACGCATCTTAAATAGGCCCCCATACAGGTGTTCTCCATTTCCTGGAAATAATTAGATCAGGTGAAACACAACTAACACCCCCTACTGGCGAATGGGGCATAACAGTAGCCTACAGTTCGAGACAGAGGAAACACCAAGTTTATTTTAATCCGACATTGCAACTAACGTAATTCATAGCCACTGCCTTTCCCGTTCTGCTCCATGTGATCACATTGCACTCTAGCAGTCACAAATTGGAACAATAGTAGCTCTAACTGCCTAATAGATGAGAAAACATGTTTAATTTTATGCTAAAAATAACATAAAACTGACTATCCGACGAGTGAGTCGACGAGTCAACAATACAATTAAACAAACTTTACAAATGAAACGCCATATTAATATTGGTAACCATGGTATTCCATACTTAAAATGATGTAAATCAGTAACTTTATTAACTCACCAATGCACTGCCTGCCTATAGCTACTATTAGTTACAGTAAGTGAATTTATGGTGCATTTGGGTGACCCTCGTAAAGCAGTAGGTTCAATTATCACTTCAAAAAATGAGGGCATGCCAAAGGTCCTGGGGGGGCTGATTTTTGCGCAGGCTCCATGACACCATTCCTGTGAATTGCTGAATCCCAGGCTGCATTCCAATCCCTTATTTTTACTCCTTGCATCCGTTCCTCGCGTCCTTTCCTCGCTCATGCGCTCCACCCAGTGGAGGGCATAAGGAAAGGATCCAAGGATCACATACGAGGACGCAGCAACCGAGGCAACATGAATTAGGCAAATGAACGTCCTTTCTCAGTCAAGCGTCAGCTGAAGTGACGTCAATTACTAATGACGTGTTGCACAGCTGTATCTCCTGTCAGAAAAAGAAAGAAAGCCGTATCACCTGTCAGTGGCCATGAAGGCTAACGGATTGTTCTGTAACCTATCGCATTTTTATCTCTGAGCTTGTTTTTGCATGCAAAATGGTATAAGCTATTGTTTTATTTGACGCTATATTGCACTGTGAAGTTATCACAATTATTTGCAATGATTTTCTCCCATGCAATTTGACAGATGTGAAAATGACGTGAAATAGGGATATTGTCTCTCAATTACAAGTGTTTGACGTACACTGTCCCATTAACACATTCACAACAAACGCCTATTTATCACTGTGTGAATAAAGATTGCACGAAGCATAATTTAAATTGTAAGTAGGCTACGCCTATATTCCACACACTCAATGGCCATCAATGGACTTGAATGCATGTTTGTTCGTTAAAATCGGAGCACATTACAAATGACACGAGTCATTTGGCTCCATATCATGCAGTCCAATCAGATCAGCCGCGGTATCCAATTATTCAATAGCTTCCAGCCAATAACCCAGCTGATGACGTTTAATTAATTCATCAAGCATGTATGATCTGATGGCATATAAGCGACAGACACTGATTTCAAAACTTAGATCGCGCACTTCAATAGGCTACTATACTGCTACTGTACGCAATCAACATGTCCGCAATGAACCTAGCGTTCGCCCTAAACGCATGGCACCGGCTTCAGCGGGAACGGTGGCATTGCCAGTTCAGGAGATCGCGACTGCGTCGCGCCGTAACGTGTAGCCTATAAATGATCCACCACTCCACATCTGCTACGTCGCGGGTAGCCTACACCTCTACGCAAACGCAATTTTACCGTTCCTTTCCATTTATTATATGGAATGATTGGGGTTCATTCCATGTAAAATTGTGAGAAATCTGTTCAATATCACGTGACAACGGTTTTGCAGGAAGTAGCAGAAACCCTGACTATAGGATAGCTGAGGACATTCTCCATGTGGAGTTGATAAGCTTGTTTCCCCCCCACTAGCCACTTATTTCATTTTTATACACCCTGTTGCACTACATTTCCTCTGGACTATTTTTCTCAGGGACTATCTCCACCCACTATACCATGCTGCTACGCCATACGTTACACACGATTCTTTTTATTATATTTAGTTTATTGTGTATTTAATGTTCAGTCTTACATTGGCTTGCATTTTTTGTGTACGGAGTTGCCCTTGTCACATCTATACACTTGTACTGTCTTGCTATTTGCACTATGTCTAGTCCTGGGCATACAGCCCCGTCCTTGTCTTGTATGTCTTGTATATAGATTTTAAACATTGCACCAATGACTAGGAGAAACGCAATTTCATTCCACTGTAAACTGTACTGTATATGCTGGAATGACAATACAACTTCACGACTTGTTCATATGCGCACAATTTTAGGATGATTTCTGATTTATAAACGGATCATGCGTAGGGACATTTCATAATTCTCGTTCGTAGGAACACTGTAGGAAACAATTGTACGCTCAAATTCCAAGATGATTTCATAAATGAGGCCCCAGATTTACATCAATGTATGAGACATCAGTTTGCTTGATCCAGAAAGAGCCAAAAACTTCCACCTACTGTTTCACCAACACCACTTCCAGTAGGGACTGCCAAGCTCAACCCGTAGCTCAGCCATCAAGGCAGCAGTATGATACAGGGTGATATTCCAGTATGTACTCATTAAAAAAATCATGTGCACGTTATTTTATATGTCAAATTCTTTTCAATTTTTCCGCATATCAATTATCACAAATTATTTTATGTTGTGACATGCAACTGGTTCACAAAAATATGGATGTTCATTAGGGATGTTAAGTACTATAGAGTTATATTCCAAGTCTTATTTCTCAACAAAAAAAAGTGTTTGTGTGTGTGTGGTGGGGGATGGGGTGCGGGGGAATGTTCGATATGGAGCAAGTTACATTTTATTTAACATCTGGAAATACAGATCCATATGCAAGTAATATAAAGTGGCACACTGTGGAGCACACATGGTACTGACATTTCAGAATAAAGATGTTTCTACTTAACTGGTCTGTTGATTAATACAACTGAGAATACATTTTACAGCATCTTCCCAATGGGTTTAATGTAAGAGAAATGTGTGTGAGAATATACCAGTCGCTTTATCACAGAATTAGACGGCAAATGAACACTGACACTCCTTATGCTTTTAGACTATCTCCAGAGGGTCCCTGTCTCTCTGGGACAGCTTGATGGAGACAGAGTCAGAGAGTCGCACTGACAGCCTTTCTCTCAGAACAGAGAGGAAACCTCGTTCACTGTTGCTATGGTCACTCAGGATAACGCTTGTACCAGCAGCCACAGCATCCAGGACCTCATGATGCGACATTTCTCCTGAGAATGCGAGACAAAAAAACAACAAAATCCATTTAACATGACCACAATATAATAACATCACAACTTTGAAAATAAAAATGTATGAAATTTAGATTGAGGAAAACATGGTTACTATACGGTCAAATTTGATTTGCGTACGCACAACTGCAGACTTATGCTACCTGTGATGTAGAGGTCAGCTTTCGCTCCCTGCAGAACTGAGCCTCCAGATCCAGCACACACTGCCACTGTGGTGACTTCAGACCCTAAATAAATCACAGTACCAGTAGGCTCACTATTCGATGCATGAACATGCAGTGCAGTCCGTAAGTATTTTGACAGTGACAAAGTTTTTGTTGTTTTTGGCTCTGTAATCCAGAATATTGGATTTGAAATGAAACAATGAATATGGGGCTAAAATGTAGACTGTCAGCTTTGTGGGTATTTACATCCATATCAAGTGAACAATGTAGGAAATTCATCCCTTTTTATACATAGCCCCCATTTTTGCAAGAGCAACTTTTCTGGAATTCTGGCTCTCATTCACACATTACTCATAAATGCTAACATTCCCTAACATGTCAGGGTATGGCAGCATGTGGGAAAAGGGTTAATGACACAGACATGTCACATAGAGCTTGTGCTGACTAAACATGGGCCAGCCAAACCAAAGTTTCTTGATAATTCTCTCTTACCAAGAGTATGCTGGGCACCAAGAGCCAGTCTAACATGGCTAAGCCCCAAGTGTGACTTGATTCGTTGCACAGCTGTAGCTATGGAGATGGGTTCATCCAAAATGCTTCTTCGCCCTTGACCATAACCTGGGAGAGGTGGCTGAACCAGAAAAGAAAAAAATTGAAGGGTAGATAGAGCAGTCAAGCAATTATAAGGCACTGACATGGGAATGTATGGAAAAACACACACAAGCACACATTAAGATTCATGGTAAAAATGCTAAGCTGCAGCTTAACTACCTTGGTAAGTTGCAGAATGGTGAGAGATTCCTTAGAAGTGGCATATCGTGACAGAGTTTGGACAGTAGCATTCAGGATGGAGTCAAGACAGGTGAGGCTTACAGTGTACCCAGCGCCATCAGATCTGCAAACAGGAAGGAATACATATTTACATTCACATTTTAGTCATATAGGCGACTTACAATTAGTGCATAAACAAAAGGCCTAGATTTGTAAATCACCAACATCCAACCAAGTAGCCATTAATGAGAGTGTAATGGTCAGGCATAACACACTGGTGATAGGTAATACCCTGTCACAAAAATTAACATGTGGAAGGGAAGGCAGACAGGTTTTACTGTAGGTAAATACAGAAGATCGGGGAAGAGGGGGATGGGAATCAGGGAGAAGGGGAAGAGAGAGAGGTATTTCCTGAACAGATGGGTCTTCAGGTTATGCCGGCAGGATCAGTGTACTTTTTGGCCAATCGTTTCCCGTTTCAGAAACAGAAATTGGTTATTCGTTTTGCTGACTGCTTTTAAACATAACATTACAGGAAATTTAAATTGGTCTCGATTTCCAAAGTTTATGGCGCCATGTTCTGATTTCCATTTTCTCACTCCACTCCACAGAACTATATGTGGTCTACTCTCCAGCCAGCGCATAAAACTGTGGTTTAGCGGCTACGGAGTATAGCCAGAAACTTTCTGGGAGATGTGTCTTTTGCATAGACACGTAGGCTATATTATTATCATTAGGCTATGTAACTAATTAGCTAGCTATAGCTAATATAAGATATTAGTTAAACATCATTTGAAACAAACAGACACACAACATAACACAGATTTCTTTTTTTATTATTAAACAATTGTATACTGGTATGGAGCAATCGATTTCACAGCGCTAGATTTAACCCACAGTTTAGCCGATTGCTCCGAGACACTGGGCCAGTAGTGTCGTAAATGAACACCAACTGCAACATCCCGTACTGTCACTCATCTCACAAAACAGTTTTTTCTCGTAACTTAGTAGCTAGACACTTCATAGATCGCTCCATATAATATGTGATAAAAAACATGATGACGATGAGTGGCCTTAAAGGAGTCAATTTATTACGTTTCGAATTACGTCCACAAAACAGTATTGCGATTCAATGTTTGCATATGACAAATTATTTATTGCCATTTCCTGTAGGCTCTCTCAGTGGCATAATGTTCTAATGCACTCATAATGACTGTGTAGTTAGCGAAAATGTTTTATGGGAATGCCGAAGCTAATGAAAACTTGCGGGGAAATGTCAGAATTGAGCTTGAATGTTTAAAATCAAACATAAATTTGGGAAATCGAGACCAATTTCAATTTATGTAATTGTATGATTAAAATCAGTCAGCAAAACGAATAACCATTTGATTTTCGTTTTTCAATTTCTGTTTTAAAAATAAATATCGAATAACCATTTGTTTCTTGTTTTTTGTATTTCCTTTTCTGAAACAAAAAGTACACGGATCCAGCAGGCAGGGAGGGACTTTGCTGTCCTGATTGAGGTGGGAAGATCATTCAACCAGTAGGGAGAAAAGTCAAGGCCAGAAGCGATGACCAGGTCATCGCAGGGAGGGGACAGCTAGGCGCCCAGTTATGGGTGCATGGAGCATGGGTTGGGGTGCAGGGCTGGACCATGGTCTGAAGGTATGGGGGTGCAGCTTTTTTAGCAGCCTTGTACGCCAAAACCAGAGTTTTGAATTTGATGCAGGTATCCACCAGGAGCCAGTGGAGAGGGGTGACATGGGAAAATTTGGTGAGGTTAAAAACCAGGCGGGCTACTGCGTTCTGGATGAGCTGAAGGGGCTGGAGAGAGTGCTTCAGAAGCCGGCCAGGAAGCAGTTGCAGGAGTCACTGTGGTGTTGTCGATGGACATGGAGAGAGCAGCTCGGGCTTGTAGAGGTTTAGCTTGAGCTGATGGCAAGGTTATTATAGTTTTAAAAGGATTGCCAACTCTGCTGAAAAAGTGGTTTTCTTTATTTGACATTACTCCTCGTTATTAAAATAATCATGCACCAAGATTTCAGCCTTTAAAAACATCTACAGCACGGGCCGCTGCGGTGGTACAGCGGTAAAGGCGCCGACTTTCAGTCGGTGCAGTTGTACTCCGAGGATCGGCTGACGGGGTTGTGTAGCGGTGATTCTTTAGCGGTTGCTAAACGGGGGGAATTGAATTAGAATAGGGGTTCCATTGGCTACCAAACTGGGAGAAAAATGGGAATAAAAATAAAATAAAATAAAAATAAAAAAAAGTTTAAATAAAAACAATCTACAGCTGAAAACAATGAAGATTGAATAGTGTCACTTTCTGCTGACTATGCAGTTCTCAAGACTGAAAGCTAGTTAATATTCAGGCCACACCCAAGAGCCTGTAGGCAAGTTATGTGCAGACTCGGAAATGCAAACACCGTTTAGCAAAACAAACGATAGCTTTGTAGCCTAAAAAAAAAAAAGTGTGTGGTGCAAGTTGTAACCGTACCTTATGTTTGAGCCACTGAACTAAAGAAGAACCGTTCACATAATAATACTTACGTTAAGCTCAGAGACCCACGTATTTCAAATAGTAACGTTACCAGTGTCGGCGTAGCATGCATATTAGCTAACCTTCTCCTTAACCTTTCAGTAGTCAATCGGACTAATGCAATGACTTCAGCTTCAAAACATACCTCAAGGAACTACACGAATGTGGACGCGTCAAGCTATGCAAACAGTTTTTCTTTTGCCTTGTCTTTCTATTTGTGAAAGACAAACCAGAGGAAAGCACACATCGAACAAGAAAGTTGTTTATTGTTGTAGCCTGTTAAAGCATCCCTCGCTGCAACGCTCTGGTGAAAGGGAAGGTGTAAAGAATTTACGGATAGTTAATCATTGGCTGATAGGACTTTGATGACGTCCTGAAGTCTGTTTTAATCCCGCCCGCTCAAAACCTTGCCTGATCAATTACAGGCAATGGTGAAAAAAAATGAAGGCATGTCTTAATTTAGGCGCATCACTTAGTACTGATATTTGGGTTATGTTCCATCTGTGAAAGAGCTGGCCATTCTCAATCACATTAAAATGCTTTAATTTATTTAGGCCTACCATCTTGACCTGGTTGATCCTCTCCACACAGTGGCATACACAGGCTATATACCAGCCACATGGGCCAATTGTCAAGTCGGCACACATGTGGGCAGCTGCTACAGATACAATTAACTAATTAACACTGAAGGGATTAACAAGACAACGGTTGAACTGGGCGCATGTGATGATTAGTACTAATTATTGAAGGGCTTGATAAGTGGATAAACAAAAACACAACACATTTAACCTTAAAATGAGTCCCCCTCAGTCCAAGTAGTGAGGGCACTCCCTCACACCACCCCAGGATGACAACAATTAACTATTGAAAAGCTGAATCATCGATTTGAGTTGGCAGTCTCTAAGTTTTTCATTTATTTATTTTTTTATTCGTTTTTTAATTTCACTTTATAAATTTAGTTTAGTTCGTTTTCAGTGTGTTTATAGTTTTAGCTTAGTTTTTCAATCAATTTCAGTTTTAGTTTTTCAACCAGTTTTATTTTTAATTTTTATTTCAGTTAATAACAGACAATAGTTGGAGGAGAGAAAAATAGATGGTTGGTTTTGAATGTTTTAATGACACTATATGCAATCTGGATTATCCAAAAAAAAAAAAAAAAAATTGCTATCAACAGTCAGGAGGAGGATCAGAAACTAATACTAAAAATAATTCATGGTTTCATTTCTACTTTTGCAACATTACATTATAGTTTTAGTTTCGTTTTAGTTTTAATTTGTAATTCAGTTCATAAAAAATTTACTTTTTTAAAATTTATTTTAGTTTCAGTTTTAGTTTCACTTAACTATAATAACCTTGGCTGGTGGGCATACATCCAACTGAAGATGTCACCTAGACAAGCAGAGATGCGTGCCTCAACCTGAGTGTCAGAGGACGGGAAAGAGAGATAAAGGACAGCCAAGGTGAGAGAGCAGATAAAACTGTGGAAGTGGCATAGTTGGTGGAGTGTCAGGAGGAGGCAGTGAGAAGAAAACGGAGTAAGAGAGGGAGGAAGGGGAGAGAGACCACAGATTGTGTTGAGTGGTGATAGAGTGGGATGAGACCAGGTTAGAGTGGTTAGCATAATGGAGAAGGAAACAAAGTGATGGTCAGAAACATGGAGAGGGGTGGCAGAGTGGTTAGTTGTAGGGCAGGCTGTAGAAAAGAGGCTATTTCCTTAACTTGGTCTTTTTTTATACACAAAAGGTTAATGCAGAAACAACAGACACACTCAGAATACATAAATACAGCAATATTGCATAGTACCTGGTGGTAGTGTACTGTAACTTCACTCCTGTATCCATTAGTTCAGCCAGAATTGTTTTTAATTCCTCATCATTCCTCACAGTGAATTCCAGTTTGTGATTCAGGGGCATGCTACCAGCAGCCTGATTTAACACTGACACGCTGCCACTGCCTGAAAGAAACAAGTCAATGAAGTATGGTTAAATTATTCAATAAATATAGCAAGTCACCTTCAAATTTCCATATTTTTGTTCCCGATTTGCAAATTTGGAATCATAAATTATGATCATGCTAATCACTCTTCTCATAACATAACAAGTGCACAGTAAACCTGTCGTCCCCCACGCATGTGCATGTCGTTATCATGTAGCCTACAGTTGTTGACATCCGATCTATGTTGTGAATTATAATGATAACTACTTCCATTCAGTTGGGAGCGCATCCACTCTATTCACTCAAATAACGGAAATCAAACAAGCTTAACGTTTATTTTGGAACACGAGCTGGCTAGCATAACCAGTATGTTTGTATTTTTTACAACAAATTTAGTCATGACCATTTCTCTTGAACGTTTGTATCACAATATACCTGATGGCCACCCCCATTTAATTCATGAGCATATTAATGGTGGACAATTCTAGGGAAACCAGAACATCTTTGTCTTATATAACCATCACATTAACGTGTGTGTGAGAATAGATGGAGCTAACGTTACAGATTAGCCTGTTAACTAACTTACGACATTTATTCATTTAACGTTAGGTTGAATCTTTTAGACTGCAAATATTTCACTATCCATGACAATGAAATTTCAGTTACCAAATGAACATGTAATAAACATCAAATCCGATGGGAATATAAGGAGTTTGACCACCAAAAATTGGAACAATTGTGTGTTGGTATAACTGAAGAGACAAGATTAAAAGTTTATTAAGCTGGATATGTTGATGCCATCAAGCTCTTAAAAGAACTCCAGCACAGAAAAGAGAAAACAAGGAACAGAGAAACTTGGTTAAATTATAACGTTAGCTAGCTAATATAAAAAATCAGCTAACTTAGCTAGCTAACGTTACTGTAAATTAGTCGGTGTCCTGACGTATAACATTAACGTTATTAATGGCACACCGGGTCGTGTCTTATTAGCCAGCTACTGTAATAAATGTCACAGAATGAACAAAATAGCTATTTTATGTCAATTTACTTCAAGTGACAGCTTACCTGAAAACCAGTAACGTTGAAGAGTGAGCGCCTCTCCTCATTTATTCGTGCGAGTAAATCGCATTACACATCGGGGACATAACGAATAAGCGAGGCGAAAATGCGAAAAATTCGTCGGCGAATATTTCCCGTAAAAACCAGACACAACGAATTAAAAACCTGCAACGAAGCGAAAAAACGAAAAGCTCGCGTTCTTTTTCGCGGTTGAAAATCCCTGCGAATAAAAATGGATTTAGGCCGTGACACACTGGCCGCGATTTATTGTTCATAAAACAACTCCTGTATTGTTCATAAAATCTTGCACATCAAACGCGAAATGTCCTTTGCTAAAAAGCGGCATTTAATTTATTCGCAGCAAGTTCGTTTTTTGCGAGTTTTTGTTTGCGAAACTTTTTATCTATCCAATCATAACAAGTTTCCATGACTGACGTCACCGCACTGCCACAACAAACGACAACATCCAATATGGCGGACCAACTGATTTTATATGTGTCACAGTATAGCGTCGTCTTTGTTAAGAGACATAATAGTTACAAAGACAACGATTTGAAGGACAATTTGTGGAAAACCATAGCCGAGCAAATAGGTTTATAGCTAAATGGTTGCAATACGCACAACTTGCTATCTGATGAGCTCCCACAGGTTATTACCATTGGCTTAAAAGTTGTCTCCAGCTATTTTAGCCAGCTGTCGTTAGCTAACCTTTAGGTCTAACGTTAACGTTGATAGCAGTTCATGTGAAGAAAATAACAACCAGTAACGATTACACACAAACATAGCTACACGATACGTAGGCCTATTTATTTTTTGACTTTAGGCGAGTTCATGTAGGCTACGCTGTGTCGTTTGCCTTGGTGAAAACAAAGTTCCCCAAAAATCTTATTCCCACTCCTGTGTGGATTTCCTGATTACTGATAGCCAAGTTATATAAATAACGAGGAAAACAGACGAGGTCTGCCTGTAGCGATCGTTTTGGAGAGAACTCTTCAGACTTCATGAGTTGCTATACTGCATAGACTACGACACATTTATTTTAAAGATGTTTGCTGAAATGACGTAATGTATTGTTATGTTGTAGTTAACCCTTTATATTAGTGGAAGAGATCAAGAGGCAGTGGAGAAATCTCAGGGACACGTATGTCCGTAAAAGGAGGGAAGAGAAGGAGAGCATGTTGAAGACAAAACAAACTTTACATAAGTAAAAACGGACACATAATAAGCCTGGTTCAATATTTTGCCAATGTAATTTAAGCATGCTCTGTTTTTAACGTTCTGGTAAAGGCAAAAAAAAATACACTTCCGTTCCGTGATTGACCGTCTTCATCGCTCGACGAAGAGTAATCCATTTTTATTCGCAGGGATTTTCAACCGCGAAAAAGAATGCAAGCTGTTTGTTTTTTCGCATCGTTGCAGGTGTGTCAGGTTTTTACGCGAAATATTCGCCGACTAATTTTTTGCATTTTCGCCTCGCTTATTCGTTACGTCCCCGATGTGTAACGGCCTTTACTCTTCGTCGAGCGATGATGACCTGGTTATCCGTTCGGTCCATCACGGAATGCAAGTGTATTTTTTGCCTCTACAACATAGGTGTCAAACTCCCGGCCCGCGGGCCGAATCCGGCCCGCCACGTCATTTTATGTGGCCCGCGAGAACTTAATTATCTGACGCGGAATCCGGCCCGCCACGTCAATTTATGTGGCCCGCGAGAACTGAATTATCTGACGCGTGTATCTACGTGGCTGGTTAACGGGGATTTACTTTTACGATATAACAGACAAACGCAGACGCGGACGCACACCCGCGGTACATACGTTAAATAAAACGTTAAATGAAGTTTGTATAAAAAATTTAAAAAAAAGGTGATTGCAGGCTATTGTTCGGTTTATCTTGTTGCTATGACGGAACAGGATTTTTTAGTGATGAGAAAATATATTGATGATCTCACACATAGATTCTATTGTACATGGTGTCACGCATGGGTAGGTTATACGTGTAGTTGCAGGCGAGACTGGGTGGGGGGTCTCTAAATGGACTTGCTACGGGACAATAGTGACACTTAGAAACTCCATATTCGGCAGAGTTGTCACAAAACATGTACTAATACAGATAAAACACAGAGTTTGTTGCTTCCACTCATAGTTCGGTTGCAGGAAAAATTTATATGAGTTCAGCAAAATATTGGCACTGGCGCCATGGCCCTAGGGGTCTGCGTGAAGGGGTTAAACATTTAAACAGCTGAAATTCCACACTAAAAAGTGGATTGACACCCACTATCACAGATTGCTCTGAAATGTTTCCTGTAGTTATAAAAAGATAAGCATTTATGTGACATTATTTAGTAGAAATATAATTTTACCTGTGAGAAACAAGCTAATTGAGGTGCCCAAATTGAACATTTTATTTTGGCACGGTTCACATAATATTCTGTAAATAAAGCACTCAACATCCTATTTGTACCAAACTGCTTCCTGATAATGATTTAAGACATGAAGAATCCAAATAAATTGTCAAAATCCACCCATGCCCCCCCAAACCCAACCCAAATCTCATCACTACAAACAGTATAGAACATCAGTTCTCTATGTTTGATCAGTATTATGGAGTTATGGCTTGGAGTACTGCTTCGTCATACTATCTAATGTATTCTCAGTGAAAATTATAATGGTTATGTTCCCCTATACAGATCTGGGCAGTCCAACTAGAGGACTGATCACAAGCAGTCCTACTGGAGTGAGGAATATTTGTAAAAACAAAGAAAATTAAACCACCCTGGTACAAACGATTGGTAGCCCTTGTTTATGTTATCATTGGAAGGCAGTGCATCTTTTAAATTTTAATGTCCATCCTCTTACATACATCATCAATTTAACCCTACAACAAAGCTTATTCACCCTACCCTCCTAACTTTGAAAGACATGCATTTTATTTTCTTACCTACTCCTCCAATCAGCCAGTCATTGACCCCACCTTTCACACTGTCCAGGGCAGTATGGGGAGAGTATATTGCAATTCCTGCTTTGACTGCCCTGATAGCCAACTGCTGTTTCCAGTCCCTCTGAACCAACCGCTTGATTGGCCGAAACAGTGGTGGGTGATAGGAGACAATGAGGTCACAATTCATGGCCTCTGCTTCTTCCATAACAGGCACTGTCAAGTCATTAGTCAGTAAGACCATTTTAACAGGATGGATTTTGCTGGGCTCCACCAAGAGACCTACATTGTCCCATGGCTCTGCCAATGACAGGGGAGCCAAATGCTCAAGCACCTCTAAGACTTCTGATAAATCCATGGGTTTACAGGATTGACTTGACTGGAACAGAGAGACTGACTGGGAGCAAGAAAAACAAAGAGAAGGAGTGGGAAAAAACAAGTTTTTGCAAAATGATTGGGAAAAAATAAAACCTGAGGACAATGTTGAACAAATGTGGAATGAAGCATAAAAATTTGCATAAACTGATGGGGAGGAGAAGTGAGATCCAAGGGTCTTCTGATGTGACAAAAAAGAGTGAGATAATGTGGGAGGGCGTGTATTGAAAGAGACGGAGCAAGTGCTGTAGCAAGCCGATTTAAAGGGCAGTGTAAACGGTCTCAGAGATGCTTTCAGCCATCCAGAAAACATTAGTGTAGATATGTACCTGCAGGGAAAATAAATTCCATTTCAGCTTGTCATGTTTGACTCCCTACCTGGTTTACTTTTCGGACATAATTTAAATTCAGAGTAATTCAGTAACATTAATTTACTCTAGACTTACAGACAGATACCCATCTAAAGACATGAAGAATTGACTCATAACAACAGACTAAACCATTATACAAGTTAGCCAGAACTGACACCACATTCAAGCCACCGCTACAAGTAGATAATCGTAGCAAGCTGATGCTACCTATAACATAAAGATAAAACCAGACTATCCGGAATTCTGATCAAGCTCTGGTTAACCTCTTTGCAATACGTTATGAGTTAAGTGTCTTTTTGCTCCTTGTACATAATGTTTCAATAACTCGCAACTTCACAAAATAAAATTTGTTCGAAATTGAAAACACTTACTACACGTTGAAATGCACAGTCTTCTGCGAAGACACCAGACAACACGCGTATTTCCTCTATAAGACGGGCGTCGCGCCATACTTCTCTGTGATTGGTCGATTACAAATTAAATGCGTGCTTGCATTGGTTTGTTGAGCTTGTATCACTTTGACCGAGGCAAATGGTTCCACCTTCATAACGTGGTCACAAACGCTGGCCTCGCGTACTCTTGCCAGTTACGCAGAAGAACGTGGGCCTGGGTAAAAGCCGGAATGGAACGGCGGAAGAAAGCTCGGAATGGCCAATAGTGCTCTGTGCCAAAAACACTTCTGTTCAAATGCTTGCAGCACTCGCTGTGGAATGCGCATCAATACAATCTTAACAGTTTCTGAATGTGCATCATATGTACTTTCATTTGAGCATGGAATTTCCATGAAATATAAATTTGAAATATATGAGAAATTGATCAAAACTAATAGCATTAGCAGACATGTTTCAGAGCCCCTCATCACCCTTTCGGAATAAGACATCAAGATAAGGTTTTCACCTTTTGAGTGCAGATTTTTTTAATTTAAATGAGTATATTTAATCCTTGATGACTCAATTATAAGTTGATCAAAATTATATTTTAATGGAAAAAGCCTGTTGGGGAGGATATTAATATATTTGAATATCAAGCCCTAAAAATCACTTTCTGCATTTACACATCAAGGCATGATGTATACCAAATGAAAGCTCTGGATCTGCACTTCGAGGAACTGTACATGAGGTTATGAGTTCATGCGGAAATTGTGCATTATGTGGACTGCAATCAAAGCTGCCCATTACATCTACCATAAGTCAATTATCATTCAGAGCTTCTTATAACCCTAACAGAATCAAGATGAGGTTTTCACCTTTAGAAAGTGCAGAGCTCTCGGTTTAAGATGAGTATCTCCAGTTTTTGATGACTCAATGATAAGTTGATCAAAATCATGTTTTAATGACATCAGTCTGTTGGAATGAAATTGTGTCCCTCTCCTCTCCAAGCCCCAGAAATCACATTCTGCATTCAGACATCAAGGCATGGTGTATAAGTATACCACATGAAAGCCTGGGTCATACTGGACCATTTTTTCTTTCTAAATATCTGTAGATTGAAACTGGACTCACTATTAGAGCCAGTTAGACCCCAGAGTTTGTTTAGACTCTTTTTAAAAATAAATTTGTGCTGTTTAATTTGATGTGTAACACTTTGTGGGTAGTAAATAGGAACACAGTCTTTTGGGATTTGGAGTGGAATTAGGACACACACATCACCAAGTGAACATAAAAGTCTTCATTCAATAAATAATAAATACTTTCTGTACAAACCCATAACATAATATACATGTACACGAAGGGCAGATGAAGAGCTTTCATTTGGTATACGCCATGCCTTGATGTGTGAATGTGGAATATGATTTTTGGACACCATTTCATCTTAACAGACTGATGTCATTGAAAAGTGATTTTGATCAACTTATCATTGAGTCATCAAGAACTGGAGATACCCATCTTAAATGCAGAGCTCTGCACTTTCTAAAGGTGAAAATCTCATCTTGATGCCTTATTTTGCTAGGGTTATAAGAGGCTTTGAATGATAACTGACTTATGGTAGATGCAATGGTCACACATGATTGCAGTCCAAATAATTCACAATTTTATATGAACCCATATCATCATATACACTTACTCCAGAGCTTTTTTAAAATATACAACATGCCTTGATGTGTTAATGCGGAATAAGATTTTTGGGGCCTGATATTGAAATATATCTTTATCCTCTCCAACAGGCCTTTTCCATCAAAATATAATTTTAATCTACTTATAATTGAGTCATCAAAGATTGAATATACTCATTTTAAACAAACAACCTTTAAATGAAAGGATGATGAAGGGCTCTGAAATATGTTTGATAATGCTATTAGTTTTGATCACATTTTCAGATATTTCTAATTTATATTTTATGAAAATGTTATGCTCAAATGAAAGTACATATGATGACCATTCAGAAACTGTTAAAATTATATTGATGTGCATTCCACAGCAAGTGCCGCAGGCATTTGAACTGAGGTCCTTTTTGGCCAGAGCACTATTGGCCATTCCGAGCTTCCATCCACAGCTCCATTCCGGCTTTTACCCAGGCCCGAAGAACGTGCCCACATATTTCCGGGGAACTGATTCCGCTGTTGGATGTAGTGCTCGCGTTCTGTTCGGAGTCTTGGAACGGAATGGTACTTATTAAGGAATAGTGAGTATTAATTTAAATGTATTGTCTGTGGATTTTTTTTTAAATTATTGAAAATAGTGATATGTCAAATACAATTATGATTATGAAAAATTATATAACTAATGCGAGCAAGTCCTTCGTGTTCGATATTTATCTAGCTAGCTAGCTACTTGGCTACCTAGCTGCGGTAGCTATGCTGTCCACTTGGGGTGGTTGCGACTACTGTTAGCTAACGTTAATTCTAGCTAACTACCTGGCCAGCTATCAGCTTCTGTATATCAGACCTACTAATATTGTACTAGAGCTCTGCTTGCATGCTTGCTTGTTTTTTCCTTAGATTTTAATATCTAGGTAACGATAGCCAGTTGCATAACGTTAGCCAGTTGCTAGCCACAGAAGATTTCGATGAATACTGGGCGGCCAGCGAACGCTGGTAAGTTACGTTAGTTATGTTTTGTTTCGCCGTAATTCACATTCACAATGTGCTGGCCGTTTGGACATGTTGTAAGTTGGTTCGCTTGCTGGTTCGTTTCTACATAAACATAACTTGCATTCTTTCTCTCCAATAGCCAAGTGGTGTTGCCATGTTCTGTAGAAGAGGTAAGCAAAGTTAACAAGATACAGTATTATCTGATTGTAGCTATCGCAGTGTTCAATGTCTTTTTGTACAATAAATCAGTGCTAGAAAGCTGATTCCTGAACTCGGTTATCTTCAGTCCCCTTATCTATGTCAGCGGAAACTTATTTGATGTCATGTTTAATCATATACAGTTTTCTTTCTTCTTTTTATACCGAAATCAATCCCCTCTTTGTCCCCTAGTACCAAGTCGGCCAGTTGTTTTCTGTGGCTGAGGCCAGTAAGAACAATACTGGAGGTGGAGAGGGGATCGAGGTGCTCCGAAATGAGCCATACGAGAAGGAAGGGGAGAAGGGCCAGTACACCCACAAGATCTATCACATACACAGGTCGGACTGCTTATGGAGACTCACATACACAACACACACACGCATTCATATGGTAGAACTTATTTGGAAATGGCACATCTGAGATGAGAGCTGTGTTAGGACAGCAGTTAGAGGGTTTAAAGGTCAAAGTTTACTAGGTGACATGCTGTTTCTCCTGTAAAGAGGAATGTATGATATTCAAATGGACTCAGTAAAGCCAAGCGGAGTTCTTTTTGTTCAGTGAGTCAGATGGATACATGGGTTTGTCCTAAATATTAGGGCTTAGATATAACCTTGGATGTCTTTTTTTAACAGAAATAGGCAGGGAATGGTAATATCACAGAAGGGACCAGCTATCTTATGGACAATGAGTAACATAATTTTAGACATACAAATTGAAAGGGCTCACTACTGATCTTAGTGATTTATTTGCATCATAGTAGAGTTTAGTCTTCAGCTATTATAAACTGAAGCACATTATAAATGAAATTTGCATTTTCACCTCTCCTCTCATTCTGTTACAGTAAAGTCCCCAGTTTTATCCAGATGTTTGCCCCAGAAGGTGCCTTGGTTTTCCATGAGAAGGCTTGGAATGCCTATCCTTACTGTCGCACAGGTCAGTATAGTATACTGTGTGCTCTCTTTCTCTCTCCGAGTTTGCCTGTTCCCAATGGCACAATTGCTTGTGCTTCTATTTTAAGTGTTCCATTATTTGTCATGAAAACAACACTGTACTATCACACCATGCCCTTAAGTCAACTGTTCATTCTAATTATAACATAAATATGAAGAGTATTTGAACATACTGTTTTATACACAATTTGAACACAACCCACCTAATATTGCTTAGATCTCAGTACTGACAGGCATATTTTTGTTTACTGTACTCTACAACATGAAACAACATATGTTCATTTCAGGTAATATGCATGCATCTTTGTCCCCCCCCCCCCCCCATACAAAGGCATTTGTTGGGACCCACTTATTACTTTTTCAGCTAAACCAGCTTGTTGACAGAGTAAAAATAAGCACTTGGATTATTATTATTTTTTTAAACTAGAAGTTTGTAAAGTTGGAAGGTTGAAGAGGAAGCAGTTATGTATGTTAACTGGGTTTTTGCTATGGAAAATTATAATGTTATTGCAGCTTTCACACTTTTAAAAGTTGATATACCAGTAAAAAAATTTAAATATGTTGACTGAATGTATTGCATCTTAGTAACTGTTATCATGTTTTTAACCTCCCTTCCTCATGGTTGTGCTCGATTGAGGACTACACAGTTGTGACGGTGAGTGTGTTCTCGTACTACAATGCCTTAATAATTGGGCCCAGAGAAAATCTTGGGTCGTCCTCTAGCATGCATTTCAGTCTTATGCACGTATGGGTGCATAAGCCTATATTTCAAGCCACTTGTCAAACAGTTATTCAATTAAGTTGTGGCAGAAACCGTCAAATGTGTTCCAAATGGTACTCTGGAGCAGAATGCCAAGTTTCCCTTCTGGTTTTGCATGGCTCAGGAGGCAGTTTAATCAGGAGAGAACAACCATCCAGAGCGAATGAGTCGTTCTGTACACATCATTTACTTGCTTGAACAGTGTTTTAAGTTTACCACATGCTTGCAAAAAATATACAGATTTTTGGGTGATCCACTTTTCCTAGAGGAATATTTTCATGGACCAATGCCGCAGTTGAAACCTAAATCAAATCATGCTGCCTTTCACTGCTCTGCTGTCTCTTATACTTTTTGACAGCCCCTTTACCTCTTGCTCATGGCTATCTCCATGTTGTTTTTTGTGCTTTGTATCTCTAAATGCAGGTCTGTTCAAAGGGTAACAAAGCACTTAAACCACTTATTTTAGATGAGAACTGATACATTTGTTTTTTTCTAAGTATTACTGATTGATCCTGGTCCAAATCTTGGCAAATTACTGCAATCAGCGCAAAAAAACATAAACTTTAAGAATCTGGCTCAAAAGTGTCTCTAGTCGTAAAACGTTAGTTACTGCACGTTCAATATGTGATTGGTCAGAAATGTCCTCCTGTGACACATTCCTCTCGGTGAGGAAATAGGAACCTGTACAGCTACGCCCACCGATAGTTCAGTGGCTACGCCCTGAAATTTTGGAGCGAGGGCGTCCTACGCCGCAGCTACAAAAGCGAATCTCAGCGGTTGATCTGCGTGGAGACTGGAGAATCAGGAGATCGAGCGAGCGAGTGATATAGCTAGCCTACAGTTGAGCTTTTTTTTTGAATATTCTAGTTCTAGTAGCCGATTTATTTTTGGTATATATTTTTTTATAGCTAGCTTGATAGTTCTTTGTTTTTTGATAATTTGTTTTTCAGTCTAGCTTAGCAAGTAGCTAGCTAGTTTATTTTTATAAATACATAGGCTACTTTATTAAAAATAATTATATAGTATAAAGCATATGAAAACTGCATATCTGACAGGGACGTGGAGAGCTACTCTCTGCGTTGCATGCAAGGTGTGGATATTTCCTGTATTTTTATGTTAAAACAAAACTAATTTTTATGTTCTGACAAGGTAAGTAAAGTATCAATTGTTTACTTTGTTCACACTGTGCCATTGCTGGCCTGTTTATGTTGAATATCTTTTGTAAACAAGTTATTACTCACACTGCACGACACCGTTCAGTGTGAGCTGCGGTGCTCGCTGTGGATGAGAGCAGTTATTTACATTTTGTTGGTTAATTAAGTCACTTTTTAAAAAATATTGTTGAATTTATGTTTTAGGGTATATTATTGCTAATTATATGTGGTCTTTCCTGCAGAAAGGGGGGATTTGGGTTAAATAGTTGAGCCGGGAGTTGTAGTGGCCTATAGCCTATGCATGCTACACGTTTACCTTTGCAATGTACGTCCCTACAACAGACATTCTCTCTTGGGCCTCGTACACACTGGGGTTTTAGTTTCTAAAACGTTTTAGTTTTGAGGTTTTCACTACCTTGACCTGTAGTACACATTACTTGCAGGCATTCTGTGGTTTTAGAATTCTCCGCGATTTTTTTTTCCTCCTTGACAATATATTTGATATTTTGCGTTTGGTAATCCCATATCGACAAAAACAACACACATTTGATCATTTGCCGATCAAGTGGTGTAAATGTGTCCTTCCAATTCCAAAATGAACCCACGTCAATCAGTCATAAATAAGATATAAATATAATATAATAATAATAAAATAAAATAAAATGTAAATAAAAATAAATTTGTGAAGATGTTGAAAATTGAATTAATTCTTCAATTCGCACCAATGGAACTGTAGGCTACGTTATTTTTGACGCAAGCAAAATGATTCTAAAGGTAGGTTTCGACAACCGATCCTGTACACACTGACGGCTAAAATGGTAAAAAGGAGTAGCCTACATGGCGTGGGTAACTTTGGACAGCGTGTGATTTTCTGTTTGCTGGCCGCATCATTATAAGCTCAAACGGGGGCTTGGCAACAGCTTGAGCTACCGTGTTTTGTGTGTATGAGTGACGGGTAGCAAGAGAGAGAAACAAAGCAGCCGCTGTGAGTGCTGTCCAGAGTAGAAATGAGCTTTTGGCTACTAGTGGAAAAAAAATTGCTGGGGCATGGTTTGATACCTGGAGCTCAGCCTCTATATTATTACCTTATCACGCCCAGATTTAGACATTTTTCTAATTTAGAAAGGGGGCGGGGTCTAGCTAAACCACCGTATTTTGTTACCCTTTAATCTTTGTCATATGGTCTATGAGAAGCAGCAGGATGTGAACATAAATTAAGTTTGTTGGTATGCAATGTACTGTTACGTCCCTATGCTGCCTCACGAGGGCGCCCTTCTGATTGTTTCGTGTGCTAACTCGTTTCGAGTCTTGATTAGAAATTACCTGACACTTGTTGTGGATTTCCTGAGAGCATACAGTGAGCACCATAATTCAATGGACAGTAACACATTTTCTGAGGGTATTTTCATCCATATCGGATGAACCGTTTAGAAATTATAAAACCTTTTGTACATAGTCCCCCCATTTTTGGGAATCAAAAAATATTGGACAGTTTAACATAATGTAGAATAAAGTATACATGGTTAGTGAAATGGCTGTAAGTCATCAAGGGTCTGAGGTATCAAATGAGCCTCAAACCATCACTCTGCTGCCAGATATGCAGTTGTACTTTTTACTTCCGGTTTACTTCCTTAAATTGTCAGATGACTGCAAAGTTCTCAGTACATTGTATAATTAGTCATCTGTCTTTGCTTATTACCAATTTATTGCTGAACTCGATGCCAGATGGTCACACACAAGATTTTTTCCAGTACCTATTTGTGCATTTTTATTTCTGTGTAATGGTGATGAATAATTCCAATAATTTAGTGGATGGTCTTATTTTATTTGAATTTTTTTACAGAATGAATACATGAAGGATGACTTTTTCATTAAGATTGAAACATGGCACAAACCTGACATGGGAACCACTGACAATGTGAGTGCCGGCAACGACAACTGCTCTCCGCATCTGTGTACAGTCCACTTCTCTGTATGCAGCTTTACTCAAGATGGAGGTGAACACAGCGGATGCAGTACTGAACCCTGTTTCCTTTAATTACAGCCGCATGGTTTGCCCCCTGAAGAGTGGGAGGAGACCGAGGTGGTTCCAATTGACGTTGCAGATCGGTCTCAAGTCGATGATGCTGTAAGTTCATAGATCGCTTGAGACCCTGTGCTATGTAAGGTCCAAATGATCAAGCACAGCTTTAAAGCAGAGATATTTTAAAAAATGTGTGTGGGAATATGGTATTTATTCTTAATATTTCTTAGGGGAGGGGAATTAATTTCTTGCACCATGAAAAAGACTAAAATGGTATATGTGCTGACCTGTAAATCCAGTGATCAGTTATGCCAGTGTTATGGTGCAATTCAGACTTGGAATTTAAGTGGCGTTTGTGTGAACCTGCGGTGAATTTGGGTACTTTCCAAATCTCACAGGACTACAAGGTAGAGGAAGATCCTGCAGTTTTCCACTCTGAGAAAACAGGGAGAGGACCACTGGGACCTGGCTGGAAGGTAGTTATCTCCCTGTGTCAGTGCTACTGTACTGTGTACTCATGTACGTTTGTGTTCAATGATAAAAATCAAGTAACCTTCTCTACCTGTTTTACCTAGTAGCAACCTGTTACTACTTCACTACTACTCTCTCTCTCTCACTCTAGATGAAGCTCCATAACAGTAAATGCCCCTACATGACGGCCTATAAATTGGTCACTGTTCATTTCCGCTGGTGGGGCCTGCAGGGGAGAGTGGAAAAATTAATTCACAAGGTGATAAATTGGAAAATGTGTGCCCATGTGTATATGTATACATTTGAAGTGGTATATGAATCTAGTCTTACCCCCACAATTCCCATAGAGATCCATTCAAATGCAGAGAGGTTATAGTATCGCTTGTAACAGTACCTGAAAATAAGATCGAGAGTCATTTGATGTTGATGGGTCACAGACTTAAGGAAGTAACGGCCTGCAAAGGATATGCGACCAAATATGAAATATGATACTTTAAAATTATATTAAAGCAAAGGGTTGAATACTTATGCACATGAGAGATTTCAGTTTTTGGTTTTTAATACATTTACAAAATTTTCTAAAATGGATAAAAGTTTTCACTTTGTCATGAGTTATTGAGTGTAGATTGGTGGGCAAAAATGACAATTTTATCCATTTAAAATTAAATCTACAACACAATAAAGTGTGCAAAAAGTGAAGGGGCTTGAATAATTTTGAGTGCAACTGTATATATATATAGTTATTATTATTTAAAAATCTATTGATGTAGTTTCTGGTTCTTGTGGCTTAGTAGTTTTCTTGATGTTGGAAAAAAATACAGTGGTAACCAATTCATACATCAAATATAGAAAAGGGTTCAGGGAAATTTGTTGACGCAATCAGATAAATGCAAAAATCATGGAGCAGTTTTGTGGATATTAAGCTATTGGCTCACTAGTTGGCCAACTTTTTAGTGATTTTATTTCTCCTTGCAACAAAAAACGCATATACGGGTAGAGAATTAATAGAAGGTTAGGCTGTTCTAGAACAGGAGAAGGTTGGGTAAAATTAAGTGATCCTCTCTGTAAATTGCACATAAATGTTCATATGGAAAATTAATTAAAACCATATAAAATGCCTTTATTGAGGGCATATAAATGAAATAATATAGTATATGTATTACACAAAGGAACTCGACACCATTGTCTATAGTTTTAATTTTAAAAGACATACAAGTACTGACACAAGTATTGAATTATCTGCAATGGTTAAAATGCATTGCTTTAATTGGAAATCAAGTTCACACATGGTTGTTAAAAAAAAATAAAAAATGCAAAAGGGGGAAATTGCATATACATTCTACATATACATATGAAGATCAAAAATTGCATTCCATTCTAATTTTGTTTGTTTAAAGAACGTGTTCCTTGTAGGCTGTTTTGGAGAGTCATCGTTAACCAAGTAAAGAAACCTATTTTAGGAAGGTCAACCAAAAAATTTCAAGCTTGTATTTGGTCATATGGGCTCAGCTGAACTGTTGTGGTGTAGGCTGGTTTGGAATGGCTAGTGGCTAAGGTCAAAGTTTTGTAGTTTTTATTAGTCATTTATACAATTTCATTTTTTTAGACTGAAAGGTTGTGACAAAGTGTTAAAAATGACATTGTCTGGGGGGGAGGGGGTCATGCCTGTAAAATGAACTAACTTCATTTCTGTTTTCTCACCTCCTCGTGTGGTGTTAGTTTCAGGCTCTAGTTTTTTAAGTTAACACCCCTCCGTCTCTCCTCTTATGGTATTGTCCCTGTGCTTACCCCCCCTCCCGTTTGAGTAGCAGGAGAAGAGGCTATTCACAAACTTTCACAGGCAGCTGTTTTGTTGGCTGGACCGCTGGGTCGATCTGTCCATGGATGACATTCGGAGAATGGAGGAAGAGACACAGAGGGAGCTGGACAAGGTGTATATCCAATTAATGGCATTACTCTTTGTTGGCAGTATCTTGCATTGTCTGTGTTAAAAGGGTTTATATGCATTTTTTTTGTTGTGGTGTCAGTAGAAAAATTGGTCTAACACTTCTTTCCCCCGATAGATGCGTTGTGAGGGTTCTGTCAGAGGGATGAAAGCAGGGGAAGACTAGAGGGAGATGGAGTGGAACAAGATGTCTGATCAACAGTTAATTTTTACCTCCCACATGCACCCATACTATTTTATTCTGCATCCCTATCAGAATGTTGGAACACCACTAAACCCTTCCAAAGAGGAAGTCATACCCAAAACAGGAGGTTTCTATCCCTGTACACAAGTGTCTGTATGGATGTACATACGCGTGAATGCATACCGTGGTTTTTCAGTCCGTGTTTTTAACCAATCACTTGCTGCCAAATTATTGGGATTTTAAACATTGCCATTTCAATTGTTTTTATTTTTATTATTGCTGTTTTACTTTTTAGTTGTTTAAACTATCAATTATTACTGTACTATGAAGTGTCACTGGTTCTCTCAGCCAAACCCTTCAATTGAAAATATTTAATTTACCCATCATTTTAGTGATGGGTAAATGAACACTGAAGGCATCATCACTTGGTTTCACTTTTAAAATGAAGATAATAAAGGATGACCATTATTGGTCCTTTCCTCTATGGATACATGCACACATTATCCTATAGCTACCTTTACCAGTGTCCTTGAACAGAAATTCATCCTTTAAACATTTGTTTTTTTTAAAGTGAAAATTCACTGGCTGAATTAAGCTGCTTAATATCTGGATCTCCAATGGATGGGTTTGCTATAGAGACTTTTTCTGAAAGAATGTTTGATGGAAAATAAACACCAACTCCATCATGGAAAGTGGTATATTTCTGTCTCCGGTCACTTCTAAAACTATACATCCGAACACATAAATTAGTGAAAAATGTGCACTCTGCACTGCTTTTCTTCCTCTATTAAGTGCTCTTAATTTGCGACGGCCAAGGATATGCTTCCATCTAGCTTGCTGGGAAAGCTACAGGAATGTAGCGGTTCCAACATTGCTCCGCAATCACCAGGGAATAACGCCATACAAACTAATACAGGACATGGATTAGAATTTGAGGCTACTGATATAAATGCATACATTTAAATGGCCACCAAATAGTGTTAAACTTAAACCCAGTTATCACTCAACTGCTATATCATTTGTCAGAAGCAGTGTACAATTCCAAGTAAAAATTAAATGAAGTTCCAACAACTTATGAATCAAATAGTACATATGTGGCTGACTAACATCCCAACATTTTCATCTGTGTTTACAGTTGCAGTAATTGGTTGTACAATAAATAACTACAAAATACAAAAAACTTTTTATTTTCACAGATCAATAACAAAAGGCAACAACAAATCCTACAGAGATTGGTCAGAGGAGAGAATCAACAAAACACTGTTCCCATATCGAATAGTTTTCTTACCTAAAATTCACTAACAAAGGCCAGAGGTAATCAGCAGTCTTGTGCTTCTGTCCTCTGCAGTGTTAGTCTGATAACTGCTACTCTGATACATTAATACCAGTTCTGTCAAATGGCCAAGATGGAAATGAAAGCTTGACCAAACTGAAAATGACTCATTTTCTTTGCCACAAATAAAAATGAGATATAAAATAAACTTAGAAAAAAGTCAAATAAAATCATATTGCAAGTGTAAAATGGCCTCCTACCTCACACAGCCCTCTGCAGTCACTTAATTGTGTCTTAAATCTCATGACGTTCGCCCCCATCACAACACCCACCACTCCTTAATATATAGGGGTATCGTTTAAAAAGACTGAAGCTGCAGAGTATTGGAGAAGTGTATACCAAGGCTCACACTGCCAGTGTGGATGACTTCACAACAGTAGCTCAGAGAGCAGTGCAGTGCACAAGTCGGAGAAAAATATAAGGCATGTGAGAGAAAGGTAGACCAGAAGGGATACTACATGTTTTCAAGGGAAAGAAAGAGAAAATAGACTAGGGTGGCACTGGACAAGGTGGAAAAAAAAGTGAGAAAATAAGAATGAGAGAATATGTGACCATGTAAAGGGTGATCATTTCCCTTCCTAGCAGTCATCACAGGAAGTAATCAGCCACTGGCTTTTTGGAGGGGATTCCTCTGGTTTCCTGTGGGGCTGCTTCAAATATGATGAACTCCTTCTGCAGGTGTTCATCCAGCTCCAATATTGCCGCCACATTTCCACACCTGAGAAAGAGTTTAAATCATTAAAACATATGTACAGGAAAGAAAACACAATATGTACACACAAAAGGTTGAAGCAGCACACAGTGAGAACAGAGGCACCACATTTAGGAAACTGTACCTATAGCAGTAGTTTGGTGCTGACCACACAGTCAATACAGTTTCGTTGAAATGCCACTTGTAGCCTTCCATGACAAGCTGGTGGGCTCGACAGATCATGTCAATGTCATTAGCTGCATTGAACTGGGCCACAACATCACTGCCAAATAGGTACCCCGCCCCCCTGGGACTCACACCCCATCCTGTTGTGTCTGAAAGACAGGGAGAGAAAGGCACTGGAAGGGCTGATACACTACATACAAATTAACTGAAGCTGTATCAGTCATTGCAGGACAAAGATCAACACACAGTTCAATTTGTTTTTGCCATCGAGGGGTTTGGACTCACCCTCTGGGTCAGACCACAGTAAATCGCACATGGGCCCGTCATGTGGAACCTCCTGCTTCCTGTCGATAGTTCTGATCTGGTCCAGAGTTTGGATTGAGGGAGATAGACCACCATGCACACAGAATATCTGTGGAAAAATTTATGTGGATTTAATTTTCTCTATAAACTACAATTTCATGTATTGACACTGAAATTATCAGACATTATCAAACTCAGACATCGATTTCAGTTCAGTGTGTGTGTGTGTGTGTGCGTGTGTGAATGGAGAAAGAACCAGAGACACAAACCTTCCCATCAATGATCGCTGAGAGGGACAGGTAATCAAAGATCTCGGTGCAGTATCTCCACACAGTCACAGAGCCGTACTTCCTCAAACACTCATCATAAAATCCATACACCTGTGTGATTTGCCGAGACTCATGGTTCCCTCGAATCAGCGTGATTCTATCTGGGTAACGCACCTGGAGATTGATAGGGAAAGAGAGATTTTATGACAACAGGAAAACCTGAAGGTGCCTGTTAAGGCACTTGCCTTCCAGCATACTAGCTCCTAACAGCTTGTGCTTATGTAGCGACTGACTGGAATCAAAGAGCATTTGTGTTTGTGATTACCGGTCTAGTAGATGGTGTAGTCACCTAGCCGGAAGTTTAATTAACACAGGGTGCGGAGGAAAGTGCTAAAAGTACTAGTCCAGGATCAGCTTTTACATACAAGGCCAAAAACATCAAATAAAACACTAAAATACGTAATAAAGAACTATACTTTGGCCATCTTCCACTCAGAAGCAGACAGCAACTGTTCCACAGAGCATACAAGACACCCCATTGCATAAAAACACCTCCAGAAATGCATGAGACAGAATGTATCTTAGCTCTGGATAAGAGAACCTGCTAAATGGCTGTAATCTAATATAAAGTAATGTCTGAGCTCCGCAAATTATGAAACAAAACTAGTCCCTGCCTTTCAGTACAATGGTCCTGAAAGGATGGAGACATCATAGAGCATGATTTTAACAAGACAGGATTGTTTTATTAATTGCGCGTAGCGCAAGCAGGGGGTATTGTTTTTGCTCCCGTCTGTGTGTTTGTGTCCCTATCATCCATAACTCTACCAATCCTACTCCGATTGTGATGAAACTTTGTGGAAATGTTGACTGTTGGGCAATGACCTGAATCTTGTTCTGTGGCATGAAATGCATTTTGTGAACAAAGGTTAACATGTTCCATTTGGCACCACAACATCTAAACTGAGCAGATGTGTTTGTAAAGGTACCTTCAGTGCAAGCAGCAATAGGAAAGTCTCCACACTGTAGAATCCTCTATCCACAAAGTCGCCCATGAAGAGGTAATTTGTCTCTGGGACATCACCTCCTACCTGCAGGTATCATCACACTTTAAATCTGTCATCACCTCCTACCTGCAGGTATCATCACACTTTAAATCTGTGTGCTTACTTGAGACAGGCATGTGAAGTGTTCTTGTTGCTTTTGTAAGTGTGTTTTGAAATTGAACTACAATAGGGTTTTACAGAATCCAATCTTAAGTTTAATTGTTTAAAAGTTATAGAGAATTTACCCTGCAATATTCCACAGCCTGTACATAGCTGATACAGGAGCCAATAACATATGTAGATATTCCACATTGAAACATTTGTATTGCACGGTATTTGAAGATTGAAGTGCGGCACAACTGAGCACATATTTTTAAATATATGCAAGACTCGTTTCACTTTCTTCATGCTGCCATATTCTAGGTTATAGCAGACGTAGAAAACTATTCACCTTTAACAAATGCTTGAAAATCACTTTAATTCTTGTGAAAAAAAACAATGATTTTGCATACAACTAAACTTAATTTGGAGAAGGAGGAATTGGACACTACTTACTCTGAACAATTCTTTGAGGTCATAAAACTGCCCGTGGATATCACCACAAACCTGAAAGGCAGGAGGTAAAAAAATCATATTGCTTTTAATTTGTGTTACAAAGACCAATTCAGAGACCAATTCAGTTGTTACTCACAGTGACTGGGGAATCCACCCTCTGAACATTGCTCTCTTCTACCAAAATCTCCCTAGATAAAACAAACATTAGTTTGCTCATCACATAAACCCAGGCAACAAGACAACATAAAGTTGGTAAGACACTTTATAAAAATACATGGAATTCATTCATTACAATTGTAACGGAACTAATCAATTGATAGTATTACATTTGCACATACAATACATTGTATTAATATATCAACGAAGATTAGAATTTGAACAACAGAATATTTGATTGTTCATGTACAACCCAAGTTAATTTTGGTGCAATGTGATAACGGAGATTTGAGATTACTTGACATGTAAAGGCCAGTTTATGGTCCAGAAAGTGTCACTGGTTGCATTTGGTTTATACTTCTGGTCATACTTCTCTGCACTGTGACCGCTGCGATGGTCTCTGAGGATCTCGGTCGGACATAAAATACATTGAACATTGACCCTGTCGGTGCCTTCGTTGTTATAGTAACGTTTGTCTCGGACAGCGGACCCTTCAGCTTGAGCTCTCAGCTAATGTGCTAACCAGCGCCTTACAAGTTAACTGTTACAATGGATGCCAATAGACTGTTTATTTAAAATAAAAAAAAGTGCAGTCAAGGGGTACCCACGTATACAGCGCACTCCAAAAGTGTTAGGACAGTGACACATTTTTTGTTGTTTTGGCTCAGTATTCCAGCAAATTGGATTTGAAATGGAACAGTGACTATGTGGTTCAAGTGCAGACTTTCAGCTTTCATTTGAGGATTTTTACATCCATATCGGGTGAACCGTGTAGCAATTTTTACGCATTGTCTATCCCCCCCTCCCCTATTTTAGGGCACCAAAAGTAATTAACATAAATTTAAATAAAGTCATCATATTTTATATTTGGTCCATATCCGTTGCATGCGATGACTTCCTGATGTCTGTGACCCAACAACATCAAAAGACTCTTGATATCTTTTTTCAGGTACTCTTACAAGCAGTATTATAACCTCTGCATTTGAATGGAGAATTGGGGAGTGGGACTAGATTAAGCTGTAAATTACAAGGGAATAGTATGTAACACATGGTTGGCTAAATGGCTGTAAATCATCAAGGGTCTGAGGTACAAACGAGCCTCAAGCCATCACTCTGCTGCCAGATATGCAAGGATAAATTTAAAAGTAGTTTCTCCTGACTTATTTTTCCATAGAGTTCAATAAGAAAATGAGACGGGAGAAACAACCCTTAAAGTGATCCATTCATATCTACTGCAACGAGCGACAGTACCTGGTTAAATACGCTCAGTGGCATTCTGATACATAGCGAGTGAAATCATTCACATCCTTGAACCTCGTTTCTCTAACTAGAGAATTGTACTTGTAGCCATTTACATCTCTGACATATGCCCACCGTGTTTGCTTTCTTCTTTTGAGGAATAAGACATAATGACATGTACTAAAGCGGCTTCTTCCTCCATTGTCCTCCGAGTGTCAGCTGTAGCTGGAATGTTTCTGGAGTGCATTTATACTTTTTGCAAACAACAACGACCAGGGTATTTTCAATCGAAATAGAACATTCAGGAACATTAGCGGTGTAACGGCTTCTAGCTTTAACCACGCACGTGCAGAACTTTTTTTGTGTGCGGAACTTAAACTCCGAGTTTAAGACATAACTTTCGCAAAGAGCCAGATGTTTTAGTTCAGCCCATGAGCACAGCAACTGAATTAATGCTACATTCGCGAATGCAGTGATGTCGGTAATGACACGGAAACGACGCGCTTCCCACATCCGACCTCCGACCATAAACGAATGCAGGGTTAGCACAGCCCAGCCTCGTCAGTATGGCTGGTAAACTGGTCAAAGGAAAAACAGAGTGGAGTGCAAACCCAGCTCCCCATGGCATTTAAGCTGCCTCCACTAATTCAGACCGGGGAAAAGCAATAACAAACGCCATCGCTTTTAAGAAAGAAAAATATGTGTGTGTCTTTGTTCAGGAAATCATGGCCAATTAGCCACTGTTTACAAGTTTATAACTTCATAATAAATGAAAAGCAATTTAATGTTTTGCATTTCTTTTCCCCCCGCTGTACCGAAAACATACCGAACCGTGACTTCAAAACCAAGGTACGTACCATTACACCCCTAATGAACATTCTGCGATTTCATTCGAACAACACTCGGTCGCTATACCATAAACTGGCCTTAACATATCAGGACAAACATAAAATATCTACAGGTACAAAGTTTGCATTCAAACGTATCAGATGCACCAGGTCAATTACATCATTACAACGTATTACCATTGCATGCTACCGTCTTAATGAGCTACGCTTTAATGTTACTATGAAAAAAATATTTTTTGCATTACCTGGCTTTGGCACAAAGAGCTTTGACCTCATTCTCCTTAATGAGTTCACACCTCCTCAACTGGTCAATCTGTCTGTCCAGGTCACTTATGTCACCCATAGTCACTGGCAGACAGACAGTACACCTCACACACTTCCGTCTCTACAATTCACCAATGCACACGGACAAGCACAGTCGCACCAGCACATGCATATGAGCACGAGTATGCAGTTGCACACACATACACACACACCAACACGCTCTCACTTACACACCAAGAAATGGGTATTCTGGAGAGAAAAGGAAATAAGAATGGATGGCTCACTGTGGTAGAGCTAACCTGTACAGAGAGAACATTTAAAAGACATTTAATACACAATGCCATTGTCTAGTGTTAAACTACACTCAGTGGCCACTTTATTAGGTACACCTTGTCAATGAGAGCTCAGAGGCCAGAATCGTGCAAGCTAACAGAAAGGCCACAAATGCTCAAATAACAGCTGTTTACAACAGTGGTGTGCAGATGGGCATCCCTGAATACACAACACGTCAAATCTTGAAGTGAATAAGCTACATCAGCAGAAGACCATGCCAGGTTCTACTCCTGTCACCTAAGAACAGGAAGATGATGAAGCTAGTGGGCACATGATCACAAAAACTGGATGATAAGATTAGAAAAATGTTGCCTGGTCTGACAAATGTCAATTTCTGCCGCGACATGCAGATGTTAGGGTCAGAATTTGATGAAAACAGCACAAATCCATGGATCCATCTTGCCTTGTGTCAACAATGCAGGGTGGTGGACTGGTGGTGGTTGTATAATGGGGTGGGGAATATTTTCTTGGCACACATTAAGCCCCTTAATACGAATTTGGCATAATTTGAATTCCACAGCATACCTAAGCATCGTTTCTGACCATGTGCATCCCTTTATAGCCACGGATATGCATCCCTTTATATGCCCCTTTTCAAATGTATACTTCTAGCAGGATAATGTGCCATGTCTCAAAGCACACATCACCTTAAACTGGTTCCATGAACATTGACTGCAGTTTACTCCAATGGCCTGCACAATCCCCAGCTCTCATCGCAATCCAGTAGTGCAGCTTTGGGATGAGGTGGAATTGGTCGAAAATCGGCAGGAATGGCATGACACTATCGAGTAAGCATGGATCAAAATCCCATAGGAATGTTTCCAACACCTTGTTAAATCCATACCGGGAATAATTCAATCTGTTCTGGTGGCAAAAGGGGGTCCTACCCAGTACTAGACAGGTGCGCCTAATAGTGTCCACTGAGTGTATATTATCAGTTTACTACATGTGTCCTGCAATTGAGTACAGTACATTTATATTAAGTAATGATGGCAATGATTACCAAGTAAGAGCCAACACTCATTATAGCAAGAATAGCCTTTAACAGTAGCCTGTTATACCAAGAATCAATGCATTTAGTTCCATTGTGGCTAGTTAATCCACTGAATCAAGAAACACCAAGTTAACTTATCTTGATAAAGGCAAGCTGGTACAAGACTGCCTAGCTAAAACAACAACAGCAGCTCAAACTGACTAACTACTGCGTAAGCTAAAAAAAACGTCAGCGTCACCAAACTAGCGGTTGTGCGACTGAACATTTAAACTACTTAACTGTACTGCTGTGCAACAATTCACACGACAGCCATTTAACGTTAGGCCCAGCATTTGCTAGCCAGACTGCAATCCGCCTCAACTAACGTTACTGTACGCATTTAGCTATCCAAAGGAACGCGTTAACCAGCTAACGTTAAGTTAGCCAACACAAATGCGCTAGAACCGTGTCATGCCCAAGAACAAAGCAGCGACGTTTGCTACGTAACACTAACATAACTCAATCAAATTACATGGGATCATGTCTGACCAGTTTATAACCAATGTTAACTAACGTTAGAATTGTCGACGTCTAAGCTAGGCTAGCACTAACAGCAAGCTAACCTCGTTAGCTAGCTCCGCGCGTTCAACCCGGCTTTTTGCGTAAAGGCAATGTCGCGAACTAATCTCAAATCGACTAATGAAATAACGTTAAATGTATTTAATGACATGCATAGACTGGCCTTACTTAAGCATATAACATTACACAACAATCTTATTAATAAACTGAAAAAGGCCGGGTGATCCAATGCAATGCCCATGCGAGCAGGAAGATGTGAGGAATTCAGTTTGTAAGAACTGTTCCAAGATAGTCAGAAACCGACTTTCATCGACAAACAAGACCTATTTTATAGTATCTCATAAAGAGAGCTGTTCGTAACTATATCGCACAGATATAAAGAAAATATCACATCATCATCAGGAAAGCTTCATTATCTTCTATTAGCTCGATAGATTAACTAGGTTAGCTAACGTTAGCTAACAAAGTGGCATGAACTAACGTGAACATTATCCAATGGAGGTAGATAACGTTAGCTAACGTTCGCTAAATTATGTCGAAAGGCCCAGGGCTACCTAAGTTAGTTCCTAGCAATCACTACGTAAAACGCAATCTTCAATGGCTGTGTTGCTCACCTATGTTGAAATGTCAATAGTCATAATCACCTAAAGGTCGCAATAATCCAAAATCCAGTTGTAATAAAACGCGGTGGTTTTGTAGCTAACTTAGGTAGCGACTTTTCTCCGTGTTCTGTTCACCGTTTCGCTGTATCTGCTAGCGGCCCTCTCGTTTCAACCAGGCTGTCCAAGCAGGGATTGACATTCTCCCTGAAGCTCCAGCTCCATTGGTCACACGAGGTATTGCAGCCCGATGTTGCAGCCTCTGGAACAAAAAAGCAAACTTCCCCAATTAAAATTGAAATTACCCAGGCCAAATTATATTATTTTGGACAGTTTTTTTAAATCCTAAAAAATTTTCACACCAAACTAATTAATCTCCAAGGACCATTTTTTCCCTGAGCCCCACAGAAGAAGATATAAGTTTTTTTTTTTTCATTCCAATTTGGTCTGTGTGTTTTTACATCACAGTGCGCGTACCTGGTTACATGGGTACACCAGCGTAAGTCAAGCGCATGAGACTGTGGCTGTGACCGAATATGATCCCTGTTCCCTGCCCCATGTCCACTCAGACCCCTGTGCCCTCTCCCCTCACTTTGCAAGCAGTGTGTGTTCACTTTCCAATCCAAACATTGGCAGGTTCGCCATTGGCACCCCGTTCTCTTCACAGATGAGAGCAGGTTCACACAAAGCACATGTGAGAGACGTGAAAGAATCTGGAGACGCGGTGGTGAATGTTATGCCGCCTGCAACATCATCCAGCACGACCGGTTTGGTTTAATTGACTTGTTATACTGTGATGATTAAGTGTTCCCTTCATTTTTTTTGAGCAGTGTAGATAAATCGTTAGCTAGCTATCTAATAAGAAATATGAATTGACTGACTGTTGTGAATAAATATGCCCTACCCCACTTAGTCTACAGTGATAGTTAGCGAGCAAGAAAGAAAGATAGCTTGACAGACTGTTGTGAATAAATATAGGTAGCCGAGCCTACACTCAGTTCATCCTGTCACAGTTACTTACTCCTGTGTAGCAATATGTGTCCTATTAGCTAGCGAATTTACTATACAATCTCTGATATAACGTTGGTTAGCTAGCAACATAGAAGGTTAAATTTTAAATTAGTTTTAAATATTATCTTTTTTGTTAGTGCTAGCTTGACTGCCAACAGGTGAGCAGCTAATGTTATGGTAGATATGTTGTATTTTCTTGCACATTAAGGATAAATAAAATTGCTTCCTCAGGTTGTCTTTAAGGATAAATAAAATTGCTTCCTCAGGTTGTCTTTAAGGATAAATAAAATGAAATGTATGATTATGCTGGGTGTTTGTCACGGTTTTATTGTGCAGTTTTGCTGCTGCACGATAGAGGCAAAAGGAAAAGTGGGGCGAAGGAAAATGTAGTACTACCTCTTGTGCAGTTGAAGGAAAAATGGCGGAGACAGAATGGAATGTCTTCAGTTTTATCTGTTTTAGTTTTATGACCCTTAGTGTCTCGTATTTCCAAGTGACACGATTGAATCACTAAAACGGATGTTACGCTATAGCCCGTGTTGTAAATGTCCTTTGGGTTTCCTGTGAAATGAAGGGAAATGTAGTCTGTGGTCCCTACATAAGTGACTTCCATTTCATATAAGTACCTTCTGTTTCAACTATACTTTCTCTCACATACATACATTCTACTCTTACATACATATATTATCACTCTCACATACAAACATTAATATATGTATGTGAGAGTGAGAATATATGTATGTGAGAGTATATATGTACAGTCAAGCCAGAAAGTCTGAACACCCCTTTCACCTTCTCCACGTTTTATTACATTACAGACATATTCTACAATAGATTGAGTTCATTTTTTGTCTCAAAATTCTACACAAAATAGCCCATAATGACAAAGTGAAAACATGTTTTTAGAAATTAAAAACATGGATGATGTACCATCACTCTGTTGCCAGATATAAAGTAGATGTGGATGGATCTCTTTAAGGGTTGTTTCTCCTGACTTTTTCCCCCATAGAGTTCTATAGGAAAAAGAGTCAGGAGAAATAACTCTTGCAGTGATCCATCCACATCTACTCCATATCTGCAACAGAGTGATGGTTTGGGGCTCGTTCGATAGCTCAGACCCTTGATGACTTACAGCCATTTAGCCAGCCATGTGTTCCATACTGTACCAGTGTAATTTACAGCTAAATCTAGTCTCACCACCCAATTCTCATAGAGATCCATTCAAATGCAGAGAGCTTATAGTATCGCTTGTAAGAGTACCTGGAAATAAGATATTGAGAGTCTTTTGATGTTGATGGGTCACAGACATCAGGAAGTAACAGCATGCAAAGGATGAAATATTTCAAGCCTTTATTTCTTGTAATTTTGATGATTATGGCTTACAGCTAATGAAAACCCAAATTCAGTGTGTAATGAAATATTTCATTCTATGTGTAATGAATCTATATAATATGAGTTTCACTTTCTGACATGAGTGACAAAAAATATTGAACTTTTTCACGATATTCTAATTTTTTGAGCTGCACCTGTATGTATGTGAGAGAGAGTATATATGTATGTGTGAGAGAGTATGAATTATGGCTTAAACGGCCCCTCATAATTATGTCTTACCATCAATTCCTGGATTGTTCAATATAACACCCGTTTGTAAACTGTCGTTTTTCTGGACCAGCTTCGAGTATATTTTACGTTTTAGTATATTTTTGTGAACATACCAGCGCTGGCACTGTTTAAAAACCAGACGTCCCATAATTCCCTCTGGACGAGCAGCGTTGTCTCCAAACGTTGTCATATAACGTTAGCAAGAAGTAGCACACAGCTCCCTTTAAAAAATTTTTTTTTTTAAATGTTAGCTAGCTAGCTTGAAGGACTAAAAGCTATAATTGCTTTATGTGGTTAACCGTAGTGTAGTTTTTGATGTTGTCGGGCGGGCTTCTCAATTTAGCAAGCTAACGTTAGCTCGCCTTCAACAAAAATGTCCAGACAGACGAGATGATATTTTATTGGCCGAGAACCACCCGTGCGTTGCAGTACTGGATATGTAGTCCGTCGAATTACAATCATTAATCCATTACTTTAAAAAAAAAATTGTAACATGCGATATAAGGTTTATATTCTTATACCACACAGGCTAATCCAGGAACGTTTCAGCTCATTCTATAAATCAGATTTCAAGAAATAGTCGATAGTCTCCGAAGCCCGTTCTATCTGTCATAGGGAATTTACTTCCGAAACCAGACTCCGCCTACGTCTGACGTACTCACTTGAGTACTCTATTCCAAAAAAGTTGGGACAGTATGTAAAATGCACATAAAAGCAGAAAGCAGTGATTTGTAAATTCCCTTTTACATATATTTAATTGAAAACAGTACAAAGAAAATATATTGAATGTTTTACCTTATCAACTTTATGCCTAGATTAGGGGGGTGGGACTAGATTAAGATGTAAATTACACAGGAATAGTATGAAAACCATGGTTGGCTAAATCGCTGTAAGTCATCAAGGGTATGATGTACATTACATTACATTATAGGCATTTAGCAGACGCTCTTATCCAGAGCGACTTACACAGCATTTCGTTTTGCATTTATACATAGTATCCATTGATACAGCTGGATATATACTGAAGCAATGCAGGTGAAGTACCTTGCTCAAGGGTACAACGGCAGTGTCCGACCTGGGAATCGAACCGGCAACCTTTCGGTTACAAACCCAGTTCCTTAACCATTATACCACACTGCCGCCCCAGTATCAAACAAACAAACCATGTATCAAACAAGCCTCAAACCATCACTCTGCTGCCAGATATGCAGTAGATATGGGTGGATCACTTGAAGGGTTGTTTCACCTGACTTATTTTTCCATAGAGTTCAATAGGAAAATTAGTCAGAAGAAACAACCTTGAAAGTTATCCATCCAGATCTACTGCATATCTGGCAGCAGAGTAATGGTTTGAGGCTTGTTTGATACCTCAGACCCTTGATGACTTACAGCCATTTAGCCAACCCTGGTTTCCATACTATTCCCATGTAATTTACAGTTTAATCTAGTCCCACCCCCCAATTTCCATGTAGATCCATTCAAATGCAGAGAGGTTATAGTATCACTTGTAAAAGTACCTGAAAATAAGATATCAAGAGTCTTTTGATATTCTTTATACCCAGTCATGATAGCATCACCTGTTTACCTGTGCAATGTTCCAAACAGGTGTTTTTTGAACTTCCCAGTCTTTTTTTGGCCCCTGTCCCAACTTTTTTCAAACGTGTTACAGGCATCAAATTTGGAATTAGCATATATTTACAAAAATCAATAAAGTTGATCAGGTAAATTGGTAAATTAGATATTTCAGGGAAAAGTTGTATCATAGACCCACACCTTCTAAACTCCTCAAAAAAAGTTCGGAAACGTTATTTCGGTCGATTATTCCTCCCCCTTTTATAAAATAATACCATTTTATATTTTTTTATATCGTTTGGAAAGCCTGATTAGTCCTACACAAACAGTACAATTTGTAAGGATCGTAGCATGCGTGCGTGGAAGCAACACTAACACACGTGGGTAGTGGGTAAAAAAAAAAAAAAAAAAATAAAATCCCCCTGCAATTTTCTCTGTTGGTATTCACGTTTCTTTTTTTTGCTTGTGGGGGGGATGATTGCACTCCTCACCAGTAAAAAAAAAAAAAAAAAACACATACCCATTTTTTTTTTTTATTATTTTTTCATGTTACACTGTCAGGGACCTCAGTAGCGTGTGGAAGATCCATACCACAGCCACAACAACTTGGCACCTCCTCCTCCTGCTGGACCACCAGCTGTCACACACACTGGCACAGGATGTCACCCCATTCTTGGTCAATTCAAGAAGGATCAATGGCCAACATGTGGTCAAACTGGTCACTCTGGCACATGCCAGCATGCCCTCCAAGATCCCTGAATTGTGCAAAGTGTGATTGGGTGTTGAGGGCGGCCACTCCTCCCCATTCCATTCCATCCACTGGTTCTCTGGATATCTGGGTACTCTGGGGGGGCGAGTGGGGTGGGGATGGAGTTGTCTCCCAGGTTCTGGAGATTGGGAGGATGAGATATGGCCACTGGAGATATGGATCTCACCCGATATCCTCACTGCATTGAGATTGCCTTCAATGATGATTCATTTCTGTTTTGCCTGTTGAGAGAGTACCGCCAGAGAAGCAGATACTGCCCCCATCCCACCACCCAATGCCCTCACGAAATCTCTGCAGCAGCACCAATCGTCTGCGTTCTCCAACGCCGTCGGAGAGAAACGTGGGACAGAAAGATATTGCTTTTTTTTTTTTTTTTTTTTTTGGCCGCTACCCCACACGGTTAGCTGTGTTGCTCGTTCCATGGTTGTTGAATGATTTACAAGTTGTACCTCGTTCGTTGGTGTTAAATAAGGCTTTCCTCATACAATTAATAATTACACCAATAAAAATACAATAAGGGAAGGAATAATCTAAAGGAAAAAAACGTTTCCAAATTTTTTAGTTATCGATGACATGACTTAATCATTCACCCAGAATAATTTTTGGTTTTTAATACATCCAAGCTGTGGGTTTAGTTTTCTGGTCACTGCAGCACTTCTATTTTCTTTAACTCATTCAGTGCCAGAGTGCTCCAGAACACTGGAATCCCTACAGTGCCAATATGGCTGGCAACATTCAAAATTTGTCATACCCCCCCTGCTCTGCTTGCCCTTTCCCGTTTCTTTTTTCTTTCAGCAGGCTAGCATGGCTGTGGAGTGGGGGGCGTGGCCCTTGATAGGCAGCACATGGAGCCTTGGTTGCTTGTTCGTAAATGCAGCTCAAGTGCCACAGGATCTCTCTCACATATCCTGTCGGACAGTTACTTTGTTCTGCACCTTCAACACTGCTTACACCGATCACAGCCATCACCTTGCTAACACATGGATATCTCACATCCCATAGTATTTGTGAGTATTTATTTAAAATGAATAAATAATTGTTATCCCTAGCAGTCTGTTGTGGTGTGTCTCATTTTCCTGTTGCCGAGCGGTTGTAACATACTAAAATACATATTAAAAATATATTATTTTACCTATTGAACATAATTACTTTAATCATTGGTGATGTGTCATAGTGGAAACAGTTTTCCATAAAAATCAGCTCTTGCTTGAGAGATTATAAATTGGACACAGCTGGACAGTTTGACAATATCTATTTTGACACACCACAAGTGCTTTGTACTAATTAAGTGATTAACAATAAGCTGAACCTAATGCATATGTGGCCTGCTCTATCATTTGAGTCGCTCGCTTTGACCGAGAAACGCATTTTGAGGAGTCTCAGCTTTCTGTCGATACAAATTTTTATATTTATACTCCAAATCTTGACTGTCACCAAACCGTGCTTTTTTTATTCAAATAAATCTGAGCTGTCGCGATCCGTAGAGTTCATTACAGAACTTTCATTCAGACATATCTCAACATTAACAGTCAGCCCACATGTTATCTTGGACTATGTGCAGAATTTACACGTCACTGTGTTTGTAGGCTACCTTGTGTTTTAAACTTGTCAACCTACCATTAGAAGAACATAAGTAAATGCTTTGAATTGGATGGCTGATTATTAAATAATTTTATTTATTCGTCACTCTCGACAGGTCACACATCAAAAAACATTCTGCTTTAAGCTCGGCCCACTCATACAGCTATACAGATAACGTTTGGGCATCATTTCATGGTTTATTTACAGAGTAACAGCATTTTTATTGGATTTTTAAAAAGTTTTCTCCGTTTACACTTTCTGGTCGACATAAAGCCTGAGGCACTTTAGAACATTGGTATTTTTGTTGACTCATGTCGCCCGTGGCACTTAATAGGTTAATATGCATTTGTACCAGTTTTTTCACATTTTCTTGAACTGTCAATTTTGTAAAAGCACTAAAGTCTAGCATTAAAGTCACCTAGTTTTTTACCCTACTTTGCAAGTCACACACAACTGAAAACAGACATTCTGAAGTCAGACAAATACAAGCTAATGGAAACATAGCTAGTGTGGAATGGTTAGATTACTTAACTGTAGACCTGGGAGTTGTGGAACACTGTCCTGAATGAAGCACTGCTATTTGTATGCATTAACAAGTTACTTTAGCAAGCATTGCTATTGCTTTGCTAAACCAGTATAGAGAAATGGTCTCCACATAAGTGACTTACACTGTTTAAGATTCAGAGATTTTAAAAACACACTCTCAGATATCATGGGGTGCAAGCACAAATAAGAAACGTTAAAAAACCACCCCAAGATGATTTTACTTGTCGCTCTTATTCCGTCTTCCTTAGCTTGTTCCTGAGTTCTGACATCATTGAAGGGTTACCTATTCCAATCCTGCAAAAACAAAAGGTCAATACTTATGTAGGGTCCAATCCTGACTGAAGGAGTGTAAGTGCTTTTTAAGCACTCCCAGCTACACGGGACTTGTATACATCTGCGATATGCAATCTTGTAACTCCGAAATGGGTGGTCCATGCAGAGTTGCACTGAACATAATTAAATTCCTATTCCACTGCTTTTTTTTATCAGTATGAAGTACAATTCCTAATTCCAAAAGAGTTAGGACAGTGTATAAAATGTAGATAAAAATAGAAAGCAATGATTTGCAAATCCTTTTTCACCTGTATTCAATTGAAAACAGTACAAAGACAAGATAATTAATGTTTTAACTAATCAACTTTATTGTTTTTTGCAAATATACGCTCATTCTAAATTTGATGTCTGCAATATGTCCCAAAAACGTTGGGACAGGGCCATGTTTACCACTGTGTTACATCACCTTTACTTTTAACAACACTCAGTAATCTTTTGGGAACTGAGGACACTAATTGTTGTAGTTTTGAAAGTGGAACGTTTTCCCATCCTTGCTTGATATAAGACTTCAGCTGCTCAACAGTCCGGGGTCTCCACTTTTTGGGGTCTCCGGGGTCGTATTTTGCACTTCATAATGTGCCACACGTTTTGGGAGACAGGTCTGGACTGCAGGCAGACCAGTCTAGCACCCGCACTCTCTGACTACGATTATGTCCGCTTCCCCTCCTCGCTCGCTCCCGCTCACATACTCTGCCACACACACCTTTGATAATCAGATGCACTCTGTCGCCCCAGTATGCAGGCCTACCTGCATGCTCCAGAACAATCCGCCGTGCCTCGTCACATGTTCCTCACTGGCTGTATACACGCGTCTGGGCTGAGCTAGGCTTGCCTAGTCTTGTTTCCATACACGCACCATCTCTTTCTAGTCTAGCACCGAACCCACTAAGCCTCTTCAGTCTGATTTGCTTGTTATTCACTGTTTGTTATAATAGACATTGTATTGTTTGTTTGATTCAAATACTAGTTACTCTTGTATTCTGTAACACGATTTGCTTCATGATTAAAAAATATTCTTAGTGTTCATGTTGTAGCCAATGTAGACTATCCAAAAATTATCTTCTTGTGTATTTTGAGCTTTAGCTAAAATGGGTCAGTTAATTAGCCCCTATTGTTACGCAATCATTCAGAATGTTCAAATATGGATATTCCAAACATACCCGTACTTTCTTGCTACAATGACAGTCGCCATTTTATCGATTACGTGTCTTTTAATACCTGCTTTTAATACCTTTCTAAAACTTCCTTTCGGGTTTAGTAAATCACTAGTACATGCTAAAGTAATCTATTTGCATTACCACCTCCCACTATTTAGCTAAATAACATAGGGACGCCCATTTTTGCATATTCATTCAGACTAACCCGCAAAAATATGAAAATAACGTATCTTTCAATTTTATTTTACATCTTGTTAGTTGATGACCTCGGACAATTTTTTGTGGGTGGCAACAGCTTTACACGTGTTTTTGTAGATGCAAACCTTTAGTAAATCGACCCCTGATATACGCTAAAGCTGTCAGGTTGGGAACCCATAGGTTTACGCATATTTTCCCTTGTTTTATATTGTCCTGCTTATGGAAATATGACCAACGTGTTTTTGCTGGTAGATTAATGCCTTAAAAGAAGCCCACATTCCCGCAATTCCAGGGACAACGTGCGTCTATTCTGGGAGAGAAAATGTTTTATTTTGGGGAAAAATATGAATCCCCATTTCGCAATGTAATCTTGATATTTTTTTGCACGTTTGTGTGTGCCCCTGTGTGTGTAACAGACAGGAGGGTGTACGCCCGTTGTGCACACGCCTATGTAGACGCATATTACTATCTTAATATTGCGCAGTTAAAATAACAATGAAATAACTGCAACATGACTTAAGGCCAGGTTTGTGGCGGTTGTAGCGCAAGAGTTTTCTGATGCCTCAAGATAGCAATATGCCAAACATATTCCAAAACTTGTGTTTGGGTTACCGCCGCTTAGCACCGGGTGTAAGATAGAGCCCTAAGTTTCAAAATGTGTTTTATCTGAATTTTCGTGTACTCTATAATTACATTTTACTTCCATTGTTATACATGTTTTTTTATGCCATACCAATAATTATATGAAAAAAACCTCAATTTAAATAGTATCCCCCCCCATATTTCAGTCAGTTTGCAGGTGTTTTACCCAGGTTTCCCTGGTGGTGTCCATTTGGATTTGGGCAGTGATTCCTGATGATCAACACCAGTTGTATTCACTTCTACTTCTGAATTCTATTGAAAAAAAAAATAAAGTCAGTAATACATACTTATCGTAACAAACTCATCGCCACAACCACTTATAAGAATGCTGATACACATGAACAACGCAATCACTCATATACAGAATGCTGATGAACAAAAACACAGGTGCAGTGTGTATTTCTGCCACTACCTGTGTATCTTCTTCTCTTATCCTCAGCCCCCTGTCAGTCTTTCTTAGTACTGGAAATCCTGAGCCAAAACCTGCGCAACAACATGGGTAACTCTGCACATAACAACACAGCTCACTTTCTTTTATTTAGAATGGATTACAACTTCCTGGCTGTGACAATTATGAAGTCAGTAACTACATAAAGCTGTCCCTAATACGTCCTTAAATGAAGACTGTCCTTTATCTCTTACCTGTTGTTAATTTAACAGCTTGTGCTGTAATCCCTGTCATGCTGTCTGTTCCCGTCCTGTCACTTCTCTCTGCGCTATTATTATGAGAGGTTGTATCCTTCTCTGGTGTCTGCTGCAGGATTAAAGCCAGAACAGTATTTTAATGACCTAATACAGCCTTTTTTTCAGTTGTGTAATGTATCTGAACTCTGTGGTCAGAGCCCTGTTGGACCTCTCTCTTACCGCTCTCATTTTCACTCCTTTTTCTGTCTTTCTCAGTCCAGGAAACTCTACACTAAAACCTGCACAATAAAATTGAGTGGCTTAATGCACAGTCCAATAAAAATGATCACAATGATAAAGTAATCTGCCAGGTGATACCTACCAGGCAGTTTCACTCCAATAACCCCAGGTCCCACAACATTGTCTCCAACCAACTCTTCTCTCTCACTCTTCAGTGTCTCGGTGACATCAGGGGCCTTTGAGTTCTGTGGATGCACACAGCAGAACAGGCACACTCCATAGACCAGTGGTTCTCAAACTCGGTCCTTTTCATTCCAACCACAATTGCGATCCGAGAATTTTAACATGCTGTTAATTTTTCTTAATTGCACTTTTCATATTTTGATGGATTATTTAACTTCTTAAGACAAATTATGTCAGAAAATAGCTATGCATGCCATGTAGAATGAATGTCCCATGTTCACATTTTTCTTATTGCGCTATATTGCAAACAATTTCGATAAAAGAGGTAACAAATGAAGAGCAAATGAAAGACCGTCTGAAAGAAAGTCTTTAATTTGATCAGTTATAACATTTTATTAACTCTTTTTATGTCGTTGTTTGCAATATAGCACAATAAGCACAATGTGGATATGGGATGTTTATTCTGAATGGCATGCACATAGCTATTTCTCACATAATGTCATGAAAAGCACCTAATTAAGAAAAAATAACTGCTTGTTAAAATTCTGGGATTGTAACAGTGGTTGGTACGAAAACCAGCATACACAGGGGGGCCCCAGGACCGAACTTGAGAACCATGTCGGTGATTTCTCAAATTAGCCTTTTTATAATCTTGTGGTGAAATTAAGATATTTTCATGTCCTTGTCGAAGCCACTACATCAGATAATTCAGACAGTCCAATTAAAAAATTAGCTTTAAAAACAGCTTTATCAAACAAGTGATTTCTGTGGCAGTCAGTGAACCAGTAGTATTAACTCTGTGCTAATAAGTCACCCAGTGTATAAGTTGATGAGGTCAGCCTACCTCTGCTGTGACCCCTTCTTCTCTCTCTCTCGCACTTCTGTGTGTTCTCTTCAGTGCAGGTGATTCCCCACCCATGCCTGTTCAACAAGAGCAGGAGAGCATCTATAGTTACAGTTACATTATAGTCTCTCTATTGATAATATGGTCAAAAAGGTTTACCATTTACAACTTAATAATCTTCTAGACATCTTCAATCCTGGAGAATGTTTTTTGCAACACCAGGTCAGTCACACCCAACTCCCAAGAGCAAGTAATCCAAAGAATCCCAATGCACATTTTGTAGAGCTCGGAGCAGGTGGGTAAAAGTGAAGCAAGATACGGTACTTGACAAGCCAGCATTGTGTCATCTATCACTGGTGGTCAAACATGGCTAAAACAAAGAGTTTGTTGATGACATTCAAGAAGAATGGTATCTAATGTATGATTTAAATTAAGTGAAAAGTCACTATTGTTTTGAGCCCAGTCACAGCAATGATTAACAAGATTGTGAAAGGCTGCGACAACACAGCTCTTTCGACTTCCGAATTGGTGTAATATGAACCAGCATTACATACCTGGCAGTCTGAATCCTGTTATTCTGGGACCTCCTTGTTTTATTGCCATTGGAACTATGTTAAGTTGCCCAGATTGCAGAAATGTTGAGGGGGTGGGAAGCAGAGATGGGGTGTGGAGTAGAGCGCGGGGGTTTCTGGGTGGACGTGAGTAGGGGTTCTTCAGAGCAATTCGGCACTTTTGGGCAGTAAAATCCAAAGGCGTATGAAGCTGTAAAAAAAATATATATATGATGGGATTTTTCAAAACTCAACTACAAATTAGTGGGAATCACTTCCATTAAATAATTTATTAAACTTTCATATGTATGATAATTCAAGTTTCTTGTTGAAATGGTGATAAAAAATGATTTGTACTAACCTCTACCCCTTTATCAATAGTTTCCTTAATTTCTTCATTTTCTTCTTCAACATTGAATCCCTCATTCTCTTTGTTATCAAGCCTTGTGGTTGTTTTTTCATCTTTTTCTTTGCCATCAAATTTCTCCCAATGTATTTCAGTGAGTTTCACCTCCTCACTGTTACTGTCAGTTTCTTTCATCTCCTCTTCCTCTCCCTTCAGTTCTGCCTTTTCTGAATCTCCATCTACTTCAATCCCAAAATCATCATGAATGTGTCTATTATCTATGACAACCTTTTGCACCTCTTCTGTTCTCCCTTCTATTTCATCTCCTTTCTCATCAGTGCCCCACACATTGGCCTCCATGTCCCCACTATATTCAGACTCTCCAACTTTTGTATTCTTCCCTCCTGTTTCTTCTTTTAAAATCATGCCCTCTTCTTCTCCCCCTTTCCCCCTCTCATCATCTACCTCTTCATCCACTGCTCCAGCTTCTATCTCTACTGTTGGGTCTGAATTATTTCCCATGTCTCCCTGTTTTCCTTCTATCATTATTTCAGAAAACTGTCCCTCTTGTCCTTGTTCCTCCACACTCATCCATTCACCATCTTTTCTTTCTTGTCTGTCTCCACCAACTATTACATGAGCTCCTTTGTGACATACTTCTTGAATGTGTGCTTTTATGCCATTTTCCTCTTCCATTTCTCCCCTGATCTCTGCTTCCTGACAAATTGTTTCTACCTTCTCTGTTTCAGCCATAGATTTTTCCTTCTCTATCTCTCCTCCACTTTTGTTTTTGTCTATCTCTTCAGTCTCAGTTTTCCTCACTTCACCACTTTCCATGTTGTTGTCCTCACTGCATCCTTCACTTTCTCTTTGTTCATTTTCTTTGTTCTCCATTTCTCTGAAGTTGTTCTCATTTCTGTCAATGTCTGTGATTCTCTCATCTTCATCTGTATTGAGTATCCCTATGTCCTTTTCATCTGCATCTTTATCTGTCTCAGTTTCCTTTGTAAAATTGTCTCTTTCCACACCTGAATTGGTTTCTTGATTCAGCACACCACTGTCATTTCTTCCAACAGGTGTTGGCACCCTAAGTTCTGGTCTAACTTCTATTTCATCTCCATTATCCTCAGTGCCCCACACATTGGCCTCCATGTCCCCACTATATTCAGACTCTCCAATGTCTTTTGTATTCTTCCCTCCTGTTCCTTCTTTTAAAATCATGCCCTCTTCTTCCTCTTCTTTCCCCCCATCATCATCTACCTCTTCATCCATTGCTCCAGCCTCTATCTCTACTGTTGTGTCTGAATTATTCTCCCTGTTCCCCTGTTTTTCTTCTGTCATTAATTCAATAAACGGTCCCTGTTCCTCCAGATTCATCCTTTCATCATCTTTTCTTTCCTTTCTGTCTCCATCAAGTATTATATTTACTTGCACTCCATTGCTACTCCTCCTTTTTTTATCTATTTCAATGTTTTCTTTCCACCCTTCTCTTAAAAGTTTATCTTCCTCCTCTTCCAATACAAGTTTTTCTGGAGCTCCTTTGTGACATACTTCTTGAACGTGTGCTTTTATGCCATTTTCTTCTTCCATTTCTCCCCTGATCTCTGCTTCCTGACAAATTGTTTCTACCTTCTCTGTTTCAGCCATAGATTTTTTCCTCTCTATCTCTCCTTCACTTTTGTTTTTGTCTATCTCTTCAGTCTCAGTTTTCCTCACTTCATCACTTTCCATGTTGTTGTCCTCACTGCATCCTTCACTTTCTCTTTGTTCATTTTCTTTGTTCTCCATTTCTCTGAAGTTGTTCTCATTTCTGTCAATGTCTGTGATTCTCTCATCTTCATCTGTATTGAGTATCCCTATGTCTTTTTCATCTGCATCTTTATCTGTCTCAGTTTCATTTGTAAAATTGTCTCTTTCCACACCTGAATTGGTTTCTTGATTCAGCACACCACTGTAATTTCTTCCAACAGGTGTTGGCACCCTAAGTTCTGGTCTAACTTCTATTTCATCTCCATTATCCTCAGTGCCCCACACATTGGCCTCCATGTCCCCACTATATTCAGACTCTCCAATGTCTTTTGTATTCTTCCCTCCTGTTCCTTCTTTTAAAATCATGCCCTCTTCTTCCTCTTCTTTCCCCCCATCATCATCTACCTCTTCATCCATTGCTCCAGCCTCTATCTCTACTGTTGTGTCTGAATTATTCTCCCTGTTCCCCTGTTTTTCTTCTGTCATTAATTCAATAAACGGTCCCTGTTCCTCCAGATTCATCCTTTCATCATCTTTTCTTTCCTTTCTGTCTCCATCAAGTATTATATTTACTTGCACTCCATTGCTACTCCTCCTTTTTTTATCTATTTCAATGTTTTCTTTCCACCCTTCTCTTAAAAGTTTATCTTCCTCCTCTTCCAATACACGTTTTTCTGGAGCTCCTTTGTGACATACTTCTTGAACGTGTGCTTTTATGCCATTGTCTTCTTCCATTTCTCCCCTGATCTCTGCTTCCTGACAAATTGTTTCTACCTTCTCTGTTTCAGCCATAGATTTTTCCTTCTCTATCTCTCCTCCACTTTTGTTTTTGTCTATCTCTTCAGTCTCAGTTTTCCTCACGTCACCACTTTCCATGTTGTTGTCCTCACTGCACCCTTCACTTTCTCTTTGTTCATTTTCTTTGTTCTCCATTTCTCTGAAGTTGTTCTCATTTCTGTCAATGTCTGTGATTCTCTCATCTTCATCTGTATTGAGTATCCCTATGTCCTTTTCATCTGCATCTTTATCTGTCTCAGTTTCCTTTGTAAAATTGTCTCTTTCCACACCTGAATTGGTTTCTTGATTCAGCACACCACTGTCATTTCTTCCAACAGGTGTTGGCACCCTAAGTTCTGGTCTAACTTCTATTTCATCTCCATTATCCTCAGTGCCCCACACATTGGCCTCCATGTCCCCACTATATTCAGACTCTCCAATGTCTTTTGTATTCTTCCCTCCTGTTCCTTCTTTTAAAATCATGCCCTCTTCTTCCTCTTCTTTCCCCCCGTCATCATCTACCTCTTCATCCATTGCTCCAGCCTCTATCTCTACTGTTGTGTCTGAATTATTCTCCCTGTTCCCCTGTTTTTCTTCTGTCATTAATTCAATAAACGGTCCCTGTTCCTCCAGATTCATCCTTTCATCATCTTTTCTTTCCTTTCTGTCTCCATCAAGTATTATATTTACTTGCACTCCATTGCTACTCCTCCTTTTTTTATCTGTTTCAATGTTTTCTTTCCACCCTTCTCTTAAAAGTTTATCTTCCTCCTCTTCCAATACAAGTTTTTCTGGAGCTCCTTTGTGACATACTTCTTGAACGTGTGCTTTTATGCCATTTTCTTCTTCCATTTCTCCCCTGATCTCTGCTTCCTGACAAATTGTTTCTACCTTCTCTGTTTCAGCCATAGATTTTTTCCTCTCTATCTCTCCTCCACTTTTGTTTTTGTCTATCTCTTCAGTCTCAGTTTTCCTCACTTCACCACTTTCCATGTTGTTGTCCTCACTGCATCCTTCACTTTCTCTTTGTTCATTTTCTTTGTTCTCCATTTCTCTGAAGTTGTTCTCATTTCTGTCAATGTCTGTGATTCTCTCATCTTCATCTGTATTGAGTATCCCTATGTCTTTTTCATCTGCATCTTTATCTGTCTCAGTTTCATTTGTAAAATTGTCTCTTTCCACACCTGAATTGGTTTCTTGATTCAGCACACCACTGTAATTTCTTCCAACAGGTGTTGGCACCCTAAGTTCTGGTCTAACTTCTATTTCATCTCCATTATCCTCAGTGCCCCACACATTGGCCTCCATGTCCCCACTATATTCAGACTCTCCAATGTCTTTTGTATTCTTCCCTCCTGTTCCTTCTTTTAAAATCATGCCCTCTTCTTCCTCTTCTTTCCCCCCATCATCATCTACCTCTTCATCCATTGCTCCAGCCTCTATCTCTACTGTTGTGTCTGAATTATTCTCCCTGTTCCCCTGTTTTTCTTCTGTCATTAATTCAATAAACGGTCCCTGTTCCTCCAGATTCATCCTTTCATCATCTTTTCTTTCCTTTCTGTCTCCATCAAGTATTATATTTACTTGCACTCCATTGCTACTCCTCCTTTTTTTATCTATTTCAATGTTTTCTTTCCACCCTTCTCTTAAAAGTTTATCTTCCTCCTCTTCCAATACACGTTTTTCTGGAGCTCCTTTGTGACATACTTCTTGAACGTGTGCTTTTATGCCATTGTCTTCTTCCATTTCTCCCCTGATCTCTGCTTCCTGACAAATTGTTTCTACCTTCTCTGTTTCAGCCATAGATTTTTCCTTCTCTATCTCTCCTCCACTTTTGTTTTTGTCTATCTCTTCAGTCTCAGTTTTCCTCACGTCACCACTTTCCATGTTGTTGTCCTCACTGCACCCTTCACTTTCTCTTTGTTCATTTTCTTTGTTCTCCATTTCTCTGAAGTTGTTCTCATTTCTGTCAATGTCTGTGATTCTCTCATCTTCATCTGTATTGAGTATCCCTATGTCTTTTTCATCTGCATCTTTATCTGTCTCAGTTTCCTTTGTAAAATTGTCTCTTTCCACACCTGAATTGGTTTCTTGATTCAGCACACCACTGTCATTTCTTCCAACAGGTGTTGGCACCCTAAGTTCTGGTCTAACTTCTATTTCATCTCCATTATCCTCAGTGCCCCACACATTGGCCTCCATGTCCCCACTATATTCAGACTCTCCAATGTCTTTTGTATTCTTCCCTCCTGTTCCTTCTTTTAAAATCATGCCCTCTTCTTCCTCTTCTTTCCCCCCGTCATCATCTACCTCTTCATCCATTGCTCCAGCCTCTATCTCTACTGTTGTGTCTGAATTATTCTCCCTGTTCCCCTGTTTTTCTTCTGTCATTAATTCAATAAACGGTCCCTGTTCCTCCAGATTCATCCTTTCATCATCTTTTCTTTCCTTTCTGTCTCCATCAAGTATTATATTTACTTGCACTCCATTGCTACTCCTCCTTTTTTTATCTGTTTCAATGTTTTCTTTCCACCCTTCTCTTAAAAGTTTATCTTCCTCCTCTTCCAATACAAGTTTTTCTGGAGCTCCTTTGTGACATACTTCTTGAACGTGTGCTTTTATGCCATTTTCTTCTTCCATTTCTCCCCTGATCTCTGCTTCCTGACAAATTGTTTCTACCTTCTCTGTTTCAGTCATAGATTTTTCCTTCTTTATCTCTCCTTCACTTTTGTTTTTGTCTATCTCTTCAGTCTCAGTTTTCCTCACGTCACCACTTTCCATGTTGTTGTCCTCACTGCATCCTTCACTTTCTCTTTGTTCATTTTCTTTGTTCTCCATTTCTCTGAAGTTGTTCTCATTTCTGTCAATGTCTGTGATTCTCTCATCTTCATCTGTATTGAGTATCCCTATGTCTTTTTCATCTGCATCTTTATCTGTCTCAGTTTCCTTTGTAAAATTGTCTCTCTCCACACCTGAATTGGTTTCTTGATTCAGCACACCAAAGTCATTTCTTCCAACAGGTGTTAGCACTCTAAGTTCTGGTCTAACTTCTATTTCATCTCCATTATCCTCAGTGCCCCACACATTGGCCTCCATGTCCCCACTATATTCAGACTCTCCAATGTCTTTTGTATTCTTCCCTCCTGTTCCTTCTTTTAAAATCATGCCCTCTTCTTCCTCTTCTTTCTCTTCCTCATCATCTACCTCTTCATCCACTGCTCCAGCCTCTATCTCTACTGTTGGGTCTGAATTATTCTTCCTGTTTCCCTGTTTTCCTTCAGTCGTTAATTCAATAAACGGTCCCTGTTCCTCCAGATGAATCCTTTCATCATCTTTTCTTTCCTTTCTGTCTCCATCAAGTATTATATTTACTTGCACTCCATTGCTACTCCTCCCTCTTTTATCTATTTCAATGTTTTCTTTCCACCCTTCTCTTATGAGTTCACCCCCCTCTTCCAGTGCAAGTTTTTCCAGAGCTCCTTTGTGACATACTTCTTCAATGTGTGCTTTCATGCCATTGTCCTCTTCCATTTCTCCTCTGATCTTTCCATCCTGCCAAATTGTTTCTACCTTCTCTATTTCAGTCATAGATTTTTCCTTCTTTATCTCTCCTTCACTTTTGTTTTTGTCCATCTCTTCAGTCTCAGTTTTCCTCACTTCACCACTTTCCATGTTGTTGTCCTCACTGCATCCTTCACTTTCTCTTTGTTCATTTTCTTTGTTCTCCATTTCTCTGAAGTTGTTCTCATTTCTGTCAATGTCTGTGATTCTCTCATCTTCATCTGTATTGAGTATCCCTATGTCTTTTTCATCTGCATCTTTATCTGTCTCAGTTTCCTTTGTAAAATTGTCTCTCTCCACACCTGAATTGGTTTCTTGATTCAGCACACCACTGTCATTTCTTCCAACAGGTGTTGGCACTCTAAGTTCTGGTCTAACTTCTATTTCATCTCCATTCTCCTCAGTGCCCCACATATTAGTTCCCATGTCCCCACTATATTCAGACTCTCCAACTTCAATCATGCCCTCTTCTTCTCCCTCTTTCTCTTCCTCATCATCTCCATCTTCATCCACTGCTCCAGCCTCTATCTCTACTGTTGGGTCTGAATTATTCTTCCTGTTTCCCTGTTTTCCTTCAGTCGTTAATTCAATAAACGGTCCCTGTTCCTCCAGATGAATCCTTTCATCATCTTTTCTTTCTTGTCTGTCTCCACCAACTATTACATGTACTTGCACTCCATTGCTACTCCCCCCTCTTTTATCTATTTCAATGTTTTCTTTCCACCCTTCTCTTATGAGTTCACCCCCCTCTTCCAGTGCAAGTTTTTCTGGAGCTCCTTTGTGACATACTTCTTGAACGTGTGCTTTTATGCCATTTTCTTCTTCCATTTCTCCCCTGATCTCTGCATCCTGACAAATTGTTTCTACCTTCTCTATTTCAGTCATAGATTTTTCCTTCTTTATCTCTCCTTCACTTTTGTTTTTGTCTATCTCTTCAGTCTCAGTTTTCCTCACTTCACCACTTTCCATGTTGTTGTCCTCACTGCATCCTTCACTTTCTCTTTGTTCATTTTCTTTGTTCTCCATTTCTCTGAAGTTGTTCTCATTTCTGTCAATGTCTGTGATTCTCTCATCTTCATCTGTATTGAGTATCCCTATGTCTTTTTCATCTGCATCTTTATCTGTCTCAGTTTCCTTTGTAAAATTGTCTCTCTCCACACCTGAATTGGTTTCTTGATTCAGCACACCACTGTCATTTCTTCCAACAGGTGTTGGCACTCTAAGTTCTGGTCTAACTTCTATTTCATCTCCATTATCCTCAGTGCCCCACATATTGGTTTCCATGTCCCCACTATATTCAGACTCTCCAACTTCAATCATGCCCTCTTCTTCTCCCTCTTTCTCTTCCTCATCATCTCCATCTTCATCCACTGCTACAGCCTCTATCTCTACTGTTGGGTTTAAATGATTTAACATGCTTCCCTGGCCCACTATTGGTTCTTCTTTAGTTTCTTTAATGACACGTGTTTCATGTTTTTTCTTTTCTTCTTTCATTGTTTTGGTTTCTTCTTCTGCTCTTTCAGCCATTACATTTTTGTTTTCTTTTCCCCCTGCAACCACCCCACATTCTTCTGCTATTTCCTTGAATTCTTTCTTTTCAGCCTCTATTTTTCTAATTTCAATATCTTCCATTTCATCTTCCTCAATGTATCCTTTGCGTTCATTTTCTTTGTTTCCCACTGTGACCTCTGTCTGGCTCAGCTCAATTTTTTCAAAGTCTGAAATAGCCTTGTCTCCATCCATATCGGATGCTCCTATTTGTCTTCCCAATGCGCTGTTCCCATTTTGTCCTCTGTCTGATTCCTGTATTGCCTGTTCTTTTGTGGGTACATCTCTCCATTCACCTACATTGTTTTCAATCTTCTCTCCTGTCTCAATTTCTCTTTCACTTTCAAAAGTTTTGCTTTCTTCATCTCCTACAGCTGCAGCTGTTTGTCCCCCTCTCTCTTCTTGTACTTTTGCTTTGTTTCCTCTGTTCCCTGTTTCTTCTCCCTCTATCAAAACAGTTCCCTCTTCGTCCCAGTTTGTTTCCAATTTACCCACTTTGTACTCTGATATATCTTCGACGTCCCCATCTATTCTCTGTAGAGATCCTTCTTTTTCCATCACTTCAAACTCTGCTATTGTTTTTTCACCTCCTAAAATTTCTCCTGATTCTTCAATTAATAATAGTTGGGTGCTGTCTTTTTCTTCATATCTTTCTTTGTCTTTTCCTCCTCCTGACTTCAGGAACTCTCTGTCACTTCCGACATCTTTCTTCTCCAATTCGCCTACTTTTACAGGAACAGTTAATCTTGTTACCATTTCCATTTCCTTCTTTGTCTCCTCTTTGATAACATGTGCTTCTTTTACACTTCCTTGTCTTCCTCTCTCCACAGTTTCTATACACTCATCTCCAACTCCAATTGCTCGACTCACAAGTACTTTGAATTCTTTTCCTCCATCCGCACCATTCCCTTTAGGCTGTATTTTCTCTTCAGTTCCTTCCTTGTTTCTTAGACCCTTTGTTTCGATGTCAATTTCATCATCCTCCACCAACATTTCCACAGCTTCTTCTATTAGTTCTCTCAGATCTTCATTTTCCTCTTCAGCTCCTCTGATGGTCCTCACTTCATCCGTCTTTGTGAGATCTTCACGCTCCCCCTCTCTTCCTCTATCTCTGTCCTTGGTTTCATTCTCTTCTCCTCCATCTTCATCACAAAACATCTTCCCACTCTTTTTATCCTTCGTTTTGTCTTCTACTCGTGTGGTCTTTTGTTCCCCGCCACTCTTTGAAATGCTGCCATCTCTTTTGATCTCTCTTTCCTTTTCCTCATAGTTAAAGTGAGGACTTTTGGCTTCATTTTCTGTTTGGGTTGTGGGTTCTCTTCCTACATCTTCTCTCTCAATAACTTTTTCTGTCACTCTAACCTTTATGTCCTTAACTATATATTGATCAGTTTTCCTGTCTGTCTCCGTGGCGATAGAGACCGTGCACTGTTCCCAGGTTGTTGCATGTCCACACCCACTGTCACAAGCATCTGCTACACTCTCTCCATCTTCTCTCATCCTTTTCTCTGCCCTCTCATTATTTTCTCTTTCATGTTTGCCATCCTCTGTCCGTTCTTGTGTCTCAGTTGACACAGAAATTGTGGCTTCCTGTCCTGTGCTCGTGTCATCATTTCCTGTATTTGCGGGCTCTGGTGTTAGGTATCGTTGCACAGCTGCTGTGACATAGTTCTATTTGGTGGGGGTGGGGAAAAAAAGACAAACTATTTACAGATTTTTTTTTTTTTTCATTTGCTTCTACCTATTCATGGTGCAAAAGATGATAAGATAATTGATATTTAATATTTATAGTCATTTATTGATTATGCATTTGAATAGATCTCTATGGGATTTTGGCAGCTAGATTAAGCTGTAAATTACACTGGAACAGTATGGAACACATGGTTAGCTAAATGGCTGATAGTTTATTTTCCGGTACTCTTATTACAAGCGATACTGTAACCTCTCTGCATTTGAATGGATCTCAATGACAATGGGGGGGCTAGATTAAACTGTAATTTATGCTGGAATAGTATGGAACACATGGTTGGCTAAATGGAGAAGAAATCCTTAAAGTGATCTGTCCACATGTACTGCATATCTGGTAGTAGAGTTATTTTTTGAGACTCATTTGATACATCAGACCCTTGATGACTTACAACCATTTAGCCTACAGATGATATGCAAAAAAAGGGGATGGGTTTATGTATAAAAAGGCTACAATTGCTACATGGCTCACCTGATATGGATGTTAACACCCTAATATTAAAGCTGAAAGTGCATTTAACATCATAGTCACTGTTCCAATGTACTGGAGTACAGAGCCAAAACAACAACAAAAATGTGTCACTGTCCAAATACTTTTGCACCGCACTGCACTGTACATAAACACATATGCATATAGAGTATACTGCAGGCACTCAACCGGATTGCAGGGGTCAGCCAGTACAGTAGGCTACAGACGACAGTATTTGTAGCTCTGACTAAAACCATTTAAACTGGACTGCCCATTCTAAAACAATTGTAAGGTTATGACCCAGATAGCAAGGAAGTATTGAATCAACATTGATATTGTGTTATAAGCATCAGTATCGGTCATCAACCAATTTCCAATGGTGGAATCAACATTCACTTTATGATGTTAATGGTCAGATTAATCAGATTCAGGTGCGCTTTCATTTTCAAATAAAAAACCGTTAGAAATTATTCATTGTCTGTTTCTGCGGTCGCTGCTGTAGCCTACATTCTAGCATGCTCGTATATGTGTTACGTGGTACGTGAATTTATTTATTATTTATTATTTCTTGGTTAAATTAAAAGTTCAAGTTGCTACGGGTGTCGTAGGTAAATAAACAAAACGAGACTTAACAGCAAAGCGTAGGCTATTTGTGATTGATGCTAATGCTGCATTCGTTTATTAATTTCCAACTAGGAATCCCGATATACGACGAGGGAAAATGTAATAAAACACCCTTTCAACTAGGAGTTTCATGTCGAAAATCATGGATTGGGAAATCAACCCCGACCTCTGACTAGGAAGAACATCACATCATCACCCACATTGTGAACAGTAAATAAATTATTTTTAGACGAGTTTAGCTTTTAAAACACTTCAACTTTAGTTTTTCAGCATGCAACCACTACTATTGCATGTATTGTGTCCATTGAGCAGAGGTTTAAAATCAATAAAGATGTTTGCATTTTTAAAATGGATGTCAATGTGTTATCTATTTTAGTAGCCTAACTCAAAAGTATCTTGAATTGTTTTTTTGTAGATTTTGACTTTGTAAAATGTAGTTATAAAATGATATGATCATTAGCTATGATAGATTACATTGATAATAAATTGATTGAACATCAGTTACTTTGATTTCCATTGTTAACATCAACATAGTTTCAACATTATTTCGATGCATTGATTCAACGTAAACTCGATGAGCACCTGGACGCAGAATCAACATCAGAGATCAACAATGAATCAATGCTTCATCTTATGTTAATTCAACATTGGTTGGGCAATATTGGGTAACATCTCAAAAAATATGTTTTAGTGTTTCCTACCCATTTAAATTGAAAACTAAAGCTCAGCCAAAAAAAAAAGAAAAGGAAAAAAAGACTCACCAAAGCTGCCCAAAACACCTGCCCAACGCGGGCGAAAGGACTGGGCGTGGGGTCCATGACTGGATTGAGCAGAATTCGTGTAGCGCTCAGTAGGCTACACAGTTAGACATCCACACCACACCTACAACGAGCTATATCCAGGATAGTGAACGGAACCGTCCTTGAACATTGACAGACCACCGACACTGAAAGAAAGAGAAATATCGGTAACTGATGCAACTAAATATTGTTAATTCGTAAGCTTACCCAAAGTAGCTATGGTTAAATTAGGACCACGTACGATCTAACGTTGGGCGTTTCCCTGTGCGTTTGTGTGAGAACATTAGGCTATTTAACCCTTGATGCAACTTTAACCAAACCAAAAAGTACTCAGTTCCTGGTGTCGAAGTGTCCGACTTTAATAAGAGGAAGAGGAAAACAGCTCGGTAGGAGGGTCGATTTATAGGCTATCGCAGATAGGCTGCACTGTAATTAAACGCTATTGCAGTCTACTGACTGAATGAACAATATGTAAAGAATTGTACCTCAATGAATAAATCAACAAAAGTAGTTTTAAAGTATGCAATTTTTTTAGTTGTAGTGTAGCCTATGACAATGTGCGTGCATGTTATGTCTGCCTCACACGAGCGTTTCATCACGTTCCAACTTCCTTTTACCAGACATTTTACTGTCCCAACTTCCTCATAATTAACCACTTTTGCAAATAGCTGTCTAAAAAGTAAACATTACCCACCAGCAGCAGCTTAAAATGAAGTTAATGTGGAAAATATAATTACTACTATAGTCTACAATCGATAAGCAAAATGTTTGCTTCCTGATTAAGTCATACAGAATTAAGTGAGGTAGAGGTCTTTAATGTGTCTAACCTTAGCTCCCTCTCCTCTGAGTTTAACACAAGATGTTAGTACAGACTCACAACAATTAACCAACTGAGAAACCAACCATCACAATTTATGTTCTGTTGGCTATACACCATTTTAGTCAGTTTTTCTTCCTACATGCAAGTGTTGATTAGAACACCCTGACACTGGTACATGAGTAACTGCATGGCTGCAAACAAAATGACACTTCAGTGCAAAACATAACTCCAGGCTATGAACTGAAAGTGTGTGAGGTGTTTTGTGAGTAAGTGCAAACTTCTGTTTCCTACACACCGCGGTAAGGGAGGAGGAGCGAAGATGCCAATCACATCCGGAAAAACAACACAGTTCAGACACACTGCATAGAGCTGCATACAGTAGGGTTGCCAACTATCAGAAATTGAAATAAGAGACACCTTAGCGGCCCTCGCGGCACAGGCCAATTTTGTAACCTTTTTTTACACCTGCATTACTGCATTATTACTACACTTTAACATATAATATAGGCCTACTTGGTTGTAACAAGTCATATCCATATACCAGACATGCATCTGTAATAAGCCCATGTACTAAGACACACAAACCTGAATTTGATCAGTTTTGTATTTTTGAGGAATACGTGGGAAACATTATCATTCAATAATTTATTTTGTCAGTGCAAAATAACAGTTCTTCAACACTATGTCAAACTTCAATTTAAAGTAAAATGAGGCACAAGGGCCTATCTATCCTAGCAACACTGACAGCAATTCGAGTCATGACCAATGAGCTGAGTGCATTCTCGCACATAGACAAGATTACCGTAATTTCTCATATAAATCGCTCTGTCATTCATTGAGTCCCCAAAACAAGGGACAAACTGCGTCCCTTATCAGTTCGTTAAGGGACGGGTCTTTTATTTTCCAAATAAGGGACGGTCCCTTATTTCAAGGGACGGTTGGCAACACTAGCATACAGACATAGTTACCAACAAACCTCACACACAAACACACTCACTCAATTACTCACAGTATTGACGGTATTCTCTCTCTCTGACCTATTCACAATATTACAATATATACCATGTTCTTTGACATGTGCACAAGAGTGGGTATACATGGAATATCATACATGACATATTGTCACTTATCATACATTTTACTTTACCAGTCAACAACAACAAAAATAACAACAAAACCAATCATGGAAAATGTAATATCTTTAATGTGGAAAAAGATTTGAAACAGTCGATATGAGATTAGTATGATACATATATGTGTAAAAAAGAAAAATTATTATTCCAGAATCACAACCTTGTATATCACAACTTTATTGCATCTTCATCTTAAAGTTTTTGTTTATTCTCTGGAAAATAAGAATTTTGATAAATAAATAAATACATGCCTACAAATGCGTAGCCAACTTCAACTGGTAAATTTTGATTTGAACATGTACAAGTGAACAATAGGGATGCAGTGGTTGTGAAGAGATTTCAATGAATAGTTTTTTAATCACCAAGTATTGCTGGTGTAAAATCATGATTCTTCCTGAGTTTCTGAAAGAAAATATGTTTGGGTTAGTGATATAACGATATCGACATAAAGCAGGGATACATACACAATGCAGTTATACTTATGCAACAAACAAGTTCAAGCACACTTTTTAGGATTGCTTTACAGTGATGTACTGGAACATGCAAAATAATGCAAGTTTTATGTGTGATATTGAGCAATGTATTACCTATCCACGTCCGGTATGTAGGCAGAGCAAGGGCTGGGTGTGTGATTTCCACACTCACTCTGAGACATTTACTTCCCTCTCCTTTATCCTCCCTTCTAACATTCACTGTGTTTGTCCAGGGAAGGTCTCCCCCTTTTCCTCTGTCTATTTCTTCCTCGCTCTCTTCACCCTCTCCTTCTCTCCTCCTTGCTCTTTTTACTGCTGGTGTTCCAGGGCGTTTCTGCTCCATCTTAATCTCTCCGTTATCTTTTTCATCGACAATGTCTATTGCTTCTATCCCACAATTTGTTACTGCTTCCTGTGTCACTACAGAGGAATAAAACAAATAACTGTTAATTGTACAATGTTATTTATATAACATGGCACACAATGTTCTACTCATGGTATTTGTTATATTTGTTTTAGTACCATATACAACCTGAAACACTTTTTTAATTGAGCAGGAAGGAGTGTGAGTGTGACATAATTGATAGAGAACTGGGTTTGTAACTCAAAGGGTGTGGGTGGGATTATTACATATAATTGTAACAATATGAGGCCTGCTAGCTAATCCTAACTGCTACCACCAGTCAGAAGTACAACATCTGACTTGTGCTGCTTGTCTGTTTTCAGCATGCTGTTGATCAGCAGAACCACACGCACGCACACAAGTATGCTTCTTAGTGGGTAAATAAAAAACCCAAAGGGTGCAGTACGTGTGCTTGGACATAATTAGCAGTAGAACAAATGTGGAAGACAGCAATACACTCAATAGAAAGAGGCACTCACTCTGTGTATGCCCATTCCTCTGGCTGTGGATGTGTCCGTCAGCCTGTTCTCCTCTTCCTGTGGACTTCTGAATGGTGCACACGCTCGTCAGCTCCAGGGTTCCATCTTCCCCTTCACCCTCAATCAACGTGGAGAAAAGGGGGGAGAAAGTGGCCCCTCCTGCTGCCCACAACAGTTTGGCTTTGGAATGACCCCCCAACAAAGTGAGAGAAAACACTCCAATTCCCCCCTTCTTCCACTGTACAGATAGAGAGGAAGGGATGGAGGGGGCATCTAAGAAAATGGTCAGAGATGGAGAGACAGAATGGACTGTCAAAAGGGAGTGTAGCTATAAGTTAAATAAGGTAATCAGGGATATTCATGATAAATATCAATGGTTATTAAATAACATTCAATTTAGTGGCATAAACAAGTGGCATAACATGTTCTGTCAATAAAGAGAAATTGAACTGAAGTATATATTATAAATAACAAAAATGTACGTTTTAAGTGTGAAGTTTGGCTTGGTCAAAAGCCGCAAAAGACAGGGAATTCAAATGAGCACCACCAAGCCAAAGTTCAGCTCTCTACACTATCAGGGATTTCCAGTTCTCCGTTTTTTATATCTGACTGCTATACAGTTCTGTAGCTATGTTGGTCTTGTGTATTTCAAACAACATGTACTCATCACTGGGCAGATTGGTTCAAACCTTCTCTCAAAGAGCCTAATTCATACTCTTAGAGCAGGGGTGGGGAACCTCATCCGCAAAGAGCCGGTGTGGGTGCAGGTTTTTGTGTTAGCCCAGCACTAACACAGCTGATTCAACTAATTAACTAATCATGGTCTTCAATCAAGACCTTGATAAGTAGAATCAGGTGTCTTAGGGCTGGGCTAAAACAAAAACCCGCACCCACAACGGCTCTTTGCGGATGAGGTTCCCCACCCCTGTCTTAGAGTATGTGCTGCCAACCATGATAGTGACCTGTACAAAAAGGCTTCATATTTCCCTACTGCAGTTTTGTGTAGGCTATTTCTCTATTCCACTTATGCTTCATACCAATATTGACAGCTATCAGGCCAATTAGGCCTACGTGTTATGCTATGACTGAAATCTTATTGACTACTACTGTCGTGGTATAAGCCTAGGCCACATGTCCAGTATAGGCTACTCCTTGTATGGATGATTCCATTTCTAATCAACAAATTAAGAGTAGAATCTGATGGTATAAGTCAAAATACCGCTGTATTTATGCACACCAGCAGCAAGTGATATTTCGTTTTCAAGTGTGTACACAGTCTTCTGTGTAAAATATTGTGCTGCCGTTAATGTACAAATGTGCATTATAGATCTATAGCCTATGTCTAAACCTACTCTCGTGGGACCTCTATAGCCTAATGCAGCAGTCGTTACTAACGTAACGTTAACATTGTCCTAACGTCTGGCACTGTTAAGGTTCCGTGTGGGGCTTGTAGCTAATCACACTGTGTGGCACTTGTAGCTTCATTAACATTACAGATAATATTGTGGACATGTCTGAAAGCAATAACGTTAGTAGGCCTAGATAAGTTAACATACATTTGTTTTTATCTCGCTAGCAAAGTTAGATAGTAACGCTAACTGTATTCTTTCTAGCTTTGTCACTCAGTAACAGTAGCTAGCTTGTTAAGTTAACGTTACAGTTGCTGCTGTTCGGTCAGAGTTTTGTGGAACTGCTGTGATGACCTGGTAAAATAACGTTATCCACCTTGCTCTCTCAAGTTGATTTGCCCATAACGTTACACTCTCTTAAGTTCAGTGTTGTCTAATGAGTCCTTACAGTGCTTTCGCAAAGTGAGAGAACGAGCCGGGATGTTTACCTGAGTGGCTGTTTTGCCACTGTCTTTCAATTGGTTCCTGCAGTGAACAGTGCATCACTCTACAGGCAATCCTTGTCTTTCCCCCTCCCCTTTCCTCTCTCTTTTGCTCCCTCAGAGTGGCAGTTGCACGGTAGGTGCTGGGATGGGTCAGCAGGGGGCCCCAAACGTCTCCACATTCCATAATCTCCTCCTCATTCTGTTTCTCTGTTATTCTCCACCAGGAAACTGAGATGTCAGGCGGGTAGAATCCTGTGACTTCACAGCCAAGGACCAATGGATTTTTAGGGGAGTGAGTAGATTCAGCAGGGCACGATATGATGTCAGAAACATGAGGTCTCTTTATGAATCCTGTGGAGAACAAATGCAAAACAATGACAATAAAGCATATTTCTTCCTGTATCTTTTATGATCTCTTATTTTTCCTTACCTCTGGTCTCTCGTGTGACTGGTTGTTTGAGGGCCATGTGATGCACTGTCACCCACACTTTGGTCTCCTCTCTCTCAAGCTCGGCACGGGGCAGTTTGCACTGGCTGATGGCTGTGAAAAACCCCTGGGCATCCGGTCGAGGGGCAGAGAGGGGTACTGGGGGTGTCACAGGGCTGAGTTCTCCACCCTGACAAAACCATCGGAAGGTGATGACGTCAGGGTGAAACCCAGAAGCTTGGGCTGTGAGAGTGATGATGCCTGGAGGTGGCAGGGAGGGTTGAGGTCATGTACACGCAGACAAAGTGCACTACAGTCGACTCTGCAATTGTGTCATGTTCACACAATATTCTTGGCTAGATAAACATCCCAGTCAGAATAAATACAATACGACAGATCTGAATTTAAATCTGACTGCTAAACTACTCTGAACCTCAGCTCTATGCAAACACTTTACCAGACTGCAGAAGCCTAATGTGAAAGGAGCAAACCTGTTGTTAAATGTTGAGGAAAATAAGAGAGCACATAATAATACCTGAGCTATCTGGCTCTGTGAGTTGAATCTCAGATACTTCAGGAGCAGCTGAAAAAGAACATGTCGAGTTCATATAGAACAGAAAGAGAAGCAGACAAAAAACATAAAAATATAACCATGATAAAAAAAAACATAACCAACTTGGATTATAGATTTTTTAAGACAAAATTCAACATAGGAAAATTATCAAGACAAAATATCATAAAAGTAAAATAAAATATGAATGTAGTCTTCCTTTACCCAACAGTGTGAACTTGTCTGACACTCTTTCAACCACCACTTTGTCTTTGCCCATATATGAGACCTGGCATTTGAACACTGCCCCCTTGTGGATGGAAATGTGTGGGATGAAAGAGAGGGAGGAAAGTAATTGTTGGGCGTTGCCATTTCCTGAGAGAAGGGGGCGTTGTGTGTGAAGCTTGTAATATCCAACTTCTCCACCTGGGGGCAGCAGAGGACCTTTCTCCGTAACTAATGGAGGGAAATGAGAGAAGAGGTTACTTGGAAACTATTATTGTTGCATAACATCAGGATATAGACCAGAAACAGATCAATTATGGAACATGTCTTTGTTTGATAATTGTGATATTAGTTACAATAATGAATTTTGTAATGTAATGAATTATTTGGAAAATTCCCAACAATAGCATGCTACTATCAGTAATTATACTGACAATCATTTAGTTACCAAGAATATGGTAGTAACTAACTATAATGTATGCTATAATGTTCTTGCGACTGCTGCTGTAGGACTATACCTGTTTGGGAGGTGTCTGAGATGAGCTTGTCATTGAGGAACCAGGTTGTCTGCACTCTGTCTACCCTCCTGCCCTCCACACTCACAGTAACCCTACCCTTCTGACCCACGATTACCCGAGGGGGAAGTATTATTCCAGACACGTTCAGGGACTTTTGCTTTTCTGGAAGAAGAGAGGGAGTTAAATTTTAAAGGGAGTAAATACATGAGGTTTAAGCCAAATATCTGAATTTTAACTGCTAAGTAGGTATTGTGGCAGGTTTGGAATGGTTACTAAAGTTGGTTTTATGGAAGTAGTAAAAAATCCATATAAACAGATGGCACAGAAAAACAATGAAAGAATTATCTGTTATATTTGCGTGTGTGTGGAGGGGGGAAACACTCACCATCCCTTTTCCTCCAGGAGAACCCAAAACACAGCAAGAAAACCAAAACCAGAGAGATGATCATAAGAGCAACCGAGGCCTTGGCTGACTTGGTCAGTACTGTGCCCTCCTCTGAGACAGACAGGGAGAGATGGAGGGGAGGTGTTAGTATCTTCTATTGGCAGCATGGGGAATGTCATATCAAATTGTTACAAAATGTATTAAGAAACAAAAACTAATAAGTGAGCAATCGAAAAATCTGAACTAAGTCTACCTCAGCCTTCAGACAGCTCATACCATTTGTGTCAGTAATAAAGAGATTCACAGTTGTGGAGACTGGTTCAGGAGCTGAAGGCTGCCAGACCACACACTCGACCTCCCCAGCCATCTCCCTCTCCTCCTTGTTCAGAGTGTGAAAATGTCTGGTTCTGAAGGTGCCTCCTGGGCTGGATAGGACTAAAGGAGGGTCGGGCAAAACAGAGCCATTCTGGAGCCATTGGACAGTGATTTCTTCGGGGTAGAATCCGTCAATGTCGCAGGAGAGGGTGAGAGGGGAGGAGGGTGAGTCCGTGGGAATTGTGGAGAGCGTGACAGTGGGGAGCTCTGAGAGGGAGAGAGACCAAAAGAGAGTCAACGTATGAATCTCATTTAGCATGTTTCTTGGGATAAAAACACTGCACCTTTCAAAAAGCTTTTGGCACACATACTAAGGTGAGAATTATTTACATCATCGTTGTAAAAAATGTGAAGCTGTTTCAACATAAAGATTTAAGTTTAACAGCCTTAATCTTACCCAAAGCTTTATAGGTTACACTGTCTTAGTATACGTAAATCTGATTCAATTTATGTAATTAACACAATGTATGTGCAATTAATTCAAGAGATAATGGCAAACATTAAGTTACTGTATATACTTCATATAATAGCTTTGAAATCTACAAAGTGAGCTCCTTGCAGTTCAAATCAAAGGTTTGAGCACCTCTCTTAAGACAACAAGACTAAATCAGGCCTAAATCTCAATCAGCACCATCCATGGTAAAGAACACCCAGACATTGTTTCATCAAATCTGAATCGCGTGCCACATAAACATTTGCCCCTAGATTTAACAGGAGTAAAATGCAAGGTATAGACTTGCTAAGGTAAAAAAATGTAAAGTTGCCTTATTATTTTAAGTCAACATAAACTTAGAACTAAGGATTGAGTTGTTCATCACAGCTGACGGTTCACCATCACCAGTCATTAATCAGGTAATGAGCCAGTAATCAATAATCAGGCGCTAATCTCAGAAGATCAAATAATTTTTCACTAAAGGGTTGACTGCACTAATAGAAGTAAGATAAATGTTTCATATTACAATGTCATTACAGACAAGTGTGAATTCCCCAAAAAGGTGATAAAATGATTATCACAAGTATATTTTACTCTATGGACGAAGTGCAAAAGTGTAATAGAAAGTAGCAGACATTCCGGTCTTAATAAGACGTCAATATTTTCACAATGGTGCATAAGCTGCCATACTTTCTTTACTGCAGGGCATGCAATAAGGAAGATAGGGACAATCATAACAGGTGAAAAAAATAAAAGACTGGAAGAGAGAGGAAATTAATGATTAAAGACTCTCACGGGTGAAGTTGAGCGGAAACTCTTTGGCCAAAGGCTTCTGCAGGGCAGCGTGGGTCACCACGCAGCTGAAGTTGACATATTTGTCCTCAGCAGTGGGAGTGAGATCCAGACTGCTCACGGCCCAAAAGTAGCCCTCGCTGGTGTGGTTAACTGCTGTGAATGGACGGGGTGGTTGCACCTCTTCTCCTCCTCTCATCCAGGAGAAATGGATCAGAGGGGGAGTGAAGCCCTGAGCCAAACATTTGATCACACTTTGTCTGTTGAGAACCACCATTGTGGATAGAATTGTGAGGGATGGTGGGGCTGGCAGAGAAAGAGAGACATTAATTATTGGCAATAATAATAATAATAATAATAATAATAATACTAATAATAATAACAATATTGTTATTATTATTATTATTATTATTATTATTATCATGACAGCAGCACTTTGAGGTCACTGTAGGAGGTAAAAATTGAGCTTGCTGCTGAAGTTACATAATCCGTAAATGATAAACGCTTTCTGTATAGTATTTGAACAACGTTGTCATAAATGGGTCAGCATTCTGATAACTTTTGAGTCATCATTGACAAAGCTCTTAATCTTTATACATCACTGTTTATCTTATTCAATGTAAACACTGCTCTCTGTGCCAAAATCTGAGGGTCTCCATTGCTTGAAAATTCTGTGAAATGGCAACTAAAAGTTTGTTGAATTATTAAAATGAGATAATTTGATAAAATATAGTTTATTTGGTCTTAAAATCCAAAGCATTTTTCTACCCTCAGCTCCAATCGAAGGTCCAACATCCCCATACTCTGCACACAGAAAAGTCCCCCCTGCTATGGGAAATTCTGCTATCCTCCAATGTACCAGTCTAAAAATGGGCAATAACCATCTCTTTCCACCCCACGAAGACCTACCGAAAATGATGATTGTTATGTTGCTGGAGTAAAGCTCACTGTTGTTGTAGGTGACACTGCACTCGTACACCCCCTGGTGGATGAACGAGGTATTATGAACCGTCAGTGAGAAGGTCCCATTGGCAAATTCACTTTGATCCAAACTGAAACCTTTCTCGAGGTGGGTGACATTGGTCCCAGCTATAACAGCTATAGCTACTCCTTTGTGGAGCCAGCTGACCTCTAAAAGGGAAGAGTTTGTTTTCAGCCCTCCTTCATTCCCCGCCCCAGAAAGCGAGGTAGAGCAAGGTAGAAGTGTTGAGGAGTGGGGCTTGGTCCAGACTTCTGTTAGGAATACTGACAGTGAGAGAGGAAAGATTAATAACTGCAATCGGAGGGAAATACAAATGCCGTCCACTCCAAGGTGCAGAAAGAGGAAGCTAAATTCATTTGGCGTTGATAACACAGTCCTGTCTTTTATAGATAGTCCATTCATGCGTTTTAACTTAGACAATCATCTGCTGATTTTATTATCTCACATAACTCAAAAACAAATTGCAGAAAGTGGTGAATGTCATAAAAATCCTTCCTAAATTATATGTCAATCACTTTCTGAATGACCAAACTCACCTGTTATACCCAGAACCTTTTATCTGACATCATCTAAAGCAAACTAATGTGATACATTTTCTATAATCCAACCCCCCCCCTCCCCTCCCTCCCCCAAATCCAGATGAATAGGGAAATGAATGCAGAATAGAAAAGAAGGAAAGGTTCACTACTTTTTCTAATACAAGATATCCTCACTCTTTCACATACAGAAAATCAGTCATGTCAGAAAAACATTTGCAACATTGTACTGTGTAAATATTTGGATCTGAAGAGAATGTAAAACTATAATGGAAACTTTAGATCCTATTTGGCTGGTTTAATCAATAACTAGTACAATACATATTTGCCACTTTGTATAAAGGTGAGTATTACAGAGTGAAGTGTTTATATTGCTGCTATTAGTCACAATGATAGATGAAGTTATGTGGTGGCAAAGAGTGGAGAGAAGTGAGAAAGAGGTCACTAAAGAATAAGTGAAATATTAAAGACTCAACAGTGCACCTGGAGACAGAAAGAGAAAAAAAATATTGTCCATACATTGATGAAATAACCCCACAGTGCTATAGCAAAGTAATCAGAGGGTCAAAGGGCCCCTTAATGTAATCCTCCCAGGACACTCAGTTCACCTAATAACACAACAACCCTGGAATCCTGACCCAATCCTGTGCCTATAAACCCTAAAGATTACCTGTAGATAGTACTAACTCAACGATGCTTGCCAATATCAAATCCAGGCATTCAAGTCAAGCCAGTCCCCTGCAGATAATTGTCCCCTACAGATAATTCCAATATCCATCCATCCATTATCTAGCCTGCTTATTCCTGGCCAGGGTTGTGGGGGGGGGGGGGGGGGGTACCCTGAGGAAACACACACGGACACGGGGAGAACATGCAAACCACACAGTTGGTGGTTTGCCCTCGGTTGGGATTCAAACTCGGTACCTTCTTGCTATGAGGCGACAGTGCTACACAGTGAATTCACAGTAAAATGGCCAGTGTTAATTCAAATCTAACAGTGCTAATTCAACTCTAGCAGTGTACATATGAGCCTACTCTGGCCAGGTTAGGCTCATATGTACTCTGTTAGAGTTTAATTAACTCTGGACATTTTACTGTGTTATATCCACTGCACCACCGCCCTAATTCCGATATCTTTCACATTGTATCAATACCAGTTAATTTTTACGATATATATATATATATCCCATATAAACTGAAAAAAATCTATTATATATTATAACAGATTACCAAATTGGCTCTCATACACATACAAAACTATAAAATGATGCACATTAAAATAAATACAGTAATCTTTACCTGTAATTTTATTCCATATTGCACACACACATCGAATTTAGTAACTTACACTGACATATATTACTAATATTATACTGTATATTAAATAATAATGTACTTGATTTATCAAATCATAATTAAATCATAATTCAAACACTCACAATAAATACCTCATTATTATTCCATATTTCTGACACGTCCACATTCAATAAAAGTTAAGCTCTCAAACAACAATTGAATTTGTATTTTACAAATTTACTTAATTAGTTCATGGGGATCTGGTATTTTACAATCAAACACTGCCCCATACATGAAGAACCCTGTCCGTTCTTTGCTGCCTATCAAGGAAGTTTGGCTTGTGATCATTGCCGAAAGAACAATAACTCAATACTCACCCTGTTTTATTACAATCAGGAGGCAGAAACAGAAAGGGACTTTAAACTTCATGTCAACTGATTTGTTTGCGACTAAGTTCTTATCTTCCCCCTGTCTTGCACTGGTATATATGGGGTATAGGCGAGAGGGAGGGGTTAAGACGCAGAGACTCACAGTGGTTAGCAAATACTGGAAAAACAAAAAAAGAGAAAAGGGTTCCAAGCAATACGTACAGCCTACAGACAGAACATCTGATAGAGTTCATGTCCACTTATTATTAGATATTCTTATTATCATTTAGTCCTCTGACCCTCTTTAATATTTCTGTCTGCAAGTGCTAATAATAAAATAATAAACAAGCGCTGGATCATAGCTATACCCGTATAAATAAAATGAGACTGAACTTTCTGGGGGGGTTCACACCTTTCTTTGCTTTGTTTATGCTCTATCACTCTCCACACATGAATGATAAGCCTTGCTGCTTTGGGTTAAATGGTTAAATGGTTAACTAGGCAACGTAATTGTAGCTTGAACTATAAAGTATTTACAACCCAAATGCTCATTGTTCATTGGTGAGCTGCTTGAAAACAGTCACATTTTCATCCATGGTATATCCTATGTATTGGACTCAATCATTTATATTTTTCTTGGTGAGTGTTAATTTGTTAAATCCCTACAGCATGAACTCTACCCACAGCCGCCCTCTTTCACTCTACCCCCTCTTTCAACTACGCATTCTTTGTCTTTTGTGTTTTGCTTTTCAAATTGGAACAAAATGAAAGTCACAGTTCTCAAAATTAAACAGATTAAATAAACACTCTCCATTGCTTTTTTGTGTTTGTTATTTGAGGTTCACACTCTGCCCTTTCGAACACACTCTCGTTTCCTTTCTTTGCATTCTCAGCCAGAATTGGGTCTTTCATCAGTGGAAGATTGAGTGTGTATCCGTCAAGTAACCAGAACATGGGGATTGAGAAGTGGGGCAGACAGAGGGGAGGTCAAACACCCTGGAATCAGACTAGCACACATACTGTGTACATAATTCTCTATTGAAAGCTATGCACACAAATACAATGTTTGAGTATATAGTGGTCGCACAGTACTGATGTAGCTTAGTCATGGTGGTACAGCATTTTACATTTAATAAATACTTTCATGTAAATTAAATAGAAATGAGACAGTAAGTGTGGAAGGAGGGGTTCACAAACATAATTTCCACTGTTGATCAAAACCAGAGCCTACCAAAGCTTGACTGTTCCCTTTGTCTCTTTTTCTGCAGAGAAAAACATAATGGGCTCTATCTTGACGATTTTAGCGCATGGTCTAAATCGCGTGGCGCAAGTGCATTAAGGGCATGTCCACTTTTTCTAGTAAGACGGTGGATAATTTGAGCGCAAAGTAAGGCAGAAGGCTCAAATGGGCTGAACTTAGTCTCATTAATTAATCATAGGTGTGTAACATACAATAAACCAATCAGAGTGTCATCTTGCATTCTCTTTAAAAGCCACCTGCGTTTGCACCTTGGCTGATTGCTAATATGTGAGCGATTTACAGCTGGCAAAACAAACCTGCTAAAGTTAAAGCCCGCATGCAGAGAATATATGGTATTAAAATTCTCAGAATTAATTGTGTAATGTGCTGCACATTTATTTTCATTATACTTCTTGAAAATGTTAATTTTTATTAATTAGACTCTTAGATCTCTTAAATCATTTTATTCAGTTATGGAATAACAGGTGAAATCAGCAGGGTTTTAATTGCAGAACGTATGGAGACCTGATCGCTGTCATTTAAAAAATATGAAGAATAGGGTTACAAATGCAGTTAAAAACGATGAACTTTAAATTTAACTGTTTTTTGAACCGTATCGAAAAAACCTTAAATCCCTGAAACCGTAGGCTATTTGAAAAACAATGAATGCAATAGTCACTGGACAAAGCTTAACTATATTCAATCAAAACCATTCCATTTACTTACAGACTGTAGATGAAGAGCTGTATTGTAATGTTCCACCTATCTTATGATCCAGACATCTGAAGCACATTTTCAGCACTCCAAATGTCCATCTATTGCAGTGCATGTTTTCATGAGTTTTTTATTGAATGACAATTCATGCTTTGTAATAGGCATGAAATACAGTCAGGTCCATAGGTATTTGGACACAATTTTTCTTGTTTTGGCTCTGTACTCCAGCACATTGTATTTGAAATGGAACAGTGACTATGAGTTTAAAGTGCAGACTTTCAGCTTAAATTTGAGGGTTTTTACATCCATATCGGGTGAACAGTGTAGCAATTGTAGCCATTTCTATACATAGTCCCCCCATTTTAGAGGACCAAAAGTAATTGGACAAATTAACATAAACTATAATAAAGTTATCATATTTAATATTTGGTTGCACAAAAAATATTGGACAGTTTAACATAATGTAGAATAAAGTAATCATTTTTAATATTTGTTTGCATATCCTTTGCACGCCATGACTTCCTGATGTCAGTGATCCAACAATATCAAAAAACTCTTGTCATCTTATTTTCTGGTACTCTTACAAGCCATACTATAGCTTCTCTGCATTTGAATGGATCTCTATTGGAATTGAGGGGTGGGACTAGATTTAGCTGTAAATTATGCTGGAACAGTATGGAATACATGATTGGCGAAATGGCTTTAAGTCGTCAAGGGTCTGAGGTATCAAACAAGCCTACCATCACTCTGCTGCCAGATATGCAGTAGATATGGATGGATCACTTTAAGAGTGGTTTCTCCTGACAAATGTTCCTATTGAACTCTATGGAAAAATAAGTCAGGAGAAGAAACCCTTAAAAAGCTGACAGTCTGTCATTGTATCCTTTCAACCTCAAAGTGCTAGAGTACAGAATCAAAATAACAAAAACTGTGTCACTGTCCAATGAATTATGGTGCTCACTGTATGTAATAATGGTTGGTAATTATGTTTGCTGTCTATTGCTTGTTGTTTATTATCATGTTGTGTGTGTACATTATGATAAGTGTATTTAATGTTTTTATTGAGTTAATTGATTGTTTATTGGGAAATGCCTCCTGAAGCACTGAGGCACTGAAGCTTTGCAGCCAATTGTATCGCAAATAGATTAATTACTCTATAGCCTCATTCAACACAGTGTACACTAGAGACACCTGTTGGTAAAAATAATTTAGAGCAGCTAAACAAAGTTGCCGCAAGCTAGCAGCAAGCGACTCTTTAGCTCACTGATAACGTGTCGGACTTTAGAACCGTTGACGCGAGAGGAAGTGTAAGTTCGAAACCCGGCTCTGGCAGTACTCATAAATGATAGATTTGACTGTCATTAGGGTAGATTTGTTTCCTACTAAGATATATTCGAAAATAATATATGTAATAGGCTAATATTATATTATTAAGTTTGAAAAAAAAAAACAGGTAGATTGAAATAAAGTAGGGACAACATTTATGTGGGGTTCAATTGAGCAGTAAAAATGTGGGGACTGAGAGTTTTTCTACAAAACAGTAAAAAAAACAAAAAAAAAACAATAGCACACCAATAGCAATAATAACAAACTCTCAGCACTCTCCGCAACAACCAACCAACGACAACCCAGGAAGTAAGGGGGGTATCGCTTCTTCATATGTACAATTCAAAACCACAAATCCCACCCAAACAAACCGATCACATGGTACTAACCCGAGGCCTTGTTTGTCATCGATCACATGCTTTTCTGAAAGTGATACAAGCTTCGGTGCGGGGCTTCAGTAGAAACTGCCCTACGTACTCGACACACGCCTCGGAGATTCAATATCATACGTAATATCACTAGTAAATATTGTATATAGCCATTGTTTATTAGTATTGTTTAGCACTTAAATAAATTCATCAACGCTCACCCTATTTCTGTTGTCTGCCTCCTGTTTCACTGCTCGCCATCTTTACACTTAAATTAGTGATTAAATAACATAAGATTTGTGTAGCTTAAGATATTTCCATCAATCATCCATGGCATCTATTGGCCTAAGTTTGTTGTTTATTACATGGTGTTTTCTTGTGGAGTGTTAGGGATATAGGCTTTAATGAAACAAGAAATAGAATATAAACTTAATAATTCTTGTATGCTAAAATTAGCCAACGACAACAATGAAAAACCGTGCGTCTGCTAGTCGGTTGCCATGCCGGGCCAGACGACATGGACCCATACTTGCCAACCTTGAGCCCTCAGAAATAGGGAGATTTTCCGAAACCACCACGGGGGGTCTGGGGGTCCTCCTCCCCTAGAAAAAAACGTAATTTCCTGCATTCTCGTGAATTTTTAAGGGTGTGAATTCCAAAATAAGAAGCAGACAGAAAATCAGTTTGAAAAAAAGTTTATTACTAGAAATATATATATACACAAAAATACATTGACATACAGTAGGCTATACTGTATACATCAAAAAAACAAACATCCTTATACATTCAAAATACATCCATGTAATACATTAGGCTAATATTGTATAATTATTTTTTTTGTTTTTTAAAGGGTTTTAAGTACTTAACTGTTCATTTAATACAATCTCTTTTCTTAATTTTTATAAAGGGTGCCAAGAATTCTGGAGGGCACTGTACATCACTGTAAACAAAACCTCCTCTGCCTCTTACTCTTAACTTCTTAACTTGCTCTATTCTCTAATATCCTGCACTGTTCCCCCATTATTACATTACAGTCATTTTTTTTTAGTATTGTTTAGCACTTTGTTTAACAGGCTGTCATAACATCAATCTGTTAACCTCGCGTTGCGTTATGATTGGATAGTAAATCCCCGTTAACCAGCCACGTAGATACAAGCGTCAGATTAAAAAACAAACAAAAAAAAAAACGGATATTCTCCTAATTCGGGAGAACTGCGGAAGAATGTTGTCTCCGGGTGATTACCGGGAGAGGACAGTGAAAATCGGGAGTCTCCCGGGAAAATCGGGAGGGTTGGCAAGTAAGCATGGACCAGCTTTTGGGCCGTATTGCATAACGTAGGCCTACGGCTTTGCGAATGTAGAAACCAGCTCTGGGCCGGCTGCATGGCTTTGGTGAACAGATCTGGCACAGCTTACAACCGGCTTTTTTTGGCTATCTGGGTCTGATGTGGCCACGTATGCAGGGGCGTGTCTAGAACATTTTGAATGGGGGGGCCAGGCTGGGGCACAGACCCAGAGGAGGGGGGCCAGCCATCAAGGCTTACCTTTTTTTTTTTTTTGCCGCGTACAGCAGACACACGTGTATTTATCCGACCAAACCTTAGCCCTAGCCTTAACCCTAGCCTAACCTTTTTTTTTTATACCTGCCCCAGATTCTAGGTAATCATATACAGTGCTTTCGTATGAACACTCTTTCAAATTTTGCTGTTTGACAGCTCAAATTAAGATATGTTTCAATGGGCTTTTTGTTACTCATCTACACAAAGTGCTCTATAATGTCAAAGTGGAGTAAAATGTTTTGATTATTTCACTATTGGATACACCAGATCTTATTTTTAAGCCTTTACAGCAATGGGTGTATTTTTTTCTCTACTTTGACATTATTAAAATAAACTTGTCGTAGTCTATACAGTGTAGCAACTCATGAAGAGTTCTCTCCAAAAGTAAATACATGTTCCAGCCATGGGGAGTTCCAGATAGTGCAGTTAACGGTTATCCATCAAACGTAACTCCGTACCTCCTGCTTCAATCCTCAGGCCAGTAAGATCGACAACGCAGTAGCTATCAAACCTAACGTTATATCTTATACGCAAAAGGCAGTGAAATATCACCGGCCAGTTAACTATGGTTAACGATACGAAAACAACTCAAGTAAATATCTTTGAGGCTACAAGATAACCATCACGTTAGCAAGCCAACAAGACGCCGTAGGCTGCACTTAATTTAACTTAACGCATTTGGAGGGACAGAAATATCAGTCGGGCTTGGTAACGTTTCCGCATTCCTTTGGCTGGCATACCCCAATTCAACCTGGGCATAGTGTAACTGTTAACGTTAATCCGCGGATGCTCTTGCACCCAGAGAAAGCACACTTGCGACCCATCAGTCATTGCTTGTAAATTGAATTGCTTACTTTTGAGTTTTATGAAATAAACGTTCGACTGGCAAGTTACGACATAACATTAGCTACCAAAGTGTATAACGTTAACGTCAGCTGTCCAGCTAGTGGGCTGCTAAATTATTAAATAAAACGTAACTTGTTAACTTAGCAAAACATTTAACGACAAATAACGTTACCTTTCAGAATGGTTGAAAATGCTTACCTGTAAAGACGGAAGGTAGGACTTAAATGTTGGTTTTAATGGTTTGACGGAAAACATCACAAGCAGAAGTGGCTGGCTAGCAAGCTTGCCAACTCGCCAGCTCACAATTACTAGCTAACTTAACTCAACAGGTGTCGACGTTAGTGAACTTAGGTTAAACAATCAACTCGCCAGCTCGCATTAGCTAAACTATTGACTTTAACTTACATGACTGAAAACGTTATAGCAATTCAGTGTTTCTTCCTTGTCTGCAGAGGAAAGTTCTTGTATTTTATTACTCACATTAACATTACTCTTATTGTCCATTTAGACAGTGAGCAAAGAAGCCTGCTTGTTACTTAGCTAGCCAGCTATCACTACATGACGAGTTATCTCTGCTTGCTATGCTACGAGCAGATATTCCAGATAACATAACGTTAAGCTAGCGGTAACATTTTGTTAGCACGCTATCGTTGGAGATCACAATGGTGAACGAAGTTGCGTTCAACTTTCTCCATCTCTCGCTTCTGATGGTCCCGAATGAAGTGACAACAGATACGTTTTTATCTCTTTACAGATCAGCTATCTATGCCATACAGCATTCAACTTAGCCAGCTAGACTAGATGACTAGATAGTTAACGTATAACGTTATGACTCTAATAGAAGACATCATAACTACCGTATAGGCCAACTATGATAAATCAATCTGAAGCTGTTTACAGCTAGAGAAAGCGGGTAGAAAGATACCAAGTTCGCTAACAAAACAGCTATAAAACCCCTGACACTTCGCGTTAAAGTTACGCGGCATAATGAGCAATGAATGCGGCAGCGAGTGCCACTGGTCCGGCAGGCAAGATAGGCTAACGTTAGCTAACTCGCAGGCACGAAGCTTGTTTATGCACAACCACGATTTTCTACAACAAAAATATGTTTATGATGTACATATAGACTAATATATATATTTCATACGTAGCCTACAGCCTCCAACTTAGCCAGCTAACGTTAACGTTACACCAAGTACGTTAACGTTAACCATGCAGACAGTTAACGTTATACTTAACGTTATGACTCGTAACATATCTAGAAGACAGCATAACTATCGTAACGTTATACCATGGTAAATAAATCTGAATTAAAACACCTACATGAATCACTAACGCCACGCTTATTCAGGAACGTCTGCCTAAATTAAATTGCACATACATTTTTTTAACCGTGTCTGCAGCACCACAGACCACAGTTAAGTAGCGCTTATGAGTTGAGTGCGCGTTCGCGCTTTAAAAACTATTTTGGGAAACGCGTGTTGACGCAACAATAGGCCTGTGGGCTGACGCAATTTATGTCCATTCCCATTGGGCTACAGAGGCTTCTTTCATCGATACTGACAAGACAATGGCCTATCATATTCCGGTTCTGGTAGGGGGGGCACCAGGGGTGGCCAATCAGATTCCAGTGGGGGCCAGTGCCACCCCTGGCCCCCTACTGGCCCCGCCCCTGCACGTATGATGTGCGTAACGGTCACTGATTGATTCTGTCACGCAGGGAGATTTGCTCTCATTTTTTCTGATCTCTTCTCTTGACACGCTCGTTCAACACGGGCTCGAGATTTTTTGACAGCCTTTAGCTGTGTCCGAATACGATCCCTACACACTTTTGAGTGCGCATATTTGACTCCACTTCGTCAAAAAGCTTTTGAGTAGGTGAATTTTTCTAACAAATGGGGCACTTAAAATACCAGGATGAAACACTGACAGAAACCAGCACTTGATTGGAATGTAATGAGCAAATTTAGTCATTTTGCTAAATTTGGTCAATGAAATACAGGCCAATAAATTCCTCATGCACAACCAACTCATAGTCAACATACCTTAAGCACAATGCCTCTTGCTCTTTTCCTGAATGATCTCTAGTGCCATCCATCATTATGGAGAACTGCAAGTGATCTAATATTGTAAGCAATGTCCCTAACAATGGAGGTGCTAATCAAGTTAAGGAACTCATTTTGAATGGTTCCCGATGTGTAAACATCCTTTTTACTTGCCAACCACCTGGCGAGGCATGGGTCTTCTTCCGCTTCTAAACCCTGTCTTGCCAACAACTGCACAGCACCAATTATTTTTAAGAGGCATGCCCTTGCTTCCTCTTGCTATGATGCACCCACCCTAGCCAGCTGACACTGAACTGATATGTCTTCATACAGATGGGTAGTTATTGCTGTCTTGTGACAATCAGATTTTTCATGTAAACTGAATCGCTCAATGGCCTTTCTCCAGCTCTTGAAGCCTGCTGAAATAAATGCAGGTTCTGCATTATTTGCCAGTGGTGAGGGATCTGTGTGAAATGCTTTGCAACAGTAAAAGCACAACACACCTTCCATACCAGGACTGAAATGGAGCCATGAGAATCTATTGTACCACTGTGTTTGGAATGTAAGGATATATTTTCCCACTGACTGCTTAAAAATGAATTTAGAATCTGGTTGATTTGGTTTAGTTGCTGAGAATGGTTGGTTGGAGACTGCCAGAGCAGACGTGTCCAACACCTCTGTGACCTGCACCATACTTTCCTCATCCTCACCATCTCCCTCTCCCTCTTCTTCTCCTGTGCCCACGCCCTGTCCTTCTCTTGTGTTCTCTCCCTCTCCCTGCTCTCCTTTGTCCTCCTGACTCCTGGATCATACTTCCTCATAAACATCCTACATATAAAGTAAAAAAACACTCATTGACATAATGGAACCCAATGTTAATATTCCTGAGAATTTTCTCCCCCCCCCCCCCATCTCCTCTGCCTCCTGCTGAATGCCTCTCTACCACAAACACGCTAACATGTCCACAGCATTAACTATAAGATGAGGGCAAACCTTAAAACTCATTTAATTTGACTGCTCACCAGTGCAACGTTAACTTCCTTTCTCATTGAGGTTGATGCCTGATGTGATTGCCTATCCTAAACAAGCAGAACACAGCAGTAATAGGGATGAATTGATGTAGGAAAAAAAAGGTTTTAAGCTCAAACAAATAGCTTTAACTTATGTAAATGAAAACCTACATAGCATTAACGCAAGAACAAAATTAATGTACTACTATAAAATTGAATAAGCTAGCTTTCTGTTTCCTTCCAAAGCAAAGACCTAGCAAGCCCATGTCACTATAACTCCACTTACATGACTACTTGACTTGAAATATTTGTCAATCTTCTTTTGCCTTTTTCTTTTATGCATTTCCTCGTATCTTGCATAACAAAAAGAACAATGAGAATGTTGAACAATGTCAAACTCATTGGATGTCGCTAGCAAAATATCACTAATGCTAGCACATATTATCTAGCCAACATTGGTCTGCTACAGACTGCTAGCCTACTAATTAGCAGCTTGCTGAGACAAGAGACGTTGTAAACCGAGGGTGCAAGAGATGTCCCCAAAAGAGGGGCGCATTCAGACTTTAACTTGTTATCTAGCTGTGAAAATGCTATCTAGCTAAATAATGTCAGCTACCATTAGCTTGCATTAAGTGTGTTTGCCACCTAGCTTGCATTTGGAATGATTTAGCTAGCTAGCACGACTAGGATAGCCTATTTGCTATTTAATTTTATGTTCAATGACAATTGTTAGCTGACACATCACATAACAAGACAAAGTTACAAAATTCCGCGGAATAAAATCCTAAAATCTGCGGAAGACTGATCTGAATGTCCTAGCTTGCTAGCTAGCTAACCCAGCATTGCTAAGAGGGAGTACGGCGATTGCATACAGGAGGGGATGGAATAGCTAAATTAATATCTAAATTGATAAGTTATTGTCTCCCCTTTCTGGTCCCGCCCCTTCGAGTGAGAACCCTACAGAGCCTATTTTTGGCAGTCACCCCAGGACTCAACCTGTCCCTCTGATTGGTCCTGAACAAATGTTAATACCCTGTCCAAACGACACAATATTTAAAAAAAAATCAGCACATGGAGAGGCATTAGATGAAGGAAAGGCACCTATTGCAATAACCTTTTTTGTGGGAAAAAATCCATTGACTGAGTATTTTGACCACATTGCTGCCATTGACTTACATGATGAAAGACCTATACTGGAGTCAACTGCAGTGGCGCTAATGAGCAATGGCACAATGCCGTCGTGCTGAAAGGCCCCACATTATAACACAGTTGTTTCTCACCAGAGTTTTCTCACCTTTGTTATTGACGAGATTTACTATATTAAAATAACGATGAAAGATCGAACAAAGCGTTGTGTTCCGTTTTCTGAGCTCCCGAGCAGTTATTTTCAGCACATTGGCTTGGTCTGTTGAAGAGCTATTGACATCCCAAAATCAAATATCGAACATGGAATATAAAACTAACTTTACCGTAGTGGCGCAAACATGTTAAAAAAAAACATGTCAGTCTTAAAAACATGCCAGTATGATGGCATAATTAAGCAATTCAGCACAAACATAACGTTAATTAAAGGGTTAAACTTTACAATAGATTACTTCTGTTCCCCATAGTTTAATGCTGTGAGTGTAAATGGGCCCAATAGCTATAATTACTTTGTGGAGATCATGTAGCTTTGTCTGTTTTTGTCATAGTTTGAATCATGTCATTCATCACTGTAGATCAAAGGCAGAGGTACCTGTGGCGCTTAACAATAGGCAGCTGCATGAGAAACTGGGGAAAAAAGAGGCTGTAGTATGCTCATGCTTTGCTCTTTCATTTTTGTAACACTACTGTCTTATCCCGTTTGATGCTTGTAATTTTATTGTCAATTGTCTTGTTGTCTAACTTTGTTTTATGTCAAGTTCTCCTTGTAAAAAAAATTTCAATCTCAATGGGGTGTTCCTGGTTAAATAAAGGTTAAATAAAATAAGATGGCTATCTTGTTTAATGTCACTGAATGCTCTAGTTTGTCATAAATGCGGAATTTTCCCTTTGACTTCTATCTCTATAAAGAACCATAGACATAAATGTTGTTGCATTTGTTTTTCAGATTTCGTCAGAGGGGTTTATCCAATTGTGAAATATTACACCTAGCTACACAGTGCATGCCTTCCAGTGTAGGGTTTCCTTTGTCAAAAGATTATTTATAGTATCATAAAACTCTTTCAGTTCTCACATAATATAACCTGGCAGCGGATGTACGTTTTCATTAAGACACACACACACACATACGGTGAGCACCATAATTAATTGGACAGTGACACATTTATTATTTTGGTTCTGTACTCAAGCACTTTGAGTTTGAAAGGATACAATGACAATGAGGTTGATGTGCAGACTGTTAGCTTTAATTTGAAGATATTTTCATCCATACTGGATGAACAGTTTAGAAATGACAGAACCTTTGTACATAGTCCCCCCATTTTCGGGCATCAAAAAATATTGGACAGTTTAACATAATGTAGAATAAAGTAATTTTTAATATTTGGTAGCATATCCTTTGCATGTCATAACTTTCTGATGTCGGTGACCCAACAATATCAAAAGACTCTTGATATCTTATTTTCTGGTACTCCTACAAGCGATACTATAACCTCTCTGCATGACAGACAACGGGCTTTAGTAGGAGCGGAGTGTGCACAGTAATAAGGGGAGGCGTGGTCTCTAAGGATAAGCAGCTGAAACAAGTTAACAGGTAGCTCAAGGACAGCTTAGTAATGCAGGTAGAAAAGATAAAGCGGGGAAGCTGGTTAAATGTTAGTATCTAACTACAAGACAGATAATTAGTGTGTTAGTACACATTTATGTTAATGAGTTTAGTAAAGTGCACGTAACTGATAAAGTGTGAGTTAGTAATATATACAATTATACACGGAAACGAAAGCAGGAAGTAGCAGAAAACGAGACTTCGGAAATGAGGGGAATGCAATGATATGTGGAAAATAATGAATGATAATGAAAATAAAAATACAGAACAGACAGACAGAATCTCAGAACATAACAGTACCCCCCCAGGGACGGCTTCCAGACGTCCCACGGACAGTCCCAAAAATGTCCGGAATGCCGAGCATGGTGGGTCGGAGGCGCAGACAGGACCGCTCAGGGAGACGGCGGCGCAGACTGCATCACCCCCTTCCCCCGCTGGGTGGGGCTGACCACAACTTCATCCAGCTCATCCTGTCGTATTGCACTGCCCCGAGGAGAGGAAAAACCCTCATCAAACGGATTAAGGACTGGACTGATGATTCCATCCTGAGCCTACAGGGCTGCAATGACTGCACAGACTGGGCAATGTTTAAGGAGTCCTGTTCTGACATTGGTAATCTTACATTGATAATGTTGTCAGCTGTTACGTTTCCTATTGTGTAGACAATGTAATCCCTGATAAGATAGTGAAAGTGTACCCAAATAGTATTAGCCATGTGTGACTAAATCACTTAAGGTGTTGTTAAATGGGAAGAGGCATGCATTTCATGCACAATTGAAGGGGTTGAAAAGGGTAGTGAAATTAGAAATAAAGAAAGCAAAGCAGAGCTACAAAGAAAAGATAGAGAGGGAGCTTGGGAACAACAATTTAGGTTCTACCTGGGACGGTATGAAAACTATTGTTGGCACAAAGAGCGAAAGGAACTCTAAGGTTGTAACGGAGGGTAACAAACAAACAGCTTGCACAAGAGTTCAATAGGTTTTCCCTGAGGTTTGACACTCCCAATTTCAGGAATGTCATTCTAGAGCAGAAAACCAACCTATCTGACAGTGGTCCCACCCCTTTTGATGAACGTGGTCAATATGTTTAAACACTCCAGAGCTAGGAAAAGCCTAGGGCCTGACAATATAGGCAGCCGTCTGCTCATCTCCTGTGCAAAGCAACTAGGTCCTATTTTTCATTATATTTTTCAGCTGTCCCTCAATCAACAGAGAGAGTGCCGAAAATACGGAAACAGTCTACAGTTTACCCCAAGTGATGAATGACTTTAGGCCAGTGGCCCTGACCTCTTTAGTCATGAAGTGTTTTGAAAGACTGCTGAAAAAACAGAAAATCTTCTTGACTCGCTACAGTTTGCTTATAGGGCTAAGCGAGGGGTAGAAGATGCTACTGCCACTCTGCTAAACCTGTTATTCAAGCACCTTGAAGGTAGTAAAACACATGCCAGGATTTTAATACAATTCAACCCCACATTTTAGTAGACAAGCTCTTAAAAAACTTTGGCCTTCATTTTAGCATAGTGGGCTGGATTCTTGCCTTTTTAACTGACAGAACTCAGAAAGTAAGGGTGAATGGTTGTTTGTCTGTGGATGTCATCATCCACGGGGTCTCCTCAGGGGTGTGTCCTCTCACCACTCCTCTACATTCTTTATGTACATTGATACATTTGATTGATACATGACGACATAAATTTTAAAATGTGCAGATGATGCTATTGTCAGTCTCCTCCACGCCGATGAATATGATCATGTTGTAGATGACTTTGTACACTGGTGTGATGGGGCATTCCTGCAAATAAATGTGGCAAAGACTCATGGAAGGACATGCTTATTGATCTTAGGCACAAGCCCTCCTCGGAGCACTACTATCAAGGGGCAGGTGGTAGAAGTTGTAGAAACATACATGCACCTCGGTAGCCTGATAGACAATAAGTTGAATTTTAACTTGAACACAGAGATGCTTTGCAAAAAGGGCCAGAAACAACTGTTCTGCCTTCGTAAACTGTCAAAGTTCCATGTTGATAAGACCCTCATGACCCTTTTTTACATTGAGTCTGTATTAACATTTTCTGTAATTTGCTTGTATGGCAATCTCAGCGCCAAGGCAAAAACTTCTCTCTTCAAAATAGTGAAGGTCAGCAGTGAAATCCTAGGTGTTCAGCAAAGTAACCTCACTGACCTGTACAACAGACAGGTAGTGCGGAAGGATAAATCCATCCTATCAGTCAGCACCCACCCCCTTCACTCTGAGTTTCAGATCCTACCTTCTGGCTTCTGGTTCAGATGTCCCATTGGAAAGAGCAATAGATACTGGCACTCATTCATTCCCACCGCCATTTCCCTTCTGAACTCAGGCCAGGGGGGTAGATAGTAGTGATGGTGTTGTTCTTTGGTGAAGAAACAATGACAATGATGTTGTTGCTGATGGTTGTGACAATATTCACGATGCCGCCGACCTTGGCTTATTATGTCGATTTTGTTTATGTTGTTTACATGAGGTTGCTGATTGTACGGCATGTCCATGTTGTATTTATACGGGTGACATGTTGATCTGGGAATTGATGTCCCAAAATTCAGCACTTTATTTTAAAATATATTTTATATCATATACAGTGCCCTCCACTATTATTGACACCCCAGGTAAAGATGAGTAAAAATGGTTATAAAAAATTCACCATTTGGTGAATTAGCTCACGCTGAAAAAATCTGAAAAATTCAAGTAAATTTATTATGAGAATCCCTCACCAAGAAATAATTATTTTTAACAAAACCATGTGTGCCACAATTAATGGCACCCCTGCATTTATATATAGAATAAAGTAATCATTTTTCATATTTAGTCACATATCCTTTGCATGCCATGACTTCCTGATGTCTGTGACCCAACAACATCAAAAGACTCTTGATATCTTATTTTCTGGTACTCTTACAAGCGATACTATAACAGCTCTGCATTTGAACGGATCTCTATGGGAATTGGGGGGTGAGACTAGATTTAGCTGTAAATTACACTGGAACAGTATAGAACACATGGTTGGCTAAAGGTCTCTTTATGCCATAAATTAAAATAAACGGTTTTCTGAGTTTGCATCGCTTTGCATTCGATACGTTACCTGTGAGGATTTGCCTCAAGAGATTTGGTTTGTATTTAAATGAATGTGTTTCAGTACAGCATCTATTTGCAAATCATATAGATAAACTTCATAATAGTTTCACAATAGCATGTAAAACTGTCAGGGGGCATGCATATTAAGTTATTTATTACTACTGCTTTTATTCAATTATGTAATTATTTATTCAGGAATTATTATTACTATTTTCCAGTAGTTTGATTTCATTTATTTGTTCATATATTTCTCTGACTCTAAAAATATTTTAGCATTTGTATTACACACTATATGTTTATTCATTAGTAATTCGTGATCAGTATACCATATAGTTTGATAGGTTTGAACCACTGTGTACCGTGTGTAATGTGCACAATGGTTTCTTTCTTAATGGTGGTGTTGTGTGCGCGTGTGGGGGGGTGGTGGTTCGTCTGAGCACATTTTCAGCTTGAGGCCCCAGATTTGCCAAGGCTGGCCCTGAAGGCAATGATCGCAAACATACTGCTAAAATAACAATGGAGCTTTTCAAAGCCAAAAACTGGAAAATTATTGACTGGCCAAGTCAGTCACCCAATCTGAATCATGTGTTTTATATGCTGAAGAGAAAACTTAAGACAAATAGCACCTGAAACAAGCAGGGCCTGAAGATGGCTGCAGTGCAGGCCTGGCAGAGCATCACCAGATACTCAGCACCTGGCAATGTCTATGCTCACAGACTTCAAGCAGTCATTGTGTGCAAAGGACATGTTTTATTTACATAACATGAATATGTCCCAAACATTGTGTTGTTCTGAAATTAGGGGTTATGTATAAAAAGTGCTACAATTTCACAAATGGAAATATCTTCTACCATTAAGGATACACAAATATGTTTTAAAATTCTAGTATATGATAAATGTAAGATATCACTAATGAAGTAATGAAGCACTAATAAGTTATATGGGCCTTTTTTTATAGAACTGTTTCCTTGTTCAGCAGTGTGTGTGTACATTTTGGTCACAGGTGAATATACCTTGGATAATCTGGCTGCCAGTGCAATAAATGGCAAACGTTTAGAAATGCCTCCACATCTCTTATGTCACCAGCTTGGAAATTGTCAATGGAAAGGCATTTCCACTATTTTTGAGAAGGCAACATAAATCTTGGTGAGGTGAGTAAGGCCACCTGACTACACCCTCAAATTGAAAGAGATTTCTAGGAGTCAGCTGGTGGTGAAGTTTGTGGTACAGTGGACCATGATTTCCTATTTCATAGAGTACAGTTGTTACACAATGTAGTCACAAAGGTCACTGGTGTATGTTCTACATCGGGGTCCTCGATCTTATGCAGTAAGGCCCGGTTGATTAGTAGAATCAGGTGTGTGACTGCTTGGTTGATACAAAAGCTTGCACCCACACCGGCCCTTTCTAGATAAGATTGAGGACCTCTGTAAAAGATGATCCTGTACTGCACTGTTTAAATGACATTTTCACGTTCTCCACTGGTCAAAAGCATTCAACTGCTTAGTTTATATGGCAAGCAAAAGGTTGTGACAGGTTCAAAATTACATTCAACCATATGTTAAGCTCTCCAGGAATGATATGTATGTTTGGCCTTGTCTTCTCACCTTTCACTACAACCTAAAGGGAGAACCTGCTGTGATGACTTGCGTAACTGGAGAGAGTATAGAATAGCAGATAGCTTGTCATTATTTACTCCCTGCAGGCTGCCTTTTGACTTCCCTGTAGCCCCTTTGTACATACTTGTGCACACCCTATATATTTATGTGCAAGACAAGGGCAATTCATGAATGTGCTAAGGAAAGTGAAGACTGAGGCATCTGAAGACTGATAGCTATGCAGTTGCACCATTTAATTTGTCTGGGTGGATGTAACAAAATGTGCAAGTTAAAAAAAAAATGTGCAAGTTTTCTTCAAAGTCTACTCCATATCCCTGCCAAAGGCTGTAAAATGTTTTGATTTTTATTTCAAATCCTTTTACAGCTGAAGACAGAGGCTGCTCTGTCATTCCTTTTTAAAGTTCAGTTTAATTCAAACAAAATGTAAAAAAAAATATTTGGAGAAATATTTTGCTTCCAGAGTATTTGCTTGAAGTGTAGTAATACACACTTCTGTGGATGATATAAATGGATCAGTGATGGCCCATGAAGTAATATAACACAGAAAGAAGTCTGCATGGAACAGGTGGGACACAAAGAAGGAAAGACAGGGAATGGAGGCGGATTATTTTTAATCTCTCTTTGGCTGGGGCTAAAGGGATGTTAAGAGGTGACATCTCTCTTGCCGGACATAAGTGATATCACAAATAGAGAAAAATAGGCAAAGGAAGAGGGACACTGGAGGGGGTGTGATCACCATGTGGGGAGGAGCAATTACATGAGATGGTGGATGTGTTCAATAGGCATGGTTAGCCGCAAAAAGAGATTCGTCAGAAGCAGTGCCATGTTCTCCAGAGAAAACATATTTACCAATGGAAGCTTGGCTGTTGTTCTGTAGAAGAAATGGAAGAGAAGGGAAAGAGGGTTAAAAAGTATAGATTTGTCTATACAGCTTCATAAACAAATATTTCAAAATGGAATGGCCAAGTGACCATGATGAAGATACATTCATTTTTATGAGTACTCCACTTATAACTATTAGAGTTATATTCTTACCAAGGCTCTCTTAACGTACTCCTCTTGGCAAGCATGGCCATTCTCCTTCTTGCCACCCCAGGCCTTTAGTGCGGAGGCCTGTAGGGCACGGCCATATGAGAAGGTGAGTGCCCAGGGCTTGTACAGGGGGCACTGATTCATGGCGCTAAGGTTAATGGTGGCCTCCTCTTCACTCTGGCCTCCAGACAGGAAGGTAATACCTGAGTCGAGAAAAGAGCAGGGTGGAGTGTGAGCTCAAAAAAACTGAAGAACACATCTGTGATTATCTGGTTGGTGTTTGGATGTCTTGTTTTAGGGTGTTACATCTCCCTTTCTGGGTAGTATATATCTCAGTGTCAGTGTGTCAGCCCCTTCATTGAGGGCATTTGTGACTCACCAGGAACTGCAGCGGGCACAGTGCGACGCAGTGCGCAGACGGTAGCCATGGAAATCTCCTGAGGAGAGTACTTGTGTGGGCAGGAGTGTCCAGCTGTCACCATATTAGGTTTTAGCAGGGTACCCTCCAGGTAGACATGGTGGTCAGACAGTGCCTTATACACAGCAGCCAAGACCTTCTCCGTGACGTACTGGCAGTGCTTCAGGTCATGATCTCCATCAGGCAGAATCTCAGGCTCCACAATGGGGACAATGCCATTCTGAGGATTTCAGTTACTTATTAACATCACAGCTGTGTGTTGCCTTGTAACATTTTGGTTAAAATGTCAATTAAAACAAACAATTATTGGTTCATTCATTTTTGTCATTCATATATACAGTATATATATATACATACACACTGCTCAAATAAATGAAGGGAACACTTAATCAACACAGTATAACAAGAAGGTTTGCTGTGTCTCCCAGCACAGTCTCAAGAGCGTGGAGGAGATACAGAGAGACGGGCCATTACACGAGAAGAGCTGGACAGGGCCGTAGAAGGGCAACAACCCAGCGGCAGGACCAGTATCTGCTCCTTTGTGCGAGGAGGAACAGGAGGAGCACTACCAGAGCCCTACAAAATGACCTCCAGTGGGCTAATCGTGTGCATGTTTCTGACCAAACTCCATGAGGGTAGCATGAGGGCCCGACGTCCTGTAGTGGGACCTGTGCTCACAGCCCAGCACCGTGCAGCTCGATTGGCATTTGCCAGAGAACACCAGAATTGGCAGGTTCGCCATTGGCGCCCCGTTCTCTTCACAGATGAGAGCAGGTTCACACTGAGCACATGTGACAGACGTGAAAGAGTCTGGAGACGCCGTGGTGAATGTTATGCTGCCTGCAACATCATCCAGCAGGACCGGTTTGGTTTAATTGACTTGGTGTTATATTGTGATGATTAAGTGTTCCTTTAATTTTTTTGAGCAGTGTATATATATATATATATAAGCAATAATGACCAAAGATCCGGGCATTATACAGTTTGAATGCCCAATGTGGAGGTAGTAAATTTCCCTCTGCAAAGGGCATTCAAATTGTATAATGCCCAGGTCATTATTGCGCTTATACCATGGTTTCCAACAATGATTATATATAGTTACATTTATATTTATTGATTTTTATCGACTTAATCAGCTGAAATTTAAATATCCTTCCGAGGGCATTTTGGCATTTTGTTTTCCGTTGTCAAGCAAAACTGCTGGTTGATAGTTCTATTTGAACAGAAAACATCTCGTTGCTAATTTTATTTCTGGTTACTAGTTCTATTTTGTCCGTAGTTATGCAAAAACATCTCATTGGTAGTTCTGAAAACAATTGATTCTATAAGGAAAAAAATAAATAGTCCCTTCTCAACTTTATACCATAAAATGAGCACCAATTGTGGTTATTTTTGTCATTAGTTACATTATTTAAGAAAATTGCATGAAACCGCAACTCAATTTATAAAAATGGTTTGGTCACGCAGCTTATATTAAAAAGCCTAACCTTGGCCAAGGAAATTGCATTTCAGATTTGCATCATGATATATTAGATTTTCCTATTGAACTCTATGGAAAAATAAGTGAAGAAACCCTTGAAGTTATCCATCCATATCTACTGCATATCTGGCAGCAGAGTGATGGTTTAAGGCTTGTTTGATACGTCAGACCCTTGATGACTTACAGCCATTTAACCAGTCATGTGTTCGATACTGTACCAGTGTAATTTACAGATGAATCTAGTCTCACCCCCCAATTCCCATAGAGATTCATTCAAATGTAGAGAGGTTATAGTATCGCTTGTAACAGTACCTGAAAATAAGATATCGAGAGTATTTTGATATTGAGACTTCAGGAAATAACAGCATGCAAAGGATATGCGACCAAATATGAAATATGGTACTTTAAAAATACGTATGATCCAAGAGTTCACATACTTTTGCCAAACAAAGCATTTAATGTTGGATAATTTTGCTCAATAAATACATTATAAAAGAATAATGTTTTTAGTGTTTTTTGTTGAGCTGGGTTCACTTTATCAAGCTTTAGGACTTAGATGAAGATGTGATGACATTTTAGATCGAACTTATGCAGATTCTAAAGGGTTCGCAAACTTTTGAGCAGCACTGTCTGTGTGTATATATATATATATATATATATATATATATATATATATATATATATATATATATATATATATATTCCTGTATGTACCCCCTTTCTTACCATCTGGCAGATGCTTGCATATCTGGCCAAGATATTGGCATTCTCCATGATGGCCAGGCGGGATGGAGTGGAGGGAGTAATCTTCAGTACACAACGCCACTTGGCAAAGTCAGCACCATCTTTCTTGTACTGAGCACAACGCTCATACAGCCCGTCCAGACCTTGGAGGGGAGATCAATAGAACAGTAAGATAAAGAGGAAGCGAATGAAGGGACAAGAGAGAGAAAGATCAAATGAGAGAGAAATATAGCAAGATTAGTAAGGATTCAAACCCTGGGTGGTTGTCTCTCCATTTGTGCCAGCCAAGGGGACCACACCCTTGTCCACCTTGATTCCCACCACCATGTCTCTCTCCTTGATGAGCTGGGGAAATGGTATGCCATCATCACTCTTCTGGTAGAGGGTCTCATGGAAAAAGATCACACCACCAATGCAAGAGTCGATACGCTCGTCAGCAGTGAACAACAGCTGTCTGTATAACCTCCTGTTCTCTTCTGTGTTCTCAGCATTAATGCTCTGAAAACGCTTTGCAACACTGCCTATAGTTGGGTAAGAGAGAGAGAGCGGTGTTAATTTTGCTTTCTACAATTATGATGAAAAGTGTCATGATGTTTGTTAACTCAGTTCTCCATTTTTAAAATTACACTATCGCTATGCTATTTGAAGCCAACCAAAATAATTGTACAAAAAAGTTAATGAAGATGGCATTACTAAAATATACTTCTTGTTTTTAACAACTGTGCAGTTCATATTTTTACTTCTGTAAAAACAAAAACTACAAACTTTACTTTTACACTGTAAATTTTGATGTTATGTGTTGATTTATTTGCAAAGTATGACTTCCAAAACAATCATGACAAGATACATGAGGATACAAAATATTGTTTTAGAAAAGAATATCCCTCAGTTATTGGAATACCAGATGGATATAATTGTTGTGGATGTTCAATTTTATAAATATTAAAAATGTACCGATTTGGTTTTGTTTTATTTACCTGTTGACTCATCTGCAGCAAGAATTCCCTTGCCAGGAGCAACAATCTTATGAGCGATCTCACTGAGCTCCCTCTTCTGATCAGGAGTTAGGAAAGGGTATGAGTGAGGCATTATGACTCTGGGAAAAAAAGAGACAGAGGGTTAGCTGAATGGCAGCAACAGAGAAAAAATACAGCTGTTAAACCTCCTATGTTGTGTTCAAATAGCAGCTGTGGTTTTCAGCAGTCTCGTGTACATCAGCTTTACATCAAGCCAGGTACAGTTGATAAGGATGACATGGAAGGTCTTTGCCTGAAGCTAAAGTTTGGCTTGAAATGTGGCATGGAGCTAATGTATTATAAAAACAAATCTTGTCTCTCTTTAAGTGCAAGAAAACAATTAGTTTGAGTGACATTTTTAACTGTGATTATAACTGATATTTTATATATGCATGCAAAGTTATCTGCTTTGAAATGTGAGACTCAGTATATCATGCAGCCTTATGATTCATCTCAGAATTAAGTTTTCGTACACAACAATGCAATTTATACAAGAAAGTTGGTTTGTCGTTTTTATTCAACTGTAGAATGGAACACTTTTCTTTATAGGACTTATTTATGCTCCCCACTGACTCCCCAAATTATCAATAGCTTCAACCTTCGATATGTTAATATATGACAGTGGAGAAAACCTAAGGAGGCATTCAATCCACAATGTCTGTTGCCAACTGTTAAATATGGTGGTGGTTCTGTAATGGTATGTGCAGCCATTTCATGGGACTCGCTGGGTCCAATGATTGCTCTCCATGGACGTGTAACGGGCAAACAACATGAAACCATTTTACAAGACCAGGTGCACCCTATGGTGCAAACACTGTTCCCTCATGATGTCCCTATATTCCAACATGATAAAGCCCCCATACACATGTTGTGATGATGTCAAATGCCTTTCATGGCCTGCACACTCACCAGACCTAAACATAATTGAACCTTTATGGGAAGTTCTGGAGCGCAGAGTGCAAACTAGATTTCCACATCCTTCATCCCTCAAAGAACTGGAGACTGTCCTTCTTGAACAATGGGCCAATATCCCACTACACACAGTTCAGAAATTATATGATAGCATTCCTAGAAGGATTGTAACTGTTTTGACGGCAAAGTTTGGGCCTACTCATTATGAGTTACGAGATATTCAGTTTTTGTAAGTGTTTCCAATATTTTGTCCACCCCCTGTATTTGGCTTTTCCACTTTTCATTGGCTTTTTGACCTTTTCTCAACACCTCTGTCACACAGCGTTCTATCTCTTGTCCTAGCATTCTATCTCTTTCAGTCACTTCTCAAAAGGTCAGTCTAAATATAGACATTTTTAGCTAGCAGCTGTTTGCAATGCACTCTATCCATCGTTATGCTATGTGTTTGTTAAAAATACATGGCAGTCATACTGTAAGCAGTCTAATGCTTCTTACTGTTTGAAGTAAATGAGATTAATCAGAAAATTGTGTCACATTTAGTCAAACTGTTGTGACTATCAAACAGCATCTACCCATTTCTAACACGTTGCAACTTTCCAACTTGTACTAGCATGAAAAGTATATAATTGATGATCAAAGTTCAACCCTCAGTAAACCACCATGTGCCTTCTACGTCATGATTATTTTAAGTTTTTGCAGAGAAATAGCTGCGCTTTACAAACATGGAATAAAAACTGCTATTACCAACAGGTGCGTGCAAGAAAATACTTAAAGGTTACTAAAGTTTGCTTATAGTTTAAAATTGAAGAAAACTTCAATTTGGTTATCTTTCAGGTGTGTAAGGGTATGTTGTCTTGCCATTTCTATAAGTGTCAGGGCCTACATGTGTCAAGTAGCTCGTTAATGAGCCTATGCCTTTATTGATTATGTGAACTAATGTCTAATTTGTGAACTTGCAACATGCTTGTTTAAAAAAAGCAGCTGTAACTTGCACAGAGGAAAGCTATGCGCTGAAATGTTTGCGGCTCCTTTTTAATGTGCTGAGCACATTTTCCACTTTCCTATTTGATTCTGCAATTAAATAGCTGCAACAGCAAATTTTTGACTTCTGTCTTTTTTGGTAAAGAGTGTTCAGAATAAATGTCATTCAAAATAAATAAAATGCTGAGTTTTTTTAATGTTTCTATCAGAAATATATATATTTTTAAAGTATGCCAGAAACTCAACTTTTGTCAGATTTTGCAATAATCCATTCAGACATTTTTGTATGGTTGCTGGTGCTTAATGATTTACTGGAACTCATACATCAATGCACAAGCCAATGTTGTTAAATATACTTGTAAATTAATAATAATAATACAGTGATATGCAAAAGTTTGGGCTCTAGTCAAATTGCATGTTTTCTTGAATCTCTAAGTGAAAGAAGTTAACACAACCTCTGCAGGATACAAACTTGAAAATATTTCTGCATAATTTACTATTACTATTACTATTTACTTGCTGAATTAAACTATTTTAAAATGGTAAATGTGGCATGTGCAAAAGTTTAGGCTCCAAAGTTCTCAACACTTGATTCACTCATAAGGCTTTGAATTTAACTATGTAATGACTCAATAAATACCCTGACCCTTCTAACCTCTTGGAACAGTGTGCTTACTCTCAACAACCATGGACCCCTCTAAGCAGCTGACTGAAGACTTGACAATAAAGATAATTGAATCATACAAAGCTGGACAAGGCTATAAAAAGACGCTTCTAAATGCTTCCAGCTTGGAATTTCCGCTGTCAGAAACATAAAAAAAATGGAAGTTAAGGTGAACTGTTGAAGTCAAGACAAGATCTGGAAAACAAACTATGATAGAACTACTCATAGACACATCAGGTATGCAAAGCAAAAGCTTGAGTTTAGGTTTGTTCTCTGCAGAGGTAAACTTCTTTTCATTTAGAAAATTAACAAAACATGCCATTTGACCAAGGGTGCCCAAACTTGCATACCATTGTAATAATAATAATATGCAGGCAAATGGCCACTGAGCGGATGTGTGTGTGTGTGTGTGTGTGTGTGTGTCTACCTTTGTGGAGGAGAGACGAGATGGATAGGTGCACTGACTCCGGGAGAGAGTGGAGAAGATCCTGCCAAAGTCCGCGACAAAAATCTGTCCACAGAGGGCCGGTTTTTATCAGCTTGTCATGACCCTTCACATTTCATTGCCTTGGCTAAACATAGTGTTGTACGGAAACTGGAGAAGGGTGGTGACATTCACAAAAACTATATGGGGTTTGCGTGTGATTTGTGTTTGAGTTATGAAAGACAGAGTAATTTGCATGAAAAAGAATTGGACATTTGGCAGAAGACAGTGAGTGTGTAAGAATGGGAAAGAATATTGGAACACAAGTAGATTGAAAAATATATGAGCTGAATAGAAAAAAGAATTCACAGAAGAACAATGATATTGCACTTCAAGACTATGGATAACCAACTCTCTAGATCTTTCCACATATATATATATATATATATATATATATTAATGTATAATGTTTCCGAAATGCATGCATCAATGAATCTGTATGTCTCACATTTATAACAACAATCATTTAATTAGTAAGAAAACTGTTTAATCCAATCTCTAGTGTAATATACTCCAGTCATATCAAATGCAAATGCAATTTAACCCACCTGGATAAACAAAGGTGAAATAAAAAAAGACATTCATCGAGCTAGTTTATTTAATGATGTTCTTTTTTATGTACACTTATTTCAAAACAGAAATTCAGGTAGGTTGCCATCAAGAGTTATTTCTGGACCTATTTATAAAACCTTTATTTTTCTGTCTTGTTCAAACATTGTTTTTAATGACAATAAATTAATGGGCTTAATGGGCTTTTAGTCACATCAAAATGATATGCTGTTACTCCTGGTGGAAACTCTGTCTATGTACTGCAATGTCTTATAGGCCTCTGACCTTTTTCTTACCTCTATGACCTATAACACATGGGGGAAGGTTGAGTTGCAGTCTGAAATGTATACATGCTCAAATCCACACATGATCAATTTCCCCTGTATGTACCACACCTTTTTATTTCTGAATCATTCTCACCATTTCTCCTTTTCATAAATCATCATTTGCATTAGACTGGCCTTCAGGAACAGCCAAACCTGGCTTAGCAGGATGAGGCAAGCAAAATACATATTATATAATATAATATATACATATTCACCCAGTATAGGGCAGAACATGGACCTTTATTTACCACTTTTCTTTATATAATGATGAGAGACATTGACATTTCCTTGTGAAGAGGCAAAAATATTCATAAATATACCTTTCTAACTTTAGGTCGCCACCTGTAGGCCAATGGGTGATGGGTTTGAACAAAATAAGAACCTATTATAGGTCTCAGAACCTATTATCTTTGTGACCATTTTTCCAAAAATAATAGTGCAATAAACACGGGCAAGGTGAAGTTATTGTTTAGTTGTGCAGCAATAATTCTCTGATATGCGCATGGATTTTGACTGTTGTATTAATCGTCACTGCCAACAAGAAGACTCCCAGCCCGTCATGCCCAGTTTAGAAAAAGAAACGCATTCTATGGATGATGAAAAAGAAAGTGGGCAGACAATAGCACGATGCGTTAGCACTGAATAACTTGGTGCAACAAATACAGCACCAACGACAAAATAACCATGTTAGAATTGTTTTGATATTTTAAAAAAACGGGAAATCCGTTCGAAAAATATGTGAGCTGAATAGAAAAAAAATTCACAGAAGAACAACGATACAATGATATTACACTTCAAGACCATGGATAACTAACTCTCTAGATCTTTCCACATATATATATATTTTTATGTATCATGTTTCCAAAATACATGCACCAATGAATCTGTATATCTCACATTTATAACAACAATCATTTAGAAAACTGTTTAATCCCATCTCTAGTGTAATATACTCTAGTCATATCAAATGCTAATTAAATATAACCCACCTGGATAAACAAAGGTGAAATAAAAAAAGACATTCATCGAGATTATTTAATGATGTTCTTTTTTATGTACACTTATTTGAAAACAGAAATTCAGGTAGGTTGCCATCAAGAGTTATTTCTGGACCTATTTATAAAACCTTTATTTTTCTGTCTTGTTCAAACATTGTTTTTAATGACAATAAATTAATGGGCTTAATGGGCTTTTAGTCACATCAAAATGATATGCTGTTACTCCTGGTGGAAACTCTGTCTATGTACTGCAATGTCTTATAGGCCTCTGACCTTTTTCTTACCTCTATGACCTATAACACATGGGGGAAGGTTGAGTTGCAGTCTGAAATGTATACATGCTCAAATCCACACATGATCAATTTCCCCTGTATGTACCACACCTTTTTATTTCTGAATCATTCTCACCATTTCTCCTTTTCATAAATCATCATTTGCATTAGACTGGCCTTCAGGAACAGCCAAACCTGGCTTAGCAGGATGAGGCAAGCAAAATACATATTATATAATATAATATATACATATTCACCCAGTATAGGGCAGAACATGGACCTTTATTTACCACTTTTCTTTATATAATGATGAGAGACATTTTTCCTTGTGAAGAGGCAAAAATATTCATAAATATACCTTTCTAACTTTAGGTCGCCACCTGTAGGCCAATGGGTGATGGGTTTGAACAAAATAAGAACCTATTATAGGTCTCAGAACCTATTATCTTTGTGACCATTTTTCCAAAAATAATAGTGCAATAAACACGGGCAAGGTGAAGTTATTGTTTAGTTGTGCAGCAATAATTCTCTGATATGCGCATGGATTTTGACTGTTGTATTAATCGTCACTGCCAACAAGAAGACTCCCAGCCCGTCATGCCCAGTTTAGAAAAAGAAACGCATTCTATGGATGATGAAAAAGAAAGTGGGCAGACAATAGCACGATGCGTTAGCACTGAATAACTTGGTGCAACAAATACAGCACCAACGACAAAATAACCATGTTAGAATTGTTTTGATATTTTAAAAAAACGGGAAATCCGTTCGAAAAATATGTGAGCTGAATAGAAAAAAAATTCACAGAAGAACAACGATACAATGATATTACACTTCAAGACCATGGATAACTAACTCTCTAGATCTTTCCACATATATATATATATTTTTATGTATCATGTTTCCAAAATACATGCACCAATGAATCTGTATATCTCACATTTATAACAACAATCATTTAGAAAACTGTTTAATCCCATCTCTAGTGTAATATACTCTAGTCATATCAAATGCTAATTAAATATAACCCACCTGGATAAACAAAGGTGAAATAAAAAAAGACATTCATCGAGATTATTTAATGATGTTCTTTTTTATGTACACTTATTTGAAAACAGAAATTCAGGTAGGTTGCCATCAAGAGTTATTTCTGGACCTATTTATAAAACCTTTATTTTTATGTCTTGTTCAAACATTGTTTTTAATGACAATAAATGAATGGGCTTAATGTGCCTTTAGTCACATCAAAATAATATGCTGTTACTTCCAATGTACGGCAATGTCTTACAGGCTTCTGACCTTTTTCTTACCTCTATGACCTATAACACATGGGGGAAGGTTGAGTTGCAGTCTGAAATGTATACATGCTCAAATCCACACATGATCCATTTCTCCTGTATGTACCACACTTTTTAATTTCTGAATAATTCTCACCCTTTCTCCTTTTCATAAATCATCATTTGCATTAAACAGCCCAACCAGGCTTAGCAAGATGACATGTATACATATGCACCCAGTATAGGGCAGAACATGGACATTTATTTATCACTTTTCTTTATATGATGATGAGAGACATTTTTCATTGTTAAGAGGCAAAAATATCCATAAATATACCTTTCTGACTTTAGGTCGCCACCTGTAGGCCAATGGGTGATGGGTTAAAACAAAATAATAAACCAGTTAATTTTGCCTGTCTCAGAACCTATTATCTTTTTGACCATTTTTCCGAAAATAATAGCCCAAAAACACAGGCAAGGTGAAGTTATTGTTTAGTTGTGCAGCAATAATTCTCTGATATGCACATGGATTTTGACTGTTTTTGACTGCATTAATCATCACTGCCAAAAAGAATCCTCCCAGCCCGTCATGCCCTGTTTACATTACAGGCATTTAGCAGACGCGCTTATCCACAGTGACTTACACATTTTTTATCATTTTTTACAAATTATCCATTTATACAGCTGGATACATACTGAAGCGATTCAGGTTAAGTACCTTGCTCAAGGGTACAACGGCAGTGTCCTATGATTCAGAAACCTTTCAGTCGCAAGGCCAGTTCCTTAACCATTATACTACACTGCCGCCCTGAGTTTAGAAGAAAAAAAACGCATTCTATGGATGATGAAAAACACAGTGGGCAGACAATATCACGCTGCCTTCGTGCAACGAATACAGCACCGACAAAATAACCATTAGAATTGCTTTGATACAGGAAAACGGGAAATCCCCACGGCAAAACAAAAAGTGTTCAAATCCCAGTGTTAGACGTTTCAGGGTGAAAGTGTTACACACATAGTGTTGCTTTCAACACTGTAGACACCCTGTGGTGTACACTTAAAGAAAGTGTAAACGTTAAAGTGTAAACGTCGAGTGTTACACGAACATCTGGGAATTTGATAGATAGGCTGCTCATTCCAACACATTCAAACTCCCTGTCCGCCATTTCGCAAATGCAGCAACACAAAGTGTCATAAAATAAATAATCTATTGTTATTGTTAATAATAATAATGTTATTTCCACAGGTTACTGTGCTCATGTGGGTACTTTAACTAAAAGATAACATTTTCCTCGATAATATGAGAGATTATTTTGTAGTAATATAATCCTTAATACTCATGTATATAAAAGAAAAAGGGAAATGTATTCTTTGGATCTAATAAGCTCCTTGAACATTTCCCACACACATTTCTATGGCTCACACTTTTCCGTTTGCGTAGACATTTTAACGGGCTGGCCCTCTTTTCAGACAAGCTAGAAACAAAGAAGTGTGTATTAATCTGGTTGCCTGTGTGTGTGCGTGAGTGTGTGTCTAAAGACTTTACTTTGATTTAATACTTGAAAATAACTCTTCATTTTGTTGTCATCCCGGTCAGTGTCCCAGATAGATAGTTAGCTTGCTCGACCTGCTCACCAACGTTAAGCTTGTTTGATTGCCGTTATTTGAGTGTTAGCTAGCTAGCTAACGTTACACAGCTACTGGCTGATCAGAGTCAGAGGTTGATACTGTAAGATTCTAAACTGATATGATCCACTCAAACACTGACAAATCAATCACGCTGCCAGCCGAATCAACAAACCTATCATAAATACAATGAAAGGTTAAAATGTAAGTATAAGCAGTGACTCTTCGCCACTGATAGGCATAGTATTCAATTATAGAATAGCAGCTGGGAGTGAGTAATCAAGGCCTATTTCAACCAAGGAAATTAGATTAGCAATACAATAGACTGGTTCCTGGTTAGACCACGGGAAGTTGCACCTTCAGACCCCCTGCTGATGAACAGACTGATTGATTTAAGGGAGCCAGACAGTGGCTTCCTTAAATCAATCACATCATTTTGAATATACATGTTTCCTGCCTGTAGAAAACAAAGCCCGAAAATGGTATTTAAAGTGATACAATTCACAGAACAGGACTCAGATTGACTCCGCTGAATCCAGAGTGCATTGCTGTATCTCTGACAACTGCTGTTACGAACTTTGTCATTTTCAACGAACATCGGAGAAGTTCCTTTTTTTCTTACAATACAAACATCCAAATGTGCCTGTAAATCTTCTTTCTTGTTTCGCACTTTTCATTTGGCAGGGATTCCTCGCGGGCTCATTTGGGGGTTTTGTTTTGCACTTCTCCTACTTTACTTTGATTTAATGCTTGAAAATACCTCTTCATTTTGTCATCATCTCGGTGTCCCAGATAGATAGCGAGCTCGACTCGACTCGCTGAGGAAAAAGTGATTGTTCGCTAGGAATTGTGGGATTTGGTGTTGGATGTATGGACTCTATGCAGACGGGGACATGGTTTTTAATCACACGCTAGACTAAAACTACCAAAAAGAATATCGAGGCGAGCTAGAAATTGTATTTCTCACACACAGGCTATCGCATGGGTGCTACTGCATTAAATTAATTTATCGCTCAGACCGAATTTTTTGTAGCACGTGCGACATATATGTTGCACTGTACAGCCCTGAGATGGATTAGAGTCATGGAGACCACGCAAGTTAAAAATAAGAAGAATTTAATAACAGGCAGGTAGGTCATTAGCTTAGAATTAGAAGTCAATTACAGAATATAGAGATTTAAAAAAGGAAATGCAGAGTAAATATCTTACCCAGGCTGTTCAGTTACACACAGACACAGAATATGCACGGTGTGGGAAGTCGGTTACAATCTTCCCCGGTAGGCTTGTCTCCCTTTCGGCAGTGTAGTATAATGGTTAAGGAACTGGACTTGTAACCGAAAGGTTGCAGGTTCGATTCCCAGGTAGGACACTGCCGTTGTACCCTTGAGCAAGGTACTTAACCTGCATTGCTTCAGTATCTATCCAGCTGTATGAATGGATAAATGTAATAAGAAGTATGTAAGTCGCTCTGGATAAGAGCGTCTGCTAAATGCCTATAATGTAATGTAATGTAATGTTTTATGCCAAATCACATGTTTGAACCAGGCGGCAGTGCCATAAATTAACCTGGAGGGGTGGACAAATCTGTGGACATCCCACCTTTGAGGGATGTTGAGTAGGGAGAGGGGAAAATGAGATGATTACCAGAGAGGACATTCCACTGTAATAGTTTTCCCCTGAGTTACCGAAACTATGCTTTATTAAACTTCATTCGGTATGAACGGTATTCAATTAAATTCCTTGATTTTACCTGAATACATACATACCAAACATGGTAAGGTCATGTAATATTATAGTGCAGTTGTCATGAAAATTCCCTCTTGATGAACCATTTGTAGTGGATTTCTATGCCAAAGACACAGAGGAAATATTGGAGGTCCAGGTGCGACAGATAAGGACTGTTAAAGTGTTCAACGGACACCACTAAGACGGACAATAATCCATAGTGGATGGGGAAAATAAGGAGAACACAAATAACCTTGCGATAAAAAGTGAGGAGCTCGATATCCGAGCAAAACAAAAGAAATAAGCAGTCACGCTTATCTAACTCCCGTTGTGGAGTGAACAAAAAGAAAGGAAGGAGAAAAAAAATAAATAACCCTAAACCTTAGGGTGATAACACAGGTTTGAGAGGAAAACAAAGAAACCAAAACTTCTGCTCTGAAATAAAAGAGCGCACTTTAAATTTTCTAAATTGTACTGCTAACAAGAACCACGTAGAGAAGCAAAGCGGTCGATAGCACGCACAACTCCTATACCTTTACCCGCTAGAAAGTAACACTTATCTAACTCCCGTATTGGAGTGAACAAAAGAAAGAAAGGAGAAAAACAAAAGAACACTCGTAGGTTAGAGTGAAAAACAAAGAAACCAAAACCTCTGCTCTGAAATAAAAGAGCGCATTATACTTTTTATAAATTGTCCCGCGTTGAGAAGCAAAGCGGTCGATAGCAGTACAACTTCCTATACCTTTACCGGCTAGAATGTTACGTGAAATAACATTCTAGTGGGGTAGTGAGTTGTGTAGTAGTAGTGAGAGGAAATGCAGGACAGGTTAACTCACTAATCACCGAGGCGAAAGCAAAACCCGTAGCGGAACACAGAACAATCCGATAGATTTACAGGTAGATGAAAAAATGGAATACAAAGCACGGAGATAAGGGAACTTTAACTGAGGGTCCAGGATGTTTCTCGATGGAACCCAGCAACGTTCCTTCGGGCCGTAGCCCTCCCAGTCCACAAGGAACTGCCACCTTCTGCCCACACGTCTCTCGGCCACAATGCGGTGAACGGTATAAGCCTTCTATGAGTCGGGGAAAAGGAGGTGGTCTTTCCACCGGGGCAAGCGGGCTGACGAGTACCGGTTTCAGACGGGAGATGTGAAAAGTAGGGTGGATGCGCATGGAGCGCGGCAGTTGTAGTCGAAAGGTAACTGGGTCGATCTTTTTAATGATTTTAAAAGGTCCCACAAAACTCGACCCGCAACGGGAGATCACGAGTAGTGAGCCAAACCCGCTGTCCAACTCTATAGGACGATGCAGCACGACGATGCCTATCAGCCGTGGCTTTTTGTTTAGCCTTGAGGTGAGAGGCCTTAATGCATGCGCAAACCGGACAAGCCGTGACAAACGAGCGTACGTCCTTCTCCAGATTGGGCCACCAGAAACGTTGGGATAAAAAGTCCCTAGTACGCTGAACACAGGGGTGACCGGTAAGTTGAGAGGCGTGGCCCCATTGGAGAACCCGAGACCTAAGATGAGGAGGCACGAAAAGACAGTGGTCTGGTGCCCCACCTGAGCCTGGGTCCGGGCGTAAGGCTCTCTGCACCGCTGCCTCAACTTTCCATATAACTTGGGCAACCATGACATCAGTAGCGATGATAGGCTTGAGATAATCTTGAACCCCTCCTCCCGACAGCAACGGACTGGAGAAAGAACAGTGAAGTTTACATTGGGAACCCCACTGATGGATAACGGGACAGGGCCCCCCCAATTAATATGTGGGTTATGGCGGGTAAGCCAGGAATGGCCTAAGACCAGCGGATAAGCCGGGGACTCAATAAAAAAAAACTGAATCTCCTCCGTATGATCCTGATACGGAACGTGCATGCGTATGACGGCGGTGACGCAGGAAATAGTGCCTGTGCCCAACGGGCGGCCGTCCAGAGCCGTAACAAGGTGAGGATGAGGCAGAGGGTGGGTGGGAATTTTGTGGGATTTAGCCAAATCGGAATCGATAAGGCACTCAACTGCCCCGGAGTCAATAAAAGCGTTGCAATGGAACTGGCAATTGTTTCAGCGTAAATTAACTGGCAGGAGGGTCCGAGGGTAATTTAACTGCAGTCCCTTTAGGCAACTCGGTTCCCCTAGCGAGACCCCTTTTTTACCTGAAAGCTTGGGACACTGTTTCTTTAAGTGACCCCGCCTCTTACAGTACCTACACCACAATTCACGGGACTTAGCGTCACCTGTTACGCGCATGGAGGACCCATCAACCTGCATGGGCTCCTCCTGCTCAATATGGTCAAACGCATAGCGGCCTCATTGAAACGTCCTGATCAAAAACTGACACCATCTATAAGCCCATCTGTGTGGTTCATGATGGGAAAATTAGCCCCGATAAGTGGGTCGGCCCATGCAAGAGCATTCCCGGTTAGGAGAGAGAAAATGAAGGCTACCCGGGACTCTTGCGAATAGAAGCGTGAGGGCTGTGTTTACTATAAATATAAATTTTAAATCAATTAGGCACTGAGTTAAAAACCCCTGACACTTTCCCGACTCCCCGCTATACCGCAGCGGAAGCTGAAGCTTAGGTTCTCTAGCGTCAGGTGGAAGTGGGGGAGGAATGGGATGTGTGGGTGCTTGTGCAACTGAAGGTGGGCTGGCCATGAGAGAGAGAGTTCAGAGATTTTCTGACAGATCCCGCAGAGCGACTGCCTGAAGGCGTAGCTGCTCGTGCAGAGCCTGCTGAGAGACCTGAAGGGCATGAACACTCTCTCCCTGGGCAGCAAGGGCTGCCTCCTGAGTGACTAGGACCCTGTGTATGTTAGGATCTATCGCTGGCACCCCCCCTTTGGCTTCCATGTTCTGTAGGGGTTCTCTATGCCCAGAGACACGGAGGAAATATTGGAGGTCCAGGTGCGATAGACGAGGAATCTAAAAGTGTTCAAAACGAACACCAGTAAGACGGACAATAATTCGTAGTGGACGGGGAAAATAAGGAGAACACAAACAAGCACGCACAACTCCTATACCTTTAACGGCTAGAATGTTACATTAAATAACATGGAAGCGACGAAAAAAGGAGGAAGCAGGGTATAAATAGTGAGCGGAAATGCAGGACAGGCGAAAGCCAAACCCGTAGCGGAACACAAAAAAATCCGATAGATTACAGGTAAATGGAAAAAAGGAATACTAATCGCGTAGATAAGGGAAGGAAGGCACGATCCATGACAGTAATAGGTAACACTAATGGCTAATAGCTGTTTTGACAATCTGAAGCCAACACACACCATTCACTTAGAAATCTGTACATTTTAGCAGATTATCACTAACTGGCAACCGAGCGAACTTCAACTGAATAACTCTCAGACTCTAACTCAATAGGCTAGATACCAGCATTGCTTTTGAAATTCAGAAGGTTCCATTCATTACAAGCGATTGTTTTATTTAAGTGTGGCTAACCTCCATGCTGCTACATTTCTCAGTTTTTTTCGTTCCTCTTCCTGTAATCATGGCTCAGGCCGATCATGCGTCAGGCCAGTCTGCGAGACTGCAAATGGACGCTATTGAAGTTCAATGTGAATTGTGGCCAAGACAGTAACATTAAGGATAGGGCCTTTGAGCTATGCAAACAGTTTTTCTTTTGCCATGACATTTGTGAAAGACAACCCAGAGCGTTGCAGTGAGGTACTCTCGTACTACCAGGCAACAACAGTAAACTACTTTCTTGTTCAATCTGTGCTTTCCTCTGGTTTGTCTTTCAATGTCAGGGCAAAAGAAAAACTGTTTGCGTTGCTCGAAGCGTCCACGTATTTGCGTGAGGTATGTTTCGGCCCTATCCTTAATGTTCCTGTCTTGGTTGCATCTCACATTAGTTACAAACAAGAAATGGGTCTATGTTGCCCCAGAGTAGCTTGTGCAACTCAGCTGTGACGCGCTGAAGCGGTTTATAGTTGCCTACTTCAGTTCAGGGTGGTGCTACTTGTGGTTACTAGTGGCAATCTCCAACAAACTGTAAGTCACTGCCTCCACACAAAAATTATGAAGTCTGGAAGTTTCACTTTATGCAAGAGAAGAGACTGGATTCTCTAGCTGCGCTTGCATAATCTATATGTAGCCATTTGTGTACCATCAAAGCCAGCAACTGCAAGACAAGTACAATCAAATATAATCAGATCAGGTGTATCTTATGTACTCTTCCTCCTACAAGGTTCTGAAAATGACAATTCTGAAAATTGATTATTTATTGAGGAAAATTACATAACATGCCCTACGTTTTCAAAGCTGTACAAGCCATATCAAAGGAGCTATGAATGTCGGAAGTTGGACCGAAAGGCTCGTTCGACAAAATGCATAAAATTAATAAAAATTTCAAAGAGCTGTAGTGTAGTTTCAAAACCATTAGAGATACAGACCTAATATTTGGGATTTCTCCATAAGTTTGGTATAGAAGCACCTGTGAATTTTTTCAGGGGAATCTGAGAGGGTGACCTGGGAAATCTTTCTCAAACTGGGTGATTTGATATAGAATGACTATATAAATACGGAAAAGTGGAAATACATAAATAAATAAATACGGAAAAGAGGAAATACATAAATAAATGAATTTGGAAATTAAGAAATACAGTAATAAATAAATACTGAAATAAATACACATTTATTGTGATTTTATCTATTAATTTCTTACTTTTTGTGTGTATTTAATTATTTATTTATTTATTTATTTATTCATACTTTTATCCATTTATGTATTTATTGCCATATTTAATTATTTATTTTGGCATTTCTGGTCCTCCATATTAGCCTACATTTCCTCCAGCATATAAAAATATAAAACATCCAGACATCAAAATTCTGGTGGGGCACGTGCGTGAATGGGCATGACGCGTCTGAATATAATGATAAAAAGGATTAACAGGATTGAGAACATACATCTTTTCCAAATGTCCTAAAAAATAAACATGCATAATTTGGTGAGAAGCAAGAGCCCATGGGGACACCAATACGTTGTTTATATATCCCATCCGTAAACATGAAATCATTATTATGAATAATCCAATCAGTCAATTGTAAAAGGAACTCCGTAGGAGGTGTTGAATCATCTCTATCAGAAAAAGTATTTTAAAGCAAATAGCCCCTCCTGGTGGTCAATATTAGTATACAGGCTTTCAACATCCATTGTTACAAGATAGTGAGATTGTAAATTAGTCAGTACATCAGTTGTATCTTCAATAAATTAAGGAAGTTTCTTAACAAAGGGTTTAATAAAAAAAATCGATATATTTCGATGCCTGTTTCCATTAAAGTTCTATTGCCCGATATAATAGAGCGACCCGCAGGATTGTCAAAAGGCTCCTTATGTATATTCGGAAGTAAGTAAAACACAGCCACAGCTGGATGTTCAACCAATAGAAATTTTAAATCATTGTCATTAATCCAGTTGGCATTCTTGGCATAACTTAAAATGTTATGAAACTGTACCGTCATATCGGACAATGAATTAACGAGGAGCTTTTGGTAATGACTCGATTTTAGTTGACATCTGGCCTCTAGAACATATTGGTCTTTGGAGAAAACAACAATAGCAGCACTTTTGTCGGTGGGTCAATATTATATACTATATACTATATACTATACTATACTATACTATATGGATCAATAGTATGATCAATATTATTCGGACTAACCATTATGACGCGTTTTGATATGCACAATAATAATCTTTAACATTAGGGTTTAACATAGGCACGGGTTCCCGGTAATTCGCGAATCCCGGGGACTGTAGCCTAGGCTATTTGAAAAACAATAAATGCAATGGTCACTGGACAAGGTTTTTAACTTTTTTTCAGGTAAAACCATTCTATTTACTTACAGGCTGTCGGCCTAGATGAAGAGAGCTGTATTGTAGCCTAATGACATCAGAAGCTAATTTTCTGAACTCAAATGTCCATCTATTGCAGGGCGCAAATTTCCCATTGAATGACAATTCGCGCATTAGGCTTCATACAGGCGTTATCAGCACAGTATTTAATGGATAGCCATATAACCAATGGATGTCCCATAACAGAAGATTGTCCCCGGAAGATTACAGGAACTATTAGCAAATATAGGCTAACTCATAGCTTGGTCCTGAGTAATTGCGAATAGTCTACATATAACCTTACATGTACCATCGCACATCCCCTGTATGTATACATGGAGTGGGCTGAAAGCAATTTAATGCAGCAATCCCCTTCACTGAGGGACAGGTATGTGGGCTTTGACCTATGGACCCTTGGCATTGGCAATGGCATTTTTTTATATAGCCTAGACAATAATAATATTTCACATTGTAATCTTGATATTTATAGTCATGCTTGTGCGCACCCCTGTGTGTAACGGACAAGAGGGTGTATGCACGTTGTGCATACACCGCACTGATATGCGCTATTAAAATAACATGTATACAACTGTGACATTAGACCAGGTTTGTGTTGGATTTAGCGCAAGCGCTTTCTGCTGGCTCAAGATAGCAATACACCAAAAATTATCTTGGCCACACCTCATCTTAAGACCAACCTGCCCAGTTCACTTGCTAAACTACGTAAGTGCTGGGCGCAATAATGACCCCTGCACTTGCGTTTTGGGTTAGTTAGGTTTACACCCGCTTAGCGCCGGGTGTAAGATAGGGCCCCATGTGTCTTAGTAAGGTGTTGGGCCACCACGAGCCGCCAGAACAGCTTCAATGCACCTTGGTGATTCAAACTCTAGTCTACCATTTGGTGTTTTGATGATGGTGGTGAAGAGTGCTATCTAACATGTTGGTCCAAAATCTCCCAGAGGTGTTCAATTGGGTTGAGATCTGATGACTGCGAAGGCCACAGCATATGATTCACATAATTTTCATACTCATCATACCATTCAGTGACCCGTCGTGCCCTGTGGATGGGGGCATTGGCATCCTGGAAGAGACCACTCCCATCAGGATACAAATATGTCATCATAGGATAAAGGTGATCACTCAGAATAACTTTGCATTGATTGTAATGACCCTTCCCTCTAAGGCAGGTGCACAAACTTGGGTCGCGGGATCGTGTAGGCTACAGCAACATTCCAATGCAATTAGGCCTATATGAACAAAGTGTTATTATTCATTACTGTTATTCTGTATTTGTACAAATAAATAGAAAAAATAAATAAAATTTACATTTGACGGTGTTTCATATGATCACGTAAATATTTCATCTTGACATTCGGGCGTCATTACTAGACTAACCGCACTCCACGAGCTGGCGCCAATTTGCCAAAACGCTGGTAACAGTAGTGCCTTGATGCGCTTCGTTTAATTACTTTTTTTGTTTATTACAACATAAGATAGTTAACGGCTTTAGCTAATCATCGCAATCCAGTCTTTTTGTGCTTTTGACATCAAAAAGAAAATCTGTAGGCTTGAAATATTGGCTGTATTGAAATATTAGATATTTTGTTTGTTTTCTATTGGGAAATGGTTAATAGGCTACATCCCAGCAAAATGAGAAACACCGACAATGAATGTAACATTAATGAGAAAATTTGTTTTGTTGCTAGTAGCCTATTACCTGGAACCTTGTGTGATTTCTAATAATTGCAGAGGTCATCTGTGATTTTAATCCTGTGCAAATCTGCCAAGTCCGTAATTTGTAAAGTAAAAATTCCACCACAATTTAGGCTATATACCATATGTCGCAAAACACACGTCATCTGATAATATTAGTCGCGTGCGAATCGGCATCTCAGTAATTTGAGGGGATTTTTTTTTCTCCCACAGAAAAAGACATGTCGGAAATAATGGAGGCTGCCGTGGAAATTGTTCATGCGAATTTTGACACCATTTTGGGTGCAGCTTTTATGCCAAATGTTTTTAAAAGTAAGCCTACTCCTGAAGTCCAGTGCGAATAGGGCATACAATTATATTCATTTCACTATGCTTTTTGTGATTAATTGCTGATAATTTCAGTAACTTTGTCCCATCATTTAACTTTTATATATTAAAAACATCGCTGTTATCAGCAGTTTAACAATTAATTGCTAATTAATGAAAATGACATGGGTTGCGAAAAGTATGGATTGATATCCTTGGGTCATTGCTGAAAAAGTTTGTGCACCCCTGCTCTAAGGGGACAAGTGGACCCAAACCATGCCAGGAAAATGCCCCCCATAGCATAACAGAGCTGTAGAGGTTTTTCCTTTAATTTGTCACCCGTCTGTAGGCTATATATGTCTGAACTCTTTTAGTATATACACAATTCTGTAAATGTGAAATGTAAATGAACAATTATGTGATGGTATTTACTGAAAGATGTAAAGAAAAGAGTGAGTAGTAAATAGAAAGTGCAGAGGAAAATTCCAGTTACTGATAGATAAGCCAGAGAAGTTGGAGAAGTGAGAATAAAATGAGGAAGTGTCAAAATACTTATACCCAAAAATGAGTAACAGACTTACAATCAATCTTACATTTTGCATACTGTTTTTTAATAGAGCTGGATAATTACTTAAGAAATGTTGGATACAATCTAGCACCTAGCATTGGATGTGCTTATGTTTCATTGTTTTTGGAACGGATAAGTAGCCTATCGTTTTGCAATCTGCACAATGTCTGGAACTATTTTTTTCCTGTCCCAGAACATGCAGTGCACTGTTCATGTGCTAATCATTTGTAATCAACTAATCAACTAAATACACTGACTTAAATCCTAAAATTGAGTCCAGCAGCATTGTTGTCAAGTTAAGCCTAAACCTTGCTCTATCATGTTCCTGAGAAGCCCCATGTAGTGCAACTTTGCCCTTGGCCAATGCTTGAAAATTATTTTGACTATTCCCACAAATTTGTTAGCTTTTAGGAAATTGCAATCACGGATGTCACTTACGAGTGCCACAGTATGATAATTGCATGTTCAATGAACTGCATTTGGCATCAGGCCATTGAGGGTTTCACTGTGTACTTTATCCAAGATAAAACAAGTTACATTGTTGACATCTGCCAACCGCTCAATCCTGCTTTTTTTACAATGACAGAGGATTCCCCTTATTGTTTTCCAGAATGTGATTAGGTATTTTTGAACCCACTAAGATTTAATTAAAAAAAGATGTCCAATTTTTATTGTCATGTTCTATTTGTAAAGATCAATGTAGATGTTGCACAGAAATAGTCATACATATTTTTTATAAAGCTGTGAACTTTGTTTTTAGATGTGAAGCACTCTCTATAACCTATACTTTCACTCACTCACTCACTCACTCACTCACTCACTCACTCACTCACTCACTCACTCACACTGACTCACGTTTAATGAGTCCATCTCTGGGGAAAAGAGGGAAGTGTAATGAGCTAAACACCTAAAGAAACAGAAATGCAGGGCTTTAAAGTTCAAATGTATTCAGCAAGGCATGAGAGGTGTGAAAGTGAAAACAGATAAATTATGAAAAATATCTAACAATTTCAAGTACGACGTAAAAATGTATAACTCAGTGTTCCACACCCTAAAAGCTCCCTCCCTATTCAGAGGCTAGAATAAATATGAGCCTAACAAATGATACAAACCCCCCTTCAATAATGTCTTGTTGGGCTGTTGGTTGTCCAAAAAAATTTAATCGGCACAGCCAGAAAGATGGTCTTCACTTTTATAGAATACCCTCTAAAAAGGGACCATTTGTAAACAACATAAGGTTAAAAATACTTTGGACGATAATTATAGGTAGTTAGCATTCGCTAGATAATTTATCATGGGAAACGCCATTGAGTACTCAAGTGAGTACGTCAGACGTGGGCGGAGTCTGGTTTCGGAAGTAAATTCCCTATGACAGATAGAATGGGCTTCGGAGACTATCGACTATTTCTTGAAATCTGATTTATAGAATGAGCCAAAAAGTTCCTGGATTAGCCTGTGTGGTATAAGGATATAGTCCATATATCGCATGTTCCAAATATTTTTTTTTAAAGTAATGGATTAATAATTGTAGTTTGACTTGTAGTACATTTTAACAGACTACATATCCAATACTGCAACGCACGGGTGGTTCTCGACCAATAAGATATCATCATCTCGTCTGTCATCATGTCTGGACATGTTTGGCAGATAGGAGTACTCGCACTGCCGCTGAAGACGAGCTAACGTTAGCTTGCTAAGTTGAGAAGCCCGCCCGACAAGGTCAGAAACTGCGCTATGGTTAACTACATAAAGCAATTCTAGCTTTTAGTCTTTCAAGCTAGCTAGCTAACATTAGAAAAAAGTGTTTAAAAACAGAACTGTGTGCTACTGCTGGCTAACATATGACAACGTTTGGAGACAATGCTGCTCGTCCGGAAGGAATTATGGGATGTTGAGTTTTTAAACAGTGCCAGCGCTGGTATATTCACAAGAAAATACAAAAACATAAAATATACTCAAAGCTGGTCCAGAAAAACGACATCTTTTGCGCACAAGCGTTATATTGAACAATCCAGGAAATTTACGGTAAGACATAATCACTAGAAATGGTTTAAAAGTATGTTTTAGTTACAGTCTACGCTCTAAATGAATGGAAAATTTACTTCCGAAACCAGTGTGACGTAGTCACTTGAGTACTCTATTGACCGTTGTTAGTATTGTTAGCGTTTCGGGAGTTAGCTAACATTAGCTTACAAGGACAGACCAGGCAGACGCTCAAAGTTAATATTTAAAAAAATAAACGGCACAGCCAGAAAGGTGGTTTTCAGTTTATTAGAATACCATCTAAAAACTAAAATAAGGTTAGAAATACTTTGGACGATAGTTATAGATAATTAGCATACGCAAGATAATGTGAAACGCCATTGACCGTTGTTAGCATCGTTATCGTGTCGGGAGTTAGCTCATTTCAAAATTCTGTGATCATTTATTGTCTGGTTCAATCCGTTTGAGAAATATACAACACTTTATACCGCTATTACACTATCTAAAACGTCAAATCGTAATACTCCCCATGCCCTGCAAGCCTGTCTCATTCCTTACAGTTCATTCTGTTTTAATTATCGGCTCTTTTATCCAATAGAGTACATTATAACCTTAGCAACAGTATATGCAATGTCTTATTTGGTGCTTTGAACAATTAATTACAGCCAAACATAATGGCAGTTTTCGTTTTAACAGTCTACTATTACACAAGCTCTACATAAAATGCATTCCTCAACTGGAGTTTTCCCTTCCCGATATGTAAGCAGTACTGTTTCTAAAATGCGGTTGGTCTCGCTAGGTACGTATGTACGTTCGTTTTTTCACTCGAGCACTGTCCAATATGATTGATAGGCTTATTGTTATTTTCGCATTTTGAGTGCATTTTACATACTGTAGTGCAATCGTAAATTTTATGTTTGATGTAGGCTACCAATTTTCATTGAAGATAGAACATTTGGCAGCATTTGGCAGATGGTGGAATACTATTTTATTTTCATGTTATCGTTCATAATATAGGCTATGGCGTATATACACTGCTCAAAAAAATTAAGGGAACACTTAAATCACACATCACGGATCTCGATGAACGAAATATTAAAGTTGAAAATCTTTATTGATTACAATGTGTAATTTGTCAAGAACAAAATGACCTAAGAACGGTCAATGGAATCATTAACCCATTGAGGGCTGGATTAAAAATCACACCGAAAATCAAAGTGAAAAATTGAGATCACAGGCTGATCCAACTTGTGTGAATTTCCTCACGACAACTCATAATGTGGCTCAGTAGTGTGTATGGCCCCCACGTGCCTGTATGCACTCCTGACAGCGTCTGGGCATGCTCCTGATGAGACGACGGATGGTGTCCTGGGGGATCTCCTCCCTGACCTGGATCAGGGCATCAGTGAGCTCCTGGACAGTCTGTGGCGCTACTTGGCGGTGGCGGATGCATTGATACATAACGTCCCAGACGTGCTCAATTGGATTCAGGTCTGGGGAACATGAGGGCCAGTCATTACATTACATTACAATCATTTATCAGACGCTTTTATCCAAAGCGACAATGGCGTCTATGCCTTCATCATCCAGGAACTGCCTACACACTCTGGCCACATGAGGCCGGGCATTGTCCTGCACCAGGAGGAACCCAGGGCTCACTGCACCAGCGTAAGGCCTGACAATGGGTCTGAGGATTTTATCCCGGTACCTAACAGCAGTCAGGGTATTGTTGGCTAGCACGTGGAGGTTTGTGCGGCCCTCCAAGGATATGCCTCACCCAGACCATCACTGACCCACCGCCAAACCGGTCATGCTGGATGATGTTGCAGGCAGCATAACGTTCGCCACAGCGTCTCCAGACTCTTTCACGTCTGTCTCATGTGCTCAGTGTGAACCTGCTCTCATCTGTGAAGAGAACGGGGCGCCAATGGAAAACCTGCCAATTCTGGTGTTCTCTGGCAAATGCCAATCGAGCTGCACAGTGCTGGGCTGTGAACACAGGTCCCATTACAGGACGTCGGGCCCTCATGCCACCCTAAAAAGATGAGAATTGACCAAATTTGCACATGTACACAAAGGGGTTAGCTCAGGGTTGTCACGCTCCAGTCCTGGAGGACTGCGGTGTCTGCAGGTATTTGTGATTTCCTATCAAACGGCAGCCATTTAAGGTCTTGAGAACAAGGTGTATGGACTCTTTAGCCAATTAGCCAATCGATGACTTTAATTAATCACTCATGCACCGAAAACCAGCAGACAATGTGGCCCTCCAGGACTGGAGTTAGTTCTAAAACTAACGTTATATTCTTATGAAATGTTAATTAGCTAGAACATGATCTTAAACTCTCTGTTTCTAGTAAACTACTAGCTAATGTTACTAGTAAACTTGCCATAAATTATTATGGACTGATCTTTTATACCTCTATCACACACAAGACCTGGGAATTACGTGGGATATTGAATACAGGTCCGACCCGCGTTTCACTGCACTATGGTCCCGGGTAAGTCCCGGGTTGTCGCCATTCACACCAAGACCTGAGTCCGCAAGTTTACTACCACTGCTGAACAGGGTTCTCGCCTTGCGTCATTAAAAGCAGACATTTCAATGTTTGTTTATACTGGAGATTCAGCATGGCGGACGGTGCGAACAATCTGGTGTTTGTTCAGTCTATCTTAAATTTTATAAGATTTATTTTCTTTATTCAGTTGCCTAATGAAAGTATAATGCAACTACTTACGGTTTACAATCATGTTCAATCATTCTTGCGATTGAGAACAGCGGAAACTATGGCTGAGAGGGCTAGAAGTCACCAACAATATCTACGGAGAAGAGCCTTTATGTTGTCCTCAGTGGCTAATATTGTCAGCCTTGGCGGAGCGACAGACAGATGAATGTGGGTCCAAGAACGAAGGCATGCACAAGCTTTCTGGTCAACCGTAGAACGTTTCAATGACGATCAATCATGGCACACTTTTGCATGTCACGAGCAACATTTGACTATTTGGTTGAACTCATCACCCCATCTCTATTAAAACAGACAACAAACTACCAAACTACTATCGAACCACGTTGAAAACTAGCCATTGTCCCAGCTTACAAAATTACATTCTAAAGATGTCCTCTGATTGGACTACAAAGTTATTAGGACGTTGGAAATTAACATTCTCTGGACGTTATTTTGTAGGGGTCCTTTGATGTCCTGGGGAAGTTTTTTTTTAACGTTAGAACAATGTTTTCAGGACATTCTTAATATCATAAAATCATAAGTCATAAGATCATAAAATGACATCCTGTGCACATCCTTTAAAGCTAATTCACCAAACGGTGAAAACGTAAACCCATCTTTACCAGGGGTGCCAATAATAGTGGAGGGCACTGTATACAGTGAGCACCATAAATCATTGGACAGTGACAAATTTTTTGTTATTTTGGTTCTGTACTCAAGCACTTTGAGTTTGAAAGGATACAACGAGGTTGAAGTGCAGACTGTCAGCTTTAATTTGAGGGTATTTTCATCCATATCGGTTGAACCGTTTAGAAATTATAGAACCTTTTGTACATAGTCCGCCCCATTTTCGGACATCAAAAAATATTGGACAGTTTAACATAATGTAGAATAAAGTAATCATCTTTAATATTAGCTCCATGCATGATTAAAACCAAATTCTAGTTTTAAATGGAGTCAGATAAATGAGTAAATTAATTAGTGATATTTCACACAATAACTTTTACCTTTTCCCACAGCAATAGTGGAATACATCACGCTTAAACCTTCGCTCTGAGCTATTCCCTCATTGGTCTAGCTGTTCTACACAATCTATGTCTAATCCATTACTACAATATCCAAAGAAATACTTATCCATCATGAATACATACTGTATGTCCATTGTGGGCTATGACCTACGTTGCCTAAGATAGATGGATAGCTCTAATAAAGAAGGCATTTACATATAGATAGCAGAGACAATATGCGTGCAACACAAATTGTTGTGTTGAAAAGACGATGAAACGCCGTCTCGCGTCTAGGTTAAAAACCGGATGAATTAGTTTGAAAAGTAAAACTTTTTTAACCGGCTAGGATGTAGCCAGGCTTTACATTTGACTAAATTAACACGTTTATTTCAAAGCGCCTCTCATTCTGAGATTTCCACCCCTCTAGACGTCTAGATTCCGGCTTTTGCTCACAGGAGTTAGGCTACATTAATCTTGAAACACATAGCGTAACCTGAATCTATGGAGATAATGCATTGCTACATATTGCAAAATTTGTACTTGTCCAACCCAACCACAAAAGATTCGACATTCAACATGATTGAGCCCGATTCTGTCTCTGACTCCACTCTTCACACTCAGATGAAGTAACGTTATGTTGATGAAAAAATCTGGCAATCAGTTGAGGGTCGTGTACTTCCAATTCCGGCTGTGTTGTTATGAGATGCAATCTCCATATGAGACACTAGAGGGGGTGAAATGCTGTATCAATAGCCTTTAAGTTGAATTCAGACTTTATGTATTTATTTTTTTACATTGGGTCTTGCTTTTACCCTGGGCATTATTTTTACATTTTTGTCATAGTTTTACAAATAACCTATGCTGGTATACTGTGCCACTTCCAGTTCTTGTTTCAGGTTGGTGTTTCCATGTGGTCACAGGACAGGGCTCCTGAACATACAGTACTTGTTTGTGAAGAATTTGCCATCTGATATAGTAAATTTCTTTCAACATCTTTTTGAGGAGGTGTTTTGAATTTAAATTAACCGAACACAAAAGCATCAGCTTGGAAATGGAATGCTAAAAGAAATCCAGTTTCAGTCATGTCAAGTCTTACATTCAGTGTCTTTTATTTTGCTGAGTTTGGTATGGATCTGTAGCTATAGAACATCCTTTATTCCTATGCAACTTAATTCAAATGTGAGTCATTCTCACAATGAGTATGTGTGGCAACTAGCAGCAACCTGTTGAAATGGTTTTCTTTGTAACCACAGCCACTAGATGGGAAGTGACATAATCTAATATTAGCCAAGTATATATGCGAGCTGTGGTTTGCGCTTGCAGCAGTCATGAGATAATGCAGAAACTGAAGTGTTATAAAATATAACTGCCTATGTTTCCTGACTTTGTTGTCGTAAGAATGTAGGCATACATGCTGATTATCAAGTAGATTACTCAATGCAAGGTGGTTTATTATAGCCACTTAACAGATCTAAACTAGTTCTAGTCTTTTCTACGCAAAATTGAACTTTTTAGACTGGATTACGCTTGGAGTATGCTGAAAAAGTACTTAAAGTACAAGTAGTAAAAATGATAATGATGTACATAAAGAGATATGTTCCCTCTTTAAAAGGGACTTGGTATTGTGAAATGCAGCATAGTTTCCAAATGCTGCAATGTCTGAATTGCAGAACAAACCAGCAACAAAAACCATGGGAGTGTCTAAGGGGATATTAGCCTGATGTGTTGTACAAACACATTCACCGCCAGTAAATATAAACCAATGTGTGTTAACCAATTGTGAATGTTTTTATCAACTTGTTTGAAGAGCACATTTTTACCAGATAGGAGATAACAATTTTGAAAAATCATGTTACTGTCAGTTTTTTGAGACCATGTATTGCAGGAGAAGGAAAGTAAAGTGTAAATTCAAAACATTCATCCACTGGCAAAATTCTGGTTTATTGTAATTTGCCCTAGACTGATATGTAGCCCCTTATTAGGATAATCAGGATGGGCTTAGTGTACCTCCAATACAAGTAATGCATTCAGAAAAATATCAGAATCTGATGATTCACTTATGATCACCCAGACATTTACTTTAGAAAGACACACAAACACATGATTGCAGTTCCTGTAAATTCACATGTATAAAGGAAAGTCAGACTCTTCTAAAATGCTTTTAACCATTACCAGCTCATTAAAATGACAACGGTGTTGCTGATGCTTTTCCTCCCATAAGGGGTTCTTCACTGTAACTTCACATACAGTCAAGCCGGAAAGTCTGATCCCTTTCACCTTCTCCACGTTTTAATACATTACAGACATATTCTACAATAGATTGAGTTCATTTTTTGCCTCAAACATCTACACAAAATAGCCCATAATGACAAAGTGAAAACAGGCTTTTAGAAATTTGTGCTAATTTATTAAAAATAAATGATGATAAATTCAATTGATTGGACATGATTGGGGATTGCCAACACCTATAAGGTCTCACAGTTGACAGTGCATGTCAGAGCAAACTCCAAGCCATGGGGTCAAAGGAATTATCTGCAGACCTCAGAAACAGGATTGTGTCAAGGCATAGAAGTTTGGAACCACCAAGAATCTTCCTAGACCTGGCCGCCCGGCCAAACTGAGCAATCGGGGAAGACGGGCCTTAGCCAGGGAGGTGAGCAGGAACCCGAGGGTCACTCTGACAGTGCTCCAGCGTATCCTTGTGGAGATGGGAAAACCTTTCAGAAGATCAACCATTCAGGCAGCACTCCACCAATCAGGCCTTTATGGTAGAGTGGCCAGATGGAAGCCCCTCCTTAGTAAAAGGCACATCACAGCCCGTTTGGAGTTTGCCAAAAGGCACCTAGAGGACTCTCAAACCATGAGAATCAAGATTCTCTTGTCTGATGAAACCAAAATTGAACTTTTTGGCCTGAATACCAAGCGTCACGTCTGGAGAAAACCAGGCACCGCTCATCACCTGGCTAATACCATCCCTACAGTGAAGCATGGCAGTGGCAGCATCATGATGTGGGGATGTTTTCGAGCAGTGGGAACGGGGCGACTAGTCCTGATAGAGTGAAAGATTAATCATTTTTATCCTTTACTTTCTTCTTCCTCTCTTTATTGCTCTGGCTGATTTTCAGTTCCTCCTTCTCTCATTTCCTGTCCAAGTTCAAATGGCTATATCAGAAAAAGCTGTTTGCATTTCCTTTCATTCTTACACACCTCCCTCTGTACATTTTAACTGCAACATAATGGATTTGATGGTAATTTTTCCATTGTATCTATTTACAGGTAAGGTTTCTACCAAGTTTTATAGTTATTACATTCACTGAATTTTTAATTTGATATATTATTATATATAAATATATAATATATTATATACTACTTATTGCATGTGCTTGTGCTTAATCTGAAAGCTTTACATACTAAACAAATTACTATTATCTTACCAAAATGAAAATGAAAGAAAATGTTGGTTGTTGAGACAAAAATATACACTCTTAGAGTCTTTTATCTATTGAGTTGAATGCCACTGAATATAAAATGAGTGTTGCTATGGTTTAGTAACTGTTGCTGCTGATGTTGTCACTGATGTAAAACAGGAAATGTTATTTTGAGGTTTGTCAGATAGTAAGTGTGTGTGTGTATACAAAAAATTAAGTGATGTATTTATCCAACTTTAGCAAGATATGGGGTTTCTTGCATATGTCTGTTCTTGGCTAGATTAAAACTTTGACAGGGCTGCTAATTAAAAATATAAACCTGTTGCACATTGTGGTTCATGGTCATTTCCATTTATTTTTTCTGACATGAATTTGTTGAACAATTTTCAATGTATAAAAAACAGAACAGTTGCTAGATGTGTGTATGGAGAGAGTGTGATGGCACCATAAGAAGTGACTATGTATTGTTTATAATATAAACACACACTCCTAGAATGGTTGCAGAGAACACACCAGCAGTAGTGTGAGGATTAGCTCAGCCGAAAGGGGGAAGTTGTGCACATTCAGGCATACTGTAGGTGTGCGCATGATGATGACTGTTCTGACTACTTTAACATTTCTTAATCAGACGGTGTGGGCTGAGTATGTGTCACATGTAAGGGCCACAGGCAAACGTAATTAAATGGCAATGCGTTCTGAAATTGCAAGTGTTGGTCTTAAGATGAGGAGTGGCCAGGATCATTTTTGGCGTATTGCTATCTTGAGCCAGCAGAAAGCGATTGTGCTAAAGTTATGTTGCAGTTGTTTACATGTTATTTTAATGGCACATATAAGTGCATCTACATAGGCATGTGCACAACGCTTACACACAGGGGCGCGCACAAGCATGACTAAAATATCAAGATTACAATGTGAAATACTATTATTGTGCAGGCTATATTAAAAAATGCATAATAATAAAAGGGTCCATAGGTCAAAGATCACATACCTGTCCCTCAGCGAAGGGGAATGCCTCATTAAATTGCTTTCAGCCCACAATCCAGGTGATGTGTGATGGTACGTGTAAGGTTACACGTATAGACTGTTCGCAATTACCCTGGATCAAGGTATATTTGCCAATAGTTCCTGTAGCCTAATCTTCCAGGGGGACAATCTTCTCTTACGGGACAATGGCTATCTATTGAAAACTTTGCTGATAACGCCTATATCAAGCCTAATGCAGGAATTGTCATTTACACCTAATGCGTGAATTGTCATTCAATGGAAAACTCGCGCACTGCAATAGACGGACATTTGAGTTCTGAAAATGCACTTCAGATGTCATTACAATACAGCTCTCTAGGCATACAGCCTGTAAGTAAATATAATGGTTTTGACTGAAAAAAGTTAAAAACCTTGTCCAGTGAATATTGCATTTATTGTTTTTAAAGCATAGAATAGAATAAAATAACTTATTTTCCCATTAGGGAACTTCAGTTATAGTTTCCAACAGTAAAAAAGACATAGACAATGGGGCAGACCCACAAACAAACATGTTAAATAAAGACATTCAATTGAATCAGATGTTTCACATTATAGTGAAGGTATGTGTGATTAAGCTGCTAGTAAAATGCATTGGTCACATTTCCATAAGCAGGACATTATAAAACAAAAGGAAATATGTGTGGACCTCTGGGTTGCCAACCTGACAGCTTTATTGTATTTTTCTAACGTGAGACGAAAGCCATTGGTAGCTTATTCTCAGCTGTTGCAGGTGCTTTTAACGAAATTTAACCGCATATATTTTGTAAAATAACAGCACTGTCGGGAATTACCGGGACTAATGTTTAGTCCAAATAATATTGATCCATATACCCTAATCCTTGATCGCACTAAACACGCACAAGCATGTCTGTTTCGCCATCATAAGCAATCTGCCAAGGTGGAAAAGCAGGCTTTTAAAGGGAATGGGATATGACATTTTGATTGGTTTATTGCATGTCACGCCCAAGACACACCTATAATTAATGAAGAGACTAGGCTCAGCCCATTTATACGTTGCGCCGTGCTTAGCGCCCAAAAAATACTAGCAAAAATTTACTTGTACACGCCCTAAATGCACTTTACGCCATGCGCTTAGACAAAGATAGAGCCCACAGTGTTGCCAGATTTTAAAACTATAAACCCGCCTAATCTTAATAAAAATAACGGGAGGTGGAGTACGGATTTATGGATGTGATCGTGAACCGAGGAGTAGGTGAGTGAGATTGTGGACTGGAGGCGGAGGTAGTTTACTGTCAGAACGGTAGCCAATCGATAGACTCTGAAATGTTTATGAACTTGCGAACGCGCACACACACACACATTTAAGTTATAGGCTAGTTCTATTTTCCGAATCAAACATTTCATGCTTATGCAAAATCAGGGAAAGCAAGCTTGCACACACAAATAGCAACATAAAAACATAGGCTGCTGATTTCTCACCCATTACTAAGTTCTCAAACTTTGTAGCATAAACCAAAAGACACGGCAGTCAACGTGTGTTCAAAGATAAGACACATAACGTTTAGCTACAGATAGCCACATCTCCTGTCTCCTCATTAAAGCATGAACACAGCATAATAGCTAGCTACTAGCCTACTTTTTCACAAGCAACTGAAAATCAGCGTTCTTCTGAAGCCTCTGCATATCAAACAAAAGCAGCGACTATTAACTGGCTTCAATGACACCCGAGAAATAGGCGGAGAGAGGATCGGACAAACTACACCAGAGCCAATGAATGTGAATAATTAGCTGAAAGAGGAAGATGAAAAACCACCCAATATAACAAAAAAATAACCGAAATTATGACAAGCCACAAAAATAAAATTTTGCCCACACAATAACATTAAATAAATAGCCCAATTGGGCTGGGTTATGCCCAATCTGGCAACACTGAACACATATATTGGAAGGGTGGGAACGAGGCGAACTTAGTGGGTGGAGCAAAGCAAGTTGATTGACAGATTGTGCTCGTTGGGAAATCGGTAAATATATATGGAAATAAATAGGGTAAGTAAATAGGGAAATATATTGGGAAAAATATATGGAAATAAATAAATTTATATATTAGAATAAATATTTAAAAATATAAAGTAAATTGCTATATTCATTCCAAGATTTATTTATTTATTTATTTATTTCCAAATAATTTTATTTATTCATTATTATATTTCCACATTTATTTACTTATTATTTTATTTATTTATCATTGTGGCACTCTCGGTGTTCCATATCTGTCGAGTGACAAATAAATAAATAAACAGCAATTCAAAGCATTTAGCCTCATGTTCGTCGAATGGTACGTCGATAAGTTTTCTGCACAAAGGTACAAACAACGACATGCCTACATTCTGCACAAAGTCCAAGATAATGTGTGGGCTAACTGTTAATGCTGATATATTTCTGATTTAACATTCTGTAGCCTTATAATTTATTTGAAGAAATCAACAACATGGTTTGGTGACAGTTGAGATTTAAATTAATGTATCTTGCCCACCCCGTCCTCTTTTAAAAATAAAAATCTAATATATGCTCACCCTATACAGTAGGCTACAAAAGAAACTAGGTGACTACTCTGATGATAACAACTATAGTAACATAATTTGTATTATATTAGAATAAATTACTTGTAGGCACTATATTGGAGTCATGTTTGCACTTTAGAAGGCAGTGACGACATTCTCAACTGAACATTCTAATGATACGTTCTAATCACATATTTGTGATGGTACGCTTTTGGGTCAGTTCTGGAATGATCACATAATTGTGATGGTACGTGCGAAAGGGTTAAAAACAGGAGTCGCCATGCCTAAATTTTGAGTAATTACGGTAAAAATGCGGCAGCAAAATAATTGTTTATTACAAACAACCGATCAGACCTAAACCACCCACATAAAAGATGTTTGTAGGCTATTTGCAGGTGTCATAACCTACTGTTGGAATTGATTTGTTCTGTCTGGATGCTGCGGTTCAGTAAAAATTCTATACATTCTATTTTGGAAAGTAGTGGAGACAAGAAAACTCCAAGTAGATTGGAGAATATTGTTATTGAAACTGTTTTTGAGCAAATACAAAACCTGTGAGAATGCTGTAAATGTGTGCATTCTCTGTACAGGAAATATCAACAGGTCATTAAAACAACTTCAACTTTCCATATAGGCTAACAAAACTATTAATACATTTAATAATAATTAAATAATTTAATAATATTATGTCTTAATGCTTGTATCATGCGTGTGTGTGCAATTCAAATAATGTCACACTATTGCTTGGTTGTAGACTAGAGAAAGCAATATAGGCTACTTCATGAAAATTTGCTCTGCGTCACCAAAACACACACATCCCATGCACATGCTTCAATGGGAACAAGCTTTTATTAAAACAGCCATGTGATTGCTATTTTATCTTGTTACCTGTGCCTTATCCTACCACAGAGATGTTAAAGTGAAAAAAACTATTTGTTCAATGAATCCGTTTTATTAGTTGATGAGTGGATTGTTTTTAGTTTCATATCTTGTCGTCTCTGCCTACCCTACGTGTCCTAACGATTAATACATTTATATTTTATGAACTAAACTAAAATAATTCATGAAAGATTTTCCCCTTAACCAACACAATAAAGTCAACACATCTATGATGTATAAAAAATGGTTTAACATTTTTTTTAAAATATTTAAATATTTTTTAAATATTACCCCCTCCCCCCCCTCTCCTTCCATTTTGTATAGAGGCCTTTGGCAGAAATTACAGCTCAGGTCAGGTATTCCTATATGACCTTCACACAGTCTGAAACCAGTTTCTCCTCATTGACTCGTCTGTTTCACTCCATCTTGCCTTTGATGGCAGCAATTTACCCAGTCTCTCCTGGTGGAATGCAATCCCATAGAATAATAGTGCCACCACCATGCTTGACAGGAATGGTGTTACCTTGGTGAAGGGCTGTGTTTGGCCTGCACCAAATACAACACTTTGCTTTCAAACTAAAGAGCTCAACTTTAGTCACATCTCATTAGACCACAAAACCTTCTCTCAGTTCTCAGGGCTTAACACATGGCTTCTGACAAACTCCAAGTGTGAAATGAGCAATCTCATTAGCTAACAAGTGTATAGAAGGAGGTAGAGCTCAAGGCACAAGAGGCCTATTCATATTTTAGTAGTATGCCTGTGTGTATTTAGACCACCATCTTTCTTTGTTAATTAAGGGGACATGAAGCACTCGGTAAAGTGGCTCTGGTTCAAGGCCGCCATCATAACTGGCCACTATGGCCATGGCCAGAGTACTTTTCATATAGATTAACGTTAGCTAAAGTTAAAGGGGACCCGAAACTTAATATGAAGTGAAGGTGATATTATGGATGCCTTTTCAGTCTAAAAATGTTTTGAACAAAATAAAAATAAAGAAAGTTTTGTAAGTCGCTCTGGATAAGAGCGTCTGCTAAATGCCTGTAATGTAATGTAATAAAAAATCAGATGAAACAGTAATAATGGAGAAAACATTAAGAATATCATTTTTCTGTTAGGGCACAGCCATGTTTAGTTTTCATAGTCAGTGACGTCATTGCAAACCTAATTTAATGTTAGTAGCGAAGCAGTTGCCGGCTCATCAGAGGCTACCTATGGTCAGAAACAGTTAGTTTGGCCACATACCTGATTAGTCAAAATTAAGTTTTACATTGAGTTTTGTTCGGTAATTTCTCCTTTATTTATACAGGGAAGGCTCTTGAGAGCAAGCTCTCATTTTCAAGAGCGCCCTGTTACAAACAACATATACTAGAGTTATAGACAAACAAGATAGGAGCAATAAGAACAAATAATAATAAGCAGATTAGATAAAACATGTACATTCTTCGTATAAAATCACGCTAGGTAGGGATTCTGATGGAACACTCTAGTCAATGCTAGGTACAGGGGGGGGGGGGGGGAGTTCCCACTGCAAGTTCCAAACAGAGATTAAAAACAGAAATAAAGAAGAAAATCAAATTATAATAGACGATAAATTTAAAAAAGAATACTTAAAATACAGTAAAATGAAGTATTTCATTTCATCTCAGGGCAATACAAAAGGACCATCTGTGCATTTTTTGTTTTATTTTTTCCTCACTGAAAGTCAGCTATTCCCATAGTAATACATTGAGCAGCCGAGACAAACCAACCTAGTGACATCATGACCGCAGTTGTTCGAAAATGGCTGCGCCCATAGTGATAAAAAAATCTAACTTTAACTTCTTTTAAGTCGATTTGAGATTTGAACACACGGTCATATCTAATTTAAGGTAAAAAGCTAACGAACCAGAGCCACTTTACCGAGCGCTTCATGTCCCCTTTAATGTGGAAGCAGCATGATTATCAGCAGCAAGTAAGCTATACATTTTCCTTCCACAATTCCAAGGTCCAGTTTTTGTTTATATACTGTATATCACCCTTTCTTGAGAACTGGGACAAAACCTTGTTTTTTTGGGTTCGTTTTTTTTTACCCATTAATTATGCTGAGATATATAATAATTATGCTAAAATATGTTTTGAAAGATCAAATTCTTGGTTATTAAATCCTGTAAAGGGGCCATCTCCCAGTGATTCAATGTTTTCTTAAATATCACCTAGCTATTCCTAACACTCAACGTCAACTCTAAAATAATAGATCTTATGGTGTTCACAAAATGTTATACGTTCTCATTTCACGGCATTGTCAGAACTATGTTATCAGTAGGAATAGTTAGTTTTAGGTTTTGGAGGCTTTTTAAACATTTTTTGTTTGAAATTGTGAATTTGTGACTGGGACAAGGGTGTTTCCTGGCCCTCAGTAGGTATAGAATTAAAATAATTTCAATAAATTATATTTATTGCCCGTATTTATTTGTGTAATTCTAGAAGCACAACATGCATAATTCAAAGGAAAATGAGTGAGTCAGAGGAAAACTGTCTTCTTCCCCATTTACTGTACTGCAATTCATGTCCTTTTAAGGTAAAGGGATACTTGGAGACGGTTTTTCTAATCAGTCCACTCAGTGGATATGCATTGTGGCAAAAATTTGACCAGTCAACCAAAATGTCTATATCAAGAAGAGCATTTAAAATGGCAACAAATCTACCATTTAATGGTTCTATTGAGCATAAAGGCCATATTATTCTGTGGTTGAGGGCATGCTTATAATGGGATAAACAGCATTAAGATTTAGCTTTGTGAATTTCTGTGTCAAAGACTGTATTAGGTTGAAATTGACTGAGAATTGTTCAAGTTTCAGAAATAAAAATGCATAAGAAATGTTTCTCACTCTCTGGCCCAAAGTATGAGCTGCCAGCTGTCACGTCTTGGAATCTACATTCCAGCAGACATCATACACAACCGGTGCAGACTCTGGTGTTCAATAAAACCCACCCACATGGGCTGCCCTGTGCTCGGTCAGCTGCAGTGCCATCATTAGTGAAAGATACACCACTCTTCCAATTTGTTTAGTTCTATGTGGCATGAATGGTACAAAATACATCAAGGAAGCAATACTTTTTAGAGCAATACTTCTGTGTGGCATAGTGCTATTTAAAATAAAAAATCCAACACACCCATTCCACAAAACAGGATTATCAAGTTATCCAGATAACTGAGAACGATAAGGCTGTCACATTAGTGAGATTTCAGTAGATGAAAATGCACTTGAATATGATTTAAGAGTTTGATTTTGTCATACATATTGTTAGCTATCAATATTGAAGAATGTGTCTGAGATTATTTCATGGTATTATTTTAGTGTTATCTGGCTAACTTGTTCATCCTGCTTTGTGGAATACCTTTCAGGGCTCCATGAGTCAAACTCCTCAAACTGCAGTGTGTGAGCAGCCCTCCATAGTTTTATTAAAATTGCACAAGAAAAAAATTTAGTTAACCACTCATTTTATCATTTTGGCACAACCAAAAATGATAAATAAAACATAAAGCTCAGCGTTCGTTTTTCCTATTGCAGATATTGTTCAACAGAAGTTTTTTAGTTTGAGCTGCATGAAGTTAGCTGCAAGTGAATTGTATTTTTAATGGTAACCAATAGGTTCTTGATAAAATTAGTATTTTTCATTCTAGATTTTGTTTGCCATTGTAGTGTCTGGGTTTATCGTCATTTGCTAGTCAGTCTGTGCGTGTATCTGCATAACATTAACATTCTTCACATCTTTCTGTGTCTCAGTTTTTCACACAGCAGGTACTTTCAACGTTGACCCAACAGCTTGGAAGTCCTTCAGCAATGGTGCTACTGCTTTTGGGTACAGGGTGATACAGGCAAACACAGAGAGGTGAGAGTGGCGAGTGGCATGCTGGGAAAAGAACACTGGAGGGACAGAGATGCTGGCTAGAAACAGGAAATAAGAAAGGAGGGAAGGGAATTGTAGTCATGTGAGGACTGAGGACACAAAACATTAGTGTTAGAAGTAAGACATCAGCAGTCATGCTACAGTAACACAGGCTGTGGGAGAGGGACAGAAGGTAACATGTGTGTGAATGTAACGGGGATGGAAAGAGATGGGTGAAAGTATAAAAGTAAAATGGTGGAAACAATGCAGGTAATCAAAGAAAGAGAAGGAAAGAGGAATCACTCTCTATTTCTCTCTCTCGTGTGCATATGTGTGCTGATGATGGATGGCTAAACTGACCAGATATATTGCCTTCTTTCCATCACATTTTCATCTCACATAATTTTTCTTAAATTCCTAGCTTGCTTGTTAGTGCTCCTTTAGACTACAAACAAAACCGGAAAGGAAGAGTTTACAACTGTATGGTTGGGACATCAACATGCTCTGAAATATCAATACCAGGTGAGAAGCATCTTAGCCTGGTTAATGTTCATTTCAGTTATACAGGCCATTGGTGCTGATAATAAAAAAGGACTGCATTGAGCACATATTGTGAAATGTCCATAAATGATTATTGAATGATAATTCAAGAATGACAATTCTTATTTAAACCACCTATATCATGCACCTTTATTGTAAGTTTCCTTCAGGAAACGTTTTCTTTTGTTGTATACTATATCTACATATGGATGCATATTTATCCTAATTGCCTTTGTGTTTTTAAACAGTGCCCAGCCATGGAATAAATATGTCTCTTGGACTGTCAATGTCTAAAGCCTATAAGTCACAAAAAACAATGGTAAGTCTTTGCATGTGCATTAATCTTTGCCTTTAGTTCTAACTCCATTATATATACATAGATGGACTACATTACATTACATTACATTATAGACATTTAGCAGACGCTCTTATCCAGAGCGACGTACATAGTGCATTTTCAAACTAGGAACAAGAACGTTTAAAAACAACCCTAAAAAGGCAAATACGAATCGAAGTACTAGGCACAGTCAGTATGATTGGGGTTTTTTTTTTTTTTTGTTTTTTTTTGGGGGGGGGTAATTACACAACATTAATAACAATAGTCACAGGGAGGTAGGGAGGTAGGGAGGGGTGGAGAGAGGTGCAGCTTGAAGAGGTGAGTCTTCAATCTGCACTTGAAGGCGGTCAGACTTTCTGCTGTTCTGACCTCCACGGGGAGGTCATTCCACCACCGAGGGGCCAGGACAGACAGTCGTCTGGGCATCCCTGATTGGGTTAATGTGTGAGAAAAGTCTAAATACACATCTCACTCTATCTTACGTTCTCTATCACTCTCACGGCGAAACGGCAGCCATCGATAGAGGCAAGCCCCCCGGCATCTCAGGTATAAAAAAGAGGGGGAGTATGGCTAAAATATAAATGAAAATGATGAACCAGTTACAGTAACGTAGTTTCACATGTAAATAGAAAATAGCACAAAGAGACTGAAATGATGAAGGAATATAGTTCATCTTTAATATACATGTTTTCATATGAGATTAGATAATCATTTTGGTATTATTGGGCATAAATAAAGTTGTCCTTCTATAAGATGAGGGGGTGGAGGTGGGTTTAAAATGTAATCAAATGATCTTATCCACTAATATAGTGATTAGCCTATGCTTTAGCTTTATATGAAAGCATCTCAAATCTCATCTAGGGCTTTGAAAAAAATATAAAAACTTTCAAAATGTTCATAAATTAAACATTTTATTTTAGAAAATGCCCTGTGTGAGGTTGACCAGACCCTCCACTACTTTGTCCCCCCCTTGTGGCCCACCAACATCTCTTCATGCCCCCCCAATCAAAGCAGTCTAGAAACGGCCCTGGGGTAAAATAATTTCACTTGTCAAGCAAAAGGTAACTTAAAACTCCACTTTTGAGAAAAAAATAAGATTTTACATTTCATTACAAGACTAAAACACTTGTTAAGACAGACAGATGTTCCCACCTCATGATGCAAATCTGAAATTCAATTTTTAAAGTTTAAAATATATATATATATAAAAAGCAAGACAGAGGGTGGTGATTTGATTGAGTTATGGTTTCATGCAATTTTCATAAATAATGTAATTAGCATAATTACATTATTTAGGCTAATTGTATGGTATAAACAGGCCTGAAAAAAGAAAACTTTTTTTTCTGATAGAATCATTGTGGGTTATCTCGGATGGTTCTCTTTGTGGCGTCAGGGCGAGGGGACCGAGGCAGCCACCTGACGCCGAGTCACCGTGAGCAAGGACATCACACGACTAAGTTCACGTGTCATGAATGCAAACGCTTGAAGAGATGCCTTGCTGGTCGAGGTGTCGACCCTGCATCAAGCAGCATTTGCGACTGTGCGAGCATTAAACAAGAAAGCAACTTCCAATCCGTGCCGTCTTGTCAGCCGCATCATATGACCTACAGACCAGCTCATACGTTGCTCTGCATTGTGGCCTAGAGCAGTGGGCATCTGCCTGGACCGCCTCCACTGGGGATACCACCAGCCGGTTCAACAGAGGACATGCGGTCCATCCCATGGACCCCAGAATGGATGCGAATGTCCTACAATCTTTGAGCGCCCGCTGTAAACCAGGGCATGTCCAACACTTACGTAGCACCGCCAGAAAATCGTTAGATACTGGCATGGCAAACTGCACCTCCCGGGGGGGCCCGGCGGTGAAATCTAGACGTCTCCTTAGTACTAGCCTGAGGCACATGAACGCATCCAATCGGGCCTGCTTGGTCTCCAAAGACATGCCCACGCAGCATGGGCAGGGGTCTTAGAATGCATCCTGCAGGTGCCCTAGGCCGAGGCACAGGCAGCACCGGGTGTGCCCATCAGCCATATCTATGGCTCCCCCACATTCTGTGCACAAGGCGCTCATGCCTTAGCAGATTAAAGGGCACCCGAGGACGCAAAATGTGGCGGGCGGTCTTGAGTAGGGGAAGCCGGGGCAGGAATGTAGCGCACACCAATCGATGCAGCGTCCGCGCTCACCAATTGGGAAAGTCTTACTGGGGCGCGATCATAGCCAGGACAGACAGAATCAATCTCTTGAGAGGAGAAGTGCCGGGGGTACGCTTCAGGCAAATCGGGCTCCGGCCCCCAGGGATGGGGGGGGAGCCCGTCCGGGGCCCCTGGGAGGGAAGCGGTCCCGGGCGCAAGCCATAGCCCACAGATTGTAGAAAACCAAATCCCACTGGGGTGCACCCATGCCCAGGATAGGTCTGTAATCAGTGAAAATACAGAAGGATACAAACTTGTACTTGCTGTATACAAAACTGTTCACGGAGTAGAATATGTCTCACTGGGGCGCGATCACACCAGGTTAGACTATAATCAGCATTGGGGTAACCCTGGTGGGTGGTAACTATAGCTATCTTATTTTTAGGTAGGCTATCATGCATTCAAGCAGCAGTGGCCTGTGGGGTTTTGCAATAGGCTACCATCGTCAGTGATATTTTATTGTTTTGTATTCAATTAATATTAAAAATGGCACATTTATATACTATAGGCTAACGGTATATCATTAATTAATTAAATTAATTAATTAATTAAATATTGTGACATGATTTGCAAAAAACGCGTAGGCCTACAGAGAAGTTTGTGGAAACTGATTGCGTCAGAGCCAAGCCATGGTATGATTAAAGGGAAAAAAAGAGGAAATAAAGCCAATAGGCTACTACAACATATGTGTCATGGTTTGTGGGTTTTGTTTTCTTTTCCGCTGCAATTCTCGTCCTGTTTCCCTGTTTCCATGTTCCGGTCCGGGGTTTTGCTTCCCGTTCTCGTTATTCGTTTCACCTGTGCTTCTACCTGCGGGGTATTTAAGTTTCTTACTTCCGCTTCCCCGGTGCTTCTTTGTCATTCATTTGTACATTGAGCCAGGTATAGCCAGGTTTATGCGACCTTGTGATAGTAACTTGCTTATGTTCACGAGGGACTTGCTTTTAGCTTCTCTAGGTATAGGATTGTGTTTCCGCCTGTTAGCGTTCTGCGCTATTTATTTCCGTGCTGTTCTCTACGATACAGTGTTTTATTTTGGTGGTTTTATTTAGTTTCACCTTCCATCGGACGTTGTAGTTACGTTCCGAGGGTGTTTTCTTTGTGTTTTCTAATCTCCTATTTTTTGCTCTAGTATTGAGTTCGGGAGAATTAGATTTATGTTTCACTCGTTCTATTCGAGTTTGCCCTATTTTCGTGGGTAGATTTTGTTTGGCTGTTTAAGCTGTCAGGAATTAGTTCCTGTTTTTTTGTTTGTGTTATATGTTCTTTATTGATCCTCACCTATGTGGGTGACTTGTCTGATCTCCCTCACCTCTGCATTTGAATATCCGTTACAAAATCCAATATGGCAGCAATATGACTGTTATTAGCCTACGTAATCATAGATATGGTTTATCAGCCAGTCCTACCTAGATGTATATTTTTATATTTAATTTAAAGAAGCTAGGATTTTTTAGGTTAAAATTAGGTAGTACGGCCGGTTTTGTGCTGTGGCAGTTTAATGAGAGCATCAGAGACAAAGCGAGTAAAATTATACTAAATTATTATATTATATTAGAAATCTCGCAATGCACGAGACTGTTGTTCAACGGTGGTTTGAATGTTCATTTACCATTCTGTAGCTAGTAAATGTATGTCCCAAAGTTAAATTAATGGACAATTCATTTATGAGGTTTATGAGTTTATCTGAAAACTGTACAATAAACAGAAATGTATCCCATCAAAATAATTAGTCCATGTCATGCCCGACATATGGCTTTGTCTATTTTAGTGATTAGAGTTGTAGAGTTTGAGCTAGGTTGTTGGGAATAAAGTCTTAATGTCAATGCAATTTTTTTGTGTACTTCACTATATGAAAACGACTGAACAAAATGGCTTTCTCATATTTGTTTCATGGCAAGATATGAGGGAAATTTGGGTTGTAACATGTAAGTTGCAACCAAAACCAAACTTTGGGGGATGCGGAATTTATAACAGCTTCCAGAAAACTTGAGTAAAAAGGCTATTCAATAACTTTTTTGGTAGTCATTATTTGAACCCCAGATATTCCTTTAATGGTGTAATGTTATAACTAAATAGCATTGCAGTATATCTGCTGCTACTTCAAGAAGATGTATAACATTAGGGAGGGGGGAACAGTCAAGCCAGGAGGTGGCAAAAATCAAAGCCTGGAAGCTCCATTGCTTTTCTGATCAATTTAGAACATATTTCATTTGAAAACACCATTTAATTACGGTAATATTCAGTAAATATTAAAGCATTATACGGTGGGTTACTCACGGTTTAGATTATATATTGTAATAAGTAAAAAAAAGAAATAATCTATCAGATGCCAAAAATATCACCCTCCATTTCTGGTAAACTATTATTAATTATTATTATCAAGTCAGCAACAAAACAGAGATTGTGTGCCATGAGAACACAACAATCAATTGATGTCTAATTGCACATACCTTGTAATAATTAAGTGACTAATTGAATTGATTCGGGAAAAGAAGTTTGAGGATTTTTAATGATTGTTCAACTGATGTATTCATAAGGAGGTGATGCTATTATCTTGCTGCTGAAGCACACTACTAAACAGTGTTACAGGAAATGTATTCTCTCTTTTAACGCCCCAACCCTCCTGCTTTCACCCTCAGGTTTGTGGACCCACCATCTCCAGAAACTGTGACTCTATTACCACTTACAATGGCATGTGCTTCCAGCTGAATGAACGCCTCAAAGCCATTGATGATGATGTACAACCACCGGATCTCAGAGGTTAGAGAACAGAGAATCAGTAGAGAGGATGGTCATAAATTCAATCAGCTTACGGGTGCAGTAATATACAAAAGTTTTTAAACAGCCAAAGTTACTTTGTAGAATCTACTTTACTGTTATACAATTAAAATGAGCAATAGATTACAAATGCATTTAAAATACATACAGTGCCCACCAGAATTATTGGCAACCTAAATTAATATGAGCTTTTATCAAATGTCTTCTATGTCAGAAAAATGAGAAAATTATATAATTTTTGACACCATTTATTTTATGAAAAACAAATCTTTAATGCAAAATTATTAAAATTTTTAAGAAGATGTTTGTCACAATGATTGGCATCCCTGTATTTAGCACTTTGTGGACCCTCCCTTTGCCAGGATAACAGCATTGAGTCTTCTCTGTAATGTTTGATGAGGTTGGAGAATGCATAGCAAGAGATTTGAGACCATTCCTCCACATAGAATATCTTCAGATCCTCCAGAGTCGTTGGTCCTCACTTGTGGACTCTCCTCTTCAGCTCACACCACAGGTTTTCAATAAGGTTCAGGTCAAGGGACTGAAATGGCCATTGCAAAACCTTGATTATGTGGACAGTGAACCATTTTTGTGTAGATTTTGAGGTATGCGTTAGATCAAGGATGAGCAACTCCAGGCCTCAAGGGTTTTTGCTGCCACCAGTTAACAATTATTTAATTAGCCCAAATGTTTACATGATCTGATATTTTAATCTACCTATCCACGATATGAACAACAGCTGATGCATGTTCTTGTGCCGGTATACGTGTATTGTAGCTTTTTTTCTTTCTGTAATTTACGAGTGAATCGGTCATGTGTATGACTAATTAGCTGATTGAGCCGTGGAAACTGGTGGCAGTAAAAACATGCATACACACCGGCCCGTGAGGCCTGGAGTTGCGCACGCCTGCTTTAGATGATTGTCCTGCTGGAAGCTCCAACCACGATCCAGCTTTCTGCCAGTGGCAGCCAGATTTTAGTATGAAATCTTCTGGTATTTGATGGAGTCCACGATACCAAGTTTCCAGGCCCTTTGGTGGAAAAACAGCCCCACAAGATCCACCACCATACTACAGTGGGGATAAGGCTCTTTTCTGTGTGACTATGCCTCTTATTACTCCAAACACTCCAATGGTATTCATTGCCAAAAAGCTTAGTTTTCATCTCGCCTGACCATAGCGCCCACTTCCAATATAATCGATGTGTGTCACCTCATTATTTACATCCCAGTGAAACAGAGAATTGAGAATGTGACCACATAATAGTTCCTAAAAGACTCAGGTCTGCTTTTAAAAAGTAAAATATTAATTGGAATATACTTCATTAGGTTTTGTGACATGTTTTTTGCGGTGTTTATTTGATGTTTCTCATATTTTATTATGCTAATAAATTACAAATACATTTTTCATCACATTTTTGGCTCATATTTTCCAGGGTTGCTGATAATTCTGGTGGGTATGTGCTGCTCAAAAATCAGATAATTTATCATTGTTAGTATACAGCCTGTAGTAACTAGTATACAATGGGCTTGAGAAATACCTTCATAACAATACTTTACGGTACAGAGTGGGTGCACGGGCTATCCATGTTAGTATCAATATTCTTCTCAAAACCACACTTAGCATGATTACAAGTTGAGGAATAACTGACTGCTGCAACAGTTCTATGGCCCCCTGAAAAGGATCCATCTCTATAAATGGCTCTTAGACTCAGGAGTCCTGATTTTGTCTACGAATGATCTAGCCATATTATAGCAAGCCTGTCAGTAGGGCAAGTGGCTTTTAATCTTTTTCCACTAGGTAGGGGCCTTCTACAGGTGAAAATGGGAATTCCAAATTCTATAGAAATAGGGACATGACAAAAGCATTTAAAGTCAGTTGTTACATGTCTTCTTCATTCTTCATTGTTCTTTTTGTCCTACAGATTGTCCACCGGGTCTAGATATTGTGTTTTTAATGGATGGTTCAGGCAGTGTATCTGATACAGATTTTACACAAATGAAAACATTTGTGATAGAATTGATTGAGGTGCTTCTAGGACGCAACAGTAAGGTAAGCTTGAGTTTTGTTTAAAAAAGTAGGTTAAAAAATCAGTTGCAACTGAGCAGTGTTCAGAAACATGATTTAGTGAGCGAACCAAATCTAACAATACTAGCGGTATCCACAAGTCAAGACTTTAATTGCATCTTATTGAATTGAATCTTAACAATTTTTATCCAAATTGAGTTTGAACTGTAACATACACTGCCTGGCAAAAAAAAAAAAAAGCGCACACTCATTTCAACCTTATGCAACATCACAACAATTATTTCCGTCCAGAGTTGCATTCATTTTTGGCCAAGATCTTGTATTGACGACGGGAGAGTCCAACCACTCCGTAAAGTCTTCTCCAGCACATCCCAAAGACTTTCAATGGGATTAAGGTCAGGACTCTGGTGGCCAATTCATGTGTGAAAATGATTCCTCATGCTCCCTGAACCACTCTTTTACAATTTGAGCCCGATGAATCTTGGTATTGTCGTCTTGGAATATTCCCATTGATGGAATATCCTGATCATTCAGTACATTCAGGTACTCGGCTGACTTCATTTTATTGCTGCATAATGTTGCTGAGCCTAGACCCGACCAATTGAAGCAACTCCAGATGATAACACTGCATCCAGAGGCTTGTACAATGGGCATTATGCATAACGGGTGCAACAGCGACTTTTTTTTTGGTCAGGCAGTGTACATGTCCACAATTAACCCCTTTGCGCAGATGCCTAGTGACCAGGACACCGGCGCCAAGATTTTGCTCAACTGAGACATTCGTTGCTCCTGCAGCCAAACTATGAGTGGAAACCACAGACTCCATGTTTTCTATTTATTGGTAAACAATTCTTGACAATTCTGCTGAATACGGAGTTTCTAAGTGTCATATTTTCCCATAGAAAGTCTATTTAACAAGAGCCCCCCCCCCCCAGTCTTGCCTGCAACTATACCTACTCATGCGTGACATAGTGGACAATGTGTGAGTTCATAAATATATGTATTCATCATATTAAATATTTCATCATAGCAACAAGGTAAACCCAACAATAACCGGATCGTATGCCAAAAAAAGTTAATGTAAAATTATTGTGTCATTCTATTATCAATATCTGCTACTAAATATGAAATAAATATACAATCCTACCATTGGTTTTATGATGTTCCTTTCAAAATTACGTGGTCATTTATTGTCTTGGACAATCTGTTTGAGAAATACACACCAGTTTAGCATGTTATTACACTATCCAGAACGTCTGCCTGCCGAAACCCCATATGCCCTACCTGCAGTTCTTCATACAGTGAGCACCATAATTCATTGGACAGTGACAAATGTTTTGTTATTTTGGTTCTGTAATCTAGCACTTTGAGTTTGAAAAGATACAATGACAATGAGGTTGAAGTGCAGACTGTCAGCTTTAATTTGCGGGTATATTCGGGTAACCAACCAAACAATTCCATTGCATTCAATGATAGACTGTATAAAAATGCATTCAACATGCAAGCTACCCAACGTCAACTAGCTAGCTAACTAGCAGCAATATCCACGTCTTTATTGGAAGAAACAAATGTAATAACAAAGTTAAGAAGTGTGGTTTATTATTACATAGAAACTTAGTATGTTGAAACCCACCATTCTGTCACCACCTGTGAAGCCAGAGAACGCGGCTTATCTGGTTGAGGAATTTCTACACTCTCAAATTCAGTGTAGGTAGGTTCGTACATATGGTTGTATAACCCCGATTCTCTCCGCTATTTTGTATTTTTGTTATGTGTGATGTTGAGTGTTTTTTTGGACAGAAATCAAGCGTGCTCATTAGAATATTACGATCATGCCCTGATCGTCCTAATACAGGTCTGATCAGATAATTCAGCTGTTATTGAGTAGTGTTTTATCATATTTCAAAAAAAAAATTCATTCTGTGAAAATGCTTAATGCTTAATGGTGGATGCTTAATAACACACTCAAATTTGATATCATATGTACATTTTAACGATTTTAGGCTTTGTTCCCTGGGGGTAATCCATCACTCTGCTGCCAGATATGCAGTAGATATGGATGGATAACTTGATGGGTTTCTTCTCCTGACTTATTTTTCCATAGAGTTCAATAGAAAAATTTGTCAGGATAAACAACCCTTAAAGTGATCCATCCATATCTACTGCATATCTGGCAGCAGAGTAATGGTTTGAGGCTCGTTTGATACCTCAGTCCCTTGATGACTTACAGCCATTTCACCAACCATGTATTCTATACTGTTCCAGCATAATTTACAGCTAAATCTAGTCCCACCTCCCAATTCCCATAGAGATCCATTCAAATGCAGAGAGGTTATAGTATCGCTTGTAGGAGTACCAGAAAATAAGATATCAAGAGTCTTTTGATGTTATTGGGTCACGGACATCAGGAAGTCATGGCATGCAAAGGATATGCGACCAAATATTAAAAATGATTACTTTTTTCTACCTTATGTTAAACTATCCAATATTTTTTGATGCCGGAAATTGGGGGGGGGGGGGGGGGGGGGGGGTATGTACAAAGGGTTCTATAATTTCTAAACGGTTCATGATGAAAATACCCTCAAATTAAAGCTGACAGTCTGCACTTCAACCCAAATGTGTCACTGTCCAATTAATTATGGTGCTCACTGTAAGTATGTACATTAGTTGTTCCACTCTAATGTCTTGTCCAGTAGGTTATGTTAGGTATGGTTATTTTTCGCATTTTGAGTGCATTTCATAAGCATTCATTGCTCAGTAATGTTTTATGTTTGATGTACCGATTTTCATTGAAGCTAAAACATTTGGCAGCATTTTCCTGTTGGTGGAATATTATATGGAATATATGTGCTTCAAAATTTGAGTTACGGCTCAAAGGAGAAATTAAACAATGGGGAAAGTGACTAATGGGCTATATAGGCCTATATATAATAATACATGAAAAAAATATATATTTAGGCTACGTTCACATCGCATGTAGCTTGAAAAGCCGTAATATGGAAAAATCAAATATGAGCGTCACAGAATTTTTTCTTCCCCAAATATAATTCTCAGCATTCTGCCAATTGTAGGCTATATGAGGTAGCCTACTGATGTACAGCTGAAATTATTTGGATTAAATAGCACCCCTCCGAGTCCAACTTACCTTATGCTCCACACTCCTCCTCCAACATAGGTACTAGGCTACCGTTCCGTGATTAATGCATACTGCGGGTGTGTGGCCCTGTAAGCTACATCTGAACAGAATACTGAAGCTAACATTACATGAGAATTAGTATAGAATAGAATAACTACTGTGTGGGAACTTCTTTTGTCGTCACCGGCAACAACAAAAAATACAAACAGTGGGCAGACCTACAACACACTAAGATGCCAGCTTTTTTGGGTGCTCCGCCTTTCCCGTCTCTTTATTAGTGAGGGACGCTGACTGGTTCACCTCTGTGGACATACATGAGGCGTACTCCCACATCTCCATAATCGGGATCACTGGAAGTACCTCCATTTTCTGCTAGGCAGGGAGTAAGAGAACTCAGCCCTCCCTTTATGATTGTCGAATCAGCGACCTAATAAAGGCGCAAGCTAGAAGGGACACAGAATCTGTGCTGGCCCATTTAGTCAGCCGGGGCTTGACCCTAAAGGGGGCAAGAGCCACTTCACCTCCAGAAAGAGGGTCTTTTTGATAGCAGCAGCTGCCCAGGTCATGCCACTTTAGCCGCTGCACATTCACCCTTTACAGCGGTGGTTGGCGGCACACAGGGTGTGGCCACACGAGGACAGATTGTGAATCCTTCCCTTCGGGCCAGTGTGGTTGAGAGTGAACATCACCACAGACACCTGCGAGTTCTCGGAGGATCAGTCCCTGCAAGGGTTGTGAAGCCCCTCATGAGCAGGGATGCGCATCAACCTTCTAGAAATGAGGGCAGTGCTTCGTGCATTGACCCATTTCCTCCCAGTGGTCAGAGGCAGACACATTCTTGTTCAGAGAGACAGCGCCGACCGTTGTTTCAAACAATAGCCAACTGGGTGGCATTCAGTCTCCACCATACCAAGACATTCCTACATACCAAGGCATTCTAACTCCCACTCTGGGCCCACGCCTGCAGTATGTCCCTGAGGGCAGTCCACATGCCAGGCGCAGCCAATGTGACAGCCTATCTGCCGTCCAGAGGGGACATTTTTGCATCAGCAGAGAAAGCTTTTTATTCCCCGTGGTACTCCATAGTGGGCCCAGTGGGGACCTTAGGCATGGAAGCATTGTCGAGCCAGTGGACTTCAGCTCTGCTTTTTGCTTTCCCACTTTCCCTATCCTGCCATGGCCCCATCAGATCTGGATAGCAGACTTGAGGGAGTTACGAGTGGGGTGCCTCCCAACCAGAACGGATACAGGGCCTGCTATGGCATCCAAATATTTGGATTTACAGCCTGCACAATTTAGTTCCTGGATGGAGGTTTCTGTGTCGCATAGATCCAGGGTGATAGCGATGCTTCAGGCATTGAAAACCCCTTCTACAAGGGTGCTCTATGCTGGGAGGTGGAGCAGGTTCAGCTGCTGGTGCCACGCTAAGAGGTCTGACTGGTCTTGTGTGGCATTTCAGTTGCGTTAGTGTTCCTTCAGCCCCTCTTGGAAGAACACCCTCACACTCATCTGTTCCTCCAGGTCGTCAGGCAGCTTTGCCCGTCTTAGTCTAAAGCTCTCACAAAGCTGCCCTCGAGCCCTTAGCTGGTCTCATCCTGAAGCACCTCTCCCTGAAAACTGCTTTCCTGCTCACCATTGCATCTGTGAGGTGTGTAAGCAAGTCAGTACAGCCCTCCTGTATGAGGTTTGGTAGTAGTAGCTGCGGCTTCCCTGCTCCCTAATCCCGCTTCTTCGGTTTGCAGCTTTTGTGGGAGGCTTTTCATATTCCCCTCATGAATCACCTGAGGAAGCTAGACTTCACTCACTGTGAATAAGGTGAACATGCCATGCAGCATGGTCATGTGGGAATTCTGTCTTTCAGTCGGCAAAAGAGAATGGGCAGCGAACACGCGCCATATTTATGGTGGGTATGCTGTCCCCCCCATAGTGGTGGTTAATTTGCTATTCCATCTCCTAGCAGCTCACCCTTTTGGCGAGGGTGACCCATACCGTGGCATGTTGACCTTATTCATAGAACCGAGATTACCTTCGTAACCATTCGTTTTACCTCAAATCAAATCAATATTTATTTATATAACGCATTTCACAACTAGTTGTCACAATGCGCTTTACAGAAAAAACCCAGCCTAAACCCCCACAAGAGCAAGCCAGAGGCAACAGTGGCAAGGAAAAACTCCCTGAGGTAACTAGGAAGAAACCTTGGGAGGAACCAGACTCAAGGGGGAAACCTATTCTCCCCAGGTCGGCTCAGGGTCTAGATCTTAATGACCAGCATGGTCAAAACTGACTGCCAATATCCATGATAATAGAAATTGCAGCAGCTAGATGACAGTCCAGATGTGGCGGCAATGATGGTGGGAAACCGGGTGCCAATGGCGGCAGGATCAGCTGGCAGCGGTGGTGGGGAGGGAGGGGCAAGCGGCGACGGACAGGAAGCTGGACAGCAACTCTCGAGATGCGGGGCATGAGCCCCGCCGGCGGAATGTAGAAAAAGAAGAGAGAGAACAGTTAGGGGGGGGGGGGGGGGGTTGGACAAGTTACCAGGAGTAACTTATGGCTGCATAGCTATGAAGACAGGGTTTGACAACCCATCCAGTCACGAGAGAGTAAACAAACCTATCCATATCTACCTGTTTTACATTTGTAGCTCTCAGTATTTCATTGCAAACTAACAAAAAACAACTTTGCTGTTTTCTGCACATTTTTGACACTTCATTTTGACCTAAATTGTGAAAATAACAAACTAATTTAAGTTAGTATTGTAAATGGTACAACTGTCTTGCTTCATTTAAGCCATTTTCCGAGTTTATGTGATGCTCACACCTGGAGACCACCACCTAAATACAGTAGGTGAGAATTCACCAAATTTGGCATCTGCACGAAGGGGTTCATGTCAAGTCCTGATTGGACTAAATATATTGATCATATTAGAGATTGGACTAAAATTCCGCAAAGTCTACCTCATGACTGTTACATTATTGCACTCACTGTTAGTCAGTGGTACAATGTCATTCATGGCTTTTAACTTGTTTTCATTCTTTTTCAGTTTGCCATCATGCAATATTCCCACAGATTTCAAACAGCTTTTAACTTTAACACCTTCAAAGAGAATGCTGCCTGGAGAGAACAGATAACTAATATAAAGCAACTTGGTGGATATACCTACACTCCGACCGCCATCTACAAAGTTGTGTAAGTGTAAATTGCTCTAATTCTTAAGCAAAATCAAAGACAGAGAAACACTTCATTCATATGATGAAAACAGCTATTTGTAGGGTATATTTAAATAATTTTGCAAATAAATAAAGAGTCTACAGAAAGGGATAGCCAATCAGTACCTGTTTTCAGTAAAGATATTAAAAAGAAACGACACATTAATTTGATGTTATTGTAGTTTCTTGATCTTTCGATAGTTAAAGTTGAGGTCACCTCTAACTCAACTATGTGATGCTATTACACTGAGACTGGGTGTGACGATGCAAAATGCTTCTCCTAATTGCAAAATACATCACTTGGGCAGTTATTTTCAAAACAGGAGATTTGTAGATTATCACTGGCACAGTGGCACATTTTTGAAAATATTATTGGTGGACAGGTTTTTTTTTCTTTTTTTTCTCGATATACCATCGAAAAATAAATTTTAGGACGAACTTCTCCTTTAATATATTTCTGATTTCAGAACAGGATATAGTTTACAAGAAGCAGCATATGTAAAAAAAGTGATATTTATTTGGATTAATTCATCCATCAGGTTTTCACTGTTGAAATGAAACAACTTAGGCAAGGGTTACAAAGCACTAAAACCACATATTTTAGATGATAACTGATACATTTGGGTTTTTATAAGTATTACTCATAGATCCTGGTCCAAATCTTGACAAATCACTGCAGTCAGCACAAAAAAGCATAAACCTTAAGAATCTGGCTAAAAAGTGTCTCTAGTGGCCAAACGTTAGGTACTGCACGTTCAATCTGCAATGTCTTCCCTAACGTATTCCTCCCTCAATGACAAAATAGAAATCTGTACAGCTCTGCCCTGAAGTTTTGGAGTGAGGGCAGGCTACGCCCCAGTTATAAAAGTGAAACTCAGCGGTTGATCTGCGTGCCGTGGACGGGGAGAGGAGATAGGAGAGTGAGTGCGAGCGAAATATATATATAGCTAGCTAGCTTTTTTTTTTTTATTTTTTATAAAAGTTCTAGATAGTTTATATTTTTTTTTTTTTTTTTTTTTTTTTTTTATAGTAAGTAGTAAGTAATCAAGTAATCCAGTATAGTTAGTTGCATTTAGGCATATGATATGCCAAAACACAGCAAAAATGTCGTGCCGTTAGGCGTGGCGCCAACTGTCAATACACCGCACACGCATTTACACGCATGCAAGCATGGCAAAAATATTAAAAATAATAATTTTATATTATTGTTGTGTATAAATTATCAAAATATAAAAAAATATATAAAAGGGTCCATTGGTCAAAGACCACAAACCTGTCCCTCAGCCTCGTTAAATTGAAGGGAATGCCTCATTAAATTGCTTTCAGCCCACTCCATCAACATCCCGGCGATGTGCGATGATACGTGTAAAGTTACATGTATAGGCTATTCGCAATTATCCTGGATCAAGGTATATTTACCAATAGTTCCTGTAGCCTAATCTTCCAAGGGGTACAATCTTCTCATACGGGACAATGGCTATCTATTGAAAACTTTGCTGATAACACGAATTGTCATTTAGGCTACACCTAATGCGTGAATTGTCATTCAATGGAAAACTCGCGCCCTGCAATACACGGACATTTGAGTTCTGAAAATGCGCTTCAGATGTCATTAAAATACAGCTCCAATGTTGCATTTATTGTTTTTCAAATAGCCTAGGCTACTGGCTACAGCGGATTCGCTGTGCATACGGTTTTTTCGATAACAGAGATAAATGTCACCATGTTAACTGAACCTTATTCTTCGTCCTTAAGCAATTTTTTTAATTACAGTGACCAGGTTTCCATACTCTCAGCTTATTAAAACCCAGCTGATTTCTCCTGTTATACCATAACTAAACGATTTTAAAGAGAACAATTAATTCACAATTAATTTTAATGCCATTATCTGCATGTGCGCTTTAACTTCATGCAGGAGAAGGTCTGTTTCACCTGCTTTAAATATCAGTTTTCACGGTCTTCCCGGGAAAGTGGACTTGTTTTTCAAGCATAGAATAGAAAAGAATAGAATAGAATAACTTATTTTCCCGTTAGGGAACTTCAGTTGTAGTTTCCAGCAGTAAAAAAGACAGACAGTGGGGCAGACCCACAAACACAAACAAACATGTTAAATAAAGACATTCAATTCAATCAGATGTTTCACATTATAGTGAAGGTATGTGTGATTAAGCTGCTAGTAAAACGCGTTGGTCACATTTCCATAAGCAGGACATTATAAAACAAGGGGAAATATGTGCGGACCTCTGGGTTGCCAACCTGACAGCTTTATTGTATTTTTCTAAGTTGAGACGGAAGCCATTCGTAGCTTATCTGTTGCAGGTGCTTTTAACGAAATGTAACCGCATACATTTCGTAAAATAACAGCACTGTCGGGAGTTCCCGGGAACTCATAATGGTTAGTCCAAATAATATTGATCCATATAGCCTAATCCTTGATCGCACTAAACATGCACAAGCATGTCTGTTTCGCCATCATATAAGCAATCCGCCAAGGTGGAAAAGCAGGCTTTTAAAGAGAATGGGATATGACATTTTGATTGGTTTATTGCATGTCACGCCCAAGACACACCTATAATTGATGAAGAGACTAGGTTCAGCCCATTTGCACGTTGCGCCGTGCTTAGCGCCCAAGAAACACGCCGGTAAACTAGCAAAAATAGACTTGGACACGCCCTAAATGCACTTTACGCCATGTGCTTAGACAAAGCCCTAAAATCGCCAAGATAGAGCCCCAGGTGTGTTAATCTTGTTTTGAAAACACTGATTATGACATTAAGCCGATAAAGATAGTTAAAGATAAAGATAATCAAAGATGTTTACATGACCATTTCAATGAGCAGAGTATTGCCACAATTGGGGTAAGACTGGAATATTACTGTGCAAGTAAACATACCCATTGTTTTTCTGTAGGATGAGGCGCTGTCCAAAGAGTTTGGAGGCATTTGAGCAGATGGGATGTTTCTGTACACTTCAGAATTAATTCTTCTGCTGTTATCAGCAGTTACATTATCACTGAAGACAAGTGAGCCAGTACCTGTGGCAGCCATACATGCCAAAACCGCAACAACCCCACCACGTTTCACAGATGAGATGGTATGCGTTAGATCTTAGGCAGTTCCTTTTGGCCTCCAAAATTAGCTCTTGCCATCACTCTGATACAAGTGAATTTTGGTCTCATCTGTCCACTAGAGTTAGGCATTACGGTTATTTTGACTCCATTCACCAAAAGGATTAGTTTGTGGATTCATTCACCATTTCGTTCACTGCTCTAGTTCAGACTCTCGTTCACTGCTCTAGTTCAGACTCTCGTTCACTGCTCTAGTTCTGACTCTCGTTCACTGCTCTAGTTCAGACTCTCGTTCACTGCTCTAGTTCTGACAATCGGTCCTTTGAAGGTGAATTCTAACAGTAGCCAACATACACTGGTATTATGCTATTCACAAATATTTTGGAAACATTTAGCCTACATTTAAAAATAAATACATTTTGGCATGTTTTCATGCAATTTACTTGTGCGATTTAGGCTACTGTTAGTTAGCAAATAGGTGGCGCGAATTACTGATTCAGTTGCAAGTCATAAAAGGGTTAATTATATAGGCTAGTCTATAGGCTATTTTATTTTATTAAAAAGAGCACAATATTTTAGCAGGGACAATTTCTAATTAATGTGTAGCTTTATTGGTACAGATATTATATCAATTCAGTGGCTCAAGCTGCGGTCATAATTTTATGACCCGTAATAAATCCATACACAATAAAACCATTTTCTACAATCCCGCTGCACCTCTGCACTGCAGCATGTTCAGTTCCTTCACAAATTTGTTCCTCACATTGACACCAGTTTCAGCTTGCTTTTGGTCACGCAGATGGGAGGGGCTCGGAGAGCACGCCCGCACAAGCGGAACATTGCTGTCATTTCACCCAATGGTGAAAATGGTTAAATAGGAGTATCTGCAGCTTCAGTGAATACCAAGTTCACAACTGAGAGCAGATTGAAAGGAATCAATCCTTACATGGTGGTCAATTCATCAATGATTAATTCAAAAAGAACAAATCGTCCATAAGACCTTTTTACAGAACTTTTTAGGTACTTTTTAGCAAATTGTAACCTGGCCATCCTGTTTTTGCGGCTAACTAGTAGTTTGCATTTTACAGTGTAGCCTCTGTAGTTCTGTCTCCGGACAGTAGTCAATGTGATCCTGATCTGTCAGACAGGTGTTTGGGGAATTTTCTTCCTCATGGTGAGAATTTGGGTGCTGGTGAGAAGCTCACCAGTGCTCTCTTTTTGTTTATTATTTCTCTGCCTCATAATGGCTTCCTTGACTTTCATTGGCACAACTCATGTCTTCATGTTGACAAACGCCAATAACAGCCTCCAAAGACAATCAAAGCCTAGAATCAAGATTCAATACTAAAAGCTCTCTTATACCTGCACTAAGGAAGCAATAGAACACACCTGACTAATCAGAAACACCTGTGAAGCCAAACACCCATTTCAGGATTAAATATGGTTGGTTGCTCAATCCATAGATATAAAAACCTACATACCTCTTTCACCCTGTTCAGATTTCTGAGCGGCCGACATATTGGGCGGTCAAGATCAGTGTATTTTGGTAGTGTATTGACTGATGCAGACTTCCCCTGATTAAAACTACTATAACTTGCGTAATTCTCAACTAATCTTCGTAAAATCAGACTTTTTATAAACGTGAGAAATTTTTGCATAACACAGGTTACTTGATTTCCAAATTGTAAAACACCCTTTTAACTAATCGCTTTAGTTATGAACTGCAAATATCATGCAAGTTATAAAATTACATGCAAATCAGGATACATAGTTGCAGTTTAGAAAAAAAGAAAAAACATATGCTACAATGCCCCCAAAACATATGCTACAGTGAATCATAAAGTAATTTTGACTCATGGACATATATAAAACATATCTAATTTTGTATGGCAAAGACTACAGCATCAAGTTTGTATTGATGTATACATGAAATGGCTGCGTACACACATCCATTATCTAATGGAAAAATTTAAATGAGCACATACACACATTTTGGGTGGGCCGATACACTCAACTCATGATACGATACGATACACGATATAGGTTTCACGATACGATATGGTCATGATATAAAAAATTTAGTTCAGACGAAGACAATGTTTAATTGAACAAGATTACTAGTTTATTCCCAAGGCAAAAAATGTACTAGGAGTACAAAGTATGGCTGAACAAGACAAAAAGTTGACTTACTCATCATCCCATCATGAGAGGTATAAAACATACATGGAAGATAGTCCTGTTAAAATAACAATGCACTATGAAATTACATTTGAAATACTTTAGTACTTTTTAAATTAAAGAATGTCCTCGTAAAACATATTATTTTAAGACTAATATAAGAAAATATAAGCTACTAGGCCTACGTAGTAGCCAAAATTGCACTTTCAAAAATACCAACATAAAGCTAGACATTCAGACTGATTACCTGTTTAGAGTCTAGGATATGGACATGTTCTTCTTGAGAAAAATTTACATATCAACATTTTCAGGCAGTAGCACAGATCTTTGAGAATTTACAATGTCCCCCGCCATGGAGAACACTCGCTCACTAGGCACCGAGGTAGCTTGGCTATCCTGCTTTCACGGCTACAAACTAATGCATTGGGTTTCATCTGATTTTACTCAAAAAATTTCTTTGCTTTCATGATATGCGTGTCTTAATGTCAAATGCTTTGTGAAAATCTAGTTTTGAAGCATTTAAATGTAGCATGACAAGTTAACACCGGAGTTTCTTAGGTTATGAGACCAAGCTCTATCCAGAAACATTAACACATAGCTATTAACTCAAAAACATGGTTTGATGGCATTCCAAATTTAACTCGACGTAACTCGCTTGATATTTGGATTAGAGAGATAATTTTGGTATCATTAGAAAGCTTACATTTACAGGTAGTATAATAATGTACACAATAATGTAACGTTACTTGAGTAATTTTAAAATGATACATTTACAAATTCACACACCCCACACAAGTTTGCCCTATTTTCGTTGGTAGATTTTGTTTGGCTGTTTTAGCTGTCAGGAATTAGTTCCTGTTTTTCTTTTCTTTTGTTCGTGTTATATCTCCCTTATTGGTCCTCACCTATGTGGGTGACTTGTCTGATCTCCCTCACCTCTGCGTTTGAATATCCGCTACAAAATCCATCACACATTTATACTTGCTTATGTCCATAACTGTAAATGGGCATATGGTACCTTATGTATGACACCACTGATGCAGCCAATTACATTACATGGAATTCTTATGCCTACAACTGTAAATAGACATAGCAATATTTATATCACTAAAGATGAGGCAAGTGACATTTAACTCAGTATCATGCCCAAGTGTGACCCGTATGGACCAAACAAAAAAGTGTCAGTTTCACAATATGCTTGTTTTTTTATGAAAAGTACACATACACACTTTCTAGTACATGTTATTTTTCCACATAAATGCCCCACCTTTAAATCACTGCCTTTTGTTGCACTAACCCAAAGGTAAAATTAGGGTAAGATGATACTAGTTTCAAGAAAAGGTGATACAATTATTGGTTAAAGTAATACTAGTTATTAAATAGCTCATTTAAGCCATTTGAGTTACCTTGTTCTTGTTTATCTTGCAAATTAGATATTGCAATGAAAGTGTGCATATTTCACACAAAAACTAGCATATTTTGAAACTGACACACTTTTCTGTTTAACCCAAATGGGTCTGCATGATACTGGTCATAATATCAGTGTGACAATTTCTAATGTCACGATAACAATTCCCATCATGGGTGGAGTCAAAGTGAGCTGATTTGATTATATTCATTGCAATCAAAGACCACCTATTTTAGATTTATATGGGTGCGCATCTGAAGTCAAAATGTGCATAGCTCTGAAATTATTAAGTGACTGATAAAAAACATTTGATGATCATTTCATGTGCCTCTTGTGAGTCTATGTTTTAAATGGAGCAGACTGATCACAATAATGCACAAGGGTTATTGCCCTTAAACAGTGAGTGTACACTTGTTTCATTGTAAATAGTACACTACAAAATGAAAATTTTAAAATAAATTAGTTTTAAATGCAAGCAATACTTGTTAGTCTATGTGCCATTGATTTTAGTGAGTTTAAAGTGTAAAGTGCACTCACTGTCTCAGCCTACTACACAATTTTGAAAACTACTTTGAGGGGTGAGTGGGGGAGAGGGGTGGGAGGCGGAGGAGGGGATGAAACTGTCGGACCAGACATTGGAGATAAAATATGAATCAAGATTCAGCAACGGCATTGGCCTATTTCTCACCTCAAATATTTTCAGAAAAATATATTAGTCGACTGTTTAAGTGGAATAAGAAAGTTTATGAACAGGCCACCACGTTGTTTTTCCGGTTTAAAAACGTGAAGCCAAAGCGAAAGGACCATAGTGTGTCTAACCAATCAGGTGCCGGGTATTTCCCTTGTGGGCAGCAAGGCCGGCAACAATTATCCATATGACGTGACCAGGAAAGAGGTATTCTGACATCACATTTGGGGCGGGGGCAGAGTGGTGACCAGAAAGAAAATTTAAACCATTAGAGGGCAGCGCCAAGATGCTTTTGTACCAGTTTCTTCTGATATACAATATTATTTCAGAATTGTCGAAATAACGGAATGAATGAATACGTTTAATTATACGTAAGGTAGGCATACAAATGCATTTATAGCTAAAATAAACTCTAGATCTAGACTGTAGTTACCCTTTAATGTTCCAGTCATTACATTTATGCTTTATTCAATCATTGCATTCTCAATTACAGCCATGAGCTGTTTCAACCTGCAAGTGGATCTCGGCCCAAAGCTCACAAAGTCTTGATGGTCATCACTGATGGGAAGACTTTTGGAGACACGAAGAATCTGAATTCTGTCATTTTTGACGCTGGAAAAAAAGGCATCATCCGATATGCTATTGGGGTATGTCACCTTTCTGCATTGCAGGTTTTTTATTTGTGTTTAATTTTATTTAAAAAATTTCAACAAAGTAAATATAAGCATGCAATATTAATTTTGTGATTTCTAAATAATTGTTACTATGTTTTAATCTAGGCTCCAACCACAATTGACCACTTTGTGTTTCTGTGTGCCAAGTGGCTTGCTTTTTACGTGTATTATTCTTCTTGCTGATATTGTTACCAAAGTTCTCTAATGTTAACAAAATCTTTTTGGTCCCTGTCACTGGGAATCCCTCAGGTGGGCGATGCTTTTAATCCCAACTCAATAGGGTTGAAGGAGCTGCAGACTATCGCCTCATTCCCTACAGCAGACCACCTGTTTAAAGTAGACAATTTTCAAGCACTGGACAAACTCAGGGATACACTACAAAAGAATATCTTTGCTATTGAAGGTATAGCTGTTCTTGATATACCTTTGTCTATGTACTTTTTTGTATTTTTGTTGGGTTTCTTATGCTGACATCAGACATTTATGCCTTTTTGCTCTCCATTTATGTCTGCCTCATGTTTGTCTCTCATCATTGTTGTACTAGCGTCCCAGTCAGAGTTGCTGATCCAGTTCACTTTTCCCTGTATCCCCTGCTCCCAATATCAATGATTATGTGATCTGTTTTCTATATATTCCACCCACATATCTTTACAGTTCAGGTTAAGAGACAGAAGTGAGATATTACATCCTTCCTTCTCTCATAGGCACCCAGACCACTGGTGCATCATTTGAGATGGAACTGGCTCAGGAAGGATTTAGTTCAGCTTTGTTGTCCTCGGTAGGCACCCTCAATTGCTACTACTATGCATCACACACATAAATGTAACAAAAGTTTTTTTTTCAAAGTATTTCTTACACACATTCTTTTTACTGTGCATAGGGGGATATGCTGATGGGTGCAGTAGGGGCATTTGACTGGAAAGGAGGTTACCAGAAATTCCAAACAAAAATAAAGAACCTTGATATTCTCAGCAGCACCAAGATGGAACCGGACAGTTATCTTGGTATGACAGCCTTCTCTCCACATGTCTCTACATGTTTTATAAAATACCAAATTCCAGTATGTAAAATGAACATAAAAGTAGAAAGCAGATTTGTAAATTCTCTTTTACATATATTTAATTGAAAACAGTACAAAGAAAATATATTTAATGTTTTACGTTATCAACTTTATTGATTTTTGTAAATAATTTTCATGAAGGGTCTGAGGTATTCCCTTCAAGTGATCCATCCATATCTACTGCATATCTGGCAACAGAGTGATGATTTGAGGCTTGTTTAATACCCCAGACCCTTGATGACGTACAGCCATTTAGCCAACCATGTGTTCCATACTATTCCTGTGTAATTTACAGCTGAATCTAGTCCCACCCCCCAATTCCCATAGAGATCCATTCAAATGCAGAAAGGTTAGACTATCGCTTGTGCGAGTACCTGAAAATAAGATATCAAGAGTTTTTTGTTGTTGTTGGGTCACAGACATCATGAAGTCATGGCATGCAAATGATATGCAACCACATATTAAATATGATGACTTTATTTTAATTTATGTGAATTACTTTTGGTGCGCTATGCGCAAAAAGGGCTACAATTGCTAAAGTAGAAATAGAATGAAATAGAAATAGTACTTTATAATATTATCAATGTCTGGACTGTATTTTTTGATCAATTTAATGCTACCTTAGTGAATAAAAGTATCAATTTCTTTCAAAAACATAAAAATTGAACGGTAGTGTAGGTTATTATAACTGAAAAGATATCAGTCATACCACTGATCTAATTTCAAAAGGGAAACGGCTGTGAACTGCCTAAATAACCATGGTAAACAAACTTTGATATTTTTACATTTTTGATATTTTGTTTTGATATTTTTACTATTTTTTCTTTACTCGAAATGCGCACACACCTCACTCAGTAAGATTAAATTGCAAAATGCAACGCCACACGTTGCTGAAAGGGAACCTATATATCAGTAGTAAAACTGATATAGTTAGAAAACAAGGACAACAATGAGTCGCACTAAACAAACACTACGGTAAAAAAAGCCTTGGGTAGCGTACTTCTTTTTTAGAAGAGGCAGCTCTGGTCGGCAGGCAGGAGAGGGCAATTTCGCAGATTACTTACTCTCAATCTCGAGGAGACAAAGAGGGTAGCGGACACGCACTATATTTATGGTGGACATGGTGTCCGCCCCGTAGTGGTGCTTAATTTGCTATTCAGTCTCCTAGCAGCTCACCCTCTCGGCGAGGATGACCCATACCGTGGCGTGTTGACTGATATGAAATAGAACACCACATTAAATGTTACACCGATAAAATGTCACTGAAGTATATACAGTGAATGGGCTTGGACTGTTTTTGAATCTGTGTTTGTCTGGATCCCTTACTGATTTTTGTTTCATTAGGCTATTCTATGGCTGTTGCTGAGATGACAAATAAAGAGACATATATCATCTTGGGAGCTCCTAGGTATCAGCATGCTGGGCGAGTGGTGGTTTTCTTCACAGATACTAAAACACAGGAAATAGAGAGCGAACAGGTTTGTTCTACAGACTACCACAAAACTTATTATGTTCATTTATCGACATTACTTGTTTTAGAATTAATGTTTTGTCACAAGACAAAATGTAATTTATGACATTTATTGCCCCATGACATTGGTAATTCATAATTCATTGGTATACCATGATTTTTACATGGCATACATGGAGATATACTGTAATACGCTTCGACAGTCTTTTTCAGGTTCCATAAGACTTTAGCAACTAAGTAGTCATTAAGAATCCATACATAAGTGTTAACTGATGACAAACTGTTTTCCTCCACCTCTCTCTCTCTCTCTCTCTCAGATTGGTTCATACTTTGGCGCAGAGGTGTGCACAGTAGATTTGAATTCAGACTCCATAATTGATCTGCTGCTCATATCTGCTCCAATGTACTTTGACAAAGAAAGAGACAGTGAGGGGAAGGTCTATGTCTGTAACTTCAGAAATCTGGTAATGGCCACATGCATACTGTGTTTCAGTTACATTTCATACCTTAATGCAAGAGTGCTGCATGCTTATAATTATCTTTTTCTTTCCAGGCCACTGTGTCATGCACAAATAATGCCCTGCTGGGGGAGCAAGGGCTAAAGGGTAAATTTGGTTCATCACTGGCTGCCATCTCTGATCTAAACGGGGATGGGTTTTCTGAGGTAGCAGTGGGTGCCCCCCTGGAGAACAATAACAAGGGCAGTGTGTACATCTTCAGTGGTGATACAGCAGGGATCAAGCCAACCTACTCCCAGGTGAACATTTTTTTTATTAAAAGCAAAAAAGTAAAAAAATTAAATTAAAATAAACCTGGTGGTTTGAGTTAATAGCAACTTCTGCATATTTTTTCACTTATCTCCAGCATTTCAGGGGGTTCACTAGACAGTGAGTGGAAAATTTTCACTCTCTGAGTCAGATTTTCTGATTCCGCCGTAGTTTTCTCAGTTTCAAACATAGTGGCATACTAACACAACAATGAGGCATACTAACACAACAGCTCACAGTAATTCACAAATTGATACGAATCCAGATATTTTAGCATTATTAACCAAACGTCATCGCATCATCGCCTATAATGTTAATTTCTAAAAAGCACTTAAAGGGTAATTCCACCCAAAGAAAAGTAGCTCTCCTCCTGATTAAAATTATGGGGTTCCATTTCCAACAAAAATAAGTTGACTGCTTTGCACTACACATTTGTCGATGTCTACTGTCGATGCTTGTTGTTTTTAGGTTTCAAAGCATCTGTTGATGTATATTGCTTAGTCATTCTCAAGTTGTTTTTACAGCGTCACCTCTTTTGTAGAATACATTTGCCTATGCCGAGTTGCAGACTATCGATGCCTATTGTCTATAGGTTACCGTAGTGTTGATGTGTTATGTCGTCCTCTCTGTCGACTTGGCATGTTGTTCGCATTTTTCGATCACATGATGTCACGCAGTTCAAGCCTCTGCATTTGATTACTTTGACCAATTGAAGGACAAACCCACAGCTCCCGTATCGTTTACTTTATTTTATTGCTCAGAAGTAGGCTACACACTAAGAAACTATTTCTTAATCTCTTGATAATAAGAAACGTAACGACGGTAAATCGAGTTTCAAAAGATCATCAGGAAAGTTTATTTTGTAGCTATAGAAGCCTGCACGACAAGTGCCATTGAATGAGATTTTTTATTTTTATTTGTGTGTACGAAATATAAATCGTGCTCAGGGTTGCCTGTCATGGTTCGTGGGTTTTTATTTTCTTTTCCGTTGCGGTTCTCGTCCTGGGTTTCCGATTGAGAATCTATCGGATTGTTTCCGCGTTCCGTTCCGCGGTTTGCTTTCCCTCATCATTGTTTTCACCTGTGCTTCTACCTGCGGGATATTTAAGTTGCTCACTTCCACTTCCCCGGTGCTTCTTTGTCATTCGACATTGCATTGAGCCAGGTATAGCCAGGTACTAGTGACCTTGTGATATTAAACGCTGTTTATGTTCATGAGAGACTTGCTATTAGCTTTTATTTCAGAGTCCACCTCGGAGAGAGCACGAGCGCATGGAGAACACAGACAAATGGTCTCCCACAAGGCTCAGTCCTAGCTCCAACTCTGTTCAACCTTTATACAAACGACCTACCCACCACCAAATCCCGCAAATTCATCTATGCAGATGACATCTGTCTGGCATTCCAAGCACCAGATTTTGACCCACTGGAACAGGTGCTCACTGAAGACGTTGCTAAACTGGACCAGTTCTGCAAAACCTGGCGCCTAAAACCAAGCCCAGGAAAAACGGTCTCCAGTGTATTCCATCTGCACAATGCAAAAGCTGCCAGAGAACTAAACATCCATCTGAGCGGACTCAAGCTGAAGCATGCCTCGAATCCAACCTACCTTGGAGTGACCCTTGACAGGACCCTATCCTTCAAGGAACATCTAAAAGGGACGGCAGCTAAGGTGAAGTCAAGAAATAACCTGCTCTGCAAGCTCGCTGGTGCAAAATGGGGGGCGGCAGCCTCCACACTGCGCACCTCAGCACTGGCCCTTGCATATTCTGCAGCAGAATATTGTGCCCCTGTCTGGTCCAGGTCATCTCATACCCACTACGTGGACACCCAGCTCAACACAACCATGAGAACCATAACCGGGACCATTCGCTCAACACCACTCCCCTGGCTCCCTGTCTTATCAAACATACCCCCTCCACATATCCGGCGAGCAGCACTCACTCAAAGGATGCTTCAAAAGTCCAAAGACTCTCCCCATCTACCAATACATAAAGACATCTACAACCCACCCACTGCTCGACTTCCATCCAGACGGCCAATTTGGAAGAACACCCCACCAGCTGACTTCACCATCCAATCAGCTTGGAGAAATGAATGGGAGTCCAAGGAGGTCCCAAACAAACATCTGGTGTCAGACCCCAACCAACAGGTTCCTGGCACCAACCTCCCAAGGAGACAGTGGTCTACACTAAATCGTTTCAGGACTGGACATGGCCCCTGCTTGGCCAGCCTTCACAAATGGGGCAGTAGCCCAAGCCCACTGTGTGCTTGTGGAGAGGAGCAGACTATGGAGCACATCATAGAAGTTTGTCCTCTCCAAAGACTGAAAGGAGGATTAGTCACCCTCCATACAGCAGACCAGGAGGCAACTGCTTGGCTTAAAGACTTTGCATTCGCTAAATAAATAAATTTCAGGTATAGGTATTATTCCTCCTGTTAGTGTTCTGAGCTATTTATTTTATTCTTTGCTGTTCTCTCTGAGACAGTTTTTTTTTGTTTTAAGAACACAGAGGAGTATGTTAGGGGATTTGAGGCCCAACAGCAGCTACTTACGGGTCAGATATGGCAGCTGAATACCCAAATGATGGTTCAAGACGGTTGCGCCTACTCACAGTTGCACACTAAGCACCGATACCTGCCGCACAGGCTATCGGTCCCCTGGTCCTTGTTGCTCAGATGGGTAGGGAGCCCAAATTACACCTCCCCCTCCGCTATGACGGCCGACCGGGCAAGTGCCTTGCCCAATGTTTAAAAAAATTTGTAAACTCAGTCGTTGTGGTTTAGTGAACAAGAGTCCGAGGTAGCGTTCATACTTTCACTACTCACTGGATCTGCGCTTGACTGGGCTACTCCATTAATCAGGGGGAAGTCTCCGATTTTAAATACTACTAAAAAACTTATGGACGAAATGGAGTCGGTTTTCGACCATAACATTTCGGGTCGGGAGTCGGATAAACGGCTTTATCGCCTTCGCCAGGATAGAGACACTGTGGCCGAATTCGCCATAAAATTTCGAGCAATGGCAGGTGAGACAGCTTAGTCAGAAGCTCCCCTGATGACGTTATTCTATGAGGAGTTTGACGAGTTTGTTCAGGATGCTCTATCCATTCTTGAGCATTCCAATTCACTAGATGCATTGTTATCTTCCGCTATTTGGATATACAATCGACTGCGGGACCGTTTACGCCAGAGAACACACAAAAAACCATCGGATAAGGTCTCGTTGGTGTCGTTACTACAGGAGGAAGGGGCATATGCTTAATCAGTGTCCGAAACGTAAGAGAAAAGAGGGGGTCTCACTAGAGGAACCGAGACTTCTAGTGGGACATCAGGGTACTACACCCCGGACACTATTACCTGTTAGCCTTTTTTGGGGAGAGCACTTGCCTTCAGGTCGAGGCTTTTATCAACTCCGGGGCCGTGGAATGTTTTATTGATGCCCAGTGGGCTAGAAAAAATACAATTCCGGTCCAGTGTCCTGACCAATCCCGGTTGGTTACCGCTCTCGACGGTCGCCCATTGGGGTCAGGCACCATTAAGGAAGTTATGTCTCTTCTCACCATGTCGACTCTTCAACAGAAACACATTGAGAGCTTTCAGTTTCTGTTAGTCGATTCCCCTGCTTATCCTTTGGTGTTGGGTCACACTTGGCTAGTTAAGCATGATCCCCATATTAAGTGGGGAGGGGATAAGTTAGTCATTCGTCAATGGGGTTCCGTGTGTACCGCGCAGGGTCACCTCGCTCCTTCCAGTTTGTCCAGGGAACGTGTTGACGTTTCTGATTCCGAGTCTGAGCAGGAGGAGGTTACCTCTCCGCCCAATCAGGGGGAGTCTGTCTCAGGTTTTGAGGCTGGTGACGAGAGTCTGGAGTGGGACTCCCTGGCTGACGGATGTTCTAATTGGAGGGAGATCTATTCTGAGGAGCACTCTGACTCTGAGATTCACTGGTCTCTTCTTCCTGGGTCCCCTACTCAGTGACTGGGATTGCAGGGACACTTGAATTTCCTTTGCCTCTCAGCCTTCCGGCTGAATATGCCGAATTAGCAGAGGTTTTAGTAAACAGAGGGTAACCACTCTTCCTCCCCACCGGCCTTAGGATTGTGCCATAGAACTCCATCCGGGTACTACCCCTACTAGATGGAGTCTATATTCCTTAGTGGCTCCTGAGAGTGCGGCTATGAAGGAATATATTGAGGAGGCGTTGGCCAATGGGTTTATAAAGCCATCTACTTCACCTGTTAATAAGGTTTCTTTTTTGTTAAAAAGAAAAATGGAACATTAAGGCTATGCATCGATTATCGCTCACTAAATGCCATTACCATTGAGAATCGGTATCCGATTCCCCTGATGAATACAGTAGGATTTTAAGGGGATACGAACTTGCATATGGGATTTTAAGTTTAGGAAAAATCTTTATTTCCCAAGTTACCCCTTATAAGGGCCCCTTGGGAAAGAAAAGTTTGCACTGGCTAAGTAAGTAGGAAGAATTTAAGTAGGAAAAATTTGGTCCCTCTTGTGTTTAATTTTTTACCAGCATTTGTTTAATCCTCCTGGGAATATGGTGTTAAATTTTCTAATCCAATGTCTTTCTGTCCTACGTCTGTCCAGTTAATGTTCGATTGCAGGCACGATATTTCTACTGCTTCAAGACCATGGTGTAGGAAACGAGCCACTATGTGTGTGTCTGTTTTTCTATGATTTTTTATGTTATACGTATATGTGTTGTGCCAATCTGGTCTTAATTGTACTATACTGTCTCTCCTACATATTTTATGTCACATATATGCAGTTATATTTGTTTGTTTAATGATGTATGTTGTGTATGTAGTGTTGTTTTTCACTGTAGTGGCCTGTTTGTAAAATATAGGGCTTTGTGTGAGTAAAATGTAGATTTCCGGTAGTTTACTACTTACCAGATGATTTTTAAGATTTTAGTTATTTTTGTAGGCCGAAATTATTTTGTATTTTTGGAGCAGGTCTGTGTTTTGCAGAATCCTTGTCAGGTTCCATTTAATTTTTCCCTTCGCTATTTGGCTGAATGTCGAGTAGGTGGTGATAAGCTAAATAATTTTTCTAGTGTCCTGGGCTGCGTTTCCGAGATCCGTTAATGTATACATTAGCGCTACATACGTCCTTAAATCTACCTTAAGGTCTTCCTTAAGTTGCCGAGCTGTTTCCCAGATCCTCTCTTAGCTAAGGTATACCTTAACTAAGGAAGATTTCTACGAGTGGTAGGAAGCACTCGTAAGATCTCCTTTAGCGATACGCTCCACTCATCCTGTCAGTTTCAACCGTATTAGGCCAACATTATGCTTTTCAAGTTGATAGTTGTAATACAGTGCACATCTAGTAGCCTACATCTGCATGCACATATGACATAGATAGTTTAATATGAACTTCTATGAAAATTACTTATCCAAACAATGTTTCTGTGTATAGCACATCATGAGAATATTAACGTTTCACCTGCCTATTCCCATCATGATAGAAATAAAAAATATTGTCTATTTAAAAAAAGGATTATACAAAATAAAAAAACTAATTATTATTTTTATGTAGTGGAGCTAACTGAGGATATGGCTTTTCTGACTGTGTGATTAGGCTGCAGTATCCTGTATGCTGCTACTCTAGGTCTATATTTGACAGATATTAGGCAATTGACAGATCTAATTGAGCCCGGCTGGAAACTAATCAAGAGGGCGGCAAGCCGCTAGCCTATATCAAGGCGGTGCTGAGTTACACTTTGTGAGACACAAGTAAATATTTTGTATTGTTTCTTGTCATTGATAAAGACCCAAAAACATGTGAACGCCCTTTTGTTTTACTATAAGTCAATTGCTTGCAAAGACAAACTTACCATATTTTATCCATCTGGAGAGTCAACCTCCGCCTATCTTCCTCCAGTTCTTTAATGCGCTGCTGAAGCTGGTAGTGAATGAGTTAACAAGTAGGGTAGTTGCAAGCATCAAGTAGTTGGATTGGCATTTCTCCTGACTTATTTTCCTATTGAACTCTATGGAAAAATGAGTCAGGAGAAACAACCCGTAAAGTGATCCATCCATATCTACTGCATATCTGGCAGCAGAGTGATGGTTTGAGGCTTGTTTGATACCTCAGACCCTTGATGACCTACAGCCATCCTGTTTTCATTATCACATCTTTTCTTTGATAAATACATTTTTACTTACAATGTTAATTGTGTATTTTATGTTGCTTTTGTCTGTCTGTGTGAATCACTTTGTGTTTGTCTGTAAAGGGATGGTGTTGTTATTATTATCATTATTATTATGATTGGTTATACTCCATAGTCAGACATATAGCCTTACTGACCATGGTGCATACAACTGTACCAGTTATTTGGTTGCCTGCACACTCTGTAGAGATGCGAGAATGGATGGATTCAAGGTCACCATAAAAATACACAGTATTTTTATGCCATTGTGCATACATCTCCTGTTGTCCTTCTGTTTCTGCAGAGAATCCAGAGTGCATCCGTACAGCCAGGACTACACTACTTTGGTCAGTCTATCAGTGGATCAATGGACCAGACTGGGGATGCACTGATAGACATAGCTGTGGGGTCCAAAGGGAAAGTCTTTCTTCTCAGGTATTGTCATATCAATACATTTAATATAAATGAGGATTCAAAAATAACACCATGCAGAAATTACAACACTTTATACATAGCAACCCCAATTCAGGGCACCATAATGTTTGGGACAAATGGCTTCAGTGTTTCTAATTAGCCAGGTGTGTTCAATTTCTTCTTTAGTGCAGGTATGAGAGAACCTTCAATATCTAGTCTTGATTCTAGGCTTTTCAGGGTGTCTACACTGTCTGGAAAAGTATGGAATATTAATTTGATCATTTCCAGGTCTGGATAATTATGGAGAAAATAGGAGAGAGCATAAAAAATATTTCTGTTTCCGGACTATTGCTTCTATTTATAGTTTCATAGAAAGCATAATTCAGAAATTCAATCATACAAGCATTGTATTTTGTTCACGTTTGGAGCAGCCAGGCGAATATTTAGAGCGTGCAGGGCAGAACGAACGCCTCCTATCAACATATTTATATGGATTCAACTGTATGAACAGGTGTCTATGCTGTGACACGCAAATCACCGGTGTGTAAGATTGATTATACTCAGTTCAGGAAGCTTTATTTATTAAATAAAATGTATTTAACCCCTTCATGCAGATGCCTAGTGGCCATGGCGCTGGCACGAAGATTTTGCTCAACTCAGATATAAATTTTTTCTGCAACTAAACTATGAGTGTGTTAGGAACCAGCTTCTTTCCAAATAATCCAAGTCAAGACATTGCAGGAACTCACTCAATACAACAAAAACTTTACTAGAGAAAGTAAAAGTTTATTGAAAATCACACTGGCCAGCGGGAAGATCACCAAGACACATCGCAAATTGCGGTCCAGTAATTTCCGACGCACTGGTCATCAAGCCAAGCTTATATACCCTCGGAGGCCTTGAGTTTGACGCAAATGTTTACATTATCTGTGAGAGACAAATAACATGCTTTTGTCATTTAGTCATGCACGATAATTTATGGCACCTAGATGTCCGGTCTGGGAGGGCAGAGGCCTGTCCAGATCACTCATTTGCGACACAAAATCATTGATCAACACACACAAATGCATAATTACTCTTATAGGAGAAAACCCATCAGTCCCCCATTTAGAATTGGTGACGAGGTACCTTCTTCCTCACCCACCCACATAAAAAGGTAAAAACAGGCCCTACATGGTCCTAAAAGCTATGGGCGTGGCATGACACAGTGGTGTTGGTGGTGACGTAGGAGCAACTAAGATAAAAACAGAAGAGCCAGAAGGGTTAATGAAGTAGGCATGCAAAGTTTCTGTGAAGTACCTAAAGGACCCGCCCCACACTGCTATAGCTCCATTCAATTTTGATAATCCTTTAACTTCTACATCAGGTCCCAGTGATGATGACAGGGCATGTCCTGATTCTTGGGGAACATTGCACAGCACCCATCCCCCTACCATGGAACATGGCTCCTGAGAGAAAACTATCTGTTTATGGCTGTCAGTGATGATGTATTGAACATTGTGGATCATTCTGGCGAAGCCCTATTACCGATAGGGACCCCTCCCTGGCCATTACCCATGATGCCATTTTCCGGTTAGCCAGAACTGCAGTTCTCACCCAGCTCGGCACCTGGGACGCAAGCAGGTCTCCTATCAGGACTGAGACCTCCATGCTGAACTGTATTCTGGCCTGATAACACACCTCCACTCTATGGGTGCGAGCATTCTCCCAGAGCAGTGCTTTGTCAAACAATTGGTTGCTTTCTAACAAATGGTGGAGCATAACAGAGATAGCTGAAGCCAGAATACATGTAGCTTGGTTCGAAAGAAGCCCTCCCTTTGCCACCGACATCGTTCCATCTGCCAACAAAATTTCAGCCTGGTCCCAGTTATTAGAATTTATAGCCATAGTAATAGTGTTTGCCACAAGTGGAAACAACAAACTCAGTGTTTTAGCTTTATTAGTACATGATTCATGACAATTCTGCCAAATATAGTCACTATGTTGTGTAACTAGTACATTTAACAAGCAACCCCCCACCCAGTCTCGCCTGCAACTGTGACACAGTTTTCAATAGTTCATAAAAATATTTTTTCACCACCAAATATTTGTACAAAAATACGCCAAAACAACCGTGAAAAGCCCAGCTATTTCAATTGTAAAATAAAGTGAAATTGTTGTGTAATTATACCACATCATTCTACTATCAATATCTGCTACTAAAAATGAAATAAATATACAATCCTATTATTAAATACTATATATTAAATATATAATTCTTTACACAGAGAGATATCCCTTTTGTGATTTAGTGGTCACCCCCCCCCCCCAGATGAACTGACAGCTGCAAGTATTTCACGTCATTCTTGTCACGGTTTTTCAAGTCGCCATCTCGTTCTCGATGGAGGTGCCTTATTTTTGTGCTGGGATAGCGTCCTGGCTGGGTTTTCCCTCTTGCTCGGTCATTATCCTTTTCACTTGTGTCAGGTGTCTGGCTCTACTTCAGCTTTTCTTGTTTCCGGTGCTTGAGTATCATCGTTGTTAACTACTCTAGCCAGGTATTAAGGTATAGGTACAGGCGACCACGTTACTTTTGTTTATAAAGTAACGCGGGACCTGCCTTAAGGCTTTGTTTAGTTATAGAAGCGTATTAGTCTCTTTTGCTTTGCGCTTTCTCTCCTGCCTTTCTAATTTCCTCCTTTATCAGAGATAAATAGCATCTCATAGCATATCCTGAGCAGTAACATACAACCTTCAAAAACTTACTTTATCAACATCATGGGTGTCCATTGCAATGTTGGGTAGAATCGGAATACACCAGTTGTAACAAGTATTTGAAAACGTGAAAAATATTGAAAATACAGCTGGTGCGCACAGAAAAAAAACTCACGCTTTGGGGCCGTTGGAAATATTTTGGAACTTATGTGCGAAAGGGTTAATCTAGTCCCACCCCCCCATTCCCATAGAGATCCATTGAAATGCAGAGAGGTTATAGTATCGCTTGTTAGGAGTACCTGAAAATAAGATATCAAGATCTTTTGATATTTTTTCATACCCAGTCACGATAGCATCACCTGTTTATGTTTGTGTACTTCTTGAAAAGTGTGCTCTCGAATGTACTTGAAACCCTGGAAGTAAGTGTGTCATCTGGGTGTTTCAAGTATACTGCAATTTGAAAAATGTTCGCCTACTCCACAACTTTCTCGTCCTATCTACTCACCAAGACTACTCAATAGTGTGGAAGAGTGCTGATTCGGACACAGCATTGTAAGCGCAAAAGGGTTAAAAGCAGGGGTTGTCATGCCTAAGTAATTATGGTAAAAAGGCGGTAGCAAAATCATTGTTCATAACAAACAACCAATCAGACCTAAACCACCCACATAACAGACAACGTATGTAGGCTATTTGCGGGTGTCATATGCAACTGTTGGAATTGATTTGTTCTATCTGGACGCTGCGGTTCAGTAAACATTTTGAAGAGGAGTGCAGACAAGCTAACTCCAAGTAGATCAGAGGATATTGTTATTCAGATATTGTTTTTCAGCAAATAAAATACTTGTGAGAATGCTGTCAATGTGTGCATTCTCTGTGTACAGAAAATGTCAACAGGTCATTAAAACAACTTCTACTCTCCATATAGGCTAACAAACCGATTAATACATTTCTATTTCATGAACTAAACTAATGTGGTATCTAAACAGAAAAATCAATTTGTATCACAATATATAAACCGGAGCGAACTGGAGCTTGCGGCGTGGTAACGTCTTAATAGTGCTCATCACTCTAATTAAATTATGTCCGGTTCTCCTCCTCGCTCGCTCCCACTCACATACTCTGACACACACACACACACCTTTGAGAATCAGATGCACTGCTGCTGCACAGTGGCGTATTGTGGAATGTAAAACTTCTGTCACCGTACCTTTAAAGCTAGCGTATGTAAGTTTTTCCAGCAGCCGTGTTTGTTTTCAAAACTTCAAAGTCATAATACCCTTTGGCCCTGCCCACTGAGAAATACACACCCCCACCCCACTAATGCCAGACCTTCTTGTGAAAGCGCATCTAGGTTTCTACCATAGACTTTCTACATACAAGGATTGCAGACTGAGACTGGTATAACTAGCATTACAGTAAAAATGTCAGATACGAGAGTCCTGGTAAAACAATGGAATCTCTTCTTTTGTTGCAGAGTTTAAAAATCACGCAATGAAACATTTACCATTTAGTCACCAAACACGCTAACATATGTGAAGCGATGGTTTTGCTAAGTTCTAAGTCTAATGTTAGCTACCCAGTGAACATTATTTCAAAATGTGCGAAAACGCCTCTCAATCTGAGATTTCCACCCCTCTAGACGTCACAGGAGGCCCGTCCATAGAGGACAGGGAGGACCATCTTTCTCAAGAATTTGAAGGGGGGGGGGGGGGGGGTCTATAAAACAATTAGATAAAAATAACTACTTCAACAAAATCACTGTCATATCATATTCTCTCATCCTCCGTAGCCCTGTAGCCCTCAATAAACCCCAATTCAGATGTAATCTCACTACCGCGGCCTCTGCTCTCATTGCAAAAATGACATATAGGGAGGACAAGCTCCCTAACGCCGTCAGACCAATTAGCCTTAGGAATAATATACTGTACATCCAATTAAAGTATGTGAGGGGTTGATCAAGTGTCAAGATGCGTGCAAGGATGTCATGCTCAGTTGTAGAGTGGAAGGACATTTCATGAAAAATACAGAGAGAAGCTTGTGTAAATATATTGATTCTTTAAATTGTAGTTTTCAAATTGGGTGTAATGGGGTGATAAGGAGGGGTGGAAGGAGTTCTTTTTTGCTGTTCATTTGGAGGAAAGGACATATTTTTTCTGACACTACTAACCTAACCTAGCTAGCAGAGAGATCTAAGCTTGTGATAAGATAGCGGTGCACATTTTTTAATTTTTTTATTTTAAAGTGAGAGTAGTACATTACATTACAATTATTTGGCAGACACTTTTATCCAAAGCGACGTACAATAAGTGCATATTGAAGGTCATTGACGTGACTAAGCACAACTTTCTCACAACGTAGGAGCTATCTCTAGTAATGAATATAAAGTACAGTACACAGTCAGCTATACATTCTGAACTATAAAATTGCAAAAACACAAGTTAAATAGAAAACAGGAAGCAAGTACTATAGAATTGGCCCTAGATAGGTAGTTTAGTCGAGGTGGAGTCAGACCACGATGAAAAACAGATAGTGTTTCAGCTGAGCTTTCGGCCTAAGGTCCTTTCGTGGTCATACGTCTCTCGGCCCATCGTGTTGGAGGCTTTTCATCCTCCTCCCCATGAGACCCCTGAAGAGGCCAGGCTGCACTCACTGTGTCCTGTCCGGGCCCTGCGGTCTTACACTTACATCTCCCACACAAGTGCGGTTAGGAGAACCAATAATCTGTTTGTTTGTTATGGAGGGGCTACGCAGGGTCTTGCCCTGTCTAAACAGCGCTTGGCCCACTGGATCGTACAGACGATTTCCACGGCTTACAGCCGCTCTAACGTGCCCCGTCCCACATGCGTGGTAGCCCACTCTACTCAGGGTGTAGCTACCTCCTGGACCTTACTACGTGGTAGCCCACTCTACTCAGGGTGTAGCTACCTCCTGGGCCTTACTACGTGGTAGCCCACTCTACTCAGGGTGTAGCTACCTCCTGGGCCTTACTACGTGGTAGCCCACTCTACTCAGGGTGTAGCTACCTCCTGGACCTTACTACGTGGTAGCCCACTCTACTCAGGGTGTAGCTACCTCCTGGACCTTACTACGTGGTAGCCCACTCTACTCAGGGTGTAGCTACCTCCTGGACCTTACTACGTGGTGCCTCACTCGCTGACATTTGCGCAGTGGCGCAAATTTGTATATCTTTAAAAATAACGCAATGAAACATTTACCATTTAGTCATCAAACACGCTAACATATGTGAAGCGATGGTTTTAAGTCTAATGTTAGCTACCCAGTGAACATTATTTCAAAACGTGCGAAAACGCCTCTCAATCTGAGATTTCCACCCCTCTAGAAATTAGCAAGTGACGTTTTTGAGGGTGAAGCAAAAACTGGAATGGGACACAGCCATGAACTCCGCTGAAGGAAATAAAATGGGCGTTCAGGGGAGGAGTTGTGATTTCAATGACCGACCATCGAAATAATAAAAAATAAAAGGTTACGGGAGGTTCTAAAAATTTGAAGTAGGCCTACTAAGTCATTTTAATAGTAAATTGTAAACTATGTTTCTCCAGACCTATCTGAATGAAACGTGAACTAAAATCTGGCTGTACACCCCTAAATCTGGCTATACCATTTCTTAACCCCTTCTCACAGATGCCAAATGTGGTCAATTCCCTCTCTAGGGGGTGCTCTGTTTAAGGCTTTATAACTCCAGGGGCTCTGTCTTGGCGCTTGGTATAAGCGCATGGCGTAAAGTCCATTTAGGGCGTGTCCAAGTCCATTTTTGCTGGTTTACCGGCGTGTATTTTGGGCGCTAAGCACGGCGCAACGCGCAAATGGGCTGAACTTAGTCTCTTCGTTAATTATAGGTGTGTCTTGGGCGTGACATGCAATAAACCAATCAAAATGTCCGATCCCATTCCCTTTAAAAGCCTGCTTTTTCACCTTGGCGGATTGCTTGATGGCGAAAGAGACATGCTTGTGCGTGTTTAGTGCGATCCAGGAATAGGCTAAATGGATCAATAGTATGATCAATATTACTTACTACTAATGGGTTCCTGGCAATTCCCGACATGGCTGTTATTTTACAAAATATATGCAATTACATTTAATTAAAAAGACCTGCAACAGCTGAGAATAAGCTATCGATGGCTTTAGTCTCACCTTGACTTTAGAACAGGTTTGTGGTGGTTTAAGCGCAAGCGCTTTCTGCTACCTCAAGATAGCAATACGCCAAAAATAATCCTGACCACTCCTCATTTTAAGACCAACACGCCCAGTTCACTTGTAATGGGCGCAAGAATACATGGTATTTAAACGACGTGAACGCAAGGCGTTATAATGAACCATGCACCGGTGAAGATAGCAAAGACACTTGCGTTTGGGTTAGTGCCGCTTAGCGCCGGGTGTAAGATAGGGCCCCAGGTGTGAGCATCAGAGAAACTTGGCAAATGGTTTAAATGAAACAAGACAGTTTTACCATTTACAATACGAACATTGTATTTGTTTATTTTCATAATTTAAGTCAAAATACAGTGCCACAAATGCAAAGAAACTTTGGAAAAATCCAAAAAAAGAAAGATATTTTTTTTTTTGTGTTGTGGTTCTCTGTGCCAGGGACACGGAGGGAATATTGGAGGTCCAGGTGCGAGCAAAACAAAGAAATAAGCAGAAACGCTTATCTAACGAGGCACTCGATCTCCGAGCAAAACAAAGAAATAAGCAGTACCGCTTATCTAACGAGGAACTCGGTATCCGAGCAAAACAAAGAAATAAGCAGAACGCTTATCTAACGAGGAACTCGATATCCAAGCAAAACAAAAAATAAGCAGTAACGCTTATCTAACTCCCGTTTGTGGAGCGAACAAACAGAAAGAAAGTAAACTCTTAAAAGAACCCCTCAGACTTAAAGTAAGAGCACTCGTAGGTATGAGTGGAAAAACAAAGAAACTAAAACCCTCTGCTCTGAAATAAGAGCGAAAAGATAACTTTGCTTTCTTTCTAAAATTATACTGCTAACAAGTCCCGCATTGAGAAGCAAAGCGGTCGATAGCAGTACAACTTCCAATACCTTTTTTACCGGCTCGAATGTTACGTGAAATAACATGGAAGCAACGAGAACAGGAGGAAGCGGGGTATAAATAGAGAGAGGAAATGCAGGACAGGTGAACTCACTAATCACCAAGGCGAAAGCAAAACCCGTAGCGGAACACAGAAAAATCCGATAGATTTATAGGCATATGAAAAAACTTAATAGTAAGCGCAGTTATAAGGGAAGGAAAGCGCGATCCATGACATTTAGTTTGCAATGAAATACAGAGAGGTACATACCTGTATGTGAAACAGGTAAATCTATACATTTCCCAGATCATAATGCTTGTGACCACAAGTGTGCAAAATCTGAGGATGATATGCAGAACTACTAAACTACTAAATGCAAAATATAGGCAGTGTACTCTGTTGTCCATTAATATCTCCAAATCTATCCAAATAGCTAAATTGTGCACTGCTCTAAATCATAAAATAATGATATATTTAACTATAAATCAAATGTTTTGGATCATAAAACTCACTTCTGCATCATTTTCAAGTGGGTATTACTATATGTTCATCAGTATACGGGGGTAGATATCTATGGGTCCAAAACCCTATCCAATACATGTCATAAAATGAATAAAATTAGTTTTGTCCATTATAAAGCATATACATTTGGCCCTTGTGATGTTTTAAGATGAAAACATTGATATACACTGTTACGATCAGCCAACCTCGAATGAGAGAACACCACAAATATATATGCTCTTGGAAAATCCAGCACAGGTGTCTGCCATTTCCAATCAAGACTCAGGTGATTGAAAGGAAACTTGTTAGCATACAAAAAAATTAAAGGGCCGCACTCACGAGGCAGTATAGGGACAGGCAGCATTGTAGCCTAATTATTCACTCTTGTACCTCCATAAAACATCACTTTTTTCTGCAGTATGTAACCTTTTGCTGCATGCCATTCATCTATCCCATATCAGAACACAGTAAATTGTAATGAGTATTTTCCATGCCCTATGTGAGCCCAGGGAGATGAACGCTTATACTGTAGTAGGTGAAATGTATTCAAAATGCAAAAATAACAATATCAAACATATGGCACACGACTGTGATGGAGTGGAAAAACTAACATATTTGAAATATTACAGCAGTAATACTTGCATTTCGAGGAGGAAATCCTCTATAATGTTCATAGGCATATTTTTTGATGGAATCAATACTATGGTATCTTCTGACCCACTCCCAGAATTCATGTAATCAATTCATGTAATGTATACAGCCACTAGGAGGTCTGCAGGAAGGGGTTAACAAATGACACAAAAGTTTCTCAGTTATTTCTTCTCAACATTATTCAGATATAAACGTTTAAACGGCCTTTTATCACTGTACGTTAACAAGCTCATCAATTATAATGACAATGTAAAAATATACATAATTGATTATATGACTGATTGTTTGATTACATACAGAATATGTGTTATTTCAAATGTGTAAATAAATTTTACAGCAATTCTTTAAATGCATGTTGTTGGGGAGAAGGGGCCTGGGATTTTGAATTTTGAATCATTAAAATGTAATGCATATTTTTCTATTTTTATTATTGATATAGGTCCCGACCAGTGGTCTCAGTGAATGTTGAAATGGCCTTCAGACCATCCAAAATCCCTGTTACCGACTGCAGCAGAACCACACCCATCATTGCAAAAGTTTGCTTCTCCATGCAGAGACACACTCAGGACATTATAGGTTTGCTCTATATCACACTCAATATCACACTCACTTAGATATACATACCAACAGTAAGTATTGTCTGTATTTGGCTGCCTATGTTAATTTTATTTTAAAATGCACTTGCTGTTGTGCATGCATGAGCTCCACGGTCTCAGATCAAATCTGGACTGTGCCAGTGTAGCCAATAGCTCCATAGGGTAACACACAATTGCCGACTGCAAGTGAAAAGAAGCAGGCTGGTGATAACACATGTTTCAGAGGAAATCTGTGTATGTATACACTCTTCCAAATCATCAGTGGGGATCATGAATGAACATGGCTCTGGTTGCAAATGGATAATTGGACATTCCAAATTAGGGTGGCAATTGGACATACTCAGCCGTGCATTGGGTGCCAAATGTATTTATTTTTTAAGGAAAAAAAAGTGCTTTTGTAATGGTAATTAGTCATTTTAGAACATCATTATACAACATTATTATTAATTATTAGTTATTAATATGTAGTGACACGTGTACTGTGTTGTCTACAACAGAGCTGGAAGCACGGGTTGCTTACACACTCAAGCTGGATGCCACTCGAACTCGCTTTCGTGCCTATTTCGCCTCCACCAATCAGACTCAGGAGAAGGTCTTCAGCCTTAAAAAGGATAGACAATGTCATGAAACTACATTTTCCATTGCTGTAAGTTTAGTAACACCTCACAATCATAACAAACATTCAATTCCTGTATACAAAAGAATGTCAAAATTAATCCTCAAAATGTGTCTCCCGGTTTTATCATTCAGGATTGCCCAGAGGATGCTCTGAATCCCCTTCTCAATGAATTAACATTCAGTTTTGTTGGTCTACCATCTAAGGAACCCCACAGTAAAAACCTTTCCCCAATCCTTGCCCCACAATCTCAATCCACAATATACTACTCAGTGAGTCTGTTTCTCTATCCATCTCCCTTTTGTTTGCTTTGATCATTCTGATTTTAAACATTTTTGTTAGTAAAAGTTTATTTACAGATGTGCTCAAATTTGTTGGTACCCCTGGTAAAGATGAGTAAAAAGTTACAGTTTGGTGAATTAGCTTAATCTCACACTGACAAAATGAGAAAAAGTCCAACCTTTAATTCACGTTCATTTATTATGAGAAAAAATTTATTCAACAAATTATTATTTTTAACAAAACCACAATTTTTGGCACCCCTGCGTTTATATATAGAATTAAATATACATTTTTTATATTTGGTCGCATATCCTTTGCATGCCATGACTTCCTGATGTCTGTGACCCAACAACATCAAAAGACTCTTGATATCTTATTTTCTGGTACTCTTACGAGAAAATTAGGCGATACTAAATGTCTCTGCATTTGAATGGATCTCTATGGGAATTGGGGGGTGGGACTAGATTTAGCTGTAAATTACACTGGAACAGTATGGAACACATGGTTGGCTAAATGGCTCTAAGTCATCAAGGGTCTGATGTATCAAACAAGCCTCAAACTATCACTCTGCTGCCAGATAGATGAATCACTTTTACGGTTGTTTCTCCTGACAAGTTTTTCTATTGAACTCTATGGAAAAATAAGTCAGGAGAAGAAACCATTCAAATTATCCATCCACATCTACTGTATTTCTGGCAGCAGAGTGATGGTTTAAGGCTTGTTTGATACATCAGACCCTTGATAACTTAGAGCCATTTAGCCAACCATGTGTTCCATACTGTTCCAGTGTCATTTACAACTAAATCTAGTCCCACCCCCCAATTCCCATAGAGATCAATTCAAATGCAGAGACATTTAGTATCGCTTGTAAGAGTACCAGAAAATAATATATCAAGAGTCACAGACATCAGGAAGTCATGGCATGCAAAGGATATGCAACCAAATATGAAATATGATACCTTTATTAAAGTTTATTTTAATTTGTCTAAATACTTTTGGTCCCCTAAAATGGGAGGTGGGGGGGGCATGTATAAAAATGGCTACAATTGCTACACAGTTCCCCCGATATAGACATAAAAACCCTCAAATTAAAGCGGAAAGTCTTTACTTTAACCTCGTAGTCACTGTTCAAATATTTAAAATAATACTTTATTTTATATATAAATGCAGGGGTGCCAATAATTGTGGCCAATGTGGTTTTGTTAAAAATAGAAAAAAATTTCTCATAATAAATTAACCTCAATTAAAGGATGGATTTCTTTCATTTTTTCAGTGTGAGATTAAGCTAATTTACCAAACGGTAATTTTTTTCTAACCGTTTTTACTCATCTTTACCTGGGGTACCAACAAATTTGAGCACGTCTGTATATATCTGTTTTCATAGAAATATAATTACCTAAAGGGGCTTAAAGGTTTTAATGAATTCAGAAACATTGTGATTTACATATACAATCCACAAGCCTGGTAAAGAGTTCAAAGTGCAAATTAACATTGCTCACTCTCCTGTAGTTAGAATTTGAAAGAGACTGTGGGGCGGATAACAAGTGCATTGATGACCTCAAAGTGGATTTCAATTTCTCTGGGTAAGACCGTTGTCAGTGTATGCCAATGGTATACCAATGGTGTTATACAGTCAAGCCGGAAAGTCTGTATACCCCTTTCACCTTCTCCACATTTTATTACATTACAGACATATTCTACATAGTCTCAAAATTCTACACAAAAAACTGATCTCTATGAGAATTGGGGGGTGAGACTAGATTCAGCTGTAAATGACACTGGTACAGTATGGAACACATGACTGGCGAAATGGATGTACGTCATCAAGGGTCTAAGGTATCAAACGAGCCCCAAACCATCACTCTGTGGCCAGATATGGAGTAGATGTGGATGGATCCCTTTAAGGGTTGTTTCTCCTTACTTTTTCCCCATAGAGTTCTATAGAAAAATTAGTCAGGAGAAATAACCCTTGCAGTGATCCATCCACATCTACTCCATATCTGGCAACAGAGTGATGGTTTGGGGCTCGTTCGATAGCTCAGACCCTTGATGACTTACAGCCATTTAGCCAGCCATGTGTTCCATACTGTACCAGTGTCATTTACAGCTGAATCTAGTCTCACCCCCCAATTTCCAGAGATCCATTCACATGCAGAGAGCTTATAGTATCGCTTGTAATAGTATCTGGAAATAAGATATTGAGAGTTTTCTGATGTTGATGGGTCACAGACTTCAGGAAGTAACAACATGCAAAGGATATGCGACCAAATATTAAATATGATACTTTAAAAATATGTTAAAGCAAAGGGTATGAATACTTATGTAAATGAAAGATTTCAGTTTTCGATTTTTAATACATTTGCAACAATTTCTAAAAACATGTTTTCACTTTGTCATTATGGGCTATTTTGTGTAGAATTTTGAGACAAAAAATGAACTCAATCTATTGTAGAATATGTCTGTAATGTAATACAACATGGAGAAGGTGAAAGGTGTTCAGACTTTCCGGCTTGACTGTATATCCTACTGGTATGCCTGAGGCAGAAAGACAGATAAGCAGTTCATAATATGAGAATGTTTACCATTTTAATTATCATTATTATTGTTATTCTATTCTATTGTTAAAGTTCTATTTTACATTATCTAGTTCTACTGTGATGTTAAATATTAAGCCCACCCTCTTTCAATTCGATGGTTTTCCATATTTGGACATAACTCACTCTCATCTTGTTCTGACCAAGTCCCAAAAGTGCATATATCTTTGTGTGACAAATGGCACATAACATGGCGGATGGCATACCTGCCACCCAAATAAACTCATACAGAAAATGATTACTTCAGGTTATTGCTGCTAAAAGGGGTTGTACAAGCTACTAAATCATGGGCTGTGCTTACTGTTTCAGAATGTATCTGCATGTTGGCTTACTTTTGTTGGAATAAATCATTCAAACGTAATATCTGTTATGTGTCTTCTGTCACACGAGGATAGCTTTATTTACTGTTTTGACTTGATGAAGACTAGATGAGGGTTTGTCATATGCTAATATGTAAAATCATAGAATTGAAAAAGGGTGTACTTTTTCACATCACTGTATATCTGAATTAACTGCTCTAAACCACGCCTCTCTCTCCCTCTCCCAGAGCATCAGAAATTCAAGTAGGCATTGCTTCTGTATTGAATGTGACTGTTTCAGTTGAGAACAGGGGGGAAGACTCCTACAACTCCATTGTTCTTTTCACCTACCCACCAGGACTTTCATACAGGAGGATTACTGTGGTTCAGGTAAGTGAGGGGGACACAATATTATTATACAGAGAAAGAGAAATGGAGAGATAAAGACACAAAGTAGACGTTAAGCAAGAAGAAGAGAAACATATTGCATAGGTTTGATGAAGACACTAAGATGATGCTCTTAGGAGGATGAGTGAGACGGGTGTGTGCGGGTTGAACCCGTAATGCACGACTCAGAACACTGACATAATAATAAATGCCCGCAAGGGCTTTATTATGGGGAAATCCCAAAATCGTAGTGACACAAGCAAAGTCCAAAAACCAATAAATCCAGCCAAACCAAAAATACAGTACCAAGGGAGAAGGCAGTCTCGAAATCGCTATCCGTGCACAAGTTCAGTAACCAGAGTAGCTGTCAGCGGAGCAGAAGTACAATACAGGGGTAAACAAAGTTGGTTCGTCGTGGGGCGTAGCAGGAGTCAGACCGAAGTCCTATCCGCGGGGCAGAGGTACAAAAGAGACAGCAGGCAAAACTCGTGGTCAAAAACAGGCAGTAGAAACGATAGGCAGGCAGTAACGATGGTCAACGTAAGGTAAACATGAACACATGGTTAGAGAGTTAGTATTACCAATCCTGATCTAATGTTAGTAGATTAGTAAATAGACATGAGAGAATTAAACAATTAGGGAAGCGTGAGCGACAGCAAGAGAAAGAAACAGCATGAACGCAAGGCTGCGGAAAAACATGGAAATGTGTATGCTAACAATGAACTGCATCGTAATATAAACAGAACACAAGCATGACATGAACAGAAAATAAACTGTGACAAACACTAAACATGAAACGTGGCATAAACATGACAGAAACGTAACAATGAGTGCAATTTACAGTATATATGCTGGGATGTTTGTTGATTTGAAGTTGCTCGTCTCGTTATCTGTGAGGCAGCACCTCACTGTGTCATTTTGTTCATCATACTTTTCCTGCCCTCTCTTACAAACTTTGGGTCTATCTCTTACTGAATGCAGTGATTGTTTTACTCTGTCAGTATTTGTATTTACTGATAGGCACCATCCAAGAGAGCCACAGTGCAATGCGATGCCTTAGATGGTGAGGTTGGGACTATGGGAAAGAGTGTCTGCTTCATTAACAAGCCAGTGTTCAAGAGAAAAGATCAGGTGAGTTTTCCCATCATCATGCCAAGGTTGGCCATCTTTATAAAGTAAATAAATGCATTTCTGAAAGTACTCTAATATCAATGTCTCCATCGTGTGATGCAGACGTTTTAAAGTTTTCCATGAATTGTCCTTTTTAGTAAAAAAAAATAATATATGAAGATATGTCCAACTCAATTTAGGTAATTTTGCACTAGACTGCACCTGCAGCACAGTTATAAAAAAAGGTTGGCTTCAGAGAAATAAATTACCTGTAGGTGTGGTAAAAGTCACGGTTTCATTATGGCCAATTAGCCCGGCCTCTGTCTTGCCCTTTATACCACTGTTTCACAACCAAGTGAACAGGCAGGTTTCTCATGTCTAAAATACTTGTATGAGATATGGAGAGTAGCCAAATGTTAATTTATGAAATGTAAAAAGGGGGTAATCCCAAACGTGCTATAGGCCGGCTGTATAAAAAAGGACAAATAGGGGCTCAACAAAAGGACCACCGAACTGAAAGAATATACCTTACCCTGACCACTTCACTAGGACTAACCCGAGATAAGGTAGACTGAAGCACAGAAAGCTCAGAGCAAAAAAAACTTTAATGGGACTTAAAGGAAATACAGACAAAAGGAAATACAGATAACGCACCGGAAGGTATATAAATACCCTCCCATCAATTACACATTGTAAGGTGCACGTGTGTCGGACTAATAGATCTCATCATTGATTCCACATATATAATGTTATATTCTTATAACAGGGTAGAGAGAAGACCGACAAATATCATTGGTAATTAAACTGAATAATATCCTTTTATGAGCATGGCATACACAAATTACAAAAAACATGAAAGATTCAGAGACTCATTTAACCCATTGGGTTCCACACTATTAAGTTTATGTATCAAGTACGACTCTCTGTGGAGCAATTTCTTAATAATATCTCAGCCTCTGGATGACAAAGTGACTCTCTCAGTACCCCAAAATTTTAGAGAAGAGACAGAACCATGATTGGCTTCAGCGTAGTGTCGCGCAATCGCATAGTCCATATTCTTGGAGCGAATCGCGGTCTTATGTTCAGCAATTCTAAGTTTGAGGGCTCTCTTAGTCTGTCCGATGTCATTTATGAAATTCTTGTCAAGCAAATGACCATTGTGAAAAAAGTATACTAAGGTGTATTTCAGCATACTTGAAGCCTAATTAAAATTTATATAATTATACCTCAGGTATGCCCAAGTTTGCTATTTTTTCATATGGGGATGTTGTCAAACTAGCCTGCAAACTAGAGGAGGAAAGCGCATGTTAGGTGCAAGTTTGTGTATTTATATCTTGGCTTGATGTAAGCCTTTTTTTTTTATTTATTGTTTGTCATTTAATTTATTTTCAGTGTTACAATGATACTCAGGATAGGACCCAAATGCAGGACTCAGACACAGAAGGCTGGTTGAACTCCACACAGGATACTTTTAATTATATATAAATGCCCACCCAGGGCAGGAGATCAGGAATGAGCAGGCAGGAAACAGGGCTTGGCAAAATAAAACAGGGCTGGAGTCGGGACAGAACTGGGATGGGACAGGTGGGCAGGAGGGCTAGAGCAGGGCTGGGCAGGAACAGGCTGGACAGGCAGGAGAACAGAAGCAGAGCTGGAGCGGGGCTTGGACGGAGATGGGCAGGAGGACCGGGGCAGGACTGGACGAGGACAGGCAGGGCAGGCAGGAATCAAGACGCTAGAAACAGAAAAGGCGAAGAGAACTGTCTCGGACTAGGGAGACAGATAACGCAAACAAAACTAAGGCAGAGGATGGAAAACAGTAGGAGACTTCTTAAATAACTCTTAAGACATCCGAGTCAAGTCCCGCGTTACATCAACAACTTTGTGTTGAGGGTAAAGTGGTCCAACTCGAGCTGTCTGTCCTGTACCGTACCGGCGTTCCATGTAAAACAATAGACAATATGGAAGCGCCAAATAAGAAAGACGCAAGGTTTAAATAATGAGCAGAAATGCGGCGCAGGTGAAAAAGTGGCCACCTAACAAAGAGCAGGCTGAGAACCCATCACAGTAACAAAATGGTTTAACTGATCAAATTAAAGACTGTAATTAATCAATAGGCTCCTAATTTTGTGAAAGTGTGTACTCTGCCCACTAAGACAAACCATGTGGTAGAATTAAAAGACAAAGCAAATGACAGTGAGCCAAACCTGCATTGTGTTAATAGGCCTAAGTTTAAGAGAAAAATAATTAAAGAAATTAACCATGTGTTCAACAAAATAATTAGGAGCCTATTGATTCTAGTCTAATTTGATCAGTTAAAAAATGTAACCGCGTTTTCTGTTGCTTAATTGTTTGCCATATAAAACAATTAAGCACAATGTGAAAATGGGACTTATTCTTCATGGCTTGCATAACTATTTCGGACATAATGTGGTTTAAGAGGGTAAATAATCCCTCTAAACATGAAAAGCACCTAATTAAGAACAAATAATTGCTTGATGGACTTGCAATTTTGGTTGGAATGAAAACCAGCATACAGTATATACAGGGGTCACCCAGGACCGAGTTTGGGGAACCACTGTGTTATAGCACAAAAAAGAATCTCATTTTAATGCAAACAGGTTTACCACAATGCTACCAAACTGGGTGGAGGTGATAAATAATCTATTTGCTCAGGACAAAATGAGCAATTCCACTAGTGCCCAGGTGTGTTTGTACTACTGTTGTCACCAAAATATGGCTCAATGTGTTTTAGTATTTGGGTATATATAGGGATTTTATACCTCCAATCTATACCCTACACACCCTGTCTTTCTCTCGTCTAACTTTCTTCTCATATTTCTCTTTCACTTTCCCTCAGGTTATTTTCATAATCTCATTTGGGATAGATCAGAGCAGTCACTTCGACCAAACTGTGACATTTACTGCCAATGCCACAAGGTAATTTTTATTTATTCTCAACCCAGAATTTCTTCCTTGTGAACCTCTGATCAGAAAAACTCAGTTGTAATATGGCATATCCGCATTCTCTCTCGGCATATCCACATTATCTCTCTCAGTGTCAGCACAGACTCTGTATTGCATCTACTCATATATTTGATTAAATTAACCTTGCATTTCAATCACTTCTAGTGGAAATGATGAGCATGTGGGTAATGAAAACCTTCAAATGAAAAGTATCAATGTGAAATACAACGTTTACATGTTGATAAAAGGGTAAGAGCTCTAACTGAATTCTATGTTGTATTTCATCTCTCAAGTGCATAATGCTTTGACACGCAAGCACTGGTTCTGTTTTTTGCAGTTTTATTATTGTAGTTTTGAACGGAGTGACTGAAGTCTTTATATGAAATATTTTTTGCTGTTATGTTCTTGATTGGTTTAGTCACACTTCCCGTGGGTGTGACAAGCATTAAAGGTTGTAATGTCACTCATATTTTTTTTCTTCAGTTATTCAATGAGCATCTTTAATTTATCCACGTTCATATAGGTATGTCACTTGTCATTTTACATTAACTTTTGTTTCATTTTTTTTGTTGAATTCCAGTTTGGAGGAAACAACTAGTTATATTAATTTTACAGCCGGGAAGAATGATTTAAAGACTCCTGTACTGCATTCGTTTGAAGTAAGTGATATTATCATTATTTTTTGTCTCGCTTTGCATTTCAATTTTCCACATACTTTTTAATGCTTTAGTTTTCTTTTCTTAGCATTTACTACAGTCTCCTTGTATCTATAAATAATTGTGCACAAATAAAAAAACCTTATTAGTCCCAAATGTCTAGCCAGACTTTACTAGTACTACTTTACTAATAGTTTAAACATACTGCATATATTTGTTTACTATTGCAATGTTTATTTAACTGAAAATAAATTAACTAAAACTGTCAATGGAAATACAAGGTCCTCTGAGTCAAAAGGCAAATTTAAGACTTCCATCACCTAATTAATAAATAAGGGAAACAGGAATCTATCCAACCTAATTATGTAAAAACATATTGTTGGAGGTCATATATACAGTGCACTCCAAAAGTGGTAGGACAGTGACACATTTTTTGTTGTTTTGGCTTTGTACTCCAGTACATTGGATTTGAAATTGAACAGTGACTATGAGGTTAAACTGCAGAATTTCAGCTTTAATTTGAGGGTTTTTACATCCATACCGGGTGAACCGTGCAGCCATTTTTACACATAGTCCCTCCCATTTTAGGGCACCAAAGGTAATTGGACAAATTAACATAAACTTAAATAAAGTCATCACATTTAATATTTGGTTGCCTATCTTTTCCATGCCATGACTTCCTGATGTCTGTGACCCAAAAACATCAAAAGACTCTTGATATCTTATTTTCTGATACTCTTACAAGAGTTACTATAACCTCTCTGCATTTTAATGGATCTCTATGGGAATTTGGGGGTGGGACTAGATTAAGTTGTAAATTACACAGGAATAGTATGGAACACATGGATGGGTAAATAGCTGTAAGTCATCAAGGGTCTGAGGTATCAAACAAGCCTCAAACCATCACTCGGCTGCCAGATATGTAGTAGATATAGATGGATCATTTTAAGGCTTGTTTCTCCTGATTTATTTTTCAATAGAATTCAATAAGAAAATGAGTCAGGAGAAACCCTCAAAGTGATCCATCCATATCTACTGTATAGCAGCAGCAGCAGACTGATGGTTTGAGGCTTGTTTGATACCTAAGACCCTTGATAACTTTAGCCAACCATGTGTTCCATACTACCCCTGTGTAATTTACAGCTTAATCTACTTCCACCCCAAAATTCCCATTGAGATCTAATCCAATGCAGAGAGGTTATAGTATCGCTTACAAAAGTACCTGAAACTAAGATATGAAGAATCTTTTGATGTTGTTGGGTCACAGACATCAAGAAGCCATGGCATGCAAAAGATATGCAACCAAATATAAAAAATGATTACTTTATTCTCTACTGTATTCTTAGCATACTCATTATGACCCTGTCTAGTAGGGTGACTTATATGTGAAATTTGTTTGGCTGAATATGGGTGAATATATATATATTTGTCTTTCACAGGTTGTAAATTATATCAGAGACCTAAATGCTTCAGTGACATTCAAGGTGCCAATTAAACTTGGAGATAAAAATATCTGGAGTAATGTCAGCAGTATTCAAGTGAGTGGATAATTTGTCACCCCTGTGTGTGTGTGTGTGTGTGTGTATGTATATATATATATATATATATATATATATATTGTATATACAGTGGCCTCCACAATTATTGGCACCCCTGGTAAAGATTAGTAAAAGGATTTATAAAAAATTCACCGTTTGGAGAATTAGCTTAATCTCACACTAAAAAAATGAAAAAAATCCAACCTTTAATTGAAGTAAATTTATTCTGAGAAAAAAAAAAATCAAGAAATCATCAAGAAATAATATTTTTAACAAAACCATGTGTGCCACAATTATTGGCACCCCTGCATTTCATACTTTGTACAACCTCCCTTTGCCAATAAAACAGCACTGAGTCTTCTCCCGTAACATCTAATAAGGTTGGAGAATACAGCGCAAGGAATCTGAGACCATTTGTCTTTACAGAATCTCTCCAGATCATCCTAGGTCCTAGGTCCGTGTGCACTCTCCTCTTCAGCTCAGCCCACAGGTTTTCAATGGGGTTTAAGTCAGGGGACTGAGATGGCCATGGCAGAAGTTGATTTGGACGTATGTTTTGGATGATTGTTTTGCTGGAAGATCCAACGATGACCCAGTTTTAGTTTCCTGGCAGAGGCAGCCAGATTCAGATTAAAAATTTCCTGGTATTTCATGAAGGTCATGATGCCATGTACCCTAACAGGGTTCCCAGGGTCTTTGGAGGAAACAGCCCTCAACATCACAGAACCTCCACCATACTTAACAGTGGGGTTCAGGTTATTTTTGGTATAGCCATTCTTCTTTTTAGGCCAAACCCACCTTGAGGGTTTGTTTGCCGAAAAGCTAAATTTTCGTTTCGTCTGACCATAGAACACAGGTCCAGTCAAAGTTCCAGTAGCGTTTAGAAAACTCCAGGTGCTTACGTTTGCGGTGAAATAACAGGAAAGGCTTTTTTCTGTCATGCCTTCCAAATAATTTGTTGGCATGGAGGTGACGTCTAAGGGTACTTTTGGAGACTTGATGACCCCAAGATGCTACTTTCCTCTGTAATTCTCCAACAGTGATCCTTACCATCGTGCGTGGGGGCAAAATAAACTTGGGTCCTCTTCCAAGTTTGTAACAGTTCCAGTTGCTTTGAACTTTTTAAGTATTGCCCTAATGGTAGATATGGGCATTTTCAGGGGAGTAGCAATTTTTTTATAGCCATTCCCTGGCTTATGAAGCTCAACACACTTTTCCCTCATTTGATTTGTGTGTTCTCTTATCTTTCCCATGTTGATGTATGAATAAGGGAATATGGCCTCTGTGTCACCTCATATTTATACTCCAGTGAAACAGGAAGTCATGGATTACTACTTGAAAGTTCCTAAACACTCGTATCTTGTATAAGTAAATCTCGGTCTGGTTACAAAAGATTTACCAATACTAAGATCTGAAGTAAGGATACAGCTAAGAGATCTAAAAAATCACTGTTGCAGAGATATCAAACTTGCAACAATGACAAAAGCCCTGATTAGAAACATAGATATTTGCTTTTGGGTCAACTCAGTCTTGAATTGTCCACCATTTCAGAGTCTCTTTATTTCGCTCTGTATTCCACAATTTTAGACTTGTAATCAAACAATTCACGTGTAGTCGAAGTACAGATTTTCAGTTTTTATTAAAGGATTTATATATTTTGGTCTCGCCATGTATAAATTACAGCACTTTTTGTATATTGCCCCCCATTTTCAGGGCACCATAATGTTTGGGATAAATGGCTTCAAAGATGTTTCTGATTAGTCAAGTATGTTCAATTGCTTCCTTAGTGGAGGTATAAGAGAGGTTTCAATGTGTAGTCTGGATTCTAGGCTTTTCTTTGTAGTCTGTTTTTGGTGTTTGTTAACATGAGGACCAGAGCTCTGCCAATGAAAGTCAAGGAAGCCATTATGAGGCTGAGGAATAAGAAAAAAGAGATATAGGCCAAACCTTATGCTGCATTCACATGGACGGCAGAATGGCATTAGGGATGGTACGGAAAAAAATATATACGTGCTGAAATAAAACGCCGTGCTGATTGATTGCCATATGACTGCTTTCTTCACAATGTCATTATAACGTTTTAATGAGTGATTATAAATCTCTGCTGTACTAATAAAATTAATTTATCCCTGTCCACTATGTTGTAGACGATTCTCCCTCACGGATTTAACACTGAGAACTTAACCTTGTATGTTTGTGATTTTTAAACTGATTTTCTTTGACAGATTCCAGGTTGCCTTACAGGAGAAGATGAGGAACCCAAGCTGACCAATTTGGTTGAGAAGCTAAAAAAAGATCCCACTGTGGTGAACATCCTCTTCTCTTTCTAATGCTATTTTCCTTTTTGTATACCAGTATTTTAGAACAGATTCAGACTGTTAACATCCTTATGTTGTATGACTACAGTGTGTTATCCACTGTGTTGTGTGTTGACTGCATTTAATGCATTTAGGCTGTGCTAGCCATTTTTTCTCCATGTATTTAATATTATTTCAAGTTATTTTATTTTTTATATATTTACCAAGTATTTACAGGAGGCAAAATCCAAAGCCTTGCAATCAGGTGACTGTCTCTATTTAATACACTCACATATCTATATTAACCAAACATAAAATGTGAAAATGGGCAGTGAATGGACTGCTGAATTTCTGGGTTAGTGTATATGTACTTTCAGTAGTTCTCATGTAAGACTTAAATAATTGGGAGAAGACTGTAGAGATAAATTAAATTTGCAGCTCTTTCATGTCAGAGGTAATTGCATGCATTTTTACCATCTGGGGAAAGCACTGACATGGTGGCTAGCTTCAGAGTGCTTGCGTAGCCTTCCTGTGAGTTTGGTGTCTGGTCATGGCACCTTGCACATTTCTACAGCTAGAGAGCTTACTCTGTAGGCATTGCACGTTCGCGCATTTTGTATTTGTCAGTCCGTGCTCTATGCAGCTAAAAGAAAAAATCACTTACTAAATACCTGGAGTTGAAAACTAAGCTAACCTGCGGGAGCTCTTCAGATGGTAAGTTGTGCATATTGCAGCCATTTATAAACACACTTCTTTTTTGCTTGGCTATACTTTTCCTCAAATTGTCCTTCAAATCATTGTCTTTTTAATGTTCACGTCTTTTATCAAAGAGTAGCCTATATTATTCTGAGGGAAAAAAACTATTAGTTGGTCCACCATGGATGTTTAGTTTGTGGCAGTGCATGATGCCTGTACAAAGAACTTGATTGAACAGATAAATGCGCAGAAATCGATAAAAATTTTTATAATAAAACTTGCTTAGAATAAATAAACGCTGACTTTTCGCAAACAAAACGTCACATTTTATGTGCAAGATATATGAAGGACGTCATAGCAGGCAACAACAAAGCTGTCTTCTTTCATTAGTGCTTTCCTCCGCTCTGTCTTCCACAGCTGTCATGGCAGCCTTAGCTCGCTGAGCATGTTCGCTTGCATAAACATATTTAGTCTATGTTGGGCTACACACAGCAGCTCCTAACGGTCATACTCAAAGCCATGGTGGTCATCTGATGCTTTTGAACGCTAAATTAGGCTCAATACCAAAGACATCATCCAAGATCAAAACAATTTGATGAGCATCTAAAAAGGCTTGTGTGTGCAGTTAACGTTTGCTACTTGCTTTAATTAATGATAAATTTTCAGGTTGTTGCTGGGCACTGGCAAAAATTAGTATATCCTTTTTTGATCCCACTGTCATCAGGTTTCTTGTGCAGTGGTTAATTGGGATATAGATTCAGGACTTCCTACTCTTCAGGAAGCAACAGGTGCCCTGTTGTTACGTGTAGCATTTATCACTAGATAGTATAAACCAGTTCTCAAACTCAGTCATGGGGACCCCCCGAGTATGCTAGTTTTCATTCCAACCGCAGTTGCAATCCCCAAATTTTAACAAGCTGGTATTTTTTTTAAAATAGGTGTGTTTCATGTTTACAGGGATTACTTACCACCTTAAGCCAAATAATGTTAGCAATAGCCAAGCATACCATGAATAATGAAAGTCCAATGTTGACATTATGCTATATTGGGATGGCAGGTATGCCATCCGCCAAGTTACGGCTTGGTGGGGCATGCCCCATACCTATACAGCACCGAGAGTTTGGCACTTTTCAGGGTTTAATACAGAAATTACTACAATGACCACATACACTCAGCCCTTAAAAACACTAACTTTTTCACGTTCTGACCTCATGTAACTGAACATAATCCAGATACAACTTCACACATCCACACAATAAAGTCCCAAACTTGGGTTATTTTTTGCAGTTTTTCTCCTTTCTCTTCTGCTTCTTCTTATTCTTCTTCTTCCAATTCTTCTAATTTTTCCTGCAGAACTCATCATCACAAATGCTGCATGCCCACAAATAATAATTATCCCCAAAGGATAACGACATCTGATCACCCAATAACGACATCTCATCAACCAATAACGAAGTGTAGTTTTAGATAGACAACTGCATGATACACAGCCAAGATGAACTAAGTGCATTATGTAATGCTTTTTTACATCCACATAATAGAATAGAATAGAATAGAATAACTTTTATTTTCCCGTTAGGGAACTTCAGTTGTAGCCCCAGCAACAACAAAAAAAGACATAGACAGTGGGGCAGACCCACAACACACAAACAACCATATCAAATAAAGACATTCAATAAAATCATTGCATTAATTTAACTAATTAAGTGAATTAATGATTAAATGATTAAAAATAGCCCCCGCTGTCCCGAGCTGTCCAGTGTCACTAAGCAGTCCAACACACAAAATCCACCTCCATGACTTTCCTCCATACACGCAGTGTTGCGGTTTCTGTACAACGTTGAACTGCGTCAACCTTCCCAGTCGTCGCCTCACTCCTCCACCGCACCATCCTCTCCTTCCATTCCCTGGTTGCCTTTTGCAGATTGCCTGCACTCTCGGATCAGTCCTGACATCTTCAACTCTGGTTGAATGTACAAAAAAGCCAAGTTACTCATGCATAGCCTACAAAGCAGTGTCTGTAAGTCATTAATTAAAACTGGCAAAAACTAGGTCTGCCGTTAAAAGTATTGATATTAAAATGAGGACAAGTTACAACAAACAGTATTGCCTATCGTAGCTCACACTAATTAAACTAGTTCTATTCCAAATCAATGCTACCCAATCTCTCCTAAATTATTGAATGTAATTTGGCCATCGAATGTAATTTTTCATCATCGGGGGAATTAATTCCGAACTGTGATCTGATCACAGGAGGCCGCATTGAAGTATGGACGCAACTCAATCTGACCTGGTGTGATCGGATGTTGGAATTACGATTCCAGAAGTCGCATGAAGTGACTAGTGTAACCGTAGCCTAAACAGTAGTGATGTTACATATGATACCGGGCCTCGGGTTATTACCATGTGATTGGTTTGTTCAGGTGGGATTTTGGGTTTTGAATTGTAGATATGAAGAAGCAATACCCCCCTTACTTCCTGGGTTGTTGTTGGTTGGTTGTTGCGGAGAGTGCTGAGAGTTTGTCATTATTGCTATTGAGAGTTTTTGGAGTTTTTTTTTTTTTTTTTGGAGTTTTGGATTTATTTGTAGTTTTTTTTATTTTTATGTTAGTGTTGTAGAAACACTCCCAGTCCCCACACTTTTATTGCTCAATTGAATAAATGTTGTCCCTCCTTTATTTCAATATTCCTGTTTTTTTTTTTCATTTTCAAACTTAATAATATAATATAAGCCTATTACATATATTATATCTTAGTAGGAAACAAATCTAACCTAATGACAGTTAAATCTATAATTTATGAGTAGCCTACTGCCAGAGCTGGGTTTCGAACTCACACTTCTTCTCGCACCAATGGTTCTAAAGTTGACGTTAACAGTGAGCTAAAGGGTCGCTTGCTGCTAGTAAGCGGCAACTTAGTTATTTTTAACCTGGGGATTGCGCCTCCACTGCAGCTGCCCTAAATTATTTTTACCAGCAGGTGTCACTAGTGTACACTGTGTTGAATGAGGCTTCGAGTAATTAATCTATTTGCCATACAATTGGCTGCAAAGCCTCAGTGCTTCAGGAAGCCTCATTTCGCCATCACTACTAAACAGACTGTCTTTTATATCTTCTCTAGGCTGGTATCCATCATTAGGACCGTACCAATAGTAATTCTGCCCATGTATTTTCTCAATTACAATTACAACTATCACTATTCACCAAATTTGCCCTGTAAATCACAATAAATACATTTTTACACAGATAAGGTTGAATCAAACAATCAAAATTGTTTCAACATTCAAAACAGAAGCACAGTACAAAAACATGCATGACCAAACCCCTTTATCCCAATGTGGTGTTTGCCTGGCTCTATTCAGTCACATGCGGGTCTGGGCGCGCCTCTCTAGCAACCCGCATTCAACCAAACAGCCCCAACGCATTAAGTAAGCGTTCTCCGCGCATTTTATTCCTAAAGAAAAAATCCCCCCCTCATTTTAAATCTCTTTTTTTTCTGTTGATTTTAATGTAAGATTAAGATTTTTTTAAAATTAGGATCAAATTTGTGCATTCGAATGTTTTATAAATGATGTCATTACTTCACTCTCCCACGTAACTCTAAGAGTGGTTTTTCAACAGCATCCCTCCTTTCTTTCAGGACTGCACAGTGTCACTATGCCGAGTGATAAAGTGCAGTATGCACTTGCGGAAGGACCATAAATACTCTCACACTATCTCTGGTGAAGTTATCTCTGGTTGGCTTGAACAGGTAAGAAGCCTTCACGTAGATTTGAATCATCTTAACGTTTCAGTACCAGTCAGATTTTAGGGTGCTTATGAGACTGGTGTATATGATGGTATAATTCACTCTTAGTGTTATATTGCATTACAGATGTGGCAGGCTTCTGCTGTATACATGGCTAAAGCTACGCAATTATAAACAGAAAACAACAACGTAGTATTAGAAACAATAGAGTAGGCAGTTTGAGGGAAAATAAATGAATAAATACATGAATTGTATTTATGGGCTCCTGCTTGATGTGGCCAGCTAAAGCAATAATCCTTGGTGTAGTGACATTCCCCACAAGTCTGGAATGAAATGTTGACAGCCAGTGCCTTCTGTGGCTCGGACCCATGCAGGATGACAAAAAACTGGTCATAGCATCACTCAAGGATGGTTTAAAACAGTAGGGTTACCCTGACTCATTTTGACCCCTGGTCAGCAACAGCTACACGTGAAGTGTTGTCCTCCAACAGAGCTCTGTTTGACTGCGCAGCTATGCAGGTGGACTGCAGGATGAAAAGAAGCGGCGGCTGACAGAATGTTATGTGCGATCACGTGACTCTCCTGATTTCACATCTTGAGGATGTTACAGCATTGGGATAAGCCTCCAAGAACAATGCCAAAAGCAGAATCCCGCAATTTATAGAAAATTAAATAGGGCAAGAAATTTCAAGAGAAAAAAAGTACATAATGCTATCAATCGTTGAAATAACAAGCATACAAATAAAATAAAAGTTGGCCGTAAATGTTCAGCTCCTCTTTTTAAATGTTGGGGAAAAGTTGAAGGTTGTAATTTATTTACATTTGGTACACCCGCTCTGTTCCAAATGTAGAGGTCTGTCTGGTCTCATTTCTTACCTACTAAGCCTGTACTTTTTTTTTTTTAAATTTGTCAGTCTGTTGTGGAATATTTTATTTTCAGACCCAAGGCAATTGTGTGTAGTAGGGATTAATAATTGCAATCAAGTTTGACTGGCCTGTCTTTCTTGTCTTTCAGACCAAACTCTCATCACTGCATTTGGTCAGTAGAGCTGCTTTGGATTATGACCGAAACAAGTTTATTTATACATCCTCAAGTTCTCAAAACACCCCCCCAACCACAGAGGTGATGCATATAAAAAATCGCATTAATAAAATGCAGCAAGACTACCATTGCAATACTTACAATTATGTTGGTCATTTCTCTCTATCAGGTTGGTACTCTTGTAGAGGTGTACACTGAAGCGGACTTTACAAAGGAGATAGTAGGAGGTGCTGTGGCTGGTCTGGTACTACTTGCTTTGCTTACAGCTGGGTTGTACAAGGTAAATATCTGCTCCATAACTTTCTGGAAGTTAAATAAAATATACTGGGTACTATTTTCAGACTGGTGCAAAGCAACGTAAAGCCCAAAGGCAAGCCTATTGGTAATTTTGTCCGGCACAATGATAAAATTATACATTACCACTGAGGTTGGCAGTATCTCAGTTTAAAATTTATGTAATTTTTGTCATAGGAGGGGTGGCTTTAACAGGGGTGTGGGGTTGCAAATCAGTTTTTCTTTACACCCTCCACTCTTAGTGCCAACATTGTGATTTTTCTGCAATTTCAGGATCCTTTCTCACATCCATATACTTAATATTATGACAGTGTACATTTTATAATGTATCTGTTTATAGCCAGTATGATATGCAACTATGACTTTATTAGCCAACTTTATTAGCAATATTATATTTACTGTGTTACCAGAACATTCTAACATTCATAACATTCTAACATGCCAAACATTTGAACTTATTTAGTTTATTCTCATTATTTAAAAATAAGAGATGAGAGTAAAATAAAGGCACAAATAACATTTGCGACCAGGAATGATTCATATCCAGCCATGCAGTAACACAGCAGCTACATAGTCCATTCTGTAATGTTCATCTTCTCTGAGATGTGCTCCTGTCATGGTCAAAATTAGCTGCTCACATGGCGCAAACCCAGGATTTTTTTAAAGCAAAAAGACAACCAATCTGATTGGTCATAATGCAGTCACAGCATCACCACACCTACAGGTAATCTATCAATTTGTTAAGGCAGACACTTTATAAATTAGTAGTGTACCTTCCCCCACGTTATTTTTCGCTTCTCTGAAGAATTCAAATCAACCAAAATGTTTGTGTCATCAAAATGTATTATGTTCATTTTAGGTTCAGTCACTCATTGCTGTACACCAGTCCTGTACAGTCCATAGGCCTAGAACTAACCCCCACCCACCTCTCTCCTTCAGGCGGGATTTTTCAAAAGCAAGTATGAACAAAGGATGGCGAATGAAGGAGAAGCAGACGGAGATGCAGGGGATGCAGATGGAGGTGTGGGGGATGCAGCTGGAGGTGTGGGGGACACTGCCCCTGCTGCTCCTCAATAGGCCATATGCCCCTACAGCACTGCACAGCACTGCACAGCACTGCACAGCACTGCACAACATAGCAGCAGCCAGATTATTGTGTGTCCATTCAATACATAAAAACAAAAATATTACATGACACCACAAATGATAACCTATTTGGAGGAAAATACCATTTTGGACAGTTTTTATTCTAGCTAGTGATAAAATTGGATTGATCAACTAAAGCTTTATAAGGACAAATACATAACTAAATGCACACTTAACATGTAATGTGTATTTTACGAAATGATATGCTTGATTTATTTCTTCATTTTGTTGGAAATTTGTGTGTAAAAATTGTTGTGTAAGTCGCTCTGGATAAGAGCGTCTGCTAAATGCCTGTAATGTGATAAAATGTCATAAAGTGCTATGAAACAAACTACACAGAACCAAATGGAAAACAACAACAGGATATGAGACCATGTGGTTTGTTTAAACATCACATTCCAGAAACTAAAATGAATGCTTTAATGTCAATGCCTATGCTTTGAAATACATACATTTACACATGATTATTTTGGCTTTTATGTGTACTTCTTGTGTTCAAAGTTTTTTTCTGGTAGCCTGCTGATATAAGATCTGGGGCCTCATTTATAAACAGTGCGTACGCAAAAAATAAGAAGACGCGTACACTATTTTCCCCTTGGATTTGGGATTTATACAAACGTTTTGCGAAGTATGACCTGTGTGTATGCACATTTTGGAGACTGGGAATTGTTGACTCCATTGGCAAAGGGAACAATGGAGGTGGAGACGAGGCTGCTCCAGAACAACGTGGTTTGTTGGGCTCCATGTTGTATGTGCTATCTCTATTTACTAACGTTTTAACCGTCTCTAAAAAATAACTCGCCGCCATGGTATAAATATGTGAGTAACAACAAAACATGCTGGCTTCACTGTCAATCTGCCTCTGCTCCTGTTCACCTGTGGCATACTGGCTCTCCTTCCTATGGTGTGTGGATCCAACGCCTGCATGCAATCAAACAAACAAATGACAACGCAAGTAATATAGAGCAACATCATCGCCCAGTTAGCCTGCATAAGGTTGGCTATGGCTACCATGTTATCTTCAGCACAATACTTGACAATGGACATGCACAAATTAATACAATTACATCAAAATCAATTAATACAATTGCATCAACTAGACAAACTTTCATATATTGGTCATATATAATCCCCCTGGATGTGATAATGCCTTTTATGACAATTTAGAGAAACTACTTAAAACAATTTCCCATAAATCAAAAGTAATGATTTTTGGTGATGGTAATATTGATTGGTCAGACAAGAGTAGCAGGAAAAAACTCAAAATTAGATTTTAGCCAGGTCATCATTTGTGAATTACAAAATCCACCGAGTGTCAGATTGATCAATTTGATTTTGTAATTGAGAGGAACAGATAATAAAAACATATCATTTAATAACAGGTTTGTCAGACCATAATATAATTTTAGCAGCTAGGACAAAAAAACTTATTTAACCGAGCAGGGTCTAATAGCCTATAGGATTTGAAGAAAGTGGTGTGAAGGCAGGTTTATTGTGCACAGTGCATTCTTTTAGCATAGCTTAAAAATTAAAAAATAAAGAAAACGGTGGCATCACACGACAGCCCGGACAACGGAGTCAAGAAAGTGGAGTAACGGAAGAACATAGTTGCCTCAAGATTTTGTCATTTTCTTGCTGGAAGATTGTATATTTTCCTTTAAATCCCCTTTTTTTCTTCTCACTTATTATGTTGTCTTGTTTAAGCCCTTCTTCTGGTTGTGTGGTGACAGTTTAAGTGGACAGGATGTCTGCAGAAGAGTTAAAGGCAGAACTGGAGTCTCTTCAGGAGAGGTTGCTTGCAGAGAAAGCTGAAATGGCAAGGCTTAAGGGTGAGAATGAGAAGCTGTCGGAGCAACTCACTCTAGGATCCTCTTTGGGGGCCGGTGCATCTGAGAAGGTGGTTCTGTCTAGTGCACACTCATCTCCCAGGTCTCATGCCCCGAGATCTAGTTACTATGTGGTCTATTTACCAAAAGAGAAGAAATGTAAAGTATTTACGGGGGGCTCAAGTTTGTCTTTTTATGAGTGGCTCAATGATATCCAGGCTACGATGGGTTACCGCCCCTTTTCGGGCCAAGAGAAAGCTGCTTATATTTATGAGCACCTGGGAGGGGAAGCAAGGGATGAGATTAAGTATTACCCCTCAGTTGAGAGAAAAAATCCTGATTGTGTGTTAGAAATTCCTAAAGAGCCATATGGGCAGTCACAGTCCTTAACTAAACTTCAAAAACAGTTTTTTGACAGACGACAGAGAGAAGGGGAATCATTGCGAGAGTATTCCCACGCTCTCATGACCACCATGGAGGAAATTAAGCAGTGTGATGTAAGGGAGGCTTGGGCTAGTGACTTTATGCTACGCGAACAATTTGTAGAAAATGTTTGTGACATTTTGTTACGTAGAGAGCTCAACCCTATTTACTTTGGCCCTCCAGAGGCAATTTCCACCTGGTTTCTACTAGTTTATCTCAAAAAATATTCATGCACATCCATGGTTTAAAGTTTGAATTGAAGAAGAAACTGTATCATTCAGAAATTTGCAACAGAATACATTTATTTCAGAATAGGCACATACAGTACATATATCATAACCATAACATGCGTCGCCGAATGTATTTAAATACGTTTAAAAATGTACAAATGCGAGTGTGTATTTACACAAGAACAGCAACATATTTCAGCCCTAAGTGCGACGGGTGGTCACTGTAGAAATGTTTACTGTATAGGACTTTGGGGAAATGTAACAAGATCAACTCTTTAGGGTTAATCAGAAAACAGCTGCAGCTGAATATACTGGTAAGTACTTGGTTTCCTAAATATATTTATACAAGAGATTTTGGTGACAAAAATTAGGTGTCTTCTAAACTGAAAGTCAGGTACTGTATATAGTACAGTAAGCAAGGGGAAATGGCGAATGCTCATTTGTACAACGTTTTTAAAAAGTATTATTGCTTCTATACGTGAACATGATTTTCTTAGCGTGTATAAACGGTGCATTTTATTCAATTTACAGTCTGTGGCTGTGGCGAGATGAGGGTCGTAAGTGCTTTGGGCTATTGATAACACCCTCCTATTTTATGGCATTGCAGTGTAACTGGAGAAGCTGAGGTTTTCGCAAGTGGCTACCCCTTTAAAAAATACTGCATCAAAATGTACAGGGTTTTCTTATAGCTGTAGTTTATAACTTCAGACAAACGTGAATACTGTAATTGAGACGGATACGTCTCAACCATTAGGGGCAAAGTTTATAAGGTTAAGGGCATTATTAAGTGATTTTCTAATATTACTTTCTATGATATCCGTAAGGAAGCTATTCAGTGGAGGGAGGATGGTAGTAAGCCAGGACTCCGTCTTAACTGAGATTTTGGATACTATTCAAAAGCAACAAGCACAGTTAGATGAGGTAACACGCAGACTGTCAGGGCTGTGCAGGCCTGGGGGGAGATGCACTGGTAACCAAAGACAAGAGCCTAAATTTGACTCCTCTGGTAAACTAATTTGTTTTAAGTGTCAAGCCACTGGGCATATCGCAAGACACTGCCAGTTGAATGCTAACACGCAGAAGGTGCCATGTCTTCTTGATACAGAGTCAATGGTGACTACAATTACTGAGACATTTTTTTGTGATAATTTTCAGTTAAAGGGGAATGGGGTGTTGAAAAATGTGGATGGCTTTTGCTAAAAGCAGCTAATGGTTTATCTATTTCTTATGTGGGGTATTTTGAGACAGACTTTAATGCATCAGGTAGGAGCATACCACAGAGAGGCATGCTGGTAGTGAAGGATCCTGTAGATCCCATTACTGTTGCGCGCAAACAAGCAATTCCTGAACTGATTGGTATGAATGCTATAAAGGAATGCTATGAGCTCCTGTATCAGCAAGACAACCAAAAACAAAAGTTACTGATGAGGGCCCTGTCTGTCCGCGGTATCGCAGGCTACCCCCAAGTCAATATGAAGAGGTGAAAATTCATATTAGACAGCTCTTAGAACAGGGTGTCATTAGGGAAAGCAGTAGCCCATACTCTTCCCCCCTGGTGATAGTCCAAAAAAAAGATGGCACTATGCATGTGTGCGGACTATAGGCAGTTACACAGCAAAACAAGAAAGGATGCCTACCCTCTCCCTTGCATAGAGGAGTTTTTAGATTCGTTGACTGGAGCAAATGGTTCTCCACAATTGATCTCCCCAGAGGGTACAATCAAGTGGAGGTGGCTGAGAAGGACCGTTCCAAGACAGCTTTTTGTACACCCTTTGGCCTTTTTGAATTTTCACGGATGCCGTTTGGGCTCTGCAATGCTCCGGGAACATTTCAGAGGCTCATGGAGCAAATTCTGGGTGACTAACGATTCCAGTCCATACTTTTGTACTTGGATGACGTGGTCGTGTTCTCCTCAACGTTCGACTAATATCTTAAGCGCCTTGATTTGTTCCTGTCTCGCTTTGAACATTTTGGCCTAAAAGTGAAGCTGAGCAAGTGTTCCTTTTTCAAGTCTGAAGTATCCTACCTTAGCCATGTAATTTTTGCTGAAGGCGTTTCCACTGATCTGGAGAAGATCCATTCAGTAGCGGAGTGGAGACAACCTCAAAATGCCATTGAACTTAGATCATTTTTGGATTTCGCTAGTTACTATAGGCGGTTCGTTAAGAACTTTGCAAGTTTGGCTGCTCCTCTACATGCCTTAGCTGCTCAAGCCTCTCCAAAAAAGCACAAGCGATACCTTCCTCATCATGTATTTGTACAGAAGTGGGATTCTACTTGTGAATCTGCCTTCCAGACCTTAAAGCAGAAGTTGATTTCAGCTCCAGTGTTAGGTTATGCAGATTTTACTAAGCATTTATACTTGAAATAGATGCTAGTCATCAGGGCTTGGGTGCTGTATTGTCTCAGGAGTGCAATAGCCAGAAGAAACCAGTTGCCTGTGACAGTCGTAGCCTTCACCCTTCCGAAAAAAACATGGATAATTACAGTGCTTTTAAATTGGAGCTGCTCAGATTAAAGTGGGCTGTGACTGATAAGTTTCATGAATATCTGTTAGGAAACAAGTTCACTATAGTCACCGATAATAATCCATTGTGTCACCTCCAGACGGCAAGGTTAGGTGCTGTGGAGCAGCGATAGGTATCAGTTAGACCAGTTTGACACACACTTTTTACATTTTAAGACGGTACACAGAGGCAGACAGAACAGCAAATGGCTCTGCACAAGTACTTCAGGAGGCCAGAGGTGTGGCTACTGAAACTCACCTGCGTGTTCCAGCAGTTCTGGTGGTGGAGCAGGTTTCCATTTCTTGTTTTGGGCATTACAACAGGCCGATCCCATAATTTCCTTCTTTCTTAGATAGTGGTCAAGAAAGCGGAAACCCAGCCGGTGTGAGCGACTGGAGGAAGAGCCACAGACTTTGGAGCTGCTGCGGCAATGGGAATGAGTGGAGGAAAGTGAGGGGATCTGGTACCGGGGACTGCCAGACCAGAAAGAGTGAAGCAGCTGATCCTGCCAGTTTCTATGCAGAGAGAAGTCGTTTCCCGAATGCACGAAGGACAGGGGCATCAAGGAATTGAAAGGACCTGTAAGCTAATCCGTGGACGAATTAGCCCAATATGTATGGTAACATCAAGGAGTATTGTAGGTTTTATGAGCATTGCATTGTCTCCAAAGCCCCACAGCCTAAGGTTGTAACATCAATGGGAAGTCTACTAGCATCAAAACCTTTGGAAGTTCTGGCTATGGATTTTACAGTAATTGAGCCTTCCAGTGATGGGCGAGAAAATGTTTTTGTCCTGACGGACGTATTCTACAAATTCACCGTAGCCATGCTAACATGAGACCAGCGTGCAACCACAGTGGCAAAAACTTTGGTGAAGCACTGGATCCAATGTTATGGGGTTCCAGCTCATCGTGTCGTAGTCCAGTTGGATGGAGGCAAACAAGTATACACAGTGGTCCCGCTGGATGAATCCAAGTCTCCCAAGAATGTTCATCGCTCGGAGTTGCGTGTGTCTGGTCCAAGGCAACAAGTGGAAACCCGAGGTCTGGTGACAGAAGGAGTCTTGGGGAGTTGCAGTAAAGAAGAGGATTCTGCTAGCGTGGTGTGTGTTGGGGTGCCTGGACACACGGGTGAGGCCCCTCTACTGGAGCCAGATGGTTCAACTGTAAGTGTAATGGATTACTCGAACCAAGGAACGGACCTAGAAGAGAGTGCTGAAGAAGAGAGTTCCGAAGAGGAGGATGTCCAACCCCCCCCTGTCGTCACCCGTCGTTCACAGAGAAGAACAGCTGGTGTTCATTCAAACCAATTCCATCTCCCTTGGGCAGTAGTCGATCACCAGGGTGGGTGGGGTGGGGTTGTTGCTTCCAGTTCGGCCCAAGTGAGCTGTACCTATGCTTCAGCACTCAAGGATATTTTCACTGGTTTAGCTCCTAGCTTAAGTAGGGAGGCTGTTACTGCTTTGAATAACCCCCAATAGGGCTCTTTGTCTTATCATTGGGACAATGATGACATTTAGCAGGCGAGGGTGTAACCGGGCACAAAATAGGATGTTGCTGATTATTATGTAGTTTTAAATCTATCGGAAGTATCGTCACCATGGTACTGCCTCCCGGAAAAAGTTTGGGAAGCATTAAGTGAAAGGCGTTTTAGTTTGATCGAAAGCACAATGAAAGCATGAGTCACTGCAGCGATGAAAAGAAACTTGAGTTTTCACTAGCAATGGAGGTGCAGTGAGGGTTTGGTGTAGTGGTGTGAAGCCTGCGTGCAGATTTTTGCATTTGTGTCTGGTGGTAACGTTATCCCAGCTGACTAGTGAGTGCACAACTATATCTGCTGAGGAGAAGAAGAGTGGTGCCACGGTTTTCTTGTATTTTAAAATTGTAGTCTATTAACCTATTTCAAGTCTGAAATCACTGTTGCACTTTATGCCTTAGTTAATGTGGGTTTTTCCCACTCTCAAGCACAGTTGCACTTTATGCAGATGCTGCTATTGCACAGTTGATATATTTATGCTTTATATTTTGCGATTAACTATTTGCGCTCATACTGGTATTGGATGGCATATATTTGCATACTTGTGTATTTGCGGCTTTGACGTATTTAGGTGTATTGTTTTATTGTCCGTTTAAACTTGCCTTTACATCATAAACTACCTTCCAGCCGTGAACTAAATAAAATATTGGCTTTTAAGTGTTCTCTGTTTGGGTCTATTCTTTATAAATGAGGTCAAGAACCTTTTGGTGTAAGGTACCAGGTTGCCAGGTGTTACATTTATAATTATCAATATCTCGCTAATTTGAATCTGGAATCCCGTTTTGTATTTCTACCATTATACCAGTAACTGTAGTTGATAGACAGCCTTTGCTACTAAGACATTGTTTGATAACATAGGCTACTACACTATGCATACTTCAGGTGTTCCTGTGGATATTGGATTTTGCCAATCTGCGTAGCCATGTGTTTGTGGGGAAACTTTCGTCCCACTTTATTCGCACTGACAGTTGCTATTGTGAGCAACCTAAGTTACCCTAAGCTCATGGCCACCGCCGTCAGTATTGCCAGTATTGCCATGGCAATACTACTTTTCAAACAAGTATTGCCTGGCAATTCTACTTTTTCGCAGACCATATGACGTTTATTTCATTTAGAAAACTTAGGTAACCTGTAATGAAACCCTAATTTTATGTAGTGAAGAATCTGATTGTATCTGCTGCGATATATGAAAACATTCGACTTTATCAATGAGCTAGAATAGATACGACACGTTGCGCCATTTGAGTGCCTGTGCACGACTACCGCGGCGGTGCGCGTGCAGTCTTCTCGTAGACAGATGGAACGTTCCTCTCCGCTACCGCCAAACCGCCGCGACCAGAGACAGCGGGAAACAGCTCAGAGGAAGAGACGTGTCGACCGGTCAGATCAAGTCATCTAGCTAGACTTCAAAACAGGTGAGATGTGTACATAAAAACAAGCATATTTGGCATCATTATCAGTATTGTACAACAGTTGGTCGTATTTCTGACTGAAGCATTGTTGCATGTGTTCCTCAATTTTTAACGTTGTGGTCAACTTCAGCCGCTAACATTAGCTAGTAGGTAGCTAGATCGAGGCACTGGGACATTTGGGCAGCAAACTTAGTTAGCAAACTTACACACTAATTGTGATCAATTGAAATTTCAGAGTCGAAATGTAATGTTAGATGCATCTTGAGCCGAGATGCATTAACGTTAGCTCGTTCTTATTAGCTCCGTAGCTACTAGCTAGCTTACTAACCAGCTAAATTGAAATTATTTAAGTGAATGGATAACTAGCTAGCTAGCTATATTAGCTAATGACACAGTCCACACCATCGTCGTGTATTTCGATTGGTAATGAATGAATTCAAGCAGCTTTAAGTTTAGTTCAATTATTTATGTCTTTTTTATTCAGATTAAGTTGGCAATGGCTAGTATTTTTTTCCCATGCAGACAGGAAGAGAACAGGTTGCACGTGCAGTGCATGTGGCAGCATGAAGCATGCAGGTGCACCTTCAAAGACATGGTCTTTAAAAGGTTAATGAAGGGTTAATGAAGTAGGGAATATTTTTGTCCAAAATAATTTAATTTGCAGCGGCTTTTCTCTCAAAAATTGCGATGCTATTTGCGACCTTTTTGGGTTATTTTGCAATAAAATTGTGGGAATGTTTGAAAATTGAAATTGTCAACTGGAAAAATTTGCGATTGTTTAAAGAACTCACCCCCAACCAAAGATCATTTTATGAGGGGAAATTGCAGCAATTGACTAAATTTACAAGCGTTTTTTTTTTCTTCCCGATTTGACTATTTTATGCGGAAATATTGCGGGGATTGGACAAAATGGCAAGCTATCGCAAATAATTGGATTGGTTGAATTTGCATTAATTCTTGCAATCGCAAGATCGCTTATTCCTGGAGGGACTGATTGTAGTTGTATTGTATTAACATGCACAAGTAGTTGTTAAAATAAATTGTGTTGGAAGTACATTTTAAGATCTTTGTAAATCACTTGTATGTAATAGAGGCCTACTCGTGTATAACTATCCACCTAATTGCAAAGAACTTTGAAAAGAACTTGTCAAGAATGTATATGTATATTTGTGAATTTCAACAGTATTAATAAATACATTTGTACATAAATGGAGTTTGCATGTGTTCAGACAAGTACTTGACTCAGCTGTGTAGCTGTCAGCTGCTGCTGAGACTTAATTCATGATGTAAACAGTATGGTGAATACAGGTAAAGTGGGACAGCAGGGATACTTAAATTTCATAATCTTTATCTTTGTGTATATACTATCATTACTAAAAATAAACTAAGTTTCTGTAGCTCTGACATTTAAATCATTTGGATCATAATTTAAAACTGCAAAATGTAAATGATCAGAAAGTGTCCCACTTTACCTGTATTCACCTGTATTTGCCTGTATTTATCCTATTTAGATATTAGTATGAGTGTGATAATTGTCTTAATGGGGGTTCATGCTTCTTGACCATTCTATAGGGTTTTGTGTTCAACAACCATAGGAAAAAATATCTGTGGGAAATTGTTACATTGCAGTGGTATGATCCATAATTACATTGTTAAAATATTTCACATTTAAACTTACAATAACACAGAATAAAAGAACAAAAATAGGTAGCTTTATGAGTTCTTTATTTAATGCATACACCATATTGTGCGTGGCGAGAAAGTTTGGCAATACTACTTTTACACTGGTGATGGCACCTCTGCCTAAGCTAGCTGCCACTCACATTGACGTTGAGGACGAGTTGAAAATCGAGCAATGTAATTGGAGGGAATACTTTGTTCTACGCCCGCCAGTGCAGGTATGCATCATCAAAACATCACACAGTCATTTCACAGGAAGAAGCTATGGAAATATTTTGCAGCGCAAATATCAACTTTGAATTATTATTATATATTTTTTTGGCCTACATCATTTCCTTGAAGTAACCGGACTGGTGACCAGTCCGTGAACACGGACGTGTGATAAAGGCCTATAGAGAAGCTATAGGGTTCATTCCAATCCCTTATTTTTACTCCTTGCATCCTTTCCTTCGCTGGAGGAAACATGCATTAGGCAAATGGAACAACCTTATTCAATCAAGCGTCAGCGTCATATTATGCTCACGTGCTTAACTATAATGCTTTTAATTTATTTTTTCATGAATAAACGGTGCTTTTGTTAGTTATAAACAATGAGTGTCATTATGGATTAGCGCTTTATAATAAATGGAAAGGAACAGTAAAATAAAATTTGTGTAGGGGTGTGCCCGCAACATGGCAGATGTGAAGAGTGGTGGATAATTTATACAGGTCATGTTCCGAGAAAAAGGCTACACTTGTGTTTCCTCACTGAAGCACCCTCCGGGAGCCAGCTCGTTCCCCACTCCTCGCTCCTCCGAGGAGCATTTAGTGGTTTGGAATGTCCCCTTAAAGATGGCGAACCTCGATCGATTTCCGGGTCAGGCGACGACAGAGGAGAAGAGGACGGATAAAATAAGAGATCGGAATCCACCACAGAAGAGTGGGCGTGTTCGAGTAGACATCGGTGAGCAGTGGGCGTGTTCGAGTAGACATCGGTGAGCAGTTGACTTACCTGCCTCAGGCGGAAATGAAAATCGCCTGAGCAGATCCAACTGGGACAGTTTCGTACGTTTCTGAAACCGCCCGGCTGGGAGAAAAACAACATGGAGGAATTAGCCGTGTTGTTTGTGGTTGCGGAGGACTTGGAGGCGACACAGATGTCCTTTTTACTTAAAAATCTTGCAGAAATGGAGGAGAACGAAAGAAGGTTGTTTTAATACTGACTTACATTATTTCTTGACTTGTATTGTTCGGGTAGTCAATATTTATCTTTTGCTACGCGACTTTGGCTATCACCCTGAATTGTGCCACAATGAAACTCCAATTAAAGTTCTTGAATAAATACGTATCATTTCCATTGGAATTAAAGCGCTGGGTGCCGTTTAATTGTAGAATAACTAAATTATTTAGCTAAGCTTTCATCTGTTATGGGAACATACCTGTAAACATTAGGCTGCTTATGTTCTATTTCTCATATTCATTTGTCTGTCAATTCATGAGATGGCCTAAACTACACCTGTCATCTCTGTTTAGACCTGCAAACATGGTAGACATGTCATTTTAGTTCATTTAAACCCAGAAGACATCATAGCCATCGGTAGTCATACATTGTAATGTGAGAATCTATGTAGCTATGTTAAGTATCATAACTTACATGCATGTTTTCATAGACCTTTGAGTGGTGGTTCTAAAGCATATTTTATTGCAGAATATCTGTACCAATATAAATGAGAAATGTGTCTTTCATGGGACTGTAAAGATGAGTTGTACAGTTAATGCATTGAAGATATTCCTTGTGACATAAAGGGAAAGTGTATTAATCCTAATAATTAATTATGTTGCTATGAAATAATAATACTTGGTGGTTGCATGTCCTTTGCATGCAAGGACTGCCTGAAGTCTGCGAGCTGTAGAAATAATCAGATGCTGGGTATCTTCACAGGTGATGCAATGCCAGGCCTGTACTCCAGCCTTCTTCAGTTACAATATGGATGAAAATGCCCTCAAATTAAAGCTTACAGTCTGTACTTTAGTCTCACAGTCGTTGTATCATTTCACATCCAAAGTGCTGGAGTACAGTGCCAAAACATAGGAAATAAATATTCACTGTTCACTGTATATATCCTTTACTTGACCAGTCTGTTGAGATTTCTTTTCACACTAAAACATTACATAGCATACATGATTCAGCTACTCATAATGTCAGTGTTCATGATTTATTCAAATTACATGACAGCACGTGGTCCCTTTGGACCCTGACAATGAACATATTGAATTGAATGTCATTCAATGTCTTTAACAAGATAAATTGAGTTTGTATGCATGAATAACTAATATAGTACATATAGGGACATTGGGATACTGGGAGTCGTTATGTGTTTTGAGGGAACAATGTCAAAAAAGATTACATTTTCCTTGCCAGTTATGGTAATGTATGGATAAATAGAATTGTATTTGCACAAGATGTATTCCAATATCAACATGTTGTCTTCCTTTTACCTGTCACCAATCATTGTTCATATATTTCTGATTTGACAATAAACATAGAAAATGACAGAAAGAACCCGGTGTCATTGTGGCTTGAATGGTGGTGGAGGGGAATAGTCCTACAGTTTATTTACCTTTTGTGAACGTCACCATATTGTGTGAAATAAATATTCTGAAAATGTTTTCTTTGCTTAATTGTTGGTATACTTTATCTGTTTTGTTCTGGAGACCAGACCACCCACATCTAATAACCCATAGCCATAATAACAGTGTTAGATCTTTAATCTCAATCATTAATCTTACAACAATTTGCATGATGGATGTACAGCATTGTACCCAGGTTGTGTTGATTACTGTTGTTTCATTGTTAATACCCTTCATGTTATTATGGCATTGGGTTGTTTGTATGTGGTCCCCTCTGCTGGAATGTGACATGCAGAGGCCTGACTATACACTGTCCCATCTGGAGATAGGGAAAACTCCACTTCTATGAAGGACAGCAGGTCATACCTTCAGATCTTGATAATGTGTCTTACTGATAACAAGGATGGTGAAGAGAAATATTGATTAGGTAACAGTTTTTTCCCATCAAAAGACTTGAAATAGATCCACATTAATCAACTAATCGTTTCTTTTTGGATTTGCAAACGAATCGCGATTATTAATTGTTAAATAAAATGTGTCATATGCACGTCTATGTTCTTCATTATACGTTTCTAAATTGTGTCTACATGTAATATGACCTTAAAAGAGTAAATTCTTCAGCAGACATTACAAATGTACAATTATGTTTTAACAGGTAACAGCTTGTTACAATTTTTTAAATTGAAAATATGGCTGGAACAAAACCTGTAGCACCCAAACACATGTGATTGATTGGCCACCCTATTCACCAAACATGAACTCAATAGCACCCCAAGAATGCTCTAGATTACCGTGTGTGGCTGTGTGCCTTGTCAGGACCAAGTACACCTTCTGCATGTAGTACTTCTCGCTGTGCCGGCAGAGACTGGAGCTCCAGTGGCAATCCATGCCCAATTCATTTTTGTCTACAATGACATGAAATATGCTCAAAAGGGAAATGACTGCCTCACAGGGCCGTGTCTAGGGGGGGGGGCAATACCCCCCCAAATGCTCCGCCTGCGCCCCCAAAGCCAAATCCAGAAAAAATCTAATCCGACAATATGAAGTCGGCGCCTGTAGCCTCGTCAGTAGGCCATTAGAGCTGCAGATGATTTGGCCAATCAAAAAAATTCCACATCGAAATAATATATTTCTCTAATATCTGATTGGTTGGTTTGCCCATATAACATGTGGAGACGCAGCGAGAGAGAGGTCAGTTTCTTTCATCAATCTATGCTGTCTCTTCCTGATAACTAACTGTTACGCATTGCTTAGGATATAATATTTGCTAGCCTAGCTAACTCAGTGAGTTGAGGATAGTGTCGAGAGTCTCAGTTTTGGGAGACTCTCGATTTTAAATAGATTGATTACATGTTGCATCTAGCCTAGTTGTTATAGCTGCGATTCTGCAAAACATCTGCAGCATTGCATTAGCTGGCTGCATGCATGTGTGTGTGCGCGTGCCCGTGTGTGTGTGTGTGTGTGTGTGTGTGTTGGCTAGCCTACTGCTGCGTGTTGGCTAGTCAGCCCTATACTTTCCTCAAACTTTGGAATACTTCACATATATTAAAATACACTTATCATATCTGTCTCTCTCTCTCTTACATTCTCTATCACTCTCACGGCGAAACAGCAGCTGTCAATAGAGGCAAGCCCCCCGGCGTCTCAGGCATAAAAAAGAAGGGGAGTACCTGAAGAAAAATCCCTGACCTGTTTACAATTTGGGGCAGATGTTAAGGTAAATTTATCACCACGGCGGCACTTTCGCCACAAATGTCAACAATTATACCGGGAAATGCCCTTTTTGAAAACAAAAAAACGAATGAAAATAGTATAAACTTTTTATTATTATTATTGTTTAATTATATATGTATTTTAGTACACGCTGAAATAGCTATGCCTTTCTGAAGTGTGTCTCTGTGGCCCAGTGAGTAGGTAGCTGCTCCGTGATCTTTGCCACCCACGACGTTGTATGTTCGAATCTTTGCTGCATGACTCGCTCCCATGCCTCTTGTCTGTAGCCTTGGCCTACACGTTTTTGTATTTTTTTTATTTATTTGATAGGCCTATTTAGACTAGTCTGTAGCGATTTGAGAAGTGATGCTGGGGTGTCTCATGATCTGAAAGACTTGAGATTTGACTTGGACTTGTGCTGAAAGACTTGAGACTTGAATTGGACTTACGCTGAAAAACTTAAAAACAGCTCTGGTGGATGGTAAAAATAATTGTGGATAATAGTTTTGTGTTTGTCATTTGTGATAGAAATCTACCTCCATAATTTAGCTGTTCTAAATTATTTTTACCAGCAGGTGTCACTAGTGTACACTGCGTTGAATGAGACTTCGAGTAATTAATATATTTGCGATACAATTGGCTGCAATGCCTCGGTGCTTCAATCAGGAAGCCTCATTTCGCCATCACTAGTATATCGTATTGATTAAATGGAGCACTTCACATTTAATTTATAGCCTTGCCACCTTTATTTATGTTAAATTATCTGACACTTTTCAGTAAAACAAATACTCTTCATAACTACTGATCTACTGAAAGGATAACTATTCAGAACATAATTTCTCTCTTGTGTAGTGTGTGTCAATGGGAATGATCTGTGTTGCACAACTTTTCTGTTTTTATGGTCATTAATTTGTTCCATAACCTCAGTCAGTCTCCTTCTTCCTAGCTACTCAAGTGTTTCTACAACTTGGACAGTCTGCATTTCAGCCTGAGACATTCATATGTTTGTTCTCCTTGTGTTTAGATATTTTCTCAAACAACCATGCAACTATCAGCCAGTCTTCTCCTTGCCCCTCTCAAGTCCCACCTTTCTCTTCAGATTAATGTACAGCAAGGCAAAGTTGACCAGGTACGTTGAGACACATACCAGGCAGAAATCGCTTAAAACAAACACCAGCACTGCTGCTAGGTACAAAGAGCCAGCCACAGACACCCAGGATAAAACAACCAGGAGCAGTGCTGACCGGCTGGACACTGAATGACCTGCAAACAAATAGAGGGAGACGTACCATAAGCTCCATTACATGCACTTGCGTATTACACAGCAATGTGTAGCCAAGAGCACAAACAGCTATACTGGGACAAAGTATGCATATTTACACAATTATGACCAGACTGCACATAATAAGTACAAAATACAACATCCACTGGGTTTACAGTGTGGGGACTGACCCAGTGCCAACTGCAACATGTAGAAGATGATACCCAGCACACTGTTAGGCTGATTGAGGGCACTGTCCTTCGGTACAAAATGTTGAACTAGACCGAATCCACGCCCCCATCTAGAAAAAAATGGCATACAAATAAATGTACAAAAAAATACTGAAATCACTGTTCTTGAATAAAATTACTTATGTTTGTGTCTAGCAAATACAATAGCAATTATGCTTGAGATATGTCGCCACTTATAGGCTACAGTATAGTTGATATGCAGCCATGATTTCGGTAGGCTACTATAGTGAAGTTGACACGTGGCATTTTGATTGGGCAATCTGTAAACACCGCCTTTCCCGGATAAACTATCGGCAGAAAACCAGTGATTTGAAGAACATGATTTGACTGTTAGGCTACATATTGTCTCACTGACACGGTAGGCACACAAAAAAAAACGTGTTCATAATTAACAAAAGCATACATTTCATCTGTACAATACTTTTAAAAATTTACATGAAACGCCACTCCAACAAGGTTACACATGGAGAAACGCATTAGTCCGAAACTATAACGTGTAGGCTATACCTATATCAGAAATCAACACAGAGAATAATAGTTTTTATTTATCGGTCCGTTTTGGATATATTTTCTACGACTTACCAGGTAAGAACAGACTTTTCTAGACAGTGAAAAAAGAGGACGATTAAATATATGAAATGTTACCTTGAAGTGAAGACTCTGGAGCAACTGACCGACTGTGCAAGGTCGCACATCGCACGATATTCTGGGTCTCTCTCTCGTGAAACCTCAACATGCAAAGCATACACTGACAGCACCAAACCGAATATACACAGTCCTAAGCGAGCTCCTCGCTCCCATTTAGGAACTCTCCCAGTAAAACTATTCGATGCCATAACTCTAGGCTACGCAAACGCAATTTCTTTCAATTCGCAGCCTGTCTACTTACGTTAAATTATTTATATTATTTCGTTTTCACCATTTTGACAACATTTCTCCGATCGTACTTAAAAACACATAGGGTAGGGCCTACCTGGAACCTAACTTGACTAGCCTACGTGTTACGTGTTAAAATTATGAGACCCAGTCGACAGATTTGACATGCACAGGACGGTCAGCCCATTTAATTGGTTGTTCCACCAGAAGCCCAATAGCATCCAGCTGCAGGCTTCTTCTTCTTCTTCTTCTTTTTGTTTAATGGCGGATTGTATTATTTTACTTTGAAGGTGCATACCGCCACCTACTGTACCGGAGTATGCAGTCATGATTTATTTAATACTACATACAGAATGGAGAATTATTTCTTTTTAAACAAATCCCTATACCTTAATACTGTATAACACTACAATCCATATACATTAATACTACATAAAATTATATATCTATCTATTTACTATATTCTATTATATAATTTTGTAACTTTCAAAAATTCTATAACAGCCTTCTGGGCATCCATTACCCCCCTTCCATCAATCCCCAATATTCCCTTTAGGCTCCATGCTCTACCTGCCTCTCTAATCCTAATGCAGAGTTGTTCCCTCTCTTCAGTGTACTTATTGCATTCCATGAGTACATGTTCAACATTTTCTGTTTTATTGCAATAAGCACATTCTACTGACATACTTTTTCCTACCATGAATAATGTTTTATTGAGTCCTGTGTGATCAAACCTTAATCTACTTAACTTGACTTCTTCCCTCCTATTTCCCTTCCTAATATCTTGTGCACTTATAGATTTCTGTATTTTGTAGTATGTTCGTCCTTTACTGTCCCCGTCCCATCTTTCCTGCCATTTCCTCATCACCCCTTTTTTAATTATTGCTTTCCCTTCCCCTTTACCAAATGGTATATGTAGAATTTCTTCTCTCTTTATTGCTTTTTTAGCAATTGTGTCTGCTCCTTCGTTCCCTTTAATGCCTACATGGGCAGGCACCCAGCAGAATCGTACGTCTTTCCCTACTCTGTGAAGTCTAAAAAGCCTCTGGTGAATTTCTAGCATTAGATCTTCTCTTACTGATTTCATAGATTTTATGCTGAGGAGCACAGCAAGAGGCAGGCTTCTTCTTCTTCTTCTTAATTATTTTATGGTGGTTTGCATCCAACTTTAGGAGCTTTACCGCCACCTACCGAACTGGAGTATGGACCAGGGACCCAACCCACTAAACACAAACCAAACAAAATAAACATCCTACAAAACAAATTAAACCACCCAACTACCACCAAGATTACAAACACAAGGAAAATAAACTCTTACAGTACATTAATTAAAACACAAACAAAATCCTCTAAACCCTTTTATATAAACCCGTTTCCCTCAAAAATCTAAATATGTGCCTTTATCCCCCATCCCCAGAGTGTCTATCTAAAAACCCCATCTCAAACTCCACCCCACTCTCCCTCATTCGTGCGACCATCCTCTCCCTCTCCCTCCCATACCTCCCGCACTTCATTAGCACATGCTCCACCGTCTCCTCCTCCTTACAATACCCGCACCGCCCATCTGGATGTTTTTTTATTGCCCTTAGACCCCCATTAAAACCCGCATGCCCCACCCTAAGCCTTGTTATTATTGATTCCTCCCTTCTACACCTCCCCCCATGCCTGATCCTACCCACTGTCTTCTGAACCCTATACAAAAGCCTTCCTCTGCCCTCCCGGTCCCATCCCTCCTGCCACATTCGTTTAACCCTCTCCTTAATTATTGAATTTGCCTCCGCCCTACCCATCTTCACACCCACCTCAACATCAGCCTTCCCAACCGCCCTCCTAGCCAAAACATCAGCCATCTCGTTGCCCTCTACCCCCACGTGTGCCGGCACCCACACAAACCTAATCACTAACCCCATCCAGCTGCAGGCGTGGAGCGCCGCAGTTTTAGACGCCGAATGTTGCCAGATGCCGAATGTTGCCAGATGCCTGAATTAATCCACTCCCCAACCCTCCATCTTCAATTGACTCCCATACAATTTTCTCACCCTTTTAAAATCCCCCATCTACCATTGACTCCCATGCATTTTTACTCTAAAACTTTCCCGATTCATTTTTTTTTTATTCGCAACATTTAGTGGAAAATCCCCCAGTCAACTCTGTATAGGCCGTGACCGAATTTAGGCTGTGTCCGAATACGACCCCTACACACTTTTGAGGGCGAATATTTGAGTCCACTTTGTCAAAAAGCTTCAATGACTACTTTTTCTCACAAATGGGGGAAATTAAAATACCAGGATGAACCCCTTATTTCCGAGGTTTTGTTGAGGTAATTCAGGAGAACTATATAAGAACTAGAAATGCGTTGTTTTCTGAAAACAGCGCTTTTTCCACGGCCCAAAGTTTTTTCTCTAATTGGCGAATTAGCTTAATGTCAAACTGAAAAAAATGAGAAAAATCCAACCTTTAATTAAAGTTAATTTATTATGGGAAAAAAATCCCTTATCAAGAAATCATTATTTTTAACAAAACCAAAAAATGCCAGAATAATAATGTAATGGTGTAATGGAGTAACAATAGAGTAATGGCGCCACAATAAGTTATATGTAGAATAAAGTAATAATTTTTAATATTTGGTTGCATATCCTTTGCATGTCATGACTTCCTGATGTCTGTGACCCAACAACATCAAAAGACTCTTGATATCTTATTTTCTAGTACTCTTACTTATAAGTGATACTATAACGTCTCTGTATTTGAATTGATCTCTATGGGAATTGGGGGGTGGAACTAGATTTAGCTGTAAATTATGCTGGAACAGTATGGAACATGGTTGGTAAAATGGCTGTAAGTCATCAAGGGTCTTAGGTATCAAACCATCACTCTGCTGCCAGATATGCAGTAGATATGGATGGATCACTTTAAGGGTTGTTTCTCCTGACACATTTTCATATTGAACTTTATGGAAAAATAAGTTAGGAGAAGAAACCCTTCAAGATATCCAGATTCAAGATTTTTTTTCTCATAATAAATTTACTTCAATTAAAGGTTGGATTTTTATAATTTTTTCAGTGTAAGATTAAGCTAATTCACCAAACGGTGAATTTTTTATAACCCTTTTTACTCATGTTTACCAGGGGTGCCAATAATAGTGGAGGTCAATGTATATCTATGATTTTGTCCCTTTTGCTGCCGCTGTAAACCGCGAACTGCGCGGAGTGGGTATTGTGAGAACATTCATTGTTATGTGAAAATCAAAACAATAAATACGTCGATAAATTATTGAATAGTTCTATGCTATGATTACATTTACATATTTAAATAATTATTATTGCACCTCCTTGTTTATTTGGCTCGTTTATTTACTGTCTGTGTTATTGTGTGTATAATGCAACCAAACAGAGATGCTTAGTCATTCTGCTATTATTAATATCAGGAAACATACAATCAAACCCTGGCCCTGAATGTATCCAAACACTATCAGATTTTAAATCCAGATCGGGTCTTGGTATCTTGCATTTTAATGTTCGTAGCCTTTTACCTAAACTGGATTTGATCAGGATTTGGGCTAAATCAATGGATGCTGATGTTATTGTGTTCTCGGAAACCTGGCTTACCAAATCTGTTCTTGATAGGGATATCTGTATAAATGGTTATAATGTGTATCGCACCGACAGACCGGAGAAAGGTGGTGGTGGTGTGGCCATTTACAGTTGTGTTCAAATGAATAGCAGTGCGTTAAAAAAGTGAATAAAGTGCAAATATTTTTTAATAGCTTTTAGTTCCATATTTAAAATGTAGGAAACATTACACATTCAATTCCAAATCAAAGCATTAACCAATTTTATCAAGTGTGTGCTATTATTTTACAGGAAGCAAATAAAAGGAATATTAATATGTTCAAAAAAATAGCAGTGTCGACATTTTTCTCTTCAAACTCAAACACTTACTGTATAAACTGAAGAAATTTTTCAAGATTTAACTTCACTTTAAATTACTGAACTAATATTTAGTTGCATAACCATTGTTTTTGATAACTGCCGCGTTGCATCAAGTCAATCAACCTCTGGCACCTAGAAACAGGTATTACAGCCCAGGATGAACGAAGTACATTCCACAGAAACTGCATTTTTAATGTCACCCCACAAGTTTTCAATGGGGTTGAGGTCGGGGGATTGAGCTGGCCACTCCATTACCTCAATCCTTTTTGTCTGGAACCAAGATGTTGCTCGCTTACTTGTGTGTTTGGGGTCGTTGTCAAGTATTTTGATATTCAAACTGATCCATGATCCCTGGTATACGATAAATAGGCCCAACACCGTAGTATGAAAAACATCCCCATACCATGATTTTTGCGCCACCATACTTCACTGTCTTCACAGTGTACTGTGGCTTGAATTCAGAAGCCGGGGGTTGTCTGACGTACTGTCGACGACCACTAGACCCGAAATGAACAATTTTACTCTCATCAGTCCACAGAATGTTACGCCAGTTCTCTTTGGGCCAATCGACGTGTTCCTTGGCAAATTTTAACCGATTCTGCACATGCCGTTTTTTCAACAATGGTGCTTTACGGGGGCTTCTTGCTGATAGCTTAGCTTCGATCAAACGTCTTCTGACTGTAACATCACTTACAGGTCATTTTAGATCATCTTTGATCTTTCTGGAGGTGATGATTGGCTGAATCTTTGCCATTTTGACTATTCTTCGATCCGTTTTAACAGTAGTTGCTCATTTTCTTCCGTGTGTTTCAGGTTTTTGTTGCCATTTGAAAGAATTTGAGATCTTTTTAGCTGAGCATCCTAAAATTTGCTGCACTTCTTTATACGTTTTCCCCTCTCCAATCAACTTTTAAATCAAATTACGTTGTTCCTCCGAACAATGTTTGGAATGCCCCATTTTACTTAGCAATTCAGAAGGAAATACAGTCAAGCCGGAAAGTCTGCCCACCCCTTTCACCTTCTCCACGTTTTATTACATTACAAACATATTTTACAATAGATTGAGTTAATTTTTTGTTGCAAAAGTCTACACAAAATAGCCCATAATGACAAAGTGAAAACGTGTTTTTAGAAATTTTTGCAAATGTATTAAAAATCAAAAACATAAGCATTCATACCCTTTGCTTTAACATATTTTTAAAGTATGATATTTAATATTTGGTCGCATATCCTTTACATGCTGTTACTTCCTGAAGTCTGTGACCAATCAACATCAAAAGACTCTCGATATCTTATTTTCAGGTACTGTTACAAGCGATACTATAACCTCTGAACTGATCTCTATGAGAATTGGGGGGTGAGACTAGATTCAGCTGTAAATTACACTGGTGCAGTATGGAACACATGACTGGTGAAATGGCTGTACGTCATCAAGGGTCTAAGGTATCAAACGAGCCCCAAACCATCACTCTGCGGCCAGATATGGAGTAGATGTGGATGGATCCCTTTAAGTGTTGTTTCTCCTGACTTTTTTCCCCATAGAGTTTTATAGGAAAATGAGTCAGGAGAAATAACCCTTGCAGTGATCCATCACATAGAATAGTCAGAATGGCAAAGATTCAGCCAATCATCACCTCCAGAAAGATCAAAGGTGATCTAAAATGACCTGTAAGTGCTGTTACAGTCAGAAGTATTGTCGAATCGAGTGCGCTGTGCATGGTACTGGCATAGCGCAGGAGGGTTAACGAGGTAAAAGCTGGCTAATTACATGAATGACACGAAGCTACGTTTCAAAGCTTCAAAACTATATTTTTTTACTGAATTTGACATTAAGACACGCATAACATGAAAGCCAATACATTCTTCGAGTAAAATCAGATGAAACCGAATAATTTACATTAGCTTGTCGGCGCAAATTGGTGAAGTTAAAATTCACGCCTTTTTTATTTTGTGGGCGTGGATGGGGGAGTGTTCCATAGACAGTTTTGAGACACCTGGGAGTGGTCATTTATTGTGTTACGTCACACGATAAATTACCTGAAAATGGGGCCGCAAAATTAAATCGTCTTTTTCTCCAAACCTAAAGAAAATACAACTTTGATAGTTACGTGGTGTTCCTGCAATGCCCCTATGTACCAATATCATACAAAACACCAGAAAGTAGGTTAACCACCATATTTCCTCTTTAATAGTCATCAAACTTGTCCAACAACCTAGGGCAGCCTTTCGGACCAGTTAGTGGTGGGTCGAAAAGTCCAATAGTTAGCTCGTAGTGTAGCGCATTGTAGATTACTTGTGGGAGAAACACAGCCGAAGATATTGGCATTTGAAATTGACTGTTTAGAAATCGGATGATGTGAAGGTCAAAACAGGCAAGAAAGTTAGCCTCCTTCCTCAGTATTGAACAGCTACTGACACGCTTATTATTTTATTATGACAACGTTAGGTATTAGTCAACCTGGCAACTAGTTGAGGGGGCATGTATTTTGAGCAACAGCAGTTAGCGATGTGTTGTTATGAAATGCAATCTTCATATGAGACATGGGGTAAAAAGCTATATCTATAGCCTTTAAAGTTATTGCTAATATTCTGTCAGTCTCTTTCCCCGTTTACTATAGTATTGTAGTATTGTTATACTTCGCTATAGTTATTTTTCTTATGACTATTGCTAATATTTTATATGCACAATTGAAAAATGCAACAATTAACAGTGAAAATGTCCAATACTGCCACATAGACCAACAATACCAACATGTGATTAGCAAAGCAGTCTTTGTAAATAAGAACATACAAGAATATTAATCTTAAACCGCCAGACTGGCCAAATAAATTAATAAAACAGCATTATCAACAACTTTATCAACCTCAGCTCTAAGAATATAAAGAAGTTCATATCATTTATCAAATGTTGAAGCCAGAATGGCTGTAAGGACTAGGAATTAATTGTAGTTTAATCACTACTCCTAGTTAAGAACAGTGTAGCATGTAGTGGGTAAACAGTTTTTTAAAAATCATTTATATACACATGATCTTATGTTCTGATTATTACACAAAATGTGGCCATTCCATAAATAAATATTGCAAATACAGAAACTACATTTGACCAGGTTGTAATTTGTTTGATTCCTCTTATAAAACAAGGACAAAGGAAAGTCATTGCTGATATTAAACATTTATTGCCAGATGGAATAGAACAGGGCAGCAATAACACTGTGGATTGAGAGGCTGCCAGAGTGTGGGTCGGCGCATAGGTCTGGCTTCAGTGGATTTGGTCAAACACTGTAACAGGCAGACAGCTGACATGAGCAGAAAGGCATAAACAGACTAGAAATTCAAAAGCGGTGATATAGAGATTACACAAAAATGGGATCTATAAATAAATACAAATCACAACTTTCTCACTTTGGGTAGCCCTGATCTTGATAAACTTGGGTTTATTTCTGAAATAAATAAACTGTTTGTCAGAGCACTATCTACCTAACTAAATAACTTTGCAAGATGTTGCTGTGATAATAGATTTTATAATAGATAATAGAATTTAGACATGTTATAGTTTTAAAAGCATTTACTAGCCTAAATTATAACAATTGTTGACTGAGTGCAAGAAGTCAAAGTGGCACTGGGGTGGGATAAAGCTTAAATAAAGGATTTAAACAGTGTCTCTCAGTAAGCTGCCCCTCACGCCATTGCACTTACCCACTCTGCCCGGGGCCCCAATGCTCCTGTTCACCCTGCGTCTGGCCTGGTTGCTCTTACTCCTGACCCTATGGCTCCAGTTGCTGACTGCCTCACCGCTCCTGCTGCTGCTGCATCTGGCCAGTGGCGCTGCCAGGGGGCCACGGCCACCCTGATACAATCGCGCGGGGGGGGAAACAAAATAAAAACCGTAGTCTACACATAGCCTAGCCTATGATAACTGTGGACGAAACGGGCTGAGAAGAATGTAGCCTAATAAAGCAGAGATATGAATAGGTTGTGATAGGCTATAATAAAATGTATATTGTTGTCCGTGATTATGCTGTTTTGTTTTGTTTTTAATTTTTGGACATATATAATATCATATTTTCATTTACGAAAAGACACAGTAACAGCCAAATAAAGCTGTATTTAAAAGAATTGAAGGCCTCTGTGTGGTGTTTTAAAACTCGAGTAAGCTTGTTCCCAGTAAATGTTTTGTTCCTTACAATCAATGTAGCTACTCCTTCAAATTAAAGCTGTATATTAGTTTTTTTAAGAAAAAGGACAACTACTAGCCTATTTGAAGAACAATGAATCGCCTAACACGTGTATATACAGATACATAACACATTAAAACAGGATTGTTGTGGAACTCAAAATGTTAACTGTACCAGTATTAGTCTGCACATCACCAGTCTGCACATCAGATAATTAGTAACATTAACTGTAAAATAAGAAACCAAAGTATATCAGTACGCGATTCCTTAACTCTCATATTGACATAGTTTTCAACTAGCCTATATACTACAACAACATAATAGAATTCCTGAAATTCAGTGATGGCTTTTGGTTTTGGTGTGCCACCCCAAGATTTTCAGTGGCCCCATCTGGCCACCCCAATGAAAAACATCTGGGGGTGCAACTGCATCTGGCCCTGCAGCTTCTGTCCCCATCTTGCCTCAAAACCAATGTTTAGCCTTTGTCTCTATTACTTGTTTTTTTTGCTTATTTATCTTTAATCTAATTAAATTTTTGTACAGCACTTTGGTCAATGGCTGGTATTACGTGACGTCTATAAATAACAACTTGAATTCGGTTAGTGTGGTTGAACTTATTTTATGGACTATAGGCCTACTGTTTATTCGTAATAAAAACGGTAGTGTGCGAATTTACCCTTAAACCCCGTGTATGTGTTCCTGCGGTCCATAACAACATATTATGTATCAGTACTTCAAACAATACAAAATGTTATATGCACAAAAACGCAAAGGGGCATTCATTAATCGTAGTCACTTAGGGCCTCATTTAATAAGATCTCAAATAAAGAGTAGTTTACTAAATTGCGTTCATGCTAAGCGATTGCACGTTTGGTCGACGTCAGTTCTGTGCGTGATCAACAAATAATTGCAAGGGTGACTGATGACGAAAAGACATCAAGGAGGAGAACCTTATAATAAATGAGCAACCAAATGTTTGTAGCTACACGTTGAGTGGAACCAAGAACATTAAAGTATAAATAAATATAGAATAAGGCTATACAGCGGAGATGAATGTGCCCCCAAAGAAGACCTGAGCTGTCATCAACCACTTTCAGGACATATTAAGCCAGTGTCTGTACTGAGGGCGTGATCAGAGAATGCAGAGACCACATTTAAGCTTAATTAGAAAATAGCCTATGAATTTCCTGTGTTTTTCGACTTTTGGCTGCTTATATCTTCAACTTAAATGTAGTTTTTGAATAAGTATTAAATACAAAACATGGGTCAAATAGCCTATACATTCAGTTCATATCGTAACATTAGGTTATAAAAAGTCAATCGTAACATTTAACACATCCGTACAGAGCCTTGTACATCCGTACAAGAATCGTAACCTTACTTCACAAGCATTTTCATATAATTATTCAAGCCTTAGAAAATAAAGTATTACTTTCGATGCCAGGCTACGAATGCTTAGCTTCATCCAGCACGTTAAAGCATGGAATTAAAACAATACAGAGCCTACTAAAAATGAGCACAACAGTGCAGCATTTCGATCAGGCTGAACAAAATATTAATACATTTACATAAAAATGGCATTCATGCTTCCCCTCAAATAAAATCTGAAATATTAACTCAGATTATAGCAGTCAGATCAGGCCACTCAACCATTGTCAAAATATGACGTTATTTACACATGCGCGGTACAGATTGGGCATTTTACGCATGCGCTATACAAATCGGGCAGGGGGGACGGATCGGGTAGCGGTGATTGCTACACGCAGCTGCCAATCAAATTGATCACGGAAGTACACGAAGAAGTAAAAACAGAGGCGTGAGACCCTATAAATGTAATGCGCTGACAACACTATCGTAAGTTAAATGTTTTCAAATTAGATCATTATTTTATATATTAGGTCATTTGCTCCCACATTTGTTGTTGAAACAGGTGGAGTTTTGAATAATTCAATCTCATAATTCGTAATCTAGAATCTTCCAAAAAATGAATCTCTACATTATATAGCAGCGCTAGCTAACGTTAACCTAAAATCGTCACACCCCAAATGCGAAATGCTGATTGCAACACTTGCAGTTAGACTTTGCTACTGATAATCGATGGTACTTAATATATGTACTATTTTCTATAGCCTATATTAACAAACATTGCGTGCTTATTAATCATTTAATGAAATAGTGAATGTTTTAATTTACTAGCTATCTGTCTAGCTAGCGTGGCACAATACTAGCCAACTACAATTAACCTGGGTGTCTGTAGCTAACGTTAGCTGAGCAAGGTAATATTGTTAGGTGTTTTTGGTGGTTGACCACCTACAAAACAAAGGTCAATATCGTTCAACAGTGCGGTGTGAAACTGACTAAAACTAGGGTGACCAGACGTCCTTTTTTCCCCGGACATTTGTTCTTTTTGGGACCAAAAATATCCGTCCAGGCGGGAGTTTTAAATTCCTAAATTGTCTGTTTAAGATTGTTTTGTTCCATAGACCATAAACAAACAAGTAGACTCGTATTATGTTAATACGCCCGTCTAACCCTGCCTCTTTTTTAAAATCCAAAATATGGTCACCCTACTAAAACCATACAAGCGTTAACTAACAAAGTTAGTCTAGTTGCAACGTTTTTTCCTCCAGTGACGAGCTGTATTGATGTTTTAACATGCGTGTCTGGTTTTCTGATTTTACGTGCATTTTGGTTATGTAAATGCGTATAATGTTGTGTAAATACATTTTACATTACAGTTCATGTCATGTCACGTTAGTAGACTCTCTTATATAGTAACCTACGATTGCAAAGAGCTAGTACCAAATTATTAAAATGACAACCTATATTAGCCCTTAAAGGGATAGTTCGCATTTTTTAGACCCTGAGCTACTTACCACGAATTATGTGATAAATTGGGGAACATATGAGGCTGCTTCGGGTAACGTGACGGCGCTGAATCTCTGTTAGCCGTTAGTTTTGTTAGCCAAATAACATTGATTTAATGGGGGCTTTGAGTCACTCCCTGACAGCTACTTATCAAATACACTATTAATAAACCCAATAAACACTTCCTCGTATGTTTATTTGTTTGTATAAATACATACATAGTAATCGAAACGTGCCAATATAGCCAAAAAACGGTATTATTAGTTTTTGACCACTTGCCTTATCAACGCGATTGTACTTCATGACACTAGGTCCTAGCTAACTAACGTTACTTGTTTGCAAGACAGCTGATCATGTCAGCAGTTGCTTGGCAACGGCCCATAGCGTTATCTTTATAAACAAAGTTGACACTAGTTGACGCAGACTAGCTAGGGATGTGAACAATATTTGAACGTCTTGTAGCAGTCATGAGTGTACTGAAGATTACTTTAGTTTTTCTACTTCTCAGGGTTGCGTTTGAACATGAATATACGGATGAGGGAGGACAAGGGCAGAAATAGAGGGGGCAGAAATAGAGGGAGCCGTATCCGCTGAGAATGAGACAAGGTTACATTACATTTAGCAGACGCTCTTCTCTAGAATGACTTACACAAATTCTTATTTACCTACATTTACCCGCTCATACAGCTGGATATATACTGAAGCAAGTCAGGTTAAGTACCTGGCTCAAGGGTACAACAGCAGTACTACCTGGGAATCGAACGTGCAACCTTTTGGTTACAAGTTCCTTAACCATTATACCATTATTTCAAGTGCTGCTGATGCTGTATGCACCATTAGTCATGATGATGTCAACTCCCTCTTGACTAACTTTTTTTATCCCTCTTCAACTTCCCTCGAGGGGGCTATCTTGTGACGCAATTAGCTACGTGCGGCGAGCAAACTTAAAAGGTGCTCTTCAAGGGAGGATTGACGAGAAACAAACAAAAACGGAACCGAACCGCCCTGACAATATTTCGGAAGTGCAACACCATAGAGAGCATTGCATTGTGGTATTCCCTGGAAGCTTTGGTGGAAGGGAGGATAAACGAGGGAGCGAGGGAATATGATTACTCCCTCCCCTTTCTTAAATTGGATCTGAATCACACTTGGTGTGGCTGCCATATTTCATTCTGGCATTTTGGGGATTCCCCTCTTGAAGCAAGGGAATGGAACGACAGCCCTGGAAACATTCTTTCACATAGCAAAAATCAACTGGAAAATACATCCTCGTCCAGCAGGGGCAGCTGGTCGATTATCAAATGAGTACGTATTGTAGTTTAGAGGACGTATGGAGGTATATGAGTATACAAATAATCTACATGTTACCACCTTGACACTCGCTTTACTGCCAGAAAGTAGGCTACCACAGATAATTAATTTAATAGTGTTTGAAATAGGCTACGTTTGATTCTCTGCATAAGTTTCACATGCTCAGAGGCTAGGCTATTATAAAATTAATTAAAAAGTGAGTAGGCTAACCATGAAGTGAATGTTTGTTGAACCAAGGGCTATACAAACGCATGCCATTAATGATTTGTGTGTGTTCTTCAAATTTTGTTGGCAGTGGCCGACCTGTTCCTATTCCAGTGTCTTAAAAATATGCAACAAAATGCATCCTTTATACAGAACGCGGTTTTTACTTTCCAATTTCGGATGGATTCCGAAATTTGGCAGCAGTGTAGTATAATGGTTAAGGAACTAGCCTTGTAACCCAAAGGTTGCAGGTTCGATTCCCAGGTAGGACACTGCCGTTGTACCCTTGAGCAAGGTACTTAACCTGAATCGCTTCAGTATATATCCAGCTGTATAAATAGATAATATGTAAAAAAATGCTAAAAAGCTGTGTAAGTCGCTCTGGATAAGAACGTCTGCTAAATGCCTGTAATGTAATGTAATTCCGTATTTTACGGGCCAGTTGACAACCCCACCTCTCAGCTCAGTAGTAATGGAAAACATTAGGAGAGTATGCTCACCACTCACTGTTAAATGAACGTGGACAAAGTGGATTCTGCCAATAAATTAAATAACTAATGTTACACTGAAAAATAATGTGTTGATATCCAACACATTTTTGTGTTACTAGCCTACTTTTGTGGTACTTTAAACACGTGTGTGTATTATAGTGTGTGTAGGCATGTACAGGTGTTACGGTGACAATTGTTTTGTAATGCCAGTAAGAGTGTGTGCATGCTCAAATACCTGATCCTAGCTTAGTGCCTAAGAAGGCACAGACAATTTCTTCCAGAGATGAGCTCTAATCTGACCACTAAAAACATTGTTAGATGTTGCTTTCTTGATAGCCAGTGGTAGTAATGGCCCCAGAATGGACCCCTGGGGAACCCCACATGACACCTCCATGGCCCCTGAAAGGGTCCCCTCGACAACACAGACCTGAGATCTCTCAGTTAAATACGAATCAAACTATTTAACTGACATCTCATTTAGACAGAGACACCTCAGCTTTGAAAAAATAATTTTATGTTCTGCAGTGTCAAAAGCCTTCTGTAGTTTCCTTTCTCATTCTCCAGTTTGATGTGGTCAAACAGGTGTATAATGCATGTGTCTGTAGAAAAGGAAGTTATAAAACCTGACTGGTATGTATATAGTCAATTATGCCAATTAAGATGCTCCTCAAGTTGATTAAAAACTAGGTTCTCAATTATCTTTGATGTTATACTCAAGATACACTGGTCTATGTTTCCCATGTCTGACAACTACTTTCTTTGTGGAGTGGGACAACTCTAGCCTGCTTTAGCTCTCTTGGAAAGGTTTAATGCTTGGTTGATAAATTTACTATATGGGTGATGAGCAGGGTGGGAAATTAGCACCCGCCAAATGCGGGTAGATTTCAGAATTTTCAGGTAAATGTATGAAACCTACCCGCCACAGTGGCGTGTAGCAAAGTGGATAAAAGCAGGAATAAAAAATAAAAAAAAACTTCAGGTTTCTTTCTCTGATTACCTAAACGTGGGGGGAAAAAAACGCTTGTTAGAATATCCAGAGGCAAGCCTGCCTGTTTTTTACGCCGTGTTCACAACTCATCCGTTGTTTTTACGTAGGTACCATAAATCCTCAACGCAATCCCCGCCCCTAGAGCAACGCAGCGCCGTAACAGATCTGACGGAGACAACGAGAGAAAATAGGCTACTGTCTGAACCGCTCACCGAATAAGTTAGCTGGAGTTCAAGGAAAAGTCTATGATATGCTTCTCCCTGCATCTCAGCAGTGGGTGAACCCGGCAGTAGCCTATCTTGCAGAGTTTCTTCTAGAGCTAATGTTAGTAGCAAATCTTTGCGAGTCTTGGCTCTCAAGTTAAATGAAATAAATAGCCTAGGTTACTTCCCAAAATAAGCTACGGTCTTATGTCATACCCTCTGTATAAAGATAAATTTTGGACGGAGAATATGTGAATTATTTGCCTAATAAAATTTGTATAACTTTTATAAAACAAACCTTTCAGAATGAAAACGGGTGTCATTTAATATTGTCTGTCCATCATTTTATTAGTTTGCTGGAAAATAAGATTGTTTACAAGTTGTTATCAAAGAAACAAGCATTGCATTTTTTTGTTCTACTTCCACCAATTCCAATCGTTCGTTTAACAATGCAGAGCCAAGTGCAACTGATATGCGTTCGATTTACCATAGCTAAAGCTATTTTAACAAGCGTCGCACAGTGTCAAACACAAAAACAAAAAACCGGCCAATACGCTCAAAGGTAAAAGTGATATCTCCGGACAGCTTGCTCTAACGTTAGGCCTACTGGCATCTGTTCGTTCATAAAAATGTATCTAGTATTAGATAATGGATTATATGAAATGTATGGAATACATTTATCCACAGTGTTTGACATGATATAATAAATACTATTTTATTACAGCTACTAAACATGAGTGCATTCTGAAATGTTATTCTAGCACAATGTATAGAAAAAAGGAAAAAAAGGGTGCCTGGTAAAATTTTGGGGTGGCTGGTAAAATTTTGCATCTACCAGCCAATGTGGCTGGTAGGTCAGCAAGTTAATTTCCCACGCTGGTGATGAGTCTGTGATGCCTGTGATGCCTGTAACCTCTTTTTAGAAACCTGGCAAAAATGTTGTCCAAACCAGTTACCTTATTTGCACTCAGTGAAGACAACATTTCTGTCACTTTTTCCTCTGAGGCATAACTCAATTTAAACATGTCATCAACAACACATTTGCTACGATAAAAATGTTCAAGGAAAGGCAAGCCATATTGTCCTCTGCCAGCTGGAAGCTTTGAAATAAGAGAAGCAGCGACAGTTGTAAAGAGTGAATTAAAATACCCAGAAATCTTCAGTTTATCAAATTACAGAACATTATCAATGTTCAGGCCAATATTGCAAGATTTGGTTTTACTTTTATTTGACCCAAGGTCTTTTAAGATTTTCAAAGGTTTTTTGGCTTCTGTGCATTTTCATTCACAGGATTGATGTAGAATTGTGACTTGGCCTTCTGAATTTTGTATCTAGCCTGGTTTCTCCATCTTGCATATGTCTCATAGTCTACTTGAAGTTTTGTTTTCTTAAAATGTGCCAGATGCCTGTCTCTGTCCAATCAAATCTAGAATCTCAGAAGTGATCCATTTTCCACTCCTATGTTTAATTCTGATTGATTGATTGATTGATTGATTAATTCCTTCATTGGTGCCACTTTGTCAAGGACACACAGAAATTCCCTTTTCAAAAGATTCCATGCATTGTCAGCATCATCATATTCCAAAACATCAGACCAATCCATTTCATAAGCTGCTCTACAAATAACTCCTTTGAGTATTTTCTCAAAGATGTGATCCTGACTGAATTTAGCATTCATGGGTTGACTTTTGCTTTGGTAACCTTGCAGGTACAGAAAATTATTTTGTGATCACTAATATGTAAAACACCCGACTAACAAATTTTTACAACATCTGAAACCAATATCAAATCTAAAATGGACTCACTGTTAATACACACCCTAGTTGGTTCTGCTATAAGCTGTTGGAGGCCAAATAATCTATTGAAATTGTGGAAAGAGTCCACCTGTCCATTTGTTTTGAAGAAGTCTACATTTGTATTAAAATCACAGAGAATAATAGATTCAAAGTTCATAAAATCATTACAATTGTTGCAAGCCAATCTAATTTTGTTCTGTTTGTGAGGTCTGTAGCAGACACCGACAAGGAGCGGACGTGTTTTGGGGAGCAGAATCACAACCCACATAGTTTCCAGTCCTGTTGTATAAATGTCGGGGAATGGTTTAAATATAACGTCACATCTAATAAACAGACAGACCCCACCTCTATTCCGATTTCGATTTCGATCCCGTCGGAGGATGACATAACCCGGAAGATCAATTTCACTGTCCGACACTGAGGTTTTATCTAGCCAGGTTTCCAACGCAGCTATCACCGCAGCCTTGGAACGAGTTGCAATTTGGTGTATCTCGTTCATTTTGGGGATCAGACTCCGGGCATTCACGTGAATTAGATGAATCGCCCTCCTATGGAAAAAAGCGAACTGGTCGACACTAGCCCCATCTCTAGTTATGCTTTAAAATTTGTGTTTGTGCAGGGCCTACAGCCATCTTCTTGATCGAGCAGCTATTTTGTCGCTCGCTACCCTTTATGACCGTTTCTGAATGCTAATTGAGTAACGTTACACCGGATAAGTTTAACGCCAGGGTTCTGTGAACTTATGTAGCGAGCTTAGGCTGTATCTGAATCGGTGCCCTATCTACTGCTGTATCTACATAACCTATACTGCTTACTTCATACTGTTTGGTGACATGCACAATGCAAAAAATATCCTCCATACTATTATCAGCGAAAACACGGAAATGTGTAGACGACAGCCTTTCATTCAGGGATTTTAAGTACACTACATATAGAGAACATTCCGCCTACTTAACTTGTTCACTCAGGCGCCTTAGCCCACCTTACCCACATTATAAAGGTCAGATATATTCTTTCAAAAATTCTGTAGTGTATTATGCGTGTTAGTTATTGATATTACTTTGAATAGATATTTGGTGGATGTGTAATGGATACATTTCTCTGTGATTAGTTCAATCACTTTAAGTGCCCTTTACTTGAAAGATTTACACCACTGTACCTTAGCCCAGCTGACAAAACCAGAGAAAAATGGATGATATGGACTTATAGAATGAAGAAAATGTATGTGAGTCAGACTAACTTTTTATAAAACACTGTGCAACAGTGTACAGTAAGTATAGGTGTTACTGTGTCTTCAGGTCTAAACCAGGGAACAGAGAGGGGGTATAGATACCCCTGCCATCACAACATTACAGAGAAACACAGATACAGACAGTAAAAAAAAAAGAGCCTGTGCTGCAGATAAGCGACTGTTCCTGGTCCTGACACCAGCACATATGAGATGAACAGAGTAAAAAATTTAAAAAGGGACATTTGCAAAAAACACAGAAAACACAACCACTTAAAATCGCTGCCTCTTGTGAGGCTGCTATTCAGAACGTAAACCTTGAGTACATGATTGATTGATTGCCATTACATTAAGGAGAATTATGTCTCGGCATGCTTTCAATGTTGTGACATTATAATAATATTAATAACTTTATTTGTATAGCACTTTTATACACAGCATGCAGCATCAAAGTGCTTTCACATTCCAGCACAGAACAGAAAATAAAAATGATAATAAAATAGAGAAATAAAAACAAGAGCAATACCTCATTTTAAGACCAACATGCCCGGTTCACTAGTAATGGGCGCAAGAATACATGGTATTTAAACAACGTGAACGCAAGGCGTTATAATGAACCATGTGCCGGTTGTAAGATAGTAAAGACATTTGCGTTTGGGTTAGCGGCGCTTAGCGTCTGGTGTAAGATAGGGCCCCAGGTGTCTTAGTGCTGGGCTAAATCAAAAACCTGGACCCACACTGACCGTTTTCAGATGAGGTTCCCAACCCCTGCATTAAACCATGTATTGCAAACGGTGTATTGCATGTTGTATATTTGCCTTCTCTGTAGCAAGTTTATAAACAGTGTGGGTTGTCATGACATGTGCATATGATTGTCTGATATTACATTGCAATGACTGTAGTTTTGTTAATTTTTGCTTGAAAAATTGTATCTGCAAAAAATCGAAAGTACTTACCCGACCCAAGGAAAGCTGAAAATCACTCACCTTCTTCCTTCTTGTTTGTTCTTGTGACATTTTTTGCTTTTAGAGCCATCTCATCCAAAGAGGGGGTTAATGGTGAAATTGCAAAGACAGCGGCCATGACAACTGAGACCTCATTGACAACCAATATGGGGGAAACCAACAAGACCAATGATGAACAGGTGGAATTAGAGTCCAGTAATGACATAACTACAGCCTCGGACACAAACACTGTAGCTGCAAGTAACCTAGCTCTGCTGAAAGCCCACTCTTTGGATGTTAAATTTGAAGTGGGGGATGAATATGAAATCATTGAAACGATTGGCACAGGGGCCTATGGTGTTGTGTCTTCAGCAAGGAGGCGGGACAATGGTAAGGCCTCTTTTGGTAATTCATATGAGAATATATTTAGGTCATAAGCTATTATTCCATCTGATTCTTCTTTAATGAAACATATAAATTTATGATATCTCTTAATATGTGCCTTAGGACAGCGGGTGGCGATAAAGAAGATTCCAAATGCCTTTGAGGTGGTGACTAATGCCAAACGCACGTTACGAGAGCTTAAGATTCTCAAACATTTCAAACATGACAATATTATTGCCATTAAAGACATCCTTCAACCTGCTTTGCCTCATTCTGCATTCAAATCTGTGTAAGTTTGTGTGCTAATATACAGATGTGCCATATACTGCAGTGCATGAATGTATGTAGATGCTAAACAGTGAAATAAACATACAAGACGACAATTGAGCCTTTTTACATGCATTTCTCTCTCTTCTTCAGATATGTGGTTTTGGACCTGATGGAGAGTGACCTCCATCAGATCATCCACTCCCGTCAGCCACTCACCCCTGAGCACACCCGCTACTTCCTCTATCAACTGCTGCGAGGACTGAAATACATCCACTCTGCCAATGTCATTCATCGTGACCTCAAGCCCTCTAACCTGCTAGTCAATGAGAACTGTGAGTTGAAGATTGGGGACTTTGGGATGGCTCGGGGGCTCAGCTCACATCCAGAAGAGTCGCGCTCTTTCATGACTGAATACGTGGCAACCCGGTGGTACAGGGCCCCAGAGCTCATGCTGTTCTTGCACCACTATAGCTTAGCTATTGACATGTGGTCCGTGGGATGCATCTTTGCTGAGATGCTGGGGAGGAAGCAGCTGTTCCCTGGGAAGCATTATGTGCATCAGCTGCAGCTCATTCTGCACGTTTTAGGCACTCCTCCTGAGGGTGTGATTCAGGCTATTGGAGCAGACAGGGTGCGTTCCTATGTACAGAGCCTGCCATCCCGCAGTCCCATCCCTCTAACCTCTCTATACCCCCAGGCTGAGCCATTTGCCCTGGACTTGCTGGCAGCGATGCTGCGTTTTGACCCTCGTGAAAGGATCAGTGTGACCCAGGCGCTGACACACCCCTACCTCGCCAAATACCACGACCCTGACGATGAGCCCATCTGCGTACCAGCTTTTGATTTTGAGTTTGATAAGCTGTCACTTAGCAGGGAGCAGATTAAAGATGCAATTTTGGGGGAGATACAAGATTTTCACCAGAAGAAGCAAGGAAACAGGAGGAAGATTCAGTTCAAGCCACTGCAGAGGCAGAGTAACCAGTGTATTCTGGCTAATAATGTATTGACCACAACACAGATTCAGCTGCAGAAATTGCCAAATGAAGAATTTCAACAGAAACAGGATAACATTATTGATAAACTCAATAACCAAACTCAAGCTGCCCAAAATGCCTTCATAAATGGAGTCCCACACCTTTGCAAACAAGACCCTCCCCTACCTCTTCATACCCAAACCGAAAGCTGCCAAGATGTAGATATGCCCAGCGCCAACTCTGAAAATGGTCATCCTGAGACTATTGACTTGACAACTCCAGTCTCCACACAAACCTCCCCAATACCTAATATGATTGAAGGATGCTTAAAGATGGAGGGGCCATCATCTAACCAGATGCCCATCACACCAGTAACTCAAAGTCATTCCCTCTCTCAAGCTCCCACTCTGCCCTCTACCTCATCTCAAACTCCAACCTCTTTTTCTCTCCCTGGTCTCTCGCTTTCACTCTCCCATTCACAAGCACAGTCTCTCTCTCAGTCCTTGTCTCGTTCACTGGCTAAAGGGGGCCGAGGTGGAGCAGGAGAAGGAACCCGGAAAGAAGGTGCCATTTCAGATGATACCAAAGCAGCCCTAAAAGCAGCCCTGCTGAAATCGGCTCTCAGACAAAGAGCAAGAGGTATTCGTGCCATTCTGTGTGTCTGAATCTGTGTTGCTTATGGATTGGTGCTGTACTGATCTTCTTGTCATGTCTTTTAGATGGAGGCTCAGCAGGGCTGATCATGGAGATTGGAGGAGGAGGAGGTTTAGCATCCTCTCTCCCTTCTTCTCTCCCAGTTTCGGAACTGCGGCGTCCAGTCACAGCCCAGGAACGACAGAGAGAAAGGGAAGAGAAGAGGAAGAGGAGACAGGAACGAGCCAGAGAGCGAGAGAGGAAGATGAAGGAGAAGGAAAAAAGAGAAGGGAAGGAGTCTCTTAGAGGTGTGGTGTTGAGCGATAACGACAAGTGCCTGCTGGAACGCTGGAGACGGATGATGGACAGTAAAGTTTTAGATGACACTTGTGGGAATAAAGACAGTAAAGCTGTGTCCCTTAATGTGAATACAACCAGGCAGACCCAAGTAGTGATGGAAAAGGGTCACCCATTGACAAATATTGATGTCAGGCAAGATAATGAAGATGCATCTGAGCAACAAGTAGATAAACAACAAAAAGGACGGCAAATGAAAGAAAAACTGGTTACCCAATCAAATCAAAATTTACCTGGATTCTATCAACAACCCAGTTTACCTGCTTCACTCCCCTTTTCACTGACATTGACGCAAGAAGGGAGCAGGGACATCGTTAGTGGAGGCGTGGACACGTTAGATGGCTGTGCATTCGCAAAGAACAGTACTCACAAAGAACAGGCAGAATTTGGAGGGAGGAACATACACAATACACCAGAGAATTGGACAGGTCAAGACAGTGGAGTTGCAGCGGTGTTGCCCCAACAAGTATGTGTAGTACTGAGAAGTAGCAGCATTGCTCCAACAAGTACAAGTACCGAGTACTCTTCTCAGTCAAGTTTCCCACAGCCTCAGATGCTAGCATTGGGGCCTTATGTGTGTAAATCCACAGTTTTCTCGCAAGGGGAAGGCCTTACTGTTGAAGCCAATGGACATGCAAGAATAGGTCACCAGAACAACAATGACTCACTTCCTGCCTCAGACTCTGCCGGTGAGGTCAGAAATATAGACAAGATCTTTCCCTCTTTAACCGAGCAGCCCTGTACTCTCCCACAGAGTCCCCAGTCTGGGCCGTCAGTGACCTCACAGTCCAGCCAGGAGCTTTCACTCTCTGAGCAGCCAGGGAGAAGCAACATCCCTGACATTCACACAGTCACACTGCAACTTTCCAAGTCACAGGTTTGTCTGATTATGTCTATGTAGTGAAGCGCAGTAGATATGGGATCATGTTGATTTGTTGCCAAATGGAGTGATACAAAGTTTGATTATTGCCCTTTGTGAGGAACCTATGCATTTGATGCTAATCTTGTCTGAGATTAAAGGATATCCGTACAAATATAGAAATTATATTGTATATGATGCATCAAATGAGACATATAACCAGTATGGAACTAACTGGGGCCAAACCCCTGACTTGTACAACTCTCAGATCCCAGTACCTTACCAAACTCTCATCTTAACGCTCGGGGTGAGGTCACCATCTCTGGTGGACTCACACATTAAGTATATATCTGCACTCATACATGACTTCACCTGACCGATGGGTAGGTCTTGGCACGAACATAGTTGCCATTGAAAAAGTTAACATCAAACTAAAACTGCTAGTGTAGACATGTTTATATTCCTTTTGTAACATCATTCTCAGAGTGTATTTGTAGATGTTGCAAATCTTCAGTGATGTGCTCCTGTCCCATGCTAGGTGGAAGATGTATTGCCCCCAATTTTCTCAATGACTCCCAAAGGAAGTGGGGCAGGATACGGGGTGGGGTTCGACCTGGATGATCTCCTCACTCAGTCCTTCACGGACCTCCAGCACTCAGACATCAGAGACTGGTGAGTATGCATTACTCTTAAACCCAAAACATATGAATTGGCCTATAATTAGTTGTTAGTGTAGCGGTTACTGCATAAATGTCTTCTTTTTTCCATTTAGTCACAGTGACTCCGCCCCCCTCTCAGCCTCTTTGCTTTCTGATTGGCTTGAAGTCCACCGAATGACCCCAGCAGACTTGGAATCACTTCAGCAGGAATTGCAGCTTGGGTCTCCCATGATCCTTTCAGATACACCCACCCCTCCTGACACATAACTGTCTTTCTGTGAAAAGGGTTATGAATTTTGTCTCATTGATTGTGAATACTGGATTGATTTATTACTGAATAACCGAGTTGCTTGCTTAAAAAGCAGTTGTAAATGTAGTAAATCAAAATGGATTAGTATTACTATTAGACATTTGATTTTGTACATCTACTACAGATGTTGCATTTTAAAAAAATAAAAAGTTAACTTGATAGTGTTGGAGGTTATGGGGAGGAAGATAGCTGAATAAACAAGAGAAACTATGAAGCAGAGAAAATCACTACAGTGAGTAGGATAGGTCCAGTATTTTATTACCACTGGCTTGGTAGTGTACACACTTGTGTGAAATAAAGAAATCAAAAGCACAGTAATGAAAATACAGTCCGACATTCATCACAAAAAAAGTTAAAACATTAAGTATTTATTTAAATCCTTAGTTACTACAGAAAAACATTTTCTAAAGGTAATATTGCAGTATTTAGGTACATTGTCTATATTGCTGTGTTTTTACAAGATGAAAAGGCAAGATAAAATAAAGTACATTACTTTTTCCTAAGTATAGTGAATACATGGAATCACTCCATATTAGTGGCTCATCTGTCTAAAGAGGCACAAATTATTTGTACAGTTAAACGTGAAATTTAATCGGATTGCATTTTTGTAAAGAGTAGGTACAGTGGGTACACTACGTATGAACATTTGATAAAAATAGATTTAATCAGGCTTTTTTGCTGGTATTCAACACAAACAACTCTGATGTCAATGTGAAAAGTAATCTCTACAATTTGTTCTAAATTATTTATAAATATATTCAGCCCCCATGCTTCATTGTACTTTAAAAGCCATACAGGCAAAACTCTGTTCACAATTGCACATCATAAAGTGCCCAGACATCATGTTTAGATTGTATTGTAAGGACGTTGAACAATATTTTCTTTTAAAATGTGTGTTAACATTGTCTTTTTTTGGTAACAAAGCCAAAACCAGGTACCTTCAATACATTTTAATGGCTCTTTAGGATTTTAGGAAGTACAATGGACTTTACATCGCAATACTTTTATCTGATATTGTTCATTCATGGATGGCATTTGAGACCAGTCCCTAGGGATTCAAAGAAAACATAAACCATCACCTCTTCATCACTTTATGCAAATATATAGAGAATGAAAATTCTGTAACTTTCTCCTTCATATTTATCCATTGTCTTCCATAGTGAAACCAGACAGTAAAAAGTTACTGAATTTGCACCTTCTACATTTTCACATAAGGTGATGGAGAGGTGATGATGTATGTTTTCTTTTAACCAATTTTGAGTTTTGCCTGTATGGCTGTTGAAGTACAATGAAGCAAGGGGGCTGAATACTTAAGGAATTGATTGTTTTTGGTTTTATATGAATAAATAATTTGGAACAAATTGTAGATTTGACTTTTCACATTGACATCGTAGAGTTGTTTATGTTCAATACCAACAAAAAAGCCTTATTAAATACATTTTTATCAAATGTTCATACGTAGCAAAATATGAAAATGTCTAAGGGGGCTGAATATTTTTTCAACCCACTGTATAGTAGTGATATATACAATTTAAGTATGCTGTGTATTTGGTTAGATTGCTGCAGATTTATCTAGCAGCATGTATTTGCCAGGAATGTATTAGCCATATGAAACTGATATTTAACAGCACAGTCCAATCCAGTTAGGTCACAGAAACCACAAGCAGAATGATGTCTAGTCTTGTCTGTGTCAGTGCAGTGCACTTAACCTTGTGAGGCTCTATAATGTGGGGTCCAAAGGACCTATCTCAGCAATAGCACTACCAGCAGAGGCCATGACATTTCTCAACACTACCATATCATTTGTCGAGTTCTTTGGTGCCTGGCCAAATACACTGCTCAGAAAAATGAAGGGAACTCTTAATCATCACGGTATAACACCAAGTCAATTAAACCAAGCCGGTCCTGCTGGATGATGTTGCAGGCAGTATAACATTCGCCACGGCGTCTCCAGACTCTTTCATGTCTGTCACATGTGCTCAGTGTGAACCTGTTCTCATCTGTGAAGAGAACGGGGCGCCAATGGCGAACCTGCCAATTTTGGTGTTCTCTGGCAAATGCCAGACAGATCTGGACAGATCGATATCCCTGAAGTTTAATTGACTTGGTGTCAATTAAGTCCCATTTACCATGGGAAACACAAGTGGTCCCCCAGAGTCCCCCTAGGAGAGGAAGTGAGGAGTGAAAATTTGTCATTTATGTGCACTACTCGGTCGTATATCATTAATACAACATTTAAAAGAGGCAAGTAAAGAACCTGAATGTTTCCCGGTTAACCTTTTTTGAACAACATGGAGAATCTTCAAGCTCAGTTTTGACTTCTAGACAGGTTGCGAATTATACAGGTATGTCTACGTCTTTTACACTACCTTAACAAAGAATGAGTGATGTGCAGTGCATTCAATAGGAATGCACAATATGCAGGTTGGTGAGGTGACAGTACACTTAAGATTGTTGATAACTGGCAAGAGTCTTTGCCTCCTTGGAAACCAGCACAGATCATATCAGATAAGATGTCCACAGTTTCAGTAGGTTCAGTAGGATGCCTGCCCAATGATTGGTACTTCCAGTTGATGAAGGCTGCCTGTCCCTGGCAGAAAAACTTAGTAAACAGGAGAGGGAATGCAGGAATGATATCCTCTGATGTGTAGTTTAATCTTTCAAGAACAAAGTAAAAGAAAACCCTCTTTATATTATTTCAATATCTTTCACTTTAGCATTAAATGGGCTTTTCTGAAGAAAGTAGTGTAAACTGATTTTTTTTTAAACTAATTTAAAAATGTTACATCAGATAAATCTAGATTCAACAGGTTTGTTTACTTGTTTATTCATACATGGTTTGTGTAAATCTAATTAATTTGTGTATTTCCAAATGCCTTATAAAAGAACCCTACCGTTCTTTCCTTTCATCCTTTAGCACAACCCTGATGCATTTGTTTCATTCATTACCATCCCTGTATCCATAGTCAAAATGATGATGTCTCTATCTAAGATGTTCCAAACTCCTGGTTTGATCTAACCTCATTCCACTTTCATTCAAACTCTTCACTCAGCCCCATCCTGAATATGCATGCCACTGGGGAGCAAGGTATCGACATCAGGAAGGCAAATAGGCTGGATATAGTCTGACCAGGTGAATGGGTTGGATAGGTGAACCAGAGCCACATCATGGCCCTGCTGGGGGTCTGAATAATTTGGTGGCACAGCCACCTGACTCACACCACTGGCAACTTCAAACTGATTAAATACTTTTTTACACGGGACCAAAATTGCTTGCGGAGTGGCCTCCCCGCTCTCCGCCTGTCAGTCCGGCCACCCTTGCTTCCCCCTTCCCCGCTTGCCTCTCATTGAAAATTAACGGCGACCAAGTGACTGTTGTGTACCGTGTAAAAAAAAACCTTAAAGCCATTGAGCTGGTAGCGGTCCATGTAGAGTAGGAGGACACATCAGAGGGGCTATAGAAAAACAGGATATTTAGGGTAAAATTAGTAAGGGATGTGCATAAAAACATTTATTGACATGGCCAAAGAAAGATACTGTACTGTGGGAAGCAGTGACCAGCAGAAATCAGTCATTCTTCAGTGAGGAGTGACCCTCCACACATATGGATGTGCTTGGTATTCTGAACATCCACCTGCCATGGTCATGCTCCATTGTTTGCTTTAATTCCCCCAACAATTTGATTTTCTGAAGGGGGTCGACCACACACTGCACAGGAAAATGAAATATTAGAATTACAAGAGTATGATAACACTTAGAATTAACACGCTACAACTAACACTGTAATGATAATTACCTTGTGCAGCACATGTGTGCAGACTTATGAAACATGAGAAAATAAAGGTTATGCATCTGTTGGCACATGTACACACATTTGTGTGTATATATATATATATATATATAATATTTCTTAGTTACATCACCTTTCGCGACCGGCAATGCATAACAATTTGACTTGCGTTCGAAAGGACAACTAACTGAAAGTTTGATGATGCGGTTATTGTAAAGTACAAAGTAGGCTAATAACAACTCACCTACACTAACTGCAGAGAAGTATCACCTATGTCCAGATCCAACATCCTTTTCAGAAGATAAAGACATGGTAAACATCAGAAACCCTTAGATAAGCTCACATGCATCATGACAGCCTTTGTTTTCAGAACGACACATCGGCTAGTTATAAGAACATATTCAAAACAATACCTGCGGGAAGCAAAATACCGAGCTTTTTATCCGAACACGGACTCCTCCCGCCAACTCAAACGAATTTAGAAGTGTGTTAAGTAGCCTATTTTAGGTCTACTTCATTAGATCAAACACCTGTAACAGCCGTGTTTTAGAAACCTCACAAAAATACCACAAAATTATTTTCGATTTAAGCGTAGGCAATCTGACACTGACACTTTCGCGTATTTTTTCACATCGACTATGCTCAATTAGTAAATGAGCGGAAAGCAGCAAAGGAATGTGGTTTTATTTAGTTCCTCCGACCATTAGGGTCGTCAACTTTACGAATATACCTTCTTGTTGCCGGTGTTGTGCCGTATTACGCACCCCTGCCGTAGAATGCACCCCGTGGCGGGAGCGCGCGCCCTTACGTCATTCTGTTTGAAACGTTGCCGAATTAGCTTCGTTTCATTATCGTATCAATATTATATGAAGGAAGTATTCATATTATTGTAATTTTGATGATTATGGCTTACAGCTAATGAAAACCCAAATTCAGTGCCTCAGAAAATTAGAATATTGTGAAAAAGTTCAATATTGAAACTCATGGTGTCACACTCTAATCAGCTAATTAACTCAAAACACCTGCAAAGGTTTCCTGAGTCTTTAAATGGCCTCTCAGTCTGGTTCAGTAGGCTACACAATCATGGGGAAGACTGCTGACTTGACAGATGTCCAGAAGACAGTCATTGACACCCTCCACAAGGAGGGTAAGCCACAAAAGGTCATTGCTAAAGAAGCTGGTTGTTCACAGAGTGCTGTATCCAAGAATATTCATAGAAAGTTGAGTGGAAGGAAAAAGTGTGGTAGGAAAAGGTGCACAAGCAACAGGGATAACCGCAGCCTTGAGAGGATTGTCAAGCAAAATCCATTCAAGAATTTGGGGGAGCTTCACAAGGAGTGGACTGAGGCTGGAGTCAGTGCATCAAGAGCCACCACGCACAGACGAATCCAGGACATGGGCTACAAATGTCACATTCTTCGTGTCAAGCCCTGAACCAGAGACAACGTCAGAAGCGTCTTACCTGGGCTAAGGAGAAAAAGAACTGGACTGTTGCTCAGTGGTCCAAAGTCCTCTTTTCAGATGAAAGTAAATTTTGCATTTCATTTGGAAATCAAGGTCCCAGAGTCTGGAGGAAGAGTGGAGAGGCACAGAATCCACGTTGCTTGAAGTCCAGTGTGAAGTTTCCAGTCAGTGATGATTTGTGGTGCCATGTCATCTGCTGGTGTTAGTCCACTGTGTTTTCTGAAGTCCACAGTTAACGCAGCCATCTACCAGAAAATTTTAGAGCACTTCATGCTTCCTTCTGCTGACAAGCTTTATGGAGATGCTGGTTTCATTCTCCAGCAGGACTTGGCACCTGCCCACACTGCTAAAAGTACCAAAAGCTGGTTCAATGACCATGGTATTACTGTGCTTGATTGGCCAGCAAACTCGCCTGACCTGAACCCCATAGAGAATCTATGGGGTATTGTCAAGAGGAAGATGAGACACCAGACCCAACAATGCAGACGACCTGAAGGCCGCTATCAAAGCAAATGAACATACTTTTCAGAAGGCTGACATTTCTGTTTAAAATATCCTTTTTTATTGATCTTATGTAATATTCTAATTTTCTGAGACACTGAATTTGGGTTTTCATTAGCTGTAAGCCATAATCATCAAAATTACAAGAAATAAAGGCTTGAAATATTTCACTCTATGTGTAATGAATCTATATAATATATGAGTTTCACTTTCTGACATGAGTGACAAAAAATATTGAACTTTTTCACGATATTCTAATTTTTTGAGCTGCACCTGTATTTTCCACAAATGTATGTAATATCATGCTGGGGTCAAGAAAGTGTTCTATTTCCTGGCACAGCTGCTTTTCCAATTGCCGTGAAATGCACCCCCTCCTAACTTTGGCTAGGAAGATCCATGAAACTCACAATGGTGATTTTGGGGTCACCATGAAACTCAGTGGTCACAAATTTTGGCTCCATATGTATGCCCTAAAAAGCATTTGATGCTGGGGTCTCCAGAAACATAATTACAAGGCGGTGCATATTCCGGCAGGGCTGGTTTTCTGCTTGCCGTGAAATGCACCCCCACCTTACTTTGGCTAAGAAGATCTCACATCCATGAAACTCACAGTGGTAGCTCATTTTGGCTCCATATGTATGCCCTAAAAAGCATTTGATGCTGGGGTCACCAGAAACATAATTACAAGGGGGTGCATATTCCAGCAGGGCTGGATTTCTGCTTGCCGTGAAATGCACCCCCACCTAACTTTGGCTAAGAAGGTACCACATACGTGAAACTCACAATGGTAACTCATTTTGGCTCCATATGTATGCCCTAAAAAGCATTTGATGTTGGGTTCACTACATAATTACAAGGGGGTAATATTCCGACAGCGCTGCATTTCTGCTTGCCGTGAAATTCACCCCCTTCCTAACTTTGGCTATGAAGGTCTCACATCCATGAAACTCACAGTGGTAGCTTACTATGGAAGCATATCCGCGCCAAAATTCAAATGACAATGCAAATCGGCGATTGCATTTCGTTTACATTCGACGTGCACAAAAACCATGACGTAATTCAAATGAAAATGCAAAAGCCCATTTTGCGTTTTCATTTTTAAGCTAATGTATGCACTTTATCTGAAAATTTGAAAATGTTAATGCAAATCCATTTCACATTTAATTTTTCTCGCCCTTTATGCAGTGGCGCTGTCAGGCCAAAATGTGTCCGTGAGCCAAAATTGATCCGGGCCAGAGATCGGAATGCTTGGAATGTCGTTGCTATGCCAACAGACACGCGAGCATTGTGACGTGTTCGCAACTTGCTTTGACCTCAGAATCGCCGGGTGACAAACTCGCGCTTGCTTTTATCCTACAAAACATGACAAGGCATTTTCATTGGGTGAACGCGATCGCATAGCAAATACAGTAAAAGAATAATAATCGGTCATCAGAAAAGCTACCAATAATAGGCCCAAAAAATAACAATTAGGCCGACTGATCGACGTGACAGTAGATTAGTTTTATTGGGCTATTCAACAACGCGATAGGCCTACTTACTCTTTCCACCTCGCTGGTTTAACTTGCAGGACGAACAGGCTATAAATGCATTTAGTTTTTTTCCTTCGTTTTTTTTTTTTTTTTAAAATCCGGCGTTGTTAACATTAGTAACGGATGCTCGTTTTTTTATAAAGCAACATTTGACCAGGAAAACATGACATTTCAGTGCAAATTATGTCAATATGTAATTTAAATGTGTACATTAATAAGATTATACGTTTAACCGACTAGTGAGGGTAGCAACGTTTACTCCATCCCACAATTGGATGATTCCGGCGATTCTGAGGTCAAAGCAAGTGCGAACACGCGTCACAATGCTCGCGTGTCTGTTGGCATAGCAACGACATTCCAAGCATTCCGATCTCTGGCCCGGATCAATTTTGGCTCACGGATCAATTTTGGCCTGACAGCGCCGCCAAGGGGGGGACACGGCCACCCTGATAAAAACGCAGGCCCCCCCTCGCGAGTCGCATAGGCATAATATGCTGCTATCTGATATTTTACATTAGGTACTATTCATTTAAATCAATAATTATATTTTTCATAATAGTTAATGCATCGGAAAGAAAATAACAAATGTATAGCCAGCCAGCCGTTTAAGCGCAGTGCACTGCCAGGAGACTGAGCGCAAATAGGCCCCGCCCATCCCGGGGGCGAAAACACATCCCGCTCTCGCCCTCCATTGACTAGACGTGCTGGTGCCTTCTTGTCATTTCGATCCGTTAGCCAACAGCATAAAAATGCCTCGAAGTTGTTGCTTGGTGGGATGCACTACAAACAAGGCAAAAAACCGAGAGTTGCGGTTTTATAAGATTCCGAACCGCAAAACGGAGCCCGTAAGATGAGAAAAGTGGATCAGAGCAATAAGACGTGAGGCATCGGCGGGAAGACATGCTTATGTGTGCAGCAGGCATTGTTTCACAGGTAGCCTAAGTCAAATAAGTTATCCAATTGTCAATGTTTGGCTAACTAATATTGCTGTAAGAAACGCTAAAACATTTTGACCATATGCAAATGGTTTGTAGTGCAATGTGGATAAATCAGAGTGCTATAACGTTACAGTATTATATTTGCAAGTGCAAAATATTATCATCCACTAACAAAAACGTTGTGGACATCCAAAGAACGATAATTTTTCATCGTTGTATGCGTGTAGATTCCAAACAAACGGTGAGACAAAAAAAAAGCAATCAGCTTTCAATGGGTAGGCTACTCTTCTCATGCAGGTTGTAACTGTTCAAGTAGGCTAAGCTAGCGAAATAGAGGTGACGTTGTCATAATTTGTTTTCTTACAGTGAAAATGGACGACTTGTTTACATTCTCGGACAGATGTTAAAGTAAATCTATCACCACTCTCCACAAGTGAGAGAAAATGCCCTCTTTGAAAAAAAAGTTTTTAAATAAAAGAAAAAGGCTATGCTGCATACCAGTTTTTGCCAAAGCTGCATCATAGCCATCATAGCGCGGAGCTTTCAAAACCATAACAACGCGGAACCCTTTAAAAAATATATATTTTAAAAAAACGTAGGCTACACATAGCCTAGCCTATGATAACTGGACAAAACGGGCTGAGAAGAATATAGCCTAATAAAGCAGGGATATGAGTAGGTTATGCGTAGGCTATAATAAAATGTATATTGTTGTCCATGATTATGCTTTTTTGTTTTTAATTTTTGGACATATATAATATAATATTTTTGTTTATAAAAAGACACAACAGCCAAATACAGCTGTATTGAAAAGAATTTGAGGCCTCTGTGTGGTATTTTTAAACTCTAGTAGGCTTGTTCCTAGTAAATGTTTTGTTCATTACAATCAATGTAGCTACTCCTTCTAATTAAAGCTGTATATTTGTCTTTTTAAGGAAAAGGACAACACTACTAGCCTATTTGAAGAACAATGAATCGCCTATGTATATACAGATACATAACACATTAAAACAGGATTGCTGTGGAACTCAAAATGTTAACGGTACCGGTATTAGTCTGTGCACATCAGATAATTAGTAACATTAACTAAAATAAGAAACCAAAGTATATTAGTATGCGATTCCTTAACTCTCATATTAACATAGTTTTCCACTAGCCTATATACTACAACAACATAATAGAATTCCTGAAATTCAGTTATGGCTTTTGGTTTTGGTGTGCCACCCCAAGATTTTTAGTGGCCCCATCTGGCCACCCCAATAAAAAATTTCTGGGGGCGTCACTGCCTCTATGACACAACCCTGCCATAATTTATATGAAAATTATAAACCACATTTGCGTTAGCAGTTTCTTATTGTAATCGCATGATCCATGACAAAACAGAAACGATAATTCAATTTGCCATTTAACATATCGTTTTTGTGCTTTTGCGGCACAAGAGTGATCATTCAAATGCAATGGCATTGCATCCGTTTACATTATAATGTCTAATGTGCACCTAATGTAATCCCACACCCTCAGACTGAGCTCCGGTACAAAAACGTTTTCAGCTTCCTATTAAAACAAACACAATATTGAACATTCCTATTCATGTTTATTTACAAAAAAAAAATCACAACAAATGACCAATAGAAATGTACATACATTTTTACAACACTGAATTTAAGCACAACAACAGAAAGTGCAAGAAATGGAAAGACAGCTTTGCTTCTGTTCATCAGCCTCTCCCCATTCTCCCACGCTCCTGTCCTTTCATTTCTTGGAGAACTTGGGCTGCTTATGTTTGGGTGGTGCCCACTTCAGGCAAACTGTTTCCACTAAAAAAGGGGAAATAAAATAACTTAGATTCATTAGGGATGGCATTTCAATGAGCACCCCAAAATTAATGAATGTCAAGGATGAACAAGTGAGAGGTAAAATGTAGTTTTCTTGAAACTAAATAATTACCTGTGATTGGTGGTTTCTTATACTGGGCACTTTTGAGGTGTTCCTCCACCAATTTAGGTGTCACACAGATGACATGTTGTCCCTTCCAGTACTTCACCATATTGAGGGACTGTAGCGTGCTGATGATGTCACTCTGGGTGATGCTGGTCATCTGACTATGAGGGGCATACACAGGGGTGGTTAGAGTAAGATTCATCTTTAAAAGAAGGCATATGCATACTGTACCACAGAAAAATATGAAAAGATTTTTGATAAAATCCTGTTAATACATTTTTCAAGTGTTATTTGACAATTATAATACATGACATTATCATAATAATAATAATAATAATTTTTATTTGGCACCCAACGTGGGGCTGAGCATATCCAATTCCCACCCTAATTTGGAATGGCCAATCGTCTGCAACTCAACTGCCGCGTGTAGACATCCACGCTTCTCTGAAACACATTACATTACATTACAGGCATTTAGCAGACGCTGTTATCCAGAGCGACTTACACAACTTCTTATTACATATCCATTCATACAGCTGGATATATGCTGAAGCAATTCAGGTTAAGTACCTTGCTCAAGGATACAACGGCAGTGTCCTACCTGGGAATCGAACCTGCAACCTTTCGGTTACAAGTCCAGCTCCTTAACCATTATACTACACTGCCGGCATCGCCAGCTGCTTCTTTTCACACAACAGACTAGAGCTAAGCTTACACAGAGTTGAGTCTGATGTGGCTTTAGCATGCAGTCTATGGGTGCCCGATCGACCAGCAGGGCTATATAGACGTGGGGGAATCAACTGAGGGCTCTATTTTCCGGCTGGCGCATAGCGGGTGGCGAGCCAGCGCATTGGCGAAGTGACATTTTGGGCAAGTATTTTCACGCTCCTGAGCCCGTTTGACTCGCCACGCGCCGAAGTTGGCGGAGAGTCACAGGTAGAGGTGTGTCAGTCCAGATCGAGCAGCAAACGTGCAAATTTGGGGCTAAATATTTTCTGGCTGGTGGCGAGCCATCACTGGCGAAAGATACACTGGATAATTTTTTTTTTAAATACACAGATTAACGTGCTTTGTGAAGTAACGTGCTTGCATTCGCAACCAGCGTTGTTACATTAGGTAAAGCCCTACTATGTTACGTTCATATTTCCAAACTGAATAAATACTGCACCTCTAACCACACAACTGCTTTTCTAGATTAAAGTTGTTGTAACTAAGATATTTGGCGAATACAAACTTTTTAAATCAGCGGATTTAGCGTTATTTGCTGGCTTTATTAATCAGCTGTTGGTGTTACTATGGTTACCATACATAAGGCAGGCGATAACATAGACGGCGTATTGATTTAGATCGGTGATTAAAATGTTGCCAGCGCTACTTCATAGCCGGGCGTATACACAAATTAAATGATCACCCTCCAGCCAATCAGAATCGAGTATTTATCCAAGCCATGGTATAAATTCAATTAAATTAATGCAAAATAGCTAGCCTATCGTCTTCCACTGCAGTCGGAAATTGACAGTGGGTGGACCTGTTCTGCAAGCGGGAGGCCTCCCGACCACTACGGAATGGCTATCATTTTTCGAGTCCACCCAATACCACGGGTCGTAATGCGCACGGCTCTTAAAAAGACTGAAAACAGGTAATTTGATTTGCGATGGTTGAATCCAGATGAAGCACACCCACTGATAAATATTCAGCATAACCCAGCCCATTTTCAACCTGCCTAGCACACTGTGAGCTGTGTACTCCTCGCCTCTGGTCCAAAAACAACGAAATTCAGTAGCCACACCCAGTGCACCATGCGCTACACCATTGACTATGACGGCTCACTGCACGCCATGTATTTGTTGGAAGCCCGGAACCACGCAATCACCAATTGTGCGGCACCCTTTAGAGCCACTGGCCAAAGTAGGCACGATCTGGAAATAAAACAATAAAATAAAAGGGCGGGATGTACAAATACATAACAATAAAAATACTGGCAAGCAAACCAGGATAATGATGATAACCGTTAATGCTTTTCTTGACTGTGCCAATGAATCTGGCTGACAGAGTTTGTTATAACTAGCTAGAACATTGCCCCTGAAGGGAGGGTTTATGTCAGTGGGGTTTTCCCCATCCCATCTCCTTGTGTAAGAATGATTCCTCTGGCCAGCTCCGGAGTGGGACTGATTTTCAGCCCGGGAGTTTCATGTCTCAGAGCAGCCCACTTTGGACAGGGCGGGGGGGGGGTGGGGAATAGATGATACATTTTTTTTAAAATATAGAACAATTATAAGATACGTATAGTGATGATATTAGAACTAATTGTCTGGACTTTTTAGATTTTGCACACACTGTGGTACAGCTCTACATGTGCTGTCCACAGCAGGGATCCTTCTGGGCTCTGGCTGGGTCCTGGCACTGCCTCATCAATGACTTGGCCTAACAGCAGACTCTGCTCTGTCACTTAAAACATAATAATAATAATAATAATAATAATCACTTTCATCGCCTAATACTAATGTACAACTTCAATAAGTAAGCTAATGCTGTGTAAATAAAGCATATTGTCCTAATGTTAGGCATTTAATGTCAGGGAAAGTAATAAAGCCATATTTTTCAGGTGTACTCCATATTAAATTGTTATTGAATCACGTACAATATCAAATCAAATCAATATTTATTTATATAGCGCATTTCACAACTAGTTGTCACAATGCGCTTCTCAGAAAAACCCAGCCTAAACCCCCACAAGAGCAAGCCAGAGGCAACAGTGGCATTAGATGTCAAATAAATAAAAAGTTAATAAGGTTAGCTAACAAAACCAACAAGAAGCGACAGCAAGATACAGCAAGTAGGCTAGGCTAGCTAACATTAGCTAAGTTTGCTACATCTAAAACAGTGCTACTTAATAATTTACTTATTATTATTATTATTATTATTATAATACCTTTCATGGCCTAATAATAATAACAACCAGCTCCCTGTCTCACCAGGTGCACAAGATCAGCCAGGATGAAAGATACAGTGGAGAAAATTCACAATCGGGTACCAGAAAGATTTCTTTGTGCAGGTCCTCGAATGTGTCTGAATATTTAGATGTGCTTATTTCAGTTTCATTGCAGTAATTACAGTTTCATGTGGTATCAAAACATTAAAATTTGAATCCCAGCATTTAGGGACGGTATTATGGTAGGTTGTTGTTTTTGTGTAATAGGGCCACGTCAAAAGGATTCTCAAACCTGCTTTGCAGAGGGGAAGGACGCGTCATCCGTTCATAATAATAACTTTAATAATAAAGATAAATAAAAAATATTTAATATTTGGTTGCACATCCCTTGCATGCCATGACTTCCTGATGTCTGTGACCCAACAACATGAAATTTATCTCTATGGGAATTGGGGGGGGGGGGGGGGGGGGGCGACTAGATTACGCTGTAAATTACACTGGAACAGTATGGAACACATGGTTGGCTAAACGGTTGTTATGAAGGGTCTGAGGTATCAAACAAGCCTCAAATCATCACTCTGCTGCCAGATATGCAGTAGATGTGGATGGATCACTTTTTTTCTATACAATTAAAGGTGCCGTTTATAGAGTGTATGGTCGTACTTGTTAAAACTTGGCATTCTGATAAAGGGTCAAGCAATTACAAGCCCTATAATAATAATAAAAACGAAATGAAAGTCTATAACTCTTCAACCGTTTGACCAATCAGGTTGAACATTTGCATCGGACATCTTTGTGCAAGGCCCCACGAGGCACCATCATTTTTTATGAAACATTGCCGCCATCAGCCAATTAGATATCAGCAGGCACTTGACAGGCTTGGCAATGGCCGATGAAACTTGGCGAGTATGTTCACATATTGACTTTGTACTACCATGTAAAATTTGGGATTAGGCGGCGCTATAGCAGAAATGCAGCTTTTCAAAGAGTGTTTCTTTGGCTATGGTTAATGCAAAATTGCATAATTCACATCAATGGATCCTACTCCTTCAGATTAACAACTTTTTTGTCAAGAACCAACATTGGCAAAAATTTAGATTTTCCACCTTTTCAAATTTTTTGACAGAACCTACTTTCACAAACTAGTCCTAGGCCGTTAGGCTGAGCGTCACCAAATTAGGCTTGACAGAATCTGTGGAGTCCGTTACTCGATAATTATCAAAAAAATGTTGAGCTTTAAAAATAATATGGCCACCATATGCCAATCAATTGTTGAGGGCATGGCCATTCTTAGTAGAACAGCTGTAATTCGTGAATGCTTTGTCTGATCATAACAATCTGATCATTTGTCTTTGTGCAAAGCCCCCATTGGATGTACAATGATAAGGTTACTTGTGAAAAAATATGGCCGCTGTAGGGTGGTTTACAGATGTGCGTCCCTTATCCTGACTGTGTACCTTCCTGATAGGCAGTTAGCAAGTTCTGATTAGGGAACAGATTAACGTACAGATAGCCCAGGCGTGGTTTATTGTTGTTACTGTTACTTTTGATCTCCTGCGCGCCATTCGCATATAGCACACTCAGCACACTCTCAGTTTGCACCATTGCATGCTGTCAGTACTGAACATATTGTACAATAAACAATATAAATTTGACCCTGGCACTCTTCTCTGACTTTTACCACTACACACTTAGTGGTTTTAAGGTCCCAACATACACATAGAATTAAGGATATCTGCACCCATTAGTGACTCGCCTATACATTATTGCCATCACAAGATACACATTGTATACTCTGTAGGCTACACAAGCCAGAGGCCCGTCTGCGATCCGTATAAAGCCACACTATTGGCGGAAAGAGGCTATAGTCCCTCATACGCCTCCTTCTATGCACAACTGTTAGCACAGAGGAAAGGTTAAAACGTTAATTTTGTAAAATTTTAATACATTTCTATTGAAATAACATTAAATTAATCCTGTTCCGGTAGCACCAGGTAAGACTACACGTGTTCCATTACCAATCAGATAGTTTGGTGTATCTGAGGGGAGCTTTGCACCGCCATCAGCCAATCAATTTTGGCTTAGCAATGGCTGATCATCATGCATAAAGGTTGAACTAGGTACAACCATGTCATATTTTCAGAGAGAGACTGAAGATTTTTGTTCCATTCATCCAATATGTACGGAGCCCCGGAGGTGCACAGAAAAAGAAAAGAAAAAAAAACGAGGTTAATTAATTTGCTCGATATAATTAATTAGTTCCCTCAATATAATTAATTAGTTCCCACAAATTAGCAAACTCCCATTCCGCAAGCGCACCTTCGCTCCGAATCAGGCATATACTAGTGCTATAAGAGCGCTCCGGCACTTATTTTGAATAGTAAATTACTCTTTTTAAAATGATAAACACATTGTCAATGCACTAGTGATTAATCCCGGTTCCCGGGATCCCGATATTTCCCATCACAATTCCTTCCCGTTCCCAACCGGGAGTGACGTCGGGAAACCAGGACATTTAACATGGGCAAATGCAGATAAATAACTCTTGCATTATATTTGGCCTAAGAAAGTACAATAAAATAATCAATACATGAAGTTTATTTCCAAAATGCAGTAACCACCATTTGAAAAAACTCACACCTACTCATGACTGCTTATTGACAAGCGAATTGCTAGCACTCGCACAGGAAATAAAAGTTCAATATACCTGCTTTTTATACTAACGAGGCAAAATGTCTGGGTTTTTTAAGTTGTAAATGAATTTCAGAGAAAATAATAGGCTACTATAATTGCGACGTCAATGACTAGGCTACCACTAAGGGGCAACCGTGGATAGGGGTAGCCTAATAATGAACGCAAACCCATAGTTTTGTTATTCCAGGACATCGGATTCTGCAGAAATATAGCCCAGCTATAATTACAGGTGCAGCTCAAAAAATTAGAATATCGTGAAAAAGTTCAATAGTTTTTGTCACTCATGTCAGAAAGTGAAACTCATATATTATATAGATTCATTACACATAGAGTGAAATATTTCAAGCCTTTATTTCTTGTAATTTTGATGATTATGGCTTACAGCTAATGAAAACCCAAATTCAGTGTCTCAGAAAATTTGAATATTACATAAGATCAATAAAAAAGGATATTTAAAACAGAAATGTCAGCATTCTGAAAAGTATGTTAATTTCTATGCACTCAATACTTGGTTGGGGCTCCTTTTGCATGACATTTGACAGCCAACTGCATGATGATGCACTGCGCCCCCCTCCCGACATTGCCTATTCGGTTTTATAGCGCTCAGATTGGCTGGCCTAAATCGCCACATTCTTCTCCAATCCTGCCTTCCTGTCTTCTAGACTCCTCTGTGACCAACTACATGCCATCAAATGCCTATCACCATCCTTGTGACTTCAACTTTAATGAGCCTACGGAAAGGACGATAATTCTCGTTAGCTATCACATCAAAAACGTTTCCACTTCTGCTATTTAGCTAGGGTATATAGCTAATTGCATTTGTTCTGCAACAACATTTTGTGATAAACCCGGGAGATAGGTGGAATAATGAGGAAACTGTTTAGGAGGTTTTTAAGATGTTTATTCTCATGAGCCACCCATTGCCATGATGTTACTTAGCCAGTGCATGCCAAGTTCACCCCCCGTGCTCTATGCATGAAAGGTAATTATATATTAGGGCCTAGGGCTCCACGGACACAAATAGCCTACTCGGTATGCTAGACTTACGGTTGATATAGCCTAATAAAACATGCATGTTATAAAGACACGTGTCCGTCCCATCTTTTTACTTATTTGTTGCACTTTTATGGTATAAGCTTAAATTGTCGCTGAGCAATGTGTAGCCTAATGGATGAAGAGAGTACATCCCACCAGCCCACTTCTAACTGACGCCGTAGGCTACTATGGGGGGGTGATGCCTTTATTAAGATATGCATATGCATTATTAAGACCTACTTGCAGAATGAGGGTTTGCTAATTTCAGGGAATTCATTAATTGTATCCAGGGAACAAATTAATTATATCGAGCGAACAAATTAATTATATCGAGCGAACAAATTAATTATATCGAGCGAACAAATTAATTATATCGAGCGAACAAATTAATTATATCGAGAGAACAAATTCATTATATCGAGAGAACAAATTAATTATATCGAGAGAACAAATTAATTATATCGAGAGAACAAATTCATTATATCTCCTTATTCTGTGCACTTCCAGGTCTCCAATACAGCTTAAAAATTCATAATTGGCGCATGCTGCTTGGACCCCGCTAATTACCGCTTGCGGTTATTAATGTGGCATTAGGGTGTTATTAGGGTTGTGCTTGGTGCCCGTAGTTGCTGTCGGCAGCTATATATTATTATTATTATTATAGGCTCCTGTATTTCTACCTGAGGTCTTTGATGGAGAGCGTACCCCGAAAGTCCCTCAGAATCTCAAGCAGTACCCATGACCAGTAACTGCGGTAGCTGAGCTTCCCAAGGTCTGATAGAGGCTTCTCTGGAGATCCGACCGTGCTCTCCAGCTTCGACAACTCATAACCTGGGAAGAAAGGACAGAGGGGTAGCAGTTGGGGGAGTGGAAAAAAATACTTTTAACAACACAGTGAAAAACTGAAAATATTGAAAACCAAACATGCCAGGACATCTACACAATTCAATTGTTCCAACTGGCATTCATTATTTGTAAAATGCACAACTCGCTACTCTATTGAGCCACTCACTGAAAGCAATGAGGAATTTTCCATATCCTCTCCGTTGGTATGGGGGGAGGGTAAGGATACACGCAACATTGTTGCCATCTGGAGATTCCTTCTCCTGCACATAAGCAGACAAATAAAACGAAAAGCAAAAAGAACATTTTAACATTAACACAGACAATGGGTCATGATACGGTAGCAAAGCTGGCCCTCAAATTTGCCCTCAAAGGGTGTTCTGTGTCTAGGATGTTCTGTGCAACTCTGTTTATAGCATACAATGTCTTGAAATAAGTATTTAGAGTGACCCAAATGTTTGACTTAAATCCAACAGAAAACGTATGGATTCTATCAGGAGGAATGGGCAAAAATATAGCAGCACAAAAATCTAAAAGTTTTATGTGTGATAGAATATAGTATGATAATTACTTGGGATGTACTACATTGTCAGGGCCATATCGGGATTGTCCGATAACAGCTTAAAATGAACTTGTGCGTGTCAGCCCGACGTGAAGATTACGACTGATATGATGGGCTGATACGATGCTGCAATACATGGACTAGTGAGCTATGACTACCTGCTCAAAAAGTAGCCTAATTATAGCCATCTCAACCTTTTAGGCTACTTTTTGAGCAGGTAGTCTAATTAGTCATCCCAAGCTTTATTTTTATATATAAAAATGTATTCATAATTCTTACTAGCCTCACAAACAAAGCTACAGAAACTCAGTAGCTCTCCAGACTCTTGCCCTGTGCTTAATAATAAAGTAAGCCAGTTGGAATATTTTGTTATACATATAATTTGCTACATTTTTTCCGTCGTAAGTTGACATCTGTGCTCATCTTGGAGTTATCGTCCAACATGGCCAGACAAATATCAGTTATTGGCACCGGCCCCAGAATGTCCATTGTCATGCATTCCTAATAATTACATGAGGTTAATAACATACCGTACATAACATACAGGTTTATAACGTACCGTTGTCTTGTCATACTGTGAGGGTGAGCGTCACTATAAACACACTATAAACTGTGAAGTTAACCGACACCCGACTTAACTATAATCAATTGCACATTAACTGTAATAGTGTTATTTTTAAATGGACATTACTTTTGAGAAATATCCCACGATGTGTGCTCCTTGTCTATCAACTTCAGTCAAGATATAGAAGACAAAAGGTTCCACGTCAAAGTACAAGGTCTTGTGATCCAGAAAGAGCTTCGCAAGTAAACACAGGTTCTGACAGTAGATCTGCAGACAGACAAGAGGGAACAAAATATGTAAATATAAATTATACTTTGCAGTGTTTCTCCTACTATAGTAAATTCAGACAGGAATCTATAGCTAGATTGTTTTTGGTTAGCAGGACTTATTGCCTGTATTTCAGTCCTGTAATGAACCCCCTCCCCCGCCCCCAATTAAAACCGAAAAGTTAAAATGTTTAAAACCCTAACCAAAGACAGGGGTTGCAAATTAGTTCTGGCTAGAAACCTTATATGTAATGCATCTGGTGCTTGTTTTAACCTGAAGCAATGTTAACTGCATTGTCCCTGATAAATAAACAAATGAATACATAAAGGTTAACTGAACAGGCAGGTATGGTAAGGGTCAATAGCGTTGCCAATCTAAGACAAGGCTGAAAAGGCAGTCTAATCTATGAAATTATTATTAATGTTATTATTTTAGACATGGTGTTGCTAGGGCCAATAGGGTAGATATTGGCACAGTTATAGTTAATGGAGCATACAAGAACAAGCATATAAAAAAAAAAAAACTTATATTCTGTCACATTGCTTGTTACGTTAATGTTTTTACTTCGGGAAGACTTTGACGCCTCACTTATAATACCTTCATGACAATGTCATAAGCACTTCATAATTCTTCATGATGTGTCATTACGTATCAAAAACTGTCATAAAAATGTTTTACATTGTCAAGACAGTGGTATGTCATGTACATTTCAATGTCATGACAGCATATATTGCAACACCCTGTAGCAAGTGTCATGACAATTGTCATAAAAATGCTACTATACAACATTCCATTTATGTCAGCTGTCATAAAAGACCCACTATGATACATGCCACAATGGCATTCACCATTTGCGCCAAGAAATCTACTAATGGTTCTATGTAGAAAAATTACTGTATTCAGGAATGTAAATGGAGCCTGTGTATATAAACCCACCGGAACCAAAACAGACACTGCCAGGCAACTAGATATCTTGCTTTGCTTGAAAGGTTTCTTAAAGTATCTTCTCCAACATTTTGTATGACACACACGGTAAATTTCATAATGACACTTTTGTTGCATTGTGCATGTTTGACAGTACTTTTATTGACTTTACGTTATTTATTTTTATGGTATTAGTAGCCTACCAGAGCAGCTTCCAATTACCCTCATTCATAATTAGATTTGAAGCAACCACTTGAAGCAAACTCAGACTGATTACTTTGACACATTTTCTTGTTTGAAATGAACTCGATCCAATACTGGTATTCAATGAAAATAATTACATTCAATTCAATGAAATGCCCTTAGCCTGGGTCCAAACAAACTATAATTTAAACATGTTTTCTGTTTCTGATACTGCACTAGAACCATTTCCAGACCGTGCATTCTAATTTAAACACGGGAAAACCACATTAACCTGATTTATGAGATCAAGGCGCAACTGACTAAGTCTCTCTTTATGGCTGGTCAAAACAATCTCGAAACAGAAATATCGGCAGCTAAAGGTGCAAATTTGGTAGAGGTATACGTCAAAATGATGTTTACCTTTACCCCTCCTCATTTTTTAAAAACTACAGTGGTGTCAGTGGTCAGGGAATTTGGAGATACCTTCCACACCTCCCTGGAGGCGTTGATGAACTCAGAGAGCGAGGTGCTGGGAACCTGATGTTACAACTGGAAACAGTATTAGCTTGCAAGCTAGCTCAAAGAGTTCTTAGCTAAGTTACCAATTAATCCAGTACAATGGCTTCCAAGGATTTAGTGGACTATACACTGGATGACGACACTTGAATCGGAGGTGGAAGACTACGGTTTTGAGCCTGAATACACGACCGAGGAGATTTGAAGAAGGCGCGAGTTGGCACCTTCTCATGCTGAAGCCGGAACTGAACATGCTGCCGACCCGGGATATCCTCGGGTTAACGATGACTGGCGGTGTACGTGTGCTAACTGTGCCGCAATGCCAACTGAAATGGAAATGCTTGCTGCAATGAGTGGGACCAGGCACAGTTTCATTTCTCACCCGTGGAGCAGGAAACAAATGAAGAGTGGAAGAGTCTGTCTGAATACACACCCTGATTTTGAACACCACATGCATAAGAGTGTTTTCTTACTGGCATAAGAGACCCAGACCGAGAACCAGGAGGAGAAATGAGTAACGGAGTAAGTCTCTCAGGCTTTTGGGTAGGCTAGTTAATATGTTTTCACTATACCAAATGTAGATAAATGAAGGCCTGTGTTTTCCTAAATGAATGACTGTATTTCTCTGGAGAGTCCAGGTAATGGTGGTGACATTTTTTTCAGTAGAACTGTAGTGGCTAGCTTGTGAGCGAGTAACATTAGACTCCCCTTCGAAGAACCGCTTCCAGGACTAGTAGTAATGCCCAGCCCCTCCGGTTGTATTCAGTGGGTGACAACCTGTCACTGGCCATTGTAGTTCACAATAAAGCAGATAAAATTACATAATAATATCTCTGCTCTCATTTCAGGTAGGGAGACGGCTGAGAACTAATTTTAGTCACGAGGACAGCTACTCTTCTACAAATCAAACATAATTTTTTGGTGGAATTCTCCTTTAAATTTCGATGGCTTAACTTTTAATATCTATTAGGGGTGTAACGATACACAAAAGTCACGGTTCGGTATGTTTTCGGTACAGCAGAAAGAAAAATGCAAAACATAAAATTGCTTTTCATTTATTATGAAGTTGTAAACAGTGGATAATTGGCCATAATTGCCAATAACAAAAGAAGACACATATCTTTTCTTTCTTAAAAGCTATGGTGTTTGTTATTGCTTTTCCCCGGTCTGAATTAGTGGAGGCAGCTTAAATGCCATGGGGAGCTGGGTTTGCACTCCACTCTGTTTTTCCTTTTACCAGTTTAACAGCCATACTGACGAGGCTGGGCTGTGCTAACCCTGCATTCGTTTATGGTCGGAGGTCGGATGTGGGAAACGCGTTGTTTCCGCTTCATTACCGACATCACTGCATTCGTAGTGCACAACTGCGGACTTGGCGTCATGCACGCCCTTCGCAGGGAAGTTTTGGCTTTGCTAGCAAATATAGCTTAAAACAGCTAACAACTACAACAATAACATTTAAACTTTTAAATGTATATGTTTATCAATCTGTATCAGTATGTTGGCAGATATAAAAGCATTTCATACTGAAAAACGAAAGCTGAAGTTTTAAAAGCTATAAAAGTCATGTTTGTTTACTGTTCACAATGTGGGTTGCGGTGTGAGTTGCCATGATGATGTGATGTCAAGTTCTTCCTAGTCGGGGTTGTTGATTTTCCGATCCATGATTTCCGACATGGAACTCCTAGTTGGAAGGGCGTTTTATTACATTTTCCCTGGTCAGATATCGGGGTTCTTAGTTGGAAAATGTAGCCCCCCAAGGCTCCATAAAAAAGGGGGAAACAATCTGAATTGCGGAAATCCGTACATATGGATTCCAAACCTCCAAACCATACAAATTGCAAAACCGAGAGTACAGATTTCCACATTCAGATTTATTTTAGATGGTTTGTTGGAGGCGCCAATATGACTTATAAGTAGCCAAGAAGTAATCTCGGAGGTGTCTGTGGTGATGTTGACTCTCAAACACACTGGCCCGAAAGAAAGGATTCGCAGTTCGTCCTTGTGTGGCCGCACCCTGTGTGCAGCCAGCCACCTCAGCAATGGTCGCATGTGCAGTGGCCAAAGTGGCATGACCTGGGCAGCTGCTGCCATCAAAAAAACCCTCTCCGTGGAGGTGAAGTGGATCTTGCCCTGTTTAGGGTCAAGCCTCGGCTGACTAAATGGGCCAACACAGATTCTATGTCCCTTCTAGCTTAGGGCACATATTCGCCAATCGTAAAGGGAGGGCTGAGTTCTCTTACTCCCTGCCTAGCAGAAGATGGGGGTACTTCCAGTGATCCCGATTATGGGGATTTGGGACCACGCCTCCTGTCGGTCTGCCGAGGCGAACCAGTCGCCGTCCGTCGTAAATAGGAGACGGGAAAGGCGGAGCATGCAGAAAAACAGGCACCTTAGTTTAAAATAGTTGAACTGGAGACTGTACCCCGACTAAAGTGCAACTAAGGTCGCTGGGTACATGGGCGCCGTAGGACAGGATGGAAATGGGAGAAGTGGGTGGGGCTAGAAGATTGAGGTCCACCGTGATCCGCCCACTAATATCTATAGTAGGAGAAACACTGCAAAGTATAATTTTATTATGTCAAGGCCCTATGTTCTGCTGCAAAAACAATTACAGACATAATGTACATCTGCTTGTGTGTGTATTTCTGTAAAAAGAGGAGCTGTGTGTTATATAAGAACGTTCTTATTCTCTTACTCAGCTACTAATAAGATAAAGAAAACTCATCTTGCGTCTTCTCTTTATATTGTCTTTAATATATATTATTATATATTATTTTTACTTGCCAGACTCACAAGCAAACAACGCAAAGCAATATAGAGAGAATTGTAGTTTTCAATAATGAAGTAAGCAAGGCAAAATATTGCTATACAAATACAATTTCCTTTATGTATTAATGTCTGTGCTCATCTACTGTTTCCATGAATGAAGAAACATTTACCCTATAATGTACACAGGGAGGTATCGTATTGGCCAACAAGGTCAGACAAATATCGGTTATTGATATCAAACCCAGGATGTCTAAAATTCCTTCTTATTTAACAAATGGAGCAGAGAGATAAAAATTTGGAATATTACCTTGTGGTCTCTGCCATCCACTTCATACACTGAAATGTTGCACTTTCTGTAGATCTCCTTTCCCGGAGGCTGTCTCCATTGACACTGAGACTGAGCGGAAGGAGAAGCAGTATTTTTACTAACAAGTTTCTGAACCATAAGAGAAAGGTTATTACATAAATCCCTTTTCCACTGGAGGAACATTTTTCAGAATTCAGGAACATTTTGCGGAACCCAGGAACTTTATCCCCTTTTCCACAGGAGGATGGGATTTATTGTTGCGCGTTGTGCCGTTGTGCGAAAGCTGCTAATTTGAAATAGATCAGCGCCACAAATTCCACGTGTTCTCGATTTCTCTATACTGCGTCTAAGAAGAAAGGAACTTGTGTTTTCCAGTTGCTTAACGTAACCCGGGATTAAAGTACTTGTAAAAGTAGGCCCATTTTATTTTTATTTAGGCTAACCTTTATTTTGGCAGGTCAATTAAGATTGGAATCTTGCTTACAATGACGACCTAGCAAGAGTCAAAAGAACTTGTGAGAAGTTGTCATTTGTAAGAGCGAGCGCAGATCAGAAATGTAGAGCTAATATGCCGAACGTTAAAATTACACAGAGCGGGTAAAGTGGGCTATATCGATTCTCTGGACAGCTGTGGGGTATTCCACAAAATATGATTATCAAGTTATCCAGATAAGAACGATAAGGCTGTATTGTGGCATAGATGAAAATGCACTAGAATCTTGTTTAGGACTGTGATTTAGTCACACATGTTGTTAGCTGCTGCTGATAGCCGATAGCAGACATTTTCTGAGGTTAATTTCACAGTATTATTTTAGTTATGAGGCTCACTTGCTTATTGGAATAAGCCCTTGGCTAGCAGACTTCCTTCACGCAGTGTACACAAACTGAAGTAAGAAGATGAAAAACAAAATAATAATAATTTAATAAAGCATTTGGGAAGGTGAAAAATGCACTTAATTTTTTTTATATTGTGTATTAATAAACACCATATTCATCAAATATTTAGGCTACCATAAATTTTTTTTTGATGTTTTTGGGGCAGGGCTTTCCCTCCCAGCACTGGTTCCCGCCTTTGTCAAGCAATACCATCGCATCCAAGTGGCAGAGCATCCATACAACAGCCAGAATTGTATAATTCTGTAAATTGAAATGGCATTTTAAATGTCATTTGGCTTCATCGATACGAGTGCTGCAAAATATCAGACATCAAAGAAAATAAGACACCAGAAAATACTGAAAAAAACGCGAGAAGAAAGGATAAATGATCAGTTTAACGTTATGTCAAAAAAGATGGCTAAAATAGCGCTTTTTAACCGCTGCTCTGTGATTGGAATATTTAGGAGTTTCATTATATATATATTTAGGCGTGTTTCATAAAGCTGCACTGTATCGTTTGCGTTGGTTTCTGTATTATCAATACAATTTCTGTATCAATACAATTTTTTATGTATTTCTGTATTATCAGAACAGCTGTCACCATTCTCCCCCATCTTATTTAGCCTATACATTTACATGGAAGAAATACATGGTGAAAGCAAACACGAACACGCTCCAAGAACTGTGTAGACCCCATTCTGGATAGTTCCTGCCCTATTTTTAGTTCCTACAACCCAGTAGAAAAGGGTCTATAATATACAGGGAACATGACTTTCTTTACAATGTGGGGTTGTTTCGTTAATACCAATGAGGCAGATTAAAATTGAGAGTTCTCTGTCCAGTTTTCATTGCGCTCACCAGGTGGTATCTGAAAGTCTTCTCATACTTCATGTACTTGAGGCAGTACTCGCAAATCCAAAGCTTAGGCTGTTTGCCGTAGTCCTCAGGGAATGGAGAGAAGTACCAGGCATCAATCTCAAAATTACCAATCTGGATTTTATCCACATATTTAACTTTGGTAATCTAGAGGACAAAGACAGCAGAAATTAGAGCATTTTTCTGAACTGAAATTGACAATAAAAAAAATTGATGAGCTGGTCCAAGACAGCACAGTCGTACTGCAACTGAAAATGTTGACCTTCCTTCTCTCTCTCAATGTTAAACCTCTTTACTTCCAGCCACCACCAATTTTTCATTATCAAATCCACTTACCGCCTCATGCTCTTTTTCAAGAGCAGCTGTGGTTGGGTCCATCTCTGCATATGTCTGAGGAATGAATAATTGCAATAGAATATCAATAGAAAATAAAAATTACACATTAAATTATGTAAAACAACATACATGATTTCAGGCATTGCCAAAATGGCAAGATGTTGATGCCAATTTAGGGCTGGGCGATGTCTATTAAAAATAATATCACAATGCAGTCATGTGAAACATTGTGATATACGATACTATCGCCCCACCCCCTGGGAACAACACCTTGTTATTGTTGGAATACAGTAGAACCTCTACTATCCGACACCCTCTGGGAATTAGTGGTGCTGGAATGTAGAAAATTCCTGATAGTAGAACGCGCCCCTAAGTTATGACATTTCGTGAATTTTCTTCACAAATCTACAAGAAACGAAAGGTAGGACGTGTCAGGCTAATGGCGTATTTATAAGCTCCTGATCAGTGTGGGATGTTTAAACCTGAGTGCCCGGCCGTATTTTTGATTTTTTGTTAAATTTTTTTTTTTTTTTTAATTGCATATTATTATTATGCCCTCATGCCCACCTTCTGTATTCATTGCAATACCGCAGTGCAAGTATTTCTACAGTGCAAAACAAAATATTGAACAAATATTATGGTTATCCTTTATCTGTTTGGTACGGTTCATGCGCCATTGTTAACTAGCTCCAGCTAGTTTCAAACCTCCCTCCATGTTAATTTATTTTTCTCTTTGAACGCGTGTCCGAGGCACGTACAAGCAAAGCAGCGCAACCCCCCACACGCAGGAGAACATACAAACCCCCCACATGTATACGCGTCGGCAGCGGGAGAGGGCAAGAAAAGACGTGATTCTGCGGGTCTAGCGAGAACAAAGAAGAACAGTCTCACACTCAAACTCGAGGAGGCAAAAGTGTAGTATATTTGTAGTATATAATGGTTAAGGAACTGGCCTTGTAACCGAAAGGTTGCAGGTTCGATTCCCAGGTAGGACACTGCCGTTGTACCCTTGAGCAAGGTATTTAACCTGAATTGCTTCAGTATATATCCAGCTGTATAAATGGATAATATGTAAACAATGCTAAAAAAAAGTTGTGTAAGTCACTCTGGATAACAGCATCTGCTAAATGCCTGTAATGTAATGTAATGTAATGCAAAAAGAGGACGGGCAGCATGCATGCGCCACATTTATGACGTGATGATGTTCTGCCCCATGGTGGTGGTTCATTTGCTACCCAGTCTCCTAGCAGCTCACCCTGAGCCAATCTCTTTCACTGAGTAGTAATGAAACTTATCTGAGGCAAATTAATCTGTTGATACATTCTTCTAGTATGTTCTCCTTTCCTCAGTACCAATTATAGTCTAGTGGTCAGAAACAGGTACTACCCTAATAGATAATGCAACCAAAATTGACATACAGTAATACCTTGACATACGAGTTTAATTCGTTCCGTGACCGAGCTCGTAACTCGGTTTACTCGTATATCAAATCGATTTTCCCCATTGAAATTAATTGAAATACCATTAATCCGTTCCAGCCCCCCAAAAAACACCCTAATTTCTTTGTTACGTAGTTATAAAAATGAGAAATGTATTTATAAATAATAAATTAATACAAAACATAATACAAAGATAATAAAATAGAATATAAAGAAATAAACTGGTTCTAAACTTAATTGCTACATTATTATTCTTCACTTACACTTAATCTTCATCAGTGATGTTTTCATCTTCATCAGTGACGTTTGCATCTTTTTCATTGATTTTTGGCTTTTTCGTCACGCTTTTCTGACTCTGATCTGCAGGGCGTTTCGATAAAAACCTATCCATGGTGGTTTGTTTCTTCCTTCCCTTCAGAATTTTTCGGAAATGCGTTAACTGTGCCAACTAGCGGAGGCGTCTCTAAGCTCGCTCCGCTTGCTCGGCTCGTAACTCGGGTCTAGGCTCGTAAGGCGAAGCAAGAAATTGTCCGAGCAACGGCTCGTAACTCGGAATACTCGTAAGTTAGTGCACTCGTATGTCAAGGTTTTACTGTACTTCAATGACTCCTTACTTAGGACAGGGGAGAATAATGTATTAATAATAAATGTATTAGAAAAGTTGAAGAAGCTATGTTGCAAAATGTATCTCTCTAAAACCTCTGGAGCATAGAGAACTTGTACTACATAGTGGCCGTGGGGGTAGGCCTGCAGTAGGGTTTTCGAATAGATGGATTTCCGTGTAGTCACAATAGGTGCTTTTTCTTCATCTAATATCGCCCCATGTGCCGATTTGTTAAGTTATTGTGTTGTTTGGACAATATTTAAATATTTAGTGGACCAATCCGTGACAGTTTGCGGCACTAGTATCTAACGCACTTAGTGGATGACATGGACCTAATGGAAATATAAGGGTCCCCCTGCTTCCTACTGCGCAGTCTCTGGCTCCTATTTTTGTACAACATGACAGCACTTCCTCTGATTCAAAATGATTTTTACAAGCCCATGGAATCTCAATGTCCCAGCAATCCATATTTATTCTACAGTGTATGTATCCAATACAGCAGAGCAGCCAGCAGATACTCGTTCATCCTCACTGTCAGGTATCAGCGCGACAGCGAATGTGTGAAGGCAACGAGTGGTTCCAAATGAGCCATGCAGGTTTTCGGATCTTTTGTTTTGCTTATAATGCATGCTGCCGATTAGGGCACCTGTATACATTCGAGTCCAGCAGCGAGCTCCTCCCTCGCCCGCCACGTAATGCAGGATAGCCCGACATGGTCAAATCACGTTGTTTAATTTAATGTCTGTGCAAAGCGCTTACTGTGCAGTTTTCATGCACAGTGCAACCCTACAATAAATAGACGGACGCCATACTTGTTTCACCTTACATGGGTTGTACACCTCTTATTATATGGTTTCTACCTTTTGCGCCTCTTTGCAAAACAACCTACAAATGCCCCATTTTGATTGTAAAAAATGTAATGAATAAAAAATTTAAAAAGAGAACCTTCTGTACATGGTTGATCTCATCGTGTTTACGCTTCTGGTTTCGGGTGATTTTCCTTTCAGGCTGCTCCCCCAAATCTCCTCCCCCGCCGCCTTCCACGCTCTTCCTCACAGCATCCTTTACGGTCTTGGTCAGAGCCAGGCGTGCTTTGCCCACCCACTCATCCAGCCGTCGGTTAACTGAGGAAAGATTTAAGGAACGAGGATCATAATGCACCAAGTGGATCACGTGTTATCCAATTCGTTCCTGAATGGTTCAGTGACCCAAGCAACGCTACACAGCATAAACAGAAACACTCACAGCCCACATAGTGGATGTAGAACTCCTCTCGGCCCTCCTGTTCATTCAGTCTGGACTGGATAACTTCTGCAGAATCTGGGACATGAATAGTAACACAGTCATTTATGACGACACGATAACACGCTTACAAAAACATAACGTAAATACGTAACCCATTTCTAAAACAATTTTTCACTACTGACAAGTAACGTAACAGTTACCACATTCATTTACTCGAATGTGGATAAGTTAGTAAAACAATGAGATAACGCTAACAAACTAGCAAATGTTATATCGCCAGTGCTAACGTGGCTGATAATGTATATAACGTTAGCTAGCAGTAGATGAGCTGAGATAAACGTTACCTACAAAAACATGTATTTTGCTATGGTAACGTTATATAGCCACTTTAGCCAGCTATAGCTACAGTACTTGAGACTGAGGCCATGTCTATGTGGTATAACATAACTTCAACGAATTCAGCAAACGTTAGGCAACGTTAAGAGTTTTCCCCTCTTTGTTGTTGCCTGGTTTGCCTCACAAGCACACAACATGATACAACCAGAAATGGTCACTCACGCCAAGTTTTGTCGGCTCGCTGACACAGATACGTCTCGCCTATTTCCACCGAGACCTCCTGCTCCCTCCCACCGGCCAGCCCCGATTCCTCCAAAGCGCGCTGTGTACTCGAGCCCCCGGCTCCTCCCTCCCTATCGGCCTCCGACTCATCATCCTCCCCGCAACTACCATTTGACGAACAGGCTGCCCGAGTTCCAGACTCCAAATCTGTCCTGTCCGCTGAAGAGTGCCTTGACAATTCAGTTTCCATGTCCATTCGATCTGCAGTGGCGCAGTTTTCATAAGCTGTTCGACAATCAGACGAAACAGACATTGCTACGGCAGTCATCTTTGTTGTTTTAAGATATAGCTGCGTTCACGCACACTACAGTTCTGTGGTTGAAGCTAGTTTGGAAACAGTGGGCGTTCGAGTAGACATCGATCTGTAGCAAGGGGCCAAAACCAGGGGTGCGTCCCAATACTCGAAAAATGCTGCTAATGCACCCTCATTTCCTCCACTACCACCTCCTCTCCCCCGTGCCCCGGAAACGGATCTTTGTGTTTTGATATAATGTTGCGGATTCTTCTTCTTCTTATTATTCTTTTTGTTTAATGGCGGATGGTATTATTTTACTTTTAAGGTGCATACCGCCACCTACTGTACCGGAGTATGCAGACATGGTTTATTTAATACTACATACAGAATGGAGAATTATTTCTTCTTAAACAAATCCCTATACCTTAATACTGTATAACACTACAATCCCTATACATTAATACTACATAAAACTATATATCTATTTATTTGCTATATTCTATTATATAATCTTGTAACCTTAAAAAATTATCTAACAGCCTTCTGGGCATCCATTACCCCCCTTCCATCAGTCCCCAATATTCCCCTTAGGCTCCATGCTCTACCTGCCTCTCTAATCCTAATGCAAAGTTGTTCCCTCTCTTCAGTGTACTTATTGCATTCCATGAGTACATGTTCAACATTTTCTGTGTTATTGTAATGAGCGCATTCTACTGTCAAACTTTTCCCTACCATTAACAGTGTTTTATTGAGTCCTGTGTGATCCAACCTTAACCTAGTTAACTTGACTTCTTCCCTCCTATTTTCCCTCCTAATACCTTGTGCATTTGTAGATTTCTGTACTTTGTAGTATGTTCGCCCTTTACTGTCCTCATCCCATTTTTCCTGCCATTTCCTCATCACCCCTTTTTTAATTATTGCTTTTCCTTCCCCTTTACCAAATGGTATGTGTAGAATTTCTTCGCTCTTTGTTGCATTTTTAGCAATTGTGTCTGCTCCTTCGTTCTCTTTAATGCCTACATGGGCAGGTACCCAACAGAATTGTACGTCTTTCCCAACTCTGTGAAGTCTAAAAAGGCTCTGATGAATTTCTAGCACTAGATCTTCTCTTACTGATTTCATAGATTTAATGCTGAGGAGCACAGCAAGAGAGTCCACACAGAATACCACTCTGTCAGGCATAACATCTTCGACCCACTGCAGGCCATTTTATTACTGCCATCATTTCTGCTGTAAAAACTGACAGATGGTTAGATATCCGTTTCCAAATCTTTGATTTCGTTCGTTCGTTCGTTCGTTGTCTTCCGCTTATCCGGGTCCGGGTCGCGGGGGCAGCAGCTTCAGCAAGGGAACCCAGGCCGCCCTCTCCCCAGCCACTTCCGCCAGCTCTTCCGGGGGAATCCCGAGGCGTTCCCAGGCCAGCCGAGAGATGTAATCCCTCCAGCGTGTCCTGGGTCGGCCCCGAGGTCTCCTCCCGGACGGACATGCCCGAAAAACCTCCCGAGGGAGGCGTCCAGGAGGCATCCTCACCAGATGCCCGAACCACCTCAGCTGGCTCCTCTCGACATGGAGGAGCAGCGGCTCTACTCTGAGTCCCTCCCGGATGTCCGAGCTCCTCACCCTATCTCTAAGGCTGAGCCCGGCCACCCTGCGGAGGAAACTCATTTCGGCCGCTTGTATTCGCGATCTCGTTCTTTCGGTCACTACCCATAGCTCGTGGCCATAGGTGAGGGTTGGAACGTAGATTGACCGGTAAATCGAGAGCTTCGCCTTTTGGCTTAGCTCTCTCTTCACCACGACGGACCGGTATAGCGCCCGCATCACTGCTGACGCCGCCCCGATCCGCCTGTCCATCTCCCGCTCCATCCTACCCTCACTCGTGAACAAGATCCCGAGATACTTAAACTCCTCCACCTGAGGCAGGACCTCCCCCCCGACCCGGAGAGGGCAGTCCACCCTTTTCCGGCTGAGGACCATGGCCTCAGACTTGGAGATGCTGATTCTCATCCCAGCCGCTTCACACTCGGCTGCGAACTGTCCCAGCAGGAGCTGAAGGTCGCTGTTTGATGGAGCTAAAAAGACCACGTCGTCCGCAAACAGCAGACACGCAATCCTTCCACCACCAAACTCGACACCCTCCGCCACCCGGCTGCGCCTAGAAATTCTGTCCATAAAAGTTATGAACAGAACCGGTGACATAGGGCAGCCTTGGCGGAGTCCAACCCCCACTGGGAACAAGTCCGACTTACTGCCGGCAACGCGGACCAGACTCTCACTCCTTCGGTACAGGGACTGAATGGCCCTTAGTAAGCGGCCATCCACCCCATACTCCCGGAGTACCCCCCACAGGATGCCCCTGGGAACACGGTCATAAGCCTTCTCCAAATCCACAAAACACATGTGGACTGGTTGGGCAAACTCCCATGCCCCTTCCAGCACCCTAGCGAGGGTAAAGAGCTGATCCACGGTTCCACGGCCGGGACGAAAACCACATTGCTCCTCCTCAATCTGAGGTTCAACTATCGACCGGACCCTCCGCTCCAATACCCTGGAGTAGACCTTCCCAGGGAGGCTGAGGAGTGTGATCCCCCGGTAGTTGGAACACACCCTCTGGTCCCCTTTCTTAAAGATGGGGACCACCACCCCGGTTTGCCACTCCAAAGGCACTGCCCCCGATGTCCACGCAATGTTGCAGAGGCGTGTCAGCCAAGACAGCCCTACAACATCCAGAGCCTTGAGATACCCAGGATGGATCTCATCCACCCCCGGAGCTCTGCCGCCGCGGAGTTGTTTCACCGCCTCGGCGACTTCTGCCCCGGAGATTGGACGACCCCTCCCCAAGTCCTCCCTCGACTCTGTCTCCTCCATGGAATGCGTGTTGGTGGGATTGAGGAGCTCCTCAAAGTATTCCTTCCACCGTCCGACTATCTCCCCAGTTGACGTCAGCAGCCCCCCGTCACTACTGTAAACAGTGTGAGCAAGTTGCCGCCTTCCCCCCCTGAGGCGACGGACGGTTTGCCAGAACCTCTTCGGAGCCGATCGATAGTCTTCCTCCATGGCCTCCCCGAACTCCTCCCACGCCCGAGTTTTTGCCTCGGCGACTGCCACGGCCGCACACCGCTTGGCCCGCCGGTACCCGTCAGCTGCTTCCGGAGACCCACAGACCAGCCACGCCCTGTAGGCCTCCTTCTTCAGCCTGACGGCTCCTCTCACCCCTGGTGTCCACCATCGGGTTCGGGGATTTCCGCCACGACTGGCCCCAGCAACCTTGCGGCCGCAGCTCACGACAGCCGCCTCGACAATGGCAGAGCGGAACAAGGTCCATTCGGACTCAATGTCCCCCACTGCCCTCGGGACATGGTTGAAGCTCTGCCGGAGGTGGGAGTTGAAGATCGTCTTGACAGGTTCTTCCACCAGGCGTTCCCAGCAGACCCTCACTACTCGTTTGGGCCTACCAGGTCTGCGCGGTGTCTTCCCCCGCCATCTGATCCAACTCACCACCAGGTGGTGATCAGTTGACAGCTCAGCTCCTCTCTTCACCCGAGTGTCCAGAACATACGGCCGCAGGTCAGATGATACGACTATGAAATCGATCATTGACCTACGACCTAGGATGTCCTGGTGCCACGTGCACCGATGGACATCCTTATGTTCGAACATGGTGTTAGTTATGGACAAACTGTGACTAGCACAGAAGTCCAATAACTGAACACCACTCGGGTTCAGATCGGGCCGGCCGTTCCTCCCAATCACGCCCCTCCAGGTCACGCTGTCATTGCCCACGTGAGCGTTGAAGTCTCCCAGTAGGACAATGGAGTCCCCAGTTGGGGCGCTTTCCAGCACCCTTCCCACGGACTCCAAGAAGGGTGGGTACTCTGAACTGCTGTTCGGCGCATAAGCGCAAACAACAGTCAGGACCCGTTCCCCGACCCGAAGGCGCAGGGAAGCAACCCTTTCGTCCACCGGGGTGAACCCCAACGTACAGGCAGAGAGCCTGGGGGCTATCAAGAAGCCCACCCCGGCCCTCCGCCTCTCACCTGGGGCAACTCCAGCATAGGAGAGAGTCCAACCCCTCTCAAGGACTTGGGTTCCGGAGCCAGAGCTATGTGTCGAGGTGAGACCGACTATATCTAGCCGGTAACGCTCAGCCTCTTCCACCAGCTCCGGCTCTTTCCCCGCCAGAGAGGTGACATTCCATGTCCCTAAAGCCAGCTTCCATAGCTGGGGATCAGACCGCCAAGGTCCCCGCCTTGGTCTGCTGCCCAATCCACAAAGCACCGGACCCTTCCGGTTCCTCCTGCAGGTGGTGGGCCCACGGGAGGACGAGCCCATGTATCCAGTTCGGGCTGGGCCCGGCCGGGCCCCATGGGCGAAAGCCCGGCCACCAGGCGCTCGCCCACGGGCCCCTACCCCAGGCCTGGCTCCAGGGCGGGGCCCCGGTAACCCTCCGGGCTGGGTACACTTCCTCTTTTTATTGTTCATCATAAAGGGTCTTTTGAACCGTTCTTTGTCTGACCCTTCGCCTAGGACCAGTCTGCCATGGGTGGCCCTACCAGGGGCAAAATGCCCCGGACAGCATAGCTCCTAGGGTCCCTAGGGCACTCAAACTCCTCCACCACGATAAGGTGACGGTTCATTTTTGGTATATATATTCCTATGCCTACTTTGCCATCTTCATCTTTAGAACCGTCTGTATAAATATCTAGGTAGCTGTAGTATGTATTTCGTATATATTGTTCTGTCAGGAATCCTCTTTCCTCATCAATCGGGGCCTCACCTGCCTCTACCTGGATTGCATTGATGGGGGTTGTTCTCATTGCACCAGTACAGATTCTAAGAGCCTTATTTTGCACTCTGGTAATTCTGTCTAGGTGTGTCTTGGCTGCTGCTCCATATACAAAACATCCATACTCAATTGATGCTCTCATTAAAGCCCTATACAGGTGCAGCACAAAAAATTAGAATATCGTGAAAAAGTTCAATATTTTTTGTCACTCATTTCAGAAAGTGAAACTCATATATTATATAGATTCATTACACATAGAGTGAAATATTTCAAGCCTTTATTTCTTGTAATTTTGATGATTATGGCTTACAGCTAATGAAAACCCAAATTCAGTGTCTCAGAAAATTAGAATATTGTGAAAAAGTTAAATATTGGAAACTCATGGTGTCACACTCTAATCAGCTAATTAACTCAAAACACCTGCAAAGGTTTCCTGAGCCTTTAAATCATCTCTCAGTCTGGTTCAGTAGGCTACACAATCATGGGGAAGACTGCTGACTTGACAGATGTCCAGAAGACAGTCATTGACACCCTCCACAAGGAGGGTAAGCCACAAAAGGTCATTGCTAAAGAAGCTGGTTGTTCACAGAGTGCTGCATCCAAGCATATTCATAGAAAGTTGAGTGGAAGGAAAAAGTGTGGTAGGAAAAGGTGCACAAGCAACAGAGATAACCGCAGCCTTGAGAGGATTGTCAAGCAAAATCCATTCAAGAATTTGGGGGAGCTTCACAAGGAGTGGACTGAGGCTGGAGTCAGTGCATCAAGAGCCACCACGCACAGACGAATCCAGGACATGGGCTACAAATGTCGCATTCCTCGTGTCAAGCCACTCCTGAACCAGAGACAACGTCAGAAGTGTCTTACCTGGGCTAAGGAGAAAAAGAACTGGACTGTTGCTCAGTGGTCCAAAGTCCTCTTTTCAGATGAAAGTAAATTTTGCATTTAATTTGGAAATCAAGGTCCCAGAGTCTGGAGGAAGAGTGGAGAGGCACAGAATCCACGTTGCTTGAAGTCCAGTGTGAGGTTTCCACAGTCAGTGATGATTTGGGTGCCATGTCATCTGCTGGTGTTGGTCCACTGTGTTTTCTGAAGTCCACAGTCAACGCAGCCATCTACCAGGAAATTTTAGAGCACTTCATGCTTCCTTCTGCTGACAAGCTTTATGGAGATGCTGATTTCATTTTCCAGCAGGACTTGGCACCTGCCCACACTGCCAAAAGTACCAAAAGCTGGTTCAATGACTATGGTATTACTGTGCTTGATTGGCCAGCAAACTCGCCTGACCTGAACGTATTGTCAAGAGGAAGATGAGAGACACCAGACCCAACAATGCAGACGACCTGAAGGCCGCTATCAAAGCAACCTGGGCTTCCATTACACCTCAGCAGTGCCACAGCCTGATCGCCTCCATGCCACGTTGCATTGATGCAGTAATTCATGCAAAAGGAGCCCAAACCAAGTATTGAGTGCATAGAAATGAACATACTTTTCAGAAGGCTGATATTTCTGTTTAAAATATCCTTTTTTATTGATCTTATGTAATATTAAAATTTTCTGAGACACTGAATTTGGGTTTTCATTAGCTGTAAGCCATAATCATCAAAATTACAAGAAATAAAGGCTTGAAATATTTCACTCTGTGTAATGAATCTATATAATATATGAGTTTCACCTTCTGACATGAGTGACAAAAAATATTGAACTTTTTCACGATATTCAAATTTTTTGAGCTGCACCTGTATACATACAAGAGTGATTCTTTATCGGCCCCCCAGTCTTGTCCAGCTATAGCTCTCATTAGATTGACCACTTTCTTGCAATTTGTCTCCACCTTTTCAACATGTATTTTCCATGTGTTTCTTTCATCTAACCAGATTCCCAAATATTTAAATACATTGACCTTCTCCATGGTTTGCCCATACAGTTTGAAACTCTGATTTTCCGTCCCTCTCTCCCTTGTGAAATACATATAGCAGGATTTGCTTGTAGAGAGCTTAAAGCCCCAGTTATAGGACCACTGTTCTACTCTCACAATTGCTTCCTTTATTTTGTCTGTTAATCTTGCTGAATCTCGCCCCCTAATCCAAATGGCTCCATCATCAGCATAAAGCGCTGCTCCTATCCTTCTATCTAAACTCATAAATATATCGTTGATCAAAATATTGAATAATACTGGACTAATTACGCTACCTTGTGGTATTCCGTTAATTATATCAAATACATCAGATGTTTCTGTTCCAACTTTAACCCTGAATGTCCGATTTGAAAGAAATTCCAAAACCCAATTATAAAACCTTCCTCTAATTCCCATCCTATTCATTTGAATTAATAATCCTTCTCTCCATAGTCATAAGCCTTTTCAATATCGAAAAACACAATTGCCATGGATTCTTTCATTTTGAATGTTTTCTCTATTTCATTACAAACTTTGATAGCAGCATCCATAGTTGATCTTCCTGTCTGAAAGCCACTTTGATATGGAGCTATTATTCCTCTTTGTTCTAAAAATTTATTAAGCCTCTTTACTAAAATTTTCATAGGTGTGAGGTTAGAGCTATTGGTCTATAGTTGCCAGCATTGTTCAGATCCTTCCCTGGTTTGTTAAAAGGCAGGACTAACACACTCTTCCAGCTTTCTGGCATCTTCCCTTCTTTCCAAATCTTATTAAAGAGTTCTAGTACCAGTTTTAATACTTGTTCTGGCAGGTTTTGGAACGTTGCGTAATTTAGCTGATCCTCACCTGTCGCTGTGTAGCCAGTTCCATCTAACGCTGTTTCTAGCTCAGTTATGGTCATTTCGGCATCCAGTGTGCTATCTGCCTCCACATTATCTTTCTTCTTATGTACATCTCTGTTTTCTCTCAATACATCTTCTTTCCTTTGTTTATGCAGCTTGTCTAGGTGATTCCCACTGTGTACATTTGCAAAATTCTTTTCCTAGTACATTAGCCTTTTCTTTGTTGATATTGCTAATATTCCATCATCTTCTAGTACCGGAATTTTTACAGACGTCCTTTTTCCATTCATTTTCTTCAACATTGACTAAACCTCTCTTATATCAACTTCTCTTCCAATAGAAGACCAATAATTCCTCCACGTATTTCTTTTACTACTTTTAATAATTCTGCGAGCAATTGCCTTTTTCTTTTGATAATCCATTATATTTTCTTGATTTAAATTATTCCTTAAGGTTTTCAGTGCTTTATTTCGTTCCTTTACAGCTTCTGTACATTCCTTGTTCCACCATGGAACTAACGTCCTTACCCCCCCTATTTCTTTAATTGGAATACTACTCTGTGCAACACTTCTTATTAGATGTGTGAGTCGAGAGGCACATTCTTCTATGGTATCATCCATTGTAATTAAATTAGCGGATTGACTGCATTCCTCTTTAAATTTTTCCCAATCCGCTTTTGCAAAACACCATTTCTCTATTCTGTTCCTTTCTTGCTTATCTACAATGGGGGAAATAAGTATTGGACACGTCAACAATTTTATTATCAAACATATTTCCAATGTAGCTATTCACATGAGATTTTGACCAGACATTGGTATTAACTCAATAAAACTACACAGCTAAAGAAATTGTAACGTTCCAATTCTTTAAAAAAGTTATGTGCAATAAAGTGAAATGACACAGGAAAAAAGTATTGAACACGCTAAATTAAATGTATTTAATACTTGGTAGAAAAGCCATATTTTTTATATTTGGTTGCATATCCTTTGCATGCCATGACTTTATGATGTCTGTGACCCAACAACATCAAAAGGCTCTTGATATCTTATTTGCTGGTACTCTTACAAGCGATACTATAACAGCTCTGCATTTGAATGGATCTCTATGGGAATTGGGGGGTGAGACAAAATTTAGCTGTAAATTACACTGGAACAGTATATAACACATGGTTGGCTCTAAGTCATCAAGGGTCTGATGTATTAAACAAGCCTTTAACCATCACTCTGCTGCCAGAAATACACTAGATATGGAAGGATCACTTTAAGGGTTGTTTCTCCTGACTTTCCTATTGAACTCTATGGAAAAAATAAGTCAGGAGAAGAAACCCTTCAAGTTATCCATCCATATCTACTGTATTTCTGTATGTCACTGTAAATGTGCGGCTTGAGCTGAGTAATGTGGGAGTAGTCCTTCAGCTTCAGCTGTTTGGAAAATGTCTCCAGGTTTTTGTTGAACTACAGCAGTGGTTTTCAACCTTTTTTGAGCCAAGGCACATTTTTTACATAAAAAAAATCCTGAGTCACACCACCAACCAAAAGTGTTACTAATTAAGTGAAGTTAATAGGATAAGATAATTTCCCACGGCACACCTGACAATCTCTCACGGCACACTCGTGTGCCGCGGCACAGTGGTTGAAAATCACTGAACTACAGCATATCCTGCACGCCTCTGGGCAGTGTTCGGATGCAATGATGCTGATCTGTCTACAAAGAAAATGTAAATCAGAGTCATGCAAAGGTTCAACATGTAGGTCTTGTCTTGCTTGTGATTCCAGGGTTCTGGTGGCTAAGCAGTCATGAGTGTCTCCATGAGTGTCATCAGTTCAGCTGGATTGACCACGTTGCATCTGGCAGTGGTCAGATTGGGACGTGCGAGTAGCACCTTGTAGCCACTTAGGCTTCTTTGGGCCATATGATAGCATTTGGTTTTTTTCTTGTCCCTGGTTGACTGAACTGGTTTCTCCTGGGCCTCGTCACCATCTCTGGTTATGAAAAGAAAAAAAGAAAAAAGAACAGTTATTTTTCATTCAAACCACACTTGCACAGCAAAGCGAAGGTATTACACAAAGTGAAAGTGAAAGTACTGGGGCGACCTCTAGTGGATATTAAATTGTAAGATAAAAACTCAGTAGTGTCAGTAGTGACCTCTGGTGGGCGAAAAATATCAATGTACAGTTTTAAAGAAAATATATATTATATTAAGCCCTCTGGTGGATACTAAATGCTATTGCGTAAGGTGACCAAACCCCTCAACTCAGCGTCAGTTAATTCCTCCCCCTTAGATACTGGCGAACAGTGTCCTGCTGTTCAGGCACACACCGGGCATGTACAGAGCACTACTCCCGAAATGGAACGCTATTCCCCCCTCCCTTTTTAAAAAATCTTTTTAACACAGCACCCAAATGCATTCACAATAGAAGACAGCTTAGAATGCGGAGATCAGCTAGTTGCACGGATATGAAAACAATTTTCACCAATGTGCACAACAAGTAATTGAACTGTGGTAGCTTTTTCTATAGCAGCTGATGTAATACAATAAATGAATAATGTGGAGAACTTAAAACCAAGTTATAAAACCAGTAGTACCACTGGCTTTCGCTCTTTTCTGGTGTGGACTGGGTCAGAATCTCCATGATTAAATATAAAATTATGAAAAAACAAAAATTATTATAATATATATTTTTAAATAATATCTGGTGTGATTATATGACGTGCTCAAAATGTCTTTGACTAAGTCGAACCACCAGATCAAAAAATACAAAACAAACCACTGCTACACTCTAAAGGAATACAAAAATGGGGTGTACTTTGCGTGGAAGCAGCAGAAAAAACATTTTACTCAGAAAATTTTGCAATGGGCAGATAATAATGAGTCTGAACTGTGCAAACAAGATAGGCAATCAGTGTAGAAACACTCGCGCGTGTCTGCCCCTCCCTTTTTCTGTCTTATTTTTCTCAGTCGAGCAGCAAATAGTGCCACACCTTTATTTTTCACACTGTCTTTGTCTTATTTCATAAACCATTCAATCTCTCTTGATGAGAAGTAATCTTTTATGTGTTTTAGCAAACTGAGATTGGTTGACCACACTGTTAATGGACCTATATTAAAGCACACAACAGTTTCGTATATACTGTATATAACAAAAAACAGGACGGTGATATAAAACCCACCCAGGTTGCAGACACACAATAATCTCAGTTGTTCTTTGTTCGATTTATAACATGTTTTATACGCTTGCTGTTCACAGCGGACTACCTTTGAAGCTCATACAATGTTTTTAGAGATTCCAGGTTGCAATTGGGAGTTCACAATGGCATTTTGTCTGCACACTGGAGGTCACATACACAAAAAAGTCTTAACACTTTATATAAAAAGTCCAAATTGTACTTAGGACTATCTTAGTTTTTATTTTAATCTATCGGTCAAGTCCTGTTTTATGATCGTATCCACCTCTTTGAATTTTTTTTTTATCAATTCACTCAGAGACGTATTGAACTTCAGCATCTTGAAGCTTTTATTAGCTGGACATTTAGCTTATTTAATCTAGAGAGGGTCCATCACATTATAGAAGTGTATCAATACAGACATTTATTTATTTGGCAGATGCGCTTATACAGAGCGACTTACAAGGCAAAAAGTGCATAAGTTTGCATAAAATAATAATAATAAAATTTATTTACATTACATTCATTTGGCAGATGCTTTTATCCAAAGTGACACACAATACGTGCATACCGAAGGTCAATGACATCAGTTCAGATAGAGCTCATTTCTTATCATAACATAGCAGGTATCCATAGTCATTAACATTGAGTATAGTACACAGGACATTATAAACTATAAAATCAACTAAAAATGAAGGAACAGGAAACAAGCAAAAAACAGTACTGGTACTAGATTGGTAAGTCAGTCAAGGTGGAGTCTTCAGACCACGACGGAAAGCAGGCAGTGTTTGAACAGAAGGAGTTTGTTCCACCATTGGGGAGCTAAGGTGGAGAAGCTCCACAATCCGGACGAGCAGAGCGAAGTGGTCGAGCTGGAGTGTAGTGTTGTATTATGTCAGAAGGGCTTGTCCTATAGGCTACAGCATAGGCCAGGGTCAAAACTTTGAACCTGATCCTGACGCCGACCGGCATCCAGTGGACTGACCACAGCAGGGGGGTGATGTGTGAAAACTTTGGGAGGAGTAAGACAGATGTAAGATATCCATGGTCTGGGCGAGAAGCTGGGTCAAGTAGGTGGTCAGGTATGGTCGAATCCTCCTAATGTTGTACAGGAGGAAACTGCAGGACCGTGCTGTTGCCCTGATGTGCTCCGTGAAGTCTAGCTGGTCATCCAGGACCATCCCCAGGTTCCTTGCAGAGCGGAAGGCAGCTACCATAGTACCGTCGACGGTGATGGAGAGGGCTTGCAGTGGGGATGTCCTGTGAGGTATGAAGCGCAGTTCGTATTGTCAAGGTTGAGTTTCAGGTGATGAGTAGCCATCCACATAGAAATGTCAGCCAGGCAGGCAGATATCCTCTCCTTAACTTGTTAGGTAGAGGGGGGGAATGAGAAATAGTGCTATATAAGCGAAATGTCCAATAAAAAAACAATGGTATACTGAAAAAAAAATGGTACAAGTCTAAATAATACATTAACCAAAATGTCAGTAACATGTCAAGTGTTGATGTATAAATCACTGTTAACATACCCCTAAAATGCTTTTTCAAAAAGAAAGACTTGCATGCTAACAATTCATTCATGGAGCAAAGATGCAATCTAAACAGGCGAGTCTTGAGTCTACGCCAGAAGATGGTCAAAAGGGCAGAAGGGCCAAGACCAGGGGCCTCATTTATAAAAAGTACTTTCAACCAAATTTGATCTTACGTGTGGTGTACGTAGAAAATCCCGACAAGGTAGTGATTTTTAAAATGGACTCCATTTGACCGTGGAAATGGTCGTAGCTCCACGTCAGGTCTTCACTTGCCATACGCACATTACCTGCTGGTTATGCCAAAGTATTGCAGGCTTCAGAGCTGCACGTGAACGCTTATTTGGCATGGAAAATTATCGGTGTTGTTATCAGCCTACAAAATGAGTTTAATTCTAAATTGAAAAGGAAACTGATAGTCTAATTACTGAATTTTAAGTCTTCTTTACATTATATACCATTATTGTATGACATGCAGAAACTTGTAAATTGGGGCGTGGTGAATGAGAGATTCATTATGATTCACAAAGTGTTCCATAATGTATCCTATAAAAAGTCTACTGTAAGCAAACAATTACCACTCAAACAATTAGCTTTATTGGAGGACGTGGCAAACCATGCGTTCAATTTGAAGTTTATTTGAGATTTATAGACGGAAGGTACGTACGACAGGCGTATGCTATTTCAAACAACCGCAGGGCAATTTTATAAATAATGCTTAGATCCATTTTAAAAATTTGCTTACGTGAAAATTAAAGATGACATCCAAGTACTTTTTTTTATAAATGAGGCCCCAGGAGCTGAGTGGAGTAGGTGGTGAGAAATGGGCAGATTCTTCAGATGTTGCAGAGGAAGAATCTGCACGCCTGGTTCGCCAATGCTATGTTCTCAGCAAAAGTCAGGTTGTTGAAGAATGTCACTCTGAGGTTGATTTCAGACTGGGTGGCAGTCACTATAGTGCTGTCCAAGGTGATGGAGAGGTCCCGTAACAGAGAGGGCTTTTTAGGCCAGACTAAGCTGTGTCAGCTGTTCATCTCGGATGAGATGCCACAAGGCAGGCTAAGATGCATGAATAGACCTGTGTGTCAGATGTGGGAAAAAGAGAAATAGTTGAGTATTGCAAAGTCATCTGCAGTTAGCAAGAGGGATGTGGGTGGGTTGATGAGGGGGGAGGACAACAGTTTACGTGGGTTACAGCATGACGCTTGAATCTTACATAAAGTTGCACTCTGTCACTCACTTATACCATATTCAAGCTTTACTAATAAAATGTGTCCACTTAAAATTACTCTATATAATTACTCTATAGAATTACTCACTATACGTATGTATCTATTACATTCCCTGCATTGCTTCTCAAGCTTCTGGATTTGAGAATTTTTTTCATGTTAATTTTAATAAGCCTTTTCTTTTATTTATCCATTGTTTTTATATATTTTAATTTAACTGTGTAATAGTATTTTGCTGTAAAAAAGTGCTTTAAATAAAATTGCATTATTATTATTATTATTATTATTATTATAAATAACAACAGTGCGTATTTTGTAGATCGACATTCTATATCTGCTGTGTACCATGCTTGAGAGATTGTGTTGGCTTAAACTAACAACAACAAAAAAAAGTCTGAAAAACAGGATTCCTAAATGCTTACGAAGGTAATCCCATATGCAAAGGTCTGTAAAATTCTTCACATATGCCATATACAAAACTTATAAAATAAATATGTGGTAGAGAGCTAGCATCTGAATCTCCGTTTTGTCTCGTAATTCATCTGAGAAAATCGTAGTCACGTGGTGTGGAATCGCTGATTCGTAGGATATGTATGAATTTTCGGGTACTGGAATTTCGTAGAATAGATATGAATGGGCTGTGAGACCAGGTTGATAGTTACCTCGCCAGGTGCATTTGAATTATCTTTAAAATAATTATCCATGACTTTGCCTGCAAGAAGGCACGGCATTGGGCTCTTGGTGTGTGAGTTAATAAACATAATAGATAAATGTGCTGAATAAAGTTTTCATAGCCTACAAACATACTTTAAATTTTTTATTTTGGCACCCTACGTGCGCCAATTTATAGAAATAATTATTTTTTTCCAGGGGGCCCTGAATTCCTGGCTATGTTTCTGGACATATCAAACAAGCATTAAACCATCACTCTGCTGCCAGATAAGCAGTAGATATGGATGGATAACTTGAAGGGTTTCTTCTTCTAACTTGTTGGAGAAACAACCCTTAAAGTGATCCATCCATATCTACTGCATATCTGGCAGCAGAGTGATGCTTGTTTGATACCTCAGACTCTTGATGACTTACAGCCATTTCGCCAACCATGTATTCCATACTGTTCCAGCATAATTTACAGCTAAATCTAGTCCCACCCCACAATTCCCATAGAGATCTATTCAAATGCAGAGAATTTATAGTATTGCTTGTAAGAATACCAGAAAATAACATATCAAGAGGGTCACAGATGTCTATTGTTGGGATATCAGGAAGGCATGGCATGCAAAGAATATGAAACCATAATATTAAAAATGATTACTTTATTTTACATTATTACTGTGTTTTATCTTTAGTGAGAAAGAAAAAAAAAGTTTAAATCACAAGCATCTAAAGTGATATGGTTTCAAACATTAAAGGACTGGTCAAATAAGTCACTTTTAAAATAATACGTAACAAAGAACGGGCTACTTTATTAGATGCTTCACAAAATGTGAGAAAATGCTAGAGACTTTGTCATTGGCGCTGACCCCAAAGTCATGACAAGTGTTTATTATATAAACTCAAAGTTTTATTTAACAATATCAAGCTTTAAATAGTGAGTGCAACTGTGTTGATACAATACACTGTAACTGGACGTTTAATTTCCATTTGAAACACAGAGGACCTGCAGAACTGTGAAGGTGCCCCAGCAGTGATTTTGTGGCTATGTTTATATTGTAGGATTTCTGTAGCCCTATGCAAAATGTCTCACCATGATTTCCCATTTCCCATAACAACCCCCCCCCCCCCCCCCCGAAAGGCTCTAAGTCAGAATTATTTTTATTACCTTTAAAGTCAAAATAAAACTTTTACTAACACCTTTAGCATGTGCAAAACCTTTTAGCACACATAAAACCAATACCATTACCAATCATAGGCCAATTGTTTTGTACAAATCATTGGTTGTTATTAGTTTGCGTGTTGTGGAAGGCATTGGTCTGGGCTACGATGTATGATTACTTAGTTAACTGGATTAGGGGGGTATACTATGAAGCTTTACTTAGCTGGATAACTGCACTGAGTAAAACCCGGAACCATTCCAAATCTGGAACACAGACTGAAGTAAAAAGAGCTGTTCCCGGTTTTACTCAGTGCAGTTATCCAGCTAAGTAAAGCTTCATTTTATACCCCCCCCCCCTTATCTAGTAGATCGACATTCTATATCTTCTGTGTGGTATGCTTGAGAAATAGTTTTGGCTTAAACGAATGAAACAAATCCTTATGAGGGCAAACCATGGTTTTATGAATGAAGTGCAACACGTCCATACATTTCTGTGGGCGCACACAGACAGTGCATCGATTCATGGGAATCACAGTTCATGAAATAAGTTAACAGGGACATAGTTGTTTTATTTGACAGTTCTGCGTGGTTCACTCATGTTATACCTTTCAAAATAACCGAAAAGTACACGCTCTGCTAGCTCACGAAATCCATTAATAATCATATAGCAGCCTATGAACTGAACAGACCTAGCTAATGTTCGCTAGTAATGCAATTAATAGCCTACAGGACTCAGCACATGGAATATAGCCTAGATAGCCACCCACACAGACAAAGGAGGTGAAAAAGCTAGAAAATTATACACCATGTTGCATTAAAATGCAATTATGAAATAAGAAGGGTGTTCTATTAATGTACTATAACCACATGTATAAATACAACACCGCGGGCTTACCTATTGCTTTTATTTCACTGGTGAAACAAAAATGGTGGGTTTGTGTTTTTTCCATTTATACATAATTAAGATGAAATCAGCAAAATTACAGTACATACAAGATCCATTTCTGGGGCACGGAGAAGAGGAGGTGGGAGTGGAGGAAAGGAGGGTGCATTTTTCTAGTATTGGGACGTACCCCAGGTTGTCTGGGCAGGAGAATCGGGCTGATTAGGGCCACACCTACTTGGAGATCAGAGCAGTTTTTATATTAAATACGTAACAGGGCTCACCTGTGTATAATTGCTGCTCTGAGAGTAGGCATGGCCCTCATCAGCCCAATTCCCCTGCCTGGACCAATGCCTTTCATACGTGTGCTAAAAAGTTTTGCATATGCTAAAAGTCTTTGTAAATCAGACCCTAAATGTTTTAAAGTTTTGTATTACTGCATGACACAGTAATGTTGTTTTAACATCGGACAACTTAAAATTAGTAGAAATTTTAAGTGTGTTTTACCTGGGAACCCTACAACCTTTTGGTTACAAGCCCAAGTCCCTAACCATTATACTAAACTGCCACCTTGTATAGTAAATAGAAAAGCACTTTTTCACTGCACATTTTTTGAACATTAGACTACTATTTACGACATGAATGTGGCGTAGCTATTTTTAGCTGATGTTTGATCATTCTTATTCATCTACAATATAGTACTTGGCAGTACCGGCCCTAGCCTTTGAGGGGCCCTAAGCAAGATTTGATTCCCCCCAACCCAACATTATCATTATAGTGTCTCACTGCACTCAATCGGCAACAACCCGGGCAGTACCGGGAATTACACCTCTGTGTCACACTAGCTTTGTCCCGACCACACTGTTACATTACATTACATTACATTATAGGCATTTAGCAGACGCTCTTATCCAGAGCGACTTACGCAACTTCAAGCATTTTATTACATTGGTCCAATTAATGCAGCTGGATATATACTGAAGCAATTCAGGTTAAGTACCTTGCTCAAGGGTACAACGGCAGTGTCCTACCTGGGAATCGAACCTGCAACCTTTCGGTTACAAGTCCAGTCCCTTAACCATTGTACTATATTGCCGCCCCTGTTCCTTTATTACAAAACATTTAGGATTTAGGAGTCACCTCTATAAACTGGTTCAAGGACAATGAACACCTAGTGAGGGTGGCCAGTTTAATAAAACCAATTGTACTCACCCTTTTGTTGATTGTCATTGATCCAATTCAGAAGTTATTTTCCAAATCCCATCCTCGTCAGCTGTTAGGACCCAGTGCCAGCTTCTTTTCTTGTAATCCAAGTCAGGACAATGCAGAAACACACCAAGACAAGAAACACTTTACTAAAAATTTTTAAGGTTTATTGTATGTCATGCCGGCCAACAGGAAGATCACTGAGACACAGCACAAATTTGCGGTACAGCAACCTTCTACGTACTGGTCATCTGGCCAAGCTTATATGCCCTCGAAGGCCTTGATTTTGATGCACATGTTCACAATATCTGTGAGAAAATATTTATGTATTCCCATATGCTTCGTTCATCAACAAACGTTATTAGTCACAGCTGATACACCGTGGCACCAAGATGTCCAGGCAGGGGGGCAGAGACCTGTCCACTCTGGCCACACAATTTACAACCCAGGCCTCAATGCGAGGAAGTAGCTTTGGTTGGCACCTGGGGGAATACTTAAGTGCTAGGGGGGTCCGGCATGCCCCCCCCCCCGGAAGAATAGTTGAAAAACAGCACTTAATTGCAATTGAAACAAAAACACTCCAAACAAGCTAGCAATACTGCAAAACAAACCAAAATTTCCCTCCCTCCCTTTCTTTTATGTAGCTGGATCACATACTGTATTATTAGATATTATTCTGTTTCTATTTAAATACTTCAGCAACAAACTAAAAAAAACATCATATACTGTAGCATATACCATATCATGGTTGAGTTGTCAAATTCTCAAGTGGTTGCTACACAGGGGGAAATTGAAGGGTTCAATTGGCTACCAAATTGGGAAAAAACAGAAACACATTTTTTTTTTTAATTTTTTTTTTTTTTTTTAAAAGAGAGTCCACATGCACTCATACACAAGTAAGCGCTTTCTTCCAAAGTGTATGACAGCCATGAAATTGTGGTCATTTTGTCACTTCAGGTCTTCATTTCATTAGTACACTTCAGGTCAGCTAGCACAAGGCAGAGTGCAGGTTCCCAATTTACCAGTGAAGGTTTCTGGTGAATGGTAAATGGACTGCACTTATATAGCGCCTTTATCCAAAGCGCTTTACAATGGCCTCTCACTCACCCATTCACACACCAATGGCGGCAGCTGCCATGCAAGGTGCTAGCCTGCTCATTGGGAGCAATTTGGGGTTCAGTGTCTTGCCCAAGGACACTTCGACATGTGGACAGGAGGAGCCGGGGATCGAACCGCCTACCCTGTGATCAGCGGACGCCCCGCTCTACCTCCTGAGCCACAGCCGCCCCTGGTGCACACTGCACAGTAAGATGTGAACAATGCTGCCAGCCAAAACCCTCTCTCCTCCAATGTTAGAGCCAATTAGTGGCAATAGAGCCTGTAGGGCTATCATCCACAGTGGACACTGGCACAGCCAATATTCAATACCAGACATTAGGATGTATCCACACAGCTTAACTGGATGAGCCACCCAGTAGCCTTTATTGAATATGAGAATAATTATAATAATTATTATTATTATAATTATAAGCTTTATTTGTACAACACCTTTCATACACAGAGCAGCTCAAAGTGCTTCACAATAGGCAAATAGTAAAAGCACATATGAATGACATAAGCATAATTAAAACACACAAAAAATAACAATATAGTATCAGTAAACATATAGTAAGATAATAGGCCAAATAATAAGAATAATTATTAAATATAAAATGAATAAAAATGTAAAATAATAATAAAATTTAAATAAATAAATAATTACTTTAAAGCTATGGTAAGAAGATTCGTTTTTTCAGCTTGCCCTGTAGATTTATGCTTAACTTAAGGCACATTTAGCAGAAGTTATATGATCTCTCATCCTAGTTCCGGTTAAAACTCTGGCCACTACATTCTGAATTAGTTGCAGTTTGTCAATAGATTTATTTGGAAGTCCAGTATAAAGTGCGTTACAGTAGTCCAGGCGACTAGTTATGAGAGCATGCAACAATTTTTCCGCATCCTGCTGTGTTACAAATGGTCTCACTTTGGCAATATTTCTGAGGTGGAAGAAGGCATTCTTCATCACCTTATTAATTAGAGTTTTAAAATTGAGGTCAGAATCTAGAGTGACTCCCAGGTTTCTAATTTCAGATTTTGTTTGTGCAGCCAAATTTTCTAACCTGGTATAAAGTACATCTGTCTTGGTCTTTGGACTGACTAATAGGACTTTTGTTTTCTCCCTGTTAAATTTTAATAAGTTATTTCACATCCATTCATTGATAGCAGAGATGTAGTTTGTCAGCACTCAGAGTGCATTTGGGTCACTTGGCTCTACAGAAACATACAGTTGTGTGTTGTCAGCATAACAGTGAAGGTTCACGTTATGCTGGCGAATTATATTGCCCAATGGAAGCACGTACAGAGAGAACAATAAAGGCCCAAGTACACTGCCCTGTGCAACGCCATACTCAATGTCAACACTGTGTGAAACCTGCTCTCCCAGTTGTACGAAGAAATTTCTCCCAGTGACATATTAATTGAACCAGTTTAACCCTTTCGCACGTAAATTCCAAAATATTTCCAACGGCCCCAAAGCGTGAGTTTTTTTTTTTCCTGTGCGCACCAGCTGTTCTAGAATTTGACTGTTACGTCACAGCACTCGACTCTAGACATGCTCTTTTCAGTTTACAAATAGTATGGGTTTTCCAGGGCACAATACTGTTGCAACATTTTTTATTTCCTTTCAAGGGTGCAACAGTATCAAGTGTATGTTTCAACTTGGTATTAAACTTTTCAGCAAGGTCGTGTAGGCCTATACAGTCGTAGGTAAGGGACATAGTACACATTTGCTCAGAAAACTTTGCTGTTGCAGAGGCATCTAGATGCCGTTTTCTATTAGTTTGCCCAGTAACATTCCTCGCAGGACATAAGACAGCATCAAAATATATGCAAAAATGATTTGACAGAGCGATATTTATAACAGCAGAGACATGGATGTTGATTCCTTTTGAAATCACTAGATCTACCGTATGGCTATTTCTATGCGTCGGCTCTTTAACATGTTGGACGAGGGGCCGCCGCGGTGGTACAGCGGTAAAGAGCGCTGACTTTCAGTCAGCGCAGTTGTACTCCGAGGATCGGGGTTCGCGCCCCGGTCCTGCCATTAGCCGAGCGTGGCCGGTGCCCTGTGGAAGCGACAATTGGCGGTCGCTTCCGGGTGGGGGGAGGGGCTCGGAGAGAACCGCTGCGCACAGTAGGACCCAGGGCGTGTCACGGTCAGGAGCTGCGCCCTGTAGAGGACGTAGCGCCCTCCCTAAATACCGATTGACGGGGTTGTGCAGCGGTGGTTCTCTAGCGGTTGCTACACGGGGGGGAATTGAATTAGAATAGGGGTTCAATTGGCTACTAAATTGGGAGAAAAAGGGAAAAAAATCAGAAACAATATATATTTTTTTTAATTACAAAAAAACAAACATGTTGGACGAGGTCGAAAGAATCAAGGAGGTACAGAAACTCTGTGGCCTTAGAGTCGGTGCACTTGTTAATGTGCAGGTTAATATCTCCAATTAAAATTACTTTGTCATAGCTGGTCAGAATAATTGATAAAAAATCTGAGAAATCCGGTAAAAAATTGGAAGTGTCTTAGAAGACGATAGAGCATTATAGACTGTATAGGTGCATCTGTTCTAAGTACTACAGCAAAATAATTGAGTTGCCAAAGTCAGTTTTAGTGTATTTAAAATAGTTTGAAATAACCCTCATTAGATTTCGGGATGTTGTCTGTAATGTCTGCTCACTCTCTCTATTATCCGTCTATGTGATCTTGGAGGGCACCATACTGTAAGTTTAATTACCTCTAAAGAAAGACAGAACAGGAAAGTATTCAGGGCCCAGCGCAGCTTAGAATATCTTTCTAAGCTTTGCCTTTTGATTTTATTAGTGCTTTGATGGTAAATTGAAGTAGTAGTAATTATAATCCATAATAATCAAATTATTATTATTATGATTTAGTTTTAACCTAATTTAAGAATAATAAGGGTAAATTATTCCATAGTTATTGCCTATATTTCTGACATCCCATGTAAGTTTATATAGAGGCATATTCCTTACATTAATGGCGCCCCGGTGTGAGGATTTATATATAACCTACATTAATTGGCGCCCCGTCCGAGGATATTCCCTACATAATTGGTGCCCGGGTGAAGACTGGTAAGACGGACATGTTTTATGTGTCTATCTTCACTGCTACCAAATGTATATGTAAACACCTTGCATGAGTAATACCCCACATGTAAAAATATAGAGGCATATTCCTTACATATGTAACTGGCATAGTTCAGCTTGCTAACGTTTGCTATGTGAATTCAACATGGGGCAGTAGCTGGCTAACATTATAGGCTACTTTATTTCACGTGTATTTTCAACACACTGTTCAATTTCAACTTTCCACCCCCCATTTACCTCAGTAGGCTACAGAGGAGTAGCCAATCACAACACAGTGCTGCCAGCTTGGGCAAGTAACTTATAGCAGCAGCACACCAGTGAGGAAAAAAGGATATTAAAGTGCATTTATGGGAAAGTGTAGGCTAACGTCATTCCGCGCCGCGCTGTCAAAATATTAAAATACACAATCACAGAGAGATGTATCCAGTGTTCGAATTGTCGTTGAATGCAGGGGAGCACCGCTCCCCTTGTTAAGGGAAATTGGGAAAATCGTTCCCCTTGTTAAGATATGCAATTCTGTAAAACAAAACACATTGGGTTCAGTCCAATCACTTATTTTCACTCCTTGCATCATTTCCTCGTGTCCTTTCCTTTGTCCTTCAAATGCCAGAAGGGCCGGTCTGATTTTCTACTGTTTTGGGCCCGTGTAGCGTAGCCTACTCTCTTTGGCATAGGCTACAATTCGTCCTTCCCAGCGTATCATTTTTCCCAGATACTTGAGTCCATCACTGAACAGGACAAATAACCAATCACTACTCAACTACGAGCAGGAAGTTGAGCAATGTCCAATCAGATAACACTTTTGTTGTGCATGTTTATGAAAAGACGAGCTATCTTTTTGAACCCATCCGTGGGCAGTAGCTAGCATTCGTGCTATGTAATGCGAGTGTAGAACTGGCTAATAATGTTTATTTACAGGCCAATTGAACAAATACACCGAAAATGATCAGTTCAGTGCTAGGTGCTAGTAGCTAGCAAGACGTATAGCCTACAGTCAAGCAACGAACCTGGAAGTGGGAAAAATAATACCCTGGGAATGTAGTACGCTACACTGGTCCGACTGCCTCGTTGCAAGAGAGAGATATTCATATTCTATTCTATTAATTTGTGGCTTGGTCATATATTGATTTGTTACATAAAGGCATGTAAAGTTGGCCGTGTGTGTGTTTTTTGGCCGCTGTGCCATGCGCGCGTGTGTGAATGTGTTTGTCTGACATGAATTGCATCGGTAAAAGACAATTCACATAAATAGATGTAAGCCAAATTACATTATAGTTTTATTTTTGATTTGGTGGGGGATAAATTACATAGGCCTACAGGTAAATAAACTGTGGTGGCCTGTAAACTGTAATTTGTAAGTTTCAGAACAAGGGCGACCTGCACCTAAAAAACTGAGGGGGCACCGAGGAATAATGATAGGAGTTGATAACAATATCCTGTTTGGAGAATAGTTTTGAGGGAATGTAGTCATCTTACAATATTTTTGGATGTATAATAACATTTGGAAATAAAATAAAATGGACTTATTTATATGTAGATAGATTCTGAGAAAGCTTAATTTGAAATCTGGCCAAATCGGGGGCTCGTTTTTAACATGAAAGATGGCCGCTGCCTTGCAGCGTCGCTTGAGCTAAGCCAGCGGTCCAGAACCCATTTTGAGGAGACAACATCGTTTGCAGTAATTATCTATTTGCTAGCTACATCGATGTGAATGTGGTTACAATGGTTTCAAACATTATTTCCAGTATAAAGTTAGCAAAGCTGTATCCCGACTGTGAAGTTGAATGTGATCTCTAAATCTGACGTATCATGCTGTGCCATATATTTTTACTGCAACCTTGGACTGTGATTCCAAACACTTTAAATAAACCAGTACAACAAACGTGACAACTTTTATTTAATTTATTTGATGGCTCAAGTTTTGTGTCTTACAAGTTGATGGGCTTTTGGATTGTTTACAAGAGCACACAATTCTTCACGGATCTAGCATCTTAATTTCTCTCTCAAAGTGCACCAGATTGATGCATTTAACTGTTAAAATTTACAAATATTTATCCCGGGGGGGCATGCCCCTGGACCCCCCTAGAGGGCGGGGGTTTACCACCTCATAGTAGAGCCAACCATTTTATTATTTTTTTTCTTTCTGGATGCATTCAACTGTATGAACATAATTATAATTATAGTCTAAACATGACAAATTGCATAGGCTACATACAAAACAATGAATAGGCTATATTTTTGAAAGGACATGGGTTAACGTTAAACATTGCGTTTCCTAGTAACAAACACACGGAATGATATGGAGAACAAAAACGTCAGTAGCCGAATATGCTTACGCGCATAACTGTAACTTGTTTTAGCCTCTTTTCTTATGAATAAACGTGGCTTTTGGTCATCCTAAAGAATGAGTGTTGTTATATGGATTAAAGGGCTTTATAATAAATTTAAAAAAACGATAAGATTGGATTGTGTGTGCCTGCCTGCAGCAATTGCTTACACATTTTAGTTTAAGACACCAGCCCCAGTGTATTTACCCAAAAAAAATGGATAAATACACACACATACTGTCAATACATACAGTGCCGTCCATAAGTATTTGGACAGTGACACAATTTTAGTTGTTTTGGTTCTGTGCTCCAGTACATTGAATTTGAAATGGACCAGTGACTATGATGTTAAACTGCAGACTTTTAGCTTTAATTTGAGGGTTTTTGCATCAATACCAGGTGAACCGTGCAGCAATTGTACCCATTTTATATATATATTCCCCCCATTTTAGGGGACGAAAAGTATCTGGACAATTTAACAAACTTAAATGAAGTCATCATATTTAATTTGGTTGCATATCCATGTACTTCCTGATGTCTGACCCAACGTGAAACGACATGCAGTAGATCTGGATGGATCACTTTAAGAATTTATTTTCCCGACTTATTTTTCCATAGAGCTCAATAGGAAAATGAGTCAGGAGATACAACCCTTGAAGTCAGGGCCGGATCATGGTCCCGTGAGGCCCCTGGGCACATGTCTTTTGGAGGCCCCCCTCCCCGCTTTCCTATATTGGTGTCTTTCTTGCCTTCCTCCTCATAAAATCATCCACTAGATCGTCAAAATCTAGCTATCTGACAAGGTCTGACTCTATTGACATAAGTGACAATGAGCTGAGACGTGTTTGGCACATGCGACTCATTTTTTAATGTCCGCTCACCCTGGCAGTTTGTCACAAGCAAAGTTAGAAAAATCTGAAGTGCCACGAAAACATTGGGGAGCACCGACTGCAGATTAAGTACCTGCAACGTCTCAAGCAATTTAGTTGGGCACTTCTAACCCTCAAAGTCAGACATGAAAGAATTGAATTGGATGATTTTGTTAGCAAAGTTCATGTCCAGGTCTGATGGATATGCAGCAGAAAGTGCATTTACCTTTTCCACTATGACACAAACTCCAAAGAGCCTGGTCAAACGCTTATAAGCGTCCAAGCGATGTTCAAGGCATGGCACTAGCTTATCAATGACCACATAAAATGTTTCTATTTTGAACTTTGAACTGTTTTGCGTTTCCTCTTTCGCTGAAGACCGTGCTTATATGACTGAGAGACACCTGTCACATTTAAGGATGCCCTTTAAAAAGCCTCAAACTGGTCTCGCTGTCCCGCCACAAAATCCCTCAACAAAGACAAAAGCTGTGCTGCTACAGAATTGTCAATGTCACTTTTCTGTAGGTGCATGCTTGTAGCGTGGAACCGGTTAAGTATGACGTCCCAGAATTGTGCCATGAACACCATCTCTAAGGTGTCCAATTTAGCACATAGTCCAGTGGCCTCAATTCGAGTATCTCTTTTCTCATTATCATCATTGCACATACCACCGAAAGCCTCTCTAATGTGGGTGTAATTTCTTCACAGTGCCTTGGTTGACTCTGCCCGAGCACTCCACCGAGTACTGGACACCGATTTTAATGTCAGTCTGACATCTGTCTTCCGAAAGACTTTCCCCCATCTGTGCGTGGATGAAGAGCAAAATGTGTAGTGACTGCATGTTAAAACTCGTCAGCCTCTGAGCTACTGCCGTCTAAGGTGTTAACACCAACTAAGTTAAGTGACATACTCTATCACATTGTCTTTTTGGTTCAGGTGGGCCTGTAACCCATTGTATTTTCCTGACATGTTGCTTGCATTGTCATATGACTGACCTCTACAGTTTGAGAGGTCCAACCCTAAGCCCTCCACCATCAAAGTCACACAGTCTGCTAAACATTTACCAGTGTGGCTCTCAATTGGCTCAAAGCCCAGAAATCGCTCCAGCACATTCCCGCTGCTGTTGACAAACCGGAATATGAACGTCAATTGGTCCACATGTGACAGGTCTGGGGTGGAGTCAACGATTATTAAAAAATATTTGGCATCCCAAATCTCATCGTCTATTGTTTGGCGAGTTTTCTGTATACCATTTGCTGTTGAGGGTTCGCCTTCAAAGGATGGCTCTGGGGGAGTGCCAACATTACTGGAAACTGAACTAGTGCTAGTTCTTTCCTCACAGCTGACAATAGTGCTGCTGTCATCATTATTACTATCAAAGGGTTTTTGAAAGAAGTTGGCAATGAGTGGAACACTTTGAAGCAAAACCGCCTCTCTTGCCTCCTTTTCTTTTTCGGCTTTCCTTTTGGAAGCACCACTATTCCAACGTTTGTGGTCCATATTTCAGAACTAGTATGCTATTTATATTCATATATTTATAGCATATCTCAATACTTATTAAATAATAACTGAATTAATGTATTAATAATGACAACTAGACTGCCGTCTAAGGTGTTAACACCAATTAAGTTAAGTGACATACTCTAACAGAGGGTTTTTTTGGTTCAGATGGGCCTGTAACCCATTGTATTTTCCTGACATGTTGCTTGCATTGTCATATGACTGACCTCTACAGTTTGAGAGGTCCAACCCTAAGCCCTCCACCATCAAAGTCACACAGTCTGCTAAACATTTACCAGTGTGGCTCTCAATTGGCTCAAAGCCCAGAAATCGCTCCAGCACATTCCCGCTGCTGTTAACAAACCAGAATATGAACGTAAATTGGTCCACATGTGACAGGTCTGGGGTGGAGTCAACAATTATTAAAACATATTTGGCATCCCAAATCTCATCGGCTATTGTTTGGCGAGTTTTCTGTATACCATTTGCTGTTGAGGGTTCGCCTTCAAAGGATGGCTCTGGGGGAGTGCCAACATTACTGGAAACTGAACTAGTGCTAGTTCTTCCCTCACAGCTGACAATAGTGCTGCTGTCATTATTATTACATGATGACAGCATGATGACAGAGGGTTTTTGAAAGAAGTTGGCAATGAGTGGAACACTTTGAAGCAAAACCGCCTCTCTTGCCTCCTTTTCTTTTTTGGCTTTCCTTTTGGAAGCACCAGTATTCCAACATTTGTGGTCCATATTTCAGAACTAGTATGCTATTTATATTAATGTATTTATAGCATATCTCAATACTTATTAAATAATAATTTAATTCATATATATTAATAATGACAACACCCTTCAAATACTATTGTTGAAAAATACAATCAATTCTTATAGTATTTTATAGTCTACTTGTACCTAAAGGCAGCTTTGAGTAGCTAAAAAAAAATAATAGAAAAGCACATAAAAGAAAATAATCCTAACCCTTTAAAAAGACTGTTAGAAAATAGGTGGGTGTGTCCTGAAGTCAGGTTTTTTAGTAGCACCAAAAAAGCTGAAGGGGGCGACATGTAATAGTGCATCGCCCTAATAGGCTTCGCCCATAGACTGCCAGCAAAATCCGAAGCACTGTCATGTCATAATTAACGTACTTTTTAACGATGTTAGAGTCTCAACAATTAGAATTATAATAGTAGATTTCACTTGTGATAATGAGGACCATGTATTATATCACAATCTCTGGAAATAATTTTTTTAATTCCGAGGGTTGACCGGGTTGACCAGCATTCATTTACGCTCTGCGCCCCAGCCTACGGATGCCGGGAAGCACAAAAAAAACAACAGCTTCCTCTTGGCTCCGGTCAGCCGGAGGAGGAAATCTTTTGTTGTTGTTGGTACAACCAAAGCCCATAGAGAGAGACTATACAATCTCTGGTACAACTCAGACTTGATATTCAATAAGATACCTAAGTCCTGCTGTGTCATAAAGCGTCTTTAATGTTTTTAATTAGTTTAGATGGGCAATGTTAGCTACAAGCTAGCTAGAGGATAAGATAGCTAACTCTTGCATCACGTGGCGCTGTAATGGCGACATGTAGTCCAGCTGTCTCTCGTGTTTGTGTTTGCGGTTTGTTGTGTCAGGCTTTTGTCTTAGATTTTTCATGCGTTGTGTGTCTGTAGTGGGACGGGGAAGCGGGATTTTTCAGTTGCTCTGGAGGGGTACAGGGTGGAGGGGTACAGGGTAACCAATGGAGCTCGAAAAAGTTCAGGGAGAATAATTGAAAGTATTTAATGAGCCTTTAGTCAGAAGTATGTGAACAACCTAGCTGACATTAGCCCGTGGTGCATGAATGGATGACAGAACCCGGAGTTTACAGTGGGCAAATGACCGCAGGAGGGAACACGTCAACATAAAAACTTTTAGGCTACAAAAACAACACATAGCATAGCTAACTCACCATAGTTACATTCAACGTTGACTCAAGTACGCTAATGTTATACTATACAATGCAAAGAAATATTTAATAGTCAGTGACAGAAAACTGTTTGGCAAAGCTCAAGGATTGCGTATGCATTGTCACTTGTAGCTACTGTATTGATTCACTGTAGCTAGCCAGCACCAGCCTGATAGCTAGGCTACTTATAACAGCTCACGTTTTCATTTAAAATAACACATACATGGAAAATAGATTAAAATATCCTTATTTATTAACCCAAATGCTCATTAAAAACCATCAATGCTTATTTTGCTTAGGCTACTAGTTTATTTAGTTACAAATAGGCCACATTCACCATTGACATCTATGTTAGCTAGCATCGTTTCATCATTTCCTGTCTGGTGTCGGAGTAAATTATGTCGGAAAAGTAAAAAAAAAAAAGCCCTCACACATTGCAGCTGCCATGCAAGGTGCTAACCTGCTCATTGGGAGTAATTTGGGGTTCAGTGTCTTGCCCAAGGACACTTCGACATGTGGACAGGAGGAGCCGGGGATCGAACCGCCAACCCTGCGATCAGCGGACGCCCCGCTACCTCCTGAGCCACAGCCGCCACAGTAACCAGCAGTAAAATTACGTGAGACCCAAGAAACCCTGGTACCCGTCCAAGTCCTTAATGACAACAACCGGAGTGAGACGAGGGTGAACATTGGTTTGCCATTTAGTCGTTATAAAGAATTACAATGCTTGAGATCTTTTCTTCTCGACCAGCTACCGCGCTAGGTAGCAAGCAAACTATCAGATAAATTACATAACGTTACCTATTTTCTTCTTTGTTAAGCTGGAGTTCGGACCGTAAAACAGGCAAGAAAGTTAGCATCCTTCCTCATTTTGAACAGCTACTAGCTACTAACACGCTTAGGTATGCACACAAAGATGCTGGTGCAACAAGTCAACCTGGCAACTACACTGCCTAGCCAAAAAAAAAAGTTGCACTCTAATATTTCATTGGACCACCTTTAGCTTTGATTACGGCGCGCATTCGTCATGGCATTGTTCTGACAACCTTATGCAACGTCACAACATTTATTTATTTATGAGTTGCATTCATTTTTGGCCGAGATCTTGTATTGACGATGGGAGAGTCGAACCACTCTGTAAAGTCTTCTCCAGCACATCCCAAAAACGTTCAATGGTTAAGGTCAGGACTCTGGTGGCCAATTCATGTGTGAAAATAATTCCTCATGCTCCCTGAACCACTCTTTCACAATTTGAGCCCGATGAATCTTGGCATTGCCGTCCTGGAATATTCCAATTGATGGGATAACCTGATCATTCAGTACATTCAGGTACTCAGCTGACTTCATTTTATTGCTGCATAATGTTGCTGAGCCTAGATCTGACCAATTAAAGCAACCCCAGATCATAACACTGCCTCCAGACAGTACAGTGGGCACTATGCATGACGGGTGAAACGGCGACTTTTTTTTTGGCCAGGCAGTATAGTTGCTTCGAGAAACAGAATATATTTTTAACCGAAACCAACGTATTTTAAATAGAAATCAACTTTTTAAAAAAACTTTTTAAAAGTGTGTGCTTTGTGACTTTTCATTTTTACCCGTGACTGCACTTTGGAAGTAAACCCACAGACATGGGAACACTGGCACAGCAGTTAGGCATGTGTTGTTATGAAATGCAATCTCAGTGTGAGGCACTAGATGGGGTAAAAAGCTGTATCTTTTTTGTTATTTACGTTTTCATATCTATTACATTTAATTTGTTTATTATCAACTGGTGTTTTATTTCATCTTTGGGCTTAAGTTGTAAGGTGGAGTGTCAGGTTCGGAAAACCAAGCGCGACAGCTAAGGAATCTAAAAATGTACACCGTAGTGTACACCAATAAAGCAAACAAAACAAACAAAAATAGAGAATGAAAAATACTCCAGGCATAAGCCAAATCAAAGCAACCCAAAAAACAGGGCAAACTCGATATCCGAGTGAACAGAGAATATCTCTCGCTCACAATACGAGAAAGCGATATAAACAGAGGTATGAATAACAAACGAAAAGCAGCAAGAAAAAGGAAAGAAATCTCTCTCATTAGAGAGAAGTAAAGGAAGAAAATAAAGGCAATCTGTCTAATGAGAACAGAAGCGAAAACCAAAACGAGGGACAGAAAGCACAGAAGAGAAAACAAAATCCAAATAAGGAAAACTCTAATGCAGCTAATAAGCAAGACCCACGTAAATCTTAAGCAAGCTTAAAAGTGAAGTAGTCACTTGAATACCTATACCTTACCAGCTTCTATGTCAAGTGGCAATGACAATATCGAAGCACCGGAAAGCGGAAACCCAGGGCTATATATAGCTGCCAGGAAACCCAAAACAGGTGCAAGGGATAATGGCTAAGCGAGAAAATACCGGAACGGAAGACGGAAAATCTGATAGTGCCCTGATGCCGCTAAAAGAAAGAACAAACCTCAAAAATAAACGGAGGCTGCCAAAAACCATGACATAAGTAGGTTCCACGATAGAATAATCACTGCCTCGTATTACTGATTAAGTGCATAATTGATTTGTGTCAATCTTGGTCGAATTGAAAAATTTATAAAAATTAATATGATTAGCCATAAATCCCAATGCCAATCATATCACATGATGTATGGTCAAACTTTTCTAATTTTGTGCACACTGAAGAAGACTGGTGCTGAAATGTTTGTGTTCATAATTATTTAACTAACTCATTTTCTTCATATGACACTAATCATGCACTTGATATGAAATTTTTAGATAATTACCATGTATCCTTGGTGAAAATGGTTTATTGTGGACCAGCATTGGTGTACACTGGTGTTTAGACAACTATGTCAAGGTAATTGGATCCAAAACCAGCATAAACATCTGCCCTCTAGGACCAGAATTGTGTACCCCTGCTTTATGAGAATGACCCAATCCAAACTACACATCTCACTGCACATTGCTGGTATTTATATGGCCAAACACATTTACACTGCACAGAAAATGTGTGTGAAAAATGCAGATTAATAATTTTATTTTTGCTGGACTTTCACAGGTTAGACGATACCTACTGGGCCTACAGTGACCGAACATCCCTTTCTTCCAGTACACTTTTTGGGTGTTTATGACCACATCCCACGCAACTGTCAGTGCTGCCTTACACCAAGAAAAAAAGAATGAAGAACCTAGAGAAGGAAACTGTGATATGTGTTTTAGAAACGTGGAATAACATGCATGCAACCTGTCAGTATGTTAAAAAAACGATACTGGGGAGTTTAAACAGATAACCACTGTACATTTCAATTAAATCAAATACCCTGTCTGTCAGGGGATGACATCATATACTAATGATATGAAACTGTATTTTTTTTTGACAAAAATAATGTCATAAAAGATAGCTTTTCCCTTGGAACACTATGCAGTGCTGTGGGAATTTAGTGGCAAAAAACCCAGTAAATAATTTGATATATGTGGTCCTCATTTCCTTTGAATCTTAAGAAGACATTCTGTGTTTCTTATGTGGTGTATTTGACTATGTCCTGGTAATGGATATTCTTAACTGACCTTTTCTGTGTTCTTGATTTGTTTTGATTTACTGCTGTTTTGGTTTTGTTTAAAAGAGAAAACACACAGGGCCAGTTTAACGTACACATAGATTACAGTAATGAGGTGTGAAAACAGAGAAAGGGGTAGATGCAAGGTGAAGATAGAGGGTTGAGGTCAGAATTTGTTTGTTGTTGGAAAACACAAGGATATTGGCATCAACATGGATCTCTCTCTCGCTCTCTCTCTCTCTCAAATGTACTCTTCATATAATCCTTTAATCCTCTGCATATACACTTGTGCATATGACCCCCTCATCTTTTAGTTCCATTACTCTATAAGAAGTAGGATCTATTTTGAACTAATTATTATGATGGAAGTAATGTACTGGACCGGACCAGTAGTGACTGGATTCTGGAATACGTCTCTGCATTTTTTTGACTGCGTCATCAAGGCAAGAACAGTTGGTTCACCATTTTGATACTTAAGATTCAAATTCTTCATTTATTCTGTTTCAGTCAAAAACATATTTATATAGTTAATTCCTACTCTCTTCCTCTCGTCTTCCTTTTATTTGCTTCCTTCCTCTGTTTCTTCATTTACCATGCAGTTGGATGAATGGGTGAGGCAGTAACATAGAAGAACATGGAGAGAGGGAATGACAGAGCCAGGTAACAGCCCAGGCATCCAGAAGCACAAGCATGCCCAACTATGTCCAAAAATCTGCCTCTCTAAATTAGCACTGACATAAAAACAAAGTTGAGGTGAATCAGTGATAGCATACTGTTCCAAGGCCTGCATACATCTGCCATATTCACGTTGATTATAAATAAATAACACAGTTCCCAAAGTGTTCATACTTCTTTCTTTTACCCCTGGAAATAATATATGCATCTGCAGTAACTTGCATCCTTTGTCCCTCCCTTCTTCCCTCCCCATAATAAAATCTTGCTTTCCTCCCAATCATATCTCTCTGTCTCTCTTGAAGAATTATAATAAAACTGACATAGACTAAGAAATACACAACAATCACGTGTGCGTATGCTAAGAAAATACATTACAAATTCTGAATGAATACAGTATAGTACTATACTACAGGAGCTTAAATTGTTGTGACACAGAATCATAAGGTAAGCACATTCTTAGTTTTACTATTTTAAATAATTATATACCACTTTTATTTTATGCTTACTTTACAGACTAATATGAATTTCATCAGTGTTCTGTATAAACTTTCAAGCATTCATTTTAAATTAATACAATATACTCTTTCATGAAATATACTAAACTGATTTTTTAATCTTTTGATATGAATATTTCTGAATATTTGAGATGGGTAAATTTATATAAAAAATATTTCAGTGTTTATGTAGATGCAGAGGGAGCATTTTCATGTGAATTATCAGAGTGACTAGCATTCAAAAAATATAAATATTATATATATATTATATATATAAAAACCAATTGGGGGAAGGAACCTACAAAATGTTTTTTTCTAGCAGCTTAGCAGTATAAAATAGTTTTTTTTGTACTATGTCTTTTCACTTTTAGCCAGTTACAGTATTTAGTGAGCTGGCATGCAGATAATTAAACATAATATTCTTGCTGTACAATGCTATTATGCAGTCAATATTGACTTCCCCCAGCCCTACTTTCTTTGTATAGTGTGAGTGTAATCTATCTTGGCTGACAGTATAACATTTACACATTTAGGCTTTGAAGTAAAAATACCCACATAACAACAAAAAATAATGTATTGCTGTGGCTTAGCACCCTATTGTCACCTGCTGTGGCAGGGTACCGTATCAGAATCACTTTTGTACAAAATCCTGTAATTACATTTTTGAAATGATTAGTTATGACCTCTACCTTTTTATTCCATTTTAATTCCTTTAGATGTTTCTAACATCTTTCTTGGAGTTTGTGTGTTGTAGCCTTTGTATCATTGCTGTAAGAGGTGAGTACTCACAGTTAAATAATGTTTTTTTGTATATAGTAATGCATACAAATAGACTATTAAAATAAGGCTATTTAATTTGGCTATTTTCCATAGTGATAGACAATGCATGTTGGCTGTTGTAGTACAAGTAATAATCTAAGCAAGATTTAATACAGCTGCCTTATATTACATTGTAATTTTGTAATATTTAAAGTTGTAAAATAAATGTAATATCTTAGTATGCGATGTCCTCATAGGATATAATTTTTCTCTGTCATCGATGGAAATGTCTATTGACATTATTTGTGCATCCATGTTTCACTTCCTGTAAGTTTATACAAATTATATAACTGAATATAATTAGTGAGTTGTCTTCAGAATATACTGTACATGTGTGAAATATCCGCAAGAGAGAGAGATCAATGTTCTATCGGTTAATTAACAGTCTTCGGTGTAAGAGTGTAACATTGCTCTCACTATAATCACATTACTACTGTTTAATTTACAATTTCACTGTAATGCCAATTTTCATGGCTTAAACAGGATGTTTAAGCTTGCTTGCAACTTTGACAAATCAGATAAGTTCTACTTAACTAGTTTGTGATGAAAGTTGTGCCACAAAATGACTAGAATGTATCACCCAGGTGGACTGGTAGGTGAAACACATTGGTAGTTGAAGTTCATTCAAAAGCATTTTCAGATCTTAATAGAAGAACGTATATAATAACAGAATATAGAATTTCTTCTTATCTGATGATGTTAATGAGGTTCTTTGTTTCTGTCCCCATAGAATCATCACAATCAGGGTCGCACACAAATAAACCAGAGGGCAGTAGCAATGGTGAGTTAATGAATAATTCCATACTTTGACCTGAAATCAAATTGCCTTAAGAAAATAACAATGAGTGACACTGAAATGCAAGGTCTTTGTCATATTTATAATAATCAACACTTTTCCCTGTGGTCTGTAATTTCCTGAGAGTATTGGACTGAGTAAATGGCTGGAGAGAATAAGACACTTATTGACATACAGGGGTGGACAAAATATCCGAAACACCCCTGAAAAATGGCTTTAACTTTGAAGCATCTAGACCACAATTACAAAAGCATCTACACAGGTGGTTCCTATTAATTTGAGTGCTAATTAGCAGCAGTTAACTGCTTAAAAGCGGTCAAGCAGCACTTTGCTAAGTAAGTCTCCAAAGCAAGATGAGAATACTAACTAGTTCCAAAGGGAACAAATAGTTGGTGCCCGAATTGCAGGTGCGTCGGTCACAAAAAACGGCAAAATGATTTAAGGTGGCAAGGGGAACAGTGTCAAAAATGATGACAACATATGCACAACACCAATAAACAGCATCAGCAAAAAAGAACTGTGGCCGCAAGTCAAAGCTCTCCGACAGGGACAGACGGACACTTAGTAGGATAGTTGCTAATAACCACAGAACTACAGCTCTAAAAATCACCACAGAATTGAATCAATCCATATCTGAACCAGTCTCAATAAAAACAGTACGTCGTGAGCTTCACAAAGCTGGTATTTATGGCAAGACCGCCATTCCGAAACCATTTGTATCCAAGGCTAATGCACAAAAATGCCTAACATGGCGTAAGGAACACAAAACTTGGACCCCTGAGCAATGGAGAGAAGTGATATGGTCTGATGAGTCATCTTTTACTCTTTTTAATTCATCTGGATGGGTTTATGTTTGGAGAAAGCCTGTGTTCAATCGATAATGTCTGTTGCCAACTGTTAACTTTGGTGGTCTTATCTAAAGTGTCAAGAACTGGAGACTGTCCTTCTTGAACAATGGGCTAATATCCCACTAAAAAACAAAGTTCAGAAGTTGTATGACAGCATTCCTAGAAGTATTGAAGCTGTTTTGAAGGCAAAGGGTGGGCCTACTCGTTATTAGTTACTAGATATAAAGTTTTTGTAGGTGTTTTTTTTTTTACAAACATTTTTTTCTGATTTTTTCCCCATTTTTCTCCCAATTTAGTAGCCAATTGAAACCCTATTCTAATTCAATTCCCCCCATGTAGCAACCGCTAGAGAACCACCGCTATACAGCCCTGTCAGCCGGTAGTAGGAAAGAGGCCGCCACGTCCTCTACAGGGCGCGACTCCTCAAGCTCCTGACCGTGATTCCAACTCGCCCAGGGCCTTTTTGTGCGCAGCGATTCTCTCCGAGCCCCTCCCCCCACCCGGAAGCAGCCGCCAATTGCTGCTCCCACAGGGCACCGGCCATGCTCGGAACTGGCAGGTCCGGGGCGCAAACACCGATCCTCGGAGTACAACTGCGCTGAGCGCTCTTACCGTTGTACCACCGCGACGGCGTTTTTGTAGGTGTTTAAATATTTTGTCCACCCCCTGTATGTTTGTGTAGGTAGTGAACAAAATGGAAGCCACAATAGTTAAGATATTTCAACGAATGTTTGGTAATAAGGAAAGACCAATTCTACTTTTGCAACAATAATTACCATATACAGGTGCAGCTCAAAAAATTAGAATATCGTGAAAAAGTTCAATATTTTTTGTCACTCATTTCAGAAAGTGAAACTCATATATTATATAGATTCATTACACATAGAGTGAAATATTTCAAGCCTTTATTTCTTGTAATTTTGATGATTATGGCTTACAGCTAATGAATGAAATTCAGTGTCTCAGAAAATTTGAATATTGTGAAAAAGTTAAATATTGGAAACTCATGATGTCACACTCTAATCAGCTAATTAACTCAAAACACCTCCAAAGGTTTCCTGAGCATTTAAATGGTCTCTCAGTCTGGTTCAGTAGGCTACACAATCATGGGGAAGACAAGACAGTCATTGTCCAGAAGACAGTCATTGACACCCTCCACAAGGAGGGTAAGCCACAAAAGGTCATTGCTAAAGAAGCTGTTTTTTCACAGAGTGCTGTATCCAAGCATATTCATAGAAAGTTGAGTGGAAGGAAAAAGTGTGGTAGGAAAAGGTGCACAAGCAACAGGGATAACCGCAGCCTTGAGAGGATTGTCAAGCAAAATCCATTCAAGAATTTGGGGGAGCTTCACAAGGAGTGGACAGAGGCTGGAGTCAGTGCATCAAGAGCCACCATGCACAGACGAATCCAGGACATGGGCTACAAATGTCGCATTCCTCGTGTCAAGCCACTCCTGAACCAGAGACAACGTCAGAAGCGTCTTACCTGGGCTAAGGAGAAAAAGAACTGGACTGTTGCTCAGTGGTCCAAAGTCCTCTTTTCAGATGAAAGTAAATTTTGCATTTAATTTGGAAATCAAGGTCCCAGAGTCTGGAGGAAGAGTGGAGAGGCACAGAATCCACGTTGCTTGAAGTCCAGTGTGAAGTTTCCACAGTTAGTGGTGATTTGGGGTGCCATGTGCTGGTGTTGGTCCACTGTGTTTTCTGAAGTCCACAGTCAACGCAGCCATCTACCAGGAAATTTTAGAGCACTTCATGCTTCCTTCTGCTGACAAGCTTTATGGAGATGCTGATTTCATTTTCCAGCAGGACTTGACACCTGCCCACACTGCCAAAAGTACCAAAAGCTGGTTCAGTGACCAAGGTATTACTGTGCTTGATTGGCCAGCAAACTCGCCTGACCTGAACCCCATAGAGAATCTATGGGGTATTGTCAAGAGGAAGATGAGACACCAGACCCAACAATGCAGACGACCTGAAGGCCGCTATCAAAGCAACCTGGGCTTCCATTACACCTCAGCAGTGCCATAGGCTGATCGCCTCCATGCCACGCCGCATTGATGCAGTAATTCATGCAAAAGGAGCCCCTTGAGTATTGAGTGCATAGAAATTAACATACTTTTCAGAAGGCTGACATTTCTGTTTAAAATATCCTTTTTTATTGATCTTATGTAATATTCTAATTTTCTGAGACACTGAATTTGGGTTTTCATTAGCTGTAAGTAGGGGTGGGACGATTCAATCCCATAACGATTCGATTCGGTTACGATTCTTTAGGCAAAGGTTCGATGCATCATACCATCTTACATTTGACCACGATTCGATTCGATAATTTTGGTACTTTAAAAAAATGTAATAGGTATGCCAATGTGATTTGATACTGATGCAGTCAGCAGTAATTAAATATTCAATTAGAACCTTACGCCAAGTTCACAGAATTATGTTTATTGTTAAGGCATGCCATACATTTTGCAGCTGTCTGCAGCAAATAATGCAGCAATAAACATGACTAACAGTGTATTTTGTAAAGTTGCCCGATTGAGGTTAATGTTTTTCAAACAGTGTCAGACATGGTACCCTAATACCTTTCCTTTATTCACGAAAATGTTTTCTGTATGGTGTATCTAGGTTCCACGACATTCATTAACTGACTAAATCCCTCTTCTTCTACCGCACTGTATGGTCTAAGGTCTTTGCAGATGAACGTGGCTATAGCAGATGTCACCTCTTTTGCCCGTTTAGAAAAGTTTTTTTTTTGGTCTGTGTGATATGTGGGGGGGGGGTTGGAATCGGACAGTTAACGTAGTAATAATTAATTGAACGTAAGACATTGGAAATAGTCTTACTATTTTTGTTTTTTGTCTCTAACGTCTACTTGATTTTGAATAGAAAATGGTTTAAATTTAAATATCAGAAAGCACTTTACAATTAACTGTCTGGACACGGTATGTGTATAAAAACTAATAAAAACAAATAAAAGAACTGTTTGGCCATTTCTCCAGGAAAATCCTGATTCCCGAGTTTAGCTTGCTAATCCGCTTGCTGTCCTTCACGTCAATGGTGTGTCGTCGGCTCAAATGGTTTATCATGTTTGTGGTGTTGCCTGTGTATCTGATTTCAACTTGGCATATCTTGCATATTGCAGCGGTTTTGTCAAGTACACCCTCCTTCTTTCTAAACCCGAAATGCTTCCATACCACTTATTTTCTGTTCGGAACATCGCAAATTCTGTCAATTTCTGTCTCTTTTGTCGCACTCGAGCAGCTAGCCATTTCGCTCAGATCTGTCTGTCTCATTGTCGCTTGATTCCCGCCTGCCGCTGCTTTCAACTCACGCTTACGTGGGGGTTGGAGCAGAAACATGGATTAAAGCTAGTCAACAGTTTTAAAAGTAGTCGTGTCTCAGAAATATATTTTTTAAATAATGAAATTAATCTTTTTTTTGAATAAATAAATACATGTGCACATTCATTTACAATGCGATATTAATCGATCCTCATCAATTCTAAGCTTACAGATCGATGCAGTTGTATTTACACATTCAGATCGATGCATCGGTGCATTGTCCCACCCCTAGCTGTAAGCCATAATCATCAAAATTACAAGAAATAAAGGCTTGAAATATTTCACTCAATGTGTAATGAATCTATATAATATATGAGTTTCACTTTCTGACATGAGTGACAAAAAATATTGAACTTTTTCACGATATTCACATTTTTTGAGCTGCACCTGTATATTTACCTGTTTCACTTATGTAGTTCTCAGTATTTTGTTGCAAACAAAGTTTTTCAGTTTCTTTGCATTTGTGGCACTTTATTTTGACTTAAATTATGAAAATAAACAAATCTTTTCGTATTGTAAATGGTACACCTGTCTTGTTTTATTTAAGCCATTTACCAAGTTTATGTGATGCTCACACCTGGAGTTATAAAGCCTTAAACAGAGCAATCCTAAATATGTGAGAATTCACCAAATTTCCCATCTGTGCGAAGCAGTTAAACATTTTTTCCACGGCTTCATGTTGTGTGGAGTAGCTCCGTGTTCATGTTATGGTGTTAGTTCCTGTTATAGTTATTGTTATTGGTACATGGTTGATCTCGATCTTTTTTTTTTTTTAATTCAGATCATGAATCATGGTGTTATGAAGGCTGTGGTAAGATGACTTATTGAATGCATGTTTTTCATATTCATTTTGTTCAGTACTGCAGTAAATAGCTCAGTTATTATAAATAGTCTCTACAAATGCCTTCTTGTATCTGTCAACATACATCACAATACTCTTATTAGTACTAATGAAATTACCCTTCTTTGTCACTGTCAGAATACACTCCATCTCTTTGGCACAAACTCATCCATTCTGAGTGTGGGGGAGACAGACAGTCCCCCATTAACATTAATACATCTGAAGTGACTACTGATTCCAGCCTTGGTGTCTTTAACTTCACCAATTTCTCCAATCCGGACAGCATGAAGTATCTCATCAATACTGGACACTCAGGTACACCAAATCGCTATACTCAGTTATCAAATTGTAAGAAATGTCAATTAGCAGCAAAAAAAATTAAATTCAAATAAAAGCCTTAATTCTGGCTAACTTCACTTAGAATTTTTGTTTTCTCATTATTCTGCCTATATTTTTGAGTTACAGATAGTAACTAATCATTTTACAGTGGGGTGAAAAAAATTGGGCACCCCCGGTCAAAATGCCTTTTACAATTAATATCTAAGTGAACGGAAGCTAACCTGACCTCTAAATGGTACAAAGGTAAACATGACACATTTCTTCCAAATTTTAAAGCAAGATTACTTTTTATATATTTTTTACATTTTCAAAATAATAAAAAAGGAAAAAGGCCCTGTGCAAAAGTTTGGGAACCCTGTCAGTTAGTACTTTGTAACTCCTCCTCGGGCAACTATACCAGCTTGCAAACGCTCCCTGTAGCCGGCTAAGAGTCTTTCAATTCTTGCTTTTGGAATTTCCCCCCATTCTTCCTGGCAGAACACCTCTAGCTCAGAAATATTCTTCGGCCTCCTTGTATGCACTGCATGTTTGAGATCTCTCCACAGATTTTCAATAATATTCAAGTGTTGGCCATTCCAAAACCTTCATCCGTCTTTCCTGGAGGTACAGTACCAGTCAAAAGTTTGGAAACACCTACTCATAGAAGGTTTTTTTCCCCGTTATTTTTACTGTTTTCCACATGCTTTAGAAGGCATGGAGTTACGTCAGGAATTATATTCACCTGACCCATTGAAGCCCTAACGAGTAAATCACCTGGGCCTTAGTAATCATCTTTTTAAAAAGTAACATAGAATAATCCAAAAGGGTTCCCAGACTTTTGCACAGGGCCTTTTTCCTTTTTTTATTATTTTGAAACTGTAAAAAATTCTGATAAAAAGTAATCTTGTCATGTTTAACGTTGTACCATATAGGTCAGGTTAGCTTCTGTTCACTTAGATATTAATTGTAAAAGGCGTTTTGACCAGGGGTGCCAAAATTTCTGCACCCCACTGTAACTGTTGTACTGTAATGTAAAATAGTAGTTAATCCTGCACCAGTGATATCATCCTGCACTGTAAAACATTTTTGGTTCTCCCAATGATGTCATATTGTGCGGTTCAGCTAGAATGATATGAATTATATTTTGTTACTCCATTCAAATACAAAACCAAAGCTACCAAGTTAATGAAACTAAAGATTTACACTGGACCAACTTAAAAAATAAAGGTGTTTGTGCGGTAAAAATAAACAAGGCATGGCAAAACACTTACTCCTGGTCAGGGTTGTGGGGGGACTGGAGCCTATCCCAGCGTACATTAGGTGGTTGCCAGGATTTTAACTTGTACCTTCTTACTTGGCTTGGTTTTGTATTTGAATGGAGCAATAAAATGTAGTTCACAAAACTGCACATATTTTACTGAACCCGTTGTCTTGTTAGCTGAACAGCACAATATGAGTTATAATGTATTACTGAACCCGTTGTCTTGTTAGCTGAACAGCACAATATGAGTTATAATGTATTACTGAACCCATTGTCTTGTTAGCTGAACAGCACAATATGAGTTATAATGTATTTACATGAAAGGCTCGTCACCGGAGCTTAGAATTTGTAATCCACAGAACCTTGAACCTTGAAAGTTGAGCAAACTCAAAAGTGGTATTGTAATTAGTTAGTAAAAACTTTTTAATTGAGAGACCAGTAGTCTGGTGGAGACAACCAGACTACTGGTACAGTCAATTAATATAACCACAGATACATCCATAACTCCATTGTCTATAGTGCTAATTGGTCTATAGTAGTGGCGTGGCAGTGTAACATAATGGTTAAAAGGGAATTCCACCATCATTAGCTCAGTCTCTAGAAAAACGGGGGAAATACGGCCCTTCACGTTTGGTATCGTGAAAACATTAGCCAGCCAACCAGCCAGAAGTCTGTAACACTTGCTTGGCTATGCACCCCGGTTCCATGTTGGAAAATCAACCCCTACCACCCGTTTTTTAGTAGCTACGAAATGCTTTTGCATCAATCAACATGCCGATACAGAATATTAAACATATACAATTAAAAGTTAAAACGTTATTGTAGGCTATTGATGTTCAATAAGGCAGAGAAAGTTGTAGGGAATCAGGGAATACCGGAGGAGCTTGAGTCCTGTTTGGTTTAGTTTGCCAACACATCTTTAGGAAACAACTATCAATGTAATTTTCTGACATTATAATAAAATAGCAATGATAGCTAGCTTGATCTACAATGTGTCCCTACCACAGAACCGTCCCTATTCAGAACAGTGAGATCCAGGCAATAATTATTCCCTCGCTGCCTCAGCCTACTTGCTATGTAATTTACATGCCCACTTGAAAACACTAGTCTTTCAAAAAGAGCAAGTGGTAGAGGTATACGCCATTTTGATGTATACCTCTACCAAATTTTCAACTTTATATTCAAATAACTCAATACAGTGTTTTTTTTGGCCAGCCACAAATAAAGACTTAATTAGTTGCGCCTTGATCTGTTCAATAACTTTAATGTTGTTTTTGGGTGGAATTCCCCTTTAAGGAAGCAGGCTGGTATCTTCTAAGTTATAGGTTCAATTCCCAAGGAGGACCTACAATTGCACCCTTGAGCAAGGAACTTAACACAAATTTAGTTGAAAAAATGTATTGTATCTGAAGAATGTTGTAAGTCACCATTGGCTAAATGCCTTGCATGTAAACAAAGTAGTTGGACTGCATCACTATAACTAATGGGGGACTTGTATGGGGTTTTTGGGAACCTTGTTTGTACACGAAGAACAACATAAACTAGTACTTTAAACAAGTAACATATTGTATTCAATTATCTTTGTAAACTGAGCTTTTTTTTATCCTGAATAAATACAGCATTGCATCTGTTCATTGGGATGCCATTAGAAGTAAACGTAAAGTTTATACACATAAAGACCATACATACCATGTCATACCTCCTGCTCCCATGTTTAGACATAAAAAAATGTTTTATTGTCCTGTGTATAAATTGGAATAAATTATGCATATTTATCTCGTGATTTTATGGACCTTAAATACAATTTAAAAAGGTGACTGCAAAGGGTCATTAAATCACTGGTGAACCTGTGTTACAAGGTACTCTTTAAAGGGTAACATAGGGGCTTATACAGTTGAAGTCGGAAGTTTACATACACTTAGGTATGAAGCTTAAGGGAAAGGGGGTCTCGCTAGAAGAGCCGAGGCTTCTAGCGAGACGTCAAGGTACTACGCCTCGGACGTTATTAAATGTCTGACTTTCTTTGGCACAGCTTTTGCAGCAAATTAAGGCTTTTATCGACTCTGGGGCTGTGGATTGTTTTATTGATGCTCAATGGGCTAGAATTAACAAAATACCGGTCCAGCTCCTTGATCAAGTCCGATTAGTTACGGCTCTCGACGGTCGCCCATTAGGGTCTCTTTTTCTATAAAAGAGGTGACGTCTCCTCTCACCATGTCTATTTCTCAACCTAAGCACATGATTCCCCTCCTAATCATGGAGATTCAGGTTGGTGACGAGAGTCTTGAGTGGGATTCTCTGGCTTGCGGAGATTCTTACTTGCAGAGGTCTTCAGCAAACAGAGGGCAACCACCCTTCCACCCCACCGCCCTTTCGATTGCGCCATTGAGCTGTATCCAGGTACTACCCCAACTAGAGGGAGTCTTTATTCTCTGTCAGCTCCTGAGAGTGCGGCTATGAAGGAATACATCGATGAGGCGTTGGCTAATGACTTCATAAGACCATCTACTTCGCCCACTGGTGCAGGGTTATTTTTTGTGAAAAAGAAAGATGGCATGTTAAGACCATGTATCGATTATCGATTAACTATAAAAAATCGATACCCTCTTCCCCTTATGAATTTGGCGTTTGAACGTCTCCAAGGAGCTACAATTTTTTCCAAATTAGATCTACGGAATTATTATGACCTAGTGCGCATGCGTGAGGGTGATGAATGGAAAACCGCTTTTAATACCCACAACGGCCACTACGAGTATCGGGTAATGCCGTTCGGGCTCACTAGCACCCCCTCTGTTTTCCAGGCATTAGTCAATGACGTATTACGGGAGATATTGGAAGAATTTGTTTTTGTTTACTTGGATGACATAAAAAAAATTTCTGCTGATTTACAGACCCATATTAGGCATGTTAAACAGGTATTAAAGGCCTGACTGTTCGTCAAAGTGGAGAAGTGCTCATTTCATGCTCGCACTGTTTCTTTCTTGGGGTTCATTGTTTCAGAGGGCAAGGTCTCTATGGATCCCAAGAAAGTCTCGGCTGTACTTAATTAGCCTACTCCAAGTTCTGTTAAGCAAGTTCAGCGTTTTCTTGGGTTTGCTAATTTTTATAGGCGTTTCATTCAAAATTTTAGTATGCTCGCTGCGCCTATTACTGCCCTTACAAAAAAAACATCAGCTACCAAATTTGTTTGGAATCAGAGGGCCGATTCTGCATTTGAGGAACTGAAGAAGAGGCTCAGTTCTGAGTCGATTCTCGTCACGGCCAATCCCTCCCTCCCTTTTGTGGTTGAGGTTGATGCTTCAGTGCAGGCGCCAGTCTGTCTCAACATTCACCTATTGACCAAAAAATGCATCCGTGTGCATATTTCTCTCGGGCCCTTACTGTAGCTGAGAGGAATTATGATGTCGATGATCGAGAGTTGCTAGCAGTCAAATTAGCGCTAGAGGAATGGCATCATTGGTTGGAAAGAGCGGAACACCCTTTTACAGTAGGGACCGATCATAAGAACCTGGAGTACATCCAGCAGGCCAAGACACGGAATCCTAGACAGGCGTGTTGGGCACAATTTTTTTTACACGTTAAATTCTTTTTTTAACGTATCGTCCCGGTACTAAGAATGTTAAGCCTGATGCTCTGTCACAGCTTTTTGAGCGAGTAGAAGGTCCTGCGGTTCTGGAGCACATTGTGCCTGTTTCCCAGGTGGTGGTTCCGGTGTTGTGGAACATTGAGGTGGTGGTTCAGCAGGTGTTGCTGCGTACCCCGGACAGGTGCCTTTTTGTTCTTCTTGAGGTCAGGTCTCGAGTTTTACAATGGGGTCATTCCTCTCAGTTCGTGGCACATCCTGGTGTCCATCGGACAAAGGAATTTTTGTTCAGACAGTTCTGGTGGCCAGGCATTGAGAAGGATGTGCGCGAATTTGTCGCGCGCGGCATGTGCTGTTTACGACTCTCACCTTTGGGGTTATTGCGGACCTTACCCGTACTCAGGCGACCATGGAGCCAAATAGCGTTGGATTTTGTAACTGGATTGCCTAACTTACAGGGTAATATGGTGATCCTCGTTATTGTGGACAGATTTTCCAAGGCGGCACATTTTCTCGTTAGGGTCATCAGCGCTGGAGACCGCTCAGTTAGTCATTTTGCATGTTTTCCGAGTCCATAGCTTACCTCAGGATATTGTGTCCAACCTGGGGCCTCAGTTTATCACCAAGTTCTGGCGTTCTTTTTGTGCCCAGTTGAGTGCGTCGGTTAGTCTTTCTTCGGGGTTTCACCCGCAAACTAACGGGCAGAGAGAACTAACCAGATTATGGAGAACACACTTCGCTGCTTGACGGCGGCTAATCCTAGTCGTGGAGTCGATATCTTACTTAGGCGGAGTATGCACGTAATACTCCATGGGGCTATCCCCTTTTGAGGCTCAAGTAGGTTACCTTCCTCCTTTGTTTCCTGAACTGGAGAGGAATGTGGAGGTTCCTTCGGCTGGTCATTTTGTTCAGAGGTGTCGCTCGGTTTGGAAACGGGTTCGCTCATCGCTGTTGCAAGCGAGCGTTTTGGCCGACAGACATCGCCGGACAGCTCTATTTTATCAGGTCGGTCAGCGAGTCTGACTCTCGTCCTGTGATTTGCCCTTGAGGGTGGAGTCACGTAAACTTGCCCCGCGGTATATTAGACCATTTAAGATAAATCCTGTAACGTTCCGTCTGCAGTTGCCACGCTCCATGCGGATTCATCCAACATTCCATGTTTCACGGTTGAAGCCGCTGCTTATCAGTCCGTTGTCTTCTGCTGAGAGACCCTCTCTTCCTCCTCGGTTCGTGGATGGAGGTCCTGCATATAATAATAATAATTCTAAATCCCCGTAATTCAATGTACAATACTGGTAACGTTTAATAATAGTTGGACGCAGTATTCCCTCTAATTGAATATTGAATATCTGGAAACTCCACAACGCAATTCCTTTAGCGGAATGTGCTGCTTCTTGTTCTAGGGTTTGATAATATACATGAGACTGATTAACAAATATAAATTATACCTTTGACCCTACACTATAGTGTTGGCAAGTCAGTTAGGACATCTACTTTGTGCATGACACAAGTAATTTTTCCAACAATTGTTTACAGACAGATTATTTCACTTTTAATTCACACTGTAAAAGAAAATAATGTAAAAAAACAGTAAAGGGTCTGGCAGCAGAGTTGCCAGTAGACTACCATAAAATATAAAAATATAAAATATAAAAATAACAGAAAAAATGCTCTTACCCTTCTATTACATGATTCAACTGTCAATCTAATATTTTTAACTGTTCTTTCACATACAGAAAAACACATTTTAACATTCAAAAATCTTATTATAACCAGTTTGTATGTGAAATAACAGTTGTATACATGATTCAACTGTTAATCTAATGACATTAACTGTTCTTTCACATACAAAACCCACATTTTAACATTCATAAATAGTATAATAATCTTTTTTGTGTGTGAAATAACGTTCCATTTCAGTAGATTAACAGTTGAATCATGTATTTGAATGGCAAATGCCTTTGTTTAAATAAGAGGAAATAACTAATTTTACATTTACAGCAATGTTCTGTTATTCTATATTTATATATATATATTTTTTTTTTACAGCAATGTTGTTATTTTATTGTAGTCTACTGGCAACTCTGCTGCCAGACTTTTTACCATTTTTTTACAGCAATGTTCTGTTATTTTACAGTAGTCTACTGGCGACTCTGCTGCCAGACTTTTTATTATTATTATTTTTTTTTAAACCATCAAAATGCAGTAAAAGTCTGGCAGTACATGCTGCCAAGCAATAACCGTAAGTTAAAAAAACGTGTTTCTACTGTAATCAGAAAGAATGTCAAATAATGTAAAGTTAAAAAACGGTCAATTGCACAACATCAAAAAACGTGTATTGTCAGAAAAATTACAAACATATATGTAATCAGAATGTCAAAAAAGCATAAAGATTAAAAACGGTCCAACATGCCAAACATTAACTTTACGAAGCATGCTTTGGCTGTACAGTTTACATGCAGCATGCTATTTTAAAGAATGAGAAAAAAACTGTAAATGTACATTGAACATTTATTTTGATAAAGTATGATATATTCATAAAATACATTGTTTGCCATAAAATAAGTGAACAATACAATTACTATAAAATCAAATGAAACATTTGAAACTGAAACTTGAAATCGTATATTTACCAATCGAATATATATATTTTTTCTTTTTAATCAGCACAGCAGTAAATTGCATTAAAAATATCAAAGCTTTCAACAACCTAGCAAAAATGTACACCTACATAATTTCACTGCAATATTACAGTAAAATGATGAATTCAAATTAAAATAAGTACACCATGACATTAAAAGTAAAACAAATCAATATGCTTAGGCTGCTTTAATAACTGCATTTTTTATTTTACGGTAAAATGCCATGGGTTACCACTACAACAGAGGATGACGTAGAGACCAGGTTGAGGGTTATGGACACACTGGAACAGGGCTCTTTGAATACATTGTGGGCGAACAATTGAACATCAGCTACTTTCCGAGGAAAAATTTGAAAAAAAGAGAAGAGGCGAGTTAAACTCTTAAAACAGAATGCGGGAAACAGAAAGACATAAATAATAACATCCCTTTATTTAACCAGGGAGTCCCATCGAGATAGATATCTCTTTTACAAGGGAGCCCTGGAGACTACCAATCTGTAGCATAGTAGGATGATGTGACGACAGCCAGAGGGCCAGCCAGTACACTCAATAAAAGATTAATCCAATAAGTACATGAGATCAAAAGGTCTGAACTTTCTCTACCTGACGCCCATAGAGAATTCCACACATGAAGATAGCTACATAAATGTCACAAAAAACTATTTTTTTGGACAAATCTGTGGTTGCATCTATTTCTTGATGAAGATATACTGTAGCTGCAACCAGATTCATCAAAAAATCTCCAACCACTACTGCTTCAAAAAACAACGACGTCTTGCTTTTACATTTTTATTTATAGACATACTAAATACACAACATACAATGTGCAAATATGACAGTATTGGAATTGTTGGAAGGTGTATTTCTTCACAGAGCTAGGCTAGCCGTTTCCCCCTGCTTCCAGTCTTTGTGCTAAGCTAGGCTAGCATGTACCCAGAAGCACAGAGCTGAAATTGATATCGATCTTCTCATCTGACTCAGGTAAAATACAGTACATGTATTTCCCACAATTTCGGCATTTTGCTTTATAGGGAAGGGCTGTGCATTTTTATTTAAAGGACCATACCACCCTTTTTGACATGTGGGTCCTTTGTCACTCTTACTTTAAAATAATTTAATTCCTCAAAACTTTTTTTTTTTATATCCTCTTTTGTTATTGAGATATAGATCAGCCTATTCATGATTTGTTTCAAAACATTTAAAAACCTCTAAATCACATCAAACTTACCACACTTCACCAAAATTCTATTCCGACCGATTAAGTCTACTCTTATGTTTCAAAATTTGGTCCACTGTGCCATAAGTCATAAATCCCATATGCCTGTATATGCATGGGACTGTAAGAATTAACCTATGCCACAATGGACCTAAATTTTGAAACCTAAAAGTGGATTTCTGTTACACTCCAGATGCGAGACTGGACCCAAAAGCACGACTCAGAGACAGATTCTAGGGAAAAGCTCAAAAGAGTGATTTAATGAGCAAGGAAGACAAGGGGGTTGAATCTGCAGTGTAGTACAGTGGTTAAGGAACTGGGTTTGTAACCAAAAGGTCGCAGGTTCGAGTCCCACGTAGGACACTGCCGTTGTACCCTTGAGCAAGGTACTTCACCTGAATTGCTTCAGTATATATCCAGCTGTAAATGGATACTATGTATAAATGCAAAAATGCTGTGTAAGTCGCTCTGGATAAGAGCGTCTGCTAAATGCCTATAATGTAATGTAATGTAATGTAATCTGGGGATGGTCAGGCAGAGGAGCAGAGCGGGAGCGGGCAGTGGAGCGGGGACACAGTGTGTGAGTGTGTGTGTGTGTGTGTGTGTGTGTGTGACAGAGTGAATGAGTGAGTGAGAGAGAGAGGAAGAGTGAAAATGAGACAGGAAGAAAGGGAGGTTGAAGCCATAGACCACACAAAAATCTAAATTTCCCAGTTATATTCTTACCTCCATATTACTCCAATGACAAAATGTGTCCATGTCATGCTGACCCTTTTTACAATATGCGAGTCCTTTCCCCCCCCCCAGACATACTAGTCATCATTTAAGGCCTTCTCTGTTAACATGTAAAGCTCAGGACTCACATTTGCATCATCCTAAGAATGTCTTCAAAATCACCTTGAAAATTAAAACATAATCCATAATCCTTTGGTCGGTTAACATGGGTAAAGTCAAGGATGAGGACAGTATCAGTGTTTTTTCAAAACGACACCGATATAACTGTTAAAATCACTCATCTTTACCGGGTCTTATTTTCCTCTAAGCAAATTGCATTGCGTCATTTTAGGCTATTGCGTAACTGAACTGCTGTTTTAGATATTACGCCGATACAGGCTTCTTTGCTCTCTCTCATGGTCAAGTGTATAACTAGCTCACTGATATTTACACATATTTTCTCACAGATCGTAAAAAGGTCTGGCCGGACACATGAACACATTTTATCATTGGAGTAATATGGAGAAAAAATATAACTGGAAATTTTCGATTTTTTTTTGCATGGTCTATGTCTAACTTGCATTGTTCAGATGACATGTCTGGAAGAGTTTGAGAGTGTGTATGCGTGCATATACGTGTGTGAGTTAAACACTGAACTTACAACTGGTTGAAGATACCACAAGATGCCACTATCTTCAATTGTTATGTGTTTTGTAGGTAGGAGGAAGAGTGAGAGTGTGACATGTAGAGATAGATGTTACATTGTACAGATAACATGTCTGAAAGAGGTGTTGGTGTGTGTGTGTGTTCTCACTAACACTACAGGGATGTTCATAGTTGTCCAAAAAACTGCAGTACAGTGGCTAGTATTAGAGAAGAGGAAGAGTGATTAGTAGGGGTGGGACAATTAAATCCCATAACGATTCGATTACGATTCTTTTGGCAAAGGTTCGATGCATCATAACATCTTGTACAAAAATGTAATAGGTATGCTAATGTGATTTGATACCGATACATTCAGCAGTAATTAAATATTCAATTAGAACCTTACACCAAGTTCACAGAATTATGTTTATTGTTAAGGCATGCCATATATTTTGCAGCTGTCTGCAGCAAATAATGCAGCAATAAACATGACTAACAGTGTATTTTCTAAAGTTGCCCTATTGAGGTTATTGTTTTTCAAACAGTGTCAGACATGGTACCCTAATACCTTTCCTTTATTCACTAAAATGTTTTCTGTATGGTGTATCTAGGTTCCACGACATTCATTAAGTGACTAAATCCCTCTTCTTCTACCGCACTGTATGGTCTAAGGTCTTTGCAGAGGAACGTGGCTATTGTAGATGTCACCTCTTTTGCCCGTTTAGAACTGTTTTTTTTATTTTATTTTAGTTTTTGTCTGTGTGATATGTAGGGGAAGGGGGGAGGGGGAGGTTTGGAATCGGACAGTTAACGTAGTAATAATTAATTGAACGTAACACATTTTTGTTTTTTGTCTCGAACGTCTACTTGATTTTGAATATAAAATGGTTTAAATTAAAATATCAGAAAGCACTTTACAATTAACTGTCTGGACACGGTATGTGTATAAAAACTAATAAAAACTAATAAAAGAACTGTTTCTCCAGAAAAATCTTGACTCCAGAGTTTAGCTTGCTAACCCGCTTGCTGTCCTTCACGTCAATGGTGTGTTGTCGGCTCAAATGGTTTATCATGTTTGTAGTGTTGCCTGTGTATCTGATTTCAACTTGGCATATCTTGCAGAAACTTGGTTGGAGCAGAAACTTGGATTAAAGCTAGTCAAAACCGTTTTAAAAGTAGTCGTGTCTACTAGAAATACTAGAAATATATTTTTTAAATAATGAAATAAATTATTTTTTGAATAAATAAATACATGTGCACATTCATTTACAATGCAATATTAATCGATGCTTATCAATTCTAATCTTACAGATCGATGCAGTTGTATTTACACATTCAGATCGATGCATCGTGCATTGTCCCACCCCTAGTGATTAGGGGTCGAATTGTGAGTGAGTGAGTGAAAAAGGGGGAGACTTACTTGGTCGTTGCACCACCAGAAAAATGTGATGTGAGGAGGATACCGATGAGCTGCAAGACAAAGACACAAATGATTAGTGAATGTTTATGAAAGAGAGAACCATGAAACACTGAGTGACAGCTTACAACTGCTAGATGGTGTGTGTGTGTGTGTGTGTGTGTGTGTGTGTGTGTGTGTAAGCGAGTGAGTGGGTTAAACACTGAACTTACAACTAGTTGAAGACACCGCAAGACACCACTTTATCTTCAATTGTCTGAGGAAGGAAAACATCACTATTACTGACTGGTTTTGTCATAGATGAGTGTTGAGTGAGAAAGATAACTGTGTGTATATCAGACTTGGCTTCAAATAGTATTTGTCTTGGATTCATTCATCGGATGCATCTTGCGTGTTCATCTTACCACAGGTTACAGGCTGACAACAAGCAGGGCTGGTGATACATTGGCAGATAGTGGCATGACATGGTTTGCTGCCTTTCTCCTGGAGCTTCTGAACAGTTGCAACAGCTCAGATCACTGGAGAACAGGGAGTGGGGGAAGGGAGACACCAAGGCTGCGTCCCAATCCAGTTTTTGCTCCACCCTCGCAAACTTCCCTTGGGAGAATCCCTTTTGAGACCAGGATGTACCCTCTGTCTCCATTTTAAGTGTGAGTCCAATCCGTTATAAAGCCAAGTGAAAGTTGTTTAAAAAAAAACCTCCACCCTCAACTTTTCTCAAAAGAACGAGTCTGCAAAAAAGCACTCGGGCTGCGGTCCAATCCGTTAAATGTTCTGCCCTCCTGTACTTCCCCTCGCCACTTCCACTTGGGGGAATCCCTTTAGAAATCGGAAGGTGTGCGTTGCCAAGGGTGAGTGCAGTCCAATCCGTTACAAATGCAAGTGAATTACATGAAATTAGTACCTCGACCCTCGATTTCGCTCAAGGGAACGAGTCCGCAAGACTGCAGACTTCGGGCAGTGAAATTGCCCAGAATGCTTTACTGTAACCCCAAGCTTTCTGTTTCGGAAGTTTAAATTTAATGCCTTTACATATCTCCAGGGCTGCGTCCCAATACTCGAAAAATGCACCCTTCCTTCCTCCACTACCACCTCCTCTACTCTGTGCCCCGGAAACGGATCTTTGTGTTTTAATCTAATGTTGCTGTATTCAGCAAATGAGCCAGTGCAAGCTTATGGGCAAAAGCCTTTTAAAAATACTTGGTCGCTCGCCTCTTTTATGGTTTATACTTCTGTGCTACCTCCAAAGCAATCTAGGCTATGCATCCACTGTTTTGATTGCTGTTTTCTTAGTCTAAGATATTTGATTCAGAGGCATTTTGTAACATACAAGTGTATTATTCCCCATTTCTACTATAGGCCTATTTTAAGGTGCTGTCTATCAATAAATTGATTGATAATCATTTTCTAGTTTGCTCTTTTGCCAGAATAAAAATTTAGATATTGACTGGAGCTTGCTGTCTTATGCAATTTATTGGAAAGTTTTTCACAAACTCATTTGTCAATGGTCTGCTGGCGTCACTGGCTCTGGCGTATTTCCGAGTGCAACGTCCTGTTCAGTGATAATCACGTTAATGTTTATCGCGGTATTATACATTAAAAGCGCATACAGAATGGAAAAGACGTGTATAGGCTAATAAATAGGCTACAGGTTAATCTAGTAGTTTGCTATTTTGTATTTCATAGTTTAGCTAATTGCGTTATGCAGCAACAGAGCAGCGTACTGTGGGATGTAGGACCAGGTTCTCTATATAGTTAATCTTGCTTTTAAACTGATTATTAGGCTACTCGTCTCAATATTTTTCAGTCGGCTATAATTTGCCAGTTAGCCTAACAACTGAATTTCTCAATAACCACGACGAATAGGTAGGAATAAACCTGTGCACCATTTTACTATATTCACATTTGTGCTGCCGCAAAATGCGTTAATAGCCTATGTCATGCGAAGTGATCAATGAACAGCACATATATTGGTAAATTAGTTTTTTCTAGCTTGAAAGCGTGCATTGCGCTCAACGCTGGTTCCAGCAATTTGAGGTTTCCCTCTTTAAATGTAGCTATGCTTTCTAATGTTTAAATCGTTTTGATTAATCAAGTGCCTTCTTAAATTAATGACATTTTTTTACGTGATGAGAATGCAATGCTAATGTGCGAGAGAAAAGGTTGGAATTTTTTCCCAGTTAATTATTCAGAATTAGGCTATTGCCACCCTTATTAAACAATTTCATGTTAGTTATCTCTTTGTCATTGCCATTTAATCATTAGCCTAGAGGCTACATAATTGTTCTTGATTATTTAGGGAATTTGTTTGATTGACATAAGCAAGCAAAATAAACAAAAACAGGTTGAGAATATGTTCGGCTTCAATGCTTTATTCCAGCGCACGGGCTGTCCTACATATTTAAACGCTACATGATTTTATGACACAAAGAAATATGCTAGCCCACAAAACTTATTTAGTATTTATTGATATTTCTTATTCAGTAAATCAATTGCTTGACTGATAATTAATGTAAACAGATTGAGAGTTTCATCAGTTTAAAGGTTACGGTGACAGACGTTTTACATGATCTGAGATCCAACGATACGCCACTGCGCAGCAGCATGGTTAACTTCCGAGTATAGACGGGGTGAAGTGCGTCTCAATTCAAATAACCCGCCCCCGCCTCGCTCCCTCCCACTCGCTCCCCCTCGCTCCCTCCCACCCGCTCCGCCCTCGCTCCCTCCCACTCGCTAAACGCGAGTGTATACTCCTGTTGTATTGGTATGTGCGTCACATCCTCCCAAGTGAAGTTTGCAAGTGAGGTTTACGAGGGTGGAGCAAACTGGATTGGGACACAGGCCAAGAGGGCTAAATATTGAAGGCATGAGTGCCAGAATAAGAAAGGAGACGACCAGCATAGGGGGTGGGGACATAAAAAAGAAAGACTGAAAGGAGATAATGAATTTAACAAACTATTAGTTTATTTCTATCTGCAGATGTTTAGCTTCCCACAAGTACAGACAATACAGAGCACACTCTACATGGAAAGTCATTGAAGAATCATAATTCATTCTATTCCATACTGGTACTGTATAATTTAATGGAGTCCATGTATTGGCATGGGGGCAGAATGACTAGGAAGGGTCAGTCAAATCATGTCAGGGCTCAAATCTGTGACCATTGTTTGATTAAATTACCATGCTGAGAAATGTTGTAATTGCCTCCATGTAGGGTCTCAACAACATTTTGGTTTATATGCATTTGATCATAAGTAACCTATCTAACAGTCTGACTGCAATTTCACCCATTTTTATTGTGAAAATGGTTTGGTCAACTCAAAGCCAATCAGATTATGTTCACTCACGCGCATGTGAACTGATTTAAATAGCTACGGCCATTAAATGTGTTAACGTGGCGGCTGTAGAATAATTTCCTGTTGGTTAGCAAAAATGTTGAAGTCTGTCGCACACAAACGGAATGATGTAAAAAGGAGAGAGAACAGAAATGTTTTGGCTAGACAGGCAATGGCCAAATGTCTTGTGAAAGATGTAGGATACAGCGCAGCTCCCACGCCCACCCTACCAGCAGTCGGAGTGGATTGAGAGTATGCTATATGTGACCTGCTCTATCATAATCAGTTACATTGACCCCCCCAAAAAATCTTGACCTTTGTAATGTAAGGAGGAAAGTGTAAGCTTTCTAATGATATCAAAATTATGTTTGTAATTCAAATATCAAGCGAGTTATGTCCCATTGCATTTGAAGTAGCATAATGATGTTTTAGAGAAAAGTTCAGTTACGTTGTACCGCGAAAGGCTCGCTACGTGTTAACGTTACTGGAGACGAGAGAGGGTCTCCGTAGCCCAGGGGTAGGCAACCCTGGTCCTAGAGAGCCGCAGGGTCTGCTGGTTTTTGTTGTTACTCACCACTTAATTGGTCAATTAGAGCAGTTGATTACACAGTTAGTTGCTGTGTTTAAGGTGAAAACAAAAACCAGCAGACCCTGCGGCTCTCTAGGACCAGGGTTGCCTACCCCTGCCGTAGCCTATACGAAACTTCTATGTTAGCTTGTCATCTTACGTTTAAAAGCTTCAAAACTATATATATTCTAACTCTGAATTTGGCATTAAGACATACAGATCGCTTAAGGCAAGATATTACTCTTACTGAAATAATATGAAACCGCAAGACCATGAGTTACTTTCTGTTATATTCACAAGACTAAATTAATGCCTTTGAAATACACAATTAAAGTTTAAAAAAAAAAAAATCTTATTGTAAATGGGGTAGACTATAGGCAATGCACTCTTCCGATAAACAAGTCGGCCTAGGCTAGGCTTACGAATTTCATACGGACCTATTTTCTTTACATTTGAACCGTTCGTGTGACAGCAACGTGATTAAGCATAACGTTAAATGAATCACGTAGCCTAGGTAGCCTATCCTACACAGAAAGAAAACAAATCTTAAACTACATAAAAACTCCTGCACACTTAGCCAAGGCTACGTGCAATAACATTTTATATCCGTATATTGGGAATGTGTTTGGCACGTAACGTTATAATAAAAAGTTGTACGTTAAGGTTATAAGGTTATATTTAAGCGCTTATTTCGTTTATGTTGATGGTGGGGTGAGCGTTTCATTTTCTGTGGTGGGTGGTTGGGGGGGCCCACGTGCCCACGGCGGCACTGAATCAACCATATATTACTAAACTGCAAATATTTAGGAAGCTAATATTATCATTGGGCTAACAAGTGCATGAGCTAATGTTATAGCTAATGTTATAGCTAACGTTAGCGAGCTGGTTACTAACTAACTAACAGTATCAAGGCTAGCTCACGTTACTTAGTACTTAGAATTGGCATTAAACTATTCACATAACGTTAGGCTATTGTAACAAATGCAATTTATCTCTAGGCAGAAATGTTGTACGTAAGTTAAAAGTTCATACCCTGTTCAAGTAGAGATTGTTCGGTGCGTCCAAGTTTGGTGACTGGAAGACAGGATGCTTGATTTTCATGTGTCGCTGGTAGAGCAGACAGAGAAGGGGGCAGCAGGGTGAAGCAAATTCGAGCGGCAAATTTGAATCTCAATGCTGAAATCTCATTGGTCCAACAGCGACAGCGTGCACAGATGGTGACCTCAAAACTTGCTACAAATCGTATTTTTACGTGAGAATAGAGGCCTGTCACCTATGTTTCAATTTGGCCAGACACGCCCATTTTTTACGCCCACCGCCATCTTGGAGAACCAAGGTGTTACATAAGTTATGCAAACCAGCTGTATATAGCTCATTCTACTCTGGGCAGCACTCACAGCGGCTGCTTTGTTCCACTCTCTCTCTTGCTACCTCTATCACTCACAGACACACAAACAAACACGCTAGCTCCAGCTGCTGCTAAGCCCCAAGTAGCGGCCGAGGCAAAAGCAATGGTGGAGAATGTGAGGATGGGCAATGTTTTGGAGTGGTAGGGGGGCGGCACGCATAGCCTCGTTTGGGCTTACAATGATGTGGCCAGCAAACAACAAATCGCACGTTGTAATAGTTACCCATGCCATGTAGGCTACTCATTTTACACAGGCTGTAGGCAATCACACTACCTGCAAGCTATCAACAATATTGGTTTCCCTTTCAACGGGTGCGCATGTGGTCACCGCACTGAACTCTCTCCGAGAAAGAATGTCTGTTGTAGGGACGTTGCAAAGGTAAACATGTAGCATGCACATACTACAACTCCTTGCTCAACTGTGCTTTATGATATATATTTATTTTTAATAAAGTATAGTGTATATATTTATTTTTTAAATAAACTAGCTAGCTACTTGCAAAGGTAGACTGAAAAACTAACTATCAAAAAACAAGTGACTATCAAGCTAACTGTAAAAAATATACCAGAAATAGGCTACTATAGCTTACTAGAATATTTAAAAAAGCTAAACTGTAAAGCTCTTTTCAATCTCCTCTCCACGCAGATCTACCACTGAGATTCACTTTTATAGCTGGGGAGTAGCCCGCCCTCGCTTCAAAACTTCAGGGTGTAGCTGTACAGGTTTCAATTTCGTCACCGGGAGTCATACGACAGCTGGATGTTTCTGGCCAATGACAGACTGAACGTGCAGTACCTAATCTTTTACCACTAGAGACACTTTTGAGCCAGATCCTTTGGGTTTACACAGTTTTGTGCTGACTGCAGTAAAACCTCAAGATTTGGACCAGAATCAATCAGTAACACTTGTATCAGTTCTCATCTAAAATAAGTGGTTTCAGTGTATTTAGAAAGACAACAAAGGAGTTAAGCCACAGAAGGTAGTTTAAACAAATATGTTTTAAGACCATGCATGCATTCAATTAAGGTTGAAATGCTTTGAAAATTTCAAGTAAGCCCAGTGTTTGTAACATATTCAAGCTAACTTCGATAGCTTTCCTTCTTTTGTTTTCAGGGAAACCAGTTACTGTTTGACAGGGGCTTGAAGGAAGCATTCATCAAAGGCCCACGTACTAGAACCATGTACCAAGAGTTACTTACTGCCTGGGCCACTTCAAAACAAACACTAAAACTGAAACAACATCAAAAAGCTTCAGAATGTTGACTTTAAGGCGAGACAGGGCAGGTGACTAGGGTAAAAAATTTAACTAATAGATATCACAATGAAACTTCCTCAGTTGATTACTTATATTAAGACAAGAATGTTTTGTATTACAAGTTTTCAGAAATGTTATGTTTAAATATGCAAATGAGGCATTATCTACTTAAATATGCACTAATTTGCATACAATTCCAGAACAGAAATCTGAACATTGGATGAAGCCAGATTCAAAATTATTGTTTCATTATGTTGACACATTACAACCAAGTTTTTGGTCAGAGGGGATTGTGGCCATGTCTTTTTATCACCCCATAAATCAGAAAATACTGTCTACAGTCAAAAAAAATCTATTTTCGCCATGTTTTTTGGTATAAAATGTAGCATAAAACAGGCTATAAATGATATATCAACAAACCCCTCTGAAAAAAACCTCAGAATATACATAGGAAGAAATATGTAAAGGATGGTGTATGTACTGTAGACTGAAGTGGAGATTTCATCCTCAGAGTATAAGAAAAACCTCATTTTGAGAAAACGGCCTTTAAAGATTTGCATAGTAAAATGACATACATTTTTCATTGGAAACCACTATTTACAGACACAATTTCAATAATTTCAATCAAATATTAAGCAACAACATCATAACATCATATTAACATCCAAAATACATAACAATTTATAAAATAACAGCATGCACAGCCCGCAGAAACACTCATAAAAAATCTATTTTCGCCATGTTTTTAGGAATAAAATGTGATATAAATCAGGCTATGAATTATATATCAACAAACCCCTCTGTAAAAACCTTCAGAATATAGATATGAATAAAACTGGAAAGTTTGGTGTATGTGAGTGCTACTGAAGTGGAGATTTCTGGCTCAGAGTATGAGAAAAAACCAACCCACCGATCAGTTCATTCAAACGCGCTACATAAACTATCAGCCACTGCTGTGTGACACGCTGGTCACTCCCGCTGTCGAAACACTTCTGCTTTCCAAGTGACAGCTTACGCATCGATGCACTTTGTGAAGGCATTTCATCTTCTTCTTCATTATATAACTGTTGTCGTCTTTTCTGTGAGGTTTTTACACGCACTTTCGGCATTTAGACAAGTCCCGCGGAGAAAAACAATGTCCGGAATGTCAAAGCACGTGATGCATCTGAACCAATCACGTTGTCATAAATCTGCACCAGCCAATGAGAGCTCGTTGTTGGAGGAAAAACCCCTTCGTACTTTCACGATTGGTTGCTGATACAAAGGAAATGACCATATATGGATCTGATAACATTATACACGAAACTGAGAGCTTTCCAACGGTACCTCATATGATATTGGGCAGAGAGCGACCGCAGATCTGCAAGCTGCGTTAAAATGCGAAGTTTTGGTGAATTTAGGCGAAATCTACAGGCGCAGCATGACGAAGTGTAGTAAAATAAACATCTAAATGTGTATTTTGAACGTTTCCTTTCCACTAGTCTGAAAGAAGACATGTTATGGAAGCAAAATAGCACAAAATCTCAAAATTGACCAGTGCATCAAAAAACGATGTTTTCACCTGCCGTGTCTCGCCTTAAGGAGTCCAAAAATAATTTTTTGTTGAAATTTCTGCTGCTATATAGTTAGAGTCCAGAAGATGGAACCATTTTGTAAAGATTCTACAACAACCATTAATGATGCGATCCCTTCTTGCTTCATGGTATTTTAAGTTTCAGTATAGCTAAACAACATAATTTTAAAAAGCAGTTTAGCTTTCTGTCATGTGCAGTCTACACAAAATGGCAACATCTGTGCATATAGTCTGTTTAATTACATTTACTGATTGTTATTCCTACATTAACTGCCATACATTTGTAAAAAATATAATTTTACAAACACAAAAAAGAACCCTTTCACTTGCATAGACCTCATTAGCTTTAGAAAATGTATCTCCATAGATGATATATAATTGTATTTAAGCTATCTGGTTTTATTTCATAGCCTTACTTGAATCTTAGAAATATAACTTTTTCCTTCACAGTGAAATGTGTGCTGGAGGAGAATATGGTGGAGATAGAAGGGGGTGGTCTGAGCCACAAGTACTCCGCCATACAGTTCCATTTCCATTCGGGGAACAAGTCGGGGGACCCAGGATCTGAACACTTAATCAATGACGACAGGTACCCAATGGAGGTGAGATCCGGACATGGAGTGATAATGTTAGCCTCGGGTATTTGATTGTAATTCTGCTTAAATTGGATTGGACTATTCATACTGCAATATTTTAGGTTGTGTGGAAATTACATAGCACTGTTTAACAAATTTATTTACACCTGTGTGTGTATTATTTAGCCAGAGAGATACACACACCCTAGTAGTCAAAGAGCACCTTGTAACACAGGTTCACAGCTTCCAACTGTAAACAAAAGTAAGCAGATGCAGCTCAAATACACCTTATCCTGTCACTAAGAGTATTAATAACAAAACACCTTATCCTGTCACCAAGAGTATTAATAACAAAAAACTATGTTTTTAGTGTGAAGTTTGTCAGGAAAAAGACAGGAAATTCAAAGGATCACCACCAAGCCAAACTTCAGCTCTCTACACTATCAGGGATTTCCAGTACTTCATTTTGTATATCTGACAGCTAGACAGTTCTGTAGCTCTGTTGGTATTCTGTATTTAAAACAACATGTACTCATCACTGGGCAGATTGGTTCAAACCTTCTCTCAAAGAGCCTAATTCATACTCTTAGAGTATGCGCTGCCACCCATGATAGTGCCCTGTACGAAAAGGCTTTGTATTTCTCAACTGCAGTTTTTTGTAGGCTATTTCTCTATTCCTCTTGTGCCTCATACCAACATTGATAGCTAACGTGTGATGGTAGGTAGCTTTTGAAAGGTGAATCTAAATCTTTCAGCCACTGTTTACATTTCATATCCTTTTTAGAAGTATTCTAAAGCTATATGAGTAGACATATAATTGTATGCTGTGATTGCATTGGGCTATTCAATGTATACTTTCACCTATTGTTTTTATTTCTACCCTTTGAACTCTACTTTGTATGACATATCAGGCCAATTAGGCCTACATGTTATGACTGAAATCTTATAGACTACTACTCTGTATGTCAACAGTGTATGTTTTCATATATTTCATACTACGTGAGTGATTTTCATGAGTGGTGGCATAAGCCTAGGCCACATGTCCAGTATAGGCTACTCCTTGTATGAATGATTCTAATCAGCAAATTAAAAGTAGAATCTACAATGGTATGAAATACAATCAAAATGAAATATCACTGTATTTATGCACTCCAGCAGGAAGTTTGTTATTTCCAAGTGTGTACACAGTCTTCTGTGTAAAATAATCAGCATCACATATATAAATATATACTCTTGTGTTGACCTTAATGTACAAATGTGCATTATAGATCTATTGTCATGGATCTGACCTTGTTTCCCTTATCTTTACGTCGCCTTATTCGTTTTATCGTTTACTGGTAGTCCATCGGATTTTCCTGTGTTCCGTCACGGGTTTTTGCTTCTCCTGGTCATTAGTGAGTTCACCTGGTAGATATTTCCGCTCACTACTTATACCCCGCTTCCGGTCTCGCTCGTCGCTTCTATGTTATTTCCTCTTAACATTCGAGCCGGTAAAAAGGTATAGAGAGTAATTAGTAAGCTAGTTTAAAAACTAAAGGGTTTAGAAAGTAGGGTTATAGAAAGAAAGGAAGGTTCTTTTAGCGCTCAGTTCTGAGCAGAGGTTCTCGTTTTTCTTTCGTTATTACTCTAACTTACGAGTGCTCTTCCCCAGGAGAAGTTTGGGTTGTTGAGCCTCGGTTTTCCTTAGTTTTCACTCCTATAACGGGAGTAAGATAAGCGTGTCTGCTTATCTCCTTTTATTTACCGTTTCTACCGACTAGCGCTCTAACTGCGCTGACTCCAGTGATAGGGGTCTTATAGTTTTGGTTTTCATTGTTTGTTCGCTCCTACAAACGGAGTTAGATAAGCGTTAGTGCTTATTCCTTTGTTTTGCTCGTTTAGCGAGCTCCTCGTTTATATTACGAGGGTTATTCTTTCTTTTCTAGTTGTTTCTCCACTACGGATTATTGTCCGTTTTAGTGGTGTTCTTACGAACACTTTCAGACTGGTCAACTACTAGCATTTGGATCTCTAATATTCCCATCTCTGTTTTCTGACAGAGATCCCTCATAGAACATGGAAGCCACAGGGGAGTTTCCAGCAGTAGTTGCCAATCTCAAAGTGATCATTTCCGCTCAGGAGGTAGCCCTGACGGACCAGAGAGAGAGTATTCGGGTCTTGCAACACTCACAGCAAGCGTTACACGAGCAGATGCAGTTACAAGCTGTAGCGTTACGAGATCTGGCAGACGGTATCCGTACTCTCTCCCTCAGGTCCGATTCTCTCCCAGTTGCAGAAGCACCTATACAGGTTATTCCTCCAACAGTTACACCTGACGTAAGGGAGCCAAGACTCCAACTCCCCTTACGGTATAGTGGAGAATCCGGCAGATGTCAGGGGTTTTTGACACAGTGTCTAATTTTTTTTAAAATACAACCCTCGCGGTTTCAGGCACAAGAGTCCAGAGTAGCCTTCATTCTCTCTCTCTTGACCGGTAATGCGCTCGCATGGGCCGACCCACTTATTAGAGCAAATTCTATTATTGTTAGCAATACGGAGCGGCTTATGGCGGAGATGGTGTCAGTGTTCGACCAAGACGTCTCTGGCAAAGAAGCGGCCATGCGTCTTACCCGTCTTCGTCAGGGCACTGACACCGTAGCCACATTTGCGATTACTTTTCGTGCCCTTGCGGGAGTAACAGGTTGGGCCGATGAGCCCCTATGTGCTCTGTTCCTTAATGCGTTATCGGAGAACATAAAGGACGCCATTGCGGGTATCGAACCACCCGCTACATTCGGTGCTCTTGTGTCTACGGCCATTCGGTTAGATAACCGGTTTAGAGAGAGAGAGAAGGATAGGACTCATAAGGGTTTTAAACAGCACCCACCTCGTTACTCTTCCTCTCACACGCCAGCACCGGTTCACAGTCCCTTTGTTGCTCCCATTGAACAGGAGGAGTCCATGCAGGTCGATAGCTTTTCCATGCGCGAAAAAGGGGATGCCAAGTCCCGTGAATGGCGGTGTAGCTATTGTAAGAGGAAGGGCCATTTAAGGGAACACTGTCCCAAACTTGTGGGAAAAGATTAGTCCCGCTAGCGGAACCGAGTCGTGTAGCGGGACTAGAATTAAATTACCCTCGGACCTTCCTGTCAGTTTATTTGCGCTGGAACCACCGCCAGATTTCCTGCAAAGCGTTCATTGACTCAGGGGCAGTTGAATGCCTCGTTGACTCCAACTGGGTTAAAGCCCATAAAATTCCCACCCACCCTCTATCTCTCCCTCGACTAGTCACGGCTCTGGATGGCCGTCCCCTAGGTACTGGCACGATCTCCCGGGTTACCGCCGCGATACGCATGCGCGTTCCGTTTTGTAAACATACGGAGGAGATTCAGTTTTTTTTAGTGGAATCCCCAGTTTATCCACTGGTTTTGGGTCATTCCTGGCTCACTCGCCATAACCCACACATTAATTGGGGGGGGGCGAGACCCGTTATTCAAAAATGGAGTCCCAGATGCAAACGCCACTGTCATGTCGCCAGTCAGTTTTTGTTGAGAGAAGGGGGTGAGGATTATGCTCAGTCTGACTCAGATAGTGAGGAGAATTGCGTTAATAACCAGCAATCCTCTCATGTCCTCTCCGAGAATGGAGAGGAGAGTCTGGACTGGGATTATTCTGCGGAACTACCTCCTGCGTGGCAGGAGAGGACGTCCGAGTCAGATATTGATTGGGAGATTCATTCTGTCTCGGACACTGAGGAGGTTGAAGTAGGAGGAACACTCGAATTCCAGCTGCCCGCTAATGTTCCTAAACAGTACGCCGATCTGGCGGAGACGTTTAGCAAACAACGTTCCACTTCATTACCACCTCACAGACCGTATGACTGTGCTATTGAGCTATACCCAGGCACTACCCCCTCTAGAGGGTCTCTTTATTCGTTGTCCATCCCTGAGAGCGCAGCCATGCACAAATATATTGAGGAAGCTCTGGTTAATGGGTTTATTAGACCTTCTACCTCGCCTGCAGGGGCGGGTTTTTTTTTTGTTAAAAAAAAAGACGGAGGTCTCAGACCCTGTATTGATTACAGGCCCTTAAATGATATAACAGTTAAGAACAGATACCCCCTTCCTCTTATGAACTCCGCTTTCGAGCGCCTTCAGGGGGCGTCTATTTTTACGAAACTGGATCTACGGAACGCCTATAACCTCATTCGTATTCGCGAAGGCGACGAATGGAAGACCGCTTTTAACACGCACAGCGGTCACTACGAATATCGCGTCATGCCGTTCGGGCTCACTAGCGCCCCCTCTGTGTTCCAGGCGTTGATTAACGATGTGCTGAGGGAAATGCTGGAGAAATTCGTCTTCGTCTATCTTGACGATATTTTAATATTTTCGCCCGATTTTTCCACACATGTCGGTCACATTCGTCAGGTGCTTACTGCACTTCTCAAAGCCCAATTATTTGTTAAGGCAGAAAAGTGCGTCTTTCACACGGGTTCTGTTTCATTTTTGGGTTTCATTATTAAGGAGGGTAAGGTACAGATGGATCCAGAGAAGGTTTCCGCTGTAAAGAACTGGCCCACGCCGTCTTCCGTAAAACAGGTACAACGTTTTTTAGGTTTTGCGAATTTTTATCGGCGATTTATTCGAAATTTTAGTGCGGTAGCAGCGCCCATTACTGCGCTCACTAAGAAGAACCTTGGCAGCCAGTTCCAATGGAATTCGAAGGCAGCTTCAGCATTTTCGGAATTAAAGAGAAGGTTCACTTCCGAACCCATCTTGGTTACTCCCAACCCCTCCCTGCCCTTTGTGGTAGAGGTAGACGCCTCTGAGCTAGGCGCCGGTGCCATTCTTTCCCAATGTTTGCCACTTGACCACAAGATGCACCCCTGCGCTTATTTCTCTCGCGCCCTAACATCGGCAGAGAGGAATTATGACGTAGGGGATCGAGAATTGCTTGCGGTCAAGTTGGCGTTGGAAGAATGGCGCCATTGGCTTGAAGGAGCGGAACATCCATTCACTGTCTGGACGGATCATAAGAATCTTGAATACGTTCAGCTGGCTAAGAGGCGTAATTCACGACAAGCTAGGTGGGCGCTATTCTTTCTAAGATTTAATTTTATTATCACGTATCGCCCCGGGTCTAAAAACGTCAAACCTGACGCTCTCTCGCGGATTTACGACCGTTCTGAGACAGACTCAGTTCCTGAACCTATTATCGCCACTGACCTCATTGTTGCCCCGGTTATTTGGGAGGTTGAGGCAGCGGTGCAGAAAGCCTTGCGCTCAGACCCAGGTCCAGGTGGGGCACCGGCAAACTGTCTTTTCGTGCCTCCTCGTCTTAGGTCGCGGGTCCTCCAATGGGGCCACGCCTCCCAACTCACCGGGCACCCAGGGGTTCATCGAACTAGGGACTTCTTATCCCGGCGTTTCTGGTGGCCTAGTCTGGAGAGAGACGTACGCTCATTTGTCGCGGCTTGTCCGGTTTGCGCTCGCAGCAAGGCCTCTCACCTTCCCCCCTCGGGTTTTCTTCGCCCCCTACCTATTCCCACCCGTCCCTGGAGTCATATTTCCCTGGACTTCATCACGGGGTTGCCGTTATCTTCAGGCAACACTACCATTTTAGTGGTGGTCGACCGTTTTTCCAAAGCGGCCCATTTTATTGCGCTGTCCAAGCTGCCATCGGCACCTGAGACAGCGCAACTTATGATTGACCACGTGTTTCGTCCACATGGCCTTCCGTCGGATGTGGTGTCCGATCGCGGTCCTCAATTCGCCGCCAAGTTTTGGCGGGCGTTTTGCTCTCTGCTGGGGGCTTCGGTTAGTTTATCTTCCGGGTTCCACCCGGAGACTAACGGCCAGACAGAGCGTACTAATCAGACGCTAGAGAATACTCTTCGCTGCCTTGCCGCATCCAAGCCTACCTCCTGGAGCCGTCACCTCGCCTGGGCTGAGTACGCTCATAACACGCTGCGTAACGCCTCCACCGGCCTCTCCCCCTTCGAGGCTCAGTTGGGTTACCAACCACCTCTTTTTCCTGAGCTTGAGAAGGAGGTGGAGGTACCCTCTGTAGGATCTTTCGTTCGGCGGTGTCGGTCGGTTTGGAGACAAGTGCGGTCGTCTCTTATACGGGCTTCGGCTAAACAAAAAGTTGCGGCTGATAGGCATCGTCGAGCTGCACCATCCTATAGAGTGGGACAACGGGTTTGGCTTACTACTCGGGACCTTCCCTTGCGGGTCGAGTCCCGCAAACTCGCTCCTCGTTTTGTGGGCCCCTTCAAGATTATTAAAAGAATCAACCCAGTCACGTTTCGATTGCAACTTCCGCGCTCAATGCGCATTCACCCCACGTTTCACGTCTCCCGTCTGAAACCGGTACTCGTAAGCCCCCTCGCCCCGGTTGAGAGACCACCTCCGCCTCCTCGACTCATAGAAGGGGGTCCGGCTTATACCGTTCGCCGCATTGTGGCCGAGAGACGTGTAGGTAGAGGTTGGCAGTTTCTTGTTGACTGGGAAGGTTATGGTCCGGAGGAACGTTGCTGGGTTCCATCGAGAAACATCCTGGACCCGCAGTTAATCACCGACTTCCGCAGAGATAAGGTTGTGGAAACGTCCGGTGCCGTTCCTTAGAGGGGGGGTCCTGTCATGGATCTGACCTTGTTTCCCTTATCTTTACGTCGCCTTATTCGTTTTATCGTTTACTGGTAGTCCATCGGATTTTCCTGTGTTCCGTCACGGGTTTTTGCTTCTCCTGGTCATTAGTGAGTTCACCTGGTAGATATTTCCGCTCACTACTTATACCCCGCTTCCGGTCTCGCTCGTCGCTTCTATGTTATTTCCTCTTAACATTCGAGCCGGTAAAAAGGTATAGAGAGTAATTAGTAAGCTAGTTTAAAAACTAAAGGGTTTAGAAAGTAGGGTTATAGAAAGAAAGGAAGGTTCTTTTAGCGCTCAGTTCTGAGCAGAGGTTCTCGTTTTTCTTTCGTTATTACTCTAACTTACGAGTGCTCTTCCCCAGGAGAAGTTTGGGTTGTTGAGCCTCGGTTTTCCTTAGTTTTCACTCCTATAACGGGAGTAAGATAAGCGTGTCTGCTTATCTCCTTTTATTTACCGTTTCTACCGACTAGCGCTCTAACTGCGCTGACTCCAGTGATAGGGGTCTTATAGTTTTGGTTTTCATTGTTTGTTCGCTCCTACAAACGGAGTTAGATAAGCGTTAGTGCTTATTCCTTTGTTTTGCTCGTTTAGCGAGCTCCTCGTTTATATTACGAGGGTTATTCTTTCTTTTCTAGTTGTTTCTCCACTACGGATTATTGTCCGTTTTAGTGGTGTTCTTACGAACACTTTCAGACTGGTCAACTACTAGCATTTGGATCTCTAATATTCCCATCTCTGTTTTCTGACAGAGATCCCTCATATCTATAGCCTATGTCTAAACCTACTCTAGTGGGACCTCTATAGCCTAATGCAGCAGTCGTCATTGTCACTTACTATTTTGAAGAGTATGAATTGGGCTCTGACAGAAGGTTTGAACCAATCTGCACAGTGTTAGCAATTTAATTGTATTGCTTTTCGTGGTCAAGGAGGTAGATCAAGGATACTCTTCAATTCAATTCTAAAGATTAAATCACTTTGTATTTATTGTGTCAGCTCGTGTCTTAACAGGAGAATACAATGGGTTAGTACATCTGTGGTCCTCTGGTAGCGCGCGCTCGAAGCGCGCTCTCGCGCACGCTCCTGCTTATATACTGTAAAGTGAAAGGGGTTAGTACATCACTGGGCGTATAATTCAAACCAATCAAACCTTTAGAATTACTCATGTTCAGCTCATGTCTTGTATTTTTCCACAAAGTTTATTAGGATAGAACCTTATCTATCTTTTGTGGCAAACCCTTTTTCTGAGGAATGTTTCTCAGGACATCTTCCTGTAGCCCTCCCTCTCAGAACTCTCATAACACAGGCCCAAGGTCACCCATTCGAAACTCAACTACCACAGACAAGTTTATATATTCTATTTACAACATGTACTTTTATAGGATTAAATGTCAGAATCCCACAATTCCCTCCTTTGATCCCAAGGGATCAACACTATACAGCGGTAATTCAAGCTTGTATGGGTGATATCTTCACTCAATACCTGAAGCAGGTACACATTGCAAACCCAGTTTTTTAAATTTTATTTACTCTAACTATCAGGGTTATAATACTAGCACAGCGGTAAGCAATGATGTCAGAGCTCTTACTTAATCACCAGGAAAACCTCATAGGCAAAACCACAGAACTCTAGACTGAGTCTGCTGCTGGTGAGGACATGTCTCTGTCCGATATCCATCTTAAGCGATACTCCTTCATTTTTAATACATTTTACTTTTTACCCTTCTATCAAGAGGAAAGAAAATCCTAGCATTTTGGCAACAGTGCATTGGCAGCTTTTTCTAAACATTTTATCACAATATAGTTACATGGGGGTTTCTTCTTCAGGGGTTGGTGCATGTCCCGCATTGGTGATGATTTCTACAATTTGTGGCATCACAATCATTTGGTGTTCAGGTCCTAAGGTGCCATCAGAGTTAATATCTGCTGGAGTATACCCACGAGCCTCAAGCTCCTCGTACAGCACAATCGCTGACTCTCCAAACCAATAGGCATTACTGAATTTCTCATCATCTCTCAGGGCCAATAAGAGGTTTGGCTTTTCTGGGTGATAGATGGCAGCCCACTCCCAGCAACGCCATCCTGACCCTCCTCCCTGGGCATGTTTACAGTGGGGATTTCCAATCGGGCAATTGGGGGTGTAGGGAGGTTCTGGTATCTCCCACACGGTTGGCATTGGGTGTTCCCATAGCCCATCACTGTATGGCGCGATAATTCCCCAGTCCTCTCCTATGTTTTCACCTGTTTCATGGGAATAAACTGGCAACATCATTAGTGCATCACTTCCGGGCCCATCTTCCTCCGCTACTGGGGCAGAGGGGACTTCATCATCGTAATAGGGTGTAATCTGGGCTGCTTGGTATTTTGGAGGTGGGGTTTCTTCCTTAGTTAATGCTTTTTCAATTGTTTTCGTGACTAGGGTTCTTATGCATGGTATACAACAACATCCACAAGTGATAAATATAGCTACAGCTATGGCTATGCCTATGAATATTTGTCCAATCATAGTGCCCCACTTTCCAAAAGTATCTGATAGCCATGTTGTTACTGGGTTTTTTATTCCTGATTGTGTTTTTAGTTCGTTTGCTAGGGCCTTTAATTTGTTCAGACTTTTTGTTAGCTTACCGTCCGGCGCTGTATTGTTGGCGATGGCTGTGCAGCAAGTATCTCCAAACATTGCACAAGTTCCACCTTTATCGGCCAACAACATATCTAGTGCAATCCTATTTTGGAGGGTCATCAAAGAGGTCTGGGACAGTTGTTCATGTATTGCTTCTACTGCATCTCTAGTTAGATTTGCCAATCGTTGTACATTGTAATGGATCAAATTTATTCTATTCACATTTTTGTTGGTCGTTATCGGGAAGATAGCAGAGAAAAGTGGGAAACTCTCAAATCCTGCTGCGACTTCATCTGCTAATTTATATTCATCAGGTATGTTTCTAGCCTGTCCAATGGAGTCTATCCAAATACCACTATTTTCCCCTCCCCATGATAATACAGATCTCCTACGCCTGTTTCCATATTGGTGTTTTACAGGGATTCCTTCCAGGATGTCTAACGCATTTGAAAGTACCAGAGTCTGCGCGCTTAAGCTTATCAGGGCACATGTGCCTGACCATTGTGGGGGCAGCCAATTGAACAGTCTTCTTCCTCCACAATACCACCAGACGTCAGCTCTGGATTGGGTGAGCGAGGTTACCGTGTTATTTTTTGTCAGATCAACAGTTTTGTCACACTTTTTTAGGGTCCCGAGAACCATTCTGCCACCGCCTGTGTTATTGTTTTTGAAACATGTTAATGGAGGTATTACATCAGTTTGAAATATTGGTGGGGTCACATTACCTGGAGCTATGGGGACTATTTGTTCCCATACTGCACAGCTTTTGGTCGGATTCTCATTACTCATAGCTGACAGCAAACACTCGATATCTTTACCTGGGGAGGTCATATTTCTTGCATATTGCTCAAACGGGGAAGTTGTAAGCAGGAGGCTGGGCCTGCCTCTAGTACATACAATACAGTCAGTTTTTCCTGTTTGATGTGCATAATGTGCAGCTTGATCAATCCATGCATTTTTATTAGTCTATCCTGTTTCAATAGCCAATACTCTTTGAAATGACATTTTTTTAGTATCAAATTTCTTTACCACTGCTGAAGGATGCAAGCAGAAGCCTCCACGTGGCGCACCCTGGGCAATGCTGATGACAGAAACTGTACCACAGTAACTGACTGAAGTAGCCAATTCTGTAACAACCGACCGTCAACGACAGTCAAGTCTTTTTGCGAAGCGAGCCACAATGTCGGCGTTAGTAGTGACCTCAATCAATGTGGAGGGATACACCAAAACTAAGGCCGACGTGCTAGCAAGCCACTGCAACGGAAGTGATATTTTCTGTATGCAGGAGACCCACTTGGGTCCGACGAGCAACCGGCCAACACTACCAGGTATGAAACTGATAGCGGAGATACGTCATCCCAAGTACGGATCAGCCGTGTTTGTGAAGCCCCTGTTGGATGTCAGGGACATCCACACTAACAGCTCAGACACCAACATAGAGACTGTTACTGTCTGCCTGCCAGAGATTTCAATCACTTCGCTGTACAAACCACCTAAAAGTTCCTTCGTATGGCCTGATCTACCACCTAAGTGCAGGAAGAAGTACGCCGTTGTGATCGGGGATTTTAACTCCCATCACACGAGGTGGGGCTATGATAATACCAACAGTGACGGTGAACGAGTCGAAAGCTGGATGGAAAACACAAGCATGGAGCTGGAGTTAATTCACGACGCTAAACTCCCCAAGTCCTTCAACAGCTGCCGCTGGAGAAGAGGCTACAACCCTGACCTGTGTTTCGTCAGTCAGAGACTAGCGCACCTAAGTGAGAAAGCGGTGCTGAACCCGCTCCCAAAGTCACAACATCGACCAATCTCAGTCACAATCAAGCCCGCCATCACAAAGTCGGAAGTTCCCTTTCGACGACGCTTCAACCTCAAGAAGGCCAAATGGACTGAATACAACGAAGGGATGGAAAGAGCACTCCTGGACGTGGAACCCACACCGAACAACTACATCGTGTTCGTACAGGCTGTAAAGAAGACTGCTTGCTCCTGCATTCCTCGCGGATGCCGAAAAGAGTACATCGCTGGCCTCACAGAGGAATCACTGCAGCTGCTGGAGGGTTACGAGACTGAGTTTGAAAATAACCCTTTTTCTGACACCACCAGCGAGCTTGGTGATGCACTCATGGAATCCCTGGGGAAGGAGAGGCGGAAAGCCTGGCGAGATCTTATAGAGAACATCAACATGACTCAGAACAGCAAAAAAGCCTGGTCGACCATTCGGAAACTAAATGGTGATAAGATCACACCACCCACTGTATCCGACATAACACCAAACCAGGTCGGAAGCCAACTGGTGGCCAACGGAAGACGAGCAGAGAGGCGCAAGGCCAAAGGAGAACATCATTCCACAGTCATCCCGGGCAATCAGCAGAACATGTCCATACTAACCAAGCCCTTCACTTCGGAGGAGTTTGAAGCAGGACTTAACACCATGAAGCTTGGAAAAGCTGCGGGCCCCGATGACATGCTAACGGAAATGATCACCAACCTAGGCCCAGGTGCCAAACAATGGCTTCTTAACATGTACAACACATGCCTCCTTACCCAGCACATTCCACCAATCTGGAGGAAAGCTATCATTATTGCTCTGCAAAAACCTGGAAAAGATCCCAATCTCCCCAAAAGCTACCGGCCCATCTCCCTACTATGCATCACCTACAAGCTGTTCGAGAGGCTGCTCCTCAGTCGACTATCCCCCCAGATAGATTCTGAGCTAATCAAAGATCAAGCTGGATTCAGATCCGGAAAATCATGCACAGGCCAACTACTTAACCTCACCCAGTACATCGAAGACGGATATCAGAAGAAGCTGATCACGGGCGTTGCTTTTGTAGATCTGTCAGCAGCTTATGACACCGTCCAACACAGGCCACTGATGAAAAAGCTCTACGACATGACAGCGGATGCTAAACTTTGTAACATCATAAGAAGTCTTCTGAGCAACCGGATGTTCTACGTCACTCTCAGCAACAGGAAAAGTAGATGGTTCCATCAGACCAACGGGCTGCCACAGGGCAGTGTCTTGGCCCCTCTCCTCTTCAATGTCTACACCAACGACCAGCCCCTCCCAGAAGGCTGCGGCAGGTTTATCTACGCGGATGACCTGGCCTTGACAACGCAGCAGCGCACCTTCCCAGAAGTGGAGTTAACCCTGGAACGAGGCCTGACAGATATGTCTGCGTACTATCTGGAAAACCATCTGCGCCCTAACCCTGGGAAAACTCAAATCTGCAGCTTCCATCTAAAGAACAGAGAAGCTAAACGGGAGCTCGATGTAACCTGGGATGGGATAAAGCTTGAAAACCACCAGCACCCAGTCTATTTGGGAGTAACTTTAGACCGTACCCTCAGCTACAAGGAACACATCCAGAAGACGAGAGCCAAGGTTTCCACCAGGAACAGCCTCCTACGACAACTAACCAACTCGAAATGGGGGGCTCACCCAAGCACACTGCACACGTCAGCACTGGCCTTGTGCTTTTCCACCGCCGAATATGCCTGCCCAGCATGGAGCAGATCGTGCCATGCACACAAACTAGATCCTATCCTCAATGAGACCTGCAGGATAGTGACTGGGTGCATCAAAACCACCCCCGTACACTGCCTCTATGCCCTCTCTGGCATTGCCCCCCCTGACATCCGCAGGACAATCATCACAAAAGCTGAGCGCACAAAGCAGGCTATCGACAACCGGCATCTACTCCATGAACACACTGCTGTCTGGAAGCGGCTCAGCTCCAGGAGCAGCTTCCTGGACACCACTGAAGCTCTGGAGACCACTCCAACTGATGCCAGGATTACCGAATGGCAGAAGAAATGGAACAGCCTTGGCAGCCAGACAACCCAGTGGCGAGAGAGAGGCATCATCCCAGATGAATGCCTCGCCACCGGCTATGACCAACCTTGGGCTGTCTGGAAGACTCTGAATCGACTACGGGTTGGTGAAGGACGCTGCAGGGCATCCATGAAGAAATGGAATATAACATCTTCTGCTGCATGTGCGTGTGGGGAACCCCAAACAATGGAACACCTCATGAACTGTACCCAGGCCCCACAATGTACCGGAGTTGACCTGGCCGAACCAACTGCTGCCGCGCTCGCCTGCGCCAACCACTGGAAAGACGAGATATAGAAGATGGCCGGACACGAGGAAGAAGACCACTGCTGAGTCTGAATGGGGTTCAGTCTTATTTTCTTTTATTGTGGGCTTTTGGGTAATTTTGGAACCTTCACCTTTGTCGGGGGCTGGTGTCTCTGCTTCCACTAGATCTATTCTGAATAGTCCCAATGGGTCCTTTCCAGTTATTTCTACTCCTAGTAATAGGTAGAATGTTAATTTGTCCTGGTGTGCCTTGGAGTCTGCCCCCCTACATTTCTGTCTATCATATCCTTTCATGGCCCAGGGGTTTTCCATTCCCTTCTTTGTTGTTAATATTATTGGATTAACTTTTCTAGGATCTGTCAAGCTGGTCAACTGTCCCCTTATTATGGAGATTCGTTCTTGTAATTCCCCGAATGCACCCTTCTTTTTCCCAATATACCCATCCCTTACTTGATACAATCCTGTACTCCAGAACATTTGTCCCCACCCCAGTCCTGTTCCCCTAAATGACCTCATCCACGGATCCCTTGTGGGATACCCTCCTTCACCAAACACTCCTATATATATATCATATCCTCTGTATCCCTCGGGGTTACTTCCACAGTCTATTATATCACATAAGTCAAATTGAAATGTGTTGTCCATTGTTTTGTCTACTTTTAATATTACTTTTGCTTCACATGGGTCTTTCTTTGTTGCACTTACCATCGTTATCATCAATATTATTGTAGTCACTAAGGCAGATAACCTGGGCACTTTAGTTATTTCCAGATTTATCCGGGGGAGTCGAATTGATCCTAGAAACAGGAAGCTCGCTGACATTATGAAACACACCTTAGTTTCCCTCCTCATCAGAACTGTAGTGGACATCTTTGAGATGATCCCTAATTTCCCTTAAAGGTTTTTTCGGTGTGGGTGCTTTGGAACAGTGTGCGAAATGGTGCCAGACTGGAGCGCTCGTATTACCGTCTTGGAACACTCTTACCGATCTGTTGGTTGCGTCTGTTACCTGTACCGGTCCTGTCCAATGTGGGAGGTTCCACCCTGGTCGTCCTGGAACCTTGAGGTAAACCCACTCTCCTACTGAAATGGGCTCTGTGTCTTGTTCTGTTTTCAAATCTGGTCGTCCTGCATTAGCAACCTGCTGAGATAAGACTCTTGTCATTTGTTCTAATACCCGCATATATTCTGTCAGATGAGTTTGAAAAAGCTCATGAGTGGGCACTATGTTGGGGTCCTCTAATGGACCTGGCATTGGTCTTCCTGTCATTAACTCATGTGGGGAGAGGAATGTGTCCTTGGCAGGGGTTTGTCTCATGGAAAACAGGACCAGTGGTAGTGCTTCAGTCCATTTCAGTGTGGTTCCAGTCATAGCTTTGGCCAATTTTCGCTTTATTGTCTGGTTGGCTCTTTCTACAATACCCTGTGATTGGGGTCTGTAGACGCTTCCGAATCTGTGTTTGATTCCATAGAATTCTTCCACTTTTTGTAAGTGTTCGTTTCTAAAATGTGATCCATTGTCTGAACAGATCACTGTAGGGACGCCATATCGGGGTATAAGGTCCTGTACCAACCAATCCACTACTGTCTGGCTGTCCTCTCTTTTGGTGGGTATTGCTTCTACCCACTTAGTAAACCTGTCAATTACCACTAACAAATATCTGTAATTTGTCGGAGTGCGCATGTTCATTCCCATGTCAGTGTAGTCAATGCATATTTCCTTCCATGGTGCTGTGGGCACCGGAAATTTCAACAAGGGATGTGGAATTGTTCTTTTATTGTTAAATGTGTTGCAGACTGCGCATTCTGCCGTATAATTTGCAATCATTTCTTTTAGCTGTGGACACCACCATGATTTCTGTATGTGCGTCAACGTTCTCTTTTTCCCTATGTGGGTTTTCCCATGGGCTTGCTCTATTAGCAATTGGGCCAACCTTGCTGAGGCCACTAATTTTCCTTCTGAGGATCTCCATAGTTCAATTTTACTTCCAGTTTTGTCTCCTGGTATTATCTGTTTTGTTGCTCCTAACGCAATCCACTGAGACTTCTCCTGGGGGCTTGCAGCCTCTTGTAACTGTGCAAAATGCTGTACTTGTGCTGTGTCTAATTGTACATGCTTGATTTGTGTTTTCTCCTCGGTTTCTTTCAGATTCGGGCATTCGTGTAATGTGTCATGCTTTATCAGTACGTCAGGTACTTCTCCCTCCTTTGGTTCTTCTAGAACCAATGAAATGTCATGTTTAGCCGTCTTTGTTCCGCTTCGCAGTGTCACCAGTTGTTTAGTGACGTAACCACTCACATGTTTGACCCAGTAGTCTGCAGCGCGGTTGCCTACTGCTTCCTTGTGTGCTCCAGACGCGTGACCTGCGACTTTTATGACCGCGACCTCCTTTGGGTCCTGTACTGCTTGTAACAGTTCTTTTAAATAAGCTTCATGTTTAACCGGAGTTCCAGCAGCAGTGAGGAAATTTCTCCTTTTCCAAGCTGGTCCGTCCAAGTGGACGGCCGTGTATGCATATGCCGAATCTGTGTAAATGTTGACCTTGAGGTTTTTAGCTAATTGTAGCGCCCTGGTGAGTGCCACAATTTCAGCAACTTGTGCTGATGCCGGTTGAGGTATTATGTGGCCCTCAACCAATTGAGATTGATCGTCACTAATCAGTTGGTCATGTACCATGTCAGGGAGACTGACAACTGCATAGGCCGCTATATTTCCGTCAGGTCCTTTGTGGCAACTGCCGTCCGTGAACAGTTCCCAGTCAGTGTCCGTCATTGCTTCAGTATGTAAGGAACCTGCTCTCCTAATCAGTGGTGCACAGTCATGTGGTTCACTCCCGGAATTAACACCTGATGTCATATTGGCAACTGTGGTTGACCCTGGCACATATGAGATGTGAGCTGCTGTCAATATTTTTGAAATTTTGATTTTACGAGTGTTTGAGAAACTGAAAGCGCCTGCAGCTATTAATGATGCTACACCGTGATCCGTGTTGATCTGCAACGGGTGGCACATGACTATGTGTGCAGTTTTTTCAACTGTTTTGGATAGTGCTGCCAGAAAACGAGTACAGTTCGGTTGTCCCAATTCCACTGAATCCAATTTACAGCTGTAATACAGCAGGATCTTTCTCTGAGAATTATCTTTTTGGTAAAGTATGCCATTTACAACACCTTCGTTTTCTGACACATCCAAATGAAAGGTTTTGTCATAGTCTGGCGTGGCCAAATGGGCTGCCAACCCTAGTTCCTGTTTAGTTCTGGAAAATGCCTTAGAGGCATTCTCTGTCCATTCCAAAATGCCTCGCAGACTTCGACATCCTGCTTTGTTAATCAAATCTCGCAAGGGTTGTGTGAGGCCAACGTAATCTTCAACATACGTTCGACTGTATCCGCACAGGCCTAGAAAGGCCAACATTTCCTGTACTGTGTTTGGTTGTTTATATGCCAGAATACTTTGCCTATGTGTCTCGGTCAGGGTTGTCCCTGCTTGTGTGATTATTCTCCCTAGGAAAATAACGCGCTTGCGTGCAATTTGGCACTTGTCCCTTTTTACTTTAAAGCCTGCTGTGGCCAAAGTTTTGAGAATTGCTTGGGCAGCTTCCAAATTTTCCTCGGGTGTTTCAGAACTTATCAACAAATCGTCTACGTATTGGATCAATGTGGATCCCTTTGGTAACTTGATACTCTGCAGTATCTGATGCAATGCTGTGTTAAACAGACCCGGACTGTCTTTGAACCCTTGAGGCAGCCGTGTGTATGTGTATTTGGTTCCCTCAAAAGTGAAAGCAAACCATGGCTGGCATTCTTCGGCTAATGGAAGGCAGAAAAAGGCATTTGCCAAATCGATCACAGTAAAGTACTTGTGTTCAGGTTGTATAGCTCGTATTGCTACATACGGGTCAGGTACGGGCAAACCGAGTGTGGTTGTGGCATTATTGATTCTTCGCAAGTCATGTACCATTCGCCATCCTTTCCCTTCTGCTTTTGGGACTGGTAGGATGGGTGTATTCCATTGTGAGTATGGTAGTTTTTTTAAAATTTTTGCTTCCAAAAGACCTGTTATGGTTTCCCTAATGCCTTCAATTTGCTGTGGTTTTAGCGGATATTGTGGGTTCCAAATGGGTTTGTTCAAATCCGGTTTTAGTTTCAGGGTGACCTCACCCTCTATTTTCCCTACATCATGAGGACCTGTGGTCCAGATGTGTTCTGGGATTGTTGCCAACATGTCATCAGTGCCTTGGTGATTCACATCTTCACTCATTGTTTTACGAATTCTCACAATCGTCTCCGGAATTCCCTGCGTCATGTCATGCACATAAATCCTAGTGTATTTGCCACTTGTACTCCTAGATACTCCGGGAATGGTCGTTTCGGTGTACGTCTCTGAACATGCCTGTTTAATCATGGGGCCTAGTGCTTTAGCTTCACATCCTTCGGATATTGCCAAGGATATGTGTGGTACTGCATTCTCTCCTAACCTGTACCATTCCATTTGTTTATCATTTAGGAGGGCAGCAGCCGCTACACCCTCAGGACCAATGTAGAGGTATTTAGCCTCTATCCTCTCTATTTGTCCCTTCTTACACCCTTCCCACAAGTCCTGGTAATCGGTGTCATCTGTACAGTCATAATTGTAGGTCATGTGTATTTCATCGGCTGGCTGTGCGAAGGTTCCCATTGTGTTAATGAACGGAGTCCACTCCGCCATTTGTGCCAAAAGACCGGGACATGAGGCATCCTGTAGCAGCCTTGTCCAATAGATGCGAACCTCGGTTTGTATCATTTCGGTGTTAGGCGCATGTACGCCTCTTCCGCGGGGGGCACCAAAATTACCTCTGCCTCGGGACTGTGTCGCAACTGGGTACGCATAGTTTCCATTGTTTGGAAGCTGGTCTGCCTTTGGGTTAAAAAAACAACGCCGTTGAAGATGTCCGGTTTTGCCACAATACCAACATACCGATGATGGCCTATTTCCCCATTGCTGCGGCTGAGGGGCATAGTTTTGTTGGGGGTATGTTTGTGGGGTGGGCCCATAGGTCACCGGGGGAGCTGCTGGAGTCGGTTGTGGGTTTGGGGCAGTTATCGTGGGCGCAGCTGCTGGCACCGCCTGTGGTGCTTGAGCTATCGGGGTATTCAGTATTGCTTTAGCAGTTTCAGACGCGACCGTTTGTTTGATCAAATTATCAATTTGGAGTTTCAGAAGTTTAGTCTGTAGCGAGGAGGATTCGTCGTCTTTGACTAATTTACGTTCGTGATCTTTGTTTACATTATGCACTATGTGATCTTTCCACAGCTGTTCAGAGAGGGAATCCAATCCCACTACATCTCCTAATTTTGCCTGAACCTTTAGGGGGAGTCCATTTTGCACTCCATGACGGAAATGTCCATGTGCCGCATCACTCGCATCAGGTCGTTCTCCTGTGGCTGTTTCCCACAGTTTAAATGCACGTTTGAGGTACTCATGGACCTCTTCGTCAGGGCCCATTGTCAGGCTGGCCAGTGCTGTGTAATCACGCTTGGTAGGGAACAATTGTTTTATGATTTTCCAAAAAGTGGGGCGCACTTGATCAAAATCCCCATGTCCCATTTCAGACCTGGTTTGTGTCGCGTTTTCGCACTGGTGTAGCGTAGCTAGCTGGCCTATTTTGATTAGCACTGCGCGCACATCTAGTAAGGCAAGGGTGTCTTGGGCTGTTTGGAGTTCAAATTCTGCTATCCACAGTGCTCCTCCCTTCTCTATTGGGGGTAGCTTAGCCAATACTGCGTCAATATCCTGTCTTGCCCATGCTTCGTACACATGTTTGCGTCCTTGCATTACTAGTGGGGCCTGCACCTCTACTTGGGGTAATGCGATATGGGTGGAAGTAGCACCTATTTCAGATGGATTAAACCGCGGTGTTGTTTGATTCCTGGCTCCACTTCCTGGGTATACGAAAGGGTTGTTTCGCTCCCGTCTCTGCTCATGGTAACCTAATTGCTCAAATTCTCCATTTAGGTTTACCACTCCTCCTGGTGTCCTTGCTGCAGCTCGCATCTGCTGCTCTTCCCTACTCTTGTGGCGACCAGCTATTTGATCATTACTTTCTGTGTAGCGCTCAGTCTCTGCTACTTGTTCCATCTCTACTCGATTCATCATGCTTTCTGACATTCCTTGATGCTGCCGTACCTTTAAGTCAAGGCCGGTAACCGTCACTGTTCCTGAGTGCCCTGCGGCTGACTCATAAGGATCCTTGTCTATACTTTCCTCATCACTCCACTCACTTCTACTTGCTTCACTTCCTACGGGGCGCACCTCATATGTGCTCATACGGGGTGGTTCTCGTTCTGTACAATTATTTCCAGTCATGGAAATTTCTCCTAGAGCGCTACGTTCTGACACACGTGCAGGGGCAATGGTGGGTGTTTGGTCATGGTTAAGCCTGCTTTCTTCATTTCTCACAACCTGTTTTGAGAGATCTATCGCGGTGGTCATGGTGTCTTTCATGTATCCCATCAACTCGGCAGTTTGTAAGCTTTGACGCTGCATCATGCTAAGCATGCTATCCATGTTTGGTATCTCTATGTTTAGTTGTCCATCTAGAACATTTAATACCGGGGCTTGCATTACTGGGGCTGAGGGTGGGGGAGAACGGCTTTCCAAAAAAGGAGGACGGCTCTCGCCATAAGGAGGCGGAAGTGTGGAGAGTGCCGGATATAAACTTCTCTTCTGTGGTATGGGTGACACTGGGGTCTCTACCGGGGGAGTAGGCTGCTTACTTTCTGTCAGTTTGCTCTTGACAGCCTGTATGGCCTGCAATTGAGTGGGTCCATGATTCTTCGGAATCAAGGCCCCCAGAGCTAATAGTAGCTCTTTTTTAAGCATGCATTTGTTACGGAGTTTCTCACGATCTCTAGCACTGGCCTTGGGAAATGTCTTTCCCTCCAGCTTGCCTTCCTCTGCTATCATGGACTGTTGAACTTGTTTGACAAGTTCCTGGCGCTTTTTCTCAGACAAAAATGGTTTGTCTGGCTCGGGGAACCATCCCAATTTGTTCCACTCGGCTAAATATTTAGTCCATTTATCACGTCGTTTTTTCAATTCCTGGGCACATAGTTTAGTACTCAGATTGTCCCATAGTTTATGCAGTACTTCTACTGTAGTAGCCATATTAAATTTTTTATTTATTTATTTATTTAAATGTTCTTTTTTTTATTTTTTTATTTTTTTATTTTATTTTTTATTTTTTAATTTATTTATTAAAATATTTATTATTTATTATGTAGAATTAGATATTGACTCGTTTTAATTTCTACTTTTTACTAGATATGTTTGCTTAGGATCCACAATTTAACAGTTCTAATTAAATTAACACAACCTTATTTCCCTTAATTATTCACCAAATATCAGTTATATTGCAGTCATTGGCTGTGATCTGCTGTATTCAGTTACTCATTTAATTTTCTCAATGCCTCATAACGTCTGCATTAACAGAAAATATTTTCACTGAATCAGTATCACGAAAGATCACAATGACTGGCAGCGTCATGTAGAAAAACACACCCACAGTTTTGTGACGTTAGAGTTTCCTCTCAAGGACTACAAGTACCAGTTGTCTTGTGCAGCGACTTCTGGTGACTTAGTCAGCTTCACAAAATTTTCTATCCCCTTTTTTCCTTTTAATACAGCAGATATACAACAGATAAAAACTCAAAGACCTGTTTATGAATCAAAACTGTATTCCATGAATCAAGTCCTTTTGTATGTTTTCACTCGTGGCTTTAGCGCAATTCTAGCTCGACTGTCCGGTTCAAATTACCTCAATACATTAAATGTCGACTATTTGGTTCGACGGACCTTACATTGATATCACTAGATCAATGTATACCACAGTAATTTGCGTATTTACGTTTCCGAGGTGCATATGCGTCGCACTATGTAACTTGATAATGGCCCAGAATCCCAAGGCTGAATTAATTTCCAAGGGACTACACCCTTAGTAGCTCATTACATAGGTCCCACAAATAATGGACCCGCAAATTTTTAATTACACACAACCAAAGAATATTTTATTCTGTGTCTTCACTGCACTTTTTATCCTTATTCTTTGTCAAGTTGGGTCATGGAATACACCTTAATCCATTTATATTCGTTCTGACAAATTTAGTTTTCACAAATCAGTTTTATATCTAAAATTTTGGAAATAGTCAGTTATATTTCTCAGACATTCTCTAAAATATCCTATGCAGATTTTATGAAAAAGGTTCTGCTTACCTTATCTTTTTGAGGCCTCAGAATGTCCAAGAGATTAAACCAGCAATTTATTTTCTTTTGGACTCGTCCGAGATCCAAGATCCCCCTTCCCCACGACGAGGTCACCAATTGTTAGCAATTTAATTGTATTGCTTTTCGTGGTCAAGGAGGTAGATCAAGGATACTCTTCAATTCAATTCTAAAGATTAAATCACTTTGTATTTATTGTGTCAGCTCGTGTCTTAACAGGAGAATACAATGGGTTAGTACATCTGTGGTCCTCTGGTAGCGCGCGCTCGAAGCGCGCTCTCGCGCACGCTCCTGCTTATATACTGTAAATTGAAAGGGGTTAGTACATCACTGGGCGTATAATTCAAACCAATCAAACCTTTAGAATTACTCATGTTCAGCTCATGTCTTGTATTTTTCCACAAAGTTTATTAGGATAGAACCTTATCTATCTTTTGTGGCAAACCCTTTTTCTGAGGAATGTTTCTCAGGACATCTTCCTGTAGCCCTCCCTCTCAGAACTCTCATAACACAGGCCCAAGGTCACCCATTCGAAACTCAACTACCACAGACAAGTTTATATATTCTATTTACAACATGTACTTTTATAGGATTAAATGTCAGAATCCCACAACAGTGATGAGTACATGTTGTTTGAAATACAGTTGACCAACATAGCTACAGAACTTCATAGCAGTTAGATATAAAAAACAGAGTCCTGGAATTTCCTTATAGTGTAGAGGGCTGAAGTTTGGCTTGGTGGTGCTCATTTGAATTTCCTGTGCCTGTGCCTTTCTTCCCTTATCTCCGCGTCTCTTTATTCTTTTTTGTCGTTTACCGGTAATCTATCAGATTTTCCTGTGTTCCGCTACGGGTTTTGCTTTAGCCTCGTCATTAGTGAGTTCACCTGTCATTTATTTCCGCTCACTATTTATACCCCGCTTCCTGCCTCTCTCGTTGCTTCCATGTTATTTCACGTAACATTCGAGCCGGTAAAAAGGGTATAGGAAGTTGTGCTGCTATCGACCGCTTTGCTTATCAAAGGGGAGTCATATTTAGCAGCTTAAAAACACCACAATTTCACTCCCCCCTCATACACTCCCCCTGTCAATATTAGTAATAAAGGTTTGTAAATACTGACAGCATATTAAGTGATGAATTGCAGCAAATCGCACCTACCAGAATTTAATTCGCCATTCTTTTCAACCAATTTTATCTGGATGATTCTATCATTATTCCCATTATAGTATGTTATGATGCAACTTTGTGAAGACTTATGCGTTTGATGTGTTTTAACTAGTGGTGGGCCGTTATCGGCGTTAACGTGCTGCGTTAGCGTGAGACTCTTATCGGGCGATAAAAAAAATATCGCCGTTAATCTATTCTCAAAGTTGGGTTGGGAGCTGGGTCTATACTACGCAAGCTATGATGACTTTCACCTTGATATTTTAGCGCGGATGTATACCTAGCCGAATTGCACTGTAGGTGTTACGTCTGGACTCAGAAAACCCAATAGCAGACAGGGATAAGCAGAAACGTAGTTTTATTTCAAAGGGTGAGGTCAAAAAGACAGGATATCAGAATATATACAGTACAAAAACGGAAAGCAAAAGAGTAGTCAGGAAACAAAAGTCTAAAAACCGGAAATCAAAGGCAGAGGTACAAAAACGGCAGGCAAAGGCAAAGTCAAAAAACAATCAGAAGTCGAAACCAAATGGCAAACAAACAAAATCGCTAGGCTATCTCGGGTCGTACGGAAAGGGTGTCTCAGGTAATCAATAAGTCTCTGGCTTTCACAATCTCAGGCTCAGGAAATAAAGGGTACGTTCTGACAGGGAACAAACAGATATGTGGGTCTATATATACGTATAGGAAAGGGAGGGGTAACAAACTACGTGAGGTTAACACATGAGGTAGCAATGAAACAATCACGGAAACATAACAAAGACATGGAAGGGACTCGGAAACATGCATAACAAACAACGGGCTCGAAGAGGAGCGGAGTGTGCTCAGTAATCACGAGAGGTGAAACTACATACAAACAGCTGGGGCGAATAACAGAGATCGCGGACAAACTGGTTAATCTTGTTAATACCTAACTATAAGACAGACCGTTAGTTCGTTAGTAAACGTTTATGTTAATTGGTTTAGTAAGTGCATTTAACTAATAAACCACCCGAGTGATTGTTAGCACGAGTTAGTAATCTATACAATTACGCGTAAGGAAAACCAGGAAGTAGCAGAACACGAACCCCTCGGAAAATCCCGAAGTCACCTAAACAGTGCATACACAAGACAGGGTAAACAAACACACGAATGCGACTCAGACAACCCACGAACAGAGGGGAATGCAATGATGAAAGAAAACAATAATATAAACAGACATACATAATTCCAGAACATCACAGTAGGGGGCGAGAACGAGTCTTCGAACCTGTGTGTATGCCTACTGTGAAATTACCACATCAAACGTGACGTGCTAACATGGATGCAGCTATGAAGCCGCCGGGTTTGCTTCAGGGAAAATGTATTTTTAAGAAACTTCCCAAGCAGTTTGTGATGCATTTTGGAAACAGGAGATGAGCCCCTGGTCTAATGCGCCACCTGGCTTGAGAAACCCGTTCTCAAAGACTTACTTTTAGTCATTATTTGGGTAGCACACATATTCTGAATGCCTTCGGCAGAATTCAAATGAGCCATTTTAATCTAGATTAATCTAGATTAATTCCAAGATTACAGTGAGATTAATCTAGATTAAAAAAAATAATCTATGCCCACCACTAGTTTTAACATTGCAGAGTAATTCTATTGAGTGTCAGACCGTGCACTTTGCTTTGTGACACTTGAATGATATCCCACCCTCTGCATGATTATTAAATTAAATTGCTTTACAATGAAAAAGCTAGTGTTCAACATCATGACTTTTTGCAATTATTTTATAGTCTACCGCCATCAGTAGAACAATCTACAATTAATTGTTTATTTCTATGCTCGAATGACAATCCACAGTATTACCGTATTAATTGTAATTGGAGAAATAACGCAGAAGAAAAGTGCAGATCTTTCATAGCATAGCTTGTAGCTTGATGTGTGCATTCACTGGAATAGTGAGTAGGATAGGAGTAGAAATCTGAAGTTGAAAACCAGCACAACACTGGCACTCATCGGTTTCCTAGCGGTCCACTGGCAAGTAATCAGCGTTTCAGACGGATAGGCCGACTGTTCATGGAAGGCCCAGTCATTCCAAAGCTCATATTAATAAATTCTATGTTCTGCATTTCTATACTATTAACTTGTATTACTCATAATTTCAAACTATTATTGCTCACTTTTTGTCATTGACATATAAATATAGCACAAACCACATTTTCTTCTTTGTTTATTGTTTCACATAAATGTAGGCCTACAAGATAATTCAATTTATACAAATAGATTTTTTATAATACTTCGGCCAAGGTTATCATAACGGCATATGCCTACTCATCAGTCTACCTTTGCCTTTGTTTTCTCTCCTCTATGTCAGACCTTTAAATATCTTGACACCTCCTTCTGAAGACTCTCTTTAGTTGTTTCTTTAATTTCTGGTTTCTCCTGAAACCACAGTGAACAATTTTACACAATGACTCTACCAATCCATGGTGTGCAGATCCAAATAGGTCATGGTTGTCATTGTGGAATTTACATTTTTATGTATGATGAAAAAAAAAATGGAAAAAAAATGAATGATGATGATGATGATAGAAAAAAGTGGATGTTTGACAAAAATGTAACAAAGGAACAGACTACAAAAAGAGACCCTACATGAGGTGTCATTATGACTCCCTAGGCCAGGCAATTAATAGGCATGTGTGTGTGCAAGCAAGTGTTTCTACATCAATCTGACACAAATTACATCCTGTCTCATATTAGGATTTTACTGTTTCTTTCTATGGCCAATATGCTGAACATCCCTGACCAGAGTATTATTCTCACAACTTTATTAATTACCAAACTCATCTCTCTTAATATACCCATATGTAGAGTGCATACAATGCTCATTGGGAAATGTGCCAGGGAATTTTAGGGTGAGGGAGATTAAAAACACGGAGGTCACGAAAAGCAGACACCCCCTGCCAGAGGCATCACGTCAAGGGCTCCAGAACTGTAAGGAATTTTAGGGTGAGAGAGATTATCACATTGCAGCGACACACTGTAAGATATCCTATACGCTGCAGCAAACTTTAAAGGAAATTTCATCATTATGGGTGAGATAGACATTATGAAGTCTTGAGAGGACTCACTGTGTGTATACTCAGTGTTTACCTGTTGCATATGCCTTGGTGCTAAGAAGTATACCTGTGTCTCTGAGCCTTGGTCCTCCCGCTGACTCTCTTGGACTCTGGTATCAGAGGTCGGGCGACTTGTTTTTAGACGCGCGTGAAACTCAGAAGTTTAAAACTTGCATCACAGAAATTCTGCAACATGATACCTTGCACCAATCTCAGGGGTCTAGACATGGGTTCCACATGTGGTAGATTCCAGATAGTCTCAAGACTTGGTGCAGCTAGCTGCACTATCAAAGGGCTTGAGACTTGTATCAGCCGTGAAGCCCAGCGGTCCTTCGAAGGTTACATCGGGCGCAAATATGGAATATAGAGATGTCGTTCTCCAGATCAGATTACAGACTTGGACCTGCTGTAGAACGCATGGATCTGGCAACCAGCACCAGATCCAGCATCAGAGGTCATCACACTTCAGCTTCCGGTACTGGAACATTCAGTCTCTAGGTTCTGCATGTGACTCTGTACTCTGTGGCGGTTAAATAACTTGGATCCTACTGCTAGAAACTCAGAGGTCACGGGACTTGTTTTTGGAGCTACAAATTCAGAACTAACTAGTAAACTCAGAGATCAGACTTAGAATCTATTGCTAAAACTCAGAGGTCTTGGGGCTTTCACCAAGCCCTGACTGAGACACAGGGGTTTTTACTCCGAGACTCAAGCATACATACCTATGGGGGGTGGTTAGGGCCAAAACCTTTACATATGCGTTTTACAATACCACTGGTTTTGCTACTTTCATTGTGCGGTGATATTGGTTTTGCTACTTACTCAGCTACATGCATTGTGCAATGCAATTGGCTTTGCTACTTATTCAGCTGTCACGGTTTTCCTGGCCGCTGCCCACTTCCCCGCTTAGGTTCTTTCGCAGCTCTGGGATTACGTCCGTTTCGTGTTTTTTCTCCTTTCCTGGCAATTACTCTGCTCACCTGGTTCAGGTGATTGTTCTGGCTATAAATATGCTGTGCATTCTTCTTCCTGTGCTTTGGTGTCAAATTTGCCACATACACAAAGCCCGGTATTGGTATATGTACTAAGCAACCTCTTCACTTTAAAGCGTTGCTCTAAAGTAACGGGGGACTTGCTTGTAGTTTGCATTAGAGTTCCTTTATAGGATTTTATTTTCTCTTCTGCATTTTCAGTTCCTCGTTTTGGTTTTCTTTACTGTTCTCTCTGGTTTGCTTTGTTACCTGTTTCCTTTGTTATCCTACCTATCTTAGGATTTTCACGTGAATGGTGAATGGTCATTATTTTCTGTTTTCTGTTCTACTACTTGTGCCTTCGAGTCTCGCCCAGTTTTTTTGGTTGCTTTAGGTTTGGCGCTATGCCGGGTAGGTTTCATTCCCATTCACCAAATGGTGAATCTTTTATAACCCTTTTTACTCATCTTTATCAGGGGTGCCAATAATAGTGGAGGGCACTGTATATATTGGTTTTCTATTTTGGAAGTAAGTTTGTGTTTTCTATTATGTAGATGCACATTGTTAGCCGGAAGAAAGGACTCTCTGTGGATCAAGCACTGGCTGTTTCAGAGGGAATTGCTGTCCTGGGATTCTTTATTAATGTATGTTAAAGAAATGCAGTATTGTCATACACTACACAGGATATGTAATGCTTTTTTGTAGCTAACAGCCTTGTGTCTTTTTTTTATTGACCGCTTACATTTTTAAACTATTTAAGTAACAGTACACTAACAGTACACTGTTTCTCCTGACTCCTTTTTCTACTGAACTCTCTGGAAAAATAAGTCAGGAGAAACAACCCTTAAAGTGATCCATCCATATCTACTGCACATTTGGTGAAGTGCTCCTTAGATGTGATAAAAGGAGAAAAGGAGAACTGCATTTCAGAGTTTTTTTTTTACATCCAGTCAGTTGAAACAGGACTTGTTTTGTAACCATGCCTTTCAATGTGATATAGTACAGCAATGCCAAAAGAAAAGTAAAAGGAGGATGTAGGGAGCTAGAAACTAAAGTGAGAGGACTGTTTACTTTAATAAGATGGACTAGAATCTCTCTTTTCATTGATGTGATATTTCTTACATTTTTTTAAACTGAATTTATTTCTCTTTTAGGTAACAGACGAAGAAGCAACGCCTGAAAAATGGAAAAATCTGACATCATACCTTATTAATATAGCAGAAAAGAGTGGGTTGAATAAGGCTAGCCTTTCTGCATTCGTATAAAATATTTAAAAAACAACAATTGATTTAGAAGTAAAACAATGACATGAGATCATCTCACCACTGAGTTCCTAAGAGTGTGATGTAGTTTGTATTGTGTACATTCATGAAAAACACCCAATGACATATCATTCAAATGTTAAAGTGATGGACAAGGGATTCTAAAAACTTCAAATAATCACAACATATCACAGAGGTATGTATCCACTACACACCCACCAAATATCTTCAAGAAAATGTCAATAGGTATATTAATATACATCTCAAAGTCAGCTAATAAACTCAATCTTGAAAGGACTGTAGGGGTGTGGTCTAAATCCATGCCCTCAATCCGAGTGCCATCAACATCATCCAGCCCTGCATGTTTGAACCACAGAACTGTTCTTATACAGTTCTGTGGTTTGAACCATAGGTATTTTTATACAGTCTGTGGTTTGAACCCGGCGAGGAATTAGGCTAATGCAATCAATTAAAAGTAAAATACAGTGCAGCTGCTATTAGGAGATAAATATCACACGCAAGCTCGCAAAGTTAAGTTAACTTAAACGCTAAGCAGAGTATTGCAATCATTTGATCTAACATTAGTCTATTTAAAGCAAGCTGAATTGCAAGGCTACATTTCACCAAATGCATGTTCCACACAAATCATTACACAATGGTAGGTTTTATTGAGTTTTTTAAATGTATTTAAAGGCCCATTAATTAATTTTGGTTGCTAAAATTGCTAATTACATGCATGGCAACTAAGTACTTTGGTGGATCATGGTTCTCATAGTTTATTTTCGTTACTGTAACCAGCCACTGAACAATACGACAAAACCATTTCCAAGGCATGGTTTATTTGGCAAAATCTTCTAAAATCTATTCTTTTCGATATATATTATCTGATTCTGATGAATGAGCAGTGCACCAAGTAAAAACGATGCATGAGTGATTACTTCGTTTCCATGATGGTGAGCTGTGCAAAAAGCAAGCTAATTCGCCTCAAACTATGGGTGGAGTTATGTAATGAGATGAAAGTATGTATTGGTTGAGGTTTCACGTCTATGACTCCACCCTTTTTTTTCAGCACACAGGAATAAAGAGATATAGATAGACTGAAATTTTACGAGATCGCAATGGAATTTACTCCTCGCGCTTTATTGGTGCTCAATACATACCTTAATAGCCATAAATAACATGGTTATAAGCATATTGCGGATTTTCCTTGTCCGTCACTTTAATGTCTCAGATGGCCTAAGTAATATTCTTCTGTAATTGCTGTGTATCTTTACATGTATGTAAAGATACATATCTTTTACTTTATGTCTACATTAGATTCTACAGTTGATATCAACGACTCAATATCTATTGATGACTTGCTGGGAGACGTGAACCTCACCAAGTTCTATCGCTACAAAGGTTCGCTGACCACCCCCCCTTGCAGTGAAGTTGTGGTATGGACAATTTTTCAAGAGCCAATCATAATCAGCAGAAATATGGTGAGTAGTATAAAATTAAGACACTGGGCTATTGCTGGGGGCCAAGCTTTGACAGATGCGGAAAAAAGGCATTCAAAAAAGTACTTTTGGACTCGGGCCACAATATTAATTTGCTCCTGAGTACCACTTGATATTCCTTTGAAGGGATTTAAAATGCATACAATTCATGTTTCACCAGAAATAAAATATAAGCCCTGGGGGTGTCACTGAAAGTGACAGAACCTGCAATTTGATGTGACAGCAGTATAGATAACCTCCAAAAAAGTTGATAGAGGAGCTCAGTGTTCTGAAGACGAGAACACACAGAGGTGCATTGTAAAAAGGTCGTATTTTTCAGACAGGTGGACATCATCAGAAACAAATACGTTTTGCGAGCACAATAACAGAGAGAGGAATGTTGGTAAAGTAAAAGCAGTGGAAACAAGTGACACATAGATAAAATCCTTGACCCTTCAAGGGTACCAAAATCTGGGCATGATAAGGTAATAATATAGGGGCTGAGCTCCAGGTATCAAACCACGCCCCAACACTAGTCAGCCAAAAGCACATTTCTACTCTGGAGAGCACTCACAGCGGCTTCTCTCACTCTCACTCTCGCTCTCACTTTTCAATTTGAAGGTGCTTTATTGGCATGACATGTACTGTGTTGCCAAAGCAAATGTTACAAATAACAACAATAATAATAATAACAATAACAATAATCAATAAATAAATAAGAATGAACTTTTACACATAATCAATAATCAATAAATAAATAAGAATGAACTTATACACAAAGCAAATATGCACATAACACGCATAAACATAAACATCATATATCTATGACTTGTGATATACAAAATTATTAAGGTGTTGTGCTTCTGCATCGATGGCAAGTTGCTATATATAAAGCAGCTAGTGGGGCTGTGTGTCCTTCACCCAGTAAAATTGGTAACCTTTTTTCATCCAAAAGTTTGGCAAAATCTGGAAGTATTGTTGCTGCTGGCAGTGTAGAAGGAAGTGTATTTCTGTCTCAACCTCACCTGTCTCACAGTGATCACATGTCCTCTCCTCTTTGGGGCGCCAGGTTTGTTTGTTTCAATGGCCAGGCTGTGATCACTTAGTCTGTATTTGGTAAGGATCTGTCTCTGCTTTATATCCCTGACAGTGGAGAGATGTTCTGCCAATTTGTAATTTCTTTTTAACATATTATAACAATTTAGTTTGTTTTGGCGTTTTGTCATTATCTTCCAATGTTCCAAATAAGAATCTTTTGTTTGATTAATTAATTGGTTGATTTTAATTGAAGCAGTGCTGGTCTGAAACTGGCCTTAATTAGTATTGTTAGTTTTTGCTTGGTTTTTTCGTTTCGGGGCCAGCTGACTGAGGGGACTTCTATTGGGGCTTAGCTCATGGGATAGGAAGGCCTTATATTGGAGGGAATTTGATTTGCTTTGTTTTAGATGGATCCAAAATTTGAGTGCTCTTTTTTGAATGTTAATAATTAACGGTAACGGCCTAATTCTGCCCTGCTATGTTTTTGTAGAATTCAGCATGTAGGGCAGGGGTCGGCAACAGGCCCGCCAGATAATTTTGAGATTTGAAGAAGAAAAAAAAATCTGTTTTTAAATTATTATATATTTTTTTTACAATATCGAACCGACAGTCCCACGTATAGGCTATAATGTCCGAATAGAGAATCTACCCACACCTGAAGAATGCTTATTGTACTTTTATCCATGTTGAGAGTGAATGACACGCACAGACAATCAGGCAGCGGGCTGCACTGACGCTGAACCCCTAATAGTGAATCAAAATAAGTAGGTGGACAACGCATGGTGCTGAAATAGCCAACATGCGGTGTGTGGTTTGAAAAAAATAACACCAGCTCAGTAAATCATTCAAACTTAATGTTTACTTATATGTGACTGCCAGTGGCGCCACCAAGGGGGGGCCACGGCCACCCTGATAAAATCGCTGGCCCCCCCACTGGCCCCCCCTCGCAGCTCGCGAGTCGCATATGCATAATATGCTTCCGAGTCTGCATAATATGCTTCCGAGTCTGCATAATATGCTTCTATCTCAGCGGTTCTCAAACTGTGGTCCGTAGAAAAAAGAATGAATGAACGTGAATGTGTTTACTCACTATCTTGCAATAGAGGCCTGTCACACAGAACTAGAACTGTCGTTACCTATGGTTACAGGGACGCGCCGCCATTTTGGAGGACCAACCCTAACAGAGACGCTTAACGTTACCACTGAACTAGTAGTGTTCGCTACTCCATGAAACAAGTTTCATGCTAACGCTACTATGATTGCTGTCCTACAATGACGAACTTCTGCACTGCGTCCTGATGTGCGAATAAAACTGGGAAAAGGCGAAAATGTCCTTTTACATGATAATCTGAGTACTCGCCATAGTAGCTAAACTACCAGGCAGGGTGAACGAACTAAATTTTACGACCGAAAGAAGAGACTGGTGGTTGAAAGCAGAAAGGAGTGAGCTGGATTTAGACAGCAACCAGGCTCGGATCGTTACAGCATAGGCTCGGATCATTAATGGTAAATTACGTTTTATGAACAAATTATAAAGTTAGCCAGTTAATATATACATAACTAGCTGGCCTAATGTACATTTATGTGCATTCTCTTAATGTTAGAAAGTTAAACGTGAATGAATCGCTTGGTTTAGCTAACGTTAGTAGCTATATCATTTGTGTGATCGACTGCTACGCCTGCGAAACATTAATGTTAACCTAATGCGATACGTCAAGCATATTGTGAACATCAAAACAGTGTTCATTTGAACTATTATTACATTGCTAGGGGTGCTACGTTGTACGATGTCTCACAAATAGATTGGATAAACTGTAAACATTAGCTACCTGTGCTGGCCAGGCAGGGTGCGAGCAATATGAGAATCCAGAAGAGGGCGAAAAGAAAATGTAACGTTACGATATTAAGCACCAAATAACAATGTATTTGAAAGTAACGGTAAATGTACTTTATGTGTTGAACTGATTTGCCTTTTATGGCGTCTACAACTGAAGTTCCCTATCGGGAAAATAAAAGTTATTCTATTCTATCCATCGAGCTAAAATATGTTTTATTGCAGAAGTAGGCTACTGTAGCCTACCGTTAATACTTTAACATGTAATGTATCACTTTGCTCCCATATTAACTGCACAAGCACTTTACTTACCAAGGTGGTATACTACGAAGCAGGATTACTGAGTTAGTACTAGCTGGATAACTCAAATAAAACCCAGAACAGCTCTTTTTACTTCAGTCCATGCATGTTCCAGATTTGGGAGGGTTCCGGTGTTTACTCTGTAATTAATCTTGCTTCGTACATAAACCCCCCCCCACCAATACTCCTTATAATATTTTAATATTTGTTTATGTTGGTATTATTAGAATATAATATAATAACTTTTATTTCCCGCTAGGGAACAACAAAACAAAAAAAACATAGACAGTGGGACCCACAACACACAAACAAACATATCAAACAAAGACATCCAACAGAATCATTACATCAATCAAGTGAATGCAAGTGCGATACAGCCATGATTAAAAATAGCCCCCACTGTCCCGAGATGTCCAGTGTCACCAAGCAGACCAACGCACAAACTCCACATCCACGAATTTCCTACCTGTAAGCATTGCGCAAAGCAAATTCTGATTATGGCAATAAAGGGAAATTAATGTGCAATCACCTTAGACTTTACAGCCGTGGGTTCGTAACAATATATGTACTTATTTTTGCGGTTTGCATATGAGGTGGTCCGCGGAAATCCTTGATAATAAAAAGTGGTCCGCATAAACAAAAAGTTTGAGAACCCCTGTTCTATCTGATATTTTACATTAGGTACTATTAATTTCAATCAATAATGTATATTTTTTGTATATAATGTATATATTTTATATACTACAACAACATAATAGAATTCCTGAAATTCAGTTATGGCTTTTGGTTTTGGTGTGCCACCCCAAGATTTTCAGTGGCCCCCCCCTGGCCCCCCCTATAAAAAAATTCTGGGGGCGCCACTGGTGACTGCACCACACATGTAAACAGTAACAACACAAATTCAGTTTAATTTTATGAAAAACATCAAAAACAACAAAATCGGCGCAAAAAAAAGCTTGATCCGCTTGATCATGGAGTGCGAGGGGTGGTGGTGCATAGGCCTATGCTCCTGAAACGACAGAGCAAACACGCTACATTAGGGATAATAATTAAATCAGCCATTCATTAAAAATATAAAAAATACAATTAGGCTATTAAATGCAATAACGACAGGCTTAGTACTCACTGAATGTGAAAACTGGCATCTCCCATCGGTCACTATTCGTTGGATATCTGGTGATATGGACGTCACTTTAATCCGCAGGCAGTTTTCAAGGTTTTTATGCGTCAATCGATTCCTCTCGTGCGTCTTTGTGACACTGATATTTAATTGATACAACTGCTGTCCGCTGTCGGGCGTTTTGCACGTAAAGTTTTTCACTCTCTGATTACACCTGTGTAAACTGTGAAGTGACAATAAAAGAACTTGAACTTGAACTTGCTTTGGTACTCATATCGGACTTTTCTTTTGAAACACGTAACTACGTTTCAAGCCAAAATACTGCAGTGCAATGGATTCGGTGAGTAATCACCACTGCTACCTAGTTAAGAAATGTATTCACATTTTTCGAAAGAAAAGTCAGATCATTACACCAGATCCCGATATGAGGACCAAAGCATTAGAACGTGTCACATTTTTTAACGATCAATTTCTTAAATTAGCCTTTTATTATGTTCTAGCCCGCCACCTAGTGGCTCAGAAAAAAATTGGCCCGAGGCACCGCCTAGAACGATATGTGAGTTAGGGAAATTGGATATTTCTGAAAATATATGAGTGTAAAAATTAGGGGGAGTCTATATTGGGGCCGTAGATATTTACTAAGGTTAAACTGTCTTTACCAATGGTTCCAGTAATAATGATATAGCGACCCTCTGGGTCAGTTAATGTTGATTTGTGTGTGAATGGAGTGTTCTTACTGATTCAAATGGAGATGCCTCATTTTATTTTTAGCTATATGTGGAGTGGTAAGTCTGACCAATCCACCGGGCCGTAAGTTTCCGAGATTCTGCCTCTGTAAAGTGAGTTTGAGTGGAGTGGAGTGGAGTGGAGCGGCAGAAATCTCCGCTTCTCGCTCAAAGCTTTCTGTAATCACTCCGCTCCAGGTTTTCTATTTCCCGCTCTCCGCTTGTGCCCCGCTCACTAGTGAGAGGAAACTCGCTCTATGTTCGTTCCATAACAAAAAACTAAATTTCCGCTCCATTGTAAAATTCTTACAATATATATATTTTTAATACATCTGTACCCTTCAGTTAAGAATATTTATGAGGGCACCGCGGTGGTGCAGACTTTGTCTGTGCAGTTGCACCCCGAGGATGCGGGGTTCGATCCCCGGTGGTCCCAGATCCGAGCATGGCTGGTGTCTTGAGGGAGTGGCAATTCACAGCTGCTCCCAGGTGGGAGCTGTGGGAGCATTCCAACTTGCCCTGGGCGAGTTGGAATCACGGTCAGGAGCATGAGGAGTCGCGCCCTGAAGAGGACGTGACGCCTTCCTTACTACTACCGGCTGACGAGGTTGTGTAGCGGCAATTATCTAGTGGTTGCTACACTGGGGGAATTGAATTAGAACAGGGGTTCAATTGGCTGCCAAATTGGGAGAAAATGGGAAACAATCAGAAACAAAATAAAAAATTTAAAAAAGAATATGTATGAGATAAAAAAAATTATTAAACACCAACAGTAGCCTAAGCCTATAGCCTATTGTTTAAAAGAAAAAAAAACTAAAAATTTGAACATTGGTAGGCCTATAGTTCTATGAATTAGGTTAACTGCTTTCTCAATATTGGCTATGGGAAATCATGTTCGCGCAATTTCTATACAATTGCGAGGGCTATGCAGTATGTATTCATTAGTATGATAATTTAAAACAAATTAATAGCTAGCCTAGGCTACTCGCCTGGGAGAGGAGAGACACAAAACTCACCAAACATTTTTGTGCTGAAAAGTCGGTGAAACGCCTATAGCGTTCAGCTGAAAAACCGCCTACATTTGGTTGAAAACTGTTGAAAAGTTTTCTATAGCCGACTAGGATGTGAGTTATATCTGGATAAAAGCTGTGCTAACGTTAACCTAGTCCGTTTATATCAAAATGTCTCAAGATTTCCACCCCTCTATACATCTAGATTCAAGCTTTTTCTTACTGGGACATTATTACCCACTTACCCACCCAGATTTATTTTCTTTACCCACTCCATCATGTTTTCTAGACACGTCTTTTTAGATTCCACAAATCCCTAGTCGTAGTAATCACATATCCACACCCACGTTCACCCTGTGTCATTTATTTTTCCAAAACATTTGTAGGCTCCAGGCAAAATCACGCACCTCCGCTTCCAGCAGCTCGGTGATCAATATCTAACGTTAACAACCTTAACTTATTCCTTTCTCTTCTCACGCCTCTGCCCTTGCGCAGTAGAGCAATACAGTCAAGCCGGAAAGTCTGCACACCCCTTTCACCTTTTCCACGTTTTATTACGTTACAGACATATTCTACAATAGATTGAGTTCATTTTTTGTCTCAAAATTCTACACAAAATAGCCCATAACGACAAAGTGAAAACAGGTTTTTAGACATTTGTGCTAATTTATAAAAAATCTAAATGTAAAATATCATATGTACACAAGTGTGCACACCCTTTGATATGACACCCAAAAGTGAGCTGAGGTGAGTTTTGTTTCCACTGATACTGCTTGAGATGTTTCTACAACTTAATTGGAGTCCACCTGTGATAAATTCAATTGATTGGACATGATTGGGGATTGCTAACACCTGCCTATATAAGGTCCCACAGTTGACAGTGCATGTCAGAATCTAGGGGTGTTGGGGGTGAGGGACGGGAGGGATGATGCGATGGATGCTCCGTTTACGTTGGCGGAGGTCACGAGGGCTGTTAGTAGGGTTGTTAGTAGGGTTGGGTTGACGTCCCCGGGGAGGGATGAGGTGTGTTACGTGATGTTGGCCCATCTTAGTGATGTGGCACTGGGGGTGGTGCTGAGGTTGTTCAACGAAGTGTGGGCAAATGGGACGTTGCCGGGCAGTTGGAAGCAGGCGGTGGTGGTGCCGGTGAGGAAGCCGGGGAAGGATCCTGCGAAGCCGGGTAGTTATAGGCCGATAGCGTTGACGTCTCATATGTGTAAAGCTATGGAGCGTATGGTAGCTGAGAGGCTGTCATTCTACATTGAGACGGGGGGGTATATGTCACCATGTCAGAGTGGTTTCAGGAAGGGTAGGGGTACAATGGACCCTGTGTTGTGCCTGGAGTCGGAGGTGAGAAAGGCTCAGGTAAACAAGGAGGTGGTGGTGGCTGTGTTTTTTGATGTGGAGAAGGCGTATAATATGATGTGGAGGGAGGGTCTTTTGATCAAGCTGGATGGGATGGGAGTTGGCGGCAGGGTGTTTAATTGGGTGAAGGATTTCCTGACCAGTCATTCCATTCAAGTGTGGGTGGGCAGAGGGTATTCTGGGTGGTATGTTGTGGAAAATGGTACCCCTCAGGGGAGTGTGATTAGTCCTCTACTGTTTTCTATAATGATCGATGATGTGTTCTCCGGAATCCGTCAGGATATTGGAAGGTCTCTCTTTGCAGATGATGGGGCTCTGTGGAAGAGGGGGAGAAATATGGGGCATACTGTCAAGAGGGTCCAGGAAGCGATTGACGGGTTTAAGGAATGGTCCTTGAAGTGGGGGTTCAGGTTTTCGGTGGAGAAGACCCAGTCTCTTTTTTTATGAGGAAGAAGGTGGGTCGGGGGGTCGGGCTGAAGTTGTATGGGAGTGAATTGGGGAGGGTGGGGTCCTTTAGGTTTCTGGGGGTATGGTTTGATTCTAGGCTTACTTGGGCAGTGCATGTGGAGGCAGTGGTGAATAAATGTAAGAAAGTAATTAATGTAATGAGGTGTCTAGCGGGGTTGGGTTGGGGAGCAGATAGGTCTGCGTTACGGGCTGTGTATGTATGGGGAGTGTGTTGGGGAGGCTGGTGCAGGCACGGGCTTTGAGGATTTGTTGTGGGGCTTATCGCACCACTCCTGTGCCGGCTCTACAGGTTGAGGTGGGGGAAATGCCGTTGCAGTTGAGGAGGACTCAGCTGGCGATGAGCTATTGGGTGTCTTTGAGGGGGCATGGGGAGAGTCACCCGACTAAGGGTATTTTTGGGGAATGCTGGGAGCAGGGTAGGAGACGGATGAATAGCTTTGCTTGGGTGGGGGATAGTCAGGCTAGGGAAATGGGGAGGTATAAAAAACGCTTGGTATAAAAGGAGACTGGGAGACAGCAAACCTTTTACCATAATTACTCAACAAATTACACATGCGCCTTTCAACAGGGATTAGACAACCAGCTAGCCAGTCAGTTACCTACATTCAGTATTTTTGGCCCACACACTCTGCATCCAGGCAAAAATAGTTTTTGCATATCCTTTGCATGCCATAACTTCCTGATGTCTGTGACCCAACAATATCAAAAGACTCTTGATATCTTATTTTCTGTTACTCCTACAAGCGATACTATAGTCGTTTGGCTAAATGGCTCTAAGTCATCAAGGGTCTGACGTATCAAACAAGCCTTAAACCATCACTCTGCTGCCAGATATGCAGTAGATATACATGTAGATGGATAACTTGAAGGGTTTCTTCTCCTTCTACTTGAGAAAATAGTACCAAGTCGATAAGAAGTGTGAGGCCTTTCCTATTTCAAACACCTATTGTAAAAGACATTGACCTTTCTTTATACATCCCCCCTTGCCATCTCTCAGGTGGAGCTATTCATGAAAACTTTGAACTATGTTAAAGCCTATCGACCTGCACAAGCTCTCAATGGCCGTAAAGTCTATGCCTCTCCAGGAATACTACAGTCATCAGGTATATTGTGCTCTTTTAGTAAAGGATTGTCTGGAACGTAGTACTAATGCAAAAACCGGATTGACAGAAAAATAACTAACTCTGCTTTTTTTCTTTCCTCAGGGCATTCTTGGTGTTACAATGACCACTGTGGTAAGAGAAACAACAACAAACAACAAAATTCCTTCATAGTCAGTGTCCACAAGTTGTAGTAGCCTAAACAGTAGTTTTTTCTTTTTAACTTATTCTTTATTTAACCAGGATGACTCCATTGAGATCTATATCACTTTTACAAGGGGGACCTCACTTAAAACACAAGTTTCCCAACAAGACATTTAACAATGAAGTTGCAAACACCATATAGGTAATGAGACAGTAAAATAAGAAATTAATGAACAGGTTAATGATCTCTGTATATTATTGAAATTGACAATAATTTACAGGGATGAGACAATTGTGTAAACAGTAATCGGCAGGCATTAAAACGGGAGCATACTTCAATCAGTGTGTCATGAATTACATGTTTAAAGTCAGCTATTGGAATTTGCACGTCTAGCTTTGAGGTTTTTTGTAATAATAATAATAATAATAATAATAATAATAGTAAATTTGATTCTTTATGAAAAGATTTTATTTAAGATAAAATTATTTAAATGGCTAAAAAAAAAAGATAAATAAACAAATACACAAAATGTAAGAGGCCTAAAAACAAGGTATAACAGGCAAAACATATGACCTACTGGGACGGGAGGGGTTAGGGGCTAAGACAGACTGAAGGCAAGATGAAAAAGGGTTTTGAGTCCAGTTTTGAATGAGGAGAGGGTTTGGAACTCTCACAGGTGGTTTGGAAGTGAATTACAAATTCGGGGGGCAGCTGCACAAAACGCCCGGTATCCCAGTTTTGAGCTTGGTATGTGGGGTTTTGAGCTTGGTCCGTGGGGGTTTTGAGCTTGGTATGTGGGGTTTTGAGCTTGGTATGTGGGGTTTTGAGCTTGGTCCGTAGGGGTTTTGAGCTTGGTATGTGGGGTTTTGAGCTTGGTCCGTGGGGGTTTTGAGGTTTTGAGCTTGGTATGTGGGGTTTTGAGCCTGGTCCGTGGGGGTTTTGAGCTTGGTATGTGGGGGTTTTGAGCTTGGTATGTGGGGTTTCGAGCTTGGTATGTGGGGTTTTGAGCTTGGTTCGTGGGGGTTTTGAGCTTGGTATGTGGGGTTTTGAGCTTGGTATGTGGGGTTTTGAGCTTGGTTCGTGGGGGTTTTGAGCTTGGTATGTGGGGGTTTTGAGCTTGGTATGTGGGGTTTTGAGCTTGGTATGTGGGGTTTTGAGCTTGGTATGTGGGATGATGAGCTGTTTGGAGCTTAGATCTGAGGGACCGGGAGGACTTGTGAAGCTGTAGGAGATCTTTGACTAGGGGGAAATCATAATACAGTAGGTAGGTAGGTAGAGGCATCATAATATATGGTCTTGAGGGTGAGTATGGATATTTTGTAGTTGATGCGTTGTGTGATTGGTAGCCAGTGAAGGGACTCCAGGATAGGGGTGATGTGATCATATTTCCGGACCTTCCTCAGGATCCAAGCGGTGCTGTTCTGAATGTATTACAATTTTTGTAGTGCTTTGTTTTGAAGGCCACCCAGGAGACCATAGCAGTAGTCCAACCTCGAGGAGATGAAAGCATGGATGAGCTTCTTGGCGTCAGCGGTAGTTAAAAAAGGGCAGAATTTGGCGATGTTGCGAAGGTGGTGGAAGGATATTTTACAGATGTTCTTGATGTGACTATCAAAAGACCACGAGGTATCAAATTTTACACCTAGATTTGTAACAACAGTTGACAAAGTGATGGATGTCACTAATAGGAAGGGAGGTTGTGGTTTTGCCATCGGTTTGGTGAGGGGTGCAGACCAGTCGGTTTTGCTGCTGTTGAGCAGGGGGAACTTAGCTATAGATTGTAGATTGTTCCAACTGTATGATGCAGAGTGAAAGTAATATTTTCAGGTTTCGTAGAGGTGGACTAACAATTTTATCTCTCTGTCACTGCCAGAATACAGCCCCTCTCACTGGCATATGCTCCCAGATTCTAAATGTGGGGGAGACAGACAATCACCCATCAACATTGACACCAAACATGTGACCTACAACCAAAGTCTCAACAACTTCACCTTCACCAATTTTTCAAATTTGCACAGCATGACATATCTTACCAACACTGGCCACACAGGTAAACAGTCCACTATTCTTTCACAACTGATCATTGTTACAGCACACTAATATCAAGAGTTAATTCCCAAGTAATGGCACTTTACACTTTACTATAGTGAAACATCCAGCACAGTGAAAAAAAATGGATACACACAGTTGTATGCAATTATTCATAAAAACAAATCCAAATTTGCTGAATGCCCTTATGTTTCTCTCACTCCCTCTCAGTGAAATGTGAGCTGGAGGGCAACATGGTGGAGATAGAAGGGGGTGGTCTTAACCATAGCTACTCCACCATACAGTTCCATTTCCATTGGGGGAAAATGGAAAACCATTCAAATGGCTCTGAACACACTGTAGACTCCAAGAGATACCCAATGGAGGTGAGAAAGAGAAAAGAATGTGTGCATGTGTGAGTGGGTCTATGCGGATATGTGATGTGTATTTCAGTCCTGTTGTAACTGGAAGGCATTTGTTGTGACTGGTGTTCCAAGATTGCTGTTACTGTATGCTGGTGTGAATATTTTTGAATGTTGTGTGGTATTATGTTTTTGTCATACCTATATATTATATATTTGATGTATCCATGCTACATTGACAGTTGTGTAAATGTTCTGTGTTGGACAGATGCACATTGTGAGCTCCAGAAAAGGACTCTCTGTAGCTGAAGCAGTGAAAGACCCAGAAGGTCTCGCTGTACTGGGATTCTTTATTGAGGTACATTACACAATACAGTGTAATTACATTCCGTATGACAGTGATACGTAGGGAATAATAATGTGTTTGGTTAATTATAATTAATAGTGCATTATTATTGCCAGAATATTTTCATGAGATTATTCTTCTTGAACATTTGCAAATAATTTCAGGAGACATAAGAAAAACTAAATCTAACTATAAAGGAAGAAATCCTGTCTGTCTGTCTGTATTTTGCTTTGCTCGACAACCGGGCACTGTATGAAGTTGAAATTCGCTAAGTGTATTGCTCAGAAAGTGCAGTGTTGACTGTGAAGTTGATTGGATGAGCGGTTCTCCAGAAAATAAGCTATTTGTATAAAGTCTATGATAAGAAGTCTAAAAACTGTAGGAGGATATAATCTGAAGCAGCTAGAAGGTTCTGTGACATCATCAGCTGCAGAGGCTGCTGGAGTTCATTGGAACATTATCAGCTGCAGAGATAAGAATTCACCTGCTCGAGGGCAGAGAGTACAATGCGACATTACAATGGTCTACATACCACCATTCATTTCAATGTGACAGAAAGTGACTTTTAAACTTAAGTCTTAACTATACAGGAAGAAATTGTGTGTGTGTCTGCATTTCGCTTTGCTCGACAACCGGGCACTGTATGAAGTTGAAATTCGCTAGGTGTATTGCTCAGGACCCAAAGAACTGCAGAGTCGACTGTGAAGTTGATTGTATGAGCGGTTCTCAAGAAAGCTGCAAGCATCAATACCGGGGGCCAAGCAATCGGCCCATTCCGAACGGGCACGTTTTGTACGGGCACTGCCCTAGTAAGAATAAAAGGCATATTAGCAAAGTGTTATTGTTATATGCTGTCCTGCAGTACAATTTCAATCAATATCAATTCAGTTCAGTTCTGAAAATATAGTGAAATGCAATGAAAATTACAGTAATTTCCTGACTTGATTTTTAAGTAATGGACTTGACCCCAACCCCAGTATCTTGATTCCTCTACTTTTGAATTGTATATCAATGAGATGGTTAAAAAAAAAGGTTTATATTTGAAATGTACTCATCTAAATATTTCATTTTCACCTTATTAGTTTACTTTCTGTCACTCAATCTTCCCAGGTAACGCATGAGAAAATGAATCAGAAGAGTTGGGAAACTCTGACATCATACCTCTCCCACATCGTAAAAAAAGGTGCGGCAGGTATTCCCTTTGGGCAATAAGTCTGGTGTCATGCATATATAATCTGGCAATAGATCAGGGTTGGATAATTATATACAGATATGTATTAAATAGTCGTCCTCCCAACTATTATCTTGGGCGTTTCACCTTACATGCTCTGGCTGTTTGTGTTTTAAAAAATATATATATATAAAATATATATTTGTCACTGTCCAATGAAGTATGGTGCTCACTGTATACATGTGTGTATTTGTAGGTGAACCTTTCCTTTAACCTGAATTTAAAAAATAAATATTGAGTTGTACAAATCATAATGTGTGCATAATAGATATGTCGTCTCATACTTTTGTGCATCTCTGTCTTTGTTAGATAGCACTGTCAAAATATCAAGCCAAATCTCAATTGATGACTTGCTTGGAGATGTGGATCGCTCTAAATACTACCGCTACAAAGGATCCCTGACCACCCCTGATTGTAACGAGGCAGTGGTGTGGACTGTGTTTAAACAGCCAATCAAGGTTAACAATAAACTGGTAAGGAAACGTATCCTGTTTTGTTGTTGTTACACATGAAATTTATAGCAACCTCCTCATTAACAGAAGTTTTGACTGAGCAAATAATCAAAATATAACATCTTGTATTTTATTGCAGCAGTAATGACAGTAAACCCTAATTGTCATAGCAGCATATTTCAGATAAAGTCAATCAGAACAGATTAATCGTTTTCCAGTTACATTTCACCATCTAATCTTTTTGTCCTAATGTCTTATCCTAATGTCTACCTATCTTTTCTAATTCAGACATGAAAACACTCATTAGATGTTTTGACAAACACTAACAGGATCATGCGTCAAGGCTCCCCCGGCTCCACACAAATCAGCCCACACTGTTTAAAACCAGACTGCCTGTGTAAAGTATTTTTTAAAACATTATTTAAAAATTTATTAATAATTACTGGTTATCTATTTTCAAGTTCAGTATCTTCATCAGCTGCTCCGATATCCACAGAATTACCCAAATCCTACGTACAAGCAAAAATTTAATTCAATTCAATTACATTTTATTTGTATAGCGCTTTTTACAGAGAACTGTCACAAAGATGCTGCACAGAGAAACAGAAGGAAAATTGAGCAAAAAAAACAGGCCTTAACCCCCAACCAGCAAAATGTAAAAAACACTCAACAGTGGCAAGAATAAACTTCCCCAATGGGAAGAAATCTCGTAAGGAACCTGGCTAGAGAGGGGGTGCCCATCCTTCGCTGGCCGGCCCGGTTTAAACTAAGGGTGGAATGGATGGCAATAGACTGTAATGAGGGATTTAATAAGAATAGCTGGTAAGTAGAAAGTCCAAAGAAAAGGATGTACAATGTTCAATTCAAAGGGGAAGGGTGGCGCATCTGGGACTCCGGTTGCATTAAGGCAGGGGCATAAACCAGGGGAGGGACAGGACTGGAGCAGACTGCAAACTCAGGGCGAGGGGCATGACTGGAGCGGTCGGCAGATCAGGGCGAGGGGGCCCGGGCTGGAGTACTCTGCAGCTCAGGGTGATCCTTAGGATTGACTAAAGAGCAGTGGTGTCTGCAGACCAGAATTTTTGGTGAAGCAAACCCACAATTTTTTTTCTACCTGTGAAAATTGAACTCCTGCTTTACCTGTTGAGCTAGGCCATTTTTGAGTTGTTTAACACTGACCACGTCAACTGACCAGCTGTAGGCAGAAAAGAGCCGGTGGCCATTGAACACAGGTTTATATTGCTTGACAGCTCATCACTATGGCTGTACCATAAATTTAGCTGCCTTTTCTCAAATTAATAACACCAGATAGAATACAATAACAAGTAGTTATGTGCACACTCATTTATTAGCAGCCAGATTATTTAATCACCTATGCATATTCAATAGATACTCAAATCCACCTGCACCGTAGCTGAAATAGCTTCGTTCAAATCATTTAGAATTGTCTTATGCCCTATTCACTGGAGTATTACCTGGGGACCTCATGCGATTTGTGGAGGTTGTCTGTGATCTTAATCCTGAGCGAATTAGAATTTCCGTAATTTGTAAAGTCAAAATTCCACACCGTAAATTACCTACCATATTTCGCAAAAAACAGGTCATCTGATATTAGTCCTGTGTGAATCGGCATGTCAGTATTTTGGGGTGATATTATTTATTCCCAGCAAGGATTCCTTGTTTTTTCCCAGCTTTTTTCTTCATCTTTCCAAATTGAGATTGAGGCTGCGGTGGAAATTATTATTGCTAATTCTGACATTTTGGGTGCGATTCTTATACCAAAAGTATTTAAATGTTACTGTTAAATTTAACGTGACTGAAATTAAAGGAATTGTAGCCTATTCGACTCTGTAGCCAGCTTCAGCGCACCAATTTGCATACACTGTGCAAATGTGCAGAAAACGGAGAATATGGAAGTAGCCTATAGAAATGTTACGTTTCATTCGTACCCGTTGATAATCCCTGGGATTTCATAAGTAAATTTGAGTGAAATACTGACTGCGTTTATCCCGTGAGAATGCGCCCCGTGAAACTGGTCGGGGGATAATTCCTAAATCATATGAGGTCACCAGATAGCCTAATACCCTAGTCCAGTGCGAATAGGCCATTTGATATCCCAGAGAACACAGAAGGCGAATTTAAGCGTGCAGCTTGAACATCATCATAGTGGCACTGATAGCTCAGTCAACTCCCTGCTCTGTTATCCGAATTTTCACTCTCGTTATTCCCCTAAATGCCAGCTCACGACGACCCAAGAATCGCATCGATCAACCTCTCACGAATGTCACGTTTTTCCGCACTAACATTATTTTGTTATGCGTGCACCTTCAAAAAAAAAAAAAGAGAATTCTCAGACTCAATTCGCACAGTTACACTACTGTCATGCTCTTTCGATTTTACATGAATTTTAACAGACCTGAATTATGTAGCCTCAATAATGAAAGCCATCTCTTGCAAACATTGAACGTTTCCTGTCGCAACACACTTAGATAAAAAATAAATAACACACATGGCAGCAAAATACATGCGATCCGTTTGCAAGCTGCCTAAGAAAGCACTGCTTCACCCTGTTGTGTTCTAACCTCCTTCTTCTTCTCTTACACTTAAAGAAGAAAGAAGTGTGCTGTGCCCCAAACACATACATAAACATACATATAATAAGAAAGAGAAGTAAGAGAAGGCTCTGCTGCCACGTAATTTCACATATACTAGGAATTTTCAAATAGCCAGCACGTTGAGAACGAAGTAATCTAAGAGGACAGTAAGGAATGAGTAAGTCACTAAGATATTCTGGAGCTAAACCATTTAAAGCTTTAAATGCTAAAAGTAAAATCTTGTAGTCAATTCTGAATTTGACAGGCAGCCAATGAAGAGTTTTGAGCACCGGGCTGATGCTCCCATATGATATGCTTAGTTCTAAGAACCCTATGAGCTGCATTCTGTACAGGTTGGAGATTATTCAGGGCTGAGCCAGTGCAACCAGACAATAAAGCATTACAGTCATCTAAGCATGAACCATTTTTTCAGTATCCTCCAAGGACAACACCTTCCTTCCTTAATTTAGATATATTCCTCAGGTGGAAGAAGGCCATTCTTGTAATATTGTTAATATGGGGCTGAAAGGAGAGGTCTGAATCATTAGTTACACCAAGGGTTTTAACAACCTTGTTGGCGGAGATAGAGAATCAATCAAAATTTAAGGAAAACTTATTTTAAAAAACACCATCACCTTAAATCAAACAAGTTTAGAAAGCCAACACATGCATACATTTTGGTATCAAGAATAAAGTTACACAGTCTGTATGAATATTTACACACATGTCTTTTATTTTTATTTACACAGACATCTACCACAAACATAAACACTGCCAAAATACACCCCACCCCACATGGGTGTTTTTTAAATGGTAATGTGAAAAACAGACATAAGTCGTCACGTAACTCTGTTGACTTTCCATAGATTATCACAACAGGTCTTTCTTCTTCTTACTGGCAACATTCCTTGAGCATTCATGCGTGCTCCTTGACATGTCACATTTACATTTGAGTCTAGTTTGTTGACGCAGTCACAAGCTGTTCACCATGACTCAGGCTCTGGTGGTTGTTTTTTTCTGGATGCAGTACTTTAAATGAACCTTATTGATGTCCATCTCAGGGATAGTGTTTTTAATGTTCCTCAGTGCATATACAGTGGTGTTCAAGGAAATAGCAGTACAACATCAGTAAACTGATGAACCACTGTTATTAGTAGTAGGGATATTTCTGCATGGCAAATAATTGACTTGTAGATGCAGTAGTGTAATAGAAAAACAACAGACCCAACTGTCACGACATGCACGCTGCTTGTTCTGAGTAATTGACTCATTCATTGAAAGGGGCGTGTGGACTTTGATTAGAGAATGAATTAATTCTGTGAAAAAACAGGTGTCATTAATTGTCTTTTATTAAGGAAGAAGGGAAGCAAATGTTTCACATTGTTATAGAATATATTTCCTTCTGAATTGCTAAATAAAATGGGCCGTTCCAAAAAATTTTCAGTGGAACAACATAAATTGATTAAAAAGTTGATTGGAGAGGGGAAAACGTATAAAAAAGTGCAGCAAATTATAGGATGCTCAGCTAAAAAGATCTCAAATGCTTTAAAATGCTTACAAAAACCCAGAACAGAACAGAAATGTGTTGTATTGATCCCGGTACCATCAAATTTTTGGCATAGTTAAGTATAACATAAGTCAACTCCAAAGCAGCTTGTATCGTGATGTTTTGCCACCAGAGGTATGCAAGTTATATTACCTGATTATTCAAAAAATTGTTTAATATTATTTTTGTTTGAACCATTTCCTGTGGTGCATGCAACGTGAGACCACTGCGCTCAGGGAAAGAAGTACCCACACAATATTAAAACTGATATTTATTTTTTGTAAGTGTAAATAAATGCCGTAGAAATGCTATGTGCACTGCCTTTGGATACACAATGTTGCTGTGAAATCTTCTTTGGAGTTACTTAAAGTGCATTTTCTTCCTTTAGACCGTGAATCAGCCACAGTAAGGCTTTTGCACACCAAGTCCGTATTTTTTGTCTGTAGTTGTCGCACGTTTAAAAATCAATACAAACTCACATTGTGTCAGTCACGTTTACACACTGACTCCGAAACGTTCGTCCGTCATTAAAGTTTTCGGAACAGTTTTCTGCGGTTTTTCGCATCTGTCACAGCCTTGAAACACTGATACTATCAACACTGGCAGAAAAGTGTGATAAACAGACTGATCACAGGACAACTATTGACCATCATCTTGTCTGTATGTTGCAGCGTTTTGAGGCTGTGCCCTGAATATCTGCGGATCCAGTCGAAAGGCTGATCACCTAGCGAGGACTTTTCCAATGGCACAATTTGGATTGCCTATTAAACTCTTGAGTGTGTGTGTGGGTGTCCCTACCTTAGACATACTGCCAGCCACCAGGATCATGGAAATTGGTGGTCTTCTTTTTAATGTGTGGTTCTAGTATTGCTAGCAGCGTATCAAAGTGGACCACTGACATCCTGAAATAGACCTGGAAACGATCAGGACCACATCCGCTTTGTCTCGTATTGCAAATTTTCTAATTATAGAATAATAAAACGCAACGGACTCAGTGTGCAAGTTTTCTGTGAGTAACGATTTTTATCGGATGACGGATTTAAAAAACGCATAAGAAAAATACGGACTTGGTGTGCAAAGGCCTTAAAGCTAGCAGGTCATCAGAAACTTCTGTAAATATTCAAGATATCCTTCATTGCATGCAAAAAGCCAAAAAACACAAAAACTATTAATTTAACCAATGCAAACTACACCAAGAATCGGCGTGATGCAGTTCTGCAATTAAGCCACATTTTTGTTTTGTTTGTTGCCTCTGCACCTCTGGGCTACTCATTTATATTTTTGTTTTTGTGTTTCGCACTTCGCAGAGCCACCATACAATACACTATGGGGTCGATTTACTAAGATCCCAAATAATAAGTGGTGCAGCCAAAGTATTTGCACGTGCTATCATTTCATACTTTGCGGGTGATCAACTAAGAGTCATGATGTAAATTAGTCTAGCCGCAAACAGCCATATTTATATGAGATTTTGCGTGTTTGGAATGGTTACACTGTAAGAAAACGGTGAAAAGACTGGCATCAATTTTGCAGTTGTTTATGGTATTTTATTTTTTTACAGTGTAGGACTTTTACACAGAACAAGCTGGCAATTTACGACAAACTGTCTCACTGGATGTCTTTCACCCCATCATGATCTGATACAACTAAAGTTATCTCACACCACAGCAATGTAGCAACTAGTCTGGGTTACGGAGTTACTCTCAGAGGGTGTACATTCAAATAATAGTGAGTAGAAACATGTGCTTGTAAAAAAAAATATGCAAATGGTGCGTTGAAGGTGGCTACAGGGTTGGATATAGGCTACAGTTCACTTTCAATTCGGTAAATTCATGAGTAGGCCTACATTTAAAAACCTTTGGCAGAAAAACCGCGCCCAAAATGTTGTCAAAATTAGCATTCATATTTTCCACCGCACTATCCATAATTCTCAATGTGGAAAGATACGGGAAAAGTGTGGGAAAAACAAGGAATCCTTGAGGGAGAAAAATATATCACCCCAAATTACTGGGGCTAATACACTGCTCAAAAAAAAAGGAACACTTAATCATCACGGCAGTGTGGTATAATGGTTAAGGAACTGGGTTTGTAACCGAAAGGTTGCCGGTTCGATTCCCAGGTCGGACACTGCCGTTGTACCCTTGAGCAAGGTACTTCACCTGCATTGCTTCAGTATATATCCAGCTGTATCAATGGATACTATGTATAAATGCAAAAAAAATGCTGTGTAAGTCGCTCTGGATAAGAGCGTCTGCTAAATGCCTGTAATGTAATGTAATCACAGTATAACACCATGTCAATTAAACTTCTGGGATATTGATCTGTCCAGTTAGGAAGCATAAATGATTGTGAATCAATTTCACCTGCTTTAGTGCAAATGAAAGTGACAACAGATGGACAGGAGAGGCAACAGCAAGACAACCCCCAAAAAGTAAATGGTTTTGCAGGTGGTGGCCACAGACCATTTCTCTCTCCTTATCCTTCCTGACTGATTTTTCTCTAGTTTTGCATTTTGCTAGTGCCCTTGTCACTACTGGTAGCATGAGGCAGTACCTGCAGCCCATTCAGGTTGCACAGGTAGTCCAGCTCCTCCAGGATGGCACATCCATACGTGCCATCGCAAGAAGGTTTGCTGTGTCTCCCAGCACAGTCTCAAGAGCGTGTAGGAGATACCAGGAGACGGGCCATTACACAAGGACAAGGCCGTAGAAGGGCAACAACCCAGCAGCGAGACCGGTATCTGCTCCTTCTTGCGAGGAGGAACGGGAGGAGCACTGCCAGAGCCCTACAAAATTACCTCCAGCGGGCTACTCGTGGGTGGCATGAGGGCCCGACGTCCTGTTGTGGGACCTGTGCTCACAGCCCAGCACCGTGCAGCTCGATTTCCATTTGCCAGAGAACACCAGAATTGGCAGGTTCACCATTGGCGCCCCGTTCTCTTCACAGATGAAAGCAGGTTCACCCTGAGCACGTGACAGACGTGAAAGAGTCTGGAGACGCCGTGGCGAATGTTATGCTGCCTGCAACATCATCCAGCATGACCAATTTGGTTTAATTGACTTGGTGTTATACTGTGATGATTAAGTGTTCCCTTAATTTAGAGTAAAAAGGGTTATAAAAAATTCACCGTTTGGCAAATTAACTTAATCTCACCAAAAAAAAAATCCAACCTTTAATTGAAGTAAATCTCATCAAGAAATAATTATTTTTAACAAAACCACGTGTGCCACAATTATTGGCACCCCTGCATTTATATATAGATGCATGCCATGACTTCCTGATGTCTGTGACCCAACAACATCAAAACACTCTTGATATCTTATTTTTTCTATGGGAATTGGGGGATGGGAGTAGATTTAGCTGTAAATTACACTGGAACAGTATGGAACACATGGTTGGCTAAATGGCTCCAAGTCATCAAGGGTCTGATGTATCAAACAAGCCTTAAACCATCACTCTGCTGCCAGAAATACAGTCGATAGGGATGGATAACTTGAAGGGTTTCTTCTCCTGACTTATTTTTTCATAGAGCTCAATAGGAAGATTTGTCAGCAGAAACGACCATTAAACTGATATCTACTGCATATCTGGCAGCAGAGTGATGGTTTGAGGCTCGTTTGATACCTCAGACCCTTGGTGACTTACAGCCATTTTACTAACCATGAATTTCATACTGTTCCAGCATAATTAACAGCTAAATCTACCCCCCAATTCCCATAGGGATCCATTCAAATTGCAGAGACGTTATAGTATCGCTTGTAGTATAGTTGGGATTATATTTCTATGCATGTTGTAGGGGAACGTTACCCAAAAATCATAATATGTAGCTAGATCCTCCCGTAGCCTTAGCCTACTGCATTCCATATATAATTAAACTTTTTTATGAATGGTGTTTTTTATTGCTAATATACTTTCAGCAATATTTTTACAGAGTTTATCTCATGTGCAATACCATTCATGTCTATGCTGTGAAGGAGGGACTATTCCCTGATGACACAATATTTCTCTCATTTCAGTATGAGATTCTTCTGTTTACAGTACATAAAAAATGTGAGACAGGTGTGTGCAGGTTGGACCCGTAATGCACGACTCAGAACACAAACTTGATAATAAATACCCGCAAGGGCTTTATTATGGGGAAATCCAAAAACGTAGTCACACAAGCAAAGTCCAAAAACCAATAAATCCAGCCAGACCAAAGATACAGTACCGAGGGAGAAGGCAGTCTCGAAGTCGGTATCCATGCAAGAGTTCGTTAACCAGAGTAGCTGTCAGCGGAGCAGAAGTACAAAACAGGGAAAAGGCAAAGTTCGTAGTCGTGGTGCGTAGCAGGAGTCAGACCGAAGTCCTATTCGTGGGGCAGAGGTACAAACAGACAGCAGGCAAAACTCGTCAAAAACAGGCAGTGGAAACAATAGGCAGGCAGTAACGATGGTCAATAAACAGGCTAGATCAATAACGGTGGTCAAAACAATGGAAAAACGCTCAAGCGTGACAATAGTAAACTAAGGCAACAATTTCGCAACGAACAGACATGAACACTGAGCTTAAATGCAGGTGTAGACAGGTGCAAACATTTTAGCTTGAGAGCAGCAGGAAATTCACAACAGCTTGAGAAAATGAGACACGTAACGAGGCAATTAGTAAATCGTTAGTAGTTAACCTATCCTGACCTAGCGTTAGTAAATTAGTAATCAACATGCACGAGAAACGTAAGGTAAACATGAACACATGGTTAGATAGTTAGTATTACCCAATCCTGATCTAATGTTAGTATATTAGTATGGGGGTAGATTTCTATCAAAAATAACCAAGCACAAAAGTATAATCCACAATTGTATTTATCATCCACACACACACACCTCTCAATTTGTGTTTCGTAAAAATAATCCACAATCGTATTTACCATCCACACACACACCTCTCAATTTTGTTTCGTAAAAATAATCCACAATCGCATTTACCATCCACACACACACACCTCTCAATTTGTGTTTCGTAACACTGGCGAATCTACATTTGCCGATCGAAGGACACGCTTGATGTGCTTGGATTTACGGACAGAATTTTGAGACAAATATTCCGCTGTTTTTCACCGTGTCGTTTCACGCTCGCTTAACTTGCAATTCGTAAAATAAACTTCTTCTTCTTTGGTGCTACATAACACGGCGGTGGGTCTGTTCGGCTCATCAGCGCCACTTTTAGAACAAGTGGCCAAAATTGCACATTATCTTTAAGAAGTGGATTCATGGTAAATTTAATTAAAACAACTGAGTTGTGAGTTTATTTAGGTTGTAAAGTTAACCCCACGCTAATCTTGCGATGGCAAGTTTTTTAAACAGTCATTGCACAAAACTCCAATTTTTGCACGCCTCCTATCATTACATTACACAGGGGTAGGTCCGTACATTGATAGGAACTAGGAAGTACAACACTATGAGCTAAAATAAGGAGAGCACTCCATGCAATTTGAATTCTCATTTTCATTTATGTGTCTTATCTACTAGCTAGCTAGCTGAACAAATAAAAGATTTCATAGGAGACATCGGTATCAGTGAGAATAGCTGTCAAATTAATTTAATTGGCTATAATACTTCACATGGTTGAGTTTGTTTTACATCATCTTTCCCATGAGGGGCGAAAGAGTTATGTAGCTACTGTGTACGGACCTACCCCTGTGTAATGTAATGATAGGAGGCGTGCAAAAATTGGAGTTTTGTGCAATGACTGTTTAAAAAACTTGCCATCGCAAGATTAGCGTGGGGTTAACTTTACAACCTAAATAAACTCACAACTCGGTTGTTTTAATTAAATTTACCATGAATCCACTTCTTAAAGATAATGTGCAATTTTGGCCACTTGTTCTAAAAGTGGCGCTGATGAGCCAAACAGACCCACCGCCGTGTTATGTAGCACCAAAGAAGAAGAAGTTTAGCTTACGAATTGCAAGTTAAGCGAGCGTGAAACGACACGGTGAAAAACAGCGGAATATTTGTCTCAAAATTCTGTCCGTAAATCCAAGCACATCAAGCGTGTCCTTCGATCGGCAAATGTAGATTCGCCAGTTTTACGAAACACAAATTGAGAGGTGTGTGTGTGTGGATGGTAAATACGATTGTGGATTATTTTTACGAAACACAAATTGAGAGGTGTGTGTGTGTGGATGATAAATACAATTGTGGATTATACTTTTGTGCTTGGTTATTTTTGATAGAAATCTACCCCCATATATTAGTAACTAGACAAGGGAGAATGAAACAATTAGGGAGGCATGAGTGACAGCAAGAGAAGAAACAGCATGAACGCAAGGCTGCGGAAAAACATGGAAATATGTATGCAAACAATGAACTGCATCGTAACATAAACAGAAAATAAACTGTGACAAACACTAAACATGAAACATGGCATAAATATGACAGAAACGTAACAAAATGTTTGCTTTATCATTATAATTGACAGAGATTTGACATGAACAATGCAATGTCTGTATAATTGATGTCAATTTGTGCTATTCTGGCTTAAAGGGTTAAATTTCATATTTGGGATAAGGCTTTTATTCTTATCTTTTGAGAACTGTTTGTGTAACTATTCAACCTGAAATTAACTTTGTTTTATTGGCTTTTAAACAAAAAAATTATTTGGCCCACATGGCACACTTGGTTTGCCAAATTCGTTCATGGTTATGTGGACATGTTAACGTTTTTTTTTAGTTATGCTAAATATTAATAAAAAGAACAAAGAACAATAACTAACATTAGCTAATGGTGGGACAACTCTGTTGAATCCAAACTCTAGTGCCATATACCTCTACCAGAGTAACTATATTTAGCTGATGTGTACACAATGAAGTGGGAGCTGTGTACACAATGATTTGATTAAATGTTTTAAAAATAGTTTTATTTAAAATGTTTTACACATTTTAGTTATAGCCATGGTATAAGAGATATAAACCACTCCATGCCAGTGCATATAGAAAAATATGTGGCACTTCAAAGTGGTTTCAGCCTCGGGCCAAATAGGTTGCAGATTTGTTGGGTGGCTGTCAGGCCTATTTTGTATCCCTACATAATGATTTTCTGACCAAAACTTTGAATACTCCACACTTGTTTTTTACACATTGGCGGCAGTGTGGTATAATGGTTAAGGAACTGGGTTTGTAACCGAAAGGTTGCAAGTTCGATTCCCAGGTCGGACACTGCCGTTGTACCCTTGAGCAAGGTACTTAACCTGCATTGCTTCAGTATATATCCAGCTGTATTAATGGATACTATGTATAAATGCAAAAGAAATGCTGTGTAAGTCGCTCTGGATAAGAGCGTCTGCTAAATGCCTATAATGTAATGTAATGTACACTATTGTGACACGACCTATCAGGAAACACAGAAGTTAGTTTTATACCATGTTATTGCTAATTGTGTCAGAAAGATGTTACAGGATGCCACTCTTGTTTCCCAGGTGAAACTGTTCCCTTCTTTAATGGGTTACTATGACGTCTACCGCCCGGAGCAGAAGCTGCGCAGTCGCACTGTTCAAACCAGCACTGCCCCGACTGGTTCTAGGCCCATTCCACTCCCGCTGCTCCTGTCCCTGCTGTATGTGGGCTGTGTATGGATGGGGGGCAAGTAAGCAAGGATGAGGAGAGATAAAGGGAGGTAGCATAATACATGGTTAAATTAGGAACAAGAAATAGTGGATAGACTTGACGGTTTGACGATACTACAAGTAAATAATGGTGAGCTCTAGGAGAGAGAAGGCACAGAGCTAACAGAAGTGGTCAGAGAAGGAGAGAAACCGGTTGAGATACATATCAAAGTGGAATGGGATGTAGATCCAAGCAATAGATTCAAATAGATATTCAAGAAAAACATGTATAAAAGAGTTCTATTTAATACTGGCTTGGTTAAATTAGTTGGTGACCAAAAGGCTCTGTGTCATGATCCAATGATTTAAAGAAACTAATTAATTCACTCAATGCAAAACAAATAACTACAGCAATAAAACAATGAAAATGTTAAAATAACATATATGTAACATGATTCATCACAACTTTTAATGTAAATAAATGCATAGGTCACTTCAGAATAAAAACATTAGTCATAATTACTCATATTGTTTTAGTCATGCTTTTCTAATGTACAGCTTCAGATCTTTTTAAAGAAGAGGAAAGAATGTTAGATGTTCAGTGTAAACCTGAAATTAATATTATATTATATTATATATTATTAATATTTTTAGAATATATTAAATATGTTCTGACATATCAAGTAATATATGTCCTTTTGTTAATGTATTTTTGTAATGTATTGATTAATTAAATGTGCATTGCTGACATAATCAGATATGATCAACAGCATATACAGTCAAGCCGGAAAGTCTGCACACCCCTTTCACCTTCTCCACGATTTATTACGTTACAGACATATTCTACAATAAATTGAGTTCATTTTTTGTCTCAAAATTCTACACAAAATAGCCCATAATAACAAAGTGAAAACAGGTTTTTAGACATTTGTGCTAATTTATTAAAAATCAAAATGTAAAATATCATATGTGCACAAGTGTGCACACCCTTTGATATGACACCCAAAAGTGAACTGAGGTGCATTTTGTTTCCACTGATACTGCTTGAGATTTTTCAACAACTTAATTTGAGTCCACCTGTGATAAATTAAATTGATTGGACATGATTGGGGATTGCCAACACCTGCCTATATAATAGCAAACTCCAAGCCATGGGGTCAAAGGAATTATCTGCAGACCTCAGAAACAGGATTGTGTCAAGGCATAGATCTGGAGAAGGGTACGGACAAATCTCTGAAGCTTTACAGGTCCCAAAGAGCACAGTAGCCACCATCATTCGTGAATGGAAGAAGTCTGGAACCGCCAAGAATCTTCCTAGACCTGGCCGCCCGGCCAAACTGAGCAATCGGGGAAGACGGGCCTTAGCCAGGGAGGTGAGCAGGAACCCGAGGGTCACTCTGACAGAGCGCCAGCGTATCCTTGTGGAGATGGGAGAACCTTTCAGAAGATCAACCATCCAGGCAGCACTCCACCAATCAGGCCTTTATGGTAGAGTGGCCAGACGGAAGCCCTTCTTAGTAAAAGGCACATCACAGCCGGCTTGGAGTTTGCTAAAAGGCACCTAGAGGACTCTCAAAACATGAGAATCAAGATTCTTTGGTCTGATTAAACCAAAATTTAACTTTTTGGCCGGAATACCAAGTGTCACATCTGGAGGAAACCAGGCACCGCTCATCACCTAGCTAATACCATCCCTACAGTGAAGCATGGCGGTGGCAGCATCATGATGTGGGGATGTTTTTCAGCAGCGGGAATGGGTGACTAGTCCTGATAGAGGGAAAGATGAATGCAGCTAAGTACACCAAGATCCTTGAAGAAAACCTGCTCCAGAGCGCTCTGGACCTCTGGGGCGAAGGTTTACCTTCCAACATGACAACGACCCGAAGCACACAGCCAAGAGAACAAAGGAGTGTCTTCCGAGAAAGTTTGTCCATGTCCTTGAGTGGCTCAGCCAGAGCCCAGACCTGAACATCTGTGGAAACAGCTGAAAATGGCTGTGTACTGACGCTTATCATTGTGCAGACTTTCCGGCTTGACTGTAAATATAAAGTTTTCAGCCCCATTGATTATTTCTCATTTTGGTGTGTTGCAAAGTCAAATAAAATATAGCAATTGTGTGGGATCCAAGCAGATTGATGAACATCATTAATATATTGTCAGCCCTATGTGCCCTCCAACTTGGTAAAGGTTTCAAGCCAATGAAGAAACTCTGTAGTGAATTACAGTAATCCATACATCCATCCATTATCTAACCCGCTTATTTCTGGTCAGGGTCACCGGGGGGGCTGGGGCCTATCCCAGCATGCATTGGGCGAGAGGCAGGAATACACCCTGGACACTGAATCCATCGCAGGGCACACACACAATTCACTCACGCTGTCAGGGGGCCCGGTTTCGGGGGACCAGATTCGACAGGAAGGGGATCAGAAAGTCACCCACGAAGGCGGGGACCACTAAAGGGAAGAGAGGAGCCCGTGAACAAAGCAGAAAAAATAAGGAAAGGGAATAAAACTCCCGGCGAAGAGCCAAAAGAAAATAAACCCAGAGATGGTGGGCGCAGACTCAAGACTCGAGCAGAGCAAAAGAAGGGAGAGAATACCTCTAGCTCTCGATAAGAGAGAGCACTAACGGAGGTAAATGAAACAGAGGATAAATAATAGCGACTCAGACAATAGGGCGAAAAAACTTGTAGGGTCGAGTAGTAAAATAAAAAAGAAGAGAATACTTATCATTCTCAATATGAGAGAACACTAAAGAGAAGTAAAGAACAGACGTAAATAAGGCAACTGTCTCAGCGAGAACAGTAAGACCAGAACGAGAAACTTAAAGTGCAGAAGAGAAAACTTAAATCCTATAAAGGAACTCTAAAGCAACAATAAGCAAGTAATTTTAAAGCAGAGCCTTAAAGAAAAGTGGTCGCTTAGTACCTATACCGATACCTGGCTTAGTGAAATTGGTAATTTGACACACGCACAGGAAAAGGGAAACAGTGTGCTTATATAGCCCACAGAAAACCTAGAACAGGTGCGCCAGGTAATCACTGGTTAGCCGAAAAAATATTCACTCTCCGAGATTTAGTATTTTTCATTAAATTCTAAATTAAAATGAAAAAGAAAAAGACATTTGCTTTATCATTTAAAAAGAATGCTCTGAATTCAAACTCGAGAACGAAAACGCAATTGACAAAGTGGACCGTGCAGGAAAGTGACGTCAGACTCCACCTCCTAACGTACAAAATAATAATATACAATAGCTAGCTAGTGTCATACAATTTAATTTTGGAGGGTCTCCCCATTAAAGTTAATGTTGGTCTCCAAGATTTCGATCAAGATCATGCTAAACTTGTAAAAACTGTATAATATAAGTCTAGGCTATGTGGTGTCACTAGGCTATGTGGTGTCAGCAGCTTGCTAGCTTTGACTTTCAGGTTTGTTAAGCACTGATGTCAACAGGTACTCTTTGGTCTTTAGTTTAACATTATGTACAATAATAATCATATATGTATTTTGTCTAACGTTACCGAGTGATCACGTTAACGTTAGCTGAGGAACACCTCGAACACTGACACGGCGATCTGGAGCAGAGGAATTGGGTGTAGTAACAGTTGTTGAAGATAAAGGAGACGGGGGGACAGCTGGCGGTGGTGTAACATTATTACCCAGGAGCTGCTGCTCCGAGGCATCAGCAGTCTCTCTGAGCAACTGCACGACTGATTTAGTAATTTTAGCTAGATATGGGGGGTATACTACGAAGGAAGCTTAACATAACCAGGGTTCCTTTGCGTTAGCTGGCTTCAGAAAGCCTAAACACTTTGCTTTTTGCTTGTTTCATGTTCTTATCTGTCCATTATATCTGTCTGTATCAGTCTTTTTTGCCTAATTGTCCTGATATGTCATACATAGTGGCGTTCAAAAGGTAGAAACAAAAACAATAGGTGCAAGTCTCTAGCCTGCAGAGGGCAGGAGTTTTTGTTTAAATATTGGAAATTCAAATGATATAAAATGAAATAGTTGTAGTACCCCCCGTGGCCAATCAGTGTTAAAATTGCTTAGTGGCCATAAGGAGGTACCCTCCACCAATGTACCCAGTTTCATAGGTCTCAGTCATATGGTTTCCCAAAACTGAGGAATGACTAAAATGGCACTTACAAAATGGCAGCCAGTCCTGAGATGGCGGTGATCCATATGGTTCAGATATATGATCCAGATGAGGCAGTTGATTACAGCAAGTCTTTAATCACTAATTTCACACATTTTCCTATTCCTATTTTCCTATTGAACTCCATGGAAACATAAGTCAGGAGAAACAACCCTTCAATGATCCATCCATATCTACTGCATATCTTCCATACTATTCCTGTGTAATTTACAGCTAAATCTAATGGCTACAATTGCTAAAGTAGAAATACAATAGAGAAATAGTAGTTTGTAACATTATCAATGTCTTGACTGTATTTTTAAAATCTATGTAATGCTACCTTAGTGAATAAAAGTATCAATTTCTTTAAAAACGTCTCAGTGATTTCAGACTTTTGAATGGCGTGTAGTGTGGCTATATCCCAGAGACTAAATATATGTTTTTTACAGCAGTGTATCAGTATGTATTTTTTTTCTTTTTTGCCACATAACAGGTGGAAATTCTGCCTGATAGTCATGATTCAAGGGCAGTTAACAGGTTACTTTTTGCAAGTATTAAGGTGAGGGAAATTATGGGAGTTGTTGATACCTGATACCTGTTAAGTGAGGAGTTGGGTTACAGTAATAGATGTCATTACTTATATATATTATATATGAAACTTAATGCTAAGGGGTAATTTGTCCCAAGAGGGTTTTCAAAATATATGAACAGCATGGATTCACAGCATACTACTGGGCACACTGCAATGTAAACACACAGTACATCATACAAACACAGCACAGTATGCATACATATAAACACAGTCCATGTGTTTATATGTATGCTGCACTTCGGTTGGGTACACTCATATCTACAAAAGTCAAGGTCAATGTCAATCCTCTTCACCCCATTTCATACCATTTTTTTCCTGTAGAGTTTCCCATTTCCATCATATTAGTTGATTGACTTCAGTGTGGAAGAGTGATGTTGCATTTTCCTGTGCAATTCCAGATGTTGGTAGTCTCAGCCTCAGCCCCTTTGACGCACTTCGTATGCAGCGTCTGATGCATAGGCTTGCGTAAACTGGTCAGACTGTGGGAGACTGACAGTCAGCAACTCATTGGCTAGCAGCACTGTCAATCACAGGAGTGTGTGCGTATTTCCGGTACGACGCGGTGCACTGGGTTTTATCAGTCCGCTGCGAAACAAGTTGTGCTAACTAATCGGTAGCTAGCGAATGCTGTGAATCTATCAAGAACAATGAGTGTTTCAGACCAAGTCTAAGAGCTTAACGCTGGATTGATCGTTACAAACCTAAACCCTTACAACATCATGTTTGGTGAAGATGCAACACTGCCTTTGAGCAGAAGAACCTCATTCCAATGGTGAAACATGGTGGAGGGGGCATTATGGTTTGGGGCTGCTTTGCTGGTAAACTTACCATAATAGATTCAACCATGAATTCAACTTTATATCAGACCATTCTAACCCTAACCCTAAACATACAAGTAAATCAGAAAGAAAAAATGGATTGAAATGGCCAAGTCAAAGTCCAGACCTCAATCCTATCAAAATGCTTTGGGGGACTTGAAGCAGGCTGTGCATTCAAGGAAGCCCTCTAACGTCACAAAATTAAAGCAGTACTGCAAAGAAGAATGGCTGAAAATTTCTGTAAGAAACTTAAGCTGATGGTACACTTGCAATATTTTCAGGCAATATTGCTAGCAATATTGACAGGCAATGATTACTGGCAATTTTTCTATTGATAAATCAATATCTGAACAAGTTTGACTGAGGCGAGCAATATTTTGCTACCATCCAATCACAGATGTGAGTTTGGGTGACATGACACCTGGGTCTTCCAAAAATAAATTTCAACAATGGCTGCCAAGTGGTGCGAGGAAACCAAAGAGATGCTCTGATCTCTTATTTATTTATGTATTACTGAGGTAAGTTATATTGATGTATTAGTCTAATGTTGAATTACAGCCAGGGGCCCCATGCGACCTTAATCCGGCTCTGACTAGGCTACATGCAACATGTAATCAATCTATCTAAAATCAAATCTCCCAGACGGAGACTCTCGCCACAACCCTCAACTCACTGAGTAAGCTAGGCTAGCGAATATTATATCCTAAGCAATGCGTTACAGTTTTTATGATTGGCCGAATCGTCTGTAGGTCTAATAGCCTGGCGCCGACTTTATATTGTCAGATTTTTTTTATTTTTTATTTGGCTTTGGGGGGGTCAGGCAGAGAATTTGGGGGTGGGGGCATTGCCAATTTTCACAGAGGGAAAAGAAATGTGGGTTTGCGTCACCAAAAATTTGGTCAGCAGCCGCCACTGAATACATCTGAGTGGAACACCCATGATGTGACACAGCAAGTAAAAAGTGGATAAACCAGATGTACAGTGTACAGTGGAATGTGAATGAATAGTACTGTTTGTAAAAATCTGATTGTGTGCTTCATATGGGCAAACGATGGCAGTAAATAAGGGAAAGGCAAAAAGTTCACTTGCCATGATGCCCATAAGTTATCTCAGACGAGTTATCTCAATCTAGCATTTGCACATTCCCTCTCAAACAGTCGCGTGACTTCATCCCTCATCTCACATCAGACATCAACATTCATGACAGCATGAATGTATGAGCATTCCATTCCATAGATAGCTGATCAGACTGCAGAGATCACTGTGTTAGACTCGTGATTGGAGAGACATGGTCCCATGTCATAGGTGGAGAACTATGCATCATGAGTCACATGAGGCACGTGCATCAAACAGGTTTTCCTGTATAACCTAAGGGGACCCTGTAGGGGACAATGTAATCATCTTATTATACTATGCTGAAACTTACACCACAGTTCACATTAAATACAAATATTTTCTTGTCATTTTTTGTCATTCAAGACACTTGTACTATGTCAAAAAAAAGTCTCAGGAGGACTATAATACATAATTGTGGGTGAGAATTAGTTGATATGCAGATGTTAGCTGCGCCAGTACACTATCAAATATCTGGCAGCAGAGTTGTGAGTAGACTACCGTAAAATACAATTATATTTGTACCCTAAAATCACAGCCATTTCCATTCATTTTAATAGTCATTTATCATTTTAATACATTGTTTTCCATTTTTGAATTAAGCTGACTTTCTGCCCTATCAAGTGGTGTGACATGGTACTATAGACATTATTTTAATTTAGGACAAAGCAGTGCTCAGAATGCATTTTATGGTTACAAGCACAATGCAAGACCAGTTGACCACTAAAATGTTTGAAAGTGAAGAAAAAAATCAAGAGATATTATTGTCTGTGTTTTATCTGTAATTTTAGAAAAAAATCATAAATCAACTGCCACACAACATGATTTTTTAAACCAGTTAATCAATAGCGGAGGGTAAGTACATTTTATCTTATTGGGTGTGCTTAACTGGGCACACATATAGGGTGGAGTGAAATTAACTGCATTATTGCAGACTAATACAGTTAATTATGCACATTATCTTCTGTCTTACTGGAAATTATACATTATAACAACTTTGCCATGTGCAACCAACAATTATACCTTTTTACAAATATACAATATTCTGTATGTTGTCAAAATATAACTTATTATTTTGCTTTGCAATAAGTAAACATTAGTTCACTATAAGAACTATATCCATTCATTTGGACAAAATAATTATTATATTATGTACATGTTGCTGAAACCCTTGGAATTGACCCCTCGCAATTTGTGACAAAACTCCTAAAAAAGGAAAAAAACTATCACATAAAATAACATTTAGTTATTAGCTTTTACCACAAGGAGCTTTCTGTATATGTTGTCAAAATGTGTTTTATTACATGTGAAGTTAAAACGTATTAAACAAGTACCAGATTCTCTATAGATTACCATGTTATCTTTTTAGCACATTTGATTGGATAAATATAACTGAGTAAATGGCGAAAACTTGAGAAGGAACTTTTAAAAGTTATAAGTACTTGCCCCCGCAAAGAAATATCAATTGGGCCGTCAATGTAATCACAAGATGTAGGGAAGTAGTCGAGATACTACGCGAGATACCTTAAAACAATAGATTTGGAGAAAATAAGCGGTAAACTCGAGTCTTTCAGCCAGTATTGTGAACAACAAGTTAACAATACTGAAACTAGTTTTAAATATCAATAGTCCAGAGAATGGAATGGTCGCTGCAGATGATAATAGAAACTACTTTGGAGCAAGTCGTGCCATGTGGGATGGGTTTCATCTTATTCAAATACAATGGGTTCACATAGACACACCCCAACCGATGCCCATGCCAGAAAGGACTATATAGGCTGCATCCTTTGTGGAAAGAGGTGACACGGACCCGAGATACGCGGTGCAACAAGGTAAGCATTTTGTCAGAGTTCAAGGGATTGTATTGGTGATAATTTTTTTTTTTTGCCCTACAGCGTATTCTGTACATACTGCAGAGAATACGATGTAGCATAACACACACGCATTGGAGTTGATGCTCCTTGGGATTAAGTTTGTACGAACTAAATTAATATGAAACGACACAGTTACATCTGTACACCTGTAAGGAAAAGCAAGTGAGAGGCTAGACACGGTGACAAACAGGAGGTATCATCAAGTATCCTGTAATAAGAGTTTTGAGTGAACATTTCTCAGAACAAATTAATTGGTTAATATGAATTTAAAAGAAGCTACCTTTTATGGAAAGGCTTTAAACAGTGATTAAATTCAGCGCAATAATTCGTTCACAAATCTATGTGTAAGCTACCTTTAACAACACAGCGATGCATGTAGCCTAAGGATGAAATGCAGGTTTTAGTTATCAGTTTTTTATATTTGTAATTTGTGTAGCCTATTTATGTCTTGATTAGCCTTAGCTGCATTAAATTGTCCCTTAACTTTGATATTTTGAGATTTGCCTCCATATTGTCCGCAAAAAAGAAGGCTGTGCTTCCATATCTATGTTAACTCAGATATAAGGACACGGTTGTTGCAGTATTGTAATGTATACAATTATTGAAGTAGCCTATATAGCCTAGCATTTCTTATTGGAACCAGTGAATGACTGTAACTTGTTTAATTGCATAACAACAAATGTGATACCCTGCTGAAAATTCCAGATAAAACTAAAAAGTTGGTTTTCGAAGTTTATTTAAACTGTGTTTTCGACCAGTCAAACTGGTCTGTGGCTGGTTAAAGTTGGTTAAAGCTGGTTGGTTAAAGCTGGTTACGCTAGTAGAGTAAGTAGAGTAAGTTGGTGGCCATCTGGCCAAACTGGTTGGCTGGCTGACTATAGGCTGGTGTCATAAACACAGCTTAAACCAGTTTAGGCTGGTCAAGCTAGTTTTTTCCAGCAGAGTTGGCCTACATTATGGCAATGAATTTTGAATTTTGTATTTATTTATTGCAGCACAACAATGCAGCCTATTTTTGTGTTTTATCAGATAATATTGTAATCTATTTACTTTATGTGTAGCATTGCATTGTGAAGAACACAAATTAATAGGCCAACAGACTTCAGTTAATGGTTTTATGATGCAAGTCAATAACTTCAATAACAAAAATATTAGTGACATTCATAATTATTTGATTGAAAGTATATGTATCGCTTCCAGATGAAGGCCCTACTCGCAACAATTTTTGCTGCTGTCTTGATGCCCTTTGCACAGAGTGCTAACACAAATATTCGTAAGTGTTTTACATTTCATGGAATTGTATCAATATTGCAAATTATACGAATCTGTCTTTTGAACTGTATATGTAACCTAGTATCTGATTGTAGGAAACTGCATTTCTGTACTGATAATTGGCTTTACTGTGTGCCAAATGAATAATGTATAGAATGTGTATGCTTACTCTTGATAAAAAATCACAATTTAATTACATCAAGGTGAAAAAGCTCTCATGACAATCAAAACTTCAGTTGTCTTTGAAGTTTTTTTTTCCAGATATAATTATTCGTATTTGAGTGATGCTACAGTCGTATCAAGGAAAGTGGGTTAATGATGTGCCTCTCTTTCAGCCTGGTGCTATCATGAAAGTTTCTGCAGTAAGTATCTGTTATTTTTGCTCTTGCCGTATTTTTGAAGTATAAACGTAATGAGCACATTTTCTTTCCTATATTGCTATATAATGTTATATAACTTGGTATGAGCAATAGATTGCTGCATTAAGGTTTGAGACTAGTATGCCCTGTGTTAGAGCTGGCTGCGTCAATAAGAACTTTTATTTATCTGTTCTTACATTCTTATTTAAATTAAAATGTAACTTGTTACACAGTATATGGACTGATTCTATGCAGCAAAAATGCCGTGTACGTAATAGTTTTCCTTAGTTTTTTATTATTTGTATTGATGCAGAGATTATTTGTGTTATGCAATTAAAATTAATTCTTCCAGCTCTCCTTTTGATTCTTACGCTTGGATGACTCCTGTTTGCATGTAGAAGTGATCAGACAGAAGTGATCAGACAGAACTTTCTTTCAGATGACACTGTTTGGATGTCAAGGCCATATGGTGTATGCAACGGAACCCGGCAGTCACCCATAAACATTGAAACAACAATGGTGAAGGAGGATGCCAATTTGACTGCTTTCACCTTCAATGGCTTCAACAATAACAGCACTATGAAGGAGATTACGAACACAGGCAGGACAGGTGAGAAGTTCCCTTACAGCTCCATACCAATTTAAGAGACTCTGGGCTCTATCTTGACCATCTTAGCGCTTGGTCTAAAACGCATGGCAAAGTGCATTTAGGGCGTGTCCCAGTATACTTTTGCTAGTTCGACGGCGTGTTATTTTGGTGCTAATTACAGTGTAAGGTGTAAGTGGGCTGAACTTAATTATAGGTGTGTTTTGAGTGTAGGATGCAATAAACCAATCAAAATGTAATATCCCATTCCCTTTAAAAACCTGCTTTTCCACCTTGTCGGATTACTGATATGATGGCGAAACAGACATGCTTGTGCGTGTGTAGTGCGAGCAAGGAATAGGTATATGGATCAATGATCAATATTACTCCGACTAACCACTGTGACGCGTTTTGATATACACTATAAAAATCTTTAACATTAGGCTTTAACATTAGGCTTTAACACCGGCGAATATGGCTTTCGTCTCTCCTTAAAAAACGCCAAATTAGCCTGCGAATTTAATTTGATTATACAATGAAGCATTGTCAAACATCAATTCCATGAGGCTGTTCTGCGACATGACGTTAGACCAGGTTTGTGGTGGTTTTAGCGCAAAGGCTTTCTGCTGGCTCAAGATAGCAATATGACAAAAATTAACCTGGCCACACCTCATCTTAAGACCAACCCGTCCAGTTCACTTGCTATGAGTGCAAGATCACTTGGTATTTAAATGACGTGAGCGCTGGGCGCTATAATGACCCCTGCGCCGGGTGTAAGATAGCGAAGACACTTGCATTTGGGTTAGCGCCACTTAGCGCCGGGTGTAAGATAGGACCCAATGTCTCATTGATGTGTTTGTGCTCTAAGCCTCCTCTTGTCCTCCCACAGTGAAGGTTAAGCTTGGTGAAGGTCTTGTGTCCATTTCTGGTGGGGGGCTACCCACCGCATATACTGCTCTGCAGTTCCATTTGCACTGGGGCAATGGTACCAGCCACCCTGGATCTGAGCACGTGGTTGACAATAAGAGGTACCCCATGGAGGTAAGACCTTGGGCTGTAATCATATAATAAATATTTAAGGGTGAGTAATTGTGAGACTTAAGCTTTAGACTAAGTTTGATAATTGGTCCATTTAGCTATTCATAAAGATTTTTAGATTTTAAGATGAATAAATTAAAATACGTTTGATAATGATGTTCTGAGGGGTGAGGGTTTGAAGAGAATAGTTTGTTCCTGTTATAAAGAAGTGATAAATACAGTTTTTTTCAAGATCTGTGATAATTTTGAGGAAATACTGTATTACAGGGTTTCTGTTTTGACATATTTAAAATGTTCTATCACATCATCAATTTAAAGACATTATTCAAGTATTAAGAGATGACAACACCAAACATTGTCAAACATATCTATTGCCAAAATTTATATTCCTCATACTTAGGTAAATATATAAAAAATATTTTAATATGAATATAGAATTATTTGATTTGATGTATTTATGTGCATGGTTTAGTGAAGACATTTGTGGTAAAAACGTAAATATATCAAAGATAATGACATCCTCTCATTGGCCACAGTTGTTCACTGTGGAAAAGGTGTGTACATACATAGAGCCAATCAGTTGTAACTGTAAAGTAAGTCATATTGTCATTCATCTGGGAGTGCAGATGTGTGTTATCTGTTCATTTAAATCAGTAACAGTTATTTGTACTGACACAGCTTTAAATGTTTGTCCCAACAAATCTATGCTTTTCCTCTTGCAGCTACACATAGTGCATATTAAATCTGAATTCAACGGCAACACATCCCTGGCATTGGCAGACCCTGAAGGAGCCGCAGCTCTAGGATTCTTTATAGAGGTCAGAGATCTCTTATTGGCATTATAAAACTCTTTACTCTTTAAACAAATATTCTTTTGCAGAAATGGAATATACTGTAATATATTGTAAGTATGTGGAAATTTTGGTAAATATAATGCAAAATATCAGCAATATATATATATATATATATATAGACGGGTGAAAAATGAAAGGAAAAACCAACATAGAGTACTCAAGTGAGTACGGCAGATGTGGGCGGAGTTTGGTTTTGGAAGTAAATTCCCCATGACAGATAGAACGGGCTTCGGAGACTATTGACAATTTTTTTGAAATCTGATTTATAGAATGAGCCGAAACGTTTCTGGATTAGCCTGTGTGGTATAAGAATATAGAGCATACATCGCATGTTCCAATTATTATTTTTTAAACGTAATGATTAAGGATTGTAGTCCAATTTGTAGTCCACTTTAACAGACTACATATCCATTACTGCAATGCATGGGTGGTTCTCGACCAATCATATCGTCTGGACTAGGGATGCAAATTTAAAGGAATTTCCTTAATCGATAGTTGTTAACCTTAACAAACAATCGTCGATTAATTGATAACATAAAAGCTAAATATAGCTTATGATATACAGAATACAAAATGCATGTTATATTCCCCAATCAAAGATTTATTGTAACATTTGAGAAACAGGCATTATTGTGGCATAACAAAAATAGAATATGAAGGCGTGTATAGGCTACTTTAACAGAAAATAAATTGTGCTCCGTCTCATCTGTTGCAAGCGAAACCGTTGCTCCGCTAGGCACTTGCAGCATTAACATAATCGCTCTTTAAATGGAAAGGCGACAGTTAAACTAGTAGACCTAGCCTAGAACAGTCAACTTAAAACATAAGCTATTATGTTTTGAATAGGCTCCTCATATGCATACTAGATAGACCTACGTATTTTTATTCAAGAACATTTAAGCATATCTACGTGGTCGGGAGTGAGTCGTGTGCGCAGCCTGTTTATTAGCTCTCGAAATCCCTCGCCGTCAATGGTGCTTATTGGCATCATGTCCTTTTCACCCATGTTGCATATCCTCTGAGTAATAGCCTACCCTCCGCTCGTCTATCGTCACACCCTCTTTGGCAACACTGAGGTGATGGTAGGTTGCGATCTACTTTGCCCTGGCAGCACGGTTGGATGTACGCTTTTTAGGTGGTAGGCTACATTAACGAAGTAGTTGTTATACTTCAAAACAGCACCACAGGTACTGCAATGGGCATCATTGTTTTGCCCGCTTCATTTTTGTGTCTTCTTATGTAGGCTAAACTTCGCGGCCTCTTCAATAATTACACTAGGCTGAATTTGGCGCCCTCGCGTGGAGGCCTTAAATCACGATTACATTTCACACAAAAACTCCCGTTGATACAAGACCGCAGATTGTTCAGTTAATCGTTTAATTTGAAATCTTATCGATTAAATTCTTATTAGCAATTAATTGATAGTCGATTAATTGTTAACATCCCTAGTCTGGACATTTTTGGCATTGCTGCCGCTGACGACGAGCTAACTAAATTGAGAAGCCCGTCTGACAAGGTCAGAAACTACGCTACGGTTAACCACATAAAGCAATTCTAGCTTTTAGTCCTTCAAGCTAGCTAGCTAACGTTGTTTAAAAAAGTGTTTAAAAATGGAGCTATGTGCAACTGCTGGCTAACATTATATGACAACATCTGGAGTCAACGCTACGCTACGGTTGCACGTCCGGAGAGAATTATGGGACGTCAAGTTTGTAAACAGTGCCAGCGCTGGTATATTCACAAAAAAATACTAAAACGTAAAATATACTCGAAGCTGGACCAGAAGAAAACAAAATATTTTGCGAACGGGCGTTATATTGAACAATCCAGGAAATTGATGGTAAGACATAATCACTAGAAATTGTTTTGTAGTTCAAGTTCAAGTTCAAGTTTTAGTTCATGTCTACGGTCTAAATGAATGGGGGAGTTACTTCTGAAACCAATGTGACGTAGTCAGTTGAGCAGGGGCGTGTCTAGAACATTTTGAATGGGGGGGCCAGGCTGGGGCACAGACCCAGAGGAGGGGGGCCAGCCATCAAGGCTTAACATTTTTTTTTTTTGCCGCGTACAGCAGACACACGTGTATTTATCCGACCAAACCTTAGCCCTAGCCTTAACCCTAGCCTAACCTTTTTTTTATACCTGCCCCTGATTCTAGGTAATCATATACAGTGCCTTCTGAAAGTATGAACACCCTTTCAAATTTTGCTGTTTGACAGCTCAAATTAAGATATGTTTAAATGGGCTTTTTGTTACTCATCTACACAAAGTGCTCTATAATGTCAAAGTGGAGTAAAATGTTTAGATTATTTCACTATTGGATACACCAGAGCTTATTTTTAAGCCTTTACAGCAAAGGGTGTATTTATTTTCTCTACTTTGACATTATAGAGCACTTCATGTGAATGAGTAACAAAAAAAGTCAATTGAAATGTTAATTTGAGCTTTCAACATAGCACAATTTGAAAAAAATCCAATGGGTTTGGATACTTTCCAAAGGCACTGTACATATATTAAATGTTGCATTATACATTTCCAAACTGTATGGTTGAATATCCCCTCAAGATTGTAGCACTTGTTCAGATTTCAGATTCTACTGTTCTATCATAACCAATATACTGAAAGATAATGCCTTTTATTTACCCTTTATTGTGTAGTGTCCCCTTACTGTGTACAGTTTTGCAGGTAGTTAAATAGCCATGCAAATCTTCAATACCCATGTAGTATAGATAGAGAAAAGTAAGATTATAAATAAATGTGTTTGTACCAAACAATAAAGTCAAAATAAATCTGTACACCATTATAGCTAACTGCCTGTAGCTACACTACATAAATGGCCATTAGGTGGCGACAACCAGTAATATTAAGAGCACCCCTAAAATAAAATAGCATGAGAATAAATGGATACAGTCGAGGTCAGAATTAACGTTTTAACAGTTAAATTGTTTATTCAGAATATTAAAGATACAAACATAAATAAATAACTATTTTACATATTAACAGTATGAAAATGGATAAAAGGCCATAAAAGCAAAGTAAATAGAAAAGTGCTATGTACAATATTCCAATATTCACAGTAGTTTGTACAGTACACAGTACAATGAGGTTTTGAACCTAAAAATATATAAAATAAAATGAATACAAAAAAACAAAACATAACCATTTAGCTCTTGACTGGTCACTTCTGTGACTGGTGGGCAACAAAGGTATTTGTGTGGGGGGGATTGGCTCCATATATATGAAGATATTTTTTGCATTTTTATAAACTTTAGCCATAAAGGCCGTGACACATCGTGGACGTAACGAATAAGCGAGGTGAAAATGCGAAAAATTCGTCGGCGAATATTTCGCGTAAAAACCTGACACACCTGCAACGATGCGAAAAAACGAAAAGCTTGCGTTCTTTTTCGCGTTTGAAAATCCGTGCGAATAAAAATTGATTACTCTTCGTCGAGCGATGACGACCTGGTTATCCGTTCGGTCCATCACGGAACGAAAGTGTATTTTTTTCCCTCTACCAGAACGTTAAAAACAGAGCATGCTTAAATTACATTGGCAAAATATTGAACCGGGCTTATTATGTGTCCGTTTTTACTTATGTAAAGTTTGTTTTGTCTACAACATGCTCTCCTTCTCTTCCCTCCTTTTACGGACATACGTGTTCCACTGCCTCTTGATCTCTTCCACTAATATAAAGGGTTAACCACAACATAACAATACATTACGTAATTTCAGCAAACATCTTTAAAATAAATTTGTCGTAGTCTATACAGTGTAGCAACTCATGAAGTCTGAAGAGTTCTCTCCAAAACGATCGCTACAGGCAGACCTCGTCTGTTTTCCTCGTTATTTATATAACTTGGCTCAGTAATCAGGAAATCCACACAGGAGTCGGAATAAGATTTTTGGGGAACTTTATGTGCCACGCACACAGACAACATTGTGACAGCAAAAACATTTCATATAGGCTACTCGACCCTGCCCTTCTCCTCCTCCCCCTTTCTCTCCCTCCACTGCAGTGGCTGCCCCTGGCCAGACCCGGTAGCTAGACTACGTGTCGTCTTTCTCCTTCGGTTAGCATATAGCCCACAATTACTACGGCAAATATCCTTGAAACACTATCACATATAGCGGTTCGCTAGCTTTCATCCTTTGTTTTCACCAAGGCAAACAACCCAGCCGGTGACAGCGTAGCCTACATGAACTCGCCTAAAGTTAAAAAATAAACAGGCCTACGTATCGTGTAGCTATGTTTGTGTGTAATCGCCACTGGCTTGTTATCTTCTTTACACGAACTGCTATCAACGTTAACGTTAGATCTAAAGGTTAGCTAACGTTAGCTGGCTAAAATAGCTGGAGACGACTTTTAAGTCAATGCTAATAACCTGTGGGAGCTGATCAGATAGCAAGTTGTGCATATTGCAACCATTTAGCTGTAAAACCACCATCTTCATACCCTATTTGCTCGGCTATGGTTTTCCACAAATTGTCCTTCAAATCGTTTTCTTTGTAACTTTTATGTCTTTTACAAAAGAGGACGCTATACTGTGACACATATAAAATCAGTTGGTCCACCATATTGGATGTTGGAGTTTGTTGTGGCAGTGCGGTGACGTCAGTCATGGAAACTTGTTATGATTGGATAGATAAATAGTTTCGCAAACGAAAACTCGCAAAAAACGAACTTGCTGCGAATAAATTAAATGCCGCTTTTTCGCAAAGGACATTTCGCGTTTGATGTGCAAGATTTTATGAATAATACGATTTATTCGTGCGAGTAAATCGCCGCCAGCGTGTCACGGCCTTTAGAGTTCACTTAGCTAGCTAACGCTATCTAGAAGTTACGTTATGCATTTACCTTTTAACTTCTATTATCTAGTCCATTACAGTCCACATAAAAAGAACACATTTGAACTTCAGTTTACCTACCTATATTCCACTTTTGTTCTTCAGCGACGACAGCGTCAAATGATCTTGCATCTTCTCAGCGGCAGACGTTAAAATGTTGATTGCTGAATGCTGAAGTGACGCGGCTAGCTCTGTCATTGGAAGATGCAACTTTGGTTCCGCCTCATTTTATGTCCATTCCCATTGGGCTACAGAGGCTTCTTTCATCGATACTGACAAGACAATGGCCTATCATATTCCGGTTCTGGTAGGGGGGGCACCAGGGGTGGCCAATCAGATTCCAGTGGGGGCCAGTGCCACCACTGGCCCCCTACTGGCCCCGCCCCTGCAGTTGAGTACTCTATAAAGTGTTTTAGTAAGGTGTTGGGCCACCACAAGCCGCCAAAACAGCCTCGTGCGCCTTGGCATAGATTCTACCACTAGTCTAGCATATATTCTAGTCTCTGGAACTCTACTGGAGGGATGGAACACCATTCTTCCAAAAGTTATTCCCTCATTTGGTGTTTTGATGATGGTGGTGGAGATGATGGTGGTGGTGGTCGGTACAAAATCTCCCATAAGTTTTCAATTGGGGGCATTGTCATCCATACAGCTTTATTTTTGTAACGCAGTGTTGCGTGGAGTTTTTTATATTATACAGACAATTGTTATTCTCCACTGTACCTGCTCCAGGACTAGACAGGTGTGCAGAGTTTCTCAATTCAGGCATTGTCATCCTGGAAGAGACCACTCCCATTAGGATAGGAATGTTTTATCATAGGATAAAGTGCCCTCCACTATTATTGGCACCCCTGGTAAAGATGAGTAAAAAGGCTTATAAAACATTCACCGTTTGGTGAATTAGCTTAATCTCACACTGCAAAAAATTAGAAAAATCCAAAAAATGTATGAGAATTTTATTTTATTTTTACAGCCATTTTACCAACCATGTATTCCATACTGTTCCAGCATAATTTACAGCTAAATTTAGTCCCACCCCCCAATTCCCATAGAGATCCATTCAATTGCAAAGACGTTATAGTATCGCTTGGTAGTGTACCAGAAAATAAGATATCAAGAGTCTTTTGATGCTGTTGGGTCACAGACATCAGGAAGTCAAGGCATGCAAAGGATATGTGACCAAATATTAAAAATGATTACTTAATTCTATATATAAATGCAGGAGTGCCAATAATTGTGGCACAAATGGTTTTGTTAAAAATAATATATATATATATATATGTGTGGGTAATTTGGGTAATTTGGAATCGGCGGACCATTTGAAATTCCGATTTTTTCCAATTCTAAAAACCTAAGGCTTTTTGTGTGTATTGAAGGAAGGAATGCACTTGTCCATATGAATGATGGATTACAGAACATGCCTTAGCTGTAACTTACCTGTGACACGCACAGTACTGAACCACGTTCATCAACTTCCAGAAAACATAGAGACAAGTGCCCTAACATTCTGTCTGATTTAAACTTTCCTATCAGGAAGGAGAGGGCACTGGACAACCTGCAAGCTGGAGAACCCTGACCAATTATCTGGCTAACATCACAAACAGTGGTAAGTGGAACTCCATCCCACATCATCAAAACAAGTATTTAATCTCAAACTATATTTCCATTTTTGTTGGATTGGTACTAGCTGTGTGTGAAAGAGAAGATGTCACAGTTGTTTCAATGTTATTTTAATGGTGCAATATTAAGATTGTGATGTTAAGGCTTGTGTACAATGCGCATACACCCTCCTGTCTGTTACACATAGTTCTTGCAATATTCAGGTTCGTGTTTAGTCTCCCACTGTATTCGTGTACACTAGTGTCTACTTTGTGTTTACCAAACTGACTATGATCTTCCACTCACAGGTGACCATGTAAATATCACAGACCATATCTCACTCGATGACCTTCTGGAGGGAGTGGACCGTACGTCGTTCTATCGGTACCTGGGTTCCCTGACCACACCGAATTGTGATGAGATTGTGGTATGGACTCTATTCAAGGATCCAATCCGAGTGAGCAAAGATTTGGTAAGTTTTCACTGAAAATATTAGTAAGGATGCCATTCTTGGCTGTAATAAGTAACTGCTGTTCATCAACTGGAAGTAAAATTGTATTGGTAACTAATCATTTATATACAGTGCCCTCCACTATTATTGGCACCCCTGGTAAAGATGAGTAAAAAGGGTTATAAAAAATTCACCGTTTTGTGAATTAGCTTAATCTCACACTGAAAAAATTAGAAAAATCCATCCTTTAATTGAAGTAAATTTATTATGAGAAAAAAAAATCCCTCATCAAGAAATTATTATTTTTAACAAAACCACGTGTGTCACAATTATTGGCACCCCTGCATTTATATATAGAATAAAGTAATCATTTTTAATATTTGGTCACATATCCTTTGCACGCGATGACTTCCTGAAGTCTGTGACCCAACAACATCAAAAGACTCTTGATATATTATTTTCTGGTACTCTTACAAGCGATACTATAAACGTCTCTGCATTTAAATGGATCTTTATGGGAATTGGGGGGTAGGACTAGATTTAGCTGTAAATTACACTGGAACATTATTGTTTTGTTTTGTTAAAAATAATTGTTTCTTGATGAGGGGTATTTCTTTTTCTCATAATAAATGTACTTCAGTTAAAGGTTGGATATTTCTAATTTTTTCGGTGTGACATTAAGCTAATTCACCAAACGTTGAATTCTGTATAACCCTTTTTACTCATCTTTACCAGGGGTGCCAATAATAGTGGAGGGCACTGTAGATTATCGTTAGTATGGTACCAACCTTATGTCTCCACCAGTCGTGGTTTTTATCAATCTAATTCATTTCAAATGCATCTTTGATTGTGAATTAGTTCAATTGAATGTCAAATTTGAAGATTTTGGTTAAAGGTGCCTATTCTGTAGATTCTTATATCTGTTCTCTCCCAATAGATTGATCTGTTCCCAACCGTCCACTTCAACACTTCCGCAAACTCTCCTCCAATGACCAACGTCTATCGAAACACTGTGGAAACCAATAACAGAACGGTGACGACCCAGGTTTCTCGAACTCCAGCATCTGCCCCTTCTGCTGCATCAAAACCCCATAGCACACTTGGCCTCCTCTCTTTCCTTACCATGTTGACCCTGCTTTACTGGAAATAGAGGGACTCAAGTCTGTCAGTACAGATGCACACACACAACAAGGTTGTAGGGAACTTTTGACTGCGTCCAGTTCACTGGTACCCTGCTCAACCTGGCATAAAAGTGCTCTATTCTTGCTCCAAGCTGTGGTCCAGACTGAGTGTCATTCAAGTAGCCCAAACCTAGTGCACAGCTAATAGCTTATAACCATCACTGATTTTATTAAATTTTTTCCTTCGTGCTACATGCTGCCTGTTACTGGAAAATGTTGGAAATTCCAGTATTTAAAGGATTTTCTATTAAAGTGAAAAAATTGTATCCATATTCTGTTATGCACCTTATAACATGGAGCGCTATAATCTTGCTTTTCATGAAAATACATAACTAGCGAACTGGAAATAGCTGAATTGGAAATAACTGACTGTTACATTTTGACTGTACATACCCATTAGCTGTTTATAAAAATGACTTTTAAGAGTGATTAATTGTGTATGAAGCGGTTAACTATATTAGAGCATTCTATCCTTTTTTGGATGCTACCATCATTCACTTATGTTAAAAGCATGTAAGACTTATGATAATTTAATAAACAAAAACCTAAAGATGCAACCTGTGTTTCTTGCATGTGGCTGATGGTGGCTCATTCAGTTGACACCACGTTGTGGTGCAAGGATGAGCCACAGTATGCAAACTAACCTCCCGTCAGTGAGCAAGAGAAGAGAAGATACTGGACAAAAACAGAAACATCCAATATCAACTTTAAATCATGACTTCTACCTTATCGCATTATCAGTAACATGGCTCACTGAATGGCCAAAACAAGTACAGCAGTCAAACAGGTATAGAATGTTCAAGTATAAAATCAATTTAGAAACTGTTAAATGTAATATTTTTTGGGAAACATGAGACCCTTGCTCACAGACATTATTGGGACCAATGATGGGTGTCCGCTGGACACAAAGGTAAATATACTTCCTTATGCTCATTTGATTCCCAAATATCTTTGATTCAGCTGTATGTTGCAATGAGCTTCCCTAATTAAAAAGGTGACTTCCTTTTATCGAACTTTTGACATACATTCTATCATTGTCCAGAGAAACTGACATTATCCCATAAGATTGGAAATGCTGGCCAATTTTAATCCTACCTTGTTTTCAAAATTGGTTTATTCCCCAATATTAAAACATTTGAAAACAACATTTTATGTCAACATCAATATAATAATACATTTAAATTATTTATTCATTTAGTCACTTCATAAAGAATGGATCATCATGTAAAACTATATATTTTTAAAAACCAACAAAGAATAGACAGATGGATAGGAAGGTAAAAACTAACAAGAAGTGAACAGAAAAATACGTAAGAAAGCATAAATAGGCTACTATTTACAAAGAATGTAGACAAATAGGGCTGTCTGAAATGGTGTGTTTTGAGTTGAGATTTAAGAATAGGTATACTTGTGCAGTCCCATGGTTGTTTCAGAACTTGTACACCATGACACTGAACAATCTGCCTCCCATGGAGATCAGTTTAGCCTTGGGTACAAAAAGAAGTCCAGGTGCCAGAGGACCTAGCCACAGGTGGCGGTGTATAGATGGAGAACATCATATAATATAGGCAGGGGCAATATATGTAGGGCTTTGAAAGTAAAAAGGAGTTACTGAATGTGAAATGTGACAGGGATCCAGTGTCGATGAGAGGGTAGGGATTATACAGGTGCAGCTCAAAAAATTTGAATATCGTGAAAAAGTTCAATATTTTTTGTCACTCATTTCAGAAAGTGAAACTCATATATTATATAGATTCATTACACATAGAGTGAAATATTTCAAGCCTTTATTTCTTGTAATTTTGATGATTATGGCTTACAGCTAATGAAACCCAAAATTCAGTGTCTCAGAAAATTAGAATATTTTGCTTGAACATATTTTTAAAGTATCATATTTAATATTTGGTCGCATATCCTTTGCATACTGTTACTTCCTGAAGTCTGTGACCAATCAACATCAAAAGACTCTCGATATCTTATTTTCAGGTACTGTTACAAGCGATTCTATAACCTCTCTGCATTTGAACTGATCTCTATGGGAATTGGGGGGTGAGACTAGATTCAGCTGTAAATTACACTGGTACAGTATGGAACACAGGGCTGGCTAAATGGCTGTAAGTCATCAAGGGTCTGAGCTATCGAACGAGCCCCAAACCATCACTCTGTTGCCAGATATGGAGTAGATGTGGATGGATCACTGCAAGGGTTATTTCTCCTGACTCATTTTCCTATAGAACTCTATGGGGAAAAAAGTCAGGCGAAACAACCCTTAAAGGGATCCATCCACATCTACTCCATATCTGGCTGCAGTGTGATGGTTTGGGGCTCGTTTGATACCTTAGACCAGGGGTCCTCAATCTTATCCAGAAAGGGCCGGTGTGGGTGCAGGCTTTTGTTCCAACCAAGCAGTTACACACCTGATTCTACTAATCAAGCTCCTTAGCAAAGACTCTAGTGATTGATTAGTAGAATCAGGTGTGTAACTGCTTGGTTGGAACAAAAGCCTGCACCCACACCGGCCCTTTCTGGATAAGATTGAGGACCCCTGCCTTAGACCCTTGATGACGTACAGCAATTTCGCCAGTCATGTGTGCCATACTGTACCAGCTGTCGGTTTTCAGATCAACCCTAATTTGGCACACCTGATTCTACTAATGAGCAGCTCAACAAGCTCTCTAGCTGTTGAATGAGGTGTGCTTTGTTAGGGTTGGAGTAAAAACCTACAGGACTGTAGATCTCAAGGAAGATGGTTGGGCAGCCCTGTGTTATGGTTTCCAAAACTGGAATGGATCCAAATGCAGGACTCAGAGACAGACTCAGGTAAATACTCTGGCAAGAGTGTATTTATTCAGGTAGGAGGTGACAGGACAAACCAGGGGTAGGCAACCCTGGTCCTGGAGAGCCGCAGGGTCTGCTGGTTTTTGTTGTTACTCGCCATTTAATTGATCAATTAAAGCCGTTGATTACACAGTTAACTCACCTCACCTGGTTTCTTTGGTCAAAGTAGTTGCTGTATTTAAGGTGAAAACAAAAAACAGCATACCCTGCGGCTCTCCAGGACCAGGGTTGCCTACCCCTGGGACAAACGAACAAGCAGGGAACTGGTGACAGTCAGGATACGGAGTTGGCGAAACTAAGCAGGACTGGACTGGAGAGGAGATGGGTTGCAGCAGTGGGTAGAATGCAGGATGACTGGAACAGGTAAGCGGGCTGGACGGACAAACTGGAATTAGACTTAACCAGGTTATAAACAACGGCAGAGTAACATCAAACATGACGAACTGGCAACGCAAATGATAAAGAAAGCGATATATAGGGAAGAGGCAGGTGAAGTGGGAGATCAGTAATGAGTGCAGGCGTGAGGAATGTAGGCGAGTGTAATGAAAGTGCGTGCAGAATGCGAGTGGAGAATGCGAGTGATTGGCTGAGGGATAATTGGAGAGACAAAGAGGAAACGAGTAGGAAAATCACGTCCAGCCTGCACAACACAAAAAGACAAACGAGGTAAAAAGAAAGACATGACATGGAACAGCAGGAATGGGGGAAATACGGAGAACGAAAGGGAGGTGGAAAGGAAGAGAAACAGCGGACGTACCACCCTGCTTTATTTAAAAACTTTGTTTATCGGCCAATTATGTTACTATAAATTATTATAACTGATATCTTCACTATTCATAAACATTTTCATTCTGTAAACATTATGTCACTGTAAAATGACAGATAAGTATTATTCTGTGAAAAGTTTGTCATTGTAAAATGACTGATAAGTAGGCTATTATTTTGTAAACATTATGTCATTGTAAAATGACAGAATAAGCACAACAGAAGAAAATAAAGTGCAATTCCAAAACTGTCAGGACATCCATTTTGGAGATTCAACTGTATTGAAAGGATGCAACAGCACGGCCGTTCATCTCTTTTTTCGTTCTTCAGCATAGTTGTACTTGCTAGGGAGTTACGGAAGGGGTGCAATCAGCTACACTACTGGCTTTCACAGAGGGACGTTAGTATGAAATTAAATGGGACATTGATTAATTTCAGAACTAGCTGTCTACTGCAAACGTTTATTTATGATAGCTTCAAAGAAACGAGGTAAGCTAATAACGTTAACGTAACTAGCATCCACCTTTGCCAGTTACGCATACGTTATTGGGCTACAAGGCAATGGTTAATATCCAAACCAAAAGTTCTGTTTGCGAGAACCGTATCTGTTATTCAATCGTTGTCAGCAGTCAGAAGACTCAGCACTGGACGATCAAATGCTTGCATATTCGATGTGTTACTGGTGTTTCATTTCATTGTAGTTGCATTTGATGCAATGGGTTGTCCGCTGGCTGCGAACAAAGCATTCACGTCGAGAAGTAGCCTACTGTAAAGTATCGAAATTTGGTACCGTTTTTTACAAAATGTTTTGATACTCGGTAGGACCGACATATTTCGGAGGCACCGTTTTTCGATACCCAATCTTAAATGTCACTGGTGCTGACAAGCGCGATTATATGGTGGGTGAGACATACAAAGTAACGCAACATTATCACAACATGACTGCACATTGAAAAACACAATAAACTAGAAAAGGTGCAATTACTAAACTAATTGTAAGTTGGGCTGTAGCTACAACTTCGTCATGTCTGCACATGTCTCCTGTTAACGCCAATGTATTGAGAGAGGGTTCTTGTCTGCTTCTTTTTTGCTCCCGTCCACTCCAATGTATTTGGTGCCCTCTAGTGGCCGAGTTAGATTGCGCAGTGTCCCGTGTCCCATGGCGAAGATCTCATTTTACATCTAATTTTACATATGGGGAAGCAGTTATTTATGCTATTTGCTTACACATTAATTTTGCTTAAACGAGCATGAATAAACATGGGCCTAAATAAGCATGCTAGCTACCATTTCTGTATATGGATATGCATTCATGGATTTATACAACCAATCGCTTCCAAATGACGTATTTAGGCGACGTTTGATTTCAGTTGTTACACTGCGATATTATGAACAATGGTAGGCCCTATATTACATATACATATGTCTGATAATATGACGCGACATTTCGTTTCACTCATCTAGGGAATGTTTCTGAATTAGCCTACGTCCGATGCTGGCATGAATGATTTCACATTATAGCAGTAGCTAGGCTACAGCGACAGTAGCCTATTGAGGTGACTTGGCTCTATGTGCAGACATCGGGCACATTGCGATTCTGGAATTAGGCTACAGTAAGCAAAATATAATTAGAAAAAAACATCTAGATGTCGGTTTTAATCTGTACCTAGGCTATGTTGCTTACTGCTATTAGGTTAACGTTACAATGCAGGCAAGAATGATAAAACACGTTGGCTAGCTACGGTCAGGCAATGTAGCCTTGTGTTTTTTTAACATTAGGGTATGATTAATACCAACATTTAGTGCATCACTCAAGCTAGAAAAATTTACACGCACTGTAATCAAAACGGATTGTCTCCCCAGAGATGCGATTTAACTATTATATGATTATCAGCAAATGCGCCACGTATACTCGACTTGATAATAAAACTGGCATAACGTTACAGTAAATGCAGGAACGTCAACATAAATGCTATATTTGATAAGGTTGTGCTGTGAGTTCGCTCCAAAAGTTTACTCTACATTTGTTAAGAGATCCCGTTACTGCTGTCGTATGCTGTAGCCAATTAAGGGGCCAAAACCGGGCTTTCGTTTTGAAGCTCACTTCCTGGTTGGGCTGGGAGCTGCCATTTTGCCGTTGCTCACTAGCGCCACTGCGGTTGGCTCCAGTATAGGTCTTTCACCATGTAAGTCAATGGCAGCAATGTGGTCAAAAAAAAAATTCCCACAAAAAAACGGAATTGCAATAGGTGCCTTTCCTTCATCTAATGCCTGTGCATGTGCTGATTTTAAAAATATATTGTGTCTTTGGACAGGGTATTAACATTTGTTCAGGACCAATCAGAGGGACAGGTTGAGTCCTGGGGTCACTGCTAAAGATAGGTTCTTGATGGTTCTCACTGCCCTCACTCGGAGGGGCGGGACCAGAAGGGGGAGACAGCAATCAAGAATTTTCGCGGACCTCGATTGTAATTGTTGACGGGGGGGTTCAATCAATAATTTTTGTTGAGGGGGGGGGGGGGGGTTGTGCAATCGCCTTTTTAAAAAATTTTTATACAAACTTCATTTAACGTTTTATTTAACGTATGTACCGCGGGTGTGCGTCCGCGTCTGCGTTTGTCTGTTATATCGTAAAAGTAAATCCCCGTTAACCAGTCACGTAGATACACGCGTCAGATACTCGCGGGCCGCATAAAATGACGTGGCGGGCCGGATTCCGCGTTAGATAATTAAGTTCTCGCGGGCCACAAAAAATGATGTGGTGGGCCAGATTTGGCCCGCGGGCCGGGAGTTTGACACCTGTGATCTAGAACTTCGGTGGAGCAAGATGCCCATCCATCCGTAGTTAAAGCTACTCTCGTAGCGTTTTGCAAGGACAGTCGAACAGTCGAACAGTTTTCTTCACCTCTTCATACAGAGCAGGTATACATTTTTCACTCAAATGTTTTCTGCATGGTATGGTGCATCTAGGTTCCACGACATTCAGTTTGTGAATCGGACAGTTAACGTAGTAATAATTAATTGAACGTAAGACATTGGAAATAGTCTTACTATTTTTGTTTTTTGTCTCTAACGTCTACTTGATTTTGAATAGAAAATTGTTTAAATTAAAATATCAGAAAACACTTTACAATTAACTGTCTGGACACGGTATGTGTATAAAAACTAATAAAAACAATTATACAAAAAAATAGAACCGTTTGGCCATTTCTCCAGGAAACTCAGGGGAAGTGTCAATGACTCCCGAGTTTAGCTTGCTAACCAGCTTGCTAACGCGCTTGCTGTCCTTCACGTCAATTGTGTATCGTCGGCTCAAATGGTTTATCATGTTTGTGGTGTTGCCTGTGTATCTGATTTCTACTTGGCAGATCTTGCATATTGCAGCGGTTTTGTCAAGTACACCCTCCTTCTTTCTAAACCCGAAATGCTTCCATACCACTGATTTTCTGTTCGGAACATCGCAAATTCTGTAAGTTTCTGTCTCTTTTGTCGCACTCAGCGAGCACGCAGCTAGCCATTTCGCTCAGATCTGTCCGTCTAATTGTCGCTTGATTCCCGCCTGTCCCTACTTTCAACTCACGCTTACGTGGGGGTTGGAGCAGAAACATGGATTGAAGCTGGTCAAAACAGTTTTAAAAGTAGTCGTGTCTCAGAAATATATATTTAAAATAATTTTTGAATAAATGAATACATGTGCACATTCATTTAAAATGCGATATTAATCGATGCTTATTGATTCGAATCTTACAGATCGATGCAGTTGTATTTACACATTCGGATCGATGCATCATTGTCCCACCCCTACGTCCCACCAGTGTTGTCATGTCCGCGGTTTTACAGCTAAATTGGGATACTTTCGAAGTGCAGTCACGGGTAAAAATTAAAAGTCGCAAAGCACGCACTTATTTCAAAAAGTAAAAACATGATAAAATACGTTGTTTAAAATAGCCTTTAACTTGGACTAGTTTTGAGTCGCCATTTGGCTGGAAAGTCTTACAAGATCTTGAAACAAACCAACGACAGCATTAGTTAGAGAGAGAGAGGTGTTTCCTCACAACAAACGCGGATAATTTCACAATATCGCCACCTATCTCGGCGTATTGGTTCTACTCTCAAAAACAAAATCTAAATGAAATGTACCTCTCCCGAAGTGTTCAAACACAGGTATAAGGGTTATTTATTAAACCATACAATGTAATAGCAGTATTCTCCTTTCTAATTTCACAATGAATATTTATTAAGTTTTTCTTAGTATTGCTATATTTAAAAATATTTTTTAATATAATACATTTCTTTATTGTTCTTCAATTAATGTGATTTTGTTTCGTAAAGTGAGCTTCTAATATAAGCCCTGTAGTGTTTCCAACCTCTAGCATATTTCTGCAAATTACATTGTGTACTTGTATTTGTTATTTTTCTGCAAATAATACATAAATGTGTTTTGCGAGTGTGGGATTGAGTAACATAAGGTCGCTACTCTGGTTATTATATACTGTACCGTACATGTACTTGTACTTTCTTGAAGTAACGTTAAGCCTATATGAATACGAAAAGTACAATATTGGTAATGCTACACAAACAAATGTGTAGCAAAAAGTTGCCAATTCTCATTCTTGACTGCTTCTGTAATCCATCTGCCTTGAGATAAATTAGCCAGCATCTGATCATTTCTACAGCTCGCAGACTTCAACACATTAGATCAACACATTAGACCCTTAGAAGATTTCTAACCACACAAGAATAAATAATGTAGATATCATAGCCAGAGGAGATATGCCACACCTATTAGTGTTTTTTGATAATCTGGCACAGGCGTTTACTGGCATGGATATTTTCATATTTTAGCTGACTAATGACTCTCACATTTGTACATGATGAACAACTACAAAATACTGTGTGTGTGAGAGAGAGAGAAGGATCATGCATGGCAGTGATGAAGAGAAAGAGAGAGTGTGTGTGTGTGTGTGTGTGTGTACACAAAGAACATTGAGAGAGAATAATCAGGTATGGCAGCGATGAAGAGAGAGTGTGTGTGTGTGTGTGTGTGTACAGAACATTGTCTACTGGCATTAGACTTATAAACCTTGAATAACTATGTATGCAACTTCAGGAAGTCCCTAAATGCATATTTCCCCCATTTGAAGAATTTAAATGACTGTCCCAGATTACCCAAAGCATGCCGTGGGACAAGTGGGAAATTACAATTAAATAAAAATTGTTTTAAAAAAAACTTTTTAAAAAAAACACATTTTCAACACTTTAATGCATATTTTGTTGCTTGAATAGATCACAAACATAATTTCATAACAATTAGGAACATTGTTTTATTTATGACAGATTTATATCCTTAACATTAATCTTGTCAGAATCCTATGTCACTGACCTTGTCATGCAATTCCCAGGGGAGCTTCCTGATTGACAAATGCCCTGCCCCTTTCTGTGACATCTCTGCACGTGAAGTCATTTCAGTCACATGACATCCATGCTAAACCTATAGTAAAAGTCCTGTTGACTAGATGACCCATTTGTTAGAACAGAAAATAAACTAACTGGAGCTTAGCTGTCCCACATTACCCAATGTCCCAGATTACCCGAATTCACCCTATACAGTCAAGCCAGAAAGTCTGCACACCCCTTTCACCTTCTCCACGTTCTATTAAGTTACAGACATATTCTACAATAGATTGAGTTCATTTTTTGTCTCAAAATTCTACACAAAATAGCCCATAACGACAAAGTGAAAACAGGTTACTAGACATTTGTGCTAATTTATTAAAAAGCAAAATGTAAAATATCATATCATAAGTGTGCACACCCTTTCATATGACACCCAAAAGTGAGCTGAGGTGCATTTTGTTTCCACTGATACTGCTTGAGATGTTTAACAACTTAATTGGAGTCCACCTGTGATAAATTCAATTGATTGGACATGATTGGGGATTGCCAACACCTGCCTATATAAGGTCCCACAGTTGACAGTGCATGTCAGAGCACACTCCAAGCCCTGGGGTCAAAGGAATTATCTGCAGACCTCAGAAACAGGATTGTGTCACGGCATAGATCTGGAGAAGGGTACGGAAAAATCTCTGCAGCTTTACAGGTCCCAAAGAGCACAGTGGCCACCATCATTCATAAATGGAAGAAGTTTGGAACCACTAAGAATCTTCCTAGACCTGGCCGCCCGGCCAAACTGAGCAATCGGGGAAGACGGGCCTTAGCCAGGGAGGTGAACAGGAACCCGAGGGTCACTCTGACAGAGCTCCAGCGTATCCTTGTGGAGATGGGAGAACCTTTCAGAAGATCAACCATCCAGGCAGCACTCCACCAATCAGGCCTTTATGGTAGAGTGGCCAGACGGAAGCCCCTCCTTAGTAAAAGGCACATCACAGCCCGCTTGGAGTTTGCCAAAAGGCACCTAGAGGACTCTCAATCCATGAGAATCAAAATGGTCTGATGAAACCAAAATGTAACTTTTTGGCCTGAATACCAAGCGTCACGTCTGGAGGAAACCAGGCACCGCTCATCACCTGGCTAATACCATCCCTACAGTGAAGCATGCCGGTGGCAGCATCATGATGTGGGGATGTTTTTCAGCAGCGGGAACGGGGCGACTAGTCCTGATAGAGGCAAAGATGAATGCAGCTAAGTACACGAGATCCTTGAAGAAAACCTGCTCCGGAGCGCTCTGGACCTCAGACTGGGGCGAAGGTTTACCTTCCAATATGACAACGACCCGAAGCACACACAGTGTGCCAAGCTCGTAGCTTCTTTCCCAAGACGCCTTGAAGCTAGTGTTGCCAACCGTCCCTTGAAATAAGGGACCGTCCCTTATTTGGAAAATAAAAGACCCGTCCCTTAACGAACTGATAAGGGACACAGTTTGTCCCTTATTTTGGGGACTCAATGAATGACAAAGCGATTTATATGAGAAATTACGGTAATCTTGTCTATGTGCGAGAATGCACTCAGCTCATTGGTCATGACTCGAATTGCTGTCAGTGTTGCTAGGATAGATAGGCCCTTGTGCCTCATTTTACTTTAAATTGAAGTTCGACATAGTGTTGAAGAACTGTTATTTTGCACGGACAAAATAAATTATTGAATGATAATGTTTCCCACGTATTCCTCAAAAATACAAAACTGATCAAATTCAGGTTTGTGTGTCTTAGTACATGGGCTTATTACAGATGCATGTCTGGTATATGGAAAGGACTTGTTACAACCAAGTAGGCCTATATTATATGTTAAAGTGTAGTAATAATGCAGTAATGCAGGTGTAAAAAAAGGTTAAAAAATTGGCCTGTGCCGCGAGGGCCGCTAAGGTGTCCCTTATTTAAATTTCTTATAGTTGGCAACCCTACTTGAAGCTGTAATCGCTGCCAAAGGTGCAGCAACCAAGTATTAAGCTAAGGGTGTGTACAGATATGTAACCCCTAAATAACCTATTTTTGTCAGTAAAATAAAATTGCATATTTTCTAAAAACCTGTTTTCACTTCGTCATTATTGGCTATTGTGTAGATGTTTGAGGCAAAAAATTAACTCAATCTATTGTAGTATAAGTCTGTAATGTAATAAAATGTGGAGAAGGTGAAAGGGGTGTGCAGACTTTCTGGCTTGACTGTATATGTAGGTAGCCTAAACATTAGGTTGCTGACACGTAGCCCACGGAGAAGGCAGCGACAAATCACGCTAAAAATGTTGTTGCATGTAGCATACACGAAGCGTTGCTACGCTGGTGCCCCGATTAAGCTCTGCTGGCATCAAAACATCTAGAGGCGCTGGCTTAGTAGGCCTGCACCGGCCACTGCACGGCAGGAAAACGTATGTAGATTATAATTAACCTACTGATTATCACCAAAGACGCCACTCGACTTCATAATAAAACTGGCTTACAGTAAATACAGGAACGTTAACATAAACAGGATAGCGCATTTTTTCAGAACAATGTTCAAACTGCAATGCGGACAGGAGGCATAAGTTTAAGGTTACGTTCCAAGTTAGCTACGGTGAACCAAATATTATTAAATATTATTTTCTAAAGGACGCAGCCTTGCTTTGTTTTAAATGTGCATCGACCTACCACTCGTGTATTATCCAGGCTTTATAATTTATCGCCTCCAGAGCCGTGCCCCCATCAGCTGAGATTGTGCCTGTCTCATTCCGAGGTACTACGCTGGTAGATGGGTTGGATGACGGGGGTGAGTGGAAAGTGGCTAGGGGTTTGGTGCAGGAGGATGGGTACTTCTGCGGATAATGAATGTACACCCGTACCCCATAGACCTATTTCTTGTTTGTAAACAAAAGAGGATGCACCGCAACCCTGGGGCAAAAAGTGTATGAACTTGGCAGTTTTATTCATGCATGGAGAATAAACACATCATTCAGTCAGTGTCCATTCTGAAGTTTCACAAATCATACCACCATTGAGAGAGTCTCTGTCTATAAATATCTAGGCATATGGATTGATGAGCATCTTACGTTTAGAACTCATATAGATAAGCTTGTAACTAAACTAAGGCAAAAAATAGGGTTTCTTTATAGAAATAAATCAAATTTTCCATTGTTCTGTAGAAAGAGGGTTATTGTTACTGTTTTCATGTCTGTGCTTGATTATGGTGATGTGATCTACAGGCATGCCTCTGACTCTGTTCTTAAGCCTCTGGATGCCGTTTACCATTCCGCCATTAGGTTTATCACTGGTGATCCCTATAGAACTCATCATTGTGCTCTGTACGCTAATGTCGGATGGACTTCTCTCTCTCAGAGCCACGACAAGCACATGTACATTTTTATCTACAAGGCCCTTCTTGGCAAACTTCCCGCTTATATTAATTATTTGCTTGTCCAGCCTACTAGAACTCATTTTACAAGGTCCTGTGATTGGCTCACACTACTCGTCCCTAGGGCTCGAACTGAGCTGGGCAAACGCGCCTTTTCTCATCACGCTCCTGCTGCCTGGAACTTATTGCAAAGCACTTTTAAGTTGGACTCTTTAGTTTCCCTCAGTCACTTTAAAACTTTACAGCTAGATCATTTTATTTCCGATTGTACTTGTTTTAATTGACTGATTTATCCTGTTTCTTATTTTCTAGTACCGGTTTTATTGTATGATTTTTGTCATGTTTTTATTTAGTTTTATTTTTGCCTGTTTGTTGTTTCTAAATGCACTGTTTACTCGACATCACTGTAAATGAGGCCTTCACCTCAGCTGATTTTTTTCGAGTCAAAATAAAGGTCAAATGAAATACTACTTATACGCTTTTGGTTATACAAAACAGGAGACTGTCCTTCTTTCACACTGTTAATTGTTTTGGGAACATAAATCTCGTTATCAACTTCTATTAATGCCGTTATTAACATCTTTGGCCAGATAGGAGGAGTCTACATTGCCTGTCTAGCTAGCTAATGTTATTTAACACACACAAAAGTAGAGCAGCTGACAACTATTGTGTCAGTAAATTGTCTGTGTGATGATGTGTTGATAACTTAATGTTTGTCTAAAGCCTATTGTTAACCTACTTTTAGCCAGAACAGAAAAGGCACCAGTAGCTACCACCAGAATTTTCTCCTGTAATGGTTAACTAGCTAGCTAGCGGAACATTACCGAACCCTGTTATCGGGCGAAAAACAGAAACATTTGTGATCAACATAGCTACGATACTGATATTATTCGGGCACATAATGTTACGATTGAACATATTATATTTATTAGACTCAAAAAACGATAAGATAACAATAAACATGTTAGAGTTGACTGGTAGTTTTTTTTGTTTAAACAACTTTTAGGTTTTTCCTGGCAGATAAATGGGTTGTGCGCTCGCAGCAAAAAAAATTTGCATAAACTTTACCGTAAATATAGAGTACAAAGAGCCCATGTAGGCTTTGGTTGTAAAGTAGGCTACCAGTATGGTTGTGTTTAGGAATTAGGTTTTAGAAATTAAAGGTCCTTGAAGTTTTTTGAATATTACACCATTTAGGCTATTTTGATAGCACACAAATAGACAAAACACAGTGGTAGCTGCATATAGCCTACAGGTAAGATATTTGGTTTCATTAACATATTTATAGCTACGAGAGATTTTGGAGAAAAAAATTTGATGTCTTCTAAACCGAACGTGCATCAGGTAGCCTACTGTATAGCTAGTAGCCTACAGTAAGCTGGAAAACACTGAATGCTTAGGCCTATTTGTACAACGTTTAAAAAAAAAAAATTGTTTCTAGCTATATCTGAATATATGATATATATTCTCATGTAAACGGTGCATTTTATGCATTTTACAGTCGGTGGCTGTGGCAAGACGAGGGTCATAAGCACTTTGGGCTATTAATATCACCCTCTTATTTTTATTGCACTGCAGTATCAATCCTGCAGGTTTTCTTAAAGCTGTAGCCTAGTTTATAATTGTTTATTTTTTTACTTTATTTTTAATTTTTATTGTTATCATATAATTTCATACATCGTTTACTCATGTTATACAATCTATGTGGTGATAACAAAATGTTTTTTTGTTTTTTTTAAACATACATTGATAATGTGAATAGGTGTGTCACCCAGTGATACATCATAATAACGTTCAGTCAATATGAGAGTAATTGTTATTAACAATATTTACAATACATGCTTAAATTATTACAGTATATTATAGTAATTTTGAATTTATTGAAAAAAAAAGATATATCCATTTAATCTTATTTCGTATTTAAAAATCTACCTACTGTATTCCATAAATCCAAAAGTTTTCCTTATATCAAAATTTCCCACCCATCTCAGAAGCATAAATCTAAGGTAAACAAAAAAAATAAAAATAAAAAATAGAAAATAAATTAATTAATAAATTTAATTCAATAAAATAAAATACAAATATTAAAAATCATAATAAATAAAAAATTTAGTGCTCCCCTAAATGACTGTCAGCTCTAATATGAAGCACCATAATCCAGTAACTTTATTTTACCTTGTGATAATAACTTGACCACATAGCCCATCTTTTTTCAAATAATTTCAGATTCCCCCTCATTTTATAAGTTAAGTACTCCATCTGGTATATTTGTTGAACCATATCTCTCCATTTATCTATCAGGGGGCATGCTTTTTGAAGCCAGTTTCTTGTTATCAGTGCTGTTATACGTAATATCCTTAACAAATATTTATATTCATCATTTTTATTTCCTATTTTGTCTACTGTTTTGCCTAACAGGACGAAGTCTACATTCAAATGAATAACCCCGTTTAAAATAATATTAATTTCCTTCTGTATGTTGTTCCAAAACAATTGTAATAATGGGCAAAACCAAAAGATATGACCAAAGTTGGCATATGTTTCACCACGTTCCCTCCAACAATTTCGTTTTATTTTAGAATTATATTTAGCTTGTTGCACTGGCGTTATAAAATAACGTGATTGTATTTTCCATGCGTATTCTCTCCAATAGGGAGATGCTGTGGTTGTATGTGCATTCTGATTCATTTCCTTCCAAGTATCCTTAGATATGTATATGTTAAGTTCTTCTTCCCATTTTAGTTTTGCCCTTGTGTCTTGTTGCTTGTGGCTATTTTCTAGAATAGTGTATATTGTTGATATTTGATGTGGCACTCTGATTTTACTATAGTTCTTTACCAAAAATAGCACAAGTTTATAATTTAAGACAAATATGAATACTGTAATTGGGACCGATACGTCTACCACTATAGTATGGGGTGCAAACATGGATTGGGCTAAAGCTTTTACCTTTTCAGAAGTTAGGGTTTCAAAGGTAGCCTAATTCAAAATTGGAGTGTGTTCCATCCAACTCGCTGCACACGCTATGTCTTTCTACCGAGTCGTATGGAGTTTATTTAGTTCCATAAATAGCGAGCGCACAGAACAGTATCCGCACACGTGGAATTGTGAAGCAAGCGCACAGAACAGTATCCACATGTGTGGGGTATAGAAAAATTTCTGTTAAGCATATTTTGTATCTCTCTACTGGTCATGTAAAAAACCAGCGCATGTGTAGACTCTCATGAAGAGAGGTGAGCTCAGTACACGAGCAGGCTCACATGGGGTGAAGTGTGTTGCTGTAAGAAACCAGATGTGCTGGGGGGGAAAACGCCAAGTGGGTTATCGTTATTTGGAATAAGGTGATTGGCCATCGGACATTGTAAGGAAGGAGGGACAATGTATATTCATATTGTATAAAAGTTGAGGTAAAAGACTGAAGTGTGGTTGAAACCATGGTCTCTCCCAGCTTTATTAAGTCAGATAAAAAAATACAAGCTCCTGTTTCTACAAGTATCCTTTCAAGAGAAAAAGACACGACAAAACTTTGGCGTCACAAACAGGATTTGAATATTAGAGGCTGAAGTACGGATCTGCTGCTAGGGGTCGGACGGAGGGAGCCACACAAACCAGGTGGCCACCTAAAAGGTAAAAGCTAATTTTATTAGTTTTAGTTTAACGGTTTATGTGGCCCATTCCGAGCTGCCCTGGCGGTGGATTGTCGAGTAAGTCTCTCCAAATGAAGAACCAAAAAAGTAAAAAACTGAGACTGAGCTTGTGTTTTTTTGAAACGCTTATGTAAATGCATGAAAATGGGCCTCGAGGGTACTTGTATATATGACAGAAATTTCTCGAAGATTAATCACGTAAAAAGTCCTGCAGAAAGGGCTCTGGTGTTGCTGTAGAAGTGTCAGCAAAAGAGCTGGGGAGTCAGGCAAATAAAATCCTGTATAATAACGGGTTTCTCTGTATCTTGAGAAGACTGCGGGAATAAAGAGCCTGATTAACAGACGAAGGTCTTGTATAATTAGAGGTTTTCCTATATGTCGCAAGGCTAAGCAGAAACAAAACTGAATTTACAGGTCACTCGAAGGGAGTGTTATGAATGACCATATGAATGAGAAGTGAATGCTAGAGTGAAAGTTTCTGTTGTAAATAAAAGCGTGTGCGGAAAAGTTTTGTATGGTGTACTTTGATTGGGCGTTGCACGAAAACCTGTTAATTCCCTGATTGGGGTTTTATGGTATGGGTAGATATATGTGTGCTTCTGTTTGATCCTGGTTTGCCTGCATTGACTATGTTTTTGCGTAAATGGGGAGTCTGAAGTATGTTGAGCGAGTGAGTGTGTTTTTGTAATTAGATTATAAACTGTGTATATTAGTTGAAGATTAGAGTGCATACTCACATAATAGAAAAATATTCAATAAGTGCAGGTGTAGGAGAATATATGTAATTATCTTTTTAGCTTAAACTAAACCTATAATTACAAGAGGCGGCACCCGCCTGGGAAACTAGCCTGGTGCATATATACACATTCCAACTGCGTGATGTGAGGTGTAAGCCCTAGGGCATCTTACCTACATACCTCGCCCTCCCCTGAGCCATATCATTTCGGGAAGATGACGAAAAAACATTTTTCTTAGACAACAAAATAACAAAGGCTAGAATACTGGTGGATAGAAGACTCTTTATTATTCTTACACACACGACAATAGAGCAACACGCAAGTTCAAGTCAATCTCTCTAACATGTTTAAATGGAAGCGCACGCTCCTCTGATTGGACACCAGACAACATGCAGACGAACACCATTGGCCGACAACAGGGGGGGACTGAACCAATACCTAAGAGAGAGAGAGAAAGAGAGAAAGAGAGACAGAAGGGAGAGAACAACCCGCACCCGCACAAACGCGATCTTAGGGTCACGTCCATAACATGAAGCAACAGGGCAAGTACGCTGAAAGACTCAATCCTTTGTGGAGATTGGGGGTTAGTTTTGAAGTTGGCTTTTCTGTGTTGTGTATTATCACGTTGATTATTGTTGTATCAGTTTTCTTATTAGTTCCATAAAGCGAGCATTATTGTGTGCTGATAAGTTTGGTGGAAAATAAGGTTGTGGTAATTAATTAGTTGCCATATAACATATACAAATAAGTGTGGACCGCGTAAATATAATCAGAGGTAAAATAAGAAGTAGAAATACTGTTTTACCAAATACCCACAGAGTAAATATAAAATAGGAGACCTTCAATAGTAGAAATAAAAATATAGTAATAATTAGGAGAATAAACAAGTTGATGAAAAATAACTATTTATTAAAGAATAAAATGGTGTTTGACGCTGCGATAACCAATATCTAATTGTTGTTTTCTGTAAAAATAATACAAAAAAAGGTGACTAGTAAGGGAGGTTGTGCATAAACTGCAGTAATGAATAAAACGGCAGTAGAACAGGGGGTAGCCCTGAAGGTAGAAAAAACTGTTGTGACAAAATGGCACAATGTGCCAGACTCAGCCCTAACACTGTTAACAGTGAATAGGGGTGCAAAAGCAGCAGACCTTGGACCAATGGTAAAACAAGCAAATTAATTAGAATGGTTTAAAACAAAAAATCCATTGATCTATTTTTCGCGGGACAAATCTTTAAAAAACAATTCTGTGACAGCAGGGGTCCCACAGGAAGTAGAGATCATGACACTCCGGCAGATGCAGGAATGTGAGTTGCAGACTGAGGAGAATCAGTTAAAACAGGAAATGGAGGGTAAGGTGCCTGATAAGCTATGGTCAAAACATGACACAGATGTGGGATTAGTGCAATCAGCAAGTCCCATATATGTGAATACAAAAAATGGTGTAAAATTACCATGGAAGGCACAATACCCTCTAAAACCTGCAGCAGAGGAAGGTATCAGTAAAACAATTGAAGGATTAATAAAGGCAGTATTAATACCCCTTTGCTCCCTGTTCTTAACACACTGTCCACACACACTGTTGACGAATGTTCCTCCTGAAGCCAAATATTTTATGGTTATATCTAGTTGCTACTACGAGGGTGACGTAAGAAAATAAACAAAACGAGACTTAACAGCAAAGCTTATTTGTGATTGATGCTAATGCTGCATTAGTTTATTTCCAACTAGGAAGCCCGATATCCGACTAGGGAAACTAGAAAACGCCCTTTCAACTAGGCATTCCATGTCCCAAATAAGAACTTGACATCACATCATCATTGCAGCTCACACCGCGACCCGCATTGTGAACAGTAAACAAAAATTATTTTTATTCAGCTTTTAAAACACTTCAACTTTCGTTTTTACGCATGAAACTACTACTATTGAATGTACTGTGTCCATTAAGCAGAGGTTTAAAATCAATGAAGATGTTTGCATTTTTAAAATTGTTGTCAATGTGTTATCTATTTTAGTAGCCTAACTCAAAAAAGTATTTTGATTAGTTTTTTTTTGTAGATTTTGACTACTTTCAGCAAAAATCTTATGCTAATGGATAGCTCATGCTATGTATTCATCACAACCGGAAAAGATGATCGCCTAAACGAATGTGATTGTTACCAATATTCAACAAAGGGATTATTAACCACAAATTATGGAAAGTTTCTATTTTATATTTAAATAACAAGGAATACAACAAATATACTCAAATGTGCGCACCTCGCTCAGGTTAAATCAATGGCGCTCTGCTCCCTGCTCCACTCCAACTCCACTCCGCTCACATGCTCTGATAGCCACTGTACTCTACATCCTCTACAGGTTCTCATTCATATCCAGAAGGTGAAAAACAGACCATATGTGTGTTTTCATCCAGTCTCATTTATATAAGAATTTCTTTCTAAACACAAATGTGGTGTTTTAAACAGGAAAGCTGTCATTCCTAATCAACAGTCTGTTCATGAAAGGACAAAAGTGCAATTTGATTTTATTATTATTTTTTTACATAATAGTCACAATGTAAAATATAATTCACACCACCATTACATAAAAAAATACCTCTTGGCTGCACTAAAACTTTTGCCATTAATCAGAAAGGATCTTAACCAGTTTACATCTAAATCAATGGCTTGCAGAACACCAAATCTCCAATCTACTCAAAATTCAACAGGTTGCCATTTGTGCTCTAATACTGCCATCTAGTACTGCACTTAGGCGAACACACCACATTAGATTAATATGTCAAGTATGATATTGTATACTTATCTGAAATCTCTGTGTTTATCTCTCAGTCAGCTAAAGCAAACCAAAGACAAAATATATATTTGTGTGTGTAAGGGGTGTGTGCGTGCATCGTTTTGTCTCTCTGTCTCTCTTTCTCCCTACTGTCTATCTTCTCTCTATGAAACTGCAGGCTTGTGGCCTCTGATCCACAAACCAGGTGCAAGGCACATCTTATCGCTAGAGAGCCAGGGGAGACACTTCATCTTGTATCCTGAAAACAAGACGACTCTGGGAGACCAAATAGTATTGAAAACTGTTTGTGTAACGGTAAGGGCTAGGGGTCACATGTGCGCTCATCCAATATGCATGATCTAACCAATCATTGACTTTGTATATTCCACTCTATGCTTATGTATTAACTGTGCACCAATCAGAGGTAGGATAAGCTATATATTAGCTTTTTTATTATATATGGCGGAGATTGCCTCCGTCTCTTCAGTTCATGCTTGAACACCTTGTGTTTCTGCAGAGAAATAAATAATTTTCTTCTTGGATCTACCTGGTCATGCTTGGTCATTATAAGGAGAGAAATTCCTCTGCTCAACAGGATGATGAAAATCTCTACAAAAAGCTTTTGTTTTCTATACCAAATCTTGGCACGCACCAGCTGATTATCGGCGGTGATTTTAATTGTTGTTTAAACCCGCTTAGACCATTCCTCGACAAATCCCTCCACTCTCTCCAAATCTGACCCATGGTGGTTGCCGAACCCTAGTGCTAAACAGTATTCTTTTTTTCTCCTGTTCACCACTCATTCTCACGTATCGATTTATTTTAGTTGGACCGTGGGCTCCTTTCGTCTGTCCAACACTGCTCGTACAGTCCTATTGTCATCTCTGATCATGCTGTTGTTTTGAGTCCCCTCTCCCTCTCATGTGGCTTTATGCAGCGCTCTCCCTGGCGTTTTAACAATATATGGCTCTCAGATCCAGCATTTGTCAACTTCATAAACTCACAAATTGATATTTTTACCTCTTTCAATGTTACACCAGATGTTTCAGCTTCTGTGATCTGGGAGTCATGTAAGACCTACCTGAGGGGAGGGATCATCTCGTAAACGTCATATCAGAGAAGAAAAGCTGCTGAGGAGAAATCGAAACTTTCCTTGCTTATCTCTGTACTTGAAACCCAACATGCTGTTACACCTGGCCCAGATCTTTACAGGTCAATGCAGAGTGGAAAATGTCCCGGCCTGGATGGCTTTCCTTTTTTTGTTCAAGGAATCATTTGATTCTGGGCTATTACCTGTCACCTTGCACCAAGCTTCCATTGCTCTGATACTCAAAAAAGATAAAAACCCCCTTCACTGTGGCAGTTATCGCCCTATTTCCTTGCTCGTAACTGAAATTAAGCTGTTAGCAAAGAACCTTTCTGTAATAACCACAAAATGGCGTAACAGGCGAAGTCATGTGCGAAAGATGAAACAATGCGGTACAAGACCTCCTCCGCCCTCTATATCCTCCTAAATTATGTATTGAGACCACCTCAGCCTATCAGAGTGGACTTTCTTTCTCACCGAAGCTCGTCAAATGTGGCCTCTTCAACACCCCAAACCCAATCCTGCCTTTTTGGCTGAATTATCTGAGGTTTTTACTCTGCTCTGCAGCACGTGCCGTTACACTAGTGCTAGAGGATTTCAACATTCATGTTGATAACCCTGACTGCAGTTTCTCCGCTGGTTTGGCACTCCAACTGGATAACTTTGGCCTCAAACAGCATGTCAACTTTGCTACCCACAAAAAGGGTCACATACTAGATCTTGTATGTGCCTCTGGGCTGGACCTAGTGAACCTTGATGGCGCAGTATCAGGGTTGTCCGATTACCAACTTATCACCTTCAACCTTGTAATACCACATCCTCCCACCCCCAAGAAATTTGTCATACAGTTCAGAAACCTCAAAGCCATTGACACTGCCCTGCTTACCACAGCAATCTCCAGTCTTCCTGTCACCAACTTTGTTATCAACTACAACTCCGGCCTGGCATCTATACTGGATGAGATGGCCCCCCTGAAAGAACATGTCGTCTCATTCTCCAGATCCTCCCCCTGGTTTAATAATGAGCTCCGCTCACTGAAAACGTTGGGGCACCGTCTAGAGCGCCAGTACAACAAAACTGGGCTAACAGTCCACAAACAACTGTATGAGCAGCATCAATAGGAATATAAAGATGCCTTAAACTCTGCCCGGGCCTCCTATTACTCACAACATATTAATAACGGGAATAGTAATCCACGATTCCTGTTTTCCACAGTAAATAGGCTCCTCCAACCTGCTACTGCTAAGACCACTTTGTCACAAGAACAGTGCAACAAATACCTACACTATTTACAAAACACCTCACTGATCGCTCTCACTTTGTTGCTATTGGGTCCAGCAAGTCAGACAAGATGAGTGTCCACAAGGTTCGGTTCTTGGGCCGCTGCTCTTCACCATCTACATGCTACCACTTGGCAACATCATCCGGAAGTATAGACTTAGTTTTCATTTTTACGCAGATGACACTCAGCTGTACGTTTCCACCAAGTGCAACAGCATAAATGCTGCCGTCTCACTTCTCACAAATTGTCTGACTGATGTCAAAGCATGAATGCATCAGAATTTCCTTCAACTGAACTGAGGAAAGACTGAGGTTATCCTGCTTGGCACCCAGGCCACTATCAAGAAACTGGCACACTTCAGCCTCATCATGGATGATGTTAAGGTCCTCCCTTCCACTGAAGTCTGTATCATTGGGGTGATACTGGATAGTCAACTATCTAAAAAAAAATGAAAGTCTAATTTTTTCATCTCTGAAACATAGCAAAAATTTGATCCTTACTTTCGAAACCAGCAGCCAAATGCTTCATTCACACCTTCATCTCATCTCGTTTGGATTATTACAATGACCTCCTTGTGGGTTCATCTGCTAAATGTATCAACCGGCTGCAGTATGTTCAAAATTGTGCTGCCCGGATTCTTACCCACACCTCCTCCCATGAGCACATTACCCCGGTGTTATTCAATCTACACTGGCTCCCCGTCCACTCACATATTGATTTTAAATATACGGCATATATGGACTTGTGATTAAAATCATGTGATTTTTTATTTTATTTTTAAAACAATTTTTTTATGAATTATTTATTTATTTTTTGTGTACAGCGCATTGGGTTAAAAAATGCGCTCTATAAATTTGATTAATTATTATTTATTATTATTATATCCATAAACCAGATTTTATTTGATTTAAAACCAGGGTTTATTAAGAATAGATCTTCTTATTATAATATCAGACGTTTATTCAATGTCTTATGTAGCACTTCCTTTTTTAAAGTGCCAGAATTGATTCTATCCCTGGATGCCGAAAAAGCGTTCGACATAATGGAATGGGGTTACCTTTTCAAAGGAAGGAGGTTTGGGTATGGTAAGAAATTTTTAACTTGGACCAGGTTACTTTACACTCAACCATTGGCCTGTATATGTACTAACAATAACTTCCGATTATTTTCAATCTCCACAGGGGCACAAGACAAGGCTGCCTCCTATCCCCTCTACTTCTTGCACTCGCAATAGAACCGTTAGCCATAGCACTCAGAGCCAATGGTGATCTCAAGGGCATTACAAGAGGTGGGGTTGAGCAGAAGGTATCCCTTTATGCTGATGACCTTTTATTATACATATCCGATCCTGATAAGTCTATTGCTCAGGTGTTGGTCACCCTTAAAAGCTTTGGTCAGATTTCTGGTTACAAATAACATTTTCATAAAAGCAAACTAATGCCAGTAAAGTTTGCGGCTAAGAACTATGCCCTGAATAGATTGCCTTTTAAAATATTTGATCACAAGTTCACTTACTTAGGGATTTGTGTGACTGACAAATTCAGTAAACTGATTATAAATAACTTCAACCCTCTGCTGAGCCGTCTGATCCGGGACTTTCAAATACAGTCTCTGGCCGGGCAGATTAATTGTAATAAAATGAATGTGCTTCCCTGGTTTTTGAACCTTTTCCAATGCATCCTCATTTTTATTCCAAAATATTTTTTTTGTAACTTGGATGGCATGATTTTGTAATTAATTTGGGAACATCGGAGCCTAAGAATCAGAAAACAGGTTTTGCAGAGACAGAATGGTACTACCTAATTTCCAACTTTATTTTTGGGCTGCAAACCTGTGCTCTATTCTACATTGTCAAAATATTGACCATATGTATCCAATGGTTCTGTATTGAGTCTGCTTCTTTTGCTCCAGCCTCTTTGGCAGCTCTTTTGTGCTCCCCTTTCCTACCACTAACACCCAAATTTACAAAAAATGTAATTGTATCGTAGCCTAAAAATTTGGAATCAATTTGCACACCATTACGGGGTTCAATCTCCTCCATTATCATCCCCCTTGCACTCCAATCCTCTATTCCCTCCCTCTGTGTTGGATAATTTATATGCCCTGTGGCATAGTAAGGGTATTTTCAACCATTAGTAGGCTGTATGTAGATGGCATATTTGCTTCTTTTGAAGATCTTGTCAATACTTATATGATCTTCCATGAGTCCACCTTTTTAGATATTTGCAAGTTTGTACTTTTGTTTGCAAGCATTTTCCTGATTTCTTTACAATTCCCCCAGCGTCTCCCATTGATTCCCTTTTTAAATGCGATCCATGCATTGAAGGTGCCATTATATGTTTGTACAACACATTATCCGCATTTCTATCCCCAGTTAATATGACATTACAAACAATTTGGTCACAGGATTTGGGAGAAGATTTGAGTGTTGAGACTTGGGATTCTATCCTCAGCAGAGTCCATCGATCCTCCATATGTGCTAGGCACGGGGTGTTGCAATGCAAGGTGGTCCACAGGGTGCATTGGTCAAGCGTTAGGTTGGCAAAAAAAAATTCTGGTGCAGACTCGACGTGTGATAGATGTCATCAGGGCCAAGCTGACCATATGTTCTGGTTCTGCCATTCTCTTTCAAATTTTTGGGAATCTGTGTTGAATACTCTTTCCAAGGTCACCCTTGTCCCCATAGAATCCACACCAGTTGTAGCTCTGTTTGGTGTCTTGCCGGTTGAAACACCTTTGCCCAAATATTGTTTGGATTTTGTGGCCTTCCTGATTCAGACGTGTTGCACTTCAGGCATCTAGGGGAAAAAAATTGATCGCAATCTGACCCCAACTACATTTTCTTTATCTCCTTTACCTGGGCCGTGACCGAGTGTGATCCTTTGGCCCCTTTGAGTCAGCTTTATTTTGGGTGGCTTTTTCTATTGAATTGGGGTGCCAGCAGGGATTGTATTTGTCATGGCTCTGGCCACACACTATACCTGACCATCTGACCTTTTCATAGCTTGACCTTTACGTATAACAATGAATTTTATGTTTCTTTTCCATTTATTTATTTAATTTATCCATATACATATTTTTATTTTTTTTATTTTTACAGGTGAACCGATTTGTGGACAAGTGCCAGAATAGGTAAGAACTACAGAATTAATTCCGTTTGGCTGATTACAGTCTGTCCCTCAAATTGTCCCGCCCCTGGCAAACATGGTTTAACAAATATATTTGTGTTACATATTACGGGTATTTAGAGATCGTATGTTGTATATTATATTAAGCGACTTCTAAAACACTTAAACTTTCGTTATATGGAAAAAAAAATAATAATATTTTTTTGTCTTCCTCCCTATTTTACGCTCTACTGTGAATTGCAGAAGTGCAACTTGCAGACCGTTTTACCAGCACACGTCACAAATACTGGAAGTGAGATCCTGAAGGAACCTCAAGCATAGCAAATGTTGACGGGTGGAACAATTTTGACGTTACACCGCCTCTTCTGCCTGACATGCGTAGTTTTGAAAAGCTGAAAGAAACCGGAGAAAGTTGTTTACAAAATCAAAAGTTTTGGCAAAAAAACGGGTGTAAATCGGGTTTCAAAAACACGGATTATGACCTCATATTATCGGATAAAGGTGTTTCCATGACCATTTCAGTAACCAGAGTAATGCCATAACCGTGTTCAGATCGGAGTATTAGTGTGCATGTAAACGTACCGACTTTCACAGTTTGTACGGTAGGTAGACAGCCTCTTACGCATGTAGAGATAGTATACTTTGAGATGAGGGAACTTTAAACAGGTGTTCTCATTGGCTGATTAGATTAGGTTATCCAATGGGGAGAATGTTTTTTTTGAGGGCAAGGATAATTTTTGATGACGAATTCAGCAGGAAAAAAAGAAGAATTGGAGGAAAAAATGCAAAAATAACCAGAGTTTGGGGCTTTGGATGTGTGGCGTTGTACATGAATTCTGTATAGTTACAAGAGCTCAGAACGTACCGAAGTTAATGTTTTTAAGGGCTGAGAGTCTGTGGTCATTGTGGTTATTTCTGTAGGAAACCCTGTAAAGTGGCAAACTCTCTGTGCTGTATAGGTATGGGGCATGCTCCGCCAAGCCATAACTTGGCGGATGGCATATCTGCCATCCCAATAACTATGCCGTAACTTGGCGGATGGCATACCTGCCATCCCAATAACTAAGCCATAACTTGGCAGATGGCATACCTGCCATCCCAATAACTAAGCCATAACTTGGCAGATGGCATACCTACCATCCCAATAACTAAGCCATAACTTGGCAGATGGCATACCTGCCATCCCAATAACTAAGCCATAACTTGGCAGATGGCATACCTACCATCCCAATAACTATGCCATAACTTGGCGGATGGCATACCTACCATCCCAATAACTAAGCCATAACTTGGCGGATGGCATACCTACCATCCCAATAACTAAGCCATAACTTGGCAGATGGCATACCTACCATCCCAATAACTAAGCCATAACTTGGCAGATGGCATACCTACCATCCCAATAACTAAGCCATAACTTGGCAGATGGCATACCTACCATCCCAATAACTAAGCCATAACTTGGCAGATGGCATACCTACCATCCCAATAACTAAGCCGTAACTTGGCGGATGGCATACCTACCATCCCAATAACTAAGCCGTAACTTGGCGGATGGCATACCTACCATCCCAATAACTATGCCGTAACTTGGCGGATGGCATACCTACCATCCCAATAACTAAGCCATAACTTGGCGGATGGCATACCTGCCATCCCAATAACTAAGCCATAACTTGGCGGATGGCATACCTACCATCCCAATAACTAAGCCATAACTTGGCGGATGGCATACCTGCCATCCCAATAACTAAGCCATAACTTGGCGGATGGCATACCTGCCATCCCAATAACTAAGCCATAACTTGGCGGATGGCATACCTACCATCCCAACACGAGAAAGCAGTAAATAGGTCTACTGAAGTGTTGTTACCTGAACGTTTGTGAAGTTATTGGAAAAAACTGACTGTGATGAACTGTTTTGATTTAAATATTAGGTTAGGCCAGAATGTATTAAATTATATTGATTGTTTTATTATGTTGCAATAAAAGCACTGATATTGATTACATTTGGATTTTTGATTAGTGACGCTATACTGGTATGTGTGGTTAGTTGTCCCCCACCACAACAAAGTTGTGGAGGGGGACTCTAATTTTATTCCCGTGTGTGCGTCTGTCTGTCTGTCTTTCTATCTGTCTGTCTGTGTGTCACACATGTATGTACCAGAGCCCACCACCAGATGGGCGCTATTACAATGCATTTCCCAATAGTCAAGTACATTTTGCTTTGTACATACAAAACTATGCTTGAAGTCTCCGCATAGTCTCTGGCATTTCTACTCAGCAGACCATTGACTTTCTAAATCCACAGAGTTCAGAGCTTAAGGTGTTTAGTAGCTCTTTGTGGAAAATATAGAATGTACATGCATTTTCCCATTAAAGGTATACTATGTAGTTTCAGAACACCAGATGGCGATATAGAGCACGTAGGAGATCACGGTCACTCTGATCAAGCTGTCCTCTTCCAAGTCGGCCCTTTATGTCCACCGAAATGCACAAATGATATGGCATCTGGATAATTTCAAACAGTAATAGAAGAGATGGTTAATGGTAATAGCCTCCTCAGTGGGAATATTGCAGTCTGCATTTAGCCGTGTCAACCAGTGTTCGAGGAGGAGAGGCGCTCACTCTTCAAACTGTCACGTTCTCTTCGTATTCAGAAGAAGTTGTCGTAACGTTACTGGTTTTCAGGTAAGCTGTCGCTTGAAGTAAATTGACATAAAATAGCTATTTGGTTTATTCTGTGACATTTAATAGAGTAGCTGGCTAATAAATGGCATTAATAACGTTAACGACTCATTTACAGTAACGTTAGGCTATGTTAGCTACTTTTTTATATTATCTAGCCAACGTTATAACTTAAGAACGTTTCTCAACGCACGATTGCAAGGAATTTAGGGATTTCACCATCTACAGTCCATAATATTATTTAAAAATTCAGAGCATCTGGAGAAATCTCTGTGTGTAAAGGGCAAGGCCGAAAACCAATATTGAATGCCTGTGACCTTTGATCCCTAAAACGACACTGCATTAAAAACCGACATGCTTCTGTAATGAATATAACCACATGGGCTTGGGAATACTTTTGAAAACCGTTGTCAGTCAGCACAGTTCATCGCTGCATCTAAAAATGCAAGTTAAGACTCTACTACACAAAAGCCATACATGAACAACATCCAGAAACCACTTCTCTGGGCTTGAGCTCATCTGAGATGGACTGACGCAAAGTAGAAACATGTGCTGTGGTCTGACGAGTCCACCTTTCAAATAGTTTTTGGAAATAATGGACGTTGTTTTCTCCGGGCCAAAAAGGAAAAGGACCATCCCGATTGTGTAATGGATTTTCGTGGCGGATAATCAAACGCGAAGGTAGGGGGATCAGAACAAGTCACTCACGCAGTGAGGACCAATAAAAGGAGTAAAACAATAATAAATGCAAAGAAAGAAAAAACAGAAAACAAATTTCTTATGGCTAAACAGCCAAACGAAAATCAACCCACTAAAATAGGGCAAACTCGAATAACGAGTGAAACACAAACTAAATCTCCCGAGCTCAATACTGGAGCGAAAATGGGAAACTTAACAAATAAAAAAACACCCTCAGCACATAAGTTCGGACGGCCGAAAAGATGTAAAACCAAAACAAAACCAACAAAAGAAAACTGTCTCAGAGAGAACAGCAAGGAACAAAATAAATAGCACAGAATGCTAATCAGGAGGAATAAAACCTATACCTGAAAATAAGCTAATAGCAAGTCCCCCATGAACATAAACAGTGTTTAATATCACAAGGTCGCTAGTACCTGGCTATACCTGGCTCAATGCAATGTCGAATGACAAAGAAGCACCGGGGAAGCGGAAGTGAGGAACTTAAATACCCTGCAGGTAGCAGCACAGGTGAAAGGAATAATGAGTGAGGGAAAGCAAACCCCGGAATGGAATGTGGAAAAAATCCGATAGATTCACAATCGGGAAACCCAGGACGAGAAACGCAACAGAAAAGAAAAGAAAAACCCACAAACCATGACAGATTGTTATCAACGCAAGGTTCAAAAGCCAGCTTCTGTCATGATATGGGGGTGTGTTAGTGCCTATGGTATGGGTAACTTCTGTGAAGGCACCATTAATGCTGAAGGATGCATATGCATTTTGGAGCAACATATGCTGCCATCTAGACGTCTTTTTCAGTGACATCCCTGCTTATTTCAGTAAGACAATGCCAAGCCACATTCTGCATGCAAAACTACAACAATTCGTGTTCTTAGTTCTCAAAACATTACTGAGTGTTATTAAAAAGAAAGGTGATGTATGAACTATTGGTAAACATGCCCCTGTCCCAACTTCTTTGGGATGTGTTGCAGGCATCAAATTTAGAATGAGCAAGAATTTACTAAATTAACATTTTTAGAATTTACAAAAAACAATAAAGTTGATTAGTTAAAACATTAAATATCTTGTCTTTGTATTGTTTTCAATTAAATACAGGTCCAAAAGGATTTGCAAATCATCGCTTTCTGTTTTTATTTACATTTTATATACTGTACAAACTTTTTTGGAATTGGGGTTTGTATAAACAGACCCAATAATACACAAATCAAAGGATATTTTAAACTTTTGCCCATTTCATTGTATAATCAGTGACTTATTCACTCCACATTTGAATTAGATGCATGCTGAAAACATTGAGTCATTTTCAAAAGACACTGTTGAATGTAAATTTATTGAGATATGTAATTCCTTTTAATCCAGTCAAAAAGTGACAACGTATTATGATCATAAACAAAAGGGACATTTAAATCCCTTTCAGGAAAATTCAATGACCTTTTTATTCTTAGCTGCATATAGTCACAAAATACATGTATGTCATCCAAAAATAAAAAAAGTGAACTTTTTGGCCAAGTAATGACCTAATTAATGAAAGCTGAAAAAATAAAAGTGACGGAGAGTAGTATGTTCAGATGATAAGTGTGTAATGTGAAAGCCCTGTTGATAGCACAACTGCAGTCCTCGCTCCGAGGCTTGCCTGGAGGATAGGTCGTACGTGGTGATGGGGCACATCTCATCCAGTCAACTGCAATAGATTTTGAAGTACCAGTCTCTTGATCCATCCCTCCTTTGTTCAGCACCCAGTAGGAGTTGCCCTTGAAGAAATAAGCATCACCTGAGAGATAAAAAGAAACAACAGTGTTTGTATAGCAGGGTATTTATAAGAGAGAGGTTACATAAAAGGTAACAAATGAAACAAGAGGGGGAATAATGAAAGTCCATTATTTTTCAATAATAGGATTTCTTGGATGTCAATTTAATTATATCCAGTGCCTTTTAATTGAAATGAAATCTCAACCAGCATTAGTGATGGCGCATTGTTAAAAATGTCATGAAAACATTTAAGATATATTCCAAACTAAAAAGGAACACATGCTACATGATTTAAAAACAACTTTAACCATTAATATTAGGAAAGGGGGGGGGGGGGGGGGGTGGAGCTTATCGCAGCATGCATTGAGCGAGAGGCAGGTATACCACCTGGACAAGTCGGTAATCCATCACAGTGCACACACACCATTCACTCACACACTCATACCGATGGGCAATTTAGAGGCTGCATTCGAATTGTCAAAAAAATAGGTCATTTTTCCTTTCCTTGCAACTTTTCCTTGACGTCGCTAGAAAATGTCACGGGAGTCAAAAAAAGGATGGAAGAAGACATTTACATGGAATATAGCGTTTACTGTGGAATTCAAACCTCCTTCTCTACCTTGTGCCATGGTGTGATATTGACTTGTCTGTTCAACTTAGCGAACTACAACTTCTGTATTTTACTTGAACCGTCCGTTTTTTTTAGCCTCTTAATTCATTTGGTGTATTGTCTGATTGTGTCATTGTTTGTTTAATTTCTAAGCATATAAGCAATGCTAATCAACAATACTAACTACTTGCATTTAGATTTCTGGCATTTCTGGCATGTTTTCGCTCATCCATTATTATTTGCATTCAGTAATTCGGCAGGTCCCGGAAAACTACAATGCTTATGGTTTAAACATTGGCGGCATTGCATTGTGAAAAGGATAGTCCAAAGCATCCTTGGTGGAAGGACAGATATAAGGAAGATCCTCAATATAAGGAATTTGAACGGTCTTTAGCATGACTGCCGGGGAAATATTTCCAGGTCATGTGATAGAAAGGATCCTTCCTTGCTCAAATTTGACTATTGGAATGCAGTCAGAGTTTCCAATTAGCCTGGATTTGAACCGCGGACCTTCTTGCTGTGAGGTGATAGTTCTATCTCCACTGTGCTGCCCATGATTGCCATACCCATTATAGAAATTAAATATTCTGCAATATAGTATAAATATATGTTTAAAAATATATATAATGATGAATATACATATATATGTGGTATATAATATATTGCAATATCTAAAATCAGTGATAAGTTGTGTTTGCCAGTATTGTGAAACAATGTTTTAAGTGGGAAGTTTGTCAAAAAACTGCAAAAGATCAAGTGAGCACCACCAAGCACGACTTCAGCTCACTACACTTTCCAGTACTCCGTTTTTTATATGACTGCTATACTGTATTTCAAACAACATGTACTCATCATTGGGCAGATTGGTTCAAACCTTCTCTCAAAGAGCCTAATTCATACTCTTAGAGTATGTGCACCCACCTATGATAGTGACCTGTATGTAGGCTTTATGTAGGCTATTTTTCTATTAATCTTATTGTCATGGTTTTTGGCAGCCTCCTTATTTATGTAGTCGTTCTCTCTCGGAGCGGCGCTAGGGCATTCTTGTCTTGTTTTTCCTTTGTCCGCTCCAGGTTTTCTTTTTGGTTCAGCACCCGCACCTGTTTCCTGCCGGTTATTTAAGCTCTGTGCTTCTGTATTCCGGCGCTTCAGTATTGTTTGCCACTATACCTCGAAGCCGGTAAGGTACAGGATTAAAGCGACCACTTCACTTTTAAGCTTGCTTAAAGGTTATGTGGGACTTGCTTATTAGTGCTTTAGAAATTCCTTGTTGGATTTGTTTTCTCGTTTGCACTTTTAGTTCCTCGGTTTAGTTTTCCTGCTCTGTTCTCCCTGAGACAGATTTCCATTACCTCCTTTGCGCACCTTTCTATTTTGTGCTCATAGACAGTGGGGCAGACCCACAAACACAAATAAACATGTTAAACAAAATTCAATTGAATCAGATGTTTCACATTATAGTGAAAGTATGTGTGATTATGATTATGATTAAAATTACTATTATTATTAGTATTATGATAAAATTTATATAATATTAAATTAATTAAATATTAATTATTAAATAATAATAAAATTTGAGCATCAAAAGCAATAACAGTTCCTCATCTGCCTTAGCTGTCTTGAGATGTCCAATGTCATTAAGCAGTCTAACAGCTGTAGGGACAACCCATGCAGGTGGATGGCTCCTCTTTGCGGAAGCCTACTGTGTCTAAGCCACGGGAAAGCTGGTGCCATTATTGTAGGCATAGGGGCCATTAAAAGAACCAGTGTCCTAGGCTGAGGGGGAAACGAGAGGTCGCGCTATTTACAATTAATATCTAAGTGAACAGAAGTTAACCTGACCTCTAAATGGTACAAAGTTAAACATGACACTCAACATTTCTTCACATTTCAAAGAAAGATTACTTTGTATTAAAATTTTCGACAGTTTCAAAATAATAAAAAAAGAAAACCTGTGCAAAAGTCACTTTGTAACTACTCCTCAGGCAACTATAACAGCTTGCAAATGCTCCCTGTAGCCAGCTCAGTTTTTAAATTCTTGCTTTTGGAATTTTCCCCATTATTCCTGGCAGAACACCTCTAGCTCAGAAATATTCTTCAGCCTCCTTGCATGCACGGCATGTTTGAAATCTCTCCACAGATTTTCAATAATATTCAAGTCTGGGGACTGTGGTTCCCATTCCAAAACCCTCATCCGTCTTTCCTGGAGGTACTTTGGTACTTATGGTTGATTTCGACGTATGCTTTGGATCATTGTCTTGCTGGAATACCCAACCTCTTTTCAACTTCAATGTCTGGACTGACCTTCAAACATTTGCCTCTAGAATTTCTTTATATATGGTGGAATCCATTCTTCCTTCCACCTGCACAATATTTCCTGTGCCCCCCTGCTACAACACACCCCCAAAGCATAATGGAGCCACATCCATGCTTAACAGTTGGCAAGGTGTTCTTCTCTACAAATGCTTCACCTTTTTTTCTCCAAACATATCTTCTTTGGTTGTGGCCAAAAAGTTCAATTTTGGCTTCGTCAGTCCAAAGCACATTGTTCCTTCAGGCTTCTCAAGGTTTTCTTTTGCATACTTCAGACGCTTCTTTCTGGCAACTATGCCATGTAGATCTTTGTTGTTTAAAGTATGTTGTATTGTTGTCCTGTGAACAACTAGACCTGCGTCTGCTACTCTTTTTTGCAGCTCTTTTGCAGTGATGTGTGGGTTCTTCTGAGCATTTCTCACCAGGTCTCGGGACGTTCTATCTGAAATTGTTCTTAGTCTTCCAGATCTTGTCTTGACTTCAACCGTTCCATTTATCTTCCATTTTCTGATAATGTTTCTGACAGTGGAAATAGGTAAAAACATTAAAATTGGGGAAAAACGTTGAGTTTTTGTTTGCCTTCTCATTGTTTTTGCCTTCTCATGTCTCATTCATGCTGTAGGCCTATAAGTATTTTTTAACTTTTTTATTTTATGATGTATCCTATTAAAACTAATATAAATGAGAGTCCGGCGGTGGTGAATGAGAAGCCGGCTTGATTCACCGAGGCTGGTAACTGTGCCTAGCATAGCTACCCACTGGATTTGCGACTGACTTGGCTGGTCACTAGCATTCCTAGACTGGTAACTTGGCTGGTGCCTAGCTGGTGACTCACGTAGGCTACCTAGCCTGGCAACCCAATGGATTGGCGATTTCTATTTATTTCTTGTTGCTATTTCTCACTTAACTTGTCTCATTTGCAGTTCTGTAGTCTGTAGTATCCACAAGGCAACAGTTTGTGAGCTGAGAATTAGAAGGTTCTATCTGCGTTAGGCATAGTTTTCAGATATTGAGCATCAAAGTTTTCACTCCCCACATCTCAAAAATGTTTCATGTATTATTCTGTTATTGCTTATTTTATCCCACATCTTAGGTGTACTTCAAATGCAAAGTATAAAAAAATTTGTAAGTAGGGTATTTTGAAGAGCCAAAATTGCAGATAGAACCTTCTAATTCTGAAGAGGTAATTTCGATTGAGAATTAGAAGGTTCTATCTGTCACTGAAGGTGCATCGAATAATATTGTTTACTGAAAACTGCAGTTATTTTAGTAGTTAAAAATCTTGATGTTTATTTCACTTGGCTGATATCAAAATGCATTATCAAAACCCAACATAAAGTGTCTTAGTGAGGTGTTGGGCCACCCCAAGCCACTAGAACAGCTTCCATGCACCTTGGCATCGATTCTACCTCTAGTCTCGCATAGATCTTAGTCTCTGGAACTCTACTGGAGGGATGGAACACCATTCTTCCAAAAGATATTCCCTCATTTAGTGTTTTGATGATGGTGGTGGAGAGCGCTGTCTAACACATCGGTCTAAAATCTCCCATAGGTGTTCAATTGGGTTGAGATCTGGTGATCGCGAAGGCCATAGCATATGATTCACATCATTTTCATACTCATCAAACCATTCAGTGACCCCCGTGCCATGTGGATGGGGCATTGTGATCCTGGAAGAGACCACTCCCATCAGAATAGAAATGTTTCATCATAGGATAAAGGTGATCACTCAGAATAATGTTTATCAATTGCATTGATATGCAGTGACCCTTCCCTCTAAGGGGACAAGTGGACCCAAACCATGCCAGGAAAATGCCCCCCACAGCAGACCCCCTCACTGTAAAAGTTTTTCCTTTAATTCCTTTATTTAATAAATTAATGAATATATAATATTTTGGTTTGGCGCTGAATGGATCTGCTCTATGTATTTCTAGTGCACGCACCAGCGTGCACTACCTATCAAACAGGGACCCCACCAAGAACATAGAATCAGATCGAAACAATAGGTGGGGCTGGGGTGGCGGTGTAGTGGTTCATAGCTGTTTTGTTTTCTTTTATTTCTTCTGAAACAAGAGCAGCGCAGCCAAAGCAGTATGGGAGAGATCTCGCTTTTAAAAAAGCCCGATCGTATGCCAAAAAAGCAATGAAAAGCCCTGCTCAGTCAAATGCAAAATAAAGATCAGAAATTCTTGTGTAATGAAATCACATCATTCTACTATCAATATCTGCAACTAAATATGAAATACATATACAATCCTATCATTTGTTTTACAAATAGCGATGTTCCTTACAAAATTCAGTGGTAATTTATTGTCTTGGACAATCTGTTTGAGAAATACACACCAGTTTAGAATGTTATTACACAACATGGAACGTCTGCGTACAACACCCCATATACTGTACCTGCAGCTCTGAAGTATTTCACGTTATTCCACTTTTATTCACAACTGTTTTATCCGATAGATGACAGTATATCCTTCTCAACGGTGTTTGCAATTTGTTATTGGGTACTTTGCACAGTAAATTACAGCCCAGTGTAACAAAATCTTTTATTTTATCAATGTAGTATGACGCAAACAGCTACAGAAAATGCATTCGCTGACGGGAGTTTTTTTTCCTCGATGTGAAAGTAGTACTGCTTGTAATATGTGGTTCTCGCTGGCTACATATGTACGTTAGTTTTTCCACCCGATCACCGTCTTGTCCAGTAGGCTATGTTAGATATTATTATTTTCACATTTTGAGTGCATTTCACACACTGTAGTCTAACATTCATTGATGGCTCAGTCATGTTTTATGTTTGATGTACCGATTTTCATTGACGATAGAACATTTGGCAGCATTTTCCTGTTGGAGTAATAGAATTTTATTGTAATGTTATCGTACATAATATAGGCTATAGGCTTATCTTCCCGGGCTATACTTGTCACTTAGGGCATGAAAAAATACTCATTCAAATTTACTGTGCGCTGATATATAGATGAATGTAAAATTTTCCTTGGAGTCATTATGAATGAATGAAGCTGTAACGTGGGAACTGTACCGCGATGCCAGCAACTGAACTGGAAACGTTTGCTGCGAGTGAGTGAGACCGGGCAAAGAAATGTGGAGCAAAAACATTATGAAGATGTCTGCTGGACTAATGTTATACACCCCGATTTTGAACACCACACGCATAAAGCCAGGTGTTTTGGACATATATATCAATGGTTTTGGACACATTCTTCAGGATCCCCAAACATGAACTGGCATAAGACACCCAGACCTGACGGAAAGATAAATGATTTACAGACTTCTGGCTAGGCTAATATGTTTTCACTCTACCAAACGTAAGTTAGATAAATAAAGAGCTGTGTTTTCCTAAATGAACGGCTGTATTTCCCTCATTTTTCTGGAGAAAAAAAAGAATACCATGGTAGTGGTATTTTTTCAGCACGTTAGGCTCGAACTGTAACGTTAGTGGCTAACTTGCCAGTGAGTAACGTCGCCTCTCTCGAAGAGCTGCGGGCTGCAAAACTAGTAACGGTAGTAGTAAAATGCCCAGCGTCTCAGCTCCGTTTTATTTATGGGAGTGGCAAGCTGCGACTGGCGTGGTCTGACACCGCCCATAAAGTATAAGCACTTGGCAGTTGTAGTTCACAGTAAAGCAGGTACCTGGTAAATGCACAGTAGTTTGGGGCTATATCGCTGCTCTCACTACAGGTAGAGAGTTGGCTGAGAGCTCATTTTAATCAGGAGGACAGCTACTTTTCTACATAATCAAACATAATTTTTCGGTGGACTTTCCCTTTAAGTCAATGGCCAATTAATTTCTGGTATAGTACAATTATAAAAGTTTATTTATAAATTGTACCCATCAAAAGTATTAGTCCATGTCATGCCCGACATATCGCTATGTCTACTTTAGCGATTAGAGTTGTAGAATTTGTCTTAATCTTAATGGTAATGTACTTCAGTATATGAAAACGGCTGAACAAATCTTTCCCATATTTGCATGATGGCAAGATATTACTGAGATGAGTTTATCTGCCAAGTGGCTTGGTAATTGCTAAAATGGCTGAGATATTGATGGGCGAAATTTGGGTTTTATCATGTAAGCTGCAACCAAAACCAAACTTAGTGACAGTGTCCCTCATAATGTGGCAGATGGCTGGCCTCAGTTCCATTCACAGGAACATTGACATCTTATTTACATTCAGAAGATAAAGATTTAAGACAGATTTACATTGCATTTGAGTAATTTTTTTTAGGATTTGGAATAAAGTGCAACTCTGTCTTGACTTCTTTATAATCCCAGTGTGAATCACACTGCATCTCCACTCTGGGCCAGAGAGCCAGACTGTGACACTGAGAGGGGTACGAGGAGCAGAGAGGGCTGCTGTCCATGGTCCTCCAGGCCTCCCTGGCTGAGGGAGGGAACATGCGCTGCTTACAGCAGCCAATCGGCAGAAGCAGCCCTTTCTGTTCCTCCTCCCACCACTCCTGGCATTGCACAGACAATACAACCAATATGTTCCCTGAGACAAAAAAATATATCAATGGTTCATCATCTAGTGTACTACAGTGTATTGGAATTTTAGGGCCCAAACCATGTTTTTTTCTACTTGTATCCCAATAAGTGATATTGTTTTGATTGTATTGTAACACTATACAAATTATATTTAAAATAACAATTTTTTTAAATAAATATACAGTGAGCAACATAATTAATTAGACAGTGACACATTTTTTGTTATTTTGGTTCTGTACTCTAGGACTTTTAGTTTAAAATAATACTTTTAGTTTCTCACCGTTTTTCCAGCTGATAATATCATCAGGGTCAGGGGGTACACCTCCCCAGAGAGTAGCATCTTTTGGGTAGCCTCCCTCCAGCTTTCTTGTCCTCCCTTCATCAAACCTCCAAAACTCCCTACCACTGAACAGGTAGGTCTTCCCATTGTGGGCCCACACAAATGCTGCCTCCACTATCTGTATCTCATAACCATCCCTTGACCTCATTCCCCAGTCTGAGAGTGGGCGTGGGTACCCAGGAAGGGATCTGGTGTTTTCGAAAACCCAGTATTGATTTCCTGTTCAGATGGAAAGGTGGAGAGAAAAATATGAGTATAAGTCACCTTTAAATGACATGTACACAGAAAATAATACAGCAAATAATATAACTGCTGTCTGTCTTACCAATAAAAAAGATTATGTGACTGTCATACTTCCTCTCATACAAAGCATCAATTTTTTTTGTTCCAGGGGGAAGCCCATTCCAGAAGTTCGATATCAAATCAGGGGAAGGAGAAAGCAAAGAACCCGACCGCTGGATCCGCCAGAAATATGGGCCTGAAATGAGAAAAGTGGAATCTCAAATGTGTCACTGCAATCTACGGTGGATGAGAACAATGTTATGAACTCAACTGCACCCTGGTCCAATGTTATGAACTGCACTGCGGTCCAGGAAATGCATTTTAGATACTGGTTAAATATTTTTTCTCCTACCCTTGAAGAAGAAGATCTCTCCTCTGATATTAGCCACTGCATCATAGCTCCCCTTACAGTGATTGGGAAGAGAGCGATCTGGGCTGAGAGAAGGAGAATGTGTATAATAGAGGGAGGGGTCTTTGTTACATTGATGCATAGAGTCAAGACAGATAGTATGTCCAGCCAATAATAAAAATATACGGTAACACTTTACATTAAGTTGCACGTATACCTTCTGTAGTTAAATTGTAAATAATTTGGTAACAAGAGGTTATTACTGAGTAACTCCAACGTAGGTAACATGGAACAACAGTTAGCGGTATTCTTAATTACACATCTCTGTGAGGGTTTGTAATAATGATGAGCCAAACGCGACAAAGGAAAAAATACCCCTATAAAACGGGCTAGTCATGTAAACACGGGCAGACAGATGGATAAAAAATAATACACCTTCGGAACGTGACGATAATGCCTGATAATAGATTAAATAAACTAAATAAAAGGAGAGGGAAGAGAAATAAGGGAACAAAAAAAACGAATTCCCTAGGCTTTAAGGCCGAAGAATGTCTCAACTGAAAAAAATAATCTTCTTATAAACTGCAGAGAGACAAAAACCAACTAACCCTGACTTTGTGAAGGCACGAAATGATAACAAAGCGTCCGGAAGCGGAAGAGAGAGGCTTAAATACCTAACAGGTAGGGGAAAATGTGAAATGAATAATTAGCGAGGAAGAGCAAAACCCTGAGACAGAATGCAGATAGAGGAGTCTAACAGTGCGTGGAATAGCCCCATCATGTTAGTGGGTAAGCCTGATGGATCAATTCGGTTTTGTGTAGACTATCGTAAGGTGAATGTGTCACGGTTCAATGCCTATCCAATGACTCGGGTCGACGAGCTCTTGGATTGGCTGGGCACAGCTTGTTTTTTTTCCACACTGGATTTAACCAAGGGCTACTGGCAGATTCCCTTGTCTCCAGAGTCCAAGGGAAAAACGGCTTTCTCGGCTCCGGACGGGTTGTATCAATTCCGGACACTTCCGTTTGGGTTATTCAGAGCCCCTGCCACATTTCAACGTCTGATGGACAGGATGCTGCGTCCACATGCAGCTTTCACTGCAGCCTATTTGGATGACATCATCATCCACAGCAACAGCTGGGCTCAGCATGTGCGGCATGTGGGGGTGGTGCTAGAGTCCCTGAGACAGGTGGGACTCACGGCTAACCCAAAGAAGTGTGCGATTGGCTGAGCAGAGGTACGGTATTTGGGGTACCACTTGGGAAGTGGACAGGTACGGCTTCTCGTGGACAAAACCGCAGCGATTGCGACCTGCCCACGGCCCAAGACAAAAAAGAGAAAAAAAAGAGATGAGGAGGTTTTTGTGACTGGCTGGCTACTACAGAAGGTGTATTCCGGCTTTCTCTGAGCTGACCAGTCCCCTAACCGACTTGACTCAGAAAGGTGCCTCCAGTGGATGGAATTGTGTCGGCAGGCTTTTGAGAGGGTGAAGGAAGCTCTTTGTGGGAAACCGCTCTTGTTCACCCCTAACTTCTCTCTCCCCTTTAATTTTCAGACAGACGCATCGAGCAGAGGACTGGGGGCCGTTTTGACTCAGCAGGTGGAGAGGGCCGACCGACCAGTGCTGTACATTAGCATCACAACGCGAAGCTAGGTACAGCACGGTCGAGAAGGAGTGTCTGGCCATTCGATAGGCGGTCGGGTCCCTCCGTTATTATCTACTGGGTCGTCCATTCACCCTCTGCTCGAACCATGCTCCCCTCCAATGGCTTCACCGCATGAAAGATACCAACGCCCAAATCACTCGTTAGTATCTGGCTTTACAGCCTTTTAATTTCAAGGTGGTTCATAGGCCGGGAGCGCAGATGTTGGTGGCTGACTTTTTTCCCGTCCGGTGGAGGAGGTGGTGGGGGGGAGTTGAGCATTGGCCTGGATGGCTTCCCGGCCTAAGTCGGGTGGTGGGGGTATGTGGTAGGGGGGGTGTGGTTTTAGGCGCTGCTGGCAAGAGAGAGAGTGAACTCGGGGGGTTTATGGAACCGGCACAGCTGTCGGTAATCAGGCAATTGGTGACGATTGATTATTGTTGGTATCAATTAACCAATTGCCTTGATTGTTCAACAGTGAGCCTGAGAACATTGAAAAGGAGCCTTCTGGGGGTTCGAGGGGGAAGCGGAGAACTGTGTGTTTGTTTGTGGAAAAAGTAATTTAAAAAAGGAGAATCAGAAATAAAAAAATTGTACTCTTTCTAATAACGTCTGGTTCCTGTCTCTGTACCCGAGCACTACGGCTCACTTCGCCACAAGAATATAATCACAGTACTTGTATTGTTACAAAAAAATTTAACTCCACATTCAGCACATAGCACAAATTTAACACATTATCTGTGACATAGACATGGACTGAAGCCACTGAATACAACAGCGGCATTTCACAACATTCTTTTGTTGCTTACCCTGTGTTACAGAGCTTGTATATTATTATAAATAAGTGATTCAAGTTCAGTACCTTGTTCAGTACCTTGCTCTCCTGGAATTTAAACCTCTAAATTTTGGTTAACCACAGCATTCCCTAACTTACTTTTGCCCAGTTATAATATGCATGACTTATTGGAAGTACACTGCTCAAAAAAATTAAGGGAACACTAAATCATCACAATATAACACCAAGTCAATTAAACCAAACCAGTCATGCTGGATGATGTTGCAGGCAGCATAACATTCGCCACGGCATCTCCAGACTCTTTCAAGTCTGTCACGTGCTCAGTGTAAACCTGCTCTCATCTGTGAAGGGAACGGGGCGCCAATGGCGAACCTGCCAATTCTGGTGTTCTCTGGCAAATGCCAATCGAGCTGCACGGTGCTGGGCTGTGAGCACAGGTCCCACTACAGGACGTTGGGCTCTCATGCCACCCTCATGGAGCCTGTTTCTGACAGTTTAGTCAGAAACATGCACACAAGTAGCCCGCTGGAGGTCATTTTGTAGAGCTCTGGCAGTGCTCCTCCTGTTCCTCCTCGCACAAAAGAACAGATACCAGTCCTGCCGCTGGGTTGTTGCCCTTCTACGGCCCTGTCCAGCTCTCCTCGTGTAATGGCCCGTCACCCGGTATCTCCTCCACGCTCTTGAGTCTGTGCTGGGAGACACCGCAAACCTTCTTGCGATGGCACGTATGGATGTGCCATCCTGGAGGAGCTGGACTACCTGTGCAACCTGAATGGGCTGCAGGTACCGCCTCATGCTACCAGTAGTGACAAGGGCACTAGCAAAATGCAAAACTAGAGAAAAATCAGTCAGGAAGGATAAGGAGAGAGAAATGGTCTGTGGCCACCACCTGCAAAACCATTTACTTTTTGGGGGTTGTCTTGCTGTTGCCTTTCCTGTCCATCTGTTGTCATTTTCATTTGCACCAAAGCAGGTGGAATTGATTCACAATCGTTTACGCTTCCTAATTGGACAGATCAATATCCCAGAAGTTGAATTGACTTGATGTTATACTGTGTTGATTAAGTGTTCCCTTCATTTCTTTGAGCAGTGTATTATGGGTCACATCTATGATGAATGAGTCAATATTGACCAGCCTATTCTTTATTCATTGTATTCAGACTTATACTATTGTAGTATTTTATATAATGATGGTGATGATAATGACGATTAATATTGTTGCTGTTGCTGTTGTTGTTGTTGGTGGTGGTAGTGCTCACTTTCGTGTTGGACTTGGAGGATCAGGACTAGGTAGGCGAGGAGGATGGTATGTTGGAACAGCTTCTTTAACCCCTGAAAGATAGATATAGCCAAGTCATTCTGAATTATAACAGAAATATTTAAAATGAAGAAAAGAGAAAGCAAAAAGAGAAACACACATAGAAAATATGGAATGTGTTCTCTCACCATAAAGTGTCTGGATGGCCAATTTGTCATCCATTTCAAGTTTATATGCCTGGATGTCCCCAACTGGACCCTGGTAATAGGGCCTCATGATGGAGGGATGAGAAGAAGAATGGGAGAGGCCCAGGGCATGGCCAAATTCATGGACAGCCACTGTGAAAAGGTCTGTGCTGCCACTGTTCCCTAAAAAATAGAGTGGCACTGATGCAACTGTAAGTGTATCACATCTACCTGGCTATCTGTCTGTCAGTTCATCGGTCCATATATACATTCACCTTGTTCACACCATCTACTCGCGACAGAGACAAAACCGCTGTTTTGTCACATGCAGCGACAAGGGGGCATTGTAAGCGCATTTGGTGCAACACCAACAACTTACCGATTATAAACACTTTATTGCAAAGTACAATACAGTCACTAGACATTACATTACATTATAGTTATTCGGCAGACGCTTTTATCCAAAGCGATGTACAATAAGTGCATATTGATGGTCATTGACACAACTACAAAGCAAATCAGACAAAGCACAAATTTCTCACAACGTAGGAGCTATCCCTAGTAATGAACATAAAATACAGTCGGCGATACATTCTTAACTATAAAATAGCAAGGGGGGGAAAAAAACAGGAAATACAATTGGCCCTATATAGGTAGTTTTAGTCAAATTGGAATCTAAAAAAGTGCGTTTTCAGACCACAACGAAAAACACAGTGTTTCAGCTGAGCGGAGTGGGGAGTTTGTTCCACCACTGGGGAGCTAGGGTGAAAAAGCAACGATAAGCTGCTTTTCAGAAATACGGAAAAAAAACGGGAGCTTGTCAGATACTTTTTTTTTTAACCTTCTAGAGTTGCGCCATTTCTGATTGGTTGGTACTCCGACAAAGTTGACTGGTAGTCAACATTTCAGAGAGACAAACACACGGGCTATTTGTCGCTGCGTACTGACTCCACCCCTCCCGCTGTTTGTTGACGTTATCCATAGACTTTGAAGGGAATGTTGTAGCTTTATCTCTGTCGCGAGTAGATGGTGTGAAGGCAATAGCTGCAAAGGGTCATGCTAAAGTCTTGAGACCAAAGGTAAATGGTAAGGTTAGTTACATACAAAAAAATTATTGTTATTGAAGCAGTGAAAAATGCCTTTCCCGACTTATGTTGATTTACAGCAGCATAACCTCTCAGCCCTCTCTTTGTACGCACCTCCGTAGCTCCAGATTTCCTCGTCATCAAAGTGTGTGTCACCTGCAATGTCGCCTGTGCCAGGGAAGAATGCATGGGCAAGAGTCCCTCCTATACCATCAAAGGGGTATCCATCATCATGAAAGGATTGAGAGAAAGACACCCTTATGTCTCCCCCCTGTCCTCTGTCGTTCCCTGGGAGATGATGAAAGTGCAGTGGCGTGACATCACTCCACACTTTGAGTGCATGAGCAAGGATTGTACTAACAACCTCAGGTGACTTTATGTGGGTGCCTGTGGAAGGGAAGCTGTGGATGCTAGATACAGGTGGGAGAGAGGAAGTGATAGACACAGTGAGGGAAGTCTATCACTGGATGTGTTAAAATGAATGTCCCACAGGGGGAATATCCTCTCGTTCTTTTTCAAGGTTTTTATGACACACACCTCCAGGTTATGTCCATTTTGTCCCAGTGCAGCCCAGACAGAGCATATCTTTTCCTCCTCCTCTTTTTCAGCATGTCCTCTGGGCCCACAATATCAGGGAGAGAACAGCGAGGGGTCGCCATTAGGGCAATCGTGTCTTGATCTGACAAAGAGATGGAACGGGATACAGCCGCTTAAAACATATTTGTTTTAGAAAGGAGGAAACCAACGTGACACTATTTTAATTACTGTTCATTTTTTGAGGCCTCTTTACAGTTGGCTGTAAAAAGCTGTCAGCTCATTGCTATATAATTTAATGAGCTATTTTCACCAGCTACTGTGGTTTAACATGATACATTTTCACCACACATGAGGGGGATAATTGCTCATTAATACATAAACATTCCTTTCTTCAGACAAATATATTAAATGTAGGTTAAAACAGCAAGAAAGATAAAAGCAGACATCCAATCAAAGATCAAGATGCACATATTGAGATGCATAAGCCAGGTAATTACATTACAGTCATTTAGCAGACGCTTTTATCCAAAGCGACGTACAGTAAGTGCATATAGGTAATGAGGCAGGCTTGTCATATGATAACATATTTAATCAGTGGCTACCCAGCTTCCCAGTCTCTTTTAGCCCAGCGAATCTCTGCATTTGGCGAAGCCCTTTCTCAATGCCCTCCCTTGTCTGAAGTCTCCCTGTGCGGGTGTCCGGGGGAGGCAGGTATCCATACCGAGTCAGCCAGTCCTAAAGGAGGAGGGGGAAGCACTATTTTAGGTTAACAGACAAAATAAAACGGGAGACCATTAATCTTCATCATTCCCATTTAGTTTGGTTTAAAAGGGCTATGAAACTTATGGAGAGCTGTTGTTCTTGGCTGTTACAGGAAATACAGTATTTCTGTCAGCAATCACAACACCTGGTTGAGAAACATTAACCTGTCCTTGGTTTCACACCAATGTTCATGGTCCAAAATGTATTTGTTGAAGACATTGTTTGATTTTATTCCTCTGTTACAGTACAAACACGAAAATGAAGACTACTGCACATTATTACAACACCTGCACACCACTAGCTAGTTGGATTTGTTTCTATTGCTTAAGAAATCCCACCTAATATGGGTTGGTAGCTACTCACAACCTGCCTGGAAATGTTACTGGAAAAGTTACTGGTTTTGTGCCTTATCCCATTGTTGTCCTTAATGCTAAAAAGCATGTCTGCTTTTGTAAGCTACTCGTGTTTAAAACAGGCATATATTTTTAATTCAAGTATAGCTCTTATGACATCATGTTCTCTGTTCATTAAAGTGTTTTTAGAAGTAACTTAATATAATATAAAATGTATTTAAGATATCTAAATACCTGTAATAAGTAACACAAATGTGCTTGTTAAAGGGTAAGTACACCCTAAAACCACTTTTTTTAGCTGATTACTGATATATTTGGACATATCCATGTGCTAAAGATCCTGTTACAAATCGCGACATTTCATCGCAATATTTAGCATTTTATAGAAAGAGTAGTGTATTTTGGGTAACTAGCGTGTTGGTGGTGAAACGTAGGCTATTGCAGTTGTACTATTGGCTGTTGTACAGTATTTGTGACATGCAGTACATGTGATGTCACACCAACTGGTGCATCTAGCTACGCCCTTCCACCTTACACTATAAATAAGTTCTTTTTTTTTGTTTTTTTTCCAAATCCAGCAAGTTGTGGAAAGGAGCATTTGTGTGAGCAACAGGCTATTGCTAGAGAGAGGATGGCATAGGTGTCAACCCATACAGTTTGCCTGTATGATATACGGTTTTCCCAACATTTCAAAGGCAAACGGGCGTATAAGGTTATGCTTCGGGAAATCTAGTCTAATACATTTTTTTTTTTCAAAACGTTTCTCCATCAACCTGCCTGACCCGGAAATCGATCGAGGTCCGCCATCTTTAAGGACATTCCAAACCACTAAATGCTCTACTGAGGAGCAAGAAGTGGGGAAAGAGGAGGCTCCCGGGGAATCCTTCAGTGAGGAAACACGAGTGCAGCCTTTGTGGAAGTCTTTACTCGGAACGCGTGACGTGTTTGATCCACAACCACAACATCTGCCACGGTTTAAAAACATGGCAGGACCACTCCTACACAAATGTAAGTGCTTACCGTTCCTTTCTATGTATTTTATAAAGCGCTTTAATTTATAATTTCACTTGTTCTTTCGGACAAACGAAAGGCAAGTTTATTCATGGAAAAAAAGACAAGAAACATTATTGTTCAGCGTGTAAGCGTAAAATGTCAGACGTTTCTGTGTCCCATATAGTTGTTTGTTAGCTAACGTTACTGCATAGAAAACACAAGCTTCAATGAACCCATGTCCTTTCAAAACTGTATAAAATTCCCCCATATACAGTCAAGCCGGAAAGTCTGCACACCCCTTTCACCTTCTTCACGTTTTATTATGTTACAGACTTATACTAAAATAGATTGAGTTCATTTTTTGCCCCAAATATCTACACACAATAGCCAATAATGACGAAGTGAAAACAGGTTTTTAGAAAATATGCTATTTTATTTTACTGACAAAAATTGATTATTTAGGGGTAACATATCTGTACACACCCTTAGCCTAATACTTGGTTGCTGCACCTTTGGCAGCGATTACAGCTTCAAGGTGTCTTGGGAAAGAAGCTACGAGCTTGGCACACTTGTTTCTGGACATTTTTGCCCATTCCTCTTGGCATATCCTTGCAAGCTCCGTCAGGTTGGATGGGGAGCGTCGGTACACAGCCATTTTCAGCTCTTTCCACAGATGTTCAATTGGATTCAGGTCTGGGCTCTGGCTGGGTCACTCAAGGACATGCACAGACTTTCTCCGAAGCCACTCCTTTGTTCTCTTGGCTGTGTGCTTCGGGTCGTTGTCATGTTGGAAGGTAAACCTTCGCCCCAGTCTGAGGTCCAGAGCGTTCTGGAGCAGGTTTTCTTCAAGGATCTCGGTGTACTTAGCTGCATTCATTTTTCCCTCTATCAGGACTAGTCGCCCCGTTCCCACTGCTGAAAAACATCCCCACATCATGATGCTGCCACCGCCATGCTTCAGTGTAGGGATGGTATTAGCCAGGTGATAAGCTGTGCCTGGTTTTCTCCAGACGTGACGCTTGGTATTCAGGCCAAAAAGTTACATTTTGGTTTCATCAGACCAGAGAATCTTGATTCCCATAGTTTGAGAGTCTTCTAGGTGCCTTTTGGCAAACTCCAAGCGGGCTGTGATGTGCCTTTTACTAAGGAGGGGCTTCCGTCTGGCCACTCTACCATAAAGGCCTGATTGGTGGAGTGCTGCCTAGATGGTTGATCTTCTGAAAAGTTCTCCCATCTCCACAAGAATACACTGGAGCTCTGTCAGAGTGACCCTCGGGTTCCTGCTCACCTCCCTGGCCAAGGCCTGTCTTCCCCGATTGTTCAGTTTGGCTGGGCGGCCAGGTCTAGGAAGATTCTTGGTGGTTCCAAACTTCTTCCATTTACGAATGATGGTGGCCACTGTGCTCTTTGGGACCTGTAAAGCTGCAGAGATTTTTCCGTACCCTTCTCCAGATCTATGCCTTGACAAAATCCTGTTTCTGAGGTCTGCAGATAATTCCTTTGACCCCATGGCTTGGAGTTTTCTCTGACATGCACTGTCAACTGTGGGACCTTCTATAGGCAGGTGTTGGTGATCCCAAATCATGTCCAATCAATTGAATTTATCACAGGTGGACTCCAATTAAGTTGTAGAAACATCTCAAGCAGTATTAGTGGAAACAAAATGCACCTCAGCTCACTTTTGGGTGTCATATCAAAGGGTGTGCACACTTGATATATACACACATATGATATTTTACATTGTGATTTTTAATAAATGAGCACAAATTTTATTATTTATTATTCTAAAAACCTGTTTTCACTTTGTCATTATGGGCTATTTTCTGTAGACAAAAAATTAACTCAATCTATTGTAGAATATGTCTGTAATGTAATAAAACGTGGAGAATGTGAAAGGGGTGTGCAGACTTTCCGGCTTGACTGTATGTAGGCTATGCAATAGGCTATGTCACGCTTAGCCACTGTTGAATGCATCCCAGGGGGACCGAGATTCATAAGCCCACGGTCTCGGTTCGCACAACTTTAACCGTGTGTATGTGCGCACGCGAGTGCGAGTATGATGTATGAACATGGCTCTCTCATTTTAACACATTTTAATTAAAAATTAAAAAAAACTGTAGTTAAGCAACGAATAGCTGTGTCATCTCGTGGCAATTGAAATTAGGCTAGATTTAGAAAAAGCTCCCTGGTGTTACCTTGCAAAAAGCAACTAAGAAGAGTGGGAGCCATGTTCATTTAAGGGTTATTTTGCCATTTTTGCTGGTGCTCGTCTACTCACATAATTTTTAATTAGGCTACGGATATTAAATCACTAGATTTACCAAGCGCACATATCAAGAGACTGGCGGATTCAACAACAAAAAAACCTTCAGCGATCTTTTGATGCATAGAGAGATCCAGAAATGATTCTCCCGCAGTAATACTCTCACTTTCAAAAATGTACTCGTTAAGTAAAATAAGAAAGCCTTTGTAACATGTAGGCTACATTTTCCAAAGGGGGATAGGAGCTGTCCAATAGGTAAGGTTCTGAAATTTACGCCCACAAGCACAGGCTAACATTATCGGCCTTTTTAGGCTACTTTGTAACGCACACATTTGAAAAACGTTGAAGGAGCTGTCCAACATGTAAGGTTCTGACAATTACAAGCGCGGGCTCTGTATTCAAACAAATTAAATTTAATCAGCATCATTTGCTCTTTTTTATTTTACAATTCTGCATAGGTTAGTTATAAAATCGATCTAAGGAACGACACGAATTTAAAAAGTTAATAAAAAATACTAAGTGAAATAGTTCTACAATGTTGCACACAGTCGCGAATAAAAAATGTAATTAAGATATAAGATTTAAAAAGCTAATAAAGGTGAAAGAATACACTGCACATCCACTCAACAGCCAATATGAACTTAGCCCCACCAGTAAGGAATAAGGAAGTTTTATTGTCATTGTAGTTCTACAACGAAATTCTGTTTGGCGCACTCATAAAAAGCAGCAAGGCACAAGATTAAAAATACAAACCAACACAAAATAAAAATTAGATAAACAAAGTAAAAACTACATAAAACGACAGCATACTAGATAAAATGACAACAATAATAATAAATAATAATAAAAGAAAAACAATAAATAACAGGGACAACCAAAGTGCAGTGATAAATGAATAAAAGGCAGCAGCAGCATACAGTGCAGGACAGTACATTTAAAAGTTCAAATATTATATAAGTAACCTCACCCATCGCCCGACTTTGGGACTTTAGCTCCGGGATTCGGTCACATAGGCTAACCTTTAAATATACATCTCTAATAGTGGCAAATAGAAATATTTCATAAACTTTTATTTGTCGTTTCAGATTCATAAAACACATTCAGAATAAGAGACAAGTAACAATAACATCCCAACCAGGGATGAAAATCGGACAAGCAGTGGGGGGGACTACGTGAGCAGTGGCAGGGAAATCCTCCCTCCCCCCTTCAATTCGCACCCTGGCCTAAACATCGGTAATGTTATGAGCTAACATTCAGTGGCTGTCGTGGAGCTGGGTGCATCTGTCGCGTTGGTGTGTGACAAGATTTGCCCGCCAACACAACTGTCACAAGCAGTGAGTGAGTAGATGTAGCAGTTAGCTAGTCGCCGAAGTGAATTAATTATTATATAATACTTATACTTTATCAGTAACTTATAGCTACGCTTGCAACAAATATTTGGTAACCCATATTTCCATTCATTTATCATTGATAGATAGCTAAGCTAGGTAAGCCCATAGACAGTCTCCGTAGGCTCGTGATATTTAGAGCTAACTTGCTGGCTAACGAACGTTAGCTAAACGTTAGCTCTGTACAGAAACTCCGTAGAGCTAGCTAACGTTATAGCTAGCTAGCTAGATCGCCATGCTAAGTAGGCTATCTATCGATAGCTAGCATCATAGCTAACAAACTTGTCTTATTTATTTAGTTTTGTTCTTTGGGGTGTGGTAATTAATTTTTGTGATAAATTATTCACGTTTGTTATTTCTAGTTAGTTTAGTTTAAGTGCCTGTATGCGCCATGTTGCGCTTCCTTGTCAAGAAGCCGAAATCTATAGACCCTAGTAGCAGCCCTGTTAGCCCAAGCTCATCCGAAACCACAGAACAGAGTGTTTATAATGATGATGGTTGTAGTAGACCTAACGCTATCGATAACGTTAGCGGCGGGGCTAATGATGCTGGTCAACCTTGCAGCAGTGGCGCTGCTAATGTCGCCGACGATTTAAACCGAAACACGGCAAGTCGACCACTTTTAAAGTCATACCCCCGCCGACTAATTAGTGGTAGGGAGAGATGCTTTCAAGCCGCTTGGTATCAGTCCAGACCCTGGCTGGAATACTCCATCAAGAAAGATGCATGCTTTTGTTTTCCATGTCGTGTTTTTAGAAGTCCCGCAGCTTACGATAAGGATAATGTGTTCGTCTCTACTGGATTCACAAACTGGAAAATGGCACTCGAACGCGACAGGGGTCTACAAAAGCATGCATCAAGTCAGGGTAATTTGCAAGCTACTTCTGCATGGGCGGAATTTCGCAGAAGGCAGGAGAAGGGTGAAACTGTTGCGTCCTTATTAGGTCCCCAACAAATCAAGAAGAATCGTTACTATGTGAATAGTATTGGAGAGGTGGTTCGATTCTTGGCAGTAAACGAACTTCCAATGAGAGGCGATCGTGAAACTGTTACTGATGATGACGATGGTCTTGCTGCTGGGCTATTCGTTAAACTATTCCAGTACACAATGGCTAAAGACAACAAACTGGCTGAGATTGCCAAAGGAATACCCCAGTGTGCAAAATACACATCAAAAACAATTCAGAATGAGGTAATTGAAACATTGGCCAAAATGGTGACAAAGGAAATCAAATAAAAATATGCAAATGCAGACTTCAGTGGCTATTGCATCAAAAGTGATGGTACCCGAGACAGATGCAACATTGAGAATTTATCAGTTATGGTCAGATTTGTCTGTAATTCAATACCTGAGGAATATCTTATTGGATTGCTGGAATTGCACCAGCTTGACACAGAGTACATTTTCACTGAAATATTGAACCACCTTACAGAGACAGGTTTCAGCACAGACAATATCACCAGCCAGTGCTATGATGGAGCATCTTTGATGAGTGGCATTAAAGGGGGTGTGCAGGCTATAATACAGAAAAGACTTGGAAGGTACATTCCTTACATTCACTGCTATAATCACCAGCTCCACCTCTCCATAGTACATGCCATTCAGAGTGAACCATGTGCTAAAAGGTTTTTTGATTTATCCAGTTCACTCTACTCCTTCTTCGCCCACATTACGTTACACACAGAAACAACTGCCCCCCTCACAGAGAGAGTTTAGAGAGATTGGACAAGCCAGCATGAGGTGACCAAATGTGTGGTGTGTGATGAGGATCTGATACTTGACTTGTTTTTTTGGGTTCAAGATGATGATGGATGGATGGTAGTAGTAGTAGAGCAAGGAAGCATCTGGTCTGATCTGATCAATCAACACAGTTCTTTGACATTGGCAAATTTTTGGTGCATCTGCTTTGCATTTTGAAGCCTGCTAATGCGATTCTGCAGTCACAGTCTGTAGATTTGTGCAGAGCTAGTGAGGTAATTGAAGCATCAGTGGAATCCTTGAAAACTCTTCGCAGAGAGGAAACTCTTTTGGCTAAATATTGTGTTGATGCTACAAATGAGCCTCCATCGAAACGCCAGAGAATCATGAGTACACATTTAGCTGACTCTGTTGTGCTTTCTACAATTGGACATTGTGATTCAGGGAATTCCACTGAAACCGGGAGCTGTCTGCCTCTAAGGAGGCAAATGCTGAGCATTTTAGACAGGGCTTTGTCAGAGATGGAGAGCAGATTTTCAAAGAAGAGCTTGGATTTGATGAAGGCTTGCTCTTGTCTACTGCCAAATTCTAGCCTACCCCCTTCCATCTCCTGCATGAACCAGCCTACCCCCTTCCATCTCCTGCATGAACCAGCCTACCCCCTTCCATCTCCTGCATGGGCCGTCTGTCTCTCCAGTCCAGGTATTGAAACTTTTCATCACAAGTTGCAGGTTATTATAAGCTAGTAAGAAAGTAGAAAATATACTGAATTATGGATCAAGTGTCCATCTCTTCTGTATAACATGATCACCTTTATGAAACATTCATTTATTTACTTTTGTATATGCATTTTCATCTCCACGCCTTCCATCTCCTGCATGAGCTTCAGCCTACCCCCTTCCATCTCCTGCATGAGCCAGCCTACCCCCTTCCATTTCCTGCATGAGCCAGACGACGTTGGTTGCCCACCCAAAATGCCACTCGGCCCACCCTGACTCAGACAGCTGGAGCCGGGCCTGCATTGCGTGTGCAAAAGTTGTACCTACATTTGGTAGCAAGTAAAACAGCCGATGGCTCTCCGTCCCTAGGCAGTGCAGTAATAGGCCACGGATTCTTGCATCAGGCCGTCTGTCTCCAGTTGCATTCACCACGAAGAGATAATTTGCAAACATTTTTTTCCATGTAGAAAAAGTAATCGCAGGTTCCCTGACACTCGGGAGGAAGGGTGCAGGCATGGGAACAGAAACCGACATCGTCGCCAAACTTGACTGTTTACTTCAACATCATTCTTCCTTTTCCTTTCTCCCTTCCACATACAGTGTACAGTCTTTACCCACAGCAGCCCCTACTGGGTGAACTTGGTATACCACTAACATGGTTATTTACACTGCTCAAAAAAATTAAGGGAACACTTAATCAACACAGTATAACACCAAGTCAATTAAACCTCTGGGATATCGATCTGTCCAGTTCGGAAGCGTAAACAATTGTGAATCAATTTCACCTGCTTTGGTGCAAATGAAAGTGACAACAGATTGACAGGAGAGGCAACAGCAAGACAACCCCCAAAAAGTTAATGGTTTTGCAGGTGGTGGCCACAGACCATTTCTCTCTCCTTATCCTTCCTGACTGATTTTTCTCTAGTTTTGCATTTTGCTAGTGCCCTTGTCACTACTGGTAGCATGAGTTGGTACCTGCAGCCAATTCAGGTTGCACAGGTAGTCCAGCTCCTCCAGGATGCAACATCCATACGTGCCATCTCCCAGCAGTCTCAAGAGCGGAGGAAATACCAGGAGACGAGCCATTACACGAGGAGAGCTGGACAGGGCCGTAGAAGGGCAACAACCCAGCAGCAGGACCGGTATCTGCTCCTTTGTGTGAGGAGAAATAGGAGGAGCACTGCCAGAGCCCTACAAAATGACCTCCAGCGGCCTACTTGTGTGCATGTTTCTGACAAAACTGTCAGAAACAGACTCCATGAGGGTGGCATGAGGGCCCGACGTCCTGTAGTGGGACCTGTGCTCACAGCCCAGCACCGCGCAGCTCGATTGGCATTTGCCAGAGAACACCAGAATTGGCAGGTTCGCCATTGGCGCCCCGTTCTCTTCACAGATGAGAGCAGGTTCACACTGAGCACATGTGACAGATGTGAAAGAGTCTGGAGACGCCGTGGCGTATGTTATGTTGCCTGCAACATCATCCAGCATGACCAGTTTGGTTTAATTGACTTGGTGTTATACTGTGATAATTAAGTGTGCCCTTCATTTCTTTGAGCAGTGTATATAAGCAGAACACAACACACGGTAAGAAGAAATTTTATGACAACGTTACCCACGCTGTGCTTTAGATTTGTTAAAACCACAGTCTTTTTAAACATCATACGTAATTAGGATATGATAAAGTGGCTGGTCTGATTCTTATAGACTGTGTGTTCTTTTTGTCTTTTACTTAACGTTAGCCTGTTGTTTTGCTTGCTGTGTTTATTTCCATAACCTAGAATGCAAACAATGTCTCCGGTGGGCGAGAGGAAGGCTTGTTGAATTGTAGTTAGGTGACCAGTTGTTGGGTCTCATCAATGAATTTCGTCAGGAGATTGGGGAAGAACAATGAAATAATGTATTTATACACATTGAGTTGTCATAGGCATACATTGATGCAGAGATGGGCAAAAATACATTAAAAATCTATTTTGATGCAAGATTCAAAATACACACATTGTATTACTTGAGCTCAGATCCCTAACCTCTTTTTCTTGTTTTTCTGCCATTCTATCTCTCCCTCTCTCCTCTCTTTCTCTAATTACCCTCCTTGCTGCTTCCATTTCTTCTCTTTGCTTGCTAGTAACTAAATGCAGGAAAACGATTTTCCACAGTTTTTCCAAGTTCAACATCAACTCCATCAAATACAAATGACAAAATACTATGTTGCGTATTTTAAATAGATTTATCAGAAATACTGCCCATTGCTGCATTGACGAACTAGCTTTCTCAACTCTGCAACATAAATAAAGGTCTATCTCTGTAGGGGACTCCCCCACAGAATGCCACATAGATTTTACAACCACATTCGTCTGATCAGTGTTACTGAGCGCTGGTGGCTTGTCATGAAGTAACCTATGTTAATTTTCTAATAACTTTTTTTGTTGTTTTTGTTTTTTCACCACTGCAGTGTCCCAAGGATATCGTGCTCCCTGAATTAGGGGACGGGCTGGACAGCCACGTTGTTTGATCACACAAGAGCAACTCTTTCACCATACAGCAGATTGCAGACATACTGGGTGTCTCAAGACACACTGTAACGCAACATCTCATGTAATTATTGACACATACAATAGCCAATTTATATTTGCAAATGGCCCCTTGCATGAGAGGAGAATGGCTCCCTGCATGAGAGGAGAATGGCTCCCTGCATGAGAGGAGAATGGCTCCCTGCATGAGAGGAGAATGGCTCCTTGCATGAGAGGAGAATGGCTCCCTACATGAGAGGAGAATGGCTCCCTGCATGAGAGGAGAATGGCTCCCTGCATGAGAGGAGAATGGCTCCCTGCATGAGAGGAGAATGGCTCCCTGCATGAGAGGAGAATGGCTCCCTGCATGAGAGGAGAATGGCTCCCTGCATGAGAGGAGAATGGCTCCCTACATGAGAGGAGAATGGCTCCCTGCATGAGAGGAGAATGGCTCCCTGCATGAGAGGAGAATGGCTCCCTGCATGAGAGGAGAATGGCTCCCTGCATGAGAGGAGAATGGCTCCCTGCATGAGAGGAGAATGGCTCCCTGCATGAGAGAAGTGTTAGAGGGAACAATAACTCCACAGAGGTTTTATTCTGCCTCAACCGATGGTCTTGTCTACTCTGTATCTGATTTACATACTTGTAAATGAGTATTTGGGGGTGGAGTATTTTGGGTTGACTTTTTCTAGGGAACTTTCCATGGACTTTGTGTCCTGCTTGTAAAACTTTCCTCCACTGCAGTGGTAAAATTAAACTAAGTCTTATGCAACTGATAAACAAGGCGACTTATTTTTTCTGTTTATCAAATATTTCCACGACACTATGATTTGCATTACCATCCCAACATGTAAAATGCGATGATCCTTACATAGCCTAATGTCTCCCCCGATAAATTACAGTAGGTGAGACCTTGGTGGTTGCCGACATAACACAAACTTACTTAATTGGCTTAATTGCAGTAGCAGAACCAGTGTCCCAAGCCTACAAAAACCACAGCACTGCCACACAATACTGTTCACAATAAATGTACATTCCATGTTCTAGGTTTTCATCCCGTCATATAGCCTATATTTAATGATCTCAGTGTGCACTACCATAGGTATGTACAATACCCACCCCAGCAACAGCCTGTTCACCCTGCTGCCGTCTGGCAAGAGATACAGAAGTACCCGCTGTCATACCACCAGCCTACAGAGCAGCTTCTTTCCTTAGGCTGTAAGACTCCTAAATTCATCCTCTGTACTCAAATGGGTAGCAAAGTAGCAAACGGGACTATAACTTGCATCTCGTTGTGCATCCCTGTGTTGTAGAATGACAATAAATTAACCTTGTATAAGACTATGGTTCTTAATGTGTACTTCCAAGGACTTCATGCTGTGTGCCTGAGTGTCTTCATGATACAGAAGCAACACGGACAAAGCACACAGACATTGGTACCATCACATATTCTTTATTGTTTATAGTTTTTTGTGAGTTAAAGTTTGCAATCCTACACGCAGCGACCTAACTGATCAGGCATACAAGGTCAATGACAGTCAATTCACGGTCATTTAAGCAAGCGTTTATAACTTTATTTCCTTATGCAATATTGATATCCAAAGTATATCAGAAAGTTCAATACGTTTGTTTAGGAAGTCACGAAAGGAGAGCCATGCATATCAAAACAAATTTTATGAATTCTCTTAAAGTGTCAACGGTCTGTAGCTATGGCAGGCATGTTACCTTGAAAACGCCACATTTTTTAAATAACCTAATGTTAGCTAGCTCTATAGATCATCAACCGACATTGGAGCCAAAATGTATGTGTGTTTGCGTGTGTTTATACATCTCCAGATTTAATTATGCTTCATGAATTTATACATTATCCATTATCATCATCAGTTACTTGTAACAAACACTGTACAAAAATAAATAATATCTCAACAAGAAACATTTTCAACGTACAAAAATGGTTACTCACGCATACAAAGCACTGTCTATAATAAAACTAACAAAGCCTTGGCCTGCCATTAAAAGTATTGATATCAAAATGAGGCCAATTTACAACAATACAACAATACTGGCTATCTTAGCTCACACAAATTAAACAAGCTCTAGTCCAAAGCAATGCTACCCAATGTTTCCTAAATTATTTCATGTAACTTCGCCCTGTGTTTTTTCATCTTACACTCCCAGAAATAAAAATACAGTGGAGGTACATTTTTCTTCTTTAAGGAACAAATTTCCCTGAAAGTACAATAATTAATAAGTACCCTGAAAGTACAATGTTATATTTGTATACTAATAAGTACCTTTTAAATCAAAAAAGGTACAAATGAATTATGTATTGCTGGACTAGGGTTGCAGTTGTATGTACCTATAGGGTACCACCCCAGTGACAGTGGCGCCGCCAAGGGGTGGCCAGGGGGGGCCACGGCCACCCTGAAACAATCGCCCCTCCACTGGCCCCCCCCTCACGAGTGGCATATGCATAATGTGCTGCTATCTGATATTTGACATTAGGTACTATTCATTTAAATCAATAATTATATTTTTCATAATAGTTCATGCATGTGAAAGAAAATAAAAAATTTATAGCCAGCCAGCCGCTTAAGCGCAATGCACTGCCAGGAAACTGAGCGCAAATAGGCCCCGCCCATCCCGGGGGGGTAAACACATCCCGCTCTCGCCCTCTATTGACTTAACGTGCTGGTGCCTTCTTGTCATTTCGATCCGTTAGCCAACAGCATATAAATGCCTAAACGTTGTTGTTTAGTGGGATACACTACAAACAAGGCAAAAAACCCAGAATTGCGGTTTTATAAGATTCCGAACCGCAAAACGGAGCCCATAAGATGAGAAAAGTAGATCCGAGCAATAAGACGTGAGGCGTCGGCGGGAAGAAAGGGGAAAATGTGGGACCCTGAAACTCCACATGCTTATGTGTGCAGCAGGCATTGTTTCACAGGTAGCCTAAGTCAAATAAGTTATCCAATTGTCAATTTATGGCTAACTAATATTGCTGTAAGAAACGCTAAAACATTTTGACCATATGCAAATGCTTTGTAGTGGAATGTGGATAAATCGGAGTGCTATAAGGTTACAGTATTATACTTGCAAATGCAAAATATTATCATCCACTAACAAAAAAGTTGTGGGCATCCAAAGAACGATAATTTTTCATTGTTGTATGCGTGTAGATTCCAAACAAACGGTGGGACAAAGAAAAAGCAATCTTAATAAGCTTTCAATGGGTAGGCTACTCTTCTCATGCAGGTTGTAACTGTTCAAGTAGGCTAAGCTAGCGAAATAGAGGTGAAATTTTTTCTTACAGTGAAAATGGACGACTTGTTTACAATCTCGGACAAATGTTAAAGTAAATCGATCACCACTCGCCACAAGTCAGAAATTATATCGGGAAATGCCCTCTTTGAAATAAATAAATAAAAGAAAAAGGCTATGCTGTTACTGCATACCAGTTTTTGCCAAAGCTGCATCATAGCCATCATAGCGCGGAGCTTTCAAAAGCATAACAATGCGGAAACCCTTTAAAAAAAACAAAATAAAAACCGTAGGCTACACATAGCCTTGCCTATGATAACTGTGGACAAAACTGGCTGAGAAGAATGTAGCCTAATAAAGCAGGGATATGAGTAGGCTATAATAAAATGTATATTGTTGTCCATGATTATGCTTTTTTGTTTTGTTTTTCATTTTTGGACATATATAATATAATATTTTCGTTTACAAAAAGACACAGCAACAGCCAAATACAGCTGTATTGAAAAGGATTTGAGGCCTCTGTGTGGTGTTTTTAAACTCTAGTAGGCTTGTTCCCAGTAAATATTTTGTTCCTTACAATCAATGTAGCTACTTCTTCAAATTAAAGCTGTATATTTGTCTTTTTAAGGAAAACATTTTTTTTAAAGTTTGTTCCAGTGGTGGAACAAACTTCCCATTCCCCTACGTTCTATGCCAACCCTGCCTGCGTTCCATCGTGGCCTGAAAACACACCTTTTCAGACTCCACCTGGACTGATACTTATCTAGGACCTCTCATGGTACTTGTTCTTGTTTAACTGTATATTGAAGTTTATAATATTTAGAATAGAATTGTAGTAGAGCTGATTTACCCAGCTTACTGTGAACTGCATTCAATGTTCATTACTAGGGATAGCTGCTACTTTATGGGAAGGATGTGTTTTATCTTATCTGTTATGTAGTTACTTCGATGACGTTTCTGTATGCACTTACTGTATGTCGCTTTGGATAAAAGCGTCTGCTAAATGACTGTAATGTAATGTAATAATTAGTAACATTAACTCTAAAATAAGAAACCAAAGTATATCAGTATGTGATTCCTTAACTCTCATATTAACATAGTTTTCCACTAGCCTATATACTACAACATAGGGGTGGGACGATTCAATCCCATAACGATTTGATTTGGTTACGATTCTTTAGGCAAAGGTTCGATGCATCATAACATCTTACATTTGACCACGATTCGATTCGATACAATTCAGTTCGATTAATTTTGATACTTTAAAAAAATGTAATAGGTATGCTAATGTGATTTGATACCGATACAGTCAGCAGTAATTAAATATTCAATTAGAACCTTACGCCAAGTTCACAGAATTATTTTTATTGTTAAGGCATGCCATACATTTTACAGTTTTTTTTATTCAATTTTTTTTATTTTAGTCTTTGTCTGTGTGATATGTAGGGGAAGGGGGAGGGGGAGGTTTGGAATCGGACAGTTAACGTAGTAATAATTAATTGAACGTAAGACATTGGAAATAGTCTTACTATTTTTGTTTTTTGTCTCTAACGTCTACTTGATTTTGAATAGAAAATGGTTTAAATTAAAATATCAGAAAGCACTTTACAATTAACTGTCTGGACACGGTATGTGTATAAAAATGAATAAAAACAAATAAAAGAACTGTTTGGCCATTTCTCCAGGAAAATCTTGACTCCCGAGTTTAGCTTGCTAACCTGCTTGCTGTCCTTCACGTCAATGGTGTGTTGTCGGCTCAAATGGTTTATCATGTTTGTGGTGTTGCCTGTGTATCTGATTTCAACTTGGCATATCTTGCATATTGCAGCGGTTTTGTCAAGTACACCCTCCTTCTTTCTAAACCCGAAATGCTTCCATACCACTGATTTTCTGTTCGGAACATCGCAAATTCTGTCAATTTCTGTCTCTTTTGTCGCACTCGCACAGCTAGCCATTTCGCTCAGATCTGTCCGTCTCATTGTCGCTTGATTCCCGCCTGTCGCTGCTTTCAACTCACGCTTACGTGGGGGTTGGAGCAGAAACATGGATTAAAGCTAGTCAAAACAGTTTTAAAAGTAGTCGTGTCTCAGAAATATATTTTTTAAATAATGAAATGAATTTTTTTTTGGAATAAATAAATACATGTGCACATTCATTTACAATGCGATATTAATCGATGCTTATCAATTCTAAGCTTACAGCTCGATGCAGTTGTATTTACACATTCAGGTGCATTGTCCCACCCCTACGTACAACAACATAATAGAATTCCTGAAATTGAGTTATGGCTTTTGGTTTTGGTGTGCCACCCCAAGATTTTCAGTGGCCCCATCTGACCACCCCCATGAAAAATTTCTGGGGGCGCCACTGCCCAGTGACCAGCGTTTGTACCTTTTTAGCTACTTCTCATGCCTTTTTTTCTGAGAGTGTACCATCTGAAGAGAACTTGGTCATTCAAACTTTGTGTCGCATCAAAGTGTCAAATCACAAAAATTGCCTCATATGGAAAAAGACATCATTTAAATGATGTTGTAAACAGCTGAGGAAAAATTACACTCCAGAAAAGATATGCTTAGGCTTATACTTAGTTGGTTGTCAAGTTCATTTAAAAAAATGTACATGTTTTAAATTGCAATATAGATAGATAGATAGATACTTTATTATCCCAATGGATACATTTTCCTAGCAGCATATAACATTCACATGCATAAATACTGATAAAATTACAAATATTTTCCCCATTAATGTACTGTATATTTGTCAGTCAGATGAGGGCAGTCAGCCAATTTGTGAACACAATTTTCTGAACAAAATATGAATAATAATAATAATAATAATAATGCATTTTTTTCCCATGATGTGCTTTTCACACAGACAAAGCACTGGATGCACACAATTGTTTAAACATATAGAGCAGTCCTTTTTTATTTTGTTATTTTACCATTTTAGTATAACACAGCTGAATTGCACATTATTTCCACTATAAATTATTGGCATTTGACACTTTCACATGAAACATAGTTTGAATGACCACATTCTCTTCAGATGGTAAGATGAAAAATGACAGGGCCAAGTTACATTCAATAATTTAGGAAATATTGGGTAGCATTGCTTTGGAATAGAGCTTGTTTAATTTGTGTGAGCTAAGATAGCCAGTATTGTTTGTTGTAACTTGTCTTCATTTTGATATCAATACTTTTTAATGGCAGGCATAGACTGTGTTAGTTTTATTGTTTATTGCGCTTAACTTGCGTGAGTAACATGCCATTTTTGTCCGTTGAAAACGTTTATTGTTGAGATTTAGTTTACTACCAGGACAACATAGGTAGTGATTTCTAGAGATTTAATGTTAATTGTATTTGTAATCGTCAAGTTTGTATGGTTGCTCATAACAAAAAATTTGAAGTCTTACCACACCCCGGGAGTATTGGTGAGGTGCTGGAATGGAAAGTCCCACGGACATGAACACCATCACGGTCCCGGTTAAACACAGCAGATGTACCATTCCGTACCCTGGCCCAGCTCACAAAACTCACTATCCACTGGATGCACGCCCTGACAGCCTACAATATCGGCAAGATGGTCCTTTCGATCATGAAAAAATGATTCCAACACTGACAATATTGACCACTTAAATTAATATAATATGAAAATTAATCTACTTTACTACGAGCGCCGTTAAACTAGGCTACTTTCATCAGTAAAATGTTGATCTTATTCCCTTCACGTCGTATGTAGGCTATGGGCTATGTAGGTTTTGTTCACCCGTGGGATTGGGCAGGGCTAATCGATAGGTCTCTCTCTCTTTCTCTCTCTCACTCTCACACACATACACTCCACCAAAGCAATGTGCCCTTTTAATGTTACTGAAATTATAATTTAGTATTATCAGAAATCCGCTGAGTGATAACGAAACCATAAAACAAAACCTGAAGATAGGGAAGATAAAAGTAAGGCTACGACGGCATAAAAGGGCGCAGCCTATCCGTTGTGTGTGTGGGTTTGTGTGCAAGACAGCAACCTGCTCATGTGGCCACCGTTATTACCACAGAAAATGTTTCGTTTTTTAAAACCACAACGTATGGTTAACGCCTAACTTGTAACTGAAACTATTTACTAGAGGAAGTTGATCTCTCTTGCAAGGGCCATTTCCTGAGATGGTCATTGCAAAACTACTTTTTTGTTGTTGGGGGGCATGATGAATGTTGGTGCGTGTGTGAGTGCTGATTTTTCACCTTGGCAGATTGGTTATGGCGAAACAGACATGCTTGTGCGTGTTTAGTGCGATCAATGAATAGGCTATATTAATCAATAGTAGCTAGGCCTATGATCAATATTATTCGGACTAACCATTATGAGCTCCCGGTACAAATATGTTATTTTACAAAATATATGCGGTTAAATTTCGTTAAAAGCACATGCACCCGCTGAGAATAAGCTACCAATGGCTTCCGTCTCACCTTCGAAAACACCAAATTAGCCTGCTTGTTTAACGAATTTCGTTTGATTATGCAATAAAACATTGTCAAACATCAATTCCATGACGCTATTCTCATGCAGTTCTCGAAGTTCAAGCTTCAGCCGAAGTTCATTGCCTGCATTATAATATTGATTAATAACACAAATACCGTTATGTCGCCTTTATGACACTAAATACAATAAAGCTGTCAGGTTGGCAACCCAGAGGTCCACGCATATTTTCCCTTGTTTTATAATGTCCTGCTTATGGAAATGTGACCAGCCCGTTTTACTAGCAAATGCTTTCAAAACAAGTCCACGTTCCTGGTGGTGTGCCGTTGTTAGACCGTGAAAAGTGAAATTTAAAGCAGTTGAAACAGACCTGCTCCTGTATGAAGTTAAAGTGCACATGCTGAAAATGGCATTAAAATAAATTCTGAATTAATTGTTCTCTTTAAAATCGTTTTGTTTAGTTATGGTATAACAGGTGAAATCAGTTGGGTTTTAATAAACTGAGAGTATGGAAGCCTGGTCACTCCATTGAATGACAATTCACGCATTAGATGTAAATGACAATTTGCACATTAGGCTTATAGGTGTTCAACTCCTTTTACTCTTTTAACAGAAGATTACAGGAATGATTGGCAAATATAGGCTAAGTCATAGCTTGATCCAGGATAATAGTCTATACCCAGCTAACACAGGACGTTGTGACGATGTCACAGGAACGTGGTATTTTGGTCCCCGTGACATTACCTTGTGACAACGTCGTGGGAAGGTTGCAATATCTCAGGGCCATACGTGACGTTGTGAGGACGTCGTAGTTACGTTATTTAATAACGTCGCAGAAATGTAATTTCCCAGCTAAAACAGGACATCGTGACAACGGTGTATTTTTGGTAACCTGTAACTGGGAAGGTTTCGATTTCTCTGGACCACACATGACGTTGTGAGGACGTCGTGGTTACGTTATTTAATAACGTTGCCTAAAGGTAATTTCCCAGCTGGCACAGGACGTCGTGACAACGTCGCAGGAACGGTGTATTTTTGGTAAAGCGTATCTGGGAAGGTTTCGATTTCTCTGGGCCACACGTGACGTTGTGAGAACGTTGTGGTTACGTTATTTAATAACGTTGCCTAAAGGTAATTTCCCAGCTGGCACAGGACGTCGTGACAACGTCGCAGGAACGGTGTATTTTTGGTAACCTGTAACTGGGAAGGTTTCGATTTATCTGGACGACACGTGACCTTGTGAGGACGTCGTGGTTACGTTATGTAATAACGTTGCCTAAAGGTCATTTGATAACTCGCGTAGGATTTCGAGCAAAGTGGCGTGGTCGCTGCAAGGTGGGCACCACTATGTATCCGCTATTCTTATGTATTGTTAGCTCATGTAGTTATTGTGGCGTGTACAATTTCAGAAATGTTTTTCTGGAAAATAACGATTCGCAGCCTGTTTTCCTTTGTCGGTAGGCTACATATGGTAATTATCTGAATAGCGTCGACTAACACTAAATGTAGGCTACCGATTTGGTAGCCTCTCAATTAGTCTTGACGTCGATTTATCAGTAGGCTAAATAATAAAATAAGCTATTAAGGCAAGTTTATGATAATCTGTTTTCAGAAATGTCTATTCAATTTATCATGAGCTCGTCTTTAGGTTTTATAATCATAAAAGCTTCCGAATAGGCCCATTTTTATATGGTCCTGCTGTACACTTTACATTAAATCAGAATGGTTTATATTGAGGACACGAATAAACTGATAGTGATAGACCCTCCACTAGATATCACCACCAAACACAACATTAGCACATTTCTGAAAAACCTGTGACAACAATATTTTGACGATTCATATTGACGGTACAACGTGTAAATTGAATACAATTTTTGGTATTTACCACAAGTAGGTTACACACTAAAATGCTGGGTTATATACGTAAACCAATTGTTGAGTTAGTCATTAAAAAATAACCCAGTGCACAGCAGGGTTACGTTATCTTTGCATCTATTGGGCACTCCAGGGAGCTCGAGACAAAAGATGGTGACAGACATTTTAAATCTGAGGGAACGTTAATTTGCCGTTTTCTATCTAACTTATCACCAAAACTACTTAAAGTGATATTACGTTACTGACATTACGCCTGACATATTCAAAATAATTAACCAGCTAGCTACCAAAATCACTGGATTATCGCAACATTGTGGAAGGAACTGTTGATATATCTAGCTAGGCTAGCTAACGGTAACTTTAGATTTCCTGACGTTAACTGTTAGCTACCCAGATAGCAAGCGTACGTTGGCCCAACGTTGGCACGGTTGCTGGTGGAATTCCAACGTTGGGCCAAGGTTGGCATCACGTCTGAAAATCAGGTTGGCATTCAGTTGTACATCCAACCCAATGCCAACCCTTTACTACGTTGGCCCAAGGTTGGCATCACGTCTGAAAACCGACGCTCAAAAGTTGGCATGCCGACGTCAATACAACGTTTCCCCACTGGCCAAAAAGTGGTTGGGCCAACGTGATTTTACAACGTTGGGCCAACATACCGTTTGCCCAACGTTGGGCCAACATACCGTTTGCCCAACGTTGGGCCAACGTATGCTTGCTATCTGGGTACATTCATTTACGGCAGTTTGCTAACGTTCAATAGCCTAGAAAACTACCATTAGTCAACTCTTAAGGACGTCAATGTTTTGAACAAGTCAGTAAAGTTAGCTAAACTGTTCATTAGTTATTTGGATAACGTTAGTCTAACTTGCTAGCTAGCACCGCTGCGTTTAATCATCTGTGTTAGTTTGAGAGATAACGTATAGGCCTAACGTCACATAGAAGCTATACAACTAAGTTACATTGTTTGGACTAACTTAGCCTCCTGGTATTCAAGTTAATGTCAATATTGTCCATGCCAATAACCTACTCGAAAAATCATTTCCTCAACTAACGTTACCAGAGACGTTTACACTCTTTTGTGAGCGTCCCAATCACAGAACTGTGGTCCCGATATTGTTCACTACTCACCTCCTTTCCTCCACTCGTCTCATACCCGGACGTATGCAAAACAGACTAAGTTTCAAGTACAAATAGTATACAGTATAACGTTACGACCTGACATTGCGGTTCGCGTCAAGAGATTAATATGTAACCATTAATATGTAATGACACAAAGACTGGTTTCCGGGGCACGGAGGGGAGGAGGTGGTAGTGGAAAAAAAGAGGATGTATGTTTCGAGTATTGGGACGCACCCTTTGCCACTACACCTCTCCTTCGTGCCCCAGAAACTGATCTTTGTGTCCAAATCTAATGTTGCTAATTACTGGTTACATATTAATTAATGTCTCGACGCGAACAGCAATGTCAGATACATGATATAGCTACTGTAGGCCTACATGTAACTACTTGTACTCGAAACTTACAGGGCTGTCTTGCATACTTCCAGGTAGGAGAGGAGTTGAGGAAAGGAGGTGAGGTGTGAACTGAGAATATTGGTACACACACTACATTTAGAAAGTTGATATGGGTTTCACCCGTCTAGAATCTCGCTGTGACAAATGTGATAGGCTACATCAGGGGTGTCCAAACTACGGCCCGCGGGCCAATTGCGGCCCTTGAAGCGTTTTAAAGCGGCCCTCGAAACATTTCAGAAGAATTATTAAATCTGGCCCGCTGCTACAAATGAGAAAAAAATAAATGCTGTTTTTTTTTTAACACTAGGGGGCAGCATAGTAAAAGCCCAACTCTAAAAACAGATCAGCAGTTTGCACCCCCCCCCCAAACAAAAAATTATCTTATGCATTAGCTAGCCAACGTTCCTGTAGCCTACAAATCGTGTTCTTATCAACATGGCGACTGCAAAGAATCGAAAGGTGGATAGTGAATGTAGGAAATTCCAGCCACGATGGCAAAATTAATACTTTTTCAGAGTACAGAGGCAAGTGTGTCTGTTTAATTTGCCAGGAATCAGTAGCGGTGATGAAAATAATTTAACGTTAAGAGACATTATGAAACGAAACATGATGCGTCTTTTAAGGCATATACTGGAGCAGCCAGAGAAGAGAAATCAAAGCAGTTGGCGGCAAGCCTATCATTGCAACAAACCCAGTTTTTTCGTGCTAATCAAACGCAGCAGAATGCTACCAGGGCTAGCTACGAGGTGGCTAAGCTAATAGCGAAGTATGGAAAGGCCTTTGTAGAGGGTGATTTTATTAAAAGAGTGCGTCACAAAAATTGTGTTGCGAGAAACACAGTGGGCCGGCAAATCGAGGATTTATCAGCTAACATCAAGGCGCAAATATCAGACAAAGCACCGTTGTTTCTTTTCTATTCAATTGCGTGTGACGAGAGTACGGACACAACAGATTCGGCTCAGCTACTAATTTTTTTGCGAGGGGTTGACGATGATTTTTGCATTACTGAAGAGCTCCTCGACCTTCGGAGCCTGACTGGAACAACGAAAGGAGCTGATATTTTTGAAGCTGTGTCAGTTGCTATTCAAAATCGGAATCTCCCTTGGGACAAGTTGTGTGGAGTTACAACAGATGGTGCTCCAGTCATGATAGGTGAGCGTAACGGAATGGCTTCCCTGGTTTGCAGAAAAGTTCATGAGTCTGGGGGCGAGGCTGTTAAATTGCACTGTATTATACAGCAGGAAGCATTATGCGTCAAAGTCACGAAACTGGGCGATGTCATGAATACAGTCGTGAAAACTATTAACATAATTTGTGCGAAAGCACTCAATCACAGAGAATTTCGGGCATTCCTGTCTGAAATGGATACAGAATATGGGGACGTGATCTACCACTCTGATATACTCTCACATATGTGAGCAAACATTTTCCCTGATGACGCGAAACAAGAGCCGTTTGCAATCAAAGATAACAGACAGTCACCTTTGCGATGTCCTGCGAATCGCATCTACAAACCTCACGCCCGACATCACAGCGATTCTTCAGTCCAAGGCGCAACAACACTGTTCTCATTAGAAGTGTCACTGGTGAGTGAAATTCTTAAAATCTCTTCAAGCTCGCCTTTTAATAGGCTATAATACTATTCGCCTAATTTAAATAGAAATCTAAGTGATGTTGGCAACTGTATGCCACATGTCTGAGCGCACTTGTATTTATTTTACACACACACGCACACATAGCCTATATATATATATATATATATATATATATATATATATAATAGCCTGTGGCCCGTGGTAGTCATCATTTTTCTCCATCTGGCCCTCAGTGAAAAAAGTTTGGACACCCCTGGGCTACATGCTTTCTTTTGTTAATTAGGCTGATGCAGCATTAAGACAGACATGTTTTAGCCTATATTTGTCAGAGTGAACATGGGATGGAGGATACATTGTTTTTGTTGTGCAATGGTAAATATTAAGGGGTTAATTGCTTATCCTGTATTTAAATGCACTTTCCCCATTTATTTTCCATAAAGTAATTTTCATGGTGGACATGCATGGCAAACTCCTAGAATGAAATCTGGGAACTTTGGTTAAGAAGTTTGAGGGTGAGTACAGAAAATATTAACCTTTTGATTTCCAATTCCAGCTTTTGAAAATTGCAGCATTATGTAAATGCAAAGTTAAATTATGTGTATCTTGCTTGTCTCTGTTTTTGTATACATCTGTGGAAACACAACAATAATATATAAATTGAATTATGCATCTCTTTCAGAGAAGGAGATTGACAAGGAAAGCTTTATGTTACTTGATAAAAACTTAATAGTAGCACTGATCTCAAGAACTGGCCTTTGAGTAAAGTTCCTAAATTTTCACAAAAAAATTCTAGATGCGAGTTCTTAAAAATATTTTATTTCTCAACACTCACCTAATTCACAATGAACATGGGCTATAGTTGTTTCAAGTGCAAAACAAAAATTTTAGGTGATAGCAAAATATTTTTTTTATATCTTAGTAAAATCCACTGAATTAACAGTTCCAAAACTAATTTTTGTTGTTGTGAAGATGGCAGAACATTTTCCTACATGTGGTCATTTAGAACCGCTCAAAACAAGCCATAATTCTTCGCCGTTTTTTGCGAAGAATTATTTGCTCCCTTCTTCTTCGCTTGGCGTTCATGTAATCTGAGTACACATAACTGGGGTGGACTCAGTAGATTTCACGGCATTTTTATTGCAAAATAAGTAAGTTTCGTAATTGCGTGATCTAAGTCACGTCCACGTGCGCTTACAATTTTGTAATTACAAAATGCAGCTTACAGCATCTAAAATTACTATATTTCATTATTTTCTATTGATATCATGATCTAACATCAAAATATATTAAATGAGACTAAGAAAACTAAATTGCTGTTAAATTTGTTTTAATCACCTTTGTAACACCGAATGGAGGGGTGATTGTGCTACTGATCCTCTGCTAGATCACATTTAACAATGAAAGTGTCATGCATTTGTGATGTAATTTTAAAAATCCACTATAATGAAGGCATGGGGGAATAAATCATGTTTATCTGTGAATAATTTTTTGCATTGTTTATTTTTATCTACTTTGCTCATCCTTATCAAGTTTCTGAATACTTTTGGAGGGCACTGTACAAACCTGTCTCTTACAATAAAAAGGAATGGCCATTGCACAAAACCGCAGTTTGCAAGAGACAAGCAAACAAAGCCATGTGGAAATATGCAAAGTACTACATTTATCAGTTTAATTGATGTAGCTGAGTACCTCAGATGGTCAATAGTCTCAATCCATATACCCATGTGGTAATTTTGGCATTAACTGGCCTGAAGGTGGCGATATAGCCTACCACAGTGGCGCACAACTCTAGTCCTGGAGGGCCGAATCTCTTTCTGGATTTCAGCCTACCTTAATTATTAACTCTTAATTATTGAATTAGCCCAATCATTTACGTTTGCTGATTTAGATGCATTTTAGTGTTTTATTAAAAAACCTGCATACACACCGGCCCTCCAGGACTGGAGTTGCCCACCCCTGCTGTACAGCATAATGCATTATTATCAGAGAGATTTTAGGCACTGTGTTTTATGATGTTAGTGATGTTTGTATTGGGGGAAATGAAAACTTTAAGCGGATGCAATTGTAAATTCAGTTCAGTACAGTGTACAGTAGCTGCAATCAATCAATGACATGTTCATCTAAACCAGTGGTGGGCAACGAGGGTCGTATCTGTTTCTGGTTTTCCTGCCAATTTCTGGCCTTAATTACTTTATTAGCCTAACATTTTCACCATCTGACATTCTTGGTACATTTCTTGATACACACGTGAATGACAGTCGAAGACTGTTTTGTATCTGTATATAAAACATTTTACTGTGATCTATCAGTGCAGCAGTGTTTGTGTATATCGCCAATTAGCTGATTTTGCTAGGGTAATTGGTCTAAGCAAAAACCTGCTTACACACTGGCCCTCCAGGAAAGGGATTGCCCACCCCTGCTGTACAGTCAATGTGTATTACAGGTGCAGCTCAAAAAATTTGAATATCGTGAAAAAGTTCAATATTTTTTGTCACTCATTTCAGAAAGTGAAACTCATATATTATATAGATTCATTACACATAGAGTGAAATATTTCAAGCCTTTATTTCTTGTAATTTTGATGATTATGGCTTACAGCTAATGAAACCCAAAATTCAGTGTCTCAGAAAATTTGAATATTTTGCTTTAACATATTTTTAAAGTATCATATTTAATATTTGGTCGCATATCTTTGCATGCTGTTACTTCCTGAAGTCTGTGACCAATCAACATCAAAAGACTCTCGATATCTTATTTTCAGGTACTGTTACAAGCGATACTATAACCTCTCTGCATTTGAACTGATCTCTATGGGAATTGGGGGGGTGAGACTAGATTCAGCTGTAAATTACACTGGTACAGTATGGAACACATGGCTGGCTAAATGGCTGTAAGTCATCAAGGGTCTGAGCTATCGAACGAGCCCCAAACCATCACTCTTGCCAGATATTGAGTAGATATGGATGGATCACTGCAAAGGTTATTTCTCCTGACTCATTTTCCCCATAGAGTTCTATCTGGCAACAGAGTGATGGTAATTTATTTTTCACCTCTTATCGGGCGTTATAGTCTACGTTCCGAAGGTGATTCTTTGTTTTCTCCTTTTCGAGGTTATGCTCGTGTATTTCTGTTTGGGAGTCTCTGTTCTCTTACCTTTCTGTTCGTGTCTACGAGCCACACCTGTGTTAGTGGGTTGTTTATTATTTTGCTACTGAGACTCCTTTAGTGGTCCTCACATTCATGAGTGATTTGTTCTGTAATCATATTTTGTTTTGTTGCGTTTGGTTCATCGTTACAAACCCTACACTATGTCGTTTTTCTAGACCAGCTTCGAGTATATTTTACGTTTTAGTATTTTTGTGAACATACCACTGCTGGCATTGTTTAAAAACTCCACGTCTCATAATTCCCTCCGAACGTGCAGCCTAGCCTTGTCTCCTAGCTTCATTTTTAAACACGTTTTTCTAACGTTAGCTAGCTAGCTTGAAGGACTAAAAGCTAGAATTGCGGGAAAAGTTTTCCTATCACACTAAAGCCACACTGGCCACATAAGGCAACAAATAAAGTGAAAATCTATGTTTGCTCCATGCACTAGTTTGCTTCATCCAGGCACCGGAGTTTATTTCTTATGCCTTGGTCAGTGTCTGTCTGTCCTCTCGTAATGCACGCTCGCTAACTGCGGTTGTCAGACCTGAGGTGAATAGAAACTAGGCTATATGTTGCGCATAGGCACCATAGGCATAGCAAAATTTGCATCGTAATAATTTGTCGGACAAACTCATCCCTCATAAATTATTTGCGAACCAATTGTCCAAAGTAAACGTTGCTATGGTGTTAGGTGTTTTCATCTCGAGATCGAGGGAGGAGAATTACTTCGGTTACTTGTACAAACCTAAATACTGAAATCACTCTACTCTGCTGTTTGTATGTACAGTTCACAGGGAGTGACTACCTTAGTCACTCTCATCAGTTAATACTGTGGCCACTCCCGAAAACTGGCAGCGTGTAGCCTACGACGTAGCCACTGAGTAGCTAAAACTGTTGTGTGCATCAGCACCTCAGACATACAGCATGATTTACTTTTCAAACTGCATGTCTAGGAAATTATATCAGCCCCAAAGAATTACTTTAAAACTGTCAAAAATTAAATGAGTCAACAGGATGTTTAGCTCATCCTGTTCTTGCTCGCAATCATAAAGATGGAAAGAACAAGTGAAGAGGAAGGCAGGGCCACATACCACATCCTCTATGGTTTGACACGCATGTCATATCACAACAGCTGAAACATTCAAATTATTTTTTTAGGGTGGGTACAAGTGGTTGGAATGTGTCAATGATTTCCTGGGTGTAAGTACTGCAAAGAACACAATTAATGGGTAAAAACCCTTATGATTGACTCCAATCCAATGCTCTTATGGACAGAGAGCAGAATACTGTATATGCACAGTCCATACAAGTCGCGCTGACCCCACGTGGTGGCCAAACATTCAGTGATTTGACGTTGTTAATTAACACTCTTTGTTCACTACCTGTGTGTTATATTAAGACTAAGAACGTTTTCAACATACAAAAATGGCAAGTTACTCTTGCATTGACTACAAAGCACTGTCTAAATCATTAATTAAAACTAGCAAAAACTAGGCCAGCCATTAAACGTATCTATATCAAAATGAGGGAACAAACATATTGACTATCATAGCTCACACTAATTAAACTGTCTATTCCAAAGCAATGCTACCCAATCTTTCCAAAATTATTTAATGTAACTTGGCCCTGTGTTTTTTTTTATCTTACCATCTCAAGAGAATTTGGTCATTCAAACCTGATGTGCCACATCAAAGTGTCAAATGCCAATCATTTATAATGGAAATAATCTGTGAAAATTGATTACGTTATAAGTTTGAACAATTGTCTGCATCCAGTGCTTTGGGTCTATGAAAAGGACATCATGAATAAAATGCACTATTATTATTATTATTTATATGGAAAATTTGTATTTGAATAGAAACCTGTGTGGTCCTACAGAGCCTAGACATTATTTTGTTCACAAATAACATTTGATATTATTTGACATGTTAAAAAATTTGTACTATTTTATTTGGCTTCATCTGACCCACAAACATACAGTAGGCTACATTAATGGGGCAAACATATGTCTGGACAGGTTTGTAAGATTCAATATTAAGGCTATTTACTAGGTCTCAATATTTCTATTTTTGTATGTATTTATTCTCTATTGTAAATTATCTTTCTTGGTATAAATAAATAAGTAAATTCTAATGTTATATGCTGCTAGAATTTTTAAAATACTTTTAAAACATTTTTTTCTCAAATTAAATTGACAACCAAGTATAAACATATACTTTCTGGAGTGCAACTGTTTAAAACATTCAATGAAATCATGTGTTCTTCCATGAGGCCATTTTTGTTATTTGACATTTAAAGTTTGTATGACCACATTCTCTTCACATGGTAAGATGAAAAAACACAGGGCCAAGTTACATTAAATGTAAATAGCGTGCTGTGTGTTCTAGTTGTGTCATTAGTTTGTTAGCCGCATCTTGTGTCAACTGTTTTGTTTTCAAACGTAACTGTCATTTGTAACTGACTGTTATGTGTGGCTGTGATTGGCTAGGAATCTGTAAGTGTGTCCGCCAATCACAGCCGACTAGTTCCTTTATTAAGCAGTATCTGAAGCGATTCGGGGTTAGTGAAGAAGTGTTTCCAAGCTGAGAACATTGTTGTGCAGAAATTCCAATGGCTCTTTTCAGAGCTGGTAAGGTAGCGCTATTAAAACGAAGCTCAGCTTGAGCGATTCGCAACTGCAAGCCGCTGTCTCCCTCCCTCATTCTCCGCGTTCGCTACAATACTTTGCGCTAAAACTTTATTTTCTCTGCCTGACAAATGGTTTATTTTTTCCCGTACTGTGTAATGCTCCCTGCTGTGAGTAGGCTACCGGACCATGTCGGCTGACTTTCATCTCTGTTAAAGTGAAACAGTTAACATTAGTCGTTTTTCCAGTGTCGGGTGAGTGCGTGTCAGTGCTACCGAGTGGCCAGACGTGGCCTTTAGCCTTGAGCCGAAAGCCCCGAGCTAGAAATCTGCTTCCCCACCATCGGGTCTATAGCACCGTGGCGTTCCGCTAAATCCCGCCCATAATGTGGCACATTGGTGCCAACGTCACACAAGTTCCTGTATAATCAACTTTATTGATGTGCTCAAAACAAAAGATTGTGTGAAAAAACTATTTACATAATGTGCTCATCACAGCAACACAATACAGATGTTGTACAGATCCATATCTACTGCATATCTGGCAGCAGAGTGATGGTTTGAGGCTTGTTTAATACCTCAGACCCTTGTAGACTTAGAGGCACTTTACCAACCATGTATTCCATACGGTTCCAGCATAATTTACAGCTAAATCTAGTCCCAACCCCCAATTCCCATAGAGATCCATTCAAATGCAGATACGTTATAGTATCGCTTGTAAGAGGTCCAGAAAATAAGAAATCAAAGAGTCTTTTGATGTCGTTGGGTCACAGACATCAGGAAGTCATCACATGCAAAGGATATGCGACCAAATATTTAAAATGGTTACTTTATTCTACATTATGTTAAACCGTCCAATATTTTTTGATGCACAAAAATGGGCCATCAAAACTCAAAGTTCTAGAGTACAGACCAAAATAACAACGAGATAATCAATGTTATTCACTTCACCCCTCAGTGGTTTTAATGTTGTGGCTGATTTGGACATTTTAGACAGTACAATTCATATATTTTTGTTTTTTAAGAATTTTGTCTGAGCACCATACTCTATATTGAACAACCAAATAAACATGAGAGAATGGAAACAAGGGGCATTCCTCTGATTGCTGTGAATCATCCATCGGAACTGTAGGTCATTCATCTGAACTGTGGGACTATTTATGGCATCTCAATCGGAAGCCTTAGTTTTAACTGGTGTCAGGAGAGTGAAAGTGGCAGTTCGATAAAGGGCAAGTAACAGCTTTCATCTGAAAATACCTGAACACCTTGTGTTTATATTCATGATTGCTAAGTCCATAATGACACCAAAATGAAGTAGAAAGAGAAACAAAGCAGCAAAAATCTCCACAAAAACACATTTAAAACATATATTTTAATGTATTTTTCTCATTCATACTGTCCAGCTTGTCTGTGCCCCTTCGTCCTTCTCCAAGTGTACACTAGTGGACGTGATAGCACACATAGACACAACTTTTTACTGTGCCCATACACATTTACACAATATCATGCTGAAATATAGCTCCCAGTTCCTGGACTTATCGCCCTCTCCCTTTCTTACAGAAATATAATCATTAAATCAATAAAAACAGGTGACACTTTATGTCTAATGACTTCCCTCTGTGACCCAGATATGAAGAAAGGGGAACAGAGAGACAGAGAGAGAGAGAGAGAGCGAGAACAGAGAGGAAGCGGTTGGCTGCATGCATGAGTATTTTATCATTGCAACAATTTCATGCTATCTTTCTTTTGGTTGCTGTCTTTTTTCACATCAGCCTAAAGGTAAGTCAGATTACAATATTTATTTTAAAGACAGGGAGAAGAGCGACGTACATTTGTAGGATAGGACAGCAAAGCTAGATTTATACTAATAGCAGGCTTCACACCTGCTATCTAAGTATAGTTTATACATTGTATTGTTGTATTTCATAAACCGATCGATAAAATTTAGTCCAATATTATCTCCTTATAAATACGGATGAGTTATGTTTTGATACATTTCAGGTCTGTTTTAGAATTTCTTTCTAAAGTTGCTCAGTTGCATTAAGAGCATTTTTGTTGCAGTCTTTGCTCATTTTATCTGTGTCGTACTACTGTAGTGTTGTATTTCTATTTTTTATAAGCATTTGAAAACCAAATTAATGGCACAACATTGATTTGACTGAGTCACAACAAAGAGCAGTTCTCATTTCTCTCCGATGCTTTCCCTGTCTATAATGTAATATGACATTATACGTTACATTATAGGCATTTAGCAGACGCTCTTATCCAGAGCGACTTACACAACTTCTTATTACATTTATCCACTCATACAGCTGGATATGTACTGAAGCAATTCAGGTTAAGTACCTTATATGAGTTTCCTATACTGTATAATTACTAAATACATGTAGTGTAAAATGGATTTTTGTTAAAGGTTTAGATGTTAATGACCACGCTTGCCTCTTTCTTGAAGGGAACGCGCAGTTTGTTGAAGACATCATTTCTGTATTACCCCCCCCCCCCCCCGCCCGCCTCTCTCTGTACGCTTAAACAAAGAGGAAGCCTAGAGAAGGCGAACAGCACATGAGAGGAAGAGAAGGGTTGTGACTTTCCGGCTGGCATGCAAGTTCACCGCAGCAGCTTGTAAAGGAGACAGTGGAATTACAGAACAAAGACAGAAGGGGGCTGTTGAATGCAAATGCTACAGAGCCAATTCACGGGCGTATCTGGACTGGATCAGACAGCAAAAAGAGGAATGACACCAGCAAAATAAAAGGACATCTACAATTTAATAAGTCTATAGATAAAGGTGTTACTGCATACGACTGCATAAAATAACAGTATCGCGTAATGGTCTGAGACTCAACAGGAGGGACAGGTGCAGCATAGTCCAACATACATGCATAAAGACAGAACGGTGTATGCACAAAAATAGTCAAAAACGTAAATATGCAGTGCAATTACACCCTATGAATGTAGCCAGATTGATAGATTGTACCTTCTAATCATCATTCTTTCAAGTAGATTAGTAATAAAAACGGTACTGTGGCCTTCAAGACATCACAAAACTTTGAAATTCCCAGTCATTCAAAACAAACTTGATAAATAATAACATACAGTTTCTGCCATCTCATTTTTCAAGTACATATTTTAGATAAATGACTATTCGTCCAAAAATATTTAATATATAATATTTTTTTTCAGAATCAAAATGATAGAAACTCAGCAATCCCAATATTCTCACTGAGATAAGGCAGAAGGAGTCAGCTTCTGGCGTTCATCTACTGCTTCCGGATTCAACATTAACATTGACAATCACCATGTCAGTGCTAGTACTGACCTTCCTCATACTCTCCCTCACATGCACTCCTCTCTTGGCCCAAACACCCTTTACCTCCTCAAACTATGATTTCGACGTGACCACAGAACAGCCAGAAGATCCAGATGTGACACTTGACATGAAGGCCATACCTTCTCCAAGTTCCACTTCAAGTCCTCCCAAAAACTTTAGCAAAAAACATTTTGCTTCTCAACCTTCAAATGTTCCTGTACACGAAACTACTACAGTGCTCACTGCTAAAAACACTGCAATAACTGTTGCTGAAACAACTGCAGAGTCCATCCTTGAAACTACTATAGAGGCCATTTTGAAAACTACGGCAGTGCCCAGTACTGAAACTAATTCAGAGCACACTTTTGAAACAACTCATCTGCTCCTTGAAACTGTTACATCTTCTATTCATAAAAGCACAGGCTGGCCTCATGCTTCAATTCAGACCATTCACCATGTAAGTAGGCTGATCCCTACACAAGGAACAAATCCAGAAACATTCACCTCCATGCCCTCCAGCTCTACTTCCCAAACTGGCCAAGGCACAGCAAAGGGCACAGCAGGAGATTCAACCAGTTTGACTTCCAGGTCATATCCAACCAAAATCCTCACGGTGCCTACTCCCTCCATCATTCCAGAATCTGCCCAGACCACTTTCTCAAAGCCAAGTTCAGACCCAATGTTTACCCCCGCTGTTGGTTCTTCAAAGACACAGTGGTCCAAGACCGTAATCATTGTTATCATAGCAGTGCTGGTCTGTATGATTGGGATCATCTTTATAAGCATTTTCATCAAGAAACGGAAGAAGAGGAGATCTGAAGACTTCAGCTCCAGCTTGATGAATGGAGGGAGTAGTAAATCCAAGAGGAAGAAAGGTACAGAGGAGGATGCTTGGTTCGGGCCTGTTGCTTTGAAGGGAGAAGAGGAGGTAGATGCAGGGGAAGAGGGGAAGAATGTAGATGGAAAGAGAGAGGGCGAAGGGGTGCAGGTGGTGCTAAGCACTTTTATGGCAAAGGAGGAGGAGAAGGATGAGGTAAATGGGGGTTGTGTAGGAGAAAAGACGGATGAGGAGGTACCCCTGTTGGTCAGGGATGAGGATGTGGGGAAGGCAGTCAATTCTCCGCCTCCTCTGTCTTCATCCCTACCTCCTGCACTTTTTGAGACTGGTGCCGGTGAGCAGAATGGGAGTCCAGCATTCTGTCTGACCTCTGCTGTATGAGGGGGCGGGGGTGCATTTGTTGTTTCTAGTCCATTTCAAATTGAATGTCTGATTGGTTCAGCTAAATTTACAAATGCATCGATTGCCTATAATGACATTTGAGTTTTGAGAAAGCAACATGTGAATGAATTCCAGACCTGATGTTAAAAGAGAAGCTTGACACATGACGTTATTTTTGCTAACCAATGTATTCATAATACTCAAATCCATTGTACATTGCTTTGATAGAAAACAAAATGGTGGACTATCCTGATTGCAATAAGTTGTGGGTCCAACAACACTTAGTTGACTCCAATAAATGATCAACTTAATTGGTTGTTATTATTTGTATAACATGTTTAGATCCTCATACCAAACCTGTACTAAATTAATTATTTGATCAGTTATTCTTATGCACAGTGCACATTATTGTTATTCAAGCGTGGTATGTAAATCAAGTGCCGGGTGCTGACGAGTTTTAAAAAAACATATGTACACATCACATCAATTTGAACACACAATCATGCATTGTGTCTATTTACTTTTTGTAGAAACCATGGTTTATGTACTGATTTGTTTAGTAATACTGTTAGCATAGCTTGACCAGACATATTTCAAAATTTCAGGTTAGAGAAACACAGAAACAGTGATATAACTGGCAAATATCTAAATCCACTGCTTTTGCTGTGTTTTTTGAACATACTGTTCATTGTAAATATTTGGCATTAATATTATAATTTAGTACCTTTAATCACATTGGAAGCATAGCTACATTGACATGATTAGAAATTAAGTAGAACTGTGTTTTGGCATTCTTAATGTAATCAGTTTAAAGTATTTTATTTTATCCTATATGTTTGACGACATTTTGACAAATAACAATATTTTTAGGTTGTTATATTCATTTTAATAAAATCACTTCAGAAACCTATTGATTTTGTTTGCTGTTAATGTTTCTGAATATGTTCTCAATCCTTTAGAATAGGGTCAGATAGTGTCCTGAGGATGTGTGTAATCTTGTTATATTGATATTGAATCAACTGTAGAATTAAAAAATACAAACTTATTTTTGTGAGACATAATTGTGCTGCGGTTTTTAAATACAATCTGACGTGACTAGTGCACACCAATAATATACATGGTGTGTGTCCAGAACACACCGATATGTTTTTCATTTATGTATGTAATGCATGTCAGCGCTCAACAAACACTCTTCAGTGGTTATGATTACATTTTCACACAAGACATTTTACTCCAATACAATAATTTTTCCTATTGTAAAATATACAGTGCTACTCTGGGCCTGGTCATATCTTATTTGCCAGTTACTCTAGTAGGGTAGCTTTAAAAATATATATGGCACCTGGATGAATGTGGTTAGGTAAGAACATGGATGCAGATTCCTTGGACCCGAAGTATGAAGATGTTAAAATGTATGCCACCAGAGGGTGCTATAGTATCAGCGCAGGCAAAATCGGGAATGGAACATATAATTGTTCATGACCATTTTTGGTCAATCTGCAGCTGTAGGCTACTCGTCTCTCTGTTTTGCACTTACCATGCAGCTTCAAGATTTAAAAAAATAATGGTTAGTAATTAGGAAGGGAACTAAGTACAAAAAACAAGGGGTGTGACAGCAGGGAAAAAACCGTTAGCACTTCTCCAAACTTGGGCAAAGTAATATTAACTATGTCTGATCACCAGAATTTATAAATATCTCATTATATAATCTTCTAAAACTAAAAATATTGTGATTATTGTTGTATCCTCAACGTCAGCTTTCTCTATCTGTTTTCCTGAGGCCCTCCTCGCTTACTGTGGAATGAGAGGAAATGGAGGAGGGGGAGGAAAGGAGGCATCACAAAACAATCTGATAAAGAGATTAAACATCTTTAGTAATTAAAAACTGTAGATAACTCTTTGTATTCTTACAATATACAATCTTATTACCAAAATAGCTTGTTTTCAGGAGGAGGGTATGGCATTAAGGAGAAGGGGGTAGGGAGAGTGGAGAGAGAATTGTGGGGGAGGGAATGAGAAAATAAACTTCCCTTGAGACAGAAAATAGGGGGAGGAGGGGGATAGATGGGCGGGCAGCAAGAACGCTGACACATCTGGAAGTTATTGAGAACAAGAGAAACGGAGAGAGAGGAATTATCTGGAAACAAAAAAATGAAGAGTAGGTAGAGTGTGGAGGAGAAAAGTAGAAGCAGGGAAAGACTGCAATATAGTATTTCTAATATTGTTCAAAAACATTGACGGGGGAAAGCAGGGAATCCATTAAAAGAGGGAAGTTATACAAAGGGAGAAAGAGAAAAACCTTGTTTGAGGGGAACGTGTGCTGAAAGATCAAAAGTAACACTGAGGGGAAAATAGTGTGCCATAGTATTTTTGTGGATTTGGGACTCACATTTCCAGGTGGAGTGCAAACAGCAAACAGTAAGAATTGCCTGGATTGACTACGAACTATCAACTTCATCTTTGGAGCCATCAAGTGTCGATCATAGCTATCAACACTGAGACAGGTATGAACAGAAAAGATGTACATTTTATAGCGCCGGTTACAATGACTCAGGGAGAAAAAAACTGAAACTACAGAATGTGAGTCTCAGTACAAGAGAGTGTTAATTCAGTACTCTTAACTGAATACATATTGTAGTGAATTTACTGTACCACAGACCCTCAAGTGTAATTCTATCACTCCTCACTGAATGCCCAGAGTACTACTTTAACATTGAGACGAACATGTAAGTTCCACCACAACGCTTCCAAATTTCCAAATTAAACTACTGGAATGAATTTTCGGCTAGAGCTGTGATATTTATATACTGCACTTGATTTACTTTGAAAGGGTCAGAATGGTTATCACTAATAAATCCTTCAAATATACTGTACATTGAATCAAATAGAAGGTTTGGATAAATACATACAATCCCTGTTAATCCATCTGGGTGTTAAACACAGCACTCAAATGCAGCGCAACATTGGGGCAACATTGAGGCAAATTCAGAAATTGTGTTCCAAATTAGAATAGTATTTGATGAGACTTTATACTATTTTTGCCCATTCTTCACTGTTTTCCATAATTCATAAATTAATCCACAGCCAGTAATGTTCTTCATATAGGGTGGTTACTTCCTGTTTGGAAGTCTAACTTCCTTTGTATGAAACAATGAACGGACAAAGTTCAGGAACTTCACAAGTTCTATGACTATGCAAAACTATGCATGACGAGATATAGATAGAATATATATATATGCAAGACGTTCCAATTGCTTATATCCATTATATGCTTGTAAGGCTTCTAGTCAGATAGACATCTACACAAATGTGTGTAGATAGGCAAGAGTAAGAGAAAGAAAAATATTTCCACCAGTCTAAAGGTGGCCACTCCGTACAGTAGGCTACTGTATTTTACCCTACGCAGAGCTGTGTATCAACAACATTCTCCTTCAATCAATCAATACTGCACATTGATAAAGAACTGATCCTCTGAATTAATTTAGCGTTGCTCAGTTAACTGTTTGTCTTGTCTCTGTGCAGAATGTCGGTGTCACGAAGGTGTCTGTGCTGTGTGAAATACCTTATGTTTGTCTTCAACCTCATATTCTGGGTTAGTACATTTGCATTTGCTGATTTTGGGTCTCCTGTCGCCAGCTCAGTCTAATTCTGTTTGGCTTTATACTCATCTATTACACAAAGAACAAGGGAACATACAGTTTATCATATTTCAATTACAAGACTCCCAGTTGTACTATTAGTTCAGCTCTCTGCCAACATTGCAGTTCACCAAAGACTAAACATTTTTATCACTCCCAGTCTTTCAAGTTTGATTGAGAAATGTTGATCAACCGTCTGTTTTAATATGTTAAAACCCTCTTTCAATACAGGGATATCAAATCATGTCATGATGTCAATACAGCCATCTGTCAAACATTAATCTGCAAACTACATATATAGACTGACAAGTCTTCTCAAAATGCATAAATCACATTCTGGTAAAATCATTTCACTTCAATACAAGTTTAAATATGAATAATTTCAGCAGTTAGAAATCAACCTTTAAAAAAATCACAATACTAAGCTTTGTACTGTAGTATGTTTTATATCTTTAATGGAAACTTGTTTAAGGTGTGGTCTCAGCAATAGTCTTGGAGAGACCTCATTAATATGAACCACCTGAAAAGGGTTTTACATATGATTGCATCCTGTCAGTATAGCATCATTCGGCCTTGCTGATTAAATGGTAATCATTCCTTTGCCTTTCTGCAGCTAGGAGGATGCGGCTTGTTTGGGGTGGGAGTGTGGCTGTCCTTCACACAGTCGGATTTCTCTTCCCTCCCGCTCTCCTTCCCCTCCCTCTCTGCTGCAAACCTGCTCCTAGTGGCTGGGGGTGTCACCATGATAACAGGGTTCCTGGGCTGCCTGGGCGCCCTCAAAGAGCAGCGTTGTCTACTGATGACGGTAAGGAGGGGCTCGCTGATGGGCTTGCAAAGATGGATGTTCCACACCACAGATGTGCGCAAGGCATCATTTCTACAATGCATTCGACACTTTAGGGCCAATTAGACCAATATACATTTCTTCTCGTATACATCAGTTAGCAGACACAGCTGCTCTTAGCGGTATTATACACACTGTACTGACAGCACACATAGGCAACAAGACGCAAAGTATCAGACAAGCTTACTGTACCACAGTTTTAACTGTCATCTTCCCCCAGTGTAATGAGAGGATGTGGATGTGTCCAGTCAGCATGTTAACAAAGCTCTCTCTTCACTCAGTTCTTTGTAATCCTCCTTGTCCTGGTAATAACAGAGGTGACTCTGACCCTCGTACTGCACGTTTTCCGTGAACAGGTGAGATGGTCCGTCTCTGCAGTCCCCCTCCCCCAATTTTTACACACTTAGTAATTGTCTCCAGCTGCAATTATTACCATTGTGTTGTGTTCTGAATGTATTTTCATTTAGAAGTAAGCAACGTTTGAGTCAAGACTGAATGGACTGGTCTTATTTGCAAGCCTTCCAGTCAATACTGTGAATAGCTCTTAAGCAATAGCTCTCAATTCAATATGGGTGTATTCACTACTCGCCTTTTTCTACCAGTCGTGTTCACAGGGTATCACACCATGTTTTTTGCCCTCAGCTTGACACAAAGGCACAAAATGAGTTAAAGAATGGAATGGGAGATTATGAAACCAATCAAGGGCTGCAGAAATCATGGGACAGTGTGCAGAAAATGGTGAGTGGGGGAAAAAAAGGTGGCAGATACTAGCAGAAAGACAATCTCAGAAAGCACAAATGGCCACAATGTCCATATTTCTCCCCTCAGTTTAAGTGCTGTGGAGTGATCAATCAGACAGACTGGTACTCTGTGCGCAAAACTCTCCCAACATCCTGCTGCAGCGGAGAGGTTGACCCCTGCAAAAATGGATGGAATGAGGTCAGTCGCCGCTAAAACATGCGTGTGACAGAACTCCAGTCTGTCAGGATTTCAAGCCTTTTGCTTTCCAATGAAGGTCCTTGGCATGAAACTATGGCCGTGACCGAATACGACTCATTCCCTGTCCACTCAGACCCCTGTCCCCTCACTTTGCAAGCTGTGTGTGAAAAAAATCCCGCAAAACTCTTTCCAAACTAGTGAGGAAGTACAGTTGTGTTCAAATAAATAGCAGTGCATTAAAAAAAGTCAATAAAGTGCAAATATTTTTTAATAGCTTTTAGTTCCATATTTCAAATGTAAGGGAAACATTACACATTCAATTCCAAATCAAAACATGAACAAATTTTTATCAAGTCTGCGTTATTCTTTTACAGGAAGCAAATAAAAGGAATATTAATCTGTTCAAAAAAATAGCAGTGTTGACATTTTTCTCTTTCAAGATTTAACTTCACTTTAAATTACTGAACTAATATTTAGTTGCATAACCAGTTTTTGATAACTGCTGCGCATCTGCATTGCATCAAGTCAACAAACTTCTGGCACCTAAAAACAGGTATTTCAGCCCAGGAAGAACAAACTACATTCCACAGTTCCTGTGAATTCTTGGGTTTTGCTTCAGAAACTGCATTTTTAATGTCAACCCACAAGTTTTCATTGGGGTTGAGGTCAGGGGATTGAGCTGGCTACTCCATTATCTCAATCCTTTTTGTCTGGAACCAAGATGTTGCTCGCTTACTCGCGTGTTTGGGGTCGTTGTCCTGTTGAAACACCCATTTCAGGGGCATTTCCTCTTCGGCATACGGCAACATAATCTCTTCAAGTATTTTGATGTATTCAAACCGATTCAGGCCCGGGGGGTTGTCTGACGTACTGTCGACGACCACTAGACCTGAAAGGAACAATTTTAATCAGTCCACAGAATGTTACGCCATTTCTCTTTGGGCCAATGTGTTCCTTGGCAAATTTTAACCGATTCTGCACATGCCGTTTTTTCAACAATGGTGCTTTATGGGGGCTTCTTGCTGATAGCTTAGCTTTGATCAAACATCTTGTGACTGTAACAGCACTTACAGGTAATTTTAGATCATCTTTGAGATTGATGATCTTTCTGGAGATGATGATTAGCTGAATCTTTGCCATTCTGACTATTCTTCCATCCGTTTTAACAGTAGTTTCTCGTTTTCTTCCGCGTGTTTCGGGTTTTTGTTGCCATTTTAAAGCATTTGAGATCCTTTTAGCTGAGCATCCTATAATTTGCAGCACTTCTTTATACGTTTTTCCCTCTCCAATCAACTTTTTAATCAAATTACGTTGTTCCTCCGAACAATGTTTGGAACGGCCCATTTTACTTAGCAATTCAGAAGGAAATATATTTTATAACAATGTGTGAAACATTTGCTTCTCTTCTTCCTTAATAATGGACAATGACACCTGTTTTTTCACAGAATGAATGAATTCTCTAATTAAACTCCATACTGCTATTATTTTGAACACGCCCCTTTCAATGAATGAGTCAATTACTCAGAACAAGCAGCGTGCATGTCATGACAGTTGGGTCTGTTGTTTTTCTATTACACTACTACATCTAAAAGTAAATTATTTTCCATGCAGAAATATCACTACTAATAACAGTGGTTCATCAGGTTACTGATGTTGTACTGTTATTTTTTTAACACAACTGTAGTTCGTAATATTTATTTTCATTATTCTTTTATTTATTGGGAATATCAATTAGTTAACATATGACGATTGTTACAAAGTGTAGATTATGAATGAAGATAGAATTAACAAAAATAAAACACCATACTTATACCATATACGCTCTATGTCTTTTATGCTTTTACTTCCGGGTTACTTACTGAAATTGTCTGTTGAGTGCACCGTTCTGCAGATGAGTGTGCTCCTGAATTCCCTCAACAAAACCCCGGAAATAAGGGGTTCATCCTGGTATTTTAAGTGCCCCCATTTGTGAGAAAAAGTCGACCACTCAAAAGCTTTTTGACAAAGTGGACTCAAATATGCGCCCTTAAAAGGGTGTAGGGGTCGTATTCGGACACAGCCTAGGTGTGATTTACATTTGGTTCACATTGGTTAACATGGCCACACAATTTACAATACATTTTATATGTACTTAACTGTATGTAATGCATCAGGAGGCAAAAACTAGCAGTTGCATGTAAACATGTAAGTTCCCCAGCAGAATCCAGATTCCAGTTTACCCTGATTACTGAATTGTTCTCTCTCAGCCCTGTTATCAAAAAGCAAGACGATGGCTACTGGACAACATCACTTCAGTCCTTATTTTTGGAGTCTGCATTGGCATAGTCCAGGTAAGGCCATCCCAGTCACTCATCAGTCATTAGCTTACAGAATAGAATGCTTTAACACAAACACAAGCATTCAAAGGTTTGGAATCACTGACATTTTTGTGTTTTTGAAAGAAATTGATACTTTTATTCACCAAGGTAGCATTAAATTGATCAAAAAATACAGTCAGGATGTTATGAACTACTATTTCTATTTCATTTTATTTCTACTTTAGCAATTGTAGTTTTTTTACACATAGTCACCCCATTTAAGGGCACCAAAAGTAATTAGCATAAATTTCAATAGTCATCATATTTAATATTTGGTTGCATATCCTTTGCATGCCATGACTTCCTGATGAAATCAAAAGACTTGATATCTTAATTTCAGGTACTCTTCAGGTACAAGCGATACTACAACCTCTCTGCATTTGAATGGATCTCTATGGGAATTGGGGGGTGGGACTAGATTAAGATGTAAATTACACGGGAATAGTATGGAACACAGTTGGCTAAATGGCTGTAAATCATCAAGGGTCAGAGGTAACAAACGAGCCTCAAACCATCTATGCCGCCCATTGATCACATGCGAGACTCCGGTCCTTTTTACTGATGTTTAATGTTCCTTCTTTACATCATCAATACAGCTCCAACACTGTATTAACATCGTGAACACCGTAGAACTAAAAATGCATACAAAAAACACCGTTGTTAGCTAGTTTGTACATTCATTTGTTTGCAACTGCGTGACTTCCATCTTAATACAAACGAAAGAAAACAATACTAACCACTTTTGCCTGCTTGTAAACCAATGGAGGGGGCTAACTTGATTACTCGTTCTTATTATTACTATAATCTTCTGATTACTCTTCTTAATTTCGAAATACACCTTATTTGTGCACAATGTCTTCTGCGATATGCAGTCTCTTGTAAGCGCAGTGAGAATTGAAGACAAAAGAAAAACCGGAAACTTAACTTCATTAACAAAAACACTGAGTGCGACCCCAAGTGGTGAGTAACTGCAATTACACTCTCAGCTTAAATTACTGCAAATAGGCCTACATATTGACTGCAATTACACCATCACTGTGCTGCCAGATATGCAGTAGATATAGAATTATTTCTGGTGCCCTAAAATGGGGGGGCTATGTGTAAAAATGGCTACAATTGCTAACGTAGAAATAGAATGAAATAGAAATAGTAGTTCATAACATTATCAACGTCGTGACTGTATTTGTTGATCAATTTAATGCAACCTAGGTGAATAAAAGTATCAATTTCTTTAAAAAACATAAAAATGGCTGTGATTCCAGACGTTTGAATGCTAGTGCAGGGATGGGCAACTCCAGGTTTTTGCAGGTTTTTGCTGCCACCAGTTAACTATTTAATTAGCCCAATCGTTTACATCAGGGGTGTCCAAACTACGGCCCGCGGGCCAATTGCGGCCCTTGAAGCGTTTTAAAGCGGCCCTCGAAACATTTCAGAATAATTATAAAATCTGGGGCCGCTGCAACAAAAAAAAAAAAAAAAAATGCTTTTTTTTTTTAAACACTAGAGGTAGCAAAGTAAAAAAACCAAACAAAAAAAAAGGTCAGTTTTTTTCCCCCCCCCCAAAATAATCAAATGCATTAGCTAGCCAACGTAGTTGTAGCCTACTAATCGTATATTTATTACATGTGACTGCAAAGAAGCGAAAGGAAAAAGGTGAATGTAAGAGAAAAATTCCAGCCACGATGGCAAAAATCTTTTTTTTCACTTTTCAGAGTCAAGTGTGTCTGTTTAATTTGCCAGGAATCAGTAGAATGGTGAAATGATTTTTTTGAAAAGATTTCTGAAAAAGAACAAACGAAAACATTATGCGTCTTTTAAGGCATATACTGCAGACGAGAGAAGAGAAGAGAGAAATCAAAGCAGCGCTTGCAACAAAACAAAAAAACCCAAATTTGCTAATATCACGCAGCACAAAGCAAGCAGAAGGCTGGCTAGCTAGCGCTAAGCTAAAGCTAAAAGTAAGAAGGAAGCCTAGCTAATTTTGCAGATTTTATTTTTTATGCGTCACAAAAATTTTGAAAAATTTTTTATTAAGAAAAAAAAAAAAAAAGAAAGCGAGAAGTGTTGCGAGAAAAAGAAGAAACAGTGGCCCAAAATCGGTCAAATTTCAAAAAGTAAAAAAAAACAAAAAAAAAAAAAAAAATTGAAAAAAAGCGCCAAAAAAAAAGCACGCAAAAAGTGTAAATTTCCACATTTCCGTGAGCAATCATTTTCCTGATGATGCTATTTTCCCTGATGAGCGATCAAAGATAACAGACAGCGATCAAACAAATGAAACTACCACCTTTGCAAAACCCTACGCCGAACATCACAGCGATTCTTCAGTCAAAAGCACTGCACCACTGTTCTCTTTTACAAGTGTCACTGGTAACATTGAAATTCTTCTCTTCTCTCCAAGTTCTCTTAAAATTTCTTCTAATTGCTATTCTTTAATTATAAATATAATTTAAATGATGTTGGCAGTATACCACATGTGCACACACACTTTATTTTTTTTTTCACAACACACACACACACATATATATATATATATATATATATATATATATATATATATATAATATATATATTATTGATATATATATACATATATATATATATATATTTTTATCCATCCCTCTTATAAATATATGGTTTACATGATCTGATATTTTAATCTACATATCCACGATGAATAGCAGCTGATGAATGTTCTTGTGCCGGTACGCATGTATTGTAGCGCTTTATCATTCTGTAATTTACGAGTGAATCGGTGATTGTGTGTATGACTAATTAGCTGATTGAGCCATGGTAACTGGTTGCAGTAAAAACATGCAAACACACCGGCCCGCGAGACCTGGAGTTGCCCACCCCTGTGCTAGTGTATATTAGGAAATAAACATGACACCAATGCATCATTCCCTTTCAGTGTACATCACCACCAGTGTTATTTTTCACATTAATAATATCATTAGGGTCTACTATGATTCCATTTGAGAAGAACAAAATTCTATTGTTCATACCCTTCTCTGAACTGCATTTCCCTTCCGCAGCACTCGGTTCAATCCAGTGAACTGTTGTGCTCAGCCAGTTGTAATATTATGCGTTAACCCCAGCTCTATCTATTTCAGATTTTTGCCCTGGCTTTCTCCTTGTACATGTACTGCCAAATACTACGTGCTGAAAAATACCTGGACTGAGACAGGACGAGAAATGGGGAAACTGTATTACAGAGTAGAGTAGAAAAATGTAGTTTGGCGTAGGTTACACGGAATGTGTAGGCACAGAGCCGTATACTGTGTTAAAGAAAAACAGATGGAATGTTATTTTTTAAAGAAAGTTTTAGGTAACACATTGTCAATTCTAAATATGTACTAGTTACTGGTGTATATTCTTAGTAACAGTAATATTAGTTACTGCAAGCAATGCAGGTTACTATTAGTTTGTTGTGAAACTAATCACATTTCCCAAGGTTTCATGTAGACTCATTTGGAATGACTGTAAATATGTAATCTTATAACTTCTGCATAAAACATATATTGACAAAAAAAAATGAAAATGAACATTGTTTTTGTAAAAAAAATTGTAATAATAAAAAAATCACATTTTAAAAAGAATGCACATTTGTTACATCATTTTTGGTTGATTTGACTGCCGTTTGCTTGATTACTGCACGTTGATGCTCACGGTCTATGAGAGCCGCATAGTCTGCTGGTTTTTGTTGTTACTCTGCACTTAATTGATCAATTAAAGTAGTCGATTGCACAGTTAACTCACCTCACCTGGGGGGTATACTACGAAGCAGGCTTACGAAGTTAGCTGGATAAAAAACCCGGAACAGCTCTTTTTTTCTTCAGTACATGTTTCAGATATTGGAAGGTTCAAGGTTTTACTCAGTGCAGTTATCTAGCTAACTCAGAAATCCTGCTTGATTTCTTGGGTCTGAATTGGTTGCTGATATTAAGGCGAAAACAAAAACCAGCAGACCTTGCGGCTCTCCAGGAATGAAGATCACTGGTCTATACATTCCACTCATTCTCCTCTGCATAAAACAATGGCACTGAAGAGAAAACTACATGATTTTTCTGTCCCCATTTATCTTTTCTCATTGTATTTCAAGTCAGGTCACACTTTAGAGCTCCAAGCTCACAGTTCATGCTCAAAGGAGGTAGTGGTGTACTCCATATTGCCTGGAGGATTCAAGCTGTCAGTCATACTCCAAAACGTCGTCTAACGGGACAATGTTCTCCTGTAGAGAAAGAGAAATTGTTAAAGCCACTATGCTGTTAAAGCCACTTAAAATAGGGAGACTTAACTTAACTTAAGTCTGCCCACTAGTGGTTGTGCTTAGTAATATCTACCAAACATTCAAATTCACAGCCACCCATAACTAGGGGAGTGCAGTGGAAACAACAATTTTACTCCTAATTATATCTGTACTAAGTGAGTTTATGTTCATATTGGGAAACGTAAAACTAATGACGGCTGGAAAATTAATTAATTAAAATGGATTCTTCCATGTATTAGCAGCTAAAAAACAAGCATAATCAGTGTTTCCCCCAGGTTGTATTTGTAGGCAGGGTGGTGAGATGGTGATATCCGCGACTGTTGGCCGGTCGTGGCCGCAATCGTTGACTGGGGGTTTTACTTTCGCTTTCCTGAGTTAACGTAACCGAAGTAAATCAGTTCTAATGTGTGTGAACGCGAATTGCGCAAATCAAAACACAATTTATCGGCATTTTATATATTCCTATTGCATGGTAGGGGAAACGCTGATATTAAAAAAATTCAAACAAGTGCTAAACTGCAATTTCAGGCATATTCACAAGATCACATATACTGAAATATGATCAGATAAAGAACATACTGTGATGGCAATGACAAGAATAAAATAAGCTTAAAAGTAAAGCTCTCACTACAGGCAGAGAGTTGGCTGAGAGCTCATTTTAATCAGGAGGAGAGCTTCTTTTCTACAAATCAAACATAATTTTGACCCTTTAAGTGTCAATATCTGCACATCCATGGTTTAAAACTTGAATTGAAAAAGAGACGGGACCATTCAGAAATTTGCAACAGAATAGATTTGTCAGAATCGTCACATACAGCATATAGCCTACATAATACGCATAAAAATACGTAGCCTAATGTTTTTATATAAGTAAATAAGTTAAAAAATAGGCTGATAGCTTTAATTTGAGGGTATTTTCATCATATCGGATGAACCGTTTAGCAATTATAGAACCTTTTGTACATAGTCCCCCCCCCCCCCAATTTTCGGGCATCAAAAAATATTGGGCAGTTTAACATAATGTAGAATAAAGTAATCATTTTAAATATTTGGTCGCATATTCTTTGCATGCCATGACTTCCTGATGTCTGTGACCGAACAATATCAAAAGATATTTTGATATCTTATTTTCTGGTACTCCTACAAACGATACTATAACCTCTCTGCATTTGAATGGATCTATATGGGAATTGGGGGGTGAATTGAATTGGCCTTGTTAAAAGGGCCTGGTCATCAGGCCTACGGAGGACTGGTTTGCCTGAATGTTGAAGTCTGTTTGTTTTTTTTGGCTTTTGGCTTTTGGCTTTTTGCACCATTAAAAAGGCAGAAAATCTTCATATAATCACTACGTGATGTAGAGGCCACCCCCAGCACTGCATCACAGTGGTTGAAAATTGCAGGGATAGAGCCCTGGTGAACAGACAGATTTTTCTTGTGGTATGTTCTTTTTTTTTTTTTTTTAGTTTTCAGAAGATTGTTGCTAAAGGCGAACCATGCCACAGTATAGTCTCAACTCTTGACTTTTATGAAGAGGACTACAAAGGGGGACAAATTTGTTGTGACTTCCACTTTATGTGCACTTCTGAGTTCAATGTCTCAGTATTACCACTGAGGCAACTATAGTAAACCTTGAAATGGCCTGTGTACCATTTATGCTACAGTCAATGAGCCTTATTCATAAAATGTTCCTAAATATGCGCATACATTTACGTACAAAACAAGTTGGTACGAAAAATTTATGCTGGATTCATCAAACCAGCAGATTTGTTCGTATTCCGTGCGTACGTTCATACATACCGATTCATCGTAAATGACAAGCGCGTTCACCTTATTTTGCAATTAGCATAAATCCACACCCTTGAATTGCCTGAGTTTTATTAGCAGATGTTCAATCAAGAGGAAAAAAATAGTTTAGTATGGTCTTTTCCGGTGTCATAAAGTAGGCTAAATAGCAGGGCTACAGACTAACTTTTTTCACCATCATCCCGGGACCGTCCCAAGAAACTATTTTAACCGTACCAAAGTGAATGTGGACTGTCCCAAATTTAAAAAGTTGTTCTTCTACATTTTCATTCGTTAATTAGTGATTGTTGGCATACATTAAACTCTATTCAATAAACTCTAATTAACCTAGGTGAAAAAAAAGTTAATTTATTTAAATATTTAAATTCATGTTGAATAACAATAAAATAGTAACACTGTGACAAGCGAACTAGGTTCCAGCTGGGCTTGAACACGTGAGAGAGGTTGGGTACTCAATTGGCTCAATCTTCATCCAGAAGGCGTCCCGGGAATGATTTCTGTTCATCCCCAGGACGTCGGGACGCCGTTCGTAAAATAGTAAAGTAACCTACATGGTAAAGTAAAAATACCTGGCAGGATATAACATGCAGGAAATGCAGAATCTACCGTCACACGAACAGTTAAAGTTCAAGCCTTTCTGCATCAGACGAGCGCATTGCCTCCATCTGCCAAGCACTACTGTGTTTCTCGCAGCTTGGAAATAAAATTATTAATTTATTAATTTTGGCATTTTGTTGGGGTTTTGTGCGTGTGAGATGTGGTTTGAAATCCCCGATCCCATAGTGATGGAAAGACGTAGTTAGGAATCTGTACTCTGACACAGTAAACAATTTGACGTATACCAATAAGCCAGCCGTCTCTCACCACAGCGCTCTACAAACGAGTGCCAACTGAACTGCCCCGCAGAATGAAGCTGTCGTGGGTCCCACCAGGCAACCAGGCCAGGACATTGAGTAATACATTTCGCCTGACATATGAGCTGCACAGATGTGATAGCTCTTTATATTCATATATGTAAACGTATCTTCGGATGGAGCCTTGACGCTACTTTTGTGCAGTACAGTTACGGCACCAATAACATTGGGCAGGTTGGCAATTTCATGAAAAACCCGAAAACCACTAACCAGCCATACATCACTCTCAGCCAACAAATAGCCTATGCGCGATCCTAAAGATGTGTTCTCTCCTAAGGGGCCAACTCCTCTAACAGCATAAGATCCGCCATCGCAACGCTGGCTATACAGACTAAGTCATTTTACAGCAAATTTCGTTCAATGGTTAAATGTGTTTTAATTAGCATATTTAACGTCCGATTAACATTTTTATTTAATCAATTCAGAAAAATAGTAGCCTAGTGGGAGGATTAATTAAGTTACGGGTCTAATTAAATAAATTCATAGCCTACAATTGATTAATATAGGCTTAATTTTGCTTGCTTTTACAGTCGTAATTGTTACGTTTGCATTCGCACATACAAACAAATCTGAGATATTTAAACAGAAATTTTATGAATGCCAAAATACAAACAAAATTGCGAATACGAACGATTTACGTGCAATTTCGTTCTTTTACATTACATTACAGGCATTTAGCAGACGCTCTTATCCAGAGCGACTTACACAGCCTTTTTGCATTTATACATAGTATCCATTTACAGCTGGATATATACTGAAGCAATGCAGGTGAAGTACCTTGCTCAGGGGTACAACGGCAGTGTCCTACCTGGGAATCGAACCTGCAACCTTTCGATTACAAACCCAGTTCCTTAACCATTGTACTAAACTGCCGTTCTGCTCATGAATGAGGCCCGATGTGTGTACGATTTTCAAAATCACACTGGAAGGTTTACAACACAACCAAAAGTAGGTCAAAAAATAAAAAATAAATAAAAAGTACAAATGCATGGGAAAGGACAGACTGTTTGACACTCACCCACCCACCCTGACTCTGCACCCAGGGGGCAAAGTTTTTCATGTACCGCTCTGCAAATCCCCGCATCCTCTGCGTCCCTGTGGCCGTAACAACGCGTCGTGACACCTCCATCGTCACAGCAACCCGGGTCAAAGTGGGACTGGCTGGGGCAGGGACAGGGGCTTCCGCCTGACTGGCAAAAGTATCGAGCAACTTGGCAAAGGAAGGGTAGGACAGACGGGCCAAAGACGATCTCAAAAACGGATCTGATTGGATCTGTGAAAAAAAGAGACACATCAACAGAGTGTGGAGGAGATGCCCCCTGCAGGGCCCTGAAGGCACACAACACAGGGGAAGAGACAAGAGAGGGGTTCCGTTTAGTACCTTCTCATTGATGGCATCTCCCTGCATTGACAAAACATGGACTAGCCGTCTGACCACAGTTTCCTTATCATTGGCTGAGGGAAGAGAGTCACAGCAAAGGTTAAACAAGTGCATGAATCAATTGGCAAGAAGCAGACAACACAGTGTGCTCTGAGAATAACTGAAAAACAGTAACATTATAGAATGCAGATGATGCCACGATACAAATCCTGAAACATGCACAGCGCAGTCATTTTATATCCACAACCAGAGGGGCTCTCACTTTCATTTGCGCAGGGAGGTGGGCAGACAGGAGAGAGCTTTGCTGTGTGCTTCTGAGCAATCTTGTCTAGGGTCTCTGCCCATTCATCATAGAACTGGGGAGGGTGAGCTGAAAGAGAGAAGGTGGAGATGAGGCTGAATATTGTGACTGACTGAACATCACACAATGATATTATTACTATCTTGAAGGGGGTAGAAGACGGAACATGAAAAGGAGGCCAAAAGAACACTATGATCACCCTTCTCCCATCCCACCTTCCCTCCTTTTTACTTACAGGGTGAGACAGGTGTCCTCTCAGGCTCCACCCCTGTGGCGAACATCAGGGAATCCGGCCTCTTAGGTTGCGTTTCTACATTCCCCGTCTCATCTTTGGAGGGTTTGAATTTAGAGAGGAAGGAGGAAAAGGGGGACTTCTTTTTCTTCTTTTTTCTTTCCTTTTTCACACTCTCCTCATCAGAAGATGAAGAGGGCGACAGAAGCTCTAACTAAAATGACATCCATAACAAAACATCTTGTAGCTACAAATATAAACATACAAACAAAACCTTACAAACATAATGATTTATTATAAAATAATGAAATTATCAGAATATTTCCATTAATAGATTAATGGAAAAGTAACATCCAAAAGGAAAAGGATTAAAATCCCGAAATAAAGGTTTGATGCCAAAGCTAGATGTAAGACACCAGCATATGTTAGTTAACCGTATGAATCTTATTGTTTGGTGTCTTATTTTATAAATAACAGTCAAAGAAAATACGGCCTTAGATTTTCAGAAATTTAGTAGTGAGATTAGACATGTCCCAAGTGCATGAAAGGATGTCTATGCAGTGCATTCAAATACAGTGTGCGTTACAAACAATAGGATTGCAAGATGACTCGATATCTGAAATAACACTACTTTAAAACAGTTATGAATATCATAATCATATTTACAGTACCCTCCATAATGTTTGGGACAAAGGCATTTTTTCTTTAATTGGCTCTGTAGTCCACAATTTTAGATTTGTAATCCAACGATTGACATGTGATTAAAGTGCATATTCTCAGCTTTTATTAAAGGGTATTTTAATACATTTTTAAAGTTTTTATACATGGGTCCCCCATTTCAGGGCACCATAATGTTTTGGACATATTAATGTGATGTAAATGAAAGTAGTCATGTTTAGTACTTTGTAGCATATCCTTCACATACAATGACTGCTTGAAGTCTTTGACCCATAGACTGATGTGTGTACAGGTGCTGCTGAGCACCTTCTCTGCTAGGTCTGTACTGCAACCATCTGCTTTTTCCAGGTGCTTGCTAGTCGCTAGTTTTCTCTTCAGAATATGAAATGCATGTTCAATTTGATTCAGATTGGGTGACTGATGTAGCCAATCAAGAATTTTCCAGTTTTGGGCTTTGAAAAACTTTGTTGCATTAGCAGTATGTTTGGACTCATTGGCTTGCTGTAGGATGAAGCATTGCCCAATCAGTTTGGAGGCATTTGCTTGAACTTGAGCAGATATGATGTTTCTATACACTTCAGAATTAATTCTGTTGCTGCTATCATTAGTTACATCAATAAAGAGAAGTGATCTAGTACCTGTGGCAGCCATACATGCCCAAACCATAACACCCCCACCACCATGTTTCACAGATAAGGTGGTACGCTTTGAATCTTGGGGAGTTCCTCCACAATTTGCTCTTGCCATCACTCTCATACGTGGATCCTGGTCTCATCTGTCCACAAGACCTTTTTCCAGAACAATGCAGGCTCTTTTAGGTACTTCTTAGCAAACTGTAACCTGGCCATCCTGTTTTTGCGGCCAACTAGTGGTTCGCTTATTGCAGTGTAGCCTCTGTAGTTCTGTTCGTGAAGTCTGCTATGGACTGTACAAAGCTAAAGCAGATACATTTTTCATCATCAATTTACCGGACTTGTTTGTTCTGATCTTCACTAGGACCCTATCTAGCCTCTCTTTTTCACCCCCTACCATGTGTCTAACCCCCATTCCTCTGTGCTCTATCCCTCGCCCCAGGAGGTCCAACCACCGCAGGCGCAGCCTGGCTAACCTGGTATGCACACCCGTCCTCTTATAAGAAACTCTCAGTGGTGGGTGGACTATGGAACTGCGGGTCAGTTGTCCAGAAAGCTGACTTCATCATTGCCTATGCCAAGATAAAGTCCCTCCACTTCCTGCCTCTCACTGAGACCTGGATCACTCCAGATAACACAGCCACTCCAGCTGCTCTGTCTGATAACTACTCCTTTTCTCACACCCCCAGGGCCTCTAGCCGAGGTCGGGGTGCTGGTTTGCTAATTTCTCAGTCCTGGAAATTATCCATGCCCTCTGTACAGCCTAAATATCTCCTCCTTTGAGTTTCATGAAGTCACTGTAACTCACCCGTCAAAACTTAACATTGTTGTTCTCTACCGCCCTCCAGGTCCACTCTGCGCTTTCCTGGATGAACTGGACACTTTCCTAAGCTCCTTCCCTGAGGATGGCACCCCTGTAATTCTACTCCGAGTTATCCAGTGTCGCCTCACTCCTCCAGTCCCTCGCCTTCACCCAGTCCCTGCCACCCACAAAGCTGGTAACTAACGAGACCTTGTATTCACCAGGAGCTGCACCACATCTGAACTCACGGTGACTCCACTCCATGTATCAGACCATTTCTTTATTTTATTCTCTCCTGCCCACTCTCCCTCAACTCCTCTAACAACCTACCCTCTGTAACTTTCAGGAGAAATCTCTGCACTCTCTCACACCCCTCTCTCTCTCTACCTCTGTCCTGATTCTCCTTGACCTGTCTGCAGCATTCGACACGGTCAACTAAACTCCTGATCTCCACACTGGCTGAGATGGGCCTCTCTGGAACTGCTCTCTATTGGTTTACATCCTATCTCACAGATAGATCCTACCAAGTCTCCTGGAAGGGCTCTTTCTCTGTACCTCATCCACTTTTTACAGGAGTCCCGCAGGGATCTGTACTGGGTCCTCTTCTGTTCTCCATTTACACCAAGTCTCTTGGTTTGGTTATTAATTCACATGGCTTCTCTTACCATAGTTATGCTGATGACACTCAACTCTTCCTCTCTTTCCCTCCCTCTACCCCACAGGTTAAAAAGAGGATATCTGCTTGCCTGGCTGACATCTCTGAGTGGATGTCTAGCCATCACCTGAAGCTCAACCTCAACAAGACCTCCCCGCTTCTAGACCTGTCCATCACCATCGACGGAACTATGGTGACCGCCTCCTGCTCTGCAAGGAACCTGGGGTGGTTCCTGGAAGACCAGCTGGACTTCAAAGAACACATCAGGGTAACAGCACAGTCCTGCAGGTTCCTCCTGTACATCATCAGAAAGATTTGGCCGTACCTGACCACCTACTCCACCCAGCTTCTTGTCCAGACCATAGCCACCTCACATCTGGACTACTGCAACTCCCTTCTCGCAAGCCTACCAGCCTGCGCCATTTCGCCCCTACAACTGGTCCAGAACGCAGCTGCTTGGCTTGTGTTCAACCTCCCAAAGTTCTCACACATCACCCCCCTGCTACTGGTCATGGCCAGGATCAGGTTCAAAGTTCTGACCCTGGCCTACACTGCAGCCAAAAGGTCAGGCCCCTCCTACATACAGGACTTAATCCAGCTCTACGCTCTTGCTCGACCACTTTGTTCTGCTGCTGTAGGGCGACTTACACTTCCCTCCCTCCGTGTTAATGGCTCTCGCTCGTCCCGACTGCAGAGCTTTTCCACCTTAGCTCCCCAGTGGTGGAACGTACTCCTCACTCCGCTGCGCTCAGCTCAATCACTGTCTGTTTTCTGTTGTGGTCTGAAAACACACTTTTTCAGACTCCACCTCGACTAAACTACCTATCTAGGGCCAATTCTATAGTACTTGCTTTCTGTTATTTTTTTGTTGCTTGTTTTCTATTTAACTTGTGTTTTTTTGCCATTTTATAGTTCAGAATGTATAGCTGACTGTGTTCTATGTTCATGACTATGGATAGCTCCAACATTATGAGAAAGTTGTGCTTTGTCGGATCTGCTTTGTAGTCGCGTCAATGACCTTCAATATGCACTTATTGTACGTCGCTTTGGATAAAAGCATCTGCTAAATAATTGTAAAATGTAATGACAGTAATCACTGACATATCCACGCCTGCCTGCTGACGAGCGTTTCTGATCTGTGAGACAGGTGCTTGGCGGTTTTTCTTCATTGTGGTGAGAATTCTTCGGTTATTAACTGTAGAGGTCGTCCTTTTTTTAAACTGTACTATGGTCCCATTATATTGGTCTACCTTTCATCTGCAGCAAAGATATAATGTAGGTTTTACAGAAATTGCTTAGGGAGACTAGGTGACGCAGCCCGTAAAGCGGTTGACTCATTATCCGCATACGTACACATATACAAATCCCCTGTGCAGCCTAGTGCTCAATTCCCTGCATTGGCACTTTCTGTGCCTTGATCCCAGCTCTACCTGTAGCCCTGTCTGCCCCTGAATAAATAGCTTGTGTTCTATTGTGCTGTCATTCATAAATTGTGATGGACTTTAATTCAGTGAAACAATTGTTCAACCTCAACCACAAACTAGTGCAGTGAGAAAAATATTAACATTGGACACTGATCATCATAAAAACAAAAACTTAATTTTTTTAGCAAAACTAGTAGATTTTGTATCCGAATTAGAAAGTAAACTTCTTTCGGTTTTTGAAAATGTATCTCGAAGTTTGCATGCTTTAAAATAAGAAAAAAATATACGACAGTAACTCATTTTAAATAGTTGTGTAAAATATTTTCTTACTTCATGCTTGTCTTGTGAAAGCTGTGTGCGACCAATGCTGTTGGTTTTCCCAGAAACCTCTAGATTGGCCAGGCCTGTTTGAATTTTACAGTCAAGGGAGCCCTCCTGCATTGGGGTCTCCCTCTGATTAGTGTCCTTCTGTGAGCGTCGCGTTACAGTGGAGCGGCGTCCCAGTCGTTTTTTAAATAGGTCTTTGATTCCATGTTTCTTTTCCTCAGCCGCACTGATTCGTTCATCTAGAGAGTCCCAGCCATCTTCTGTACTCCTCTGGAGTCCTCCCTTCTCAAATGCACTGGAAAAAAATGAATAGGAAGAAAGGATGGAGAAAGAAGGCATTTAATGGTTCAGATTAAAAGCAAAGAGCAATGAAAAAAGAGACAGCAGACAGTACTTCTTGTCATGAAATACAACTATTTTCACAGCCATTTGGCATGTACCTTGTTCGCCATTCAAAATGTTGGTTGTATTAAGTCAGGCCTTGATCATTCTGCCCATATTTGGGTTTTTCAAGTGGTGGCTTAAAAAGTAGGCAAACACAGAAACTGAAGATGACTGTGTACTCGATGGCTACTTCATTTTTTATGTTGTTTTATGACTTCATTTTGGAAAATAGTTTGGCAGATTTTAGTTTGGTTGTTTCATCTTAATTTAAAGATAATGTTTATAGAATGTAAAGCAAATACAAACCCCAATTCCAAAAAAGTTGGGACAGTATGTAAAATGCACATAAAAGCAGAAAGCAGTGATTTGTAAATTCTCTTTTACATACATTTAATTGAAAACAGTACAAAAAAAAGATATTTAATGTTGTACCTTATCAACTTTATTGATTTTTGTAAATATACGCTAATTCCGCATTTGATGCCTGCAACACATTCCAAAAAAGTTGGGACACTTCTCAGAGGGAGACCCAAATCCAGGATGGCTCCCTTGACAGTGACATTCAAACAGGCCTGGCCAATCTAGAGGTTTCTGAGAAAACCAACATCATTGGTCGCACGCACATAGCAAGATGATAAATAAAGAGTTATAGCTAACTTTGCTATTTCCGATGGTGAATTAAATATAACGTTACACAGATATGCTAATTAGTTACTTACTTTCAAAGGGAGTGAGGGACCATTGTAGTGGATGGTGGGAATGGCCCACTCAGTGAGGGAGTACAAGCTCCCAAATCCCATCTGGACAGCAATTGCATTCGTGAATAAATAATTCTCGAAATTCAAATGACAGATCCTTGCGCTCAAGCAGATTGCAGCCTCATTCATGTGGCCAAATATTAGCCATTTTTTCCGTAGCCATGCGTTTGTGGAGAAACTAAATAGCGTGAGGACTCTCACACCCAAACAAGCACTTTCGTCCCATTTTGTTCGCTGTTCGCAGTTCGCACTGAGTTGCTAGCTACTGTGAGCAACCTATGTTACTCACATTGATGTTGAGAACAAGTTGAAAATCGAGCAATGTAATTGGAGGAAAAACTTTTTCCCACTGCCTGCCAGTACAGGTATGTGTCACCAAAACGTCACACAGCCTTTTACAGGAAGAAGTGAAGAAAATATTTTGCCGCGCAAATATGTCTTTTAAATAAATTTTTGGTCTGCATCATGTCCTTGAAGTAATTAAACTATAGCTAACCATTTTATCACTTAAGAGGTACATTTTCATTGTGTGGGGCCTTTAAGAGGTGTTTCTCACGACTCATTTTCCTATTGAACTCTATGGACAGATTCCACTACAGCCTTGAACTGGATTTAATCTGACTGCTGTCGATTCAAGATCTTTGTTGGAACCAAAATAGCGGAGATTCAGGAATTAACTGATGTGAAGGCCTGGTATTATGTGAAGTCAAATTCGGAATTAGCGTATATTTACAAAAATCAATAACGTCGGTAAAGTAAAACATTAAATGTATTTTCTTTGTACTGTTTTCAATTAAATATGTAAAAGAGATGCCTTCTGCTTTTATGTGCATTTTACATACTGTCCTAACTTTTTGGGAATTGGGGTTTGTAGAATGCCCCACAAGTCCACTTTCTGAAAGAAAAATAAAGAGCAGTTCTAATGTCAGAACTCTTTTCAGTTTCATGGAGGTGAAAGTCCCATTCACGATTGTACAAGAAAAGCATCATTAATATAACTTATTTTCAAAATCTAATTTTGTACATTTTCTCATGCTGATACAATACTGGAAGATCCTTCTCTACTGCATAGTTTTGTGACATATATGCAAACAAAATAATAATGATTTAACAAAAAACACAACAGCTTATTGCCAGTGGCCCTGCTTTGGAAACATCAAACGTCACATCTGGCTGTGAGTGACTTGTTCTACTACTGTTTTTTCAGTACAAAGACTGGTGTTAAATCCAGACCAGTGATAGGCGCCAGTGGCCCCATAGGAAATTGCATAATTGGCCATAGTGTAACACAGAAAGGGAGGGTTTTGGTCAGCAGGGCTGGCTATAGTGTAACACAGAAAGGGAGGGTTTTGGTCAGCAGGGCTGGCCCCTTCTCATCACAAGAAGTAGGATTGGTGGACAGAAAAATTTAAAAGAAGCACTGGCTGGCCACACACATTAAGGAGGACATACATGCTAACGTGCTTCCTCTTGAACAGATGGAGGATATACTAATCATGGTATAGGCCTATATTGGCATTTCAAATTGAGACAATTCTTAAGAAATTGGATGTAAAGGGTTCATTCAGATTGCATGTTTACAATTCAATCCTGTAAGGTCTGTGATCTTTTCACTGGATTGCCTTATTAGCTTTTGTAGTCTGGTGGTTACACTGATTGCAGTGTTTCCCCTACCATGCATTAGGCAGGGCGGCACCCCGACGGAGCTTGCCGCCCGGTCTGAAAATATAAAATGCCGTTAAGTGTTTTGAATCGCGGCAATTTGCGGTAATTCGCAGCCACGCGCAGAAGAATGCATTTTTTTGTAATTACAAAAGCAAAAACAAAATCCCCTCCTTGTCAACGTTCGCGGATACTACCCCCCCGCCCCCCGTATATGGTAGGCCGAACAGTTCGAAAGCCGATGCAAACTGGACACCACATGCCCAGTTGGACAGCAGCTCACACTACCCAGTTGGATAGCTCAAAGATACCCAATGTGATGTCGCGGATTGGACAGGAATTCACTAATCTCTCACATGTAATTTACATAAAACCGAAGTTTGTAGGGTCATTTGAATCATAACGATAATCAAATAAATCAATTTTTGTTGTTTGTCATTTTAATTTTCACACTGTAATTCCAAAGACATAGAATGATATTTGAAAGAACTTAACCAATGTTTAGTTTAGGAGTATGGGAAACAGTCATTGAAAATGAGCAGAGACTGATCTGAATGCATGAAGGAGCAAACACTATTATTTTAAATAAAATAAGTGTAATTAATCACATTCATAAAATAGGCCTATAAAGTGCCGTTTTCTGGTATTTTTAAAACAAATTTGGAATATATTTTAGTTGGAATACAACAGCAAAAATTAAACAAGTGCACAGTAAACCTGTCGTCCCCCACCCATGTGCATGTCGTTATCATGTAGCCTACAGTTGTTGAACTTAGTCATTACCATTTCTCTTGAACGTTTGTATCACAATATACCTGATGGCCACCTCCATTTAATTAATTAGCATATTGATAGTGGACAATTCGAGGGAAACCAGGAAATCTTAGTCTTATATAAGCATCCCATTGACGTGTGTGTGTGTGTGTGTGTGTGTGTGTGTGAGAGAGAAAGAATAGATGTAGCTAACGTTACAGATTAGCCTCTGTGAACTAACTTACGACATTTATTCATTTAACGTTTGGTCGAATCTTTTAGACTGCAAATGTTTCACGATCCATGACTATGACAATGAAATTTCACTTCCCAAATGAACATGTAATAAACATCAAATTTGATGAGAATATAAAGAGAAGACAATGAAAAACAATATGTTTGACCACCAAAAATGGGTACAATTGTGTGTGGATATAACTGAAGAGACAAGATTCAAGTTAAAAGTTTATTAGGCTGGATATGTTGATGCCATCAAGCTCTTAAAATAACTCCAGCACAGAAAAGAGAGAACAAGGAACAGAGAAACTTGGTTAAGTTATAACGTTAGCTAGCTAATATAAAAAAGTAGCTAATTTAGCTAGCTAGCTAAGGTAGCCTAACGTTACTGTAAATGAGTCGGTGTCCTGACGTATAACGTTAACGTTATTAATTGCATTTATTAGCCAGCTACTGTATTAAATGTCACAAAATAGCTATTTTATGTCAATTTATTTCAAGTTACAGCTTACCTGAAAACCAGTAACGTTATGACAACTTCTTCTGAATACGAAGAGAACGTGACAGTTTGAAGAGTGAGCGCCTCTCCTCCTCGAACACTGGTTGTGGTCGCATGCGAGCAACTAGCAGTGCATTAGCTATAGCACTACGGTTTGGACACGGCTAAATGCAGACTGCGATATTCCCACTGAGGAGGCTATTACCATTAACCATCTCTTCTATTACTGTTTGAAATGATCCAGATGCCATGTCATTTGTGCATTTCAGTGGACATAATGGGCCGACTTTGAAAAGACAGCACCTGTTCCTCTTTCATCCTATAAATAAATCAAGCACTGAATATTGGTGGAAGTTAAAGTAAACGCAAAATTCTGTAGGCTACCGTTTTCACTGTGTTGATTGTGGTCTGCTGTCGCAGGTAGCCGTACTATCTACAGCGGAATTAGTGGGGGCGCCATGGGTGCGGCACACCCATATGAATACTCATGGGTAGCCACGAGTCCCTTATGGAATCGTCCCGTAATTGAGAATTAAATGTTGCGTTCCATATTGAATCAATACGGGAGGCGATTTGTTTCGTATTTTCATAAACAAAGCTCCATATGTCCCATTTGCCCAGTTGAATAGCGACCCAGTTGAATAGCACAGAGCTACCCAGTTAAATAACCGGACCCCTGCTGATATACAGGAGATGCAACAGGAAAGTGGAGTGGAGGTAACAGAAAAATTAAGGTAAAACAAATTGTGGCTGAAAAGACTGATGGGGTGGCATGGGAGAGATAGTGTCTGTGGTCCTGTACCTGCACTTGCGCTGGTCTTTGTACGCCCCTCCTACCCGGCCTGGCCGTTGGGCAAGAGGGATGGCCAGAGACTGGCGGAGGAAGGCTCCGAGCACCAATCGAGTGTCTTCCATGATCTCCACAAGAGAAACAGGTGGGGCAGGAGATGAGGGACGAGACAGACGGATGGGTGAGGCAGGGACTGCCATTGCTGAAAGAAAACACGTACCAAAAAAGTGGTCAAAAGCCTATGAAACGATGACTGTATCTGAACATAACAGTAAACGACACTGAACAGGAACTGTAGTACTATATTGCTGATCCTCCGTACGGTTAACAAGCTACATCCAATGCCTTCTCAATGTTTACAAACACATCATTAAAGGGGTATTTCACTTTCTTGTGACATAAGTAAATTTGTGGAGCCTACCCCATTATATTTGCATAGCGTGAATACAAGCAACACCAGCTGTCTCTGCTGACAGTTAACGGTATCCCGGGCCCCGGTAGTCAGGCTCCCTCATTCACTCCCATTCATTTTCGGGACCTCACCAAAATGAATCGTTTTAAAGCACAAACTAACTACGGTGGATAATACATCGATAAAAGAGAATACGAGAGTGAAATGTTTGTTTTGGGCTTATAAGCCGTTTTCAAGTTTAAATTAGCTATAAATAGTGGCGCTATTTCCGGAAAGGCTACTGTGTAGAAATAGAACAAGTCGTAGTTTTATTTTTATGCCTCCGGGTTGTTCGTCCGTCAGTAACAATCGTCATATGTTAACGGATTGATATTTTCAATAAAAAAAAAAAAATGTAATAAATATTACAAACTACTTCCTCACTAGTTTGGAAAGAGTCTTGCGGGATTTCTTTCGCACACTGCTTGCAAAGTGAGGGGACAGGGCACATAGGGACAGGGGTCTGAGTGGACAGGGGACAGTGGACAGAGAACAGGGGTCGTATTCAGTCACGGCTTTGAACTGAAGGATGAACTGATTCGATTTTGGTGGTCAGTGGTCAAAGGTCAAGGTCACTGACCTCACAAAAGATGTTTTTGGCCATAACTCAAGAATTCCTACGCTAATTATGACACAATTTCACACAAATGTCTAATAGGATAAAATGATGAAGTGATGACATTTTATATCCAAAAGTTCAAAGGTCAACTTCACTGTGACATCATACTAAGTGAAGACAGCATGTTTCTCACTGAAAATGATTCACTTGAATCATACATGTCAATATAGTGATAACCATTTTGCCAATAAATACACTTCCTACCTTTTAAATTAAATTCCTTCAAAGTCTTCACTTTTATGAGTCTGGACAGACATGGATGTAAACTGCAACTTGACTTGCTGGCGGAGGCATACAACTGCAAGGCGGTTATTTCTAGTTTATTTTGTTATAAGGGTAGCCTACTACAGTTGATGGATTAAATAGAGCTCGGGAAGTTCAACATAGACTGGATAACTGCGCTTTTTCCTCCCATGTTCCAGATTTGGGAGGGTTCCAGTTTTACTCAATGCAGTTATCCAGTTCACTCAGTAATCCTGCTTCATAGTATACCCCCAGTTTTACCAGTAATGTTAGTCTACAAAAATACAAAAGCGGCTTATCATAATGTATCACTCATGACGTCAACTTTATCGTGCGCAAGGATTCTTCACCGAGTTAAAATAACATCTTCTACTTATAAAGTAATTAAATGTTGAAAATACACTAAATATCAAAACAAACACGTACCTTTTCACCCTCGTGTTCTCTTTTATCAATGTATTATCCGCCGTAGTTAGTTTGTGCTTTAAAACGGTACATTTTGGTAAGATCCGGAAAATGAATGGGAGTGAACGGGGAGCCTGAAAACCGGGACTACCGGGGATGCCGGTCAGCAGGGACAGCTGATGTTGCTAGTATTCATGCTATGCAAATATAATGGAGTAGGCTCCACAATATTACTTATGTGACACTAAGGTGAAATATGATATCCCTTTAAATTATTTTACTAATCAACTCAACTATGTATATTAAAGACACTGACCTGTTTTCTTCCTTCTAACATATAGTGGTTATAGGGACACTGAACACCACCAGACAGTCGACTTGAATATAAAAAGATGACACATAAAATCACATAACACATAAAAAAACAGGTTATGCTGTACAGCATGTCTGGAGATAATAGCCTTTCAATATTCTGTCATTTCTGAGGCCTCGCTTCATCTCAGTTAACAATCCACTTCCTAATCAACAGCCAGAATACTATCATATTCATACATGGTGAACAATTATACTGTAAAATGTATCCATCACACTATATATTACGCAATAATATGGTGCTTTCCCTACTTCTGTTTTAATAGTTTTACTGCAGATTTTAGTGATGACACTTCAGAATGCATTTTCCCACTGACACTTCCTCATAAAAGCACTTTCAGTGTCAGGCCCCTACTCTTAAATTTGTTTCTGCTGTATTGACTGACCTTTGGAAACAGCCAGGCAATGTATTCAAATCGAGCCTAAAAAAGATGCAACCGGCTAGCACCCTTCAAGATGTGAAGATGGTGAGCTGTGTGGAAATGTGTAAAAATTGTGTTTTTATGTTTTAAATACCCTCAAAACACGCGTGACCTATATCACAAAATGCATCAAATATCCTGCCATAGGACGTTTCTGTCATCATATATGCTAATAATAATAACTACATTAACAATTCCTAAAAATATTGCAGGTGTGGTTGCTTTGCAGTGGTATCAATTGCTGGAAATGGTATAGAAATATGGCAATAATGGTATAGTGTGAGGTGGTAAATAAAAGGTGGAAATGGTATGAAGTGGTAATTTGGTATAAAGGGATCTAAAGAAGGTGAAAGTGTTAAAATATGGTGATGTATTTTGTGGTAAGTACTGTAGTCTAAATAACCTGGAAGTGATACAAAGCAGTAATGAATTGTGATGAAAGCACACAAAGGTAATGTCAAATAATCTGGGATAGTATTGTTAGGTCATAACAGTGTTGTAGAGGAAGGCACTGTGATGTCATAAGCAGTGTAATGTTACAGCATCCACATTCTATTGCATCGGTTTTCAAAATGTGCCCATTGACTCCCATTCATTTTTGGGCGATAAAAGGTCAATTATCTGAAAAGTGTATATGGTAAAAAGTAATAGCAACCTGGGGGTGTATAAAGGTATAATATGAGGTATGAATGGTGTTGATGGTGTGATTGGAGTAGGAGGACATTGGTTCTCAAAAAGTGGCGGAATAATAAGCCGTATGGAGAGTAAGAAAACTAATAATACGCTTCTCATGCGTGACTAAAATTAGTTTGCTCCAGACATTTGGACAGGCTAGCTACCTACTTAGCTGGTTAACGTACAATAGACAGTTGTCTACAAAGTTTTGGGGATACGGCAGACAGCGCTGTATTTTAATAACTAGCAGCTAACGTTAGCTAACCAATTGTTTTCACATTCTAACGTGATTCTAATGTAGCCAGCGTTAGCAAACAACTTTTGGTAAAGGTAGCTGGAGTTAGCTAACGTTATTTACACTGACATCAAACTGATTTTCGCCGGCTTTCCAGCTAACGTTACCTCTGTCCAGACCGGAGTTTACCCACTGGTTCTAAAACGAATTAGCTAACGTTTGATGTTGAGAATTTGAGATAGGCTAGCTAACGTTACAGTTGGTAACTTAGACAAGTACGTTAAGATAACGTTACTAACTAACTTGGATATCGTTAACGTTAGCCCCGCCAACATTAGCTATCGTTCACTTTACCTGAGTTCCTTGACGTTCCTCGCAGTGATCCTCCAAATTAAAAGTGAAACGGATTCATGAACACAGCACTAACTTAAATCATTAAACGATTTAAAACACAATAAATATTTGAAACCATTTAAAAGAAACAGCTAACTACAAACAAAAACTTAAAAGCAAGCACGCTAACATGAACTGCTAGCTATCTAGGCTTGGTTTTGAAAAAAATGATCCAAGTGGCCGTCACAGTAAAAACTTCCTCCTCTCATTCCTGCAGCCAAACAATTGTTGTTTCTTCATCTCGGAATAATTTCCTCGCAACTCCGTTCCAAAAACGTTTTTTCTACTTATATTTGCGCAATATCGTTGTGGCAGAAATACGTTTCTACAGGGACATTCTCCATAGTGCAAATTTAAATTCTAACTTGTAGGGACTCCAGAGACGAATTCGATTAAGGAATGTCATTTGGTACACTGTGCGCATGTCAGGTGTGAGTCCAGAAAAGGGGACCGGAGCAGATAATAAGATTTAGAACTGTGGTTCAGGACAGTAGAGATTTCCAGGAACAGGGTTGGGGACCACTGATATAAGGACACAAAGAAAATATTGACATAACTGTTAAGTAGACCTAATAACATTGATAGAATAAAATATATGAAATGCTTACAATAATAAGACAATTCAAATAATTATTTATTTATTATGCTGTGTTTATTGGTTACCAAAAATGGAAAAACAGAAAACATCATGTACACAAGTGTAAATTTGTCAAAATGTATTTTCCTGCTTAAACAACAGCCCAAAAAACAAGAGGGGGAGTATTAAAGAAATGATGATGATGATGATGATGCTGACCATTTCTAAGTGCTGAACCCTGAGCCTTGCCCCCCCCAAACCCTGTCCAGTGTCACCAGAAAATCAAACACTGGTACAAGGATTGGGAGAGACAAGACAGAGAGAGTAGCTGAGGCAGTGCGAGAGATATGAAGGAGACTGAAGGATTAGGGAGCCTGTACACAGCGTCAGTTACACATAGAGAGAGAGAGAGCGAGAGAGAGAGAGAGAGAGAGAGAGAGAGAGAGAGAGAGAGAGAGAGAGAGAGAGAGAGAGAGAGAGAGAGACTTCAGTACTGTTGCTCAGACTCCCTCATGTGTTAATTCTGCCTCATACAGGTCCTCACAACGACACTGCAAACTTATCTGTGTCAGTTTGTCCAATTTCTGTCTCACAATCCTTTTTTATAACCGTGAGGGGTTCTTAACCATAAGAGGGGTACCCTCTCTCTGCATTCGATGTTCTCTCTAGTTCTTAGTACTCTCAAACTATTTAGATTTTTTGAGTACTCACCTTTAACTCTGTGGCACTGACTCTGCTTTCTGAAAAAAAATCTTTGTGTTGCCTCCTCCTTCTAATCTTCTCCCAACATATTCTCCAGTCTGCCTCTTCCTGTTCTTACTTCACCAACTAGTATCTTATCCCTTCCCTGTCTCATAAAATCTCATTCTCAGTATCTATTCCTCTATGTCTGTATCTAAAATCTTAACTGCCAATGGGGAAGGAGGCTGCAGGGTGAGGCACTTCCTTTGTGACAGGAAACCAGAGAAATAGAAAGAGAGAGAGAGGGGGGGGGGGGGGGGGGGGGGGGGGTGGAATAAAGGTCAAGTTGCTGCAAACTGTGTTAAGATTTAAATTGGAAAGGTTAACTTAAATACATAATACAGTTGGTTTAAGTTTATGGATAGAAGAAGAACTGCAGGAATTTGGTTAGCCAGTTAGCCAGTCAATAGCCAATCTATTTAATCTGTTGCACATCCTAGCCAGTGCAAATGTTACTGAAACCATTTGTAGTATTGTATAAGGTGACAACTTATGGTCCTCCAAGTCATAAGGACAACCATGCATACGGTATGTAATGTTTGGCTCAGTGAACAAGGTCTGACCATAGCTTGGAAGTAAATCTAGACACTATGAAGGGACTATTATTATCCCGTTGGTACATTGTGTGGCTTTGCTACTTAAAGGGTAAGTAAAACCTAAAACCACTTTTTTTTAGCTGATTACTGATATATTTGGACAAATCCATGTAGTAGAGATTTATCCTGTTGCAAATCGCAACATTGCATCGCAATGTTTAGCATTTTATAGGCAGAGTAGTGTATTTTGGCTAACTGGCGTTTTGGTGGTGAAACGTATGCTACAGCTGCTGTAATTTACTATTGGCTGTTGTACAGTATATGTGACATGGCAGTACATGTGATGTCACACCAACTGGTGCATCTGGCTACGTCCTTCCACCTTACACTATAAATAACTTATAAAAAAAATTCCAAATTCAGCAAGTCGTGGAGAGGAGCATTTGTGTGAGCAACAGGCTATTGCTAGAGAGAGGATGGCATAGATGTCAACCCATACAGTTTGCCTGTATGATATACGGTTTTTCCAACTTTTCGAAGGCAAACGGGCGTATAAGGTATGCTCCGGGAAATGTAGTCTAACACGTTTTTTAAATTTGTTTTTCAGATTTTTTCCCCTTTTTCTCCCAATTTAGTAGCCAATTGAACCCCTATTCTAATTCAATTCCCCCCATGTAGCAACCGCTTGAGAACCACCGCTATACAACCCTGTCAGCCGGTAGTAGGAAGGAGGGCGCAGTTGTACTCCGAGGATCGGGGTTCGCGCCCCGGTCCTACCAGATCCGAGCGGCCGGCGTGTGTGGAAGGTGGAAGCGGCATTGGCGGCTGCTCCCAGGGGGGGGGGGGGGAGAGAATCGAATCGCGCGCAAAAAAAAAAGGCGGGCTGGAAGGTGGAATCATCAGGAGGAGCTCGTCCTCTACAGGGCGCGACTCCTCGAGCTCCTGACCGTGATTCCAACTCGCCCAAGGCCTTTTTGTGCGCAGCGATTCTCTCCGAGCCCCTCCCCCCACCTGGAAGCAGCCGCCAATTGCCGCTTCCACAGGGCACCGGCCACGCTCGGATCTGGTAGGACCGGGGCGCGAACCCCGATCCTCGGAGTACAACTGCGCTGATTGAAAGTCAGCGCTCTTACCGTTGTACCACCGCGGTGCCCCTCTAACATGTTTTTTGGTTTTTTTCCAAAGTTTCTCCATCAACCTGCCCTGGGACTACAGATGAAAATGAGCCCCAATGGCTAAATCTGGCACATTTACATTTATTAATGTGCAGTGTCCCTTTCTTAAATAAATAAACCTAAACCTATAATTAATTTAATCGTAGCAATCACATTTCGGGGTTCGCGCCCTGGTCCTGCCTGATCCGAGCATGGCTGGTGCCCTGTGGGAGAGGCAATTGGTGGCTGCTCCCAGGTGGGGGGGAGGGACTCGGAGACGGGGTTGTGTAGCGGTGATTCTCTAGCGGTTGCTAGCGGGAAATTTAATTAGAATAAGGGTTCAATAGGCTTCTAAATTTAGAGAAAAAATCATTTATTTTTTTTTATTTTTTTTTTAAATAATAAATGACCACAAGATACCTATACATTAGTTAACTTAACTAACAGTTAACGACTGGTCAATGTTTATGTTTAAGCAGTTTTGACCGAAATTAGATTAGAGTTTCTTGAGGTTTTAATGTGGCTATATGACTCAATTTAGCAAAGTTACTACGAGTTTCATTGTATATTCATTCATGGCTAACTTTAAATACTTTAATAATGTTAACTGTTTCTAGAAAATTACCCAAATTAAGATGAGAGCTAAGTTTATAACTAGGCCTATATGTAGCCTACATTCTCCAGTTCACGGCCGCTGCTCCAGGCTCACCAGCTGGAGCGAGCAACTCGAACAAAACACATTATGATTGTTAATCATAGACTGTGCTTTGATTGAGCACATATGTGAAAAAAGGTCATGGCTTGCTAACTCAAGCCCAACCCTTTCATGAGTATCTTTCCCACCCTCAATTTTGGCATTTTTTGAACCACAAACGAAGGCGTGGTCGCTCTGAAACAGCCCGTGGAGTTACCCTTTAAGTAGAGTAAGATATGATTAACATATTTCCTTGAGAAGGGGAAATTAAAAATGAAAATGAAAAGCACAATAAAGTTCAGCATATCTGGGCATATTCATGTTGCATAATTGACAATAATAGTCAAGCCGGAAAGTCTGATCCCTTTCACCTTCTCCACGTTTTATTACATTACAGACATATTCTACAATAGATTGAGTAAATTTTTTGTCTCAAAATTCTACACAAAATAGCCCATAATGACAAAGTGAAAACATGTTTTTAGAAATGTTTGCAAATGTATTAAAACTGAAAACTGAAATCTTTCATTTACATAAGTATTCATACCCTTTGCTTTAACATATTTTTAAAGTATCATATTTAATATTTGGTTGCATATCCTTTGCATGCTGTTACTTCCTGAAGTCTGTGACCCATCAATATCAAAAGACTCTCTATATCTTATTTTCAGGTATTGTTACAAGCGATACTATAAGCTCTCTGCATTTGAATGGATCTCTATGGGAATTGGGGGGTGAGACTAGATTCAGCTGTAAATTACACTGGTACAGTATGGAACACATGGCTGGCTAAATGGCTGTAAGTCATCAAGGGTCTGAGCTATCGAACGAGCCCCAAACCATCACTCTGTTGCCAGATATGGAGTAGATGTGGATGGATCACTGCAAGGGTTATTTCTCCTGACTCATTTTCCTATAGAACTCTATGGGAAAAAAGTCAGGAGAAACAACCCTTAAAGGGATCCATCCACATCTACTCCATATCTGGCAGCAGAGTGATGGTTTGGGGCTCGTTTGATACCTTATGCAACAAGCACTGTCTTGTCCAATATGATTGATAGGCCTATTGTTCTTTTCGCATTTTGCGTGCATTTCTCATACTGTAGTGCAATCGTTCATTTTATTTTTGATGTAGGCTACTGATTTTCATTGAAGAACATTTAGCAGCATTTTGCAGATGGTGGAATACTATTTTATTTTCATGTTATCGTACATAATATAGGCTATGGCCAATTTACTGTGCACTGATATGAGTGAACAAGAGTGAATGATTAGGCTACATATTTAGGTGTGTGTAACACTGTGATATCAATGTTTTTATCTTAAACCATAAGAAGGGGCAAATGTATATGCTTTATAATGGACAAAACTAATTTTATGACATGTTTTGGATAGGGTTTTAGACCCATAGATATCTACCTCCCTATACTGATGGAAATATAGTAATTCCCACTTCGAAATGATGCAGAAGTGAGTTTTATGAGCTAAACTTGATTTGTTGTTAAATATATAATAATTTTTTTCTTTAGAGCAGTGCACAATTTAGCCATTTGGATAGATTTGGAATCACTAATGGACAACAGGGTACACTGTCTATATTTTGCATCATGAATTTTCATGATCAAGCAGTTCTGCATATCGTCCTCAGATTTTGCACACTTGTGGACATGGAGTTTATGATCCAGGAAATGTATAGTTTTACCTGTTTCACTTATGTAGTCCCAGTATTTCATTGCAAACTAATTTTTACAAGGTTTCTTTGCATTTGTGGCACTTTATTTTGACTTAAATTATGAAAATAAACAAATATAAGTTCATATTGTAAATGGTACACCTGTCTTGTTTCATTTAAGCAATTTACCAAGTTTCTGTGACGCTCACATCTGGAGTTCTGAAGCCTTAAACACAGCACCTCCTAAATAGATGATAATTGATCAAATTTGCCATCTACGCAAAGTAAAATAAATTCTAAATGACACAGGAAGCCAGTGTAGTGCAGCAAGGGCAGGAGTAATATGTTCTCTCTTTCTAGTTCCAATTAAAACCAGAATTACTCTGGCAAAGGCTTTTTGAACAAGTCATTTGTCAATGGCAACCCTTCTTGGGCACTAAGTATGTTATTCTAAAATGCTATTATATTTGTGATTATAATTGAACAAATACCTTGATTTTGAACATGTATTAAAAGTACATTCTTTGTATTTTTTGTTTGCATATGTTATCATACAGTGCAAATTTCCTTCAATGGATACATGGTAGTAAAATGGGAGAACAGAAATAAAGATAGGAAATAATGGAGCCATAAGGCAAGTGGGCAGAAATTGGAAGAGGAGGTCTCTAAACAACACAACTACTCATTGAAGTCGGGATCTTGGGGAGTGGAGCTTTATGTGACTGTAGTGAAATTAACTGACAGCAGAGCCTCATATAGCTTCCTCAATTTGAAAAATCACCTCCACAGTTCATTAGCTTCAGTCTAAATTAAGCTTGATGTTCTGTTGCCAGGAAAACTGTACTGAAGTCCTCTTAGCAAGGAAAAAAAATAGAATGTGCTGTAAACTAAGAAAAGGTTTGTCATATATAAACATAATCATTAGTAGGTTGCACTTTTATTCAAAAATTGAGATTATTGTCAAACAGTAGAATTTCTACCATTCTATCAAAGCACTCATCCAGCTATTGAAATAGTCCAAGGGCTCATTCACCAAAGTCTGTGCCTTTTACATTTGCAGCAGTTTTGAAATGGGAACATGATCTGAAAGCAAGAGAACATTTATTTTTCTGTGCATGTAGTCAATATTCCTTATGATTCAGCATGTGTTTGTGAGTATATCCAGAGAATGTTGAGTGCATAGAAGACAAATAGTGTCCACTATTATCAGTGGGTGTGACGCTTTTAGTTACAAAAACAGGAAGCCCCTACAGGCACACAAGCAGGAAGTAATCCTGCAAAATGAGTGAGTGAAATAAACAAACGATTAAAATCCTCTTCAACATTCTCTCTCTCTTTCTGTCTCAAAAACAGGAACCATTAGTAGTTGGATAATGTGCATTGTGTGAGTGTATTTGTCACTCGGTGTCCTTCAGTAGCAGTTACCAGTACTACACAACTTGGGTCTCCTTCATGAAGGATAGACAATGTGTTGGATTTATTTCCACTTTGAGGAAATAAGTGTCTATTACTTCCCTGTACTTCTCACATTTTTTGTAAAGCACAGTATTCCCTGGGTAGCCATGTTTTCCTGCGTCGGCCAGTATCAAATTCTGTGTTGTAATCTCCAATTCTTTATTTTTTACAAAATATAATATACATATATGGTTAGTATTATTTACTATACACAGAGAATCTTCAAATCTTCAAAAGTACAGTCATTCTAAGGTTCACGTAATTTAATTTGGTTTAATTTGTTGATATGATGCTGTACTGAAGCTATTTAGTGTTTTGTACACCTCAAACAACACAAACAACTATTTTACCACTTTTAAAACGAATTGATGGTAAGACATTACCCCAGCCACTATTAATTTTCACAAATGTTTATTCTGAGATTTCTCTTCAGGGTTTCACAGAAGTGTTGACAATAAAACACCAAAACAACAAAGACAAACACCAATACAACAAACACACAGACACACAAGAGAAAGAGAGAGCCAGGTATACGGGGATAAGAAAAAGAAACTCACTGAAGTGAAAAGACAAAGGTGAAGGAAAAGAAGAAAGTGGTTAGAAAGGAAGATAAACACTGTAGAAAGAGATAATTTCAAATTAAAACAAACAATATGGTAACATCCTTGCTTCATAGTCAATTATTGATTGTCAATTGCTATTCACTAGTCATGACTCATGATTGTCATTGGTTGGGAGGTTTTTCTACTTCCAGAAGATTTTAGTCCATTAATGGTTGATTGTCATAGGCCAGAAGCAAGTCTTCATTTGTGATTTTTAAAAAATATTGTTTTTAATTTATTTTTGCTGACCTGAGACATCTTTGTGTGGGCTGGTAACTGAGCTTGATTGTCATTGGATAATAGATATTCATTCTAAGTTGATATTCATTCCTGCTTCACCGAGTGGAAACGTTGATTAGATTTAGGACAAATGCTGTGCTCCCTCATTTCCCTTTCCTTTTTCGCTTTCTCTTGTCTACAGTAATTGTCAAAAACATTCTTATTCAGTAGTTTCTGATTTATTTAGGTCATCACTTTCATGTCATGTGGCTTGTTCCATTGCCAATAGTGGGGTTTCCATGCGAAAGTACTGAACTGTGCATTCCAAGCTAAGCTTGTAAAGTTTCGAAATGCTAATTTATCATGTCATGATGGCCTAGTACGATGGTCTTAACATGCCAGATCTAATCCTTGTAATAATAATCAGCCATGATCGGTTGAGACTTAAAGAACGGACTTGATCCTTCTTGAGGGGTGTTTGTATGTAAATAAAAATCTAATGCTGGGAGAAAAATATTGAATTTTTTTTAGATCTGGCTCCAACTAAACAATAATGAAGTATTGGTATTTTTGTGTTTGGTATTGGTATTTTGTCATAAGTTTTTTAGTTGTTTCTGAAAATTTCATTTTCAAAAAAGTTTTTGCAAGACACAGACAATAAGTAACTTTGAAAACTCCACTATTGTCGATTTTTTATATTTTATATTTTTCTTTTTTCGTTCCTCTCTCTCTCTCTCTCTCTCTCTCTCACTCTCTCACTGTCTTGCTCACTGTCTCTCTGCTTCTCTTTATTTATACTGACAGTTTATGTGTATGTGCTTTCACTAATTTTTCATAACCACATAGCTACCCTTTTATCTCCCAAATTCTGTCCTTTCTTTCCATCTCTCTCTTCATCTATCCTACTGCAGGCGGGTCCAGTATTGACCCACATTCTGACCCATGTTCTGTTCACTGCCAGGGACCTGCACTGGTACTGAAACTCCTGGAGAGATGAGACCTGACAGAGATAAGTAGAAATGGAAGATATGGAGAGTTAGCAACAGCTCATACTCCTGCCATAACAGACTGAATAATAGAGTGCCACTAAAATGCCCACACCATTACAAACTGGTAAAGAGACAGATAAGCTCACCTGTATTGGAGTTGGCTGATGGAGGCGGAGGCAAGTGAGGGGAGTGGTAAGGGGAGGAGTCAAAGTTCCGAGGGGCAGAGGGCGAAGAGGGGAGCATGCAGGAGTAAGCGGGGGCAGACTGAGGGGGTACAGACTGAAGAGGGACAGACAATGGAAGAGAGGAGGCAGAGACATGAGAATAAAATAAGTAAGAATAAATTGTGAAATAAAAGAAACTAAAGTCAGCCATTAGAGATGGTTTGATACAATAGTATCTACAAAAGTACTATAACATGTAATACATATATAAATAAACATAAATATATAAGCTAAATAAACTTAAAAGGAGGCTAAATAAAGTCAGAAAAGGGAGTCATAGAGTGAACTGATATAATATTGCACAAAAACTCACCAGAATATAACAATTCATTGTAAGTTATATAAAGTATATTAAGTGTATACTAAGCACAATACATTTGGCAAACTTGATCATAGTATTAAGCTAGAATATAAAGTTTATGAATAAACTTTAGTGTGGTTGCTTCAGAAATTGTTTAGCTGTTACCAGATGAAAACGTTAGAGAGCTGTAGCATCTTAAAACTTAACCATTGTAACCTTATAACCATTATAACCTAATGTGATTTTGTATGTAACCAAATTGCACTTTTTACCTCTTATCCATGCTTGCAAGCAGACACCTACATTATTACTTGAGAGCTGATCAATATGGAACACCGAGAGTGCCACAATGATAAATAAATAAATAAATAATAATAATGTGGAAATATAAAAATGAATAAATAAAATAATTTGGAAATAAATAAAAAAATCTGGGAATTAATATAGAAATGCAAATGTATGTGCAATTAATTTAAGTTATTAAATTTATTTTCAAATATTTTTTCTAATATATTCATTTATTTATTTCCATGTATATTTCCCTATTTACTTATTTATTTCCATATATATTTACCAATTTCCCAATGAGCACAATCTGTCAATCAACTTGCTCTGCTCCACCCACTAAGTTCACCTCGTTCACACCCTTCCAGCGTATGTGTTCAGTGTTGCCACATTGGCATATTCCAGCCCAGGCTATTTTTTTTATGTTATTGTGCGGGGAAAAATGACTTCTTGCGGCTTGTCATAATTTGGGCTATTTTTTGTTATATTGAGCGGTTTTTCATCGTCCTCTTTCAGCTAATTATTCACATTCACTCTGGTGTAGTTTGTCCCTCCTCTCTCTGTCTTCTCCTCAGTTATCATAGAAGAGAGAAGAGAGGACTGTAGAAAGTAGATGGAGTTCTACGGTACGCCACCCCCCTTCTACGTAACAAGACTACGGTCTGCCTGCAAGCTCCCGAGGAAGCTGTATTCCCCCATTTGAGAGGTATAGAAAAACGATTAGCCTGCAATCCAGACAAATCAGACCATTACCAGGCCGAGATCACCAAACTGGAGGAACTAGGCTATGTCAAATGGGTCACACAGAATTCACCAATCAAAGTAAGGAGTCATGGTACATACCCCACCACATAGTAGAGCACAATGGGGAAAATAGAATTGGTGTTCAATTGCTCATTCAAGTATAAAGGATAATTTAAATCAGCTTCTCCTGTCTGGACCCATGCTCGCTAATAATCCAAGACTTTGATGAGCAACTGTGCCATCCTGGCCAAGAGAGGGTATTCTCAGAACTGCGTAGGCGGTACTGGATTATTAGAGAAAGAGAGGCTTTACGTCGGCACCAGCAAAATTGCTTAGAATGCCGTAAGCGGAGCGGCAAACCTCAAACTCCCCGAATGGTCAACCTTCCCGAATGGTCAACCTTCCATCTTCTAGGCTGTGATTGCACAAGCCCCCATTCTTCTGTAATGGCATGAATTGTTTTGGGCCGTTTGTGATTAAAGTAGGACATCGAAATGAGAAACGATGGGGTATTCGATTTAAGTGCTTAACCACCAGAGCAGTGCACATTGATCTTCTCTCTAGCATAGATTCAGATTTGGAGAAATGTGGGAGCGCGAGATCAGGTTGATCAAATCAGCTTTACACGTTACGCTAGGGGCCCAAACTGTCAGTGAGGAGGTCTTAATGACAGAATTACTACGCGCGAGAAAGAAAGTTGACGACAGAAAGATAATTCAGAGAGGAATGGAAAAGAGTTTAGCCTCCGTGGTTAAACTACAAACAATAGAAGAAGTTGTAAGAACGCACCCGCCAAAAAAGGATGCTGAATAGCGGCCCATTAAATCAGATAGGCTATTTTATTTATTTTTTTAAACTACACTGCACCCTGATGAAGACATACTGCCAAAACAGGTTGGTGACTTTGCCCGGATGAACCAGCAAATCAGGCGCATAGACGCAGTACAACGAGACCGGATGTTCAGAATCTTCACGATGCCAATTGTCTTTCTCGCTCATAGTTGTCCAGATTTCTGATCGTCCCCTCGGCTTCTTGAAATCCACAAAAAGTCGGGAGACTGCATGCTATTCAAGTGACAAAAAAGTTTCAGGTTCCTGAACGTTAATTATCGATTAATTTAACTAACGTTAACTTTGCTTATACATGATCTCAGTAGCTAGCTAGTACGTTAACTTACTGCGTTAAATTAACGGTAGCTTGCTAACGTTATGCATCGCAGTCTTGGCAAAGCCCAGAGAGAGAGAAAGCCAACTCCAATGACTGCAATGTGACGGGGAAAAGTGCAGTGCCATTCTTTGAGCAGAAGGGGGCAGTGCTGAGGCACTGTTAAACAGAGTAGAATCTGGAAAAATACATGGAGGTGAATGGAACTAAATGCTATAAAATTATCATCACAGTCGATTTCAAATATTTTCGCGGAACTGGATTATTACTGGCAATGTTACACGGTCTAATTATAATTAATACATAATTATAAGTCGACATGTGTTATCACTAACACCATCACTAAAAAACATTTCCACTCGCATTGATGCTATGCAATGTTGATGAGTTCGCCAATTCATGAGTATTCATTACCGACAGCACCTCAGACAACGGTAGCCGACTAACCAGTATTTATCGCTTGCTCAGTAAAACAATATATTCTCTAGAAGCTTCTGGAACAGTCACACAATCACATCGGCTGCTTTCAAGGCAACAAATTCATTGGGTTTCATCTGATTTTACTTGAAAAATATCTAGGCTTTCATGATATGCGTGTCTTAATGTCAAATTCAATGTGAAAATATAGTTTTGAAGCTTTCAAAAGTCACATATCACAAGCTAGCACTGGTCCTTTCTTTGCGTATAGTTTGGAGTCAGTTTGTAAGCAGACAATAACATCAGCTACTTTCGCAGTGACAAGCTAATGTAAGTGAGTCGGTTTAATCAAATTTTACATAAAAAATATCTTGGCTTTCATGGTCTGTATGTTAGCTTTTAAATTATCTGTATGTGTAGCATGACAAGCGAACACTGGAGTTCATTAGGTTATGGGCCAGCGCTATCCAGAAACGTTATACGTTATGTCCATTGCAGTTAGGCTTAACCATCGACTGTAACGTTGTAAAAAAAAATAGGCTTTCGAGATGAGATTCAAATTGGAATGCAGAATACTAGGCTACATCGAGGGAGTTACGTTAAGATTAGCCAAATATGTTCAAAAGTATAACTAACGTCATGCCTGCCTTATTTTCTTTTAAATGTGCATCGAGCAATTATAGGTGTAGTATCAACAAGCTTTTGTAGCATGTCCTTTCTAGGCCTCTGGCTGCTACTGCAAGCTAACTTAGCTAACGGTAGCAAACAAAGTTACCTTTCATTTTGCTTATTTATTCGGGAGCGTAACTGTGCAGTCGTCGCTATACATGACGGTCCACTATGGTGCTATGGTCTCTAACTAGAGTTACAACGACAGCTGTCAGGCCAAAATGTGTCCGGGTTCCAAAATGTGTCCGGGCACGTCATCGGAATGCTTGGAATGTCGTTGCTATGCCAACAGACACGCGAGCATTGTGACGCGAGGGCATTGTGACGAGCTCACACTTGCTTTTACCTCAGAATCGCCAAAATGTGTCCGGGCACATCGCCAGAATGTGTCCGGGCAGGTCATTGGAATGCTTGGAATGTAGTTGCTATACCAACATGAATTAGTTTCAGTAAAAGACTAATCTAGCTAGCTACTTCAAAATAAATCTAACATAATCTCATGTTGGTATGCTAGCTAACCTTGTTGGCTTGCTAGCTAACAATGGGTAACCCTGTTGGCATGCTAGCTAACGCTGTTAGCATGCTAAAATAAACGCTAGTCCATCCCACAATTGGATGATTAGAAAACAGTCAAAATTGAGCACAATTTAATCTATAAAGGTAAACATTGTCTGAAAAAATATTGCGTATATTATAAGAGCCATTTGAAACCCTTAATCACATTCTTCAATAACCAAATCGTATTTTAAATGCCGCTGAAATGTGTGGCACTTTGCGCCTTGCATTATGAACATTGCACATTATCCTACAAAACATGACAACAACTCACTAAATAAAAGTTAACAAATAACATTTATTGAAAACAATATTCAGCGTAACAAAACATTTTTAGGAAACGTGCCTGATTATTACAACGGCATTTTCATTGGGTGAACGCAATCGCATAGCAAATACAGTAAAAAATAATAATCGGTCATCAGAAAAACTACCAATAATAGGCCCACAAAAAAATAACAATTAGGCGTACTGATCGACGTGACATTAGATTAGTTGTATTGGGCTATTGAGTGATGTAGTGATCTATCTCCGTCCAATGATCTCCGGCGATTCTGAGGTAAAAGCAAGTGCGAGCTTGTCACCCGGCGATTCTGAGGTCAAAGCAAGTGCGAGCTCGTCACAATGCTATCGCGTCACAATGCTCGCGTGTCTGTTGGCATAGCAACGACATTCCAAGCATTCCGATGACGTGCCCGGACACATTTTGGAACCCGGACACATTTTAGCCTGACACAGCCATTACTCTGTGAAAATGGAGAAAATGACCACCTTCACGTGACAGGTCTGTTTGGTTAGCGTTAACTATGTCATACTCGTCGTTATGTAGTTCGAAGCTGTGTTGAACAAAGCAGGCTTATTATCCATCATATTAGCCCACCCTGCCAGAAAGCAGGAACCTTTTGCGACCATAGTCATGGGCTGGTTCACGAATCGGAAAGCTTGAGAGAGCGGTCGGGACTCGGGATCTACCGGTGCAGCTTGCCTATACCACAGACGGCGGATTAAGCAAAATAAACAAGTGGACGCAATAATCATTATTTAATTATGAATAAAAATTATATATACTTCATGTGTTCCATTCCACATGTTCCAATCACAAAATTTTCTTCCAGGGGAGCATGCCCACGGACCCCCTAAACAGTTCGGGGTCCACCCACCAAAGTTTCTGAAAATCCTGTGGAAACACTGGACGCGCCCTACAGTCTTGTGTACCCTCAAGCCAAATCTAGGGTCGAATTTCACATACTTCACTTGGATTTCTAATGGATTGGACCGCTCTTGGCAATGCACAACTTCTGGTTTCTAAAGGGATTTCCCAAGTGGAAGTGCAGGAGGGCATAACATTTAACAGATTGGACCGCAGCCTTGATTCTCCCCTAACAACTGGAGAGGGAGCACTTTAGAGGGCAAAAAAAAGCTGAGTCAACATTCCAGCATAAAAATATAAATATCTCAAAAAATATAAAAGATATCAAAAAGTTGAATACAAGGAACTTAATCTGAGCCACGATGAATATTTTAAAATTGGAGTGCCATGTCTACCTTAAAAGCTGTAGGACTAGCATGCAGAAATTTAGGCGGAAAAAAAATAAGAATAAGAAGTATGCACAGGCAGTGTGTTGGAGAAGCAACCATACTAATTATTAATGTATGTTCTAAAGAAGGTGTATACGAAGGTGTTCACTAAATAAAATGCAATATGTAATCATAGAGTGACCACACGAGGGAGCCAGTATACTAGCTTCCAACATTATATAATTTATTTTTCCACACACTTTTTCCCTTGACAGTGTTCACTTAATAATTGCTGTGAGTTTATCCAAACCGAAGGCTATGAATGCTCCTTTCCCCATTCTTTTACAGTGCAGTTCGTAAGTATTTGGACAATGACACAGTTTGCGTTGTTTTGGCTCTGTACTCCAGCACATTGGCTTTGAAATGGAACAGTGACTAAGGTTAAAGTGCAGATTTTCAGTTTTAATTTGAGGGATTTTACATCCATATTGGGTGAACCGTGTAGCAATTGTAGCCATTTTCATACATAATTCTCCCATTTTAGGGGACCAAATGTAATAGGACATAATTAACATAAGCTTAAATAAAGTCATCATATTTTAAATTTGGTTGCACATTCTTTGCATGCCATGATTTCCTGATGTCTGTGACCCAACAACACCAAAAGACTTGATATCCTATTTTCAGGTACTCTTACAAGCGATATTATAACATCTCTGCATTTGAATGGATCTTGGGGGGTGGGACTAGATTAAACTTTAAATTACATGTGAATAGTATTGACCACATGGTTGGCTAGATTGCTTTAAGTCATCAAGGGTTTAAGGTATCAAACAAGCCTCAAGCTATCACTCTGTTGCCAGATATGCAGTTGGATATGGATGGATCACTTTAAGGGTTTCTTTTCCTGACCTAATTAGGAGCCTATCCACCTCTTCTTTGTAATTGTCTGCAATATAACACAATAAGCATAATGAACATGGGAATTGTATTCTTCATGGCGTGCATAGCTATTGCTAACATAATGTGGCTTAAGAGGGTAAATAATCCCTCTAAACATTAAAAGCACCTAATTAAGAAAAATTTGCAGCTTCTTAAAATTCTGGTATTGCAATTGCGGTTGGAACGAAAACCAGCATACACAGGGGTACTCCAGCACCAGGGTTGAGAACCACTGCTCTATGGAACCATGGTTCGAGGCTCGTTTGATACCTCAGACCCTTGATGACTTACAGCTATTTAGCCAACCATGTGTTCCATACTAGTCCCGTGTAATTCACAGCGTAGTGAATACTAGTCCCACCCACACATTCCCATAGAGATCCATTCAAATGCAGAGAGGTTATAGTATCGCTTGTAGGAGTACCAGAAAATAAAATATGAAGAGTCTTTTGGCGTTGGGTCACAGACATCTGGAAGTCATGGCATGCAAAGGATATGCAACCAAATATTAAATATGATGGCTTTATTTAAGTGTATGTTAATTTGTCCAATTACTTTTAGTCCCCTAAAATGAGGGGAGCTATGTGTATGGTTAAAACAATAGAAATTGTACCACTGTCCAAGTACTTTTGGACTGCACTGTACATCCACCACTGCTTCTACACTTTTCTATGATTCTACCTCTTGTATGTCCTCTGATTCTAGTTTTTCATTTAATTTCTTCTTTTCCTCATTTTGTTCACTTGTATTCTTCTTTATTAGTACTTATTGTTTGACCTTATGTCTGCAACATTACACTTGTTTGTTCCAACTTTGAGGAACACAAATATTGAAAGAGTTTATACGGTTGTTTAGTATTTCCCCATTACCACTACAATGGGGAGATGTAACCACTACCAGCCCATGGACTGAAACATTCCTTTTAGCTATAAGTGAAAAGAATTACCTGGACCCCAGAGAAGACCGATAGAGAGCTGTAGCTGGGGAGGGAAGATTCATTGCGATTAAGCATGGAACCTGGGAAAGACACAGTTAAATAGAAAATGAATGCAATGCATACACCGACTGACACGCAGAGAGAAATTTACTAGAGTATCACACTGCAAATTTAGTAGGCCTAGACTGTATATTAACCCTCCTATTATGATCAGGGTCAATTTGACCCGATTCAATGTTTGACGTCTCTAAAAACCAGTTAACCTTATTTTTTATCTTGACACTATGTGATTTTTTCTAATTTGTTGGGATTAAATAGTAAACGCACAATAAACATAATGTTATATTTTCAAAAGTACTATACCAACTTTGTAGACAAAGGTGTTGTGTGGAGTCATTTGTGGTATTGCTGTATGAAAATAAAAAAGACAGCCTTTTTTAAAGAATAGATAGAATGCGACCATAATATTATAATAATAATACATTTTATTTGATTGGTGCCTTTCTGGACAGTCAAGGTCACCTTACATTAAACATATATATACAGTGTCATCCACTATTATTGGCACCCCTGTTAAAGATGAGTAAAAAAGGTTATAAAAAATCACCATTTGAATTAGCTTAATCTCACACTGAAAAAATGAGAAAAATCCAACCGTTAATTGAAGTACATTTATTATGAGAAAAAAAAATCAAGAAATAATAATTTTTAACAAAACACAACATCAAATTATTGGCACCCCTGCATTTATATATAGAATAAAGTAATCATTTTTAATATTTGGTCGCATATCCTTTGCATGCCCTGACTTCCTGATGTCTGTGACGTCACCCAACAATATCAAAAGACTCTTGATATCTTATTTTCTGGTACTCTTACAAGTGATACTGTAACGTCTCTGCATTTGAATGGATCTCTATGGGAATTGGGGGGTGGGACTAGATTTAGCTGTAAATTACACTGGAACAGTATGGAACACATGGTAGGCTAAATGGCTGTAAGTCATCAAGGGTGTGACATATCAAACAAGCTTTAAACCATCACTCTGCTGCCAGAAATACAGATATGGATGGATAACTTGAAGACTTATTTTTTCATAGAGTTCAATAGGAACGTTTGTCAGGATAAACAACCCGTAAAAGTGATCCATCCATATCTTCTGCATATCTGGCAGCGGATATTCTTGGGTCACAGACATCAGGAAGTCATGGCATGCAAAGGATATGCGACCAAATATTTAAAATGATTACTTTATTTTACATTATGTTAAACTGTCCAATATTTTTTGATACCCAAAATGGGGGGGGGGGGGGACTATTTACTAAAGGTTCTATAATTTCTAAACGGTTCATCCGATATGGATGAAAATACCCTCAAATTAAAGCTGTATCCTTTCAAACTCAAAGTGCTAGAGTACAGAAAAATGTGTTACTGTCTAATGAATTATGGTGCTCACTGTATATATACAGACAGGTGACAAAGGAAAAACCAACATAAAGGGCTCTAGCTTACACCCAGTGCTAAGCGGCAGTAACCCAAAAGTGTCTTTGCTAGTTTTAGGCCATCGCAGTGGTCATTTTAGCATCCAGCGCTCACATTGTTTAAATAGCCAGTGAACTTGCACCCATGGTGGCACATCCCCTGATGGTTATCGTTTTGTCATGAAAAAACATAATGGAAGCTGTGTGTTATCATAATAGGTTAAGAAATTCAAAACTGAACATTGTTTTCTGTGACTTAAAAACAACATTGATGTTACATCCTAGAAACAATATCTGTTGGGAATGTTCTGGGGACCAAAACTGATTAACTGGGATTATGTTAATTGGTGATGCTCTTTGAAATGTACCGACAGCTTTTCCACGTGTACGCTCTGTATGCTTCTCAATGAAAAAACAATACAGTTTAAAATCGTTGAATGTCCTGCTTTTTCTTTCTTTTTTTTATCCCCCTAATTTAGTCCCCTAGTTCCTTACAGTGATTTCTTAGAACAGTGAAGGAAATATCATTAAAAAAGAGAATGGTTGAGTGATTGGTTGTTTTATCATTATACAGTAGATGATCGAAAATCCAAAAATGTAATACACTATTAAACACTTAGGATGGGTTGGCTTATAGTATCCACAAACTCTAGGACAAGGATGAAAACCATAGTAACTATGCTAAATGCACTGTACGGTGCATGCAGTGTTAAATGATACATCCAATATATTGCCAGAATTGACAACATTTCTCTAATATTGTATACACCCCATAACCTTATTCATGAACATAAATCCGTGGAAACATCCCATGTTCTGGCTATTATATTCATTTCAATTGGTATCATAATGAGCATGGCATGATGTATTCATGCATATTTTTCTTTTTTTAAACTTGGCATCCAATCCCACCCAAATTTGGAATGTCCAAGCGTGCTCATATATGCCCCCTGCTGCAGCATGGGAGAGTGAAGACAACTATCGGTTCTCCTCCGAAACACGCGGCCCCAGCCAGCTGCTTTTTTTCACATCGCAGCCACAAGCCGCAAATGTGCAGAGCAGTGGCGGAGGAGGCCCAAGCAAATGCGTGAGCTGGGAGCAAACCATGTGCACCTGGCCAACAGGGGGTCGCTCGAGCAATGAACACTGCTATCAACGCTGACTGAATCCCTCCCATATACGTATTTCTTGGCCCAATGGCCGATGCAAAGCCAATTATATGCCGCCCCTGCAGGGCTGCCAGCCACAGTCGGCACTGGGACAATTCATGCATACTTCAATCTGAAGAAAATACAGACCTGAGCTGTTGCCATGTTGATGGTGATAGACAGCTGAGTTGAAGGAAGTGCTCAGGGGGGCATGTGCCTGGGAACAGGATGTTCCACCCCCAGACCTTCTCTGGTTACGCAGCTTTTCCTCTCTCCTCCATTTGGCTCTCCGATTGGAGAACCACACCTGTCAATTAATTGCAAAAAGGTGGGTCAATGTGGTGTGAATGCATACACCCAACAAACTGGTGACATTTCTATATGTATGCAGCTAATCTATAAGTGCACATTGCACCCAACTGACAGGAAGACAAGCATAAAGAGTAATATCACAGGCATGGCAAACCTGAATCCGTGCCTCTGGAAGATCAATCTTGGCTGCCAGTCTCTCTCTTGCAAAGACATCTGGGTAATGGGTCCTCTCAAATTCTGAGAAACAGACATTGCTTTCAATGCACACAATATACTAAAATAGCACAGGGTCATTGAAAAGAGGGGTGCTTCTTTATAGCCTCTAATCAGTTGTCTCTCTGTCCACATAGCATTGTATCAGCCTGTCTGATTAAACGGTTGACCCTTTGACCAAAACATATCTAAAATGCAGTAATACGCATTAAGAAATGTGGTTATATAATATAATCACCTGGTTTTCGCATGTTAGCATAATTGAAATACAAAAATGCAATGGTGCAATTACTGCAACACTGAAGCATAATGAGAGAGGCAAACGGAGTGCTCGCAGCAGTCATCAGTGACATTTCTCTGGGGTACAATCGGGGTAGCACAGGGCTGACCTTTCTCCAGGGCCTCGATTTGTTCCTGAGTGAAACTCGTTCTGTTTCTTTGTAGCTTCCTCTTTAGCTGCAGCCGGAGCTGAGATTCGTCCCCCTCGTCCCTCTCTCCCTGTACTCCTACTCCTCCTCCCATACCGCCGTCCACATCCACCACACATCCTTCTGACCCTATGATAGAGGGGCAAAGAGGGATCTGATTAATACCATGCAAAAATGAAACGGTGTATTTATTCACCCGTGAAATGGGTGCCACATAAAAATCACGCACGGTGCGAACTCTTCAGAACAATAATGACCGACCCTGTGGAAGAGGATGAGAGAGGGCGTGGAAACATAGCGCATAGAGAGTCAAACACTGCACACACCTGCATTTAACCAGTTTGAGACAACAGGGTTACCAGTCCCATTTCTATGACTTAAGCAGTTATTGCCTCCTTGTCTGCAGTCATTTAAGCAGAAGTAAGTGGAGTTCACCCAAAGCAATTCCACAATGTAGTGAGCTCTAATAAAAGAAACAGGTAAAGAGGTTTTCCTGTTAATAAGATGAGCGTCTGACTGATAATGTCTCATCCTTTTATGCATCATTCATAAAGAACAATCATTTCTGATGCAACAGCTCTCACTATCCTTGTTGAGGACTTACCTGTACTATGTTGTGGTGGCACTGTGTTTGGTTGATGGTACCAGTTGTTTGGCCCAGTCCAGTTTGACCCACTTTGTAGATTCAACATGGTTAATTTATCATACATTATATTTTACCCCCACCCCAAAAGAAATAGCACCTTACCCTGACCTTGTTACTGTCTCACCCTTGACCCCTGACCCCCCTCTGTCCCTAAGAACAGATCAAAAAGCTGCAAAGAAATAGAGAAATAATTTGAGGTTAGTAGTATGTATGCAAATGGCTGGTGTTGCACACCAACTGAATTGGTATCTGAGGGAAATCTCATATACAGTATGTCCACTGACTAATTGGCCATTGTATGATATTAGCACTAAGCAGGAAAATGTTTTGATGTATAGTGCAAAAACATTGTTGTTTTAAATGTAGTCAAAAAGCTCATATTCTTTTTAATGAAATTAACAGAAGTTTAGATAAATACTGTGCAATTAAAATTCATGTTTGTAATGAGCATTGTATGCAATACTTTATATGTAAGGTACCATCTGAAACCTTAATGTAAAAGCTCAGTGTAATATATATATATATATATATATATGTGTGTGTGTGTGTGTGTGTGTGTGTGTGTGTGTGTGTGTGTGAGACTTTCCTTCATTTTTGTAACTCTGTCAGACTGTATCAGGTTTATAGTCAAAGGTCAATCACTATCATTTGTTATACATAACGTATATTTATCAACATTTATCATCCATCTTTTCTACCTCATTCCAACTATTTTATTCTTTTCACTTTATCTTTGCCTCTTTTAGTCATTGTCCCTGTCTCTTTTACTCTTTATGTTACTCTCCACCTCCCACCCCACCCCCTCCCCCCCACCCCAAATATTTCAAATGTTTTAAAAATGGAAACTCACCAAATGATGGAAAATAAATCTATGACAGAAAAATAACAAAAAGACAACTCTTCTTTATCTCTCCTTCTGTGTTATAACATTCCCTCATTCCCCCTATCCCTTCTCTTCTCCTCCCTGGCTTTGTTGACAATGGACTGTATGTGTGCAAAAAGAGAGGGGACAGAGAGAGAGGGAGAGAGAGAAAGAGAGGGAGGGAGGGAGATGGAGAGAGTTAGACAGGGCGAAAGAGAGAGGGAGGGCTAGAGAGAAATGCATCTGCAGGCACTCTTGTCCTCGGAGCGATGGATAGAAAGAGAAAGAGGGTGAGGGAGGGAGAGAGAGAGGGAGAGTGGAGTGACACAGTGAGTCAATGTCAGTGTCAAGTTTGAACTTAATGCCAGAGAAAGGGGAGGTGAAGTGAGAGAGGGAAAGAGTGGACAAAAAAGAGGGATAGACAGAGGGTAGAGAAAAGAGAGAACAAATTTTGGGGCATGGGCCAAATGGTGCTATGGAGATATAATGGAGGTGTAATAATTTTTTAAGTTGGATATTTGAGATGTACAGAAAAGCAGAAAAAGAGGAGAGGAATGAGGTGAAGAGGCCCGTGCATTTTATCACATTTACTTTGATTCACAGGTGCGAATGCTTCATATAGCTTAATAATATTTTTATTGCCATACAATCCCATGGATTGAAAATGTCATAGTGGCACTTTTTTAGTTTTTGTGTTTTGTTCTAATACTAAACAATAAACTTTTAAGTCTGGAGTTATGTGGATAGATAGAGAACTAATGAGAAATGATTGTTGTATTAGCAGGTTACATTGAATGAATTATCTATGTACATTCACACTGTCATTGAATGAGTGAGAGATAATGTATAACAATATATTATATTATACAACATACTTCTGTGTGTACTTTCATTTTTCCCTGATGTGTTTTTCTCCACTTCAATGTCACATTTCTAATGCTACATTTACATATTATATTGGATTAGCTTGGAAAAGCCAAGAACTCCTGACATGCCAAAAAAATAAATCTGAATCCTCTTTTGAGGGAGAGGTGAAGGTTTTCTGAGGAATACAGCTGTACAGGATGAAAGAAGAGATCCAAATGGCCTCAATATTCTGCACAGAGTACAATAATACACAGATCATGTGTGTAAAGACATGGGTTGGTTGGACATCATAAAATATATATCCTATATGTGGCCATGTATGATATCACATATTGTCTTGTTATATAAAAATATTACATACTGACCCACTACAGCGCTGATATTATGAAATGGAAGAATACTACATTTTTCTTGTTGTAATGGCTGTTTCATACAGGAATTATAGTTTACAAACATATATTAATGTATATGAATGTACATTATATAGCATAAAATAATTTTCTCATGTATATTTACTGTTATAAACTAGTATTCACATGCATATCTGCACTGCTTGTTTATTGGGCTTATTTTAAATGTATAATTTTGTATGCTCTGTACTTCTGTGTTGAGAGCTGCAATAAATAATTGAGAAGTAATGCAGTAGAGTATGGGTAATGTGGTACTGTTCCATAATCAAACATGGCATACACATACTACACTACAACATGACTTTATCCCACCCAAATATGATATCCATTTTTCAATACAAATGACAGGGATATCAATAACATTGTTTCTGAAACAGATTCAAGCACACCTGGGAAGATGATAAAGGCATGTAGGTTTGTACAGTGGAGATACAATCAGAGACTAGAGGAAGATGGGTATAAATATATCTCTGTAGAGACTAAGAGAAAAAGGGGGACAGGGAAATGTGAGGAAGAGGTGGGGGGAGGAGGGTGCCAACTTGTTTTATTTCCGGTTGACAAGATGCTACGCTCCCTCTCTCTCTCCCACTCCCGCTCTGTCTCTCTGTCACTTCCTTCAGAGGATTGGCTGAGAGAAGAGGTAGAAGTGACAAACAACAGAGTGAGAGAGCAGAAAAGCAGATAAGGAGTGGGAGAAGGGGAGACAGGAAAAAGAAACATTGTGTATACAAGAAGTGTAATTATTTGTTTGCCCTTATGGGCATGCATTTGCCTGCAGTATGCGTCTATTTGTGAGTGCATTTGTACATTTCCCTGTCTTTTTATATCAAAGTTTGTCTAAGTGTCTTTACCTGTATTCTCCAGTACAGTGAATAGTGCCCTGTGTGATTATTTGTGGGAGTATGGCAGTATGTGGTGGTGTGGGTGTCTGCATCCCATACATGTGTCTGTCTCTGAGTGTATGTCTGTGTGTGTGTGTGTGTGTGTGTGTGTGTGTGTGTGTGCGTGTACTTCTGTGTGTGCGTGTGTATGTCTTTGCAATGAGTCGTGTAGCTTTAGGGCACAATTTTTTTCTCTCTTGTTAGTTCATTCCTGTCACCCTTCCTCTCTCCCTCCCTTTTTAGTGCTGGAGGGGGTATGAGCAGAGGGAGGGGAAAGGAAGAGCGGTCACCATAGCAACAATGCCGGGACAAATTTTCATCAAGTCTTTAAAATAAAAACAAAACAGTGATGGGGGGGGGCATATAAGCATACTTGCAGCATTTTTTAAATATCAACATATTAACATATGAGTGCAGATAATTATATATCAGAAAGGACAATACAAATGTCAGTATATTACATTTATAATAAATTTAGCAGGTTCTATCTATCACTTTTTCAATCTCTACTTCACTCTCCCTCTCTCTCTGTTTCATTCTCTTTTTAGTGCAAGTTAACAGAACACTTGAGATTTTTCTTCTCCCCCCTTTTTGTCTTTCCTTCCTGGTCCCTCTATCTCTCCCTCACTTTCTCCACTGTTGTGTGGCCCCAGGCGACACTGTGACGCGTCCTCCCTCCATCCCTCCCTCTCTCGCTGTGCCCCTGTCACCTTCAATTGCTCTGTGAAACTAGACACAGAGCCTGAGGCAAAGGAAGAACCAGAGAGAGAGAGAAAAAAAAGAGGGGTGGAAGACTGTGGATACTGATGCGGGGTACAGTGACTGGGGTGGGGAGATATTGGGGGATTCAAATAAATGTGATAATCTAAAAAAAATAGATGAACGGACAGAGAGGGAGCAGGGAAAGAAGTTGGGAAGGGTTTAACAGGGAGAAACAACATGTAAAGTTATAGAGGAAATAGCCTATTGTTCTTGTCAGAAGTGACGAGTTATTTAATGCAAAGCATGCATAAAATTGTATTTTGAAAAGAACCAAGTAGAATTTATTGTATATTCTTATTCAGGTACAGTGAAAGTGTGAAATCATTGCTTTATCTGATTAGAATCAGGCATACTGCCTCAGACCTACAGCATTTTTTATTCCCAATCAACTCGGAATTCAAAAAATGAGCAATATTTAGGGTCATTATACAGAAAGAGTGAATAGAAATCTTGAGGTGGAAAATAATATTGAAGACATATAGCAACAGAAAGCACGTAAAAGTAGGCAGCAGAATCCTTTTAGCCATTCCAGTTTTACTTATAATAACAATAAACTTTATTTATATAGCACATTTCGAGCACACAGTGCCATTCAATGCGATTTACAGAAAGATAAAATAAATAAAAACAGACAAGTAAAAAGAGGAAAAGGGCAGTAGAATATACAGAGGGAAAAGGCAGTAGAATATACAGAGAAAAAAGGCAGTAGAGGATATACAGAGGAAAAGGGCAGTAGAATATACAGAGAAAAAAGGCAGTAGAATATACAAAGGAAAAGAGCAGTAGAATATACAGTGCTTTTCAGGTACTCTTACAAGTGATATTATAACCTCTCTGTATTTGAATGAATCTTTATGGGAATTGGGGAGGGGGACTAGATTAAGCTGTAAATTATGCTGGAACAGTATGAAACACATGATTGGATAAATAGCTGTAAGTAATCAAGAGTCAAAGGTATCAAACAAGCCTCAAACCATCACTCTGCTGCCAGACATGCATCACTTTGTTTTTGGTTGTTTCTCCTGACTTCTTTTCCTGAACTCTATGGAAAAATAAGTCAGAAAAAACTCTTAAAGTGATCCATCCACATCTGCATATCTGGCTTTGAGGCTCCTTTGATACCATAGGCCCCTGGTATTCAAATCAAGGGCCGAGAGCTGCTGGTTTTCCACCCTCCCTTTACCTGGGAGTCAGATGTGAAGACACTCTGGCCGACCAGTAGCACTTGTATTTGAGATTGGTATTATGGGATAGCTACCTGGCAAGAAGTAATTACCTGTTGATGAGGGTTATGAAAATGTAGGGGCACTCCTTGAAGTATTATTGCTATATAGGGAGAGCAGTTATCAATGTTTTGAAGTTACATGATAATAAAGAGTCATGCCAAAATAATTAGAGAAGTGGAAGAATGAAAAAGGACCCGAGTTTAAAGCAAAATCAGAGGTTAAACCTTATTAATATATTTTTTCATATTTTTATGAATTTATGGTTTAAACACTATTATAATCAAACATATTCAAAATCATAGCAAGCACTGGGGTACGGACTACACAACTATAACAATTTTGTACAATAGTTCCTGGTTTGAGGGTGTATGTTATGATGAGAAAGGGCAGAATTAATAACACAATCTTTAAATAAAGTTTTCTCAAAACTGTGCTTTGCAAAATCACAATATTCAAACAGTCATATCTCCATAAATATTTACTCAATCTCATCAAGTGATACATTTTGTAGCTCTGATTCTGCACTTTAACATGATATTTAAAAATCTAATTTTGAAACATGTATCTGAAGCAGGGATCCGGTCACAAATGGTAGCCTAATTAACCAAACATGTACTGTATTAAAATCTGTGCAGCACAATTACGAAGGAATTAAAACTTGTGTGTTAAAATATTTTCATATGGGCTCCAAAGTAATTGATTTTTACTCTGAAATTAGATGTAATAAATTAAAACCAATGTATGTTTTATGTAGCGTGCCTTCTCCTAGAGAGCCACAAGTTATGCATTTAATTAAATGTATATTTAATTTATTAAAGCAGTTAAAGCAGTTTCATTTACTGAGTGAACCTGGTTTCTTCGGTCTAAATTGGTTGCTGATACTAGGGGCAAGCATTGACCACCCCTGTTGTGTTTAATATGAACTGTATAGATAGGCTTATTAACTGCACATTTTAATTGTAATTCTATCTTAATGATAATTCATATTCCCAATGTATTGAAAACATCTAAAAGTATTATCAAGATAATAGCTATAGTACAAATATATAGTCTTTTAGAAATGTTTCCTTTGACCCTTTGACTATGCATAAGCAGGGTTCTCCCAAAATAATGTAACAGTGGCCACTGTGAAACTAAAATGGGCGTCTAATCAAAAAATTATCACTTATCGCATATTTAGTCAAGGGACTTTCGGTTTGGTTCGTGCTGCGAACCGAACGGCTACAGTCTTGCGAAATGTATAAGTTCCCACAGTTTGTGCACAACTTATATTCAAAACTCCGCGTTTCCTCACGTCTTAGCGTTAATGCGTCTTATTTTGTTAAGAAATTATGGCCAGTTAGCCAATATTTTTATATTTTTCTGTCGTTCCGAAAATGTAGATACCGAACCGTTAAGACAAAACTAACAAAACGAACCAAGATTTTTGTGTATGCCTAGCTACCGTTAGCCTACACTAGACTAGTCTGGACTTTTCACATATTTCATATTTCTTCAACTAGTTTATTAAACGGTTATACATTTGGTCATAAATCTTGAAGTGAGAGATTTACCCTTCTCTTTTAATATATATACTTTTTTTTAAGAGTTAATTTTTATAGCCTAAATAGCGTAGACTAGGCTACATGAATTGTTTTGTTGTACTTTTTATCATCTATCACCCCGTTTTATGGTTGGACAGCAACTGCTTTGAACAAAAACCCAAATATTCAATTGTTAAACTAAACTACATTTTTGCAGTGTGTTCATGCAGAAGCTAGGCTACAGTACCGTTAGGCTAATGGTTTATCATTGTTTCGTAGACAATTGTTAGAAAGGGTTATCTAAGGTTATATCCTCCTAAGAATATAAATCGGAACTATAGGAAAACATAATTTTTTATTTTATATGGCAAAGATTTTACACACACGAATGCAAAAGGAATGGCTAAACATTTTGTTTAATCTGGCCAAAACATAACCCAAGCCACCATTTCTAGATTGTTTTATGCGCGCCCCCGGGGTCGGCGTTGCTCCCATCGACTGTATAAAAATAGGTTGCGTCCTGCCCCTGCTCGTCCGCGTGTCAACGTGGCGTTTCAAAACCAATCTCAGTCGTGTCTTGCTCTGCGCTGCCCCTTCTTTACAGTCATTGGCTATAATATCTCGTACCGCGTTTTCTATTGGTCAATGAAAGAGATGGGACCGCCTTCCGTATAGTACAATTTAAAGAGAACGCGTTGCCAGCTCTTCGCGTCAAGAAGGGTGAGAGACTTGTGTTTCAGAAAAAAAAGTGGTAAGTGTTTTATTATTATTTATTTGATTATCAATGGAAGAAATACGTTCTTATATAATGACGTATCCACCCCCACCCCCCCAAAATAAATAAAAATGAATAAATTGGTCATGATGGGTATCCACATCTTACTGACCAAAGTTTTACAACATTTTTTCATAGCTTTTCCCATCCTCGGTAAAAAAGAAAAAAAGAATGAAAGTGTACTGTGAGCGTAAACTGACTAATGTCTTTCAATGTATACTGCATTGAATTGCATTGTTTTATGGGTGCAGTTTGCTTTAACAAATCAGGGGGTGCACTTAATTAGATTTTTACAGAGAAAGAACAATAACGGGGTAACAATGCAAAGTATTGTTATCCGTTTGGGGGAAATGAATTGGAATGCGATATCTTGAATAGCCTATTTTGATTCATTCGTAAAATACAGAAAACTAGGCTATCACTTGATACGGACATTGATTTGTCGTAACAAATCTGCATGATTGTAATTACGTGAATACATTGTTTTTCAGTAATATCTTTTCGAACGGAAGAATCTACATGTTCAAACGTTGGCTATAGGCTACTGCTATACTATTGCAGCAATTAAGTTATATTATTATTACGTTGGAAACCTTAATATTTGATTGATATATAAATTGATCATCAATTTATTCAAATGGTAGTAATTAATGAACTCATTGTGAATTACAATGAAGTACAGCTGTGTGTTACTTTTGCAGAACAAAAACTATGGTGCTGATGCAGTTGCTATGGACTGTGGCAATCTGTCTGGCTGTGACAGTTGCCGTACCCACACAAGAGAAACGTGTGCATCATCACAGTGACCTGAGTGACCACGTACATGATGACACACATGGCTACCAGTATGACCATGAGGCTTTTCTTGGGAAAGAGGAAGCAAAGACCTTTGATCAGCTGACTCCCGAAGAGAGCAAAGAGAGGCTGGGGTAAAATTGCACTTCTCTTCTGTTACAATAGTGCACAATGCCTGTGGTGCATCTGTATTTCAGTGCCTAACAAATTTTATACTATGATAGAAATATGAATCATAATTGGGGAATTTTGTCCAGATATACAGTGAGCACCATAATTAATTTGACAGTGACACATTTTTTGTTATTTTGGTTCTGTACTCTAGCACTTTAAGTTTGAAAGGATACAATGACAATGAGGTTGAAGTGCAGACTGTCATCTTTAATTTGAGGGTATTTCCATCCATATCGGATTAATCGTTAAAAAATTATAGAACCTTTAGTTAGTACATAGTCCCCCCCCCCCCCCCCCCCCATTTTCAGGCATCAAAAAATATTGGACAGTTTAACATAATGTAAAATAAAGTAATCATTTTAAATATTTGGTCGCATATTCTTTGCATGCCATGACTTCCTGATGTCTGTGACCGAACAATATCAAAAGATATCTTGATATCTTATTTTCTGGTACTCCTACAAACAATACTATAACCTCTCTGCATTTGAATGGATCTATATGGGAATTGGGGGGTGGGACTAGATTTATCTGTAAATTACACTGGAACAGTATGGAACACATGGTTGGTGAAATGGCTGTAAGTCATCAAGGGTCTGACGTACCAAACAAGCCTTAAACCATCACTCTGCTGCCAGATATACAGTAGATATTGATGGATAACTTGAAGGGTTTCTTCTCCTGACTTATTTTTCCATAGAGTAAAATAGGAAAATTTGTCAGGAGAAACAACCCTTAAAGTGATTCATCTATATCTACTGCATATCTGGCAGCAAAGTGATGGTTTGAGGCTTGTTTGATACCTCAGACCCTTGATGACTTACAGCCATTTCGCCAACCATGTATTCCATACTGTTCCAGCATAATTTACAGCTAAATCTAGTCCAACCCCCCAATTCCCAAAGAAAGTTATAGTATCGCTTGTAAGAGTACCAGAAAATAAAATATCAAGAGTTTTTTTCATATTGTTGGGTCACAGACAACAGGATGTCATGGCATGCAAAGGATTATGTGACCAATTATAAAAAATTATAACTTTATTCTACATTATGTTAAACTGTCCAATATTTTTTGATGCTGGAAAATGGGGGGGACTATGTACAAAAGGTTCTATAATTTTTAAACGGTTAATCTGATATGGATGAAAATACTCTCAAATTAAAGCTGACAGTCTGCCCATCAACCTCATTGTCATTGTATCCTTTCGAACCCAAAGTGCTAGAGTACAGAACCAAAAAAACAAAAAATGTGTCACTGTCCAATGAATTATGGTGCTCACTGTAGATAAATTGTATTACAGGATTGAGTTGATTTTTTTTTCTGTTCCCCAGAACAGTCCCAGTGTAAATGCACTGAAATTTTCAGGCTACATTTATGTCTAATCTTATTCCTTTGTTTTCTGACAGGAAGATAGTGGATCGCATCGACACAAATGGTGATGGTTACATCAGCCATGGAGAGCTACACCTTTGGATCAAACACAGGCAGAGGAGATACATTGAGGAGAATGTGAACAAGCATTGGAAGGAGTATGACCTCAACAAGGATGGACTGGTCTCCTGGGAAGAGTACAAGAACACGACATATGGCTACTACTTGAGTGAGTATGTGGATGAAATGGAGAGAAGATTACTACTGGGAGGAACAGAGAAATAGCAACAAGCAGAGTTACCCAAATGACTATGAAAGATGGGGAGAGAGATACAAGTCCAGGATAAAATGGTTCATCACTCATCTATGTCTCTATACTCTACAAATTATATTAAATGAACCCAGTTAGGTTCAGTATAATCTACTGCATTTCAGAAGTTTACTAACAGTACGAACATGGCTGTTTCAGATGAGGAGTTTGATGACGTCGAAGACAAGGCTAGCTACAAGGCCATGTTGGTCAGGGATGAAAGGAGATTTAAAGGTGCCGATGGCAATGGTGATGGCATAGCAACTAAGAAGGAGTTTACAGCCTTCTTGCATCCTGAAGAGTATGATCACATGAAGAATATTGTCGTGGCGGTGAGTAAAAGAGAGGGATGATGCTGGTTATGTACATATACTTACTGGACTATAAAGTTAATTTTCACTGGCACAAGATGCATAGCAATGTCAGTGACAGTATAAATGGAAATGCTTTCATAAAAATACATAATTTTCCTCTACAGGAGACAATAGAAGACATTGACAAGAATGGCGATGGGCTGATAAATTTGGAAGAATACATAGGCAAGGCACATTTCTCTCTCTTTCTACCCTGTATCCAAATGAAAAGATGCAATTTTTTAAGTTGCTATAAAAATATATTACTTTCTTTTAGGTGACATGTTCAATCCAGAGAATGAGGAGAGTGAGCCAGACTGGGTTCAAACTGAGAAAAAGCATTTTGAAGAGTTCAGAGATGTGAACAAGGTACTTCTCATTTGTATATAAATGCAGTAATACACAAATATGATAATTACATTAATAAAATAAGGTGTTCTTATCCGGAGAAATTTAAGCAGCTTACATTTTGTCCTTTAACATCCAGTCCATTTATACAGCTGGATATTTTACAGAAACAATTCAGGTTAAGTACCTTGCACAAGGGTACAACAGCACCCTAGCTGGGAATCAAGCCCACAACTTTTGAGTTGCAGGTCCAGTTCCCTAATAATTATACCACACTGCCATCATTATATACTATAATATACCTGTCTTATAAAGGGTACATTCACCATAAATTAATAATTTAGTATGTTGCCTGTTTTCAGTTTAGTAGCTTTGCATATTTAAAAGCAAGCAGCCAGTTTCACTGTGGAAAGTTTTACACCTTCATGCATTGTTTTTGTCGGCCTTCAGTCACCAGAGCACATTGTGAAGCTGTGTCCCTGCTTCCTGTTAGTACAAGGCCAGTACACTAGAATGTCTGCACCCGGGTAAACCTTTGGGATCTGTATTTATTCATTTAAGTGATGGAAGAATGGATTATAAAAAAGATATCACTACATGATATGCAAATGTAACATTATACAGTCCACAAAGAATAGATTGAGATCAGTGTGTCCTGAACTCTAGAGAAGCGCCAGATAAACCATATAAACTTTCAAATGGTCTGTATGCTAGTGAATAGTTAAAAGTAGTTAAAATAGTGAATAGTTTATACCCACTGACTACCTAGGGACAAATGGCAAAGCACAATACATTAAATTAAACATTTGTGGTGAGATTACCCTCTGAATAGATTTCATGGCAATTCAAATTAACATGATTCTTTTTCATAAGTAATTGCTTATATTTGCTATTGGCTTTCACTGATATGTCTGTGTATTTACAGTCCTGAGGAAAAACTGTCTTTCTGCTATTGCTCATAGATTCACTGTGGTGAGTTAGTATTCCTCCTCTTTCTGCTCATATCTCTTACTTACCCTTAACAACGCCATTATCTTTCTCAGGATGGGTTGCTAGATGCTGCTGAGGTGATTCAGTGGATCCTCCCAGGAGAGATTGACCATGCAGACAATGAAGCTAAACATCTCATTCATGAGACAGACACAGACCAGGTACACTCACCTTTTTACTTACCTCAGTGCCCTCACTCACCCATGTAACTCACAATGTCAACTAATCCTTTATGGCTGCCATCTCTGTGAGTGACTTTCTTTCTCAAGCTCCCAAATTCAAGATGAGATTTATCAGCATGGTGGAGTATCTCCCAAACCGAAAGTATGCAGGCAAATAACCATGCTGTATAGTGTGGTAACGTGCTATGTTTGGCCCTGAATTTTCAGTGACAAGGTTGTGTAACCTGCAATTCAATAGCACCAACTGCTATAGTTAAAGACCAAGGTAAGGGAGGCCAGTCAATTAGTCATTTCTAGACCGAAGACATTCTGTAAAACATGTTTTTCCACTGTTCCAAGTGCCAGTGGTTCCTTAAACAGCTCTTCAGAAAAAAATGCTATCACATTTTTTACGTGATGTATCAGTATTTAGGTACTGGAGGACTGAAATACAACTTCACTCACTGAAAAACTCATTCACCGAAAACACAGGGCCCAAGTGATATGAAACATTTAATAGAGTGCATTGCAGATATCATGTCACCTGAAATGTGTTGCATACATTCAAAAGTTAATTTAACCAAGCTATGTATTTACAACTGACATTACAACTGAAAATAGCTTAATAAGGCTTGCTGTACAACTTTGGTTGTTAGTGACTGATTAATTGGTTTTGATTGATCATTTTTCTAATGACCTACATTTATCTTTCCCTCTATATATAAATGCTCACTGCGATCGCAACGTGGTTGGTGGGACTGCTTACCTTGCTCCTGTTTGTGCCGTGATTGGCTGAGCAGGATGAAAGACTTACCAAGAAGGAGGTTTTGGAAAATTGGAACATGTTTGTTGGAAGCCAAGCAACCAATTATGGAGAGGACCTCACCAAGAGACACGATGAGCTCTGATGTCATCTGAGGGCATGGGCACAGAGTTCAATTGTCATTTTGTGGATGGTTGGTCGGGTAGAGTTAAAATCTTCTGAGTTTCTCGCTGAAAACAAGTATTGGAGTGGTTGTAAATTATGATAAACATTAAGCTAAGATTTTATAAATAATTTCTACTATTAAATAATACAGTACTAATTTGAGAAATTTTTGGGATAGCTGTGATAATTGACAGCATCAATATTGGCTGCAGTTCCTACAGCACTCAAATCTCTGGCCCTCAAATCCAAATCCAGCCCTGGTTTCTTTTCTCCCAGGTAATTAACTGAACATTTCATGCTACTGATTGGCCAGACTGTCTTTACGCCTGGCCCCCAGGTAAAGGGAGGGTGGAAAACCAGCAGGTCTCTGCCCTCGAGGACTGTGATTTCAGTAATAGGGTCCTACAGTATTCTGACAATTGTAATACAGTGAACCTTACTACTTGCTAAAATAATTACTTGATTGCACCTCATTCTTAACTATACTTGACCTCACATTAAAATGCATGTGCACTACCAATGTTCCATGTACTTTCACCCAGTCATATTATATTTAGTCTGAATATAATATCCTTTTTTCAGTGAAAGCATAATGTGATGTGGTGTATTTTCCTTTGGGAATACCACAAAATGTCCTGTATTATACACTAGCCCCAAAACAATATTCTCTACAACACATATTTCTTCCACATTAATACTTTCATTGCATGCCATTGTTTGCCATAATTTTCCAAGCATTTCTACAGTACTATTTCACCCTGACGAGAACTGGGTTTAGGGTTGGATCACTGCTGTCATTAACAGTTTTTAACTGGTGTACTTTAAAACTGAGTGTACCTTCAGAATGGTTGAAGAAAATAAAATTTCCCAGGATTGTTTGGCGGGAAAGATTGTGGGTCAGACCTTTTATAAATAAGAGGCAAAGTGAGAAAGTTTACATTTTCTATATTAGAGAGTCAGAGGAAAGAGAAGAATGTTGTTTCTTTTTAAATCTACATTTTCTACACAGAAAGGAATTAGAATGAAGAGGAAACCATAAGGTCAAAGGGTAATTTCCACTATTTAAATCAAAAGACCAAATAATAATTGTGTTTTAAGGAATTAAAATGGCTGACATAATTTCCTCATTCACATCCTAATAAAGCCATGTTTTCTAATCATTGTATTTTCTTGTTATTATTACCATTTTGTTAAATATGAATTTACAGTTCCACCATTTTTAAATACTGATAAAAGATTAGTTTGATAAAAATTACATTGCATACCAGACATGACATCATTGTGTTTTAGGGTGCTACACATCTGTTGCATATTTTAATATGAACATTCCAAAGCTGTGAAACTTCCTCAATTACAGAGTAGGAACTATCAGTCCTTTACTATCATCCACTTTTTATCGTAATTATTGTAATCTGTCTCTTACACAATGTGAAAATATATTCAGACACTTGTGTTATTATTATAAACGGACAATTTTATTGTACTGCAGTGTGACTAGACACTATACAATCAGTAGCTATATTGAAAAACCTTAAATTTGCCAGTGAGTTCAGTGTGCCATCTAGTGGATGAACGTGTATGCCAGGGCTGAGCAATCACAGCTCCTTGAAGCCACATGGATCTGCTGTTTCTTGTGTGTATTGTTCTATTAAGGCACCACAAAGTTGCGTTTGAACTAAATTCCAATGCGATGAGGTATCCAGATTCAAGCAGTGTTCTGTGTGCACGCCTTCCTTTGGAATGCAGGTGGTCACATTACCATGTGCAGTGTTTAAGTACGGTTTTGTAGATTCTATGGCCAATCACCATTAGAAGGGGGGGTTATGACATAAGCTGTTTTCTGTTATAAAAGTTTATTTTAGGTATTCATTCCGTTTTCAAAAATAAAGTAATGAACAAACGGGGGGAAAGTAGCAGCAAAAAAAGGTGCAACACCTAAAGCAGAAATATTCTGTGGAGATTTGTTCACGTGGATGTGATCCTTATTTTTAACTTAAAATATCTTCCCTCATTGGGTAATGTATTAGCAATCAGCACCTTGTGACAGAACACACAATATTCACACATGTCCAACAAGTTTTGAATTCTGTGCTTGTATGGGAGTAGGGTTGGAGGACTAGTGCGTTGGTTTCCAGGCACATGTAAAAAGACATGCAGGTCCTTGCTATCATTTCCATCCGAGTTCTTAAAAGCTGAACCCAGCACGGTGTAAAAAAAATTTTTTTTTACTGTAAGGCACCAATCTGTACAAAGACACTCAGTTTTTTGTTCACCTATCCTGTTAAAATGGCTCTGAGTGACCTCAGCAGGATTTGACAACACAAAGTCACACAGAATACCACACAGCACAGTATAAACAATAGCTATTGGATTGTTGCAGAAAATTAATTTGGCAAAATGTTGCATGGTCAGAGCTTTGTGCTCAGGCAATTTTACATCTCAGTCTTGTAGCCAGCATAAGTCTCCAATACCTTATGCTAAACTTGGTCTCACAATTGTCACCTTACTCTGTATCGCTGTATTTAACATTACATACTGTGGGACAAGCCCACTAATCATGGAAAGGTAAACATGCCGCCCAGTATCTGTACGCCCTCTTGCAGACATATCATTTAGAAGGCTCAATTATTATTATTATGCAACATTAGAGAAAACAGGCCCCATTATTCTTAATCCCTGACTGCATGGAGAGACATTGCTGACTTGTCAAATTCAACATTCTGTTTCAGGCAAATGAGGTGGAAGATAAGAAAATATTTATATTATCAGGTTGCTGTCCTCGTATTTAATCCTAACCAAGCCATTTGTGTGTGTGGCTAGCAGCCCTTCAGAGCAAAGAATAACTCAAAGTAGCGTGAGCTCAATGAGTTAACATAAAATCTAGACACCTCACATCAACGTACAAAAAGCATTTATGAAACATTTATATCCCTTTTACATCTATATCACACACAGCTGATGAGTATGCATGTCCAGTTAGCTATGCCACCGGTTTCAAAACACCAGAAGCATGTGCACTCACAATGTGTTCATCAGCACAGCAGTGTCTGTCTACATAGTTGGGAGGATGCAACATAATTGTAAACATAGTCAATTTTAACATGCCCATTCCTTGTTCACATTATAAAATGTAACCCCTGATGATTAGATAGCAATGTGTGCAAACGGCAAAGCAACTTGCTGCTGTTCTCGTCAGGGCACTCACCCAATCTTATTATACTGTATAAAACTCAGATGGAATACACGGCAAGTACAAATCCTGCTGGACAGTCAACATAATGCTGCACGGGCTCTGAATCTTGTCTTTCTCCTTTTGATCATACCAGGACTTATCCACAGCAGTTTAGCGTGCATAGCACAGAATACCAATTACACTTTCAGTTTCAAAGGTTTGTTCATTCTTTATATTTATTCAGAATAAAAGGGGAACCATTTCTAAAACCATTCAGTCATTATCTTCTGGTTGTGTATGAAGACAAAGTATTAATAAAACTAACTATAGTAAGATTAAACTTTACAACATAGTGTAAGTGTGGCTCACTACAATACAGTATACTAAAACACACTGTAAGGTATTGTAACACAATATCAAAAGTCAAGCCTGTGGTTCTCCAAGGTTACGGAGAGACAAAGGGGTCTCTTGCTACTTGCCGTCAAGTGACTGCTGACTGAAAGATACCTATAAATTTGGACAGAGTCTGCCTATCTCAACATCAGTACTTAAATGCATTGTATCCAACAGTTCAATATATTTTCTTTAAATTACTCAATCCTTTTTCACTAATGGTGCAGTCACAGGTGTTCCATTGTTCCTTCCTTCCCACTTTGTATGTGTATGCAGATGTAATCTCAGGTGAGAAAGTCTGGTGAAAAGCCGGCTACACTGAGTACAGCAATAGGGTTTCTCTCCTGTATGAATGCGCTGGTGGAGCTTTAGGCTGGAGCCAGTGCTGAAGCTCTTTCCACATTGTGAACAGCAGTAAGGTCTCTCTCCTGTGTGGACACGCATGTGTACCTTTACATGGCCCCACTGTCTAAATCTCTTAGAGCAGCAGGGGCAACTGTATGGTTTTTCCCCGGTGTGAACAAGCAAATGCCTTTTCAAGTCATTATTGGAAGTGTAATACTTGGCACAGTAAGAGCATGTGAAAAGGTTCTGTCCAGAGTGCAATTTTGAGTGGGTTTTTAAGTCAGATTTCCTCATAAATGTTTTTGGGCAATTTTTACACAAGAAAGGACGTTCACCTGTGTGTACCCTCATGTGTGTAATGAGGTTGCCCTCAGCCAGGAAACTGAGTGGACACGTGGGACAGGTAAACACTCCACGCCCAGAGTGGATTCTCTGGTGTTTGCACAAGTTTTTCACACAGGAAAAAGATTTGTGACAAGATGGGCAAGGGTGCGGCTTTGGGGGATGAGAGGAAGGCTGGGGAAAGGACCTGACCATTGTAGAGAGAGGAGTTACCGCTGTAGAAGAAAATGAGGGGGGTGCGTGCCTTTTATCAGAGGAGCAGAGGGAAGAAATGAGGAGATTGGGAGCAGGAGGAGAAGGTGGAGAGGGTGGAGGGGAAGGTGACTGATGGCCATGCACTAGGGAAAGGGGCTCATCAGGGGAAGATCTCTGTTTGAAGGAGAGGGAAGACGAGTTAGGAAAGTATGAGTTGGAGGTAGACCTGACAGGGGAATGAAGCAGCGAGGTGGGGAGATCAGTATGGGTCTCATCTGAAAGTGGGGAGCATGACCTCAGAGGCGGTGAATCTGCACTGTCAATACGTTTGTGTGGTTTGCATTTCGATACTGAGTGAGGACTGCTAACTTCCTGAGTGTGGGGGGTGTGGCACTCTAGTTCAGTACACACAGACTGTGTCTCACAGGTTTGTAATTTTCCAGAACAGTTCTTTCGAGATTTCCCTGAAACAAGCGTTTGAGTTCTAGTACATGTTCCTGCCTCTCCAAAATCAGACCTTTCTGTTTGAAACAGTTCTTCCTCCTCAAAATGACCCTCTGCTCCCATGTCTTCTTCTTTGATTTGGATGGACAAAACTGCAAATGACGAGTCGCTTCCAGTGTCCCCGTCCGATTTGTCACGTGCCTTACTGTTTAGATTGAACATAGAAAAACATGTTAAGCCACGCAGTCTTTGTAACCACAATGTAAGTGATAGGACCTTGAGGGCGCACACACGCACAATTCAACAGCCCTGAAACACCATTTTGAGAACACGTTTTTCTATAATTAAAAATGGTAGCCCAGCTAATCAGCTACACATCACATACATCTCCATTCTTACCTCTTCCTTCTCGCTGGCTGTCCACAGTGATCCTTAAGATGACCCTTCAAAGCATTATCAATACAAAAGCGCTCACCACATTGGGAATATTTTCCAGTGGGCAAAACACACAGGTGTGATTTCATTTTATCCTCCTGATCGAAAGTCTTGTTGCACTGAACGCAGTGATATAGTCTCCCTCTTGTATGCATCTCCTGGTGTTTTGCAAGGTCCCCAGATTGACTGAAGGTCATACTACACCAGGTACAGCAGTACAATTTCTCAGCATTATGAGTTCTCTGGTGCTTTTTTAGACTGCCCTCTGTACTGACACTCTTCCCACAGATGGTGCACAGGAAGCATGGTCGCTCTCCAGCATGTATTTGCTGGTGTCGTTTGAAACTATAGGAATTGGCAAATGTCTTAAGACAGATGGGACAAAGAAATGGTTTGTCGCCACTGTGGCTATGCTTGTGTTTATTAAGAGATCCCAGCTGGGTGAAAGTTTTTAGACAGAGTGGACAGCTGTATGGCTTCTCACCTGTGTGTACCCTACTATGCTGCTTCAAATTGTAAGACCTGTCAAAAACTTTACCACAAACTAAACATGGATGGGTCTTGTCCCTTCGACCATATTTGAGGATGGAGGGGAGAATTGTTTTTTCTTCAATTGTGTTCCCAGCCACTTCCTCTCCTGTTTGTTCCTCCCCTTCAAATCCACCATTATATTCTTCCTCTTTTATTTTGACTGCAATGATCTGTGAACTGTCAAATGCTGCGTCAACTACACTCTCCAGAGCTGTTTCTGTATTTAGCTGTGGGTTTAGGTTCTCACAGTTAATGACAATGTTACCAACTGAAGGGTTCGTTTCACCAGCGGAGTTCAATTTGTCACTTTGGTCACAGTTAACCTTACGGTCAGAGATGCTTTTAGAATGTTTGTAAACTATTCTTACATCAGTCTTTTGTTTAACCTTCTCTTTCACACTGATAGAATTAGTGTGCTGGTTAATTCCAACATCACCATTGGTATCTGTGTGTAGTACAGCACTACCGCTATTATAAGAAACTTGGATTTTCTCATCATGGCGTCTACTTTTAATCAATGTGATATAATCCTTTGGGCACATTTTACTATTCCGCTGAGTTCCTCTTGGTTCCTCTTCATCCAAATGCTTTGCCAAGCTAAGCAATCTTTTCTTTGTAAAGCCAACTCTTGGTCTGGACTGAAATCCAAGCCTATTTTTTTTCTGGAATTCTAAAATTCTGTTTTCCCGATTTCTTTCATTGTAACCCAGTTTGGATTCTCCTTCAAATTGCTTTTCTACTTCCAATCCCAATTCATACTCAAAAGGCTCTTCTTTGATGTGAACCAGTTCCATTTTTAAAACAATATTCCAGAATAATGCTCTTCAGTTCACGCTCCCACTGTCAGAGAGAATGTTGCAGAGTATGAACTTAGACAGTGAAAGCATTATTTAAACTTATATAACAGGTACTAATTATTCAGTTGTTCGTCTTTACATGGGAATGAGGATAACCATAACAAACACTGCAAATTTACCAGGAATGGCATGTAAATAGTTCAACCGTTTCTGCAGAATCCCACATATTGCTTAAACATAAATAATTCGATTTAAATAATTAAAAACAATTTACCAGCATAAACAATTACCATGTTCTGACAAAAGATTATAATAGAAAACATTAGTTATTCGAAATACATACTTCTGTTACACACAGCATATTAGACAGCATGCTACGCATACATATATGGGCGAAGGTTCTTTGACACTTTTCGAAAACTCACGCTCGCTCCCGTAAACGTTAGCTGTTAGCAAACTAAAATAGCTAGGTCACTAGCTAGATAAAAGCTATATCGATCGTACCATTACAGCGCTACCATGAGTCAGTGTATAGAATTAATTAATCAGGTAACGTTAGCTAGTTTTCGCTCCTTCACACTTCACATTGTGTTATCTGTACTAACGTTACAATCCCAGTCAACTGGCTTTCCAACATGTTTGCGGTCAAGCCACTGATGCAAAGTCAAGCTCTGTACAACTGAAGCCCCACTGTGTATTCTGTCACAACAAGCAATAACTACTTTTCCCCTTTATTTATTCGGAGTTTGTCACTGAAGCCGTTTGTCACTGAAGCCATTTGCCTCTACTGTTTCAACTGAATCTGTCACAACTTCAGGTTAATGGTTACCTTTTGTGAAATACGACGTTGGCTTGCCAATTCGTCCAGATATATATATTTTAAAAAACTGTCAGCTAGATGGATTATAGCTGCTGTAGGCTATATATTTCCTCTTGATTGGATAGTAGTCCGTCGCCTTTCTTGGTCTTCTGTTACCATGCAGCTCTGATTAAAGGTTCCGTTTTATGGGTAAATATGTCGGTTAAGGGCTGAGTGTTGGCAAGCTAAACGAAACCACACAAAAAAATTCTGTTTGACTTTGTAAAACTATTTATCATTTGTTTTACTATCTATTAATGAACTAAGTAGAAGTAAAAATTTTAACTTCTCAAAATACATTATATTAATTTGTGCATATTATTGCTCAGAAGCTGAAGTATTGTGAGTTATAGCTGATGTTCTTTTTAATTTCATAATAAGCATCATATAATTATCAAAATATTTTTTTGAGTTTAATGCTAATCTTTTGCATTTAATCATAACACAACTTTGATAGTTGATTATTTCTGTGCAGTGATGTGAAGTTGGCCTTTGTTAGAAATAATAATACAGTGTGACACACACAAATAATTGAAAAGTTTTTCCAAAACTCACTCAGCCCACTTTTACCAATTTTGAGAAAAACAACATTTTTGTTTAATTTAAATTGTCGTTGTTTTTTTACCCTATCTAGCCATTTCTCAGAAAGATTACACCCACCTTGAAAAATATGGTTTATCAAAACATTTTCCAGAAATATAATAATGGTATTGTGCGTGCCGGGTGTAAGATAGGGTTCTATAAATGCTATGTGTATATTTTAAGAGTTTAATATGATGATTGCATATCAATTTAGATCAATTTAGAACGATTACTGAACACTCCCTAAGACACAGCAAAATATACTTTGAATACGCATAAGTACATATTGCTGCCGTGCAGCAATAATATTTAAATATTCATAATCACATCTTTTTGTGATTGACACTCGCTCTAAAACCTTTTAAACAAAAAATAAATAACTAATTCAGATATTTGAATAATATTTTATTTTCAATATGTATGTGTGTGATGTAATCAGATCGAAAAGTAACAGAAAAATTAAGTAATAAACAAAATAGCTCGTAATAATAATAAAGTAGTCTAACAACAAATTTCCCCTTTGTGCAGTTCTTGCCTTGGCCACATGGTGGCAACGGGGTGGTATCCATGCTATTCAAAGATGTCAGCTATTGTCCTGTTGGAGGAGAGGGAGGAAAGAGTTCATTGCTCCAGATCTCACCAAAAAATTATGTTTTATTTAATTATTCAGTGCCTGCATTCAGAGAGTAGTATGTTAAACTCACAATCATATATACAGTACCAGTCAAAAGTTCAGTTTGAATGTATCTTTCTAATTATCTTGATCTTAGACTTACACTTAAAGAGTAACTACACCCTAGATCACTTTTTTTAAGCTGTAAATGTGTTTGTATGACTACCTTATAATGAAACTTATTCATCCATTCCGTTATTTCAACAATTCTGAAATAATAATATAAATCAGGAGAAACTGGTTGCCCCTAACGGTTGAATTTTTTTCTTCTGCTCCCACACTGCCCCCGCCCCCGCCCCAATGGTGATGTCAGAGTACCTTTTTGGAGGTGCCTCTACGTCATATGGATAATTGTTGTCGCCCACAACGGAAACAGCCAGCACCTGATTGGTTAGACCCACTACGTTACTTTCGTTTCAGCTCCACGTTTTTAAACCGGAACAACGTTGCGTCCTGTTCATAAACTCTCTTATTCCACCTAAATAGTCCACTAAAATATGTTTCTGAAGATATTTGTGGTGAGAAATAGCCCATGCAGTTGCTGAATCTTGATTCATATTTGATGTGCAACCTCTAGTTTGACAGTTTGATCCGAGTTATACGTAATCATTTGTACAATGTACGTTAATTTATGCAAATGAGGATGGACACAGCTCCTCCGCCCCCACCCATATTTCTCACTCACCCCACAAAGTATTTTTAAAAATTGTTTTGTGGGCGGAGACAGGCTGAAACAGGGCGTGTAGTTACCCATTTTTTTTCTTAGACAAATATAAGTAGTGACATTGATGAAACAATTATTTTTTAAATGCACCACCAATAAGTAGTTTGAATTTTAATAACACCCAACCTAAACCCAATTGAGATGGTTTGGGATTAGTTGGATCGGAGAGTGAAGGACAAGCACCCAAGTGCTCAGCAAATGTGGGAATTCCTTCAAGACTGTTGGAAAAGCATCCCAGGTGGCTACCTCATGAAGTTGGTTGAGCGAACGCCAAGAGTGCAAAGCTGGTATCAAGGCAAAGGGTGGCTACTTTGAAGAATCTAAGATACATTTCGATTTTTAAAACAATTTTTTGGTCACTGCAAAATTACCTTTATGTTATTTCATAGTTTTCATGTTTTTACTATTATTCTAAACTGTAAAAAAAAAACCTTCTATGAGTAGGTGTGTCCAAACTTTTGACTGGTACTGTATATATATGTATACAGTGCCCTCCTCAATTATTGGCACCGTTGATAAAGATGAGTAAAAAGGGTTATACAAAATTCACCGTTTGGTGAATTAGCTTAAGCTCACACTGAAAAAATGACAAATATCCAACCTTTAATTGAAGTGAATTTATTCTGAGAAAAAAAAATTCCTTGTCAAGAAATAATTATTTTTAACAAAACCACGTGTGCCACAATTATTGGCACCCCTGCATTTAATACTTTGTACAACCTCCCTTTGCTAATAAAACAGCACTGAGTCTTCTCCCATAACATCTAATAAGGTTGGAGAACACAGAGCAAGGAATCTGAGACCATTCCTCTTTACGGAATCTCTCCAGGTCATCCAGAGTCCTAGGTCCTCTCTTGTGCACTCTCCTCTTCAGCTCAGCCCACAGGTTTTCAATGGGGTTTAAGTCAGGGGACTGAGATGGCCATGGCAGAAGTTGATTTGGACGTATGTTTTGGATCATTGTCCTGCTGGAAGATCCAACGACGACCCAGTTTTAGTTTCCTGGCAAAGGCAGCCAGATTCAGATAAAAAAATTCCAGTTATTTCATGGAGTTTGTACATGATGCCATGTACCCTAACAAGGTTCCCAGGGCCTTTGGAAGAAAAACAGCCCCACAACATCACGGAACCTCCTCCATACTTAACAGTGGGGATCAGGTTATTTTCGGTTTAGCCATCCTTCTTTTTACGCCAAACCCACCTTGAGTGTTGGTTGCCGAAAATCTAAATTTTCGTTTCATCTGACCATGGAACATGGTTCCAGTCAAAGTTCCAGTAGCGTTTAGAAAACTCAAGGCGCTTATGTTTGTGGTGAAATGACAGGAAAGGCTTTTTTTCTGGCATGCCTTCCAAATAATGTGTTGCCATGGAGGCGACGTCTAATGATAGTTTTGGAGACTTGATGATCCTAAGATGCTACTTTCCACTGTAATTCTTCAACAGTGATCCTTGAGGATATATTTTGCCTCTCTTACCATCCTCCTCACTGTGCGTGGAGGCAAAATAAACTTGGGTCCTTTTCCAGGCAAGTTTGTAACAGTTCCAGTTGCTTTGAACTTTTTAATTATTACCCTTACAGTAGATATGGGCATTTTCAGGTGAGTAGCTATTTTTTTTATAGCCGTTCCCTGACTTATGAAGCTCAACACACTTTTCCTTCATTTGATTTGTGTGTTCTCTTATCTTTCCCATGTTGATGTATGAATAAGAGAATATGGCTTCTGTGTCACCTCATATTTATACCCTAGTGAAACAGGGATGGATTATCATGGATTACTGCTTGAAAGTTCCTAAACACTGATCAACTTTAAAAAGTAAAATATAAATGAGAAAAAAATGCTTCAGTTACATTTTGTTCATAAAAATTTCTAGGGGTGCCAATAATTGAGGCGCACGTGGTTTTTGGTTTTTTGATGAGGGATTATTTTTGATTAAGCTGTACATTACGTTGGAACAGCATTGAACATGTGGAACAGTGAATATGAGAGTAAAGTGCAGACTTTCAGCATTCATTTGAGGGTTTTTACATCCATATTGGGTGAACTTTGTAGCAATTGGCAGAATATTCTTTGCATGCCATAACTTCTTGATGTCTGTGACCCAGCAACATTGAAAGAATCTTCATATGTTATTTTCAGGTACTCTAAGAAGCAATAATATAACCTCTCTGCATTTGAATGAATCTTTATGGGAATTGGGGGGGTGGCGGGGAGGGGGGGGGTGATTAAGCTGTACATTATGTTGGAACAGCACAGAACACATGGTTGGCTAAATGGCTATAAGTAATCAAGGGTTTCGGGTATCAAACAAGTTTCAAACCATCACTCTGCTACCGGACATGCAGTAGATGTGGATGGATCTTCTCCTGACTTATTTTTCCATACAGTTCAATAGAAAAATAAGTCAGGAGAAACAACCCTTTAAGTGATCCATCCATATCTACTGCATATCTGTCAGCAGAGTGATGGTTTGAGGCTCGTTTGATACCTCAGACTCTTGATGACTTACAGCCATTTTACCAACCGTGTATACTATACTGTTCCAGCATAATTTACAGCTAAATCTAGTCCCACCCACCAATTCTCATAGAGATCCATTCAAATGCAGAGACGTTATAGTATCGCTTGTAATAGTACCAAAAAATAAGATATCAAGAGTCTTTAGATGTTGTTGGGTCACAGACATCAGGAAGTCATGGCATGCAAAGGATATGTGACCAAATATTTAAAATGATTACTTTAGTCTATATATAAATGCAGGAGTGCCAATAATTGTGGCACATGTGGTTTTATTAAAAATTATTATTTCTTTATGAGGGATTTTTTTTTCTCATAATAAATTTACTTCAATTAAAAGTAGGATTTTTTTTTTCATTTTTTCAGTGTGAGATTAAGCTAATTCACCAAACGGTGAATTTTTATAACCCTTTTTACTCATCTTTACCAGGGGTGCCAAAAATAGTGGAGGGCACTGTATATATATATATAAACAACGGAATTAAATAGAATAGCAGTGTCTTACTGATAGATCGATCCTGTTAGTACATCAACAAAGCCACCTGGAAAAAAATATTTGGTCAGTTTAAGGACTGAGGATTTTAATGCATTTGTCATCCTACAGTTCCATGGCAAAACAATCTTTAGAAATTACTGAGTGGGCTTTTAATGCTCACTCCTAAATAAAATAGTCTCTTACCTGGTCTGCAAACAGTCTCACATAGTACCGGACAGACATAGCAGACATTACACATCTAGAGAAAGATGAAATAAAAGTGAGCACCAAATCATATAAATGTAAACTGCTTACCATTTAAAAAAACTTACACATGTGTTAAAAAAAAGTGCTCACACACATTTACTGTGATCATATACATCCTGTGGACAAAAGGACAAATCGCCAATATTGCTTTTAGCTCATCTGTAAGATGTAGCATGCAGTGATGCAACATGTATTATTGGCCAAAGCTATCTATCATGTCAGCTGCAAAACATAAATCATAGAACTGTTTAAATAGTCAGTTTCACATCATGCAATTCTTTTTGTTTTTTTCATGTAAAGGATGGTGTTGTTCATATAAGTTGTCAGGCTGTTGCTCGTTAACTGTAAGGTGAGAGAGAGACTTACTTCGCAGTGTTTGCAGAATTCTGATGTGTCTCCCTCCTGACAAGGGCACATTTCACAGGCATCACAGTGCTGAGAAAAGGTAATTGTTTTTAACTCTAGAGAAATATAGAAAGATGTACACTGAAGAAAAGTGACAGAGACCAGTGTAACTATATCAAGCATTTACCTCACAGAAGGAACAGAAGCTACAGACGGATCCAGCACGGTGGTGTTCAGCACCATCGCCCTCTTCTTCTACATGACCATCTTCAACATCAGAATCGGAATCTGAAAAAAATTATGGTCATTCTTTTTTCTGTTGTCTTTCTAACAATATCACATGAAAACAGCAGTTGAGACATACTGTTCCTGATCCATATGGTTGAGTGCAGTTCTCAACAACTGTGTTGGGCCAGGTTGAGCAAAGGCCCACAATAATACAATCAGACTGATAAAATAATATTCTGACCTGAATTTCTGATGAAGTTCAAAATCAAACGTTAATCTTTGAAATACTACCATTGTCACAAACATGAAATTATAAGTGTCTCATGGAAGAAACTGAACAAGTACTGTACTTTGTTGACACAGCTACACAAAATAAAAACATTTTAAAAATTACTTATATTTTTAGCTATGTTATTTTTAGCCTTAGGAGGTCGGCATAGCTAACCAGACTCAAACCATTGTACTGCACATACCAGGAGGTCACATTGTGCAGAAGGGATATCCTGGCGAAAAGCAATAACAGTGTGTGACTAATGCTTCACTGCTGCACTAAAGATAAGTTTTGTGCAAAGCTTTTGGTTTGAGAGGGAAATTGCACAAAGCACTAGTAATATTCTTTGCCTGTGGTGCGTGTATACTAACATTTACTCACATAGCATTTAGTAATTACATCTGCATGCTAAACTTCTGTCCTTACACAACACAAACACACACGCACATACACACTTCAAGGCAAAAGTGCAAGGAGTTTTATTCATCCTGATTCATACGTAGCTCTTTTCAAATCAGGTTTCAGCAATAAAACAGAATTTCTGAATGACTATGTAATTTGTAATAATGTCCTAATAATAATACATTTTGGCCCTGATTTACTAAGACCTTTTGCGTGTGCAAGACCAATAACACAACCAATCATGATATTTGTTTTACACCAATCATTGGTTGTGTTATTAGTTTTGCATGTGCAAAGATAAATCAGGCCTTTTAAGTACAAACAAAAATTTATATATTTTTTTCATCACACAAATTAAGATTGCAAAAAGAATCATGGATATGTATTTCATATTATTTAGCTAGGACAATAATTCATAAGCCCACATGCATTTACACAGATCACAGATGTATTTACAGTCGCTCTTTCCTTCCTTATTTAGATTGAGAAGAGATAGGATAGATAAAAGGAATGAAGAAAAGAAGTAGCTTTACAGGCAAATATGATGAAATAGATTTTTTTTCATTCAAATGAGACCATTTTTAATTACCTTGTTGATCCTCTTTGCTGTCATCAGTATCAATATCATCATCACTATCATCATCATCAGCATCCTGATCATCTTCTTTACCATCATCATCCTCATCACCATCATCTTCATCATGACCTTCCATAGTGTTAGGTTCATCTTCCTCCTCATCACCATCATCAGCATCATCCTCATCCTCCTGTCTACCATCATCAGCATCATCATCTTCCTCCTCATCACCATCATCAGCATCATCCTCATCCTCCTGTCTACCATCATCAGCATCATCATCTTCATGTCCACCATCATCAGCATCATCATCTTCATGTCCACCATCATCAGCATCATCATCTTCATGTCCACCATCATCAGCATCATCATCTTCATGTCCACCATCATCAGCATCATCATCTTCATGTCCACCATTGCTATCAGCATCATCATCGTCATGTCCACCATCATCAGCATCATCATCATCATCCTCTTTGCTGTCATTATCCTTGTCATCAGCTTCATCACTTTCATTGTCATCTTCTGTATCATAATCTTCATCATCATTGTCATCATCATCATCATCTTCCTCTTCAATGTCATCAGCATCACTGCCATCATTGGTATCATCATCATTGTCATCGTCGTTATTGTTCTCATCACTGGCTGTTTCTTCTTTACTATGCCCCTCATGATCATGATCACTGATGACTTCCTCTTCGTTATCATCAATATCATCATCATCCTCATCATTAGCTTTTTCTATGCTCTCCCCAACATCATCATACTCATCGGTATCATCATCATCATCAAGCTCTTCACCTGTTGATTCCCCACTCTCATCAGCCTTGTTTTTTAGGTGGTCTTCAGTGTGAGTTTCCTCCTGAGCTCTTACCCCTGGAGTAAGGGGGGTTTGGAAGGAACACAGGAGAACAAGAATCAGCCCTATCAGCCAGGTTTTGAAGGAGGCCATATTGAACCAAAGTGTGGGCAGATAAACCAAGAGAAGGGGAAAGAAGGTTAAAATCCCGTAGGAGTCCAGAACATCCACAAAAACAAAATTCAGCAGCACCTGTGAGTTATTGTTTTGCCTAATAGAGAAAAAAAATGACCCTGAAAACTTTATATATATTTAATATATGTATATATCTTCCTCCCTTTTAATATATGTAATCCAAATTCCAGGCTTTTGACACCCGCTCCCAAAATCCAGTGGAAAATTTATACACAACCCGCAAAATATTCCTCTTCTTTTCAGAAAATGTAACTGAACAAAGTATCAGAAAAATACATTTCCTCTCGTACCACTATGCAGTAGTTTATGCATTCACGAAAAAGATAAGACTGTACTGTACTAGCTAACGATACGTGCCCAATGACAGAGACTCGGACTTTACTAAAATGAGACAGACAGTGAACAGGAGAAAGAGGTGTAAGATGAGAAGTGAGGTGGGGGCAGTTTTGGTGACTGACAACAGCACATGTTTAAAGACTATGCTTATGATGTTCCAAATTCAGTTGGGTGTGGGAAGAGTGAGAGAATAGAGTGAGTGAGTGAGTGAGTGAGTGAGTGAGTGTGAGAGAGAGAGAGAGAGAGAGAGAGAGAGCTAGCAAGCGAGTGAGAGACACGGACCAAAGGGAGAAAGGACAAATTATTGCTATCAATAATTTTTCAGCTTTAACTCTTAAGAGATACAGTAACATTTTAACACAGTGATACAGCAGATCATTGTGGCTATTTCAGTGGTGGAGAAATTCTGAAAGTCCAAACCTGTGAAAGAGTGCTGCCTGCAAGCATGCCAGGATGGGTACATATGTGCACCTGCTTATGGGTGAGCACACACACACACACACCCTCACTTATGTGCATGTATGTGCTTCTAATCCCCAACATTTGGCCTGGAATCCATCATACAGTCAGTTCACACGCAGGACTGTCACAGATGTACATTCTGAGAGCACATAACGGTGAGCTGCACTTTCCTCTGTCATGCTAGAAGGTCATGTATTGAGAAGTTGTCTTAACTACACACTGGCTTAAAATGTTTATGAAACCATTATATAATTATTATTAACCATTATGAAAAAATGTTCAAATAATGTTTTCTAGTGAATCACTATATAGCAAAGTGACAATAGTCAAAAGGGAAAACACACATGTACATGAATGCAAAAAAAGAATATGAACACAAATGGCCTGGATAGAAACAATGACATCTCACGCAGGCACAGACATGAGTACATGTAGCACTGGCCTCAGGCAGTCAAGCATTGAAGCTCAACCTTTCCATGGCCAACCCCACCAACACATTGCCAAAATAGCAGTGTGTGAGTTGTGGAATGGGCAGGTGGGCAGGAACTCTATTAAAAGCCCCTCTGTCCCACAGTATCAATGTAATGTGACCTTCACTTAATCGGCCTGTGACTGTGCGTCACGCTTTATTGCAGCACCTCCTTCCTTTGACTCCTTTCTCACATTCAACAGTAGCTCTGCCTCCCCTCTGGTTCGGTCTGCATTAGCCTTCAACATATCCTAAATCCCCTGTCTTGCAAAACCGGCACTTTGTTTGTCCTTTTGTCTTAATTCTCTCCTCTCAAATTCACTTCGTTGTACCATTTCCCCCTTCCCCTGCCATTGTCTTTACGGTCTCTGGGGATGAAGGCTCATTTCACGAAATCTCCGTCAGGCAACTGTAGTTCCTTGACATTGTTTTGACTTAACGAGTGAGTGGTTTTCACATGCGTGTGAATGAGAGGGAAATGGCTGAAACCCATGAGCGGTTGAAATTTTAGGAGGCTGAACACAGGGGACCAAAATGGGCCCAACTCCATAAATCGATTCACTTGTGTTGGGCTCTACCAAATGGCCTCTTCAACATATAAAGGTGTCTGCTCCATCAGAATTATGTGGATAAGTAACTAAATACATAGCACTGTAAGATATGCATATACATCTACAATTATTGTTGAGAATGTCATGTATATAATATTGAAGAACTTTCAAAATGATTTTGGATTGTACATTCACCGTCATGACACTCACATTTATTCATAGGTGCACAATTGCACAAAACAAATATGGCATGTTGTTTTGTGAAATTGAAGGAAGCAATCAACCATTTAAAAGTAAGGAAATACGAAGTAAAATGTGCTAAGAAAAAACTTTTTATTGAATTTAATTTTTTTAAAACAACATTTTATTAAACAAATGTCTGTATCTGCTTTGTGGAGATAAAAATTTAAAACAGACAAGCAAGATTTAATTTTAAAACATCAAACACATATGAGATCTACCAACATTTACTTTGAGATGGAATGGTTGTGTTCAATTCATTTCAATTCACAATTCAATTGATCTCCACTGTCAGTCAGTGTAATCCATGCCTGCACACATCCACATTGTCATCCACACACACGCCCTTTACTCTCAAGAGGCAGAGATGACAAGATTCCCTTACTGTCACATTCCTCACACACACACACACACGCATGCATGAACACACACACACACACACACACACACACACACACACAAACACACAAATGTGCAAATTCCTTTTTTCTATCCTGATCTGTGTGGAAACAGTCAACAATTGAAAACAATTACAACAGGAACATTTGAATAGTGAAGGCTGACATAAAAATGGAAACAGAACAATCAACAGCAGTAATACATCTTTCTGGACCCTGAGTATTCATTTTGACTGTTTTCCTTTGGAATCAACTAGAAGAGGGTGGAGGCTCTGGAAAACAAAAGGTACAGAATTATGGTCATTATAAATATACTATAAGATAAGAAATTTGAGAGTGAGAAAGAAAAAGAGAGAAACTAGAAAATGTAACATAATAGCCAATGATAGGCTGCACAAAATCTCATGTAGACAGATTTAAATACATATTTTCTTGTATACTGTAGGTGCTCTATTCCTCAATTAGACCTGGCTGGCAGCAGGAAAAAGTGACAGAACACAGCAGTACCTCTGAGTTTAGGCGGAGGACGTGTTGGTTTGGTTGGGTGGCTTTGAGATAATGTGTCTACCACCCAAGAGAGGGCACTACAGCAATACTCCATCTGAGAGAGAGAGAGAGAGAGAGAGAGAGAGAGAGAGAGAGAGAGAGACACCTTTATTTAATCAGGAAGGCCTATATGTACACTTCACTCAGAGAAAACTAGCTATTATTTATTTTCTCATGGAGACAAGAAGCGTCAATGCATATTAGTGGAAGAAAAACACCAAAAACTAGATGTAGAGTTTCAGAAGAAACTCTGAATGTGATTACACTTTTTTTTCTGTATAATGTCATGTATATTTATGCTTGTTGTGTGTGGTACTGTATGATAAGGTGCAAAACAGGTCTTTCCCACAGACAAATGATAGACTCTGATGACCATGGTGACCTGGGGGTAAGTATTGTAACGGTTAAATTAGTTGGCAAACTATAGCATGAGTAATCAAGATTAATCAGGTAAAGATTTATTATGATTACAATTTTTATTATTATTATTATTATTGTTGGTAGCCATATTTGTTGTATTATTGTTGTACTGTTATTATATCATTGATGTATTTGTCATAGTCTTCTGTGATAATAATAATAATAATAATACATGTATTAAACATAATAAATAAATTTTTATAATATTAATAAAGAAGAATAAGAGTTAAGAGCTGCCCTGCTCATACATATTAGGCCTATGTATAGTAAAGATTAATAGATTAATAGGGCAGAAAATGGAAAGACAACACATGGTGTTGGTAATTCTATTTAACAGAATAACATTGTATTATTAGTCTGGAATTAAATTAACTGACTGGACAAGCGATAAAAGTAACGGTGCATTGCTTTTAAGGCACAAAGTGTTACGTTTCTGTCATGTTCATGCCACGTTTCATGTTTAGCTTGTCACAGTTTATTTTCTGTTCATGTCATGCTTGTGTTCTGTTTATGTTACGAGGCAGTTCTTTGTTAGCATACACATTTCTGTGTTTTTCCGCAGCCTTGCGTTCATGCCGTTTCTTTCTCTTGCTGTCGCTCACGCTTCCCTAATTGTTTCATTCTCCCGTGTCTATTTACTAATCTACTAACATTAGATCAGGATTGGGTAATACTAACTCTCTAACCATGTGTTCATGTTTACCTTACGTTTCTCGTGCATGTAATTTACTAATTTACAAACGCTAGGTCAGGATAGGTTTATTACTAACGAGTACTAATGATCTTGTTACCTTGTCAGCCCTCCACACCTGATTTCCCTTAGCATGCTGCTCTCTAGCTAAGTGTCTGCACCTGTCTACACCTGCATATAAGATCAGTGTTCATGTCATGTCTTTGCGAAATTGTTGCCTGTTAGTTATCTACTGTCACTTTTGAGCGGTATCCATTGTCTGACTACCATTATAGATCAAGCCTGTTTACTGACCATCGTTACTGCCAGCCTATCGTATCTACTGCCTGTTTTTGACCACGAGTTTTGCCTGCTGTCTGTTTTGTACCTCTGCCCCGCGGATAGGACTTCGGTCTGACTCCTGCAACGCCCCACGACCAACAAACTCTTCTTTACCCCTGAATTGTACTTCTGCTCCACTGACAGCTACTCTGGTTCTGAACTTGTGCATAGATACTGCTTTCTTCTTTGGTACTGTATTTTTGGTTTTTGGCTGGATTTATTGGTTTTTGGACTTCGCTTGTGTGACTACGATTTTTGGATTTCCCTATAATAAAGTCCTTGTGAACATTTATTATTACGTTTGTGTTCTGAGTCATGCATTACGGGTCCAACCCGCACACACTCGTCTCACAAAGTACTTACTTCATGGTATATAGCTGTAAGTATAGCCTAATTTTCTGAGACACTGAATTCGGGTTTTCATTAGCTGTAAGCCATAATCATCCAAATGACAAAAAATAAAGGCTTGAAATATTTCACTCTATGTGTAATGAATCTATATAATATGAGTTTCACTTTCTGAAATGAGTGACAAAAAATATTGAACTTTTTCACGATATTCAAATTTTGTGAGCTGCACCTGTATATACTATATATATAGTATATTTATAGTAAAGTATATTTATATATAGCTGACAGAGAACAGCTGCAGAACAAACTCATGTTGAAGGGGGGAGCAGTTGGCATTAAAAAAGCAAACTGAATCCATTTTGTTGGGTTATTATGGGTTCAGGTGGAATGAGACCAGAGACCTTGAGGCTCATGGTAAGGCTCATGTTCTGCTACTAACAGACAAGTAAAGGAAAGAGGATACATCGCAGCTTACCTGTGATTCCAGAGTTCTCAATCTGCGATCATGGTCTCCAACTTTAGCAATCTGTTTCAGCACACCGTCCACCCTGCGCACACAGCAATTCTCCATCATTTACTGCCCGTTAGTGTGTCTCCAGCTTACACACCTCATGCCTAGTACAACAGTGCACAAACACAGTGGAAAAGAAATGCAAGCCCAAGCTGGGCCTGACACCTACCAAACTGATATGTGATAGCAGGAGAGCGACATGGTTGGAGGGAGGCAGTGGTAGAGATATGGGTAGAGACACATTGGTGGAGAAACAGAGGCAGAAGAAGGCAGTTGTAGAGGGAGATAGAGCTGGAGAGACACACAGATATAGGGCCACAGAGGTGGAGACAGTCAGGTGGGGAGAGTGGAAAGGTTACTTGGCAGATGTGCGCTTGAGTCTCTCCGTGTCGCTCCCACGCTGCCTCTTGTTCTGGTCAGTCAGGAGGTTCTCTTTCTGAATAGCCTCCCACGTCATCAGCCTGTTGACCTTCTTGCCCGTTAGCTCCAGCACTGTGAGGGAGAGGGGAAAAGGTGGCAGTTCTTTTAAAGAAAAACAATTGTTTTGTAGAAAAATTTTATGAGGAATCTTTAAAAAAATATATTATTTATTTATTTTTTAAAAGCCACCTTCTTCATTCCGCAACGTGTAACAAATTACCTGCTGTTCTCGAACCAGCTTACTGTAAAGAATGAAGACTTTATGGCTTGCATTTAACTTCAGCCTGAATATCCCATGAGCAAATCTTTGTAAGTGATGAAGTTAAATGATTCTGCTGACGCAGCAGTCCTTGCTGCTCTGTACAATCAGGGCTTTGGTTGTATTGTATAGCATGTAATGTGTGGCTTTCACTGAGACTACTGTAATATTTTTATTCTCTGTTGCGATCCTGGACCTGGGAAAAGAATCTGATAAATGTGTAATACTATTATTATTATTATTATTATTATTATTATTATTATTATTATATGGGATATTTGCAATGCAGCACAAACTCAGCATGCAATGTATTAGCTTTATCCTGTTGCTATCATTCTCACCATAACACCAGGACAACCACAGCAGAAACTTTCCCAGATGCAGAATTGCAAAAACTCCAATACAAGTTACAACAGCTAAACAACAGAACCATATGCCTATCCCTCCAGCAGTGATGATTAATTTGTCTCAACCGATGACACCATTGGACACAACTTCATTACACTCACCGAAGTGGTGGATCTTGACAGAGGGGATCCGGCGGATTTTCCTCTTGATGAAGAGATGGAGGTGGGACAGAATGATAAAGGGGGGTGCCAGTGAGGGCCGTGAGTGGTAATCCACAATCAGGTTGTAGCGTTGGAATTTCCAGTAGGTGTCACTGTTGTCTTGTACCTTGGAGAACGTGTAGCTGATATGAAAGGCAGGGAAGAGCCATGGATCATTGCATTACTGTTGTCCATCTTTTTATATTGCTTGCTTTTTAACTGACACCACAAAAGCCAAATCAATTTCCCACTGGTATAATGAAATCAAACAGAATTTAACTGAATGTAAATAGTACTAACCACATTCTACTTATGCTGAGGAAATAGCAGGGCATAAAAATAATGAGGTGAATGTGAAATGGGTGAAATATTAAAGGTGTATTAAATAATGAATGACACCCTTGCTCTATGGAAAGAGAGGGGGACAGAGATAGCAAAAGAGGCCATACCTGAACATAGCAATGAGGAGGTTGAGCAGCAGGATGTTGGCGACCAGCAGGTAGACCACCAGCAGAACTATCACCAGCCAGTTAGCATAGGTGTTCATACAGGGCTCTGCTCCAGCATCAATTAGTGTCACATTGTCTGTGCAGCTCCCCTCCCCTGCCTTGGCAGCTGAGGACAGAGAGACAATGAGAGAGTCGAACAGAGAAAGAGATCAGCAGGAAAATGCCAACATTTTCGATCTGTAACAAGTGTATAATGCATATGATATACACAGTCCACAATGACTGCTGGACTATTTGGGAAAAGGCCTTAATATATTATTTGATACCATTTCAATTTTAGCCTTTGCTTTCAATTGGCCCAGATAGTTTTTGTGTGCGATGAAGGATAGTCCAGATACAGTGGGGACGGAAGGTATTCATGCCCCTTAACTTTTTGCACACTTTATTGTGTTGTAGATTTAATTTTAAATTGATAATTTTTTGCCCATCAATCTACACTCAATAACCCATTATGACAAAGTGAAAACATGTTTTTAGAAATTTTTGCAAATTTATAAAAAATCTAAAACTGAAATCTCTCTTTTACATAAGTATTCATACCCTTTGCTTTAACATCTTTTTAGAGTATTGGCCAATGTGACCCAACCATTCATATTTAATATTTGGTAGCATATCCTTTGCATGCTGTTACTTCCTGAAGTCTGTGACCCATAAACATCAAAAGACTCTCGATATCTTATTTTCAGGCACTGTTATAAGCGATACTATAACCTCTCTGCATTTGAATGGTAAATTAGGCTGGTACAGTATGGAACACATGACTGGCTAAATGGCTGTAAGTCATCAAGGGTCTGACGTATCAAACGAGCCCCAAATCAGCACTCTGCGCCCAGATGTGGAGTAGATGTGGATGGATCACTTTAAGGGTTGTTTCTCCTGACTTTTTCCCTCCATAGAGTTCTATAGGAAAATTGGTCAGGAGAAATAACCCTTGCAGTGATCCATCCACATCTACTCCATATCTGGCAACAGAGTGATGGTTTGGGGCTCGTTCGATAGCTTAGACCCTTGATGACTTACAGCCATTTAGCCAGTCATGTGATCCAGGGCCTCAGTGTCTGCAGGTATTTGTGGTTTCCCTTCAATCAGCAGCCAAATAAAGTCTTGAGAACAAGGTGTGTGGATGGACTCTTTAGCTCAGGGGTGGCCAATTCCAGGCCTCGCGGGCCGGTGTGTATGCAGGTTTTTGCTGCCGCCAGTTAACAATTATTTAATTAGCCCAATCGTTTACACGATCTGATATTTTAATCTACATATCCGCGATATGAAAAGCAGCTGATGAATGTTCTTGTGCCGGTATGCGTCAATGCGTGTATTGTAGCATTTTATCGTTCTGTAATTTACAAGTGAATCGGTGATTGTGTGTATGACTAATTAGCTGATTGAACCGTGGTAACTGGTGGCAGTAAAAACCTGCATACACACCGGCCCGCGAGGCCTGGAATTGGCCACCCCTGCTTTAGCTTATAAATTAGTTTAACTAAGAGTTTGAAACCCCTGCTCTAGAGGTTTACCAGGTCTGCAGGTTGTCAGAAACCTTTGTATACTAAATATCCTTAATTTCACATAAAAAAAACTGTTTGGCCCAATTAAAAACTTACACATGAATTGTAATAATATTTTTAAAAACACATTAAGTCAGTAGTTCTCAAACTCGGTCTTGGGGCCCCTGTGTATGCTGGTTTTCGCTCCAAGCACAATTGCGATTTGAGAATTTTAACAAGCGGTTAATTTTTTTAAATTGAACTTTTTATGTTTTGATGGATTATTTACCCTCTTAAGCCAAATTATGTCAGAAAATAGAATAAATGTCCCATGTTCACAATTTGATTATTGTGCTAAATTGCAAAAAATCATTAAAAGAGGTAACAAATCTGAGCAAATGAAAGGCCGAGGTGAATCAATAGGCTCCTAATTGGTGAAAGTGTGGACACATGGCCACAAAAACTAACCATTTGGTGGATGATGAACAATTCAAAGACAACGCAAATTGATAATGAGCCAAACCTGCATTTTGTTAATAAGTTTAAGAAAACAAAATTATGAAAAAACTTAAACACATGTGTTCAATGACCTAATTAGGAGCATACTGATTCACCTCAGTCTTTAATATGATCAGTTATAACATTTTGTTTACTCTTTATGTAGTTGTGTGCAATATAGCACAATAAGCAAAATGTGAACATAGGAGATGTATTCTACATGGCATGCATAGCTATTTTCTGACATAATTTGGTTTAAGAGGGTAAATAATCCATCAAAACATGAAAAGTGGCAATTTTGAAAAATTAACCGCTTGTTAAAATTATCGGATCGCAATTGTGGTTGGAACGAAAACCAGCATACACAGGGGGGCCCCAGGACCGAGTTTGAGAACCACTGCATTAAGTGAACTACCATTTAATTATATTGTGTTTTTAAGTTTTTTCAATCTCAGGCAATCTTAGCAAACGGTATGGAATACATGCACTGCACAGACAAGCAGTGAACACTGTAGAATACCATCTATTTCATCTAGGGGGATCTGTCCAAAAATGTGCAGGTAAGGCCGGTAGAACACCCTGCGCAGGACCCAGCTTGGCCGCGGATCATAAGAGTACAGCAACGCCTGATTGGCTACTCCATATGCTAGTAGCCACACCCCCAGGAAAAAAAGGAAGAAGAAAACATCTTTCATCTGAAGAAAAAAAAAGATGGAGGGAAAGAAATGGTGAATGCAAAACAGGCGTGGCAAGAGAAAATAAATTCTCATTTTAGAGCATAATATAAAACTAAAATAATTCCAATAGAAAATCATTACATGATGAGTTTTGAACCAGTATTTATAAATTAAGCGAATTCCCCCTCAGCACTGTCAATGTGAGGATTCTCAGACTTTAAAAAAAAATATATATATTTAAATTATAAAACATTTAGCAGGTCTGTCTTTCAGAATAAGTATTCAAAGCTGGCATAGGATAACTTCCAATGCCATGAAAAATGCAAAAAATCAATTGTGATGCTTGCACGTGTAGCTCTTCTTCCAAGTAGCTTTCTATCATTTTCAGCATATAAAGATTTATCTTCTACCCCCTAATAAAACAAGTGTGTGAATCTTTTCCCCTCAAATTAATTCCCTCTATCCTTATATCACCCTCTTGCTCACCATCTTTCCCACGATAATAATCTTGGGTCCCATCCTCTTGTGAACGGCAAAAATGTGGATGAGTCTGAGGGTGAACACCATGTAATCCAGACAGAGCACAGCCCGGCCTATCTCAAAGGACCACGGGAACATTCTGACACAGGAGAAATAGTGAATGTGGAAAAACAGGTCGCACCTTATGTGTGCCTCACATTGGGCTCAGAAAGCCTTCACATATACAATAGTGCTCAACAGTTTGCTAACATATCAAGCAGTGCAATGCAGAGAGAACGATTGTTCCTGTTAGCAGTCACACATTCTTTACACCAAAGACACAAAATTGAGTGCAAATTTTCCTTATCTGACTCCCAACTGTAGTATGACAGTAGCCAGTTTGTCACTATCCATTATATAATATAGGTTACCCTACAATGGTAGTTGGGTCACATTGGCCAACAGTGTGAAACAACTTATCTAGAGCCTGAAAGAGAACACAGTCCTACAGAAAGTGGTTAAGAAAGCTGGAATATGGCAAAGTCCGTGTCGGATAAATTACTCAAATGACTGCAGATGACCATGCGTGGCTCACAGTGCTCAACATCTTTCCACTCTGTACAGGATTTCTCAAAGTGAGCGGACTGGTGGGGTAGGTAGTCATAAATTACCTGCAGCACAGGCCAACGATGAATAATAAGATGGCTGTAAGGTCACACTTGTTCCACACATCCTGAATGTACTGCCACATCCACTGTCGCAGCGGCCTGTTCCCCACAAAGAAGGTCTGGGAGAGCAGGTGGAGATATATATGAATAGTATGTATGGATACAGTGTCCTCCAAAATTATTCATACTCTTTGATAGAAATGAGCAAAACCAGGCTGAATAAAATAAGCAACACAGTGGTGGCCTATATAGTGGAAGACTTTCTTTGAACAATTATAAGTATCAAAGAAAATAATAATTTACCCTTTTCTGAGCGTAAAACATAGCTCATTACCCATGTTGTTTATTTTGTACAGCGTGTATGCATGCGTGTGTGCATGCACAGAATGTGGGCATAATTTGAATACAATTACATACACAAAAGTGCATATACTGTACTTTAACAGATGCAGTATATGTTACTATAGACAAAAAGTATCTTTTTAGATTCTGGGCAGTTTGACACCTCACTTTTTCATAACTGGGTGTATGTAGGGTTGATTCTAGTACTGTACAACTGAGATCCTATGCTGTATTCACAGTGTACAGTATCTACTTCCCTCTGTCCTTCTCTAAATCCTGCTTCTGTTCCCTCCTGCTTAAGGCTCTTGTACATCTTAAGGCTCTAGTCAGTCAGAGTAGATTCTGAAGCCCAATGGGACAATATTTGAGTATCACTCAGGGTGACCATGTCGTATATGCACAGAACCAGCAGATTTTTCCATTGGGATTGCAAAAAAAACTCCAGAGACAACAGAAACAATCTTGCTCCGTTTCAAGTCCAGGAAGTCAAATGGATCATTCCATGCCATTTCAATTAAAAACGGTACATTTTGTTTCCCAACGCTTTTGCTTGGAAAACCTACACTGGGGTTTTTAGTTACACTGAGTCAATCATTTTCAAAATACAAAATTTGAAAATAAATTTCTATTATATTTTTCCATAAAGCCTGTGGGGGCACTTGAAATTTTACTGTTATGGAATATGGGACGTATTAAAAGAGGTTCACGGAGAGATCAAACCTCTCAAATCTCAAACTTTAGAACCTTTAACCCCTACAAAATCTATGTGTGGGCTGAATATGCAGGAAAAACCCTTCTCACTTTAGGTTAAACATTGCATCAAGCCATACTAAATAGATTGAAATGAATGCAGAACTAGGGCCCTGTTAGCAAGAGTCAGGTGCCCAACTGTCCAACTGAACACAGTCTGTCCTTGTTTATCATTTTATACTTGACTCAGACAAAGGGGAAAGCAGGTTACAGACTGAAAAGAGATCACAGTGCAGAAAGAGCTGCAGCAGGAGATCGAACCCCCGCCCACGTGAGAGAATTTGTAGCAGAGTTGAGTCAGCCACCCTACAGACTGTGCCACATGTCACACAAAATCTAACACTCTTGTAAGTATAGACATCCACCATTCAAGTTCTCTCTGGTAACATAACATTTATACCTTTACTAAAACACCTTTCCAGCCTGAAAATCAATACGGTTGTACGACATAGATGGACATGGTCACAGAATTACACATAAGTGTAAACTGAAGTAGACCACGGTCCAAAGCACTAACAGTAATATGAACAGGCCTCTGTCACCATACCTGTCGGATTTCTTCACAGACAATGGTAAAGACCCAGAAGTACAGCACAAGCTCCGTTATGGCAGGGCCTATTGGAGGTGGTGGCTTGAAGTCAACCAATAGCACATAGGCAAACAGGGAGAGGAAGAGGAAGTACATCAGCACATTTCCTAGAAAGGAAGTGACTGGAGCAGACCAGAACTGTCTCCACCGGGACACAACAAATGGACGCTTATAAGTTCCAGGGGTGTATTCTAGAGAGGAAAGAGGATGAAAGGGGTATTAAAAATTATGCAAAATGACTATTGATCACAATTAGCAAATAGGTTACTGTTGTACTCAGACATGGGTTAAATGCTTTTTGTGTTTATGCTGACAACACTACACTACCTTACAAGGGAGAGACCTACCTTTGTTCTTTGACCTGACAGAATTGAACTCTTCAAATTCTTCTTCACTAAGACATGTGAGAGAAAAGGGGACACACACACAGGCAAAGTGCATTGACTGTCTTGACCTCAATTTTCCCTGCTGAAAGGTAAGGGCAGATACAGATGCACACAGACACATGAGGAACACCGAGCAGCAGGGGGAACATTACGTGTGCTTGATGTCAGTGAAAGAGAAGATGGTCTCTCCATCCAGGCTGTCCATCTCCTTGCCCTGAGGAACCTCCTCAGGGTTTACTTCTTCATCAAACTGCCTGAGGGAGGGAGATAAAAACTATTGTTTTTCTTTTCTTTATTACTTATGTTCGTACTATATTTCAATCTGACACTGGTTATGTGATTATTCAAGTCGGCTTATCCTTTAACAATATAAGTGTGTGTTTATGCCAATAAAGCAAACTGAACAGAGAGAAAGAGAGAGTGAGTGACACAGCTGAAGGTCCTGATACTACAGGCCACTCACAGTGATACTGAGACAAAACAAGCTAGAGAGACATGTGCTGACCTGTAGTTGATGAGGCTGGTGAAGACCAGAAAAGGGCAAAAAAAAGTTAAGATGAGTCTCCACACCTCTGTGTTTCTGTACATCTCTCCCCACCAGATCTGAGTCAGGAGAGACTAAGACAAAGTTTGGCAATTATCCTACAAAATCCAACATCGGAGCTTTGGAAATAACAAAGTGATAACATGAGAAAAGCTTCAAAAAAACCTGCATTTGTCTGATTAAGAGCTGGCCACAGTTTGTCCTTGTAGATATATTTTATAAATTCACTATATACATACAGTGAAATCAAAGCAGGGGCAGATTGCAATAAGCAGAGACTGACAGAACAGACCTGCACTCCATCATGGCTGAAGAAGTGGCGAGCGTCACCCGCCGTCGCCATTTTAAGACAGGTAGCTCCTCCCCAAACCTCTGACTTTCTGATCAGTAGTGTAAAGGAGCGATTCTCACTACTCTGGTAGCAGTGACTGATCACATCTAGAGAGGGGGGCAGAGAAAAAACAACACAGTCTGCTACACATCACGCCTAATGCACTGCATTGTGATAGTCGTTCTCTTTAATAATGACTTGAGGCAACTGTTTTTAACATGAAAAGGTATTTTTAAAACACTTTAACAGATAATGTTGTTTATTCTGTGCTACAATAAACATTTTATCCATCCTCCCTTCAGTCCATTTCCTTATGAAGCAACATATATATTGTAAAGGATTCCATCATAGACACTATATATGTCAATGCAATGTACAGAGTGCAATTAATAAATGCAAATGCAAAGAATAACATCAAGCACAAATATTAATGCAGAGTCACTGGATCAGTCGGCTAACTTTCAACTCCCTCACCATGCGCCAAGTTCTCAAACTTCTGCGCCAGCTCTTTCATGGACAGCTTGATCTCAGTCTCCCCCTCCAGCTTTGAAAGTTCTCTCAGCATCTTACAACCACTGAGTGCGCTCAGCACAGACTCGCCTCCCTATGAGAGAGAAAACAGAAAGAGCGATACAAAGACAGACCGATGTATAGTGAGAGACTCCCCTGATTGAGAGTCATGAAGTCAGACCATTTATCCGGCACATGTCCTATCTTGGGTTTACAGTCTCTTAACAGCAAAGAACCCAACAATAGCAATCACAAAACAAGCAAAATTATTATTTATTTTTTTAACCCAATTATTTTTCTGGCTCTAGTCTTAAAAAATAAAATGTTGACAATAGATAGCACATATCAGTGCTTAGACTCAGACTGTAATTTACAGTATGATGATGCTCCAGCAACAGATCAACAGCACACACTGGTGAATTACCATCTCCCAGAAGAAGATGGCCATCTCGCTGCGGTTCTGCATGACTGCCCAGATGAACAGAGCCGACCAGGGGTGGACGCAGCGCTTCTCGCGGTACAAACACATACCCTTAAGCACCTGGTTTACTTTCTGTGAGAGACAGGCAAAAATTTGACCATTAACCCGTGACAAACATTTACGTTCTAAAAACAAAAGTAGTACATGAAGCAGTGGGGTGGTCTGCACACTACCGCACAAAAACCTTCCAGACACAGAGGTCTGTAGTATCAATATTTTTATTTTATTATGCTCACACAGTGAAAAAATACACATGCAATGTGCAAAAGTGTGGGATACAAACAGCAGCAAACATATTTCAAGCAAAGTAACACATTCACAGCAATTTAAGCTCAAATGAGACACAGGTATCTAATGAATACAGGTGATAAAGCTAACCACATGACAAAGGAAGAAAAACCAATGATGAAATTAAAATTATAAAAATATAAATTAAATCTTCTAAAAACCATTCTTTCTGAGACCCGTAGGCATTCTACAGATTGTGGGTGCCTGTGCCATCATTGCAGAAGAAATCTACAAGGCCCACTTTGTCTGGTCCTTCTAAGTTCATTAGGAAGAGGAGCCAGTCTTGCACCAAACCATCGGTCCTCCTCCACAGAGCACAGATGGTCCCCAGCTAACGTCAGCATGTACTGCTGCTCTGATTCTGTGCTGCCCAGGTCCTTTAAAGGATACTCCATTGATATGGAGGTAGATTTCTATCAAAAATAAACAAGCACAAAAGTATAATCCACAATTGTATTTACCATCCACACACACACACCTCTCAATTTGTGTTCGTAGATATAATCCACAATTGTATTTACCATCCACACACAAACACCTCTCAACTTGTGTTTTGTAAATCATCATTTGGATGAATGCAAAAATTATACTCACAAATGCAAATAACATTTACAGATATGTTACCAATGTTCACATGCACAAATCACAATCTACATTTGCCGATCGAAGGACACGCTTGATCTGCTTGGATTTACGGACAGAATTTTGAGACAAATATTCCGCTGTTTTTCACCGTGTTGATTCACACACGCTTAACTTGCGATTCGTAAACAAAACTTATTCTTCTTTGGTGCTACATAACACAGCGGTGTGTGTGTTCGGCTCATCAGCGCCACTTTTAGAACAAGTGGCCAAAATTGCACATTATCTTTAAGAAGTGGTTTAATGGTAAATTTAATGAAAACAACCAAGTTTTGAGTTTATTTAGGTTGTAAAATTAACCCCACGCTAATCTTGCGATGGGAAGTTTTTTAAACAGTCATTGCACAAAACTCCTATCAGATTGCATGTAGCTAGCTAGCTAGATTACATTAGAGGGGTAGGTCCGTACATTGATAGGAACTAGGAAGTACAACACTATGAGCTAAAATAAGGAGAGCACTCCATGCAATTTGAATTATCATTTCCATTTAGGTGTCTTATCTACTAGCTAGCTAGCTGAACAAATAAAAGATTTCATATGAGACATCGGGTATCAGTGAGAATAGCTGTCAAATTAATTTAACATGGTTAAGTTTGTTTTACATAATCTTTCCCATGAGGGGTGAAAGAGTTATGTAGCTACTGTGTACGGACCTACCCCTCTGTAATGTAATCTAGCTAGCTAGCTACATGCAATCTGATAGGAGTTTTGTGCAATGACTGTTTAAAAACTTCCCATCACAAGATTAGCGTGGGGTTAACCTTACAACCTAAATAAACTCAAAACTCGTTGTTTTTAATAAAATTTACCATTAATCCACTTCTTAAAGATAATGTACAATTTTGGCCACTTGTTCTAAAAGTGGCGCTGATAAGCTGAACACACACACCGCTGTGTTATGTAGCACCAAAGAAGAATACGTTTTGTTTATGAATCGCAAGTTAAGCGTGTGTGAATCGACACGGTGAAAAACAGCGGAATATTTGTCTCAAAATTCTGTCCGTAAATCCAAGCAGATCAAGCGTGTCCTTCGATCGGCAAATGTAGATTCGCCAGTTCGTAAGCCAAGCTTTTGATTTGTACATGTGAACATTGGAAACATATCTGTAAATGTTATTTTAATTTGTGAATATAATTTTTGCATTCATCCAAATGATGATTTACGAAACACAAGTTGAGAGGTGTTTGTGTGTGTCTGGAAAACACATACTAGTGGATTATTTTTACGAAACACAAATTGAGAGGTGTGTGAGTGTGGATGGTAAATACAATTGTGGATTATATCTACGAACAGAAATTGAGAGGTGTGTGTGTGTGGATGGTAAATACAATTGTGGATTATACTTTTGTGCTTGTTTATTTTTGATAGAAATCTACCTCCATACATTGATGAGTAAAATAAGGGTAATCAAAACTACTAGTGTGTGCCAATCAATGTGATTTGCTATGGTACATCAGCATCTTCCCCTTAAAGAAATGAGGTAGGAACCACTTCTGCCTGGACATCTTTGCAACCCCTCCCCCAATTCACAAGCTCCCAGTTTTTCAGGGTATACTGAGTAATCCCTAGGTGGATCTCAAACAGCTTCAACCCTTCACATCTCCAAGTCAGAATTCCTGGATTCCTGGAAGAAGACGTATTCTGCCACAGCCCACAGAGCTCCGATTCCCTCTTACCCAAATTCACCCTGGTCAAAGAAGCTTACTCATAGGCCGGGAGGATACATTCTCCGAGAGGATACATTCTCCGAGAGCATGCAGGTCCTGCTCTTTAGCACAGTAACAACATCAGTGAAGGCCGCAACTTTTATCACAATATTGGATCATGATCCGGGCACAGTTTGACCCCTCAGTAGGAGTAGTCATGTTAATGGGTAGTGTTAAAGTACCTTGAGTGACTTTCTCGTATGAGCTACGTCACCCAGTCCCAAAGAATCAAAGTAGAATGGCTGACATACATCTCCCAAGATATCCCCTAATACTCTTGAAACCTGGAAGGGAAGGAAGAAGGATGCAACCATTAGCTTCTGAGACGAATGGTTAACCTGGCAATAGATTTACATTCCTGTGCATTAGCCCATCACATTCCTTAGTTCTCACCTCATACAAACTTAATTCCTTTGTGGATTGTACATTAATGAGTCTAGACTGTGGGACAATATCGGGCGCTGATCCCGCGCTGATCCTCCTCTCACTCAGACGGCGCTGCAGCAGCGTGTAGGCCAGGGAGCTGTCCGACACCGAGCTGTACAGATCCTCCAGCCGCTTGTACGTCAGGTAGTCCAGGATGTTCAAGCCATTCTCAGTGAAGAGCCGCACAAACTGTGGCTTGTTGTTCACCAAGGCGTCAGTCATTGAGTCCTCCAAGTCATTGTACTGATCAGGGAGGGGGTCAGTAAAGAGATCATGAGTAATGCTGCCTGTAAACAGTAAGTGACTGTTTGACTAGAGTGCAGTCAAGCTGATGATGGATAATGTACTGGGAGAAATTGGTTGTTAAGGACAAAGGAAAGAAGCTTCAATTGCATCATATTAACTACTTTACATTAAATAACAATGCCCTATATTTGCCCTTTGTCTAAAGCAACTCACAAGGTCATTGTGGCAAACAACTAGTGCAAATAACATGGGTATAAACAGAACTGATTATTGGCCTTGTCCTGTAGTAAAATGTTATACAGAATGGTTTTTTATGCATGGAGACAGAATAGATTCTCCTATATGGCCTGTGTATAGCCAAGACTCCTCTGATTGATATATTCCACAAGGCACAAGTCATGCCCTGTATGGGGACAGTGCATTATCCTGAGAGATCCACGTAGGATTATGTTCAGAGGAGATGTCACACCTTCCACTGAAAATCCCCATTGAATAGCTCGCTCTTGGCAATGTCCACTCGGTTCCAGGCCACAGCAAGTTTCAGCTCCTCTGTGTAAGGGCTGGTGTCATTTGAATCCCGCTGTTTACTCGCTGTAAAATAGACAAAGAATGAGTTGGATGAAATGGCCATTGCCGGCCTTGGAAATCACTGCCTTTTTAATCCACTACTTTTCATGAATGAAAAAGGCATTCTTGTTTTGGTGTCATTTATCTCTCAGCAGTCACAACAATGTGAGTATCACAGGCTAACCAAATACAAGAAAAAAATACACTTACCTCTGACTAGAGCTTTGAGCAGCACTGTGTCAAAATAATCCGGTCCCTCCTGTTCACCATGGTAGAGGGTGATCAGCTCCCTATTCTGACAGATATTCAGTGCCTGGTGGGAATGAGGTGTGAGGTAGAATAATAACAGAAAGTTTATAAAAGGATTCATGAGATTCATATTTAGGCAGGATGGAAGAAAGTTGGACACACTCTTACCTCGTATCTACCACCTAATGGAGATTAAAATCTCCTCATAAAGCCCCTGTGCAATCTTTCTTAGGGACAGATCTCAGATTTGTGGTTTAAAGCAAAAAATACACTCCAAACCAGTTTGTACAGTGACATTATGCCTCCAGAAGCTATACATACGAGCAGATTCATTTTATAATGTTTGTTCACAATTATAAACATAAAAAAGTAATTTTTAGCCAGTACTACTTCTCCTCACTCCCTCAGCCAGAAGCATGGTTTATATGCAGATTACTGCCAAGTAGTTTTTCCATGCCTATCATTAGCCAAGCTACTTACAAATTGAAAAGTTATGATTATGTCCAAGTACAAACCCCAATTCCAAAAACGTTGGGACAGTATGCAAAATGCACATAAAAGCAGAAAGCAGTGATTTGTTAATTATTTTTAAGATATATTTAATTGAAAATAGTAGAACATTTAAAAAATATATATTTTACCATATCGACTTTATTGATTTTTGTAAATATACGCTAATTCCGAATTTGATGCCTGCAACACATTCCAAAAACGTTGGGACTGGGGCAAAAGACAGACTGGGAAGTTCAAAAAACACTTGTTTGGAACATTCCACAGGTAAACAGGTGATGCCATCATGACTGGGTATAAAAGGACATAAAAAAACTCTTGATATTTTATCTTTATGTACTCTTACAAGCGATACTATAACCTATAGGGGCGGCAGCGTGGTATAATGGTTAAGAAAACTGGTTTGTTAACCGAAGGTTGCAGGTTTCGATCCAGGTTCGTCACTGCCGTTGTACCTACCCTTGAGTAAGGTACTTCACCTGCATTCTTCATATATATATATATATAATAAAGGTAACCTGCATTGCTTGCTTCAGTATATAATATAGCTGTATACTACTTCACATTCACCTCAGCATATATATATAATATATAATAAAATATATAAATGTAAAAAAAAAAAAAAAAAAAGTGTGTGTAAGAAGCTCTGTCTAAAGCGCTAATGCCTAATATAATGTAATGTAATGTAATGTAATAACATCTCTGCATTTGAATGGATCTCTATGGGAATTTGGGGGTGGGACTAGATTTGCTGTAAATTACACGGGAACAGTATGGAATGCATGGTTGGCTAAATGGCGGTTAAGTCATCAAGAGTTTGCGGTATCAAACAAGCCTCAAACCATCAATCTGCTGCCAGATATGCAGTAGATATGAATGGATCACTTCAAGGGTTGTTTCTCCTGACTTATTTTCCTATTGAACTCAACAACCCTTGAAGTGATCCATCCATTTTTTTGGAACATGTTACAGGCATCTAATTCGGAATTAGCACATATTTACAAAAATCTATAAAGTTGATAAGGTAAAACATTAAATATCTTTTCTTTGTACGGTTTTCAATTAAATATATGTAAAAGATAATTTAGAAATCACTGCTTTCTGCTTTTATGTGCATTTTACATACTGTCCCAACTTTTTTGGAATTGGGGTTTGTATGACACAGAAGAGTTTAAGCTACTTTCGAAACTTTATCTCCCCCTTACCATTTCAGTCAGTTTCTCTGTTTGTCCTTCTTTCTCAGATGGAAAGTGCTTCTTCACCCTCTCTCTGACTTGGTCCCTCAGGTCAACACTAGGGACCTCCCCTTCTCCTTCGGTGGCAGCCAAGAGAGAGGGAGTAGAGAAGAGGTCATCCACAATCTCAGAGATGAGGTCAGCCGCGCCCCCTGACCCTGCCAGGACTAGCCAGGGTGTGAAGTTCCGGATTGAATTGTCCACTTGCTGAAAATAACCAAGAGTTTGGCATATATAGGTGTTGGCTGAGATAAAAACAACATTATAAGCAACACATCAACACTATTATTCATTACTTTCATCACTGCTGGCATTATTCACATCTCACCTTTAGCATGGCTGCATCTCCAGCTATCAGCATACACAGCACTGGAATCTCAATGCTTCCACTGCCTGGAAGAGAACAAAACAGATACAGATGGACCATTCTGCTTGCTGGAAAACATGCCCAAATGCAAACTAGACCAGCAGACAGACTTGATAGGCTGAGAAACTCATTGAACAAAGATAAATTCCATTTTATCTATAAAATAATAAGCTACATTTTCAGATATAAAAGTAATATTGCTGTAATAATATCAGGTAGCTGCTACAGAGAAAACTATGGACTTACAGTACAATGGGTTGTAGAATAATTGTCTATAATTGGTAGTTCAAACTCATGTTTTCAGATTTAAGACTTAAAATAACCGATGACAGATTTAATCTTAAATTCTGATTGAAGAGGCCAGTGACCTAAGAAGATTGAAATAAATGTATCACTTTGTGTATCTCCATGACTTTAGTTAACAAACAGAATATTGAGCCTTCTCCTGAGTACATACAAAAAGTCTAGCACCAAAGATACGATCAAAAACACAAGACAGTATACAGGAATATGCAGCACCGTCAGCGGAAAATTAAGTTACTCTCACTTGTTTTTTTTCCTCATCATTCCTTGTTTACATCCCTTCTTTCTGCATGCAACCTTCTGCTCTCTCACCCCAGATGCCCGTCTTCTGGTTTGAAATGTATTTCTCCAGACGGGCCCTGAAGCCAGTTTCGCCCCCTCTCCGCCCCACACTGCCGTCGTCTACCAGCAGAAAGGCCTGGCAGTTGTTGTCCAGACAGCAGGTGTCACAGGACGTCTTCTCCACATAGTACCTGGCAGGGAAGCTGCCCTGAGAGACAGTTACTCAAAATTAAAAAGACAGGCAAGGCAGTATGTGGCTATGGGCTATTCATTCTTGCAGATTACATGCATTTGTGGGATCCCATACTTGGTGCCAATGTTACCTGTGGGTTGATCAGTTGCTCTCTGTTTTGCACCAGGCCCCAGGGGGCGATGCCCAGGGTGATGACCTTGGTTTGGGCCAGTGAGGGGGCAGCAGTGCCATGATCTCTCACTGCCTCACCCACACACCTCCCCACCCCTTCTCGCAACCCTCCGGTCAATATCCATGCTCCTAAGTGCACGTGTGTGTATGGGTGAGAGAGAGAAAGAGAGAGTGAGAGAGATATGGAAAGAAAAACATTTGTTTAACTATAATGGATAATTTTAATTCTCTGCTATCTTGTAAAATCTTGAGTTGGCATGGGTGTGGGGGGTTGACTTTTTTCTTTACTACATAGCTGCTGCCATGTTATTAAACTGCATGCAAACCATCTCGTTTTGTAAAGATAGAAGAAAAAAAACTAAATTAAGCAAAAAAAAAAAGGAACATTTTGTCAAAAATTCACTGGTTGGCAAGGCTCTAAAGAGCCATGAATAAGAACGGAATTTACGCAAACGATATGAGCTCTCCAGATACAGGAAGGCCTGTGCAAGGGGCTGCTGTACTTGATGTGGCACTGTGGAGCCCACATCTCTGAATGTCCTTATCCTTGTACCGGGAATTCCTTTAGCTGAGCCAGGCTTTCAGAGGAAGCCTCTATTGTGATTGTATTTAGCAGTGCTCCCCCTTCATGTGCCATTCGAAAAAGAGAAGGCAATAATTTACAAAAAGTCCTTTCCTGCTCCACTCCCTCATTCCTTCTGGCCTCAGGGTATAAGGTGACTCCACTATGATATAATGTAGACACCAGACAGACAATGGCATGTGCCCCATGTGTACTGCGGACACAAATATGTTAAGATTCACCTAAACAGCTAGGAAAGAGATGTGAAAGCAGGAAAGATTTTAAACCTTAATTTAAAAGGCAAGAAGTGAAATGGAGAGAAGACCAAAGAATCAGAGAAGATGGGGGAACTCACCTGTACTCTGAGCGGCCTTAACCAGCCCCTGTCTGAGCACCTCTCGAACCCAGGTCTTCACCTTCACCTTGCCCTCCCCGCCCACCACTGACACCACCAAATTAGGTTTAGGTACACCCCAGTGAACGGTCATCAGAGTGTACACACTGGTCGGGGGAGTGTCACAGGACAGCCGCAGGAACTAGGAGTGGTGGGGGAGACGGAACGTCACGTACAGACCAAACAGGACACTGGTACATTGGTGCTAAGAGTGAGAAGGTACGTACAGTACATGAACACTGGCCGAACAGAGCCTTCAGCACATGACCACTGACTGAGGTGTTTATTTATAACTCAAACACAATCCCAAGCTGCGACCGGTGTGATTGAGTGACCAAAACATTTGAATAAACAGCAAGGTTACTTTATGAAGTTCAGAGACTGACGCTTGCAACACTGCAGGACCCTGGACCATTGTACAGCTGAAAGCCCAGACCATGCTTTTTAAGTCATTCATAGAATCAAAAACATCTTGCATTTGCAAAAGACACTGTCAAAACATGTGTATGCAGATTTCATGTGTTTGCATGTATGCCTCTAAAGTATCCTGGAGAGGTTACTGTACAGCCAGCTACAGTTCTATTAAGCTCTAATTCAATTCAGTTATCTGAACTGTTAACCTTTTAAGACCAAAGCTCCAGAAAGAACCCTGCACAAGAGAATTCACATAATTTCTCACATTCTAACACAACACTGCCTTTAAAAAGTAATGTCTTTAAAAACAATGTTCAAAAATATTTTGACAGCTACATGCTAAACTAGGTGAACAAAAAAAACTATTGGCAGTAACTGAATAAACTTGCACTCAAAATGTAACAATGTTTTGGTTGTTCAAGTGCTCATCTTATTTTGTTATCACTGTCATCAGAAATTGAGAAAAGGCAGTTCAACACATAGTAAACACACTTGTGATAAGAAAAAGCAAGGGGTCGTGAGATCAGGGAAACAAAAGGAAGAAGGAAGATTACAAAAGGGCACAAACACTTAGCTACAAATGCAACCTACGGGTACATTTCGGATTGAATAGATGGATGAGTGAGTGACTCAAAGTCAGGACCGTGTGAAAGTGAAAGGACCACCCACATGACAGTGTCGCTTCCCTGCGCCAGCGAACTCCAGCTCTCCGAAGGCATCGGTGGGGTACTGCGACGAGTGCTGGGCGCTGTCCCACTGGCTCACGATGGCTGTGCCAAAATAATCCCCTGTGGCCACCGATGTATGCGTCTCCCGTGCCCCCCCACACTGACACAGACCATTGCTGAAGGGAGCAGAAAATAATTAAATATATGCACTGACAGATTCAATATATGCACTGACAGATTCAATTGTACAGTTATGTTAACACTGGCATGGAGAGAAAAAAGAATAATACTCCACCTAAATGAATCTTCAACAAAAGTTGTACATACTCTCTTCGTAATAATCTTGGAGATCCAGCTCTACAATGATAAAATCATTTACATTTTGTTAATTGAAACATTTGTTCCGCTAGATACCAGGAAATACAGTACCAATGCCACAGGGCTCTGCACATTAATCAGACAGCCTGTGATGAAATGGGACTGGCAATTACTAGAAACTAAATACCATTCATACAGTACAAGACAGGCCATGGCAGACAAGACAGACAGGTCCATGCCTGCACCTGCTCTGAAAGTAACTGGAGAACAAAAGCACCACTCCCAAAAATGTTATTGTCAAACATAGTCGAACCACACTACATAATGCCAGTGGACACAGAGAAGACAAAGTAGTTCAATATGGGTCTTTTCAAATTGAGTACAGATAAAGATCAGTTCAAACATTTGACTAATCACATACTTGTGTTTGAAAGTGAGCATTGATGTAATTAAGCTCTGACTATTTCCAATGTTTAATGCTGAAGGATAAATATCATGTTATTGTATTGAGAAGTAAACAGAATCCAGTTTTCTATGTAGAATCCTGAACTCTTGTTGGGCATCCCAATGGCCAAATAGGGACGCAAGATGTACAGGATTTGTACATGGGAGTAGGTAATGGTATTAAAACTTTTACAGAAGTAAATTAAAGCAGAATATAAAATTTTTCCAGGTGGATGTTTTTTGATCGTCTACTTTGTTGCACTGAAAATTTATATTTTAAAGCCACTGTTCACAGATAAAAAATACAACCCTGTTAATTTAGATAAAAGATTAATGGGGTATATTTGAATTTACTTTTAAGATATTTTATAAAATTGAGACAATGTTGTTGTGTTCAAGTATCAAAGAGAGAACGTGAAAATTGAAATGCCCTGCCTTTGTGAAATAAGTGCATCAAGAAAATAGCTGAGACTCCACCAAGATACCCAACCATGCCTTTTCAACTTGATCTTGAGTGCACTTCTAGTACACAGTTAAGAACTGAGAGAGTATGTGCTGTAGGAAGCTGTAATTGTCTATTGTCCACAGTTCTTCCTAGTTATTACTTCATCATTTTTTTGGGGGAGCTTCAGGACTCCAGTTTGTTTGTGTCTAGTTAGCCGTTTAACTAGTTGCTACTGAAGAACAAAAGTAGCTGGCTAGTTATAATAAAATTGTGGTAACACTTTATAATAATGTTTTGTAATAGACCAGTAAGGCATTTGTTCATTATTTACTTACAATTTATAAATAATTATTCCTACATTCACAAACATCTATAAATGTATTCATTAACATGAGTTAAGTAAAGATCAGAGACCTTCTTATCAACTCATCATCATCATCCATCAACCTGCTTATTCCTATTCAGGGTCACGGGGGGTGCTGGAGCCTATCCCAGCATGCATTGAGCAAGAGGCAGAAATACACCCTGGACAGGCCGCCAATCCATCACAGAGCACTCACACCATTCACTCACTCATTCATACCTATGGGCAATTTAGAGTCTCCAATTAGCCTAACCTGCATGTTTTTGGACTGTGGGAGGAAACCGGAGTACCCGGAGGAAACCCACGCTGACACGGGGAGAACATGCAAACGCCACACAGAAAGGCCCTTGGCCGGGATTCGAACTCTGTACCTTCTTGCTGTAAGGCGACAGTGCTAACCACTGCACCACCGTGCCGCCGCCTTCTTATCAACTGGGAGAGATTATGAATAATTAATCTTATATATCCTCCTGCGTCCAGTGGGTGGGGCTGGTACTAGGCCCCTCACCTGTACTTGCTCTGGGCTCTTATCAGACAGGTAATTTGCATCTGTCACTTCAAATGAATTGTTAGAAGAAGAGCATGGTCAGGCAGAGTGATGTGTGTGTGTCTGTCTGTCTGTCTGTAAATCAATCAATCAATCAATCAAGCAAATTTTATTTAATGCATTATCACAAACATGGGTCTCAAAACACTTTAAACTCATGTTAATTAATACATTTATATATGTTTGTGACTGTAGAAATAATGATTTATAAATTGCAAATAAATAATGAACAAATGTCTGAATGATCTATTATTATTATTATTATTATTATATTATCTATTCTATGACATTATTATATAGTGTTCCCAAAATTGCTTTGGAGAGAAATAAGATGCTAGGTAGTTAAGATTAGTTGAGGAACTTATCACACATTTTACATGCTTTGGTGTAGTGAAGAGTGACCCAGCAATGTCAAACAATAATAACCCTGAATACCAAACTAGCTATGATGCAGTTAAGAAATGAGTGGCCAATCCTGTTCTAACAAGAAACCTTTTCGTTGCAGAAGGTTAGCTGGACAGTTAAGTAAGCAATAATGACCGAGGACCCGACGCGGAAGTAGTAAATTGCCCGAGGCGCAGCTGTGTAATTCAAACTGTGTAGCTAATGCCCGGCTCCAAGAGCATTATTGCGCATATACCATGATTACCAACAATGATTATATATAGTTAGGCTACATTTATATTTATTGAAACAATTTGTCATTTGTTACCTCTTTTTTGTAATTGTTTGCAATATAGCACAAGCAAAATGTGGACATTGGAATTTTATATTTCATGTTCATGGCATGCATAGCTATTTCTGACATAATGTAGCTTAAGGGTAAACAATCAGTCTAAACATGAAAAGCAACGAATTAAAAAAAAAATTAGCATCTTGTTAAAATTGTAGGATTGCAACTGGGTCCCCCAGGACCGAGTTTGAGAACCACTGGGCTAGCCTACCTCTGGCGTGGTTTTAATTCGAATTTAAAATGTAAACTAGAACCGATTGGAACCATTCATATTGTTAAAGTTAGATCAATGCAAAACATACCACATAAGTAAACTTTACTGTAGGCGACCGTCACGACATCTAAAATATGGACACAATATCCACAATCCGGATATTAATTTAGGCTAGGCTACTTCCAAAGTTACTAACCAAAGTTAAATATTTTCCTCGTTACTATTAGTGAACTTTACGAAGCAGTGTCGCTTCACAATATTTTAGACATACAGCGTGGAAATCAACAGTTTGCATGCAGTTGTGTATCTTTATCAACGTGTTCTCCTTTCCTATTCGCAGTGCTCCAAGTGTTTTCAGCCAAAATGCTTCTTCTGGTGTAGTCTATGTAGGCAATTCGTCTACGTTGTAGAGCCTACCTGATCCTTCTCTGCTTTCGACGTTCCTCCTCTCCCTCCTCCCTCCTCTTTGTCAGTTTCTTTCATCGCTCCAAGCCCCCTCCCCGTCAAGTAAAGTAAGCTATTGTTGGGTAGGCTACCTCTGGTGCAGCAAGGGCGATATAATTGATCGCCAGATTCGCCACCATAAATTTGAAACTAAGGGAAACCCGAAATAAAATGGGATGTGGCTCCAGTTCGGGAAGTAGCTTCACTTCAAGCTTGTCGCAGACATCCGCCTTAAGGATTGAGGTAGAAGTAGCGACCAAAGATGAGGGTGTGGTTTAAATATATAAAGGGAAGAGGGAAAATAACCAGTGAAACCATGTATTAAGCACGCCCAGCACAAAACAAACAAAAAAACCCCGTCAGATTAAAAAACTAGTTTGATCTCACGGATTACGTCGAGCCTACTTTATTCTCTTGTAAGAACGTGTCGCGCCGACGATTAAACCATTTCACAAGTAGGCTATGCTAGCCTATTTTTGAACTATTTGTGACAAGCAGTAGCCTAGGCTAGCCTACTTTTAAAAAGTTTATTTATTATTTATATATATATATATATATATATATATATAAACTCTAGCTAGGCTACTTGCTAGACAGTTTTTTTTTTGGGCAGGATTTATTTTCGTGAGTGGCCTTTGTTATTATTTTATCCTCTAATAAGGTAGAAATAATACAATACACACACTACAGTAAATCTAATTTTTATTTAAAATAAATTTTACATTCATAAAAATAATATAAGTTATCTGGTTTATAGCCTATATACAAAAGCACGTTGCAAACCACGACTCAAACACCCGTATCTCCTCTCCTCTTTCTTTACAGAATAGTTTTAACTGTGCAGTAAATGTTGAAGCTTCCGTCTGCTTCTCTCGTCTCTACTCTGCACAGTGATGTGCAGAGGACGAGTCAGTGCATGTTGTAGCCTAGCTATAAGTTGTTTCTTCACCCATGTTTGTTAAACCCCCTCTACTCGTCTCTCTTTCTGTGACAGTTATTCTTATTGTAATCTGTGCCTCATTTATCCTCCTATCTCCCATAGCCCTGTGGGTCATTTGCCTTTTTGGACTCGTCCTTTCCATTGGTCTGGCCGATACGATACAGCGTGTTGGCTAGGTTGTGAAGCTGGCAGGTTCCTAGCTGACAGCCACGCGGACGCGGTGGAGTCCGCCTGGGACGAACTCTGGCCTCTGTGCTGTTATGAAGAAACATTTTTGGTTGGTGAACATGTTGAATAAATCCAACAATAAACACTACAGATATGCATGCAGAATATATGCTGCTCTCGTCTCCTGTAAAATTGATTTGGAGATGGAGTTTTTTTCAATTTTATTTTAAATTTACACTTAAAAGAACATATCTAGCCGACATATTGACAGAAAATCTCAGTACCTGTCTGTTTTTCCAGGAGTGTTGTGCAGCACCATGAGGTCCAGAATATGTACTGGCAGTGTAGCCTCCAAATTTTCAACCTTTAAATTCTGAATACCTCTCTCCAGAGTAGAGGTAACTGGCTGGAATTGTCTAACAGATACAGAGTAAACAAGATTTATTGACTTCTACCAACTGATATTGATTTTAAAACATTGTCCTAACTGCTTACCTACTGGGTTTTATAACTTTTCTGCAGTTTGGTAAATTTAATTTAAATTCATGAATTGAAAAATGGCCATAATATTCTATGAAGACCTTTTTCATAATAAATTGAATTTCATCTGATTTCCTGAATTGACTTAACTGAAATTGAATAGGCCCCAACATTGTTGGTGTTACTATGCCAATTCATGGTCATACCATCATGATATGGCCAGATTCAGCAACAGAAATGAGTAAGGGCAAATGGGAATACAGTGGTTTGGCTAACCTGTAGAGGTGTGTGTATGTGAGACATGGGGGGATTCTTTGTGTGGCTCACCTGTGTTGGTTAGGTCGAAGAGGAGTAGCTTTAGTTCCAGGCAGAATCACCAGCAGCAGGATCAGCTGGTGGAAAAATGTCATGCTGGTCAGCTCTACTCTGATGCAGCCTATGGAAGCAAAGAGAGCATATACAGAGACAAATGTAGTATGTATGTGGTCATAGCATTTAGTATATATATATATAGACACACATACGTGTGTGTGCCAGATATTTATTAAAAATATGTCATTGATATGAGTTAAGATCTGACATTTGCTGTATATCTGATAAGCAACTTACCCAAATTAATATGTATTCTTGATTTAATCCTCAAATCCAGGTTGAAGTTTTCTCAATTACTTTCTCTGAACCTCTAACACCATTCAGTCACTCTCAGTCCTTTTATAAGACGGAGGAGGGAGGGAAGGTGGGAGGCGTCTCGAGTCACTTAAACCCCCCCCCCCTTGCGCTCCGGACACATTAATGAATAACATTGTGATTATAACATATATTGGATCTCTTTCTCAACTAAGTATCCAATCATCCACTACACATACTATTAAGCTCAACAATTATACGGTGTTGTAGACCAATTTAATTGTTTTTGTTCTTTTAGTTTATACACTATTGACACTACACCCACTTCACCGTTCTCCACCTCCCTCACTCGGTCTTTCCTGGAGTGATTGTTTCATTTCCATCACCTGCAGGAAACCATGTCTGAAAATATCCCCAACTGGCTTGCTTTATCTTTGTTTTTCCTGTCGTTTCAGATTATTTCTTAAGCATTTACCCCCAAATTTGCGTCATGTACCACTGTATGCAAGAGTTTAGTTACTCACGTTCTTGAATATTGTTTGCCTTTTCCTTTACCACATAAGCAGGATAACCATTATTCCCAGTATTATGAATGCTTAGACGCAAATCCAGTTCTGTCCAGGAAATCATCATGTAGCATTTAAATCTCTCCCTGTCAACCTTGGTTATACTGAACAAAAATAATTTGTTCTTTATCGTTTCTCACGATATCCCTCCCCTCTTGGTTTCCTCCTTGGGCCCATTGTGTACTTTTCCGGCAAGAAACATCTGGAGTTGTTTTTCAGACACAATAACAAATTGAGTCATCGTACGCATATTGACTCATACACACGTGCATATATAAATACTAAAAACGTCCATGGCTAAAGTATGTCTTGTAGCTACATGATGAAACAGGCACTGTCTTTCATTATGACCCTACCGTTAAGGTGATGCGGCCACAGCAACGAATGGCTCAATTGTGATTGTTACAATTCAAACTCAATGGCTGTGATTACAACATACGCCATCATTTTGAAAAGGTATTTTCATCTCAATTGTAGCCTCAATGCCCTTGGACACATCACCCTATAACTTGAGATAAAAAAAATAACATTTCTACATGAAGTTATAGGATCTAATGCAATCATGAACAATTACAAGAGTTTATTCAATTCCGTAATACAGCTGAAGTTGTATTTTTCCATGTTATGAATCAACAGGTGACTGTGTTGATGTCTGGCATTTTGACATTTAGTATGTATTGTTGTAGCCACTTTATAATTTACTTTGTTGTTTTCCTCCATCAGTACCTGCTCTCTATCCTGTGCGTATCTGCGTGTTGCTTTCCCCTGCCAGTAACGATGCAAACATCCTGTTATTTGTGGTCAGTTCGTACCAGGTTGTGAGTGGGGTTTTTGTTTTACTTTGGGCAGTAGGTACAAGTGTCAGTATCCTGTCAGGAAACTGGGTCATTCACCTACAACCTAATGCTCATACGTTCACTTCCCTCCAGCACTGACAGGGGCACATAAAGGGGTAATCACACATGCAAACACTGCATTTGCAAAATATAAGATTATTTTCAAAGATCATAGCAAACCGCAGTTTAGACTAGTTGTAGCACTGAACAAGCTTTTTAAACTAGTAGCATAAGTAACAGACAATAAAAACAATAAAAGACACTTCACATGACTGGGAATTGGCATCTCGTGAACTGAAGCCAGAGTTCGCAGTAGTCCTGTAGTTACTTTGGATGTGCAGCACTCTCTACGACATCCCTCTGGAGATCCTTCAGACATTCACTCATCTCCTAACACTGGGACAACCTTCCTTCAGTGTGTGTACCATCAATAAATCACAAACTCAAAAACAGCAGTGACTAAAATGTGGCAAAATGTAAGCTAATTAAGACACGCTCAGGAGCTAGAATGTGAATTCCCTATATTTGTACCAACCAACACATAGCAGATGATACTCCCTATGCACAACTTCGGTGTATGAGAAACAGAATAAAGAGAGAGAGTTGTGCATTCATGACGTACTTTCAGTATATACAGTGTCCATGAGACAGCATTTTGTATTTATGGGTTAATCTCTACAATATATCATGGTACCGTGTGTATATTTTGAATAGCTATCAATACATCTGTACAGCAACACAAAGACAAAGAAAAGGGGATCGACCATCGGTGTTCTTACAAGGGGTAACGGAATGGAAAAAGGATTGGATGAAAGTGATTGCCAGTCTAGTCTCTGAACCAATCAGATTTCTGCTTCAGTCTCTTCATCATTAAAAGTGGGAGCTAACATGGATGTGGGGCTGCAAAATAAAGTGGGACTGATCACATTGAAGAATAAAGTGCCCCTGGGTCGCTGGTCACACCTCCCCCTCCCTATCTTCCTCATCCATTTTCCGTCCGTGCTTCCGGAAGTATTTGTATCTCTGGACATAGAGCTTGACCAGGTTGTTGACCTTGACAGGGTTGATCTCCCCAGTGCGGCTGTGACAGATCTGAGGGAAGGAGATGGGAAGTTAAGTCACAGGCTCATTCCGACATTCCCTCCAGGTGCAGTACATTCAGGTGAAGCTCATCAAGCGCTACACACTCACAGAAAAACCACTAACACACATGTGACACATGAAAATTAACACTGCACAGCAAAGGCAGCACACTTTCTGTCAGAGCATTCTTTCTGCAGTGATCCCATTTTTGCCATAAAGCATAATAGTGATTATACTGCATATTTCTCTTGTGGTAAAAGGGAGGAGCAACCTTATTGTTGCAAAAGGTCTTTTTTAAGCCATGGGAACTTATGCGTACAAAGCACACAATTAAATAACCAACTTTTGCAGAAAAAAATAAGGTGGTTCTTCCCTCTATTCATCTGAAATGAACTGAAATTGTGAGAGCCCCCTGTTTATCTCAAGAGTCTAATGCTGCATTTTCATAAACATTAATTAAAACTAGATGCGGCTAGGTTTGTAATGGGAAGAATGAAACCACCTTGGTGAATAGAGGTCCTTACCTTGTGCACAGCCTTCCTCAGAATGTCTTTATACTCCTCCTTAGTGATGTCCTTACGTTGGTAGTAAGGCTTGATGGCCAGCTTCACCTCCTCCACAGCTCTCTCCTGAGTGTGGAGCTTCTTCATATACTGAGGACAAAAAATAAGGTTAACAACACACGCATCTCAGCACATTCACATACAGTGGATAAGAAGAAATTGATTGGTGAAAAACTGGAGACTACACTGAAGGACGGTGAGCATTAGAGCATTATGCACAGCAAAAGACATGTCAAGACCACTCAAAAGAAAGGACAAAATAACTGGCACAAAGATTTACAGAGACGAATGAATACTGAAGCACAAAAAAACAAGAAAGGGACAGACCATAACAGAGAATTTCAGAAAATATAAATGGCAAGTCTCACTTTTTCAGGATCTTTGCTCTCACTGTCCCAACCAGTCTCACTTGAGGCCCCAACTGCCCCTGTAGACACCCCGTGCATGGGATGGGGTGGGGTCTGTGCACATCCACCAGCCAATGACAGGCTGGGATGCAACTGGTATGGCGGGGTCTTGGTGCAGCCGACCAATGGAAGAGAGCTGTGGAGGATGAATTGGGCAGGGGTCGGGCCTGCGGGCGTGGCATGAGATGAAGGTGGTGGTGCTTGTGAGGATGAAGATGATGGGGGCAAGGGTAGCTGCTGCGACTGGCTCTGGTTCGCTTGTGAGAGAATCTGAGACAAAATTATGATATGGGGGAGTAAAAAAATAAGAGTTATTACAGAGGCACATGTAACCATACATTTTCAAAAAGTAAAGCCAGGAAGAGAAGCCCTGTGCCAAGTCTGACCTGACTGGTGGCCTGAATGAACTCCTGGGCTTTGGCTCGATTGGCCAGGTTTGCCTCCTCCATCTTAAACAGGAGAGCTGTCACTGGAAGAGTCACAAGAGTGCTTAAATAGTGCAACCAATATTGAGACAACATGCAGCCTTATAGGAGCCTACACTACACTGGGTGGCTCACCCTGTTAAGGCAGTGTTTTAGTCAATGAATGGGCCCCATATTCTGGTATCAAATCTGGACTGCACCGTGCCAGTACCAGTACTGAATGTGGCCAGCAGCCCCACAAGTGGTTCTACCATCGCCCAGGGATGGAGGGTTTCAGCACGCCGGGATGACAGCATCTACACCCCTGCTGGTGGATCGGTCACCCTTAAAGGCATACTAAGTAGGATTTTTACCTTGAATATATTATAAAAATAACCATGCCGAGTCATATCTATGATGCACTAGCAATCTCGGTCTTGGCGCGGGTTGCCGAAGCAGTGCTCCTCTGACTGTATTTCTTCTTCTAAGATGTCTTTGGGACATTTCTAGGCGTGATACTCTTTTCTATGTGGGGAGGGTGGGTGTGGCAAAAGGAGCCTGTGGGGTGGGTTCAGGTTTCAGCAAAGTGTTTGTAGCTAGCTAGCTACTGCGATGGCAGAGGAGTATAAGCACAAGTACAGCGAAACGACAAGCTGACAGGGCTCGTTCAAAAAACTAAATTAACCTTGGAATTGCTTTTCCTCGCTGGAGACAGCTGAAGTACACCAAGGGGATGAAAAGCGATGAGGAGTTGGCATGTTTTCGGTTGGACCTGTGAGTAACGTTAACTTTAGCTATCCAGCTAGGTAGATGGCCATAGTTTGGGTAAGTTTTGTAGCAAATGCTGGGGAAGTTTGAGGACGGAAAAAACTGATTGTAAACAGGACCACAGCAAGGCTAAAAATCCTGAATAGTATGCATTTAGGTGTGATAAGAAGTGGTGGCTGACATGGCACGCTTCAGAGGACAGCACATGCACGTCTACACTCTCCAGAATCGACAATGGCGATTGCGATGAGCATGGTTGCACAGAATTGGGAAGAAAAAGGGGGGAAATAAATAACACTGTCTGTGTATTGAACTAAAATATTGCCACCTTTACAAAATATGACTGCAAAATCCAACGACTGATTACCATCTTGATTTTAACTTTAAATCAACCCCTTCGCGCAGATGCCAAATTTGGTCAATTCTCACCTATTTAGGGGGTGTTCTATTTAAGGCTTTATAACTCCAGGTGTGAGCATCACAGAGGCTTAAATGAAACAGTTGTTCCATTTACAATACTAACTTAGATTAGTGTATTTTCATCATTTAGGTCAAAATAAAGTGCCACAAATACAAAGAAATCTTGGAAAAAATGCAAAAAAAGAAAGAAAAGGTTTTCTTTAGTTTGTAATGAAATACTGAGCCACATATGTGAAACAGGTACAACTATACATCATCTGGATCAGAAACTCTGTGTCAACAAGTGTACAAAATCTAAGAGTGATATGCAGAAATACTACAGATCTATGATGCAAAATATAGGCAGTGTACCCTGCTGTCCCTTAGCGTCTCCAAATGTATCCAAAATTGTGCACTGCTGTAAATCATAAAATAATGAATTATTTACCTAGAAATCAACTGTTTTGGCTCATAAAACTCACTTTTGCATCATTTTCAAGTGGGGATTACTATATTTTCATCAGTATAGGGCAGGGGTAGGCAACCCTGGTCCTGGAGAGCCGCAGGGTCTGCTGGTTTTTGTTTTCACCTTAAACACAGCAACTAATTAGACCAAAGAAACCAGGTGAGGTGAGTTAACTGTGTAATCAACTGCTCTAATTGACCAATTAAGTGGTGAGTAACAACAAAAACCAGCAGACCCTGCGGCTCTCTAGGACCAGGGTTGCCTACCCCTGGTATAGGGGGATAAATATCTATGGGTCTAAACATCTATCCAAAACCTCTCATAAAACAAATAAAATATTTTGTGTCCATTATAAAGCATATACAGTGGGAGCAATAATTATTTGATCCCTTACTGATTTTGGAGGTTTGCCCACTTACAAAGAATGGAACTGTGTAGAATTTTAATCATAGGTACATTTTAACATTGAGACACAGAATATCACAAAATAATCCACAATAACAACATCATATAAATTTTATAAATTTATTATCGTATTTTCGCATGAAATAAGTATTTGATCCCCTACCAATCAGCAATAATTCTGGCTCCCACAGACCAGTTAGTTTTCCATTAAGAAGCACTCCTAATCTCAACTCATTACCCAAAACACCTGTGTCAACTCGTTACATCGTTATGTAGCTGTATAAAAGACACCTGTCCACACAATCAATCAGATTCCAACGTTTCCACCATGGGCAAGACAAAGGAGCTGTCTAAGGACATCAGGGACAAAATTGTAGACCTGCACAAGGCTGGGATGGGCTACAAGAAAATAAGCAAGCAGCTTCGTGAGAAGTTAACAACTGTTGGAGCAATTATTAGAAAATGGAAGAAACACAAAGTCACCGCCAATCTCCCTCGGTCTGGGGCTCCACGCAAGATCTCGCCTCGTGGGATATCAATGATCATGAGAAAGGTCAGGGATCAGCCCAGTACTACACAGGAGGAGCTTGTTAATGACCTGAAGGCAGTTGGGACCACAGTCACGAAGAGAACCATCAGTAACACACTACACCGTGAAGGATTAAAATCCTGCTGCGCGCGCAAGGTTCCTCTGCTGAAGAAGGCACATGTAGAGGCCCGTCTGAAGTTTGCCAAAGAACACCTGGATGATCCAGAGGAGGCTTGGGAGAAGGTGATGTGGTCAGATGAGACCAAAATAGAGCTATTTGGCATCAACTCGACTCGCCGTGTTTGGAGGAAGAGAAATGCTGAGTACAACCCAAAGAACACCATCCCCACTGTGAAGCACGGAGGTGGAAACCTTATGCTTTGGGGGTGTTTCTCAGCTAAGGGGACAGGACGACTTCACCGTATCGAGGGGAGGATGAATGGGGCCATGTACCGGGAAATTTTGGGCGACAACCTCCTTCCCTCAGTGAGAGCACTGAAAATGGGTCGTGGATGGGTCTTCCAACATGACAATGACCCAAAACATACAGCCAAGGCAACAAAGCAGTGGCTCAAAAAGAAGCATATTAAGGTCCTGGAGTGGCCTAGCCAGTCTCCAGACCTAAATCCCATCGAAAATCTGTGGAGGGAGCTGAAGCTTCGAGTTGCCAAGCGACAGCCTCGGAACCTTAAGGATTTGGAGAGGATCTGCAAAGAGGAGTGGACCAAGATCTGTGCAAACCTGGTGAAAAACTACAACAAACGTCTGACCTCTGTGCTTGCCAACAAAGGTTTCTCCACCAAGTATTAAGTCCTATTGTTCTATGGATCAAATACTTATTTCATGCGAAAATACGATAATAAATGTATAAAATTTATATGATGTTGTTATTGTGGATTATTTTGTGATATTCTGTCTCTCAATGTTAAAATGTACCTATGATTAAAATTCTACACAGTTCCATTCTTTGTAAGTGGGCAAACCTCCAAAATCAGTAAGGGATCAAATAATTATTGCTCCCACTGTATATACATATTCATACTCACTCCAAGGGAAATTTTACATTCGTCTAGCACATACAGTCAGGTCCATAAGTATTTGGACAGTGACACAATTTTTGTTGTTTTGGCTCTGTACTTCAGCACATTGCATTTGAAATGGAACAATGACTATGAGGTTAAAGTGCAGACTTTCAGCTTAAATTTGTGGGTTTTTACGTCCATATCGGGTGAACGGTGTAGCAATTGTAGCCATTTCTATACATAGTCCCCCCCATTTTAGAGAACCAAAAGTAATTGGACAAATTAACATAAACTATAATAAAGTTTTTCATATTTCATATTTGGTTGCATGTCATGACTTTCTGATGCCTGTGACCCAACAACATCAAAAGACTCCTATTTTCTGGTACTCTAAGAAGTGATACTATAATCTCTCTGCATTTGAATGGATCTATATGGGAATTTGGGGGTGGGACTATATTAAGCTGTAAATTACATGGGAATAGTATGGAACACATGGCTGGTTAAATGGCTGTAAGTCATCAAGGGTCTGAGGTATCAAACGAGCCTCAAACCATCACTCTGCTGCCAGATATGCATGGATCACTTTAAGGGTTGTTTCTCCGGACTCATTTTTCCATAGAGTTCAATAGGAAAATAAGTTTTTTTTTTTTTAAAAAACCAACCCTTAAAGTGATCCATTCAGTCAGCCACAGTAGCTGGTAGATTCAAAATTTTTACCAGCCACCCCAAAATTTTACCAGACACTTTTTTTTCTCCAAATTACACGAAAATAACGTTTCAGATACATTATTACATTATCGAAAATGCATACTCCTGTTTATAGCTCTAATAAAATGCTATTTATTATATCATGTATTACAGGTCAAATAGTCAAACATTGTGTATAAATCTATTACATAGCCTATATTTCATATGTAGCCTACATAAGTACAAAACCCCTTCCAAAAAAGTTGTTACAGTATGTAAAATGCACATGAAAGCAGAAAGCATGATTTGTAAATTCTCTTTTACATGTTTAATTGAAAACAGTACAAAGTTCCTATTGAATTCTATGGAAAAATAAGTCGGGGGAAACGACCCTTAAAGTGATCCATCCATATCTACTGCAAATCATGACTCCTTTTATACCCAGTCATGATTGCATCACCTGATAACCTGTGGAATGTTCCAAAAAACACTTCCCAGTCTTTTTTTTTACCAGTCTCAACTTTTTTGGAACGTGTTGCAGGCATCAAATTCTGAATTAGCCTATATTTAGAAAAATCAATAACGTTGATAAGGTAAAACATTAAATATCTTTTCTTTGCACTGTTTTCAATTAAATGTGAATTTACAAATCACTGCTTTCTGCTTTTATGTGCATTTTACATACTGTCCCAACTTTTTTTGAATTGGGGTTTGTAAGTAGGCTAATATTCAGAGAAGTATAAAGATTACAGCTCGGTAAAGCTTGAGACAACATAAACAAAACACATTATTTACTTTAGGCGTTGTTGCTGCCAGTGGTGCGGGTTGTTTAACTCCCGTTATACGTCTCCACATGCCAGGTAAATAGTCATTTAATTATCTATTATCTAATACTAGATATGTTAGCTAATGTACAGTGCCGTGAAAAAGTTTTTGCCCCCTTCCTGATTTCCTCTATTGTTGCATATTTCTCACACTAGATGTTTTCAGATCTTTAGACAAAATATAATATGGATTTTAGGGAACCTGAGTGAACAAATGACACATTTGTTTTTTACTTATTTGATTTATGTAATGAACAAAAAATCCCAACACCCATTTCCGTTGTGTGAAAAAGTAATTGCCCCCTTACACTTAACTGCAGCCAATGTAGAATAAAGTCCTCATTTTAAATATTTGGTCACATATCCATTGCATGCCATGACTTCCTGATGTCTATGACCCAACAATATCAAAAGACTCTTGATATCTTATTTTCTGGTACTCCTACAAGCGATACTATAACCTCTCTGCATTTTAATAGATCTCTATGGGAATTGGGGGGTGGGACTAGATTTAGCTGTAAATTACACTGGAACAGTATGGAACACATGGTTGGCTAAATGGCTATAGGTTATCAAGGGTCTGACGTATCAAACAAGCCTTAAACCATCACTCTGCTGCCAGAAATACAGTAAATATGGATGGATAACTTGAAGGGTTTCTTCTGCTGACTTATTTTTCCATAGATTTCAACAGGAAAATTTGCCAGGAGAAACAACTCTTAAAGTGATCCATTCATATCTACTGCATATCTGGCAGCAGACTGACAGTTTGAGGCTCGTTTGATACCTCAGACCCTTGATGACTTATAGCCATTTTACCAACCATGTATTCTATACCGTTCCAGCATAATTTATAGCTAAATCTAGTCCCATAGAGATCCATTCAAATGCAGAGAGGTTATAGTATCGCTTGTAGGAGTACCAAAAAATAAGATATCAAGAGCCTTTTGATATTGTTGGCTCACCGTCATCAGGAAGTCGTGGCGTACAAAAGATATGCGACCAAATATGAAAAATGATTACTTTATTCTACATTGCCTGCAATTAAGTGTAAGGGGTCAATTACTTTTTCACACAACGGACATGGGTGTTGGGATTTTTTGTTCATTAAATAAATGAAATAAGTAAAAAACAAATGTGTCATTTGTTCACTCAGGTTCCATAAAATCAATATTATATTTTGACTAAAGATCTGAAAACATCCAGTGCGAGAAATATGCAACAATAGAGGAAATCAGAAAGGGGGCAAAAACTTTTTCACGGCACTGTATGCTGCTTTTCTGAACGGACAAATGCCAGCAACGTTACAGCGAGCTGTCTGGAGATACCAATTTTATTGGTCAGTTAGTTTTACTGTGCGATGGTCATCTTGCTAGAATTGCTTTATGGTAAATTGAACGCAAATCAGTTCCACTGTAAGACGGGCTCGCCTCGAGATATTCCAACAGTTGCTTTTTCTGTCTCATATTTAGCCAATCAGAAAAATTAATTGTAAGTTTTTACCAAAGTTATATTTTTCTTGCATCCACTTTGCTACACGCAACTGTGGCGGGAAGGTTTGATACATTTACCTGACAATTCTAAAATCTACCCACATTTGGCGGGTGCTAATTTCCCACCCTGGTTATAAAGTGTTGTTTATTTCTCACATGGATTGTCCCAGACAATAAATGACCATGGTATTTTGAATCTCTATGCGTAAAACCAATGGTAGGATTGGATACTTATTTAATATTTCGTAGCAGCTATTGATAGTAGAATGACGTGGTATAATTACACAAAAATTTACCATGTTCATTTTTCATTTGAGTGAGCAGGGCTTTTCACTGCTTTTTTGGCATACGATCAGGCTATTGTTGGGTTTATCTTATATCCTATAACGGGATACAAATTTTACATGATGAATAAATATATGTATGAACTCTTTCTCACTTTGCAGGTGAGACTGGGCAGGGGGTTGCTTGATAAATGGACTTGCCACGGGACAGTAGTGACACTTAGAAATTCCATATTCGGCAGAATTGTCACAAATAGTGTACGAATAACGCTAAAACACAGAGTTTGTTGTTTCCACTCATAATTTGTGTGCAGAAGAAATTAATATCTGAGTTGAGCAAAATCTTGGTGCCGGCCCCATGGCCACTAGGAGATCTGCACGAAGGGGTTCAGGCATGCCGTTATCCTAGGCCTGTCAAGTAGTCTCCTGCAGCTAATACACTACTTCAGAACTTAAGTTATGTCTGATTACAGCTGCTATTGAAATGGCTAGTTTTCATGCTGTAAACAGAAATTCAAATTACTTGGACATTTATGTCAAATATTTATTTTGTATAGTCTAAATGCACCAACAACATTAACAGAGGGCTAATTAATTAATATGAATATAAACATGAATGTGTAGTTAAGAGACTGAATGCGGACGAAGGGACTGAAGACACAGAGATACCCACAGGCCAGTACTCCTCCAGCGGTGCAGTCTACTCCTGTCTGCAAGCTCCAAGGCAGGGGCTGGGCAGCAGGTTGTGGTGGAAGAGGTGGTGGAGGTTTGTTAGCAGAAGAAGAGGAGACAGAAGAGTTGGGGTCTATAGAAGAGGGAGCAACTAAGAGGGAGTTGGAGGAGGAGGAACATGCTGGGGAAGTGGGGGTTTCCTGCTCATCCATAGGGTTTTTGAGGTCTGGAGTAGAGTGAGAGAGGCCAGAGACACCCCCCTGGGCAGCCTGGTGGGGCAGGGGGCTGGATGGAACATTGGGAGGGGGTGTGAGCGGGGTGGTCTGGGACTGAGTCGGGCCGTCTTCCGAAAGAAAGTTGGGCTCAGGGGTCTTGCAACTGCTGTCGACAGTCTGAGAGTCTGGCGTGGATTCCCTGGTGTCAGAGGACAGGTGAATACAAAGAGGGGGCGTACAAGGAGGAGACGAGGGCGGGGGGACACTTGTAGAGGAGGAGGATGAAGAGGCAGATGAGAAGGTGGAGGAGGGATTTGGGGCAGGAGGCCCTGGAGGTGGGCTAGATGGTTTAGCACTGCCTGTGCTCCCAGACTGAATGTCTGATATTGACGAAGCCCAACTACCACCTTCCACACAGGAGTTTGCATTGGACCCATCACCTTTAACACCAACTCCTCCCTTCTCCCTAACTCTTTGCTTCTTCTCTTGCTTTCGCTTACATTTTGTCAAAGAAAAAGAGGAAGGGGAGGAGGCAGCAGAAGAGGAGGCAGAGGTAGTAGAACTTGGCTTGGCTTTTTTCGATTTGAGAATGGAAATATGTGAAGAGGAAGATGATGGAGGGATGAGGGTACTAGTCTTCCGGGCTTTGCCAAAATCTTTACTCCTCCCAGAGAGCGAGATTGGTTCAGAGCTAGGTTTAAGAAAAGGGGACCTGCTTTCGTTGTCCCTTCGGAAGACCACTGCTATGGACCCACCCACTACAGTCCCACTGCTGGCCCCACCTGGGCCTGGCAGATCTTTAGTGCTTGCAATGACTCCCAATTTTCCTAATCCACTACCACCAGTGGTACTGCTTACCCCCTCCCGTACCAGCACTGATACCTTGGACTGCAGTTTCCCTTTCCTGGTGTTACTCAATGTTTTAGACTTTCCAGACCGTCCTCCCTCCTTTTTTCCCACTTTTTCTTTCTCCTTCCCCGTTTTCCGTGCCCGTTTGGCTACTGGGAGCATCGTAAGTGTGGGAGCAGGGACGGAGGGAGTGGAGGTGGGGGACAGAGAGGGAGGGCTCTTTTTGGCTTTCTGTCTGAGGAAAAGCTCTGTGGTTTTTTTGCCTGTTCGAGATTTCTTTTTGCTGTGGATCCCAGATTTCAGCTTAGGCTTGTTCTTAGTGCTCAGAGTTGGGGGCATGGTAGGAAGAGGAAGAGGAAGAGGAGGGCCCTCCAGGGAGAAGTCTGAATCCATAGCCTCCCCATCCAGAGACAACATGTCTACCCCGAGCCTGTCAGAGAAGTGGTCCGAATCATAATCAAGGCGGTACCTCAGTGGGGTGAGAGAGGAATCTCCGGACCGGCTTAGCCTCTCCTCATCTTCAGCATAATCCTCTTCTTCCAGCTGTCTTTGCCTCCTGTGTTTTTTTTTGCGTTGGTTGTTGGAGGACAGAGGGGGAGTATTGGGGGATGTTTGTGGCAACTGGGGTACCCCTGGTACAGTGGTGGTGGTGGTGGTAGTGGTAGTAACAGTAATGGTGCGTTTGATAGCAAACAGGTCCGAATCACTGAGATCTTGGATGGACGGGGGGATCACAGGTCGTCCATCTCTCCTCCTGTCCATCTCATGATCCTGCTCTCTCCGCTCTCGGCTCAGCCACTGTCTGCATCCCAATCCTCTCTCCTCATCCCCCAACTGCCCATCTCCCTCTCCCCTCTCACGCTTTCTCCTCTGGCTACTGTGATCTCTTTCCCTCACTTTTTCCTTGTCATCCCTCTTCCTGTTTCTGTCCCTGTCTCTCTCATGTTCTCTTTCCCTGTCTCTCTCACTGTCCCTGTCCCTGTCTTTGTGCCGATCCTCAACAGTGCTGGACCAGGAGCGCCGGCTATGGCGCTGGTGGAGAGAAGATGTGTGATAGCGGGAATGAGAGGAAAGCTCCGGTGTGCTCTGTCTCTTCTTCCTCTTGCTGCTGCCACTCCGACTACTCCAACTAGCACCCTCTTTTTTTTTCTTGTCCCTACACCAGCGCTCACTGTCATTATCCCTCGCCTTATTGTCCTGGCTCCCTCCTTCCTTCGTTCTCTTTCTCCGACTCTTCCCCCCCTTTTCCCCATCCCTCTCCTGCTTCCGCTTGCGTCTCTCCCTTTCTTTGGAGCCCTTTGATGCTTTCCTGCTCTTTGCCTTCACTGATGGAACAGGGAGAGACATAGGGGGTGTGGCCAGGGGGAGAGGATGAGGCGGGGACAGTGAGGCTGAGGAGGGACATGATTGGTATCTCTCTTTCTGTCTGCTGACCAGCTTTCTCCTCAGGTCCCCCACCCCTGATGTGGTCCCTCCATCCCTCTCCACCATCCAGTCACCCTCTCCTCTCACAGACACAAAATCATCTCCTTCAAGAACTCGAAAGATTCTCTCAGGTTTGGGAAAAGAGGGAAGAAAGGAGCTGTCAGGCACGTTTCCCCTCTCTCCCTCTCTGTCTCTCCTTCTCTCTCTCTTTCTGTCCCTTTCACCTGCTGCCACTATTTCCCCTTCCTCAATTTCAGAGTTGTCAGAGTTCATCTCCTTCCTTTTTCGTCCTCCTTTTACATTGTCCTTTACTCGTTCTCTAGCTCCTTTGCCCCTGCCTGTTCCTTGCTCCCTCTCACCCCCAGCTCTCTCATCCCCGTGTCTGGGACGGTGTGAAGGGGAATCAGTGGAGATGGGGGATGCTAGAGGTGTGGCCATACAGTATGAAGGAGCCATTTCTTTCTCATCCTTGTCACTCTCTGCTTTTTGTTCCCCTGTCACTCCTATAGTGTCTTTCCTCTCGCTCTCCGCACTAACAGTGCGCTCCACCTTTCTGTCCTTTTCTCTCTCTGATGCAGGCGAGCCAGTGGGATCAAAGGGGTCATATTTGTCTCCCTCTTCTTCCTCTTCTTTGGCAGCTCCTCCCTCTCGCTCCCCTTCGCCCTCTGTTGGGTGGAAAGGGTCATAGATCTCCACATTCTCTTGATCCTCCCCAGAGTAGGGATGGGGGGGTGTGGAACAGCGGTGGACAGAGGGAGTGGAGGAGGACGGAGGGAGCGACCAAGTGGGAGGAGGCAGTGAGACTGAGGTGGAGGAAACCGCACCCCCCTCGGACTGGGTGACCCCCGCAACACAGCCACGACTGCCATCGTGGAAACTGGTTGCTGTGGCAACAGGAGAAGATGAGGATGAAGGGGAAGATGAAGGGGACGAGGGAGCAGATGAAGGGGAGGATGGTGATGTAGAGGGGCAGGAAGGCAGGGGGCTTTTAGCTGCCTGCATTGGACCCAATAAGGAAACAGAAATTGTATTTCTTATAGATGCAGGGGTTACACTAATGACTTTGGGCTGTGTTGGTAGAAAAGTGGGACATTGGCAATTGTTTAAAAACTGCTCTTCCTGTTTGGATATCCATGTTGAGGACTGACGTTTCAATTGTAAGGGCAGATGATCCAAGAGGGTGCCTGGGAAAACATATTAAAAAATGGTGTATTGACTGGATGAGAGCAGTTTATCTTACCACACAAATTACTGATGGAAATGTCCTTCCTCTAGAAATAAGAAAACAGAGGGGAAACAAGTAGAGAGTAATAGAGGGACGTACCTGACTTTCGACTACGGAACCTATGGGAGATAGATGACAAGAAAGCGAGGGATGACCCATCTTCCACTCTTACTTCTGCTGTGAGCTCCAAATCAAAATCAACACTGAGACCAAAGTTGAAGGAGAGAAAAGGGGTAAATATAATAACAATATTACAATCATGTGTCATTCAACTGAGCAATCAAACAATTGTAGTTTGATTCAATAATAATAAACTTAGTTCCAAGGGTATGTCATATGGCCCTTTTCCACCTGGTTTTAGGAACTATCCACAACGGGTTCCTGGAGCATGTCCGTATTTGCTTTTCCACTTCCGTTTGGTTATGGGTATCTGTGTGGCCTCCAAACAAGGCATCCAAACAGGTTACCCACTGTGACATGTACAGCAGTGTTTCCCATTAATGTATTAAACTGTGGTGGCCCGCCACAATTTCATTTCTACCGCCAGTTTCAAATTGATCAAAAAATAAAATCTCAAATAAAAATTGTTGTATGTGCGTACTTTAGCCCTGTCGCTTCAAAAAATGCCTCTCTGGCTCTCATCACTCTACTCGAGATTAGACATGGTTAGTATGTTTGTGAAAGTTAAACTCTCTGGTAGCCTACACTATAATGGGTATATTGTTCAAGCATTAAGCGAGCCAAGCTCTCGACTGTGTTACGATACTGTTATTTCAAGTGTGTATTTATTTTACATGTTCCAATAACAAAAAAATGTGGATCTAGTCTTAAACTTTTAATCTCGAAGAGCACCTATACATTTAGCTGTTGAAATTAACAAAAACTTCTTCCGGGGGGGCATGCCTCTGGACCCCCCTAGACAGTTCAGGGTCCACCCACCACAGTTTCAGAACCTCCTGTGGGAAACACTGGACAGTGTTTATTTATTTATGTTTATACTGTACAATAACCATACAGGCTCGTTTAAGTTTTAAACATCTTAAAATATCGGTACCGGTATCAGCAAAATGCTAAGATTATGGCTGGTATGATGAGCTGATATAACGATGAAACATGCATGTTCCAGAGAAGTGATGCGCTTGATAAGCTGCTGATGACATAAATTAAGTAAAAAATAAATAAATTTAAAAGCAGTGTAATCAGTCATTTTAACATACTTTATTATTTATTTTCAATTTTTTTACATGAATCGCTTGCTCACTTGCTCTCTAGCTCCTCCTAATTGTTTTTTTTGTTTCTGGTATTTGAAAATGGCACTTTTTTGAATCTGCTTGGCGATTCTCGTGAATATTGCGTTTGACCAATCAGCAATGTTCAGTACTGCAAACTCCACCCCAATAGTTTGCGCACCACTGAAAAGTAATACCTCGCGAGTAGGGACTAAAAAGGGGTTGGAAAACCAAAAAGTTCCTGAGTTTGTGATAAAGGTATTGGCACTGTGATAAAAGGTAGCTACTGACCACGATATTTGGCTTTGCAACTTTTGTTTATGCGATTGGTTTTCTGAATGCAGTCAGTGTTTCCCCTAGAATTCTTTTCAAGCCCGGTGGCGGTAAACAGACACTGCAGCAAGCAGCGTGGCATATTAGCGCTGTCGGTTCGCGAAGCAAGCGCAATTTACATTTGTGTTGAAATTTATGTTCCCTCTGTATATTCAAGACTTAAAACAAAATGATCACAAGGAGAGGATGACTTAACACGCTGCATATATTGCAGAATAAGCTGTGTAAAGCAGACGGCACACTTCATCAGACATGGTAGCCAAAAGACGTCCACAGACACCTTGAATGATTTACTTGAAAAGACAAACTGGTTAGAACTGGTTTTACCCCACACAACTGGGGGGCAGACAAGTATATATACCAGGCAGAGCTCTAGATGTATGAACCGGATCCTGTAGGCAACCGAACACAACAAAAACAATGGCGGCGGTGAAGCAGCAGCAAATGCGAGAATGAGAAGATTTGGCAGTGGCGCTACTATATATAGAAAATATATGCTAACGTTAGCTAGATGTTGTTGTAACAGCCACTGTCTGAGGAATAGTGGATGACCCGGAAATTGAATGTTGAACTCTTCGTCATGGCGATGTCATGGCAAGCATATTTAGACCAATTGCAGACAGGGGCGGGTCAATGAACAACGAACTTCACCTGAGAAAGTTCGCCTCGGCAGTCTGCGCAGAAGACGTCGTACAAAGGCAAAAAAAAACATTTTCTGTTCCATTAGAAGTCTGCAACATCAAACGCCCCCAGCCTCACCTCCTAATATTATTACGTTGTGCTGGGTGGTACTATTAGTCCCCAGTTAACGTGAAAGTGCACGAGTGAACAATCAGAAATGGATTGCACAAACCTTGCCTACATGGGAGGATAGGAAGAAGCCCCTACTAAATGGCCCCTAAATAGCGCCAGTGTAACGGGTCGCTTCTCCGCCATTGTTGGTGAAATGTATAGCTGGTGAACGCACAAGTTCAATCTCATTGTTGATTGGTTCGCGAAATGGTCTATCTCTTCTATTGGTTTATGTCATGTGCCACTTAGTTTTGAAAACAAGATTCGGGTCAATTGCTGATTTTAGAAAAATAACTTATTTTATGGTAACGTTATGTTCAACCATATCGATCCAACATGAACATGAAGTAACATTGGGTTGTATTATTGACAGGGCAAATAAGAGACATACATTGCCGTTCCACAAGAAAATATTAAATATCAGAAACTTACTTTCACTTCAAGAAGCCTTAAAGAAGAATCAATGAAAATCTTTAAAAGCCAGCTTGTCTCCGGTCCACTCCATGCCATCAATACGCACATCACATATGCCTGCGCTCTCGCGCCGCAATAACAGAAAGGGACTGACAGCAGTAGCCCTCTCATTGCGTCAAGTTTCCCAGGCAACAAGACTGAGGTTGACTCATGTTATGAACAGCGCCGCACAGGTTCCCATTAAGTGCAAATGATTATTTATTTCAGAATTAATAGGTATTTGGCACTAGTATTGGCCTTTAAATAACAGGATTTTCTTGGCCTGGTTGGCTTCTCATTGGCTTGGAGGCCTGCCAGGCATGTACAATTATAGGGGAAATTATAAGAGAAACACTGAGTCAATACCATTAATACCCCGCAAACACACACCCACCACAATCCCCCAATCCAAAATGGGCCCCTTGGTTGTCTCTCCTGCCCTCACCTGTCAGAGAACTGATTGGGCGAACAGTGCAGGGAGACGAGGGGGAAGAGGGAATCGGAGACAGCAAGGGCTGCAGCATCCTGAGACAAGGAGAGTAAGAACCAAGAAATTCTGCTAAATGGCATGGAACTCAAATGACACAAGCCACAATTCACAATCGGGTAAATGCTATGAACATTGAAATAAAAACTGCTGACTGTTTAACTTGAGCAAATGAGTACTGGGCTGCAGATTCTTAAACATGTTAAATATAATAGAAAAATCTAAAATCTTTTTATTTATTTTTTATTTTTTAATTTTAATTTTAATTTTATTTTATTATTTTTTTGCATCTTCAAAAGATAATTGTCATAGTAATAGGTCAAAGCATATATAAACCCCCCCCGTTCAGTTTTCAATATATTAGCAGTTAATTTGCTGATGTGTTGATTAATCATGATCCATATCACAGTAAAGAACCGGAAGATGCAGGCCACAAAGCAGCTTGATTCAAATGGAACAAAGACATAATAATATTAAAGAAAAAATTACATAATCTGTTTTACCAATTCACTTGGCTGGTCACCCGAGATTTCCCTCTGGTCTTGGTGACACCTCACCCCAGCCCGTCGCTCCTCCTCCAGCCCTTCTCTTTCTTTATGGCACTTTTCTTGCTGAACAGATGGATAAGAACTAGTTACAGGCAGGTCAAACCCCAGATGTTCACAAAGAGTCAAAGCCCACATAATGACAAGCATTCCAAACAAAATCAGATTCAGCCTTGAATAAGAACAGATTTATTTTTTGCCACAAAAGGCAGGACAAATAATATCTCACTTTCTGGAATGTTACACAGGTGAAACACGGGCACAACCATAACACGGGCACAACCAAAGGCATTTTATCACACAAACCAATGATTTGGGGCCATCGGATGGAACATTTTCGAACCCTTCCTCTTCTTCCATCTAGACACAAAATACAAACATTAGTTAACGTTACAAAATTTTTACTAAAACTACGAACATTCTGTACGTTATCTGCTTTCAATGACACAGGTCTGACTGCGTAAGGGTCAAACATCAGGATTGTCAGAAAGCACTCTGTCTAGTAGTTATAGCACCATCTATTCGTGAATAATATGCAGCAAATGTTTACTACTAGCTAAGAATCAAATAAACTAGATGTTCTGAAATGTGAATTTCAAATTGAGAGTCACTAGGCTACGTTACAATTGCTAGTAGTCAATCTACTGGCTGTTAGTATGAAGCTAACCTAGACAACTAGCCATTTATCGAGTTAATGGTTACCCTGAAAACATACTTAGGCTAGTCGGTTAAATATAAATTAGCTAAGGCAGTTAAAAATCTGGAAATATATCGAATCTTACACGTAACGTTAGCCAACTCAGCACAAGCGAATTGTTTTGCTGGGCACGTAAAAAGACAGCTCGTTCGCTGGTTACATTGAAAGTTATGTTTCACAATAATATGTGTACATGTGTATTTCCATTAAGTTTCTGACAGGTAGGTAGCTAGCTATGCCTACTACTAACTAGATGACACTGGGGCTATATAACCTCGTAATTAAGCTACAGACAGTGGCTAGCTAAATTAGCTGACTGACTACTGTACTCATTGCTAGCTATTAGCCAACTAGCAAGCAGCCATCATACTTACGATTCTTTATCAGACAAAATTGTGGCGGAAGAGCACCAACGTCGCTAATTTTAAAATCCGTTAAATGTAATTTTAAAAGGTAGCTAGCTATTTTCAAAAACTCAAAAAAATAATTATTCTCTCCGAGAGCACAATAAAAGGCCAAACCCGGCCGCCGCCGCCATTTTATTTATTGAATACCAATTGACAAGCGAGCGACGATGGGAAATTGTGTTCTTTTGCATGTCAACATTCCTTTCAATAAATTGTGTACACGTTGAAGTTATACTTCAAGTCCAATGATGCACTGCGGAAACAAGTACAATATTGTCAGAACAACGCTGCGCAGAATTCTGCGCATGTTCTTATTCAGTTCTGTGATAATCACGGATGAGCTCCGTGAAGCTATGAGCAGACAAATTATGTTATTAGTCAGTCAGTGGCTATGAAATAGGGAGACTTTAGGTTTTCGCCTGCAAAGTTGCATTGAGCACTTTTTTATTTTTATTTTTATTTTTTTAAAGTTTGCTACCTAGAATAATATGTCAAGACACATATAAATAATCTCATTAGTAGGCTAAAGAAAAAAGAATAGCCTAATAATAATTCCCATACGTGGGTGTAGCATGTTTTTTATTCTCTAAAAACAACCGATTCTAACACGGTGAATGCAAGATGAATTATGTTCTCCTGAAAGATTAGTTAGGTTAAATTAAGTTTCAGATCACTGCGTGGTCATGCAAAATGATGCACTTGTGGAAACTAAATCTAAGTTAATTCATTGGGTGAATCCTATCTATTCACTAATATCTATTTTGTTAATAGATAGCAACTAAATCTGAATAATCTACACTGGGCCTGGTATTAATGCGCAATGTGTATCTGCAACTTTCAAACGTAGAACAGGCCTTGGCTTTGTACCCAAGGCTGCACTTTGTGTCCTGTTTTGTTTTCCATTTTTATGCATGCCTTGGGCACCACTTTACAAACTCATTAGATAAATGCTGTCAATTACGGTGTTCTTCATATATTGATAAAGACTGTATTATAACCTCAATTGATATATCTATGGCACGCTAAACAATACAATTACATATGTATAGGCTATGTTTGGTTTGCCTTACATTACATACAGTGCCCTCCACAATTATTGGCACCCCTGGTAAATATGAGTAAAAAGGGTTATCAAAAATTAACCGTTTGGTGAATTAGCTTAATCTCACACTGAACAAAATAGAAAAATCCAACCTTTAATTGAAGTAAATTTATTCTGAGAAAAAATCCCTCATCAAGAAATAATTATTTTTAACAAAACGAACAAAATGTAACTGAAGCATTTTTTCCATTTATATTTTACTTTTTAAAGTTGATCAGAGTGTTTAGGAACTTTCAAGCAGTAATCCATGACTTCCTGTTTCACTGGGGTATAAATATGAGGTGACACAGAGGCCATATTCCCTTATTCATACATCAACATGGGAAAGATAAGAAAGGTCTATGTATGTTTTACTCAGTGCTCATGTTCTTGAAAACAAAATAGTTCCAGATTTTTTGTAATACTAAGTCACAATTTATTCAGCACACGGTTTCATTCTGTGCCACATTTATGCCTTGTGCTTGTATTAAAGTATGGAGAGGCAACTCAGTTTGTACATAATGCACTCTGCTTGGCCAGTTTATGTCTGCTATTTTAGTCATCAACATGCACAACTCACATTTGAGTCTGATGGACAGAAGACCCAGACTTCATGCTCAGACATGCAGTCACACTCCCTGCCCACACACAACACACTTTATCTCCCCTTCTCTAATATTTGCAGTAATGCTGTCTGCACACTCTCACTTTTTTTCACTCCACCAGCATGCACATATAGTGTATATAGCCAATAGTGATCTCTCACTTTTATTCTCTCTGAGGTTGGTGACAGCCCTGATCAAGTTAGTCAGAACCCATCTACGGCAGTGGGAGTTATGCTTGTGCACCATACATATTTTCTCCCAGGACAAGCATTCTCTGGGACCCCTGCTCACTGATTCTGCCCTCCTCATGCTGACCAGGCTGAGGGCAAATCCAAACCCTTCCTGTCCATGGAGGAGGACAGTAACACTAATCCACACAGTGACTCCCAATCATATCTCTGTACTGAAACTGTCAAGATATCAATCCGCCTTCCCTAATATAAGGATTTGTTGTAAGTGCTCCAGCTAGAATACAGAAACTGTTAATGCGACTTCAAAAGTACCAGCTTAAGCTTAAGTACCTACCAGGCAAACGACTGTATGTAGCAGACGCATTGTCGCGAGCTTACTTACTAGACCTGAAAAGAACCTGAAAAGGAGAAGGAAATACAAGTGCAAATGTTGACGGCAAACTTAACTGATTCCAGTGAAGATCTAAAAGGACCTGGAAAAAAAAGATAGAAGCACAAGTGAACATGCTAACGATGAACTTACCTGTCTCCATTAAAAAAAATTGAAGAAATAAAAAGGAGAACGAGAAATGATGAGACACAAGAAACAATGCTGAACCGCTGCCCTGAGAAAAGAAGGAGCATCAAAGGAGCTACAGCAATACTGGAATTTTCGGGAAGAAATCTAAGTCAGTGACGGAATCCTCCTTAAAGGAGAACAAATCATAGTTCCAGCAGAAATGAGAAAAGAAATGCTAAACCGCATTCATGAGAGCCACTCTGGAATTGAGAGCTGCAGACGACGAGCGAGAGATCTACTCTTTTGACCAGGGATCTCTCAAGACATTACAGTTATGGTTAACAATTGTGTTGTATGTAATGCACACAAACAACTGCAAACTAAAGAGCCACTACAGCCACATAGAGTACTCAAGTGAGTATGTCAGTCGTGGGCGGAGTCTGGTCTCGGAAGTAAATTCTCTATGGAAGATAGAATGGGCTTTGGAGACCATTGACTATTTCTTGATAAATCTGATTTATAGAATGAGCCGAAATGTTCCTGGATTAGCCTGTGTGGTACAAGAATATATTCCATATATCGCATGTTCCAATTCTTATTTTTTAAAGTAATGCATTAATGAATGTAGTTTGACTTGTAGTCCACTTTAACGGACTACATATCCAGTACTGCAATGCATGGGTGGTTCTCGACCAATAAGATATCATAATTTTATCTGTCTGACTGTGGCAGATGGGAGTAGACTACTGCCACTGAAGAGGAGCTAACGTTAGCTTGCTAAGTAGAGAAGCCCTCCCGACAAGGTCAGAAACTGCGCTACGGTTAACCACATAAAGCAATTCTAGCTTTTAGTCCTTCAAGCTAGCTAGCTAATGTTAGAAAAAAGTGTTTAAAAACGAAGCTGTGTGCTACTGCTGGCTAACATTATATGACAACGCCTGGACACAAGGCTGCACGTTCGGAAGGAATTATGGGACGTGGAGTTTTTAAACAGTGCCAGCGCTGGTATGTTCACAAACAAAATACTAAAACGTAAAATATACTCGAAGCTGGTCCAGAAAAAATGGCATAGTTTGCAAACGGGCAAACTATGTTATATATATATGTTATATACATTATATTGAACAATCCAGGAAATTGGCGGTAAGACATAATCAGTAGAAATGGTTTAAAAGTAAGCTTTAGTTAATGTCTACGCTCTAAATGAATGGGAAATTTACTTCCAAAACCAGCATGACATAGTCACTTGAGTACTTGAGTACTATAGTGTTCCTGAGAAACCCTGGCAAAAGACTGGTGTGGATGTATTCACATTCGACAAGCAAGAATACTTACTCATAGTGGATTACGACTCCAAGTTCATTGAGGTCGAATGGCTGAAAAAGGATACAAGAAGTGTAACAGTCATTACACACCTCAAGTCGCAGTTTGCCAGGTATGGCATACCAGACGTTCTCATCAGTGATAATGCACTACAGTTTAGCTCAAGCGAGTTCCAAGCCTTTGCTAAAGAATGGAAGTTTTGCCACTCAACCTCGAGCCCCCATTTCCCACAATCCAATGGAATGGCAGAGAGAGGAGTGCAGACTGGAAAGCTCATGCTGAAAAAGGTGAAAGCGGATGGCAGAGATCCATACGTCTCACTGCTGAATCTGTGAAACACTCCAATAGATGACCTTGGAGCATCTCCAGTTCAACTACTGTTGGGAAGACGTGCACGAACAAGACTTCCAACCCCTCCACAGCTGCTGCAGCCTAAGACGGTATCAGGCCCGGTGAAGAAACTGTTGGAAGAAAGACAAAAAAAACAAAAGGAGTATTTCGACCAAGGGTCCAAACCTCTTCCGAAACTTCTTGAACTGGAAACCAGCTCAGGTAACAGCCATTGCAGAGCAACCTAGATCTTACATCGTGCGGACTCCGGATGGACAGAGTTTCAGACGGAACAGGAAGTTTCTGATGAAAACAAAGGAAAAAGGACAAATTGAGGACATGAACGACAAAGACAAACATGAAAGGAATCAGACAGATGTCCCAGACAAGAGAATCCCGACAACACCTGACCAAAATGTCACAGGGCCGAATGGAACTGGTCCTGTGGAGCTTCAAAATTCACCTGTCAAAACAGAAAGTGGAGGAATTGTTACAAAGCCACAGAGACTGATTGAGGAATACGTTCCTCTTATTTTGTAGGTTGAACATAGTTAAAAAGAAAGTTCTGTTAAAAACAAACAAACAACAAAAAAAGAAACTTGAAAAGCATACTATCGTTTGAATTTCTTTATGTATGCCGCCATAGAAAATGTTCAACATGTTATAAAAAAAAAAGAATAAAAAAAGGGGGGATGTCAAGATATCAATCCGCCTTCCCTAATATAAGGATTTGTAGTAAGTGGTCCCGGTTGGTCACAGTAAACATGACTAAACCGCACTCTCTGGTGTGATCCCTTTGCACATAACAAGACAGAAACTAGAATTCCAGTGACATTGACACTTATAGCCTAGCATTAGATCAATTTTCTCAATATTCCTCTTTTCTTTCCTTTCCAATCTCTCTGACTGCTACTAGGTTTGTCAGACAGGTTGGCCCACAGCATTTCACTACATCCAAATGTACAGTTTCATGCATCTGTTCCTGGTTTCAACATTGACAGATGAGTTATGAACATAATTGCAACAGGTATCTGAAAGGATTATTTGCACTTATATAAGTATTCTAGTATTCTCAGTTTTAGCTGTAGCCATATATTGGCTGACAAAACAATACATTTACCAACTTTCAGACGAACTGAAGACTTTCTTTGTCACTCCTTTACCATTCCACTACCTCCCGGCAACATTGAGTGTCCCTATAAACAGCTGCCATGGTAAGACCACTATGAGGTGCTGAATAATCCTACAGCACCCCCTATCTCACTGAAGAGGTGGCACAGTGTGTCTTTGAGAGTCTCTAGGCCCATTGATTTTGGTCTTATTGACCCAATTGATTTTTTAGGATTTCTGGTTCACTGTGTCCATGAGTCATAAAGTCAGTGTAACAGGGGCTATATTTCCCTCTCATAAAAATGCAGCTGCCTACTGCCAACTGGCAGAAGTTCAGCATCATTACATTACATTACATTATAGGCATTTAGCAGACGCTCTTATCCAGAGCGACTTACACAGCATTTTTTTTTGTTGCATTTATACATAGTATCCATTGATACAGCTGGATATATACTGAAGCAATGCGGGTGAAGTACCTTGCTCAAGGGTACAACGGCAGTGTCCGACCTGGGAATCGAACCGGCAACCTTTCGGTTACAAACCCAGTTCCTTAACCATTATACCACACTGCCGCCCCTGTATCACTGCCTGCTATTGCACTGTGAAAAGAGGGGAACAGCAATGAACTAGGAGTAAGATGAAGAAAGGAACATAGGTCTGAGCGTGTCCAATTACCACCCCAATTTGGAATTACAGACTACAGCTAGGCTTGCATAAAGTGGAGACAGACTAAGAACTTTCACATGCAGCTTTAGCATGCAGTCCATGGGCACCTGATCAACCAGTGGCGGTCACTAGATATAAATTATATGGTATACTTCTTGAGAAGTATGATTGTCTACTTCTGGGAAGTGAGCTGTTTCTCAAGTGACCAACATAATTTTCATTCACTAATGCTACGTTAGCTGAGCAAATTCTCTCAGCTTCCTTCATACATTAGCTAGCAGTTACTGTGTGTGCCTGTCTTCCCGTTTCTTTCAATATGTACGGGTTTAATTACAAGCTTTAAGTCTCTACCACTAACCTTGCTTGACACATTTGTAACTTGCACAGGAGGACCAAGGCGAAGGCACCAATCTTACTTACTGTTAATACCATGCACACAGTAGCTACCTGCTCGATTCTGAGCTGTAAGTCTCTTCACAACCTCTTTCAGTGTTTCTGTTGAGCCACTCTGTGAGGAGGATATAGCCTACCTTACTGGCTATTTACACAAGTTCTGAACAAGTCCCTGAACCATAGAAATCATACAACCACTCTTTACTACCCCAGGAGTCCCCAAAACTGTCTGCAACAACAAGAACGGCTGCTAATCCTACTGAACTGGCATTGATGTAAACAAATTCCTCTTTGAGCCATAAGCAATCAATCCACTCTTTCTACGTAGGCTAGGAATAGTCTGTGCATTATTTTCCATTGACTGAATGTTCTTTCAGGAGCACCTACATAAATTAAATTTCAAATGCGAAAGTTGGAGCAATTTGTTGTAGCTGTTTGTAAGGTAAGACGCAACTTCTTACCTTACAAACAGTGAAAATATTATCTCAATCAGACATTCCAGTACGGAGGAAATCATCTGAAAGCAAGCACACTATTGCCCAATTACTTTTGGTCCCCCAAAATGAGGTGACTATGTCTAAAAAGGACTGCAATTCTTACATGGTTCACTCAATATGGATATAAATACCTGCAAATTAAAGCATACAGTCTGCACTTTAACCCCATATTAATAGTTTTTTTCTATAATTTATGTGAAGCACACTGAGTTTCAATTCTAAAGCAAACTCCTTTTTATTTAAAAATAGCAATACTGCTGTCCCTATATACAGTCCCCATTGCTGTGAAATTGAAGAAGTGGGTAGTTCCAGCATCTCCTAAGCTCATTTGGAGGCAAATCCCAATCTTAAATTCAGCCATACTTGCAGATACTTCAAACCTAGTCCGACATGCAAATTAATACATTGAAGTCCCCATTACACCCGTCAGAATGGGTAAAACAGGAATGCACAGCTAACTTAGGATTTCCTGGGTTTCTGCCCCACCAGAGAACGCCCTTACATATGTGAAACGTAAGGCCTGGTTTATACTGTGTAAGACACAGCTATGAGACTGGCTCATAGCTCATGGCTCATAGCTGTGTCTTACGCGGTATAAAATAGGCTTTCGGGAGGTACGAGACATTGTTGTACTTACATATGTCTGAAATATGGGCTTGTGAAGCCCCTTGACACATGCCGTTGTGATTTAGGGCTATACACAGACATTACTAGCTTGCTTTTACTTGCAGGTTTGTTGTGTCATTTACAGGGACAGATGAGAGCAGCCTCATTCGATGGAGGTGTGAAAATTCTATACATTCTATAAGGCGTGATGTCACATGTAACTATAAGATGTTATACAGAAACATTGGCAATAAGCCAAAAAAGTGTTCATTTCTTATTTTCTTGCAGGACCACATCACTGTCCATATTGTATATGCTTGCCTATACTTTTATATTTAACATGTGACTTAGTGTTCCCAATGTATGATAATCATCGTAAGATATTCAAAAGGAGTTACATGTGGGTATCCCCTTACTTATTAGGCTGCTCTTAATAAACCCATGATTGATTTGTCATTATAGTTACAGTTTTGTCATGTGAAGAACATTGTGAGACTGAGGGTGGGGTTAGTCTTTATTTACAGGGCACTGATGCTTCACTTGCAACCTTCTTCTCTGAGGTGTTCTTACATGTCATTGGCTAATGTTGACGGAATCACTCCTCCACCGTGATTCATGTCTTGTGTTGAAGTAGTCAATTGTATGCAAATGATAACGTCTGATATCCCTAATGTAAGTGTGGTAGCAAGAGGCATACCTGCCCCTGTAAATGGATAACACATGAACATGTTATGGCATAGCAGTAATTGTTGTAGGGCACTTGGGTATGGTATGGTAGCATGTGTTGTTTTCCTCAGTGAAATTCTTCAGCAGATGGACCTACAGGGCCAGATGAGCCCCACCCAAATTGCTAAGAATTGGGACAACCTCAAGTGAAAATATATGGTGAGATTCAATTTGTGATGTTTTTCCTTTGCAAATTTGTAGTTTCTCTTGCATAGTGGAACAAAATTATGGCTGTGCAATAGGCTCATGGCTCACCTTCACCCTTACATCTTTCCTTGTTGGCACTCAGATGCCCTACTACAGGGACGGGACAGACAGGGGAGAGGCCACAGCAGCCACATGGCCATGGTTTACTGCAATGTATGAGGCCATTGGGGGGAGGCCATCTATTGATTCTCCTGTCCTGATGGACTCATGTGTTGCAGAAAACCCAGCACATGTGGCTGATGAGACCTCAGATGGCACTGGCTCATCTCTTCCTGGATTTGTGGCGGTCACTTGTAGCCGGGCGCGTGTGGAGGAGGAGGAGGAGGAGGAGGAGGAAGAGGATGCACAGCCTGGCTAAAGTAGCCTCCCATTGGAGGATAATGGGCCATACACCTCTGCCTATCCCCCACCCCCCAAAAGGAGAAGAACCGGTGAGGGAGCCATTCTGCGGTTCCTGAAGGAAGATGCTGCCAGAGAAGAGGAGCAATTCAAGGCCACACTGGAAAGCTCAAACAGGTTACTGGACGTGTTTGAGAAAATGCTTAATAAAATGTAAATTGTTCACATAAGTGTTTGTCAATTTGTTTTTTACTTGTGTTTTTACCTTTTAAGATATAGTTTTCATCTGAGTGCCCCCTTCAGCAGCACAGAACAATTTGGGAAAGAAAAAATACACAAATACTAACAATTTTGCTGATCGTGTAAGCTTCAGGAGGGTAATACTTGGGCTATTTCTGGCTTATCGGTCTCTCTTTACTGGTAACTTCAAATTAATGTCTTCCTTTTTGTACATTCTAAGTAGTCAGCCTACATCCATTAATGCATGTATAATTTGCAGTCATCATTCTAATTGACTGTTTTCCTTTTACTGAAATGATGTACTCTTAGGCCTGAATTAGACTTTGTTTTGACTTGTTGCTTCCACCAGGTTACTGTCCGACTGACCTATGGACGAATTACGCGATTGAATTGTAATTGTAATTGTAATTTCTAATAATTATGAAATGATGTGAAATATATTTTTACTGCAGGATAAATGAGGGGTTCGAGCACGCAATATCACCTGTGTTCAGTATTCAAAGTGCTGAACGTTTTAACAAGGGTATTGACTGTTGGAAACGCTGGATTCAGAAAATAGACATTTTACAGAATCCTCACTTCCCCGACAGGTGGATGACATACATTGGTGTCAAAGAGGTATGCTTCAAGTGTGTTTTTAAATAAATAAAGGTAGTAATGAAAATGTGGCAGAGAAAAGATGTATGAAACTGATATGTTAGTATCCAGAAGTGATTTTATTAACACTAATGAATAAAACAGATGTGGATTAACACTGGACAGAAAGGGGGGCTGCAAGGGAGAATATACAAATTATCAATGCTTCCATGGAGCCATGGTTCAGAAGGAGAGTCATTAAATTGTGTTGAGATAACTAAATGCAGCTTGTTGTCACATGACCGTAATGTTTTTTTATGGCCCTGTGACTGATATTGATGTGACTGAAACTGATATTCACATAATGTGAATACCTTAGATCTGGGCTACGATGATATAACTAATTGAACAGCCCCGCATCAACCCATGGTCTAATATAGAGCAGCAACATATCAACTCTGAAGTGTGTCCATCCACTGTTCCAGATGTTCCATTAGGCTGGGTTTACCAGAGATCTGCAGCTGCTCAGACTGAAGAGAGGAGGCGCCACCATCCACTGCCAGCAACTGCAGATGCTTACAAGAAGTTATGATTACCTGAGACAAAAAAGGAACAAAATGGAGCTGAAGTGAGGAGTAGTGAAGCATAACCGGACAACTTTTCAAGCACATCTCCTCACATTCAACCACAGACTCATCTCAAACCGCTCTGTGATAGTCTGATAGATTAATGAAAGAAACATAATATGAGCATAAAAAATAATTCATATTATATTGAGGTCTCTGCTAGTCACTCACCTCTAGCATGATGAGTTTCTTCTCCCAGGGTCTGTGTTCTGGGTCTGGCCATTTCTCCCCAAAGCAAAAGAAGAGAGAGAAAGAGGGGGATTCACCCTCACTGTTCATAAACTTCATCAGTCCTGAGAGGGAGAGGTGGAGGAAACACAATGTGAGACAGAGAGCGGTACAATAAACATCTCCTCAGCATATTCTCAATTCCATTTTCTTCTCTTCATAATTTCTGTTGTCTGTGTTTCGTACCTCCTCTCTTGTTCAGTCCATAAGCAAGCCCCTTGACTGACAACTCCTAACTGCACAATATGAGCGGGAAAGCTCCTGTATCAACAATTAGAAAAAACAATCTTCTCCTCTTCTATATTGCCTGACCAACACCTGTCAACCTTTTTTCTCTCTCACCTTGGATGAAATCCATCATAGTGTACAGGGTCTGTGGTTCTTGTTTTCTGACTTCTTGAGGAATGTTGCTCATCTGAAACTTACAAAGACTCCAGTAGATTTTGCTGTCACCTCTTCGTAATCCATGCACTGCAGGCCCACTGACCCCCACCTCTAGTCCATCACCCAGCTTGTCCAGAATATGCTGGGTGAGCTTGGCCTGTTTCATGTCAAATATGCTGACCTGGTCTGGACTAGGCAGGTATATTGGTGTGAGCCTGTTGTCAGACCCAGTGGAGGGGCTGGAAGAACAAACAAAGACACCAGGGTTTATAACTGTAACTCCCCTTTTAGATACTAGAACAGGGGTCCCCAACTCTTGCCCTGGAAGGCAGCAGGGTATGCTGGTTGGTGTATTAATCTTAAAAATAGGCAATTTAGATCCAAGAAACCAGGTAAGGTTAGTTTTGATTTTCTCAATGAAATGCTGAGTAAAAACTAAATATGCATATCCTGTGACTCTCTGGGACCAGGGTTGCCGATTTCTGTTCTAGAACATCTGGGGTTGCGACAACTCAACCAAATAAAGAGGTGGGCTGCTAGGTGGTTCACCCGGTTTAAGGCACCATTCTCGTTCCAGTGCATGAATGACTCTCATAGTCCGTGATTAAATCCAGACCGTATCAGTGCTGACTACCTGGTAGACCCGCAAAGCGATACATACACCTGGGTATGCCGTCTGCACCAAATTAAACATCGTCACACTAAAGTATTGATGCAAATCAAAGAACCAAATCACAACCAAATAGTTGGGGAGCAAAATTCACAAGTACAATAATGTGACACGTATTTAGTTTTGAAACATTGTGTTTCGGCCGTCAGATCAGCCATATCTTTCAGGGGAGGGTCACACCAAGTTCCATCATGTATGCTGCATTAGTTTACATTTCAGCCTCCTCCTCATCTCAGCTGTCTGAGCACAATTATTTTTTTGTCTTGGTATCAAGTTCTCTCTGAATGTGCAAATTAATAAAGATTGGTTTTGCACATGTCTAAAATGAGAAAGCGCCGATTTAATAAAATTAATGGGAAAGGCTGTCACTTATAATGACTAATATAAGGACCCACTGAGCCATAGACAGGAGCAGTTGAATGACCAGCAAATGGACCTCTTCAATATTTCTTTGAATAACTATCACATTTCAAATGAATGATTTTTATTAAAGTAACATGGTTATTGGGAGCTGTCTAAACATTTGTCTCTATACAATAGCCTGCTCAAACAAATTACAGACGGCAGGTCAAGTAATTCTAGTATTGCAAGGCTCGGCCTGTAATGCTGAATAATTTCTCCCTCTGTTCCGCTCTCTTGTATGCTTGATATGTGATTGCCGTCTTCCTCTATGACAGCTGCCATGGTCACTGGCAAATTTACACACTGCACCAATTTACTGCCACAGTTCAACCCCATGTTTCTAAAAACACTTGTGAAATGGACACATCCTGTATTGCACACAATTCAATAACCCTTTTCTCAATCTGGCATTGACAATGTGAAATACATAAATTATACTCACTACCCCAATCAAGTACAATCAACCAATATACAATGTAAAAAACAATACTCACAATGTTAGCAATGTCTTGACAGTAAAATACAAGTGGACAGGTAATTAAAAATAAATAAATACATTTCTTACCAGTTTTCAATAATAAAAACGTATCAAGATCACATGCATGTAATAAGTTAATTGAGATAATGTAATCAGGTATGATTTTATATTGAATAATTTCTTATTCTAAAAGGATCAGAGGTGTCTTCTGACTTTTAGACATTAGTTTTCATGCCACTCTGTGCCTAGCCCATAATATAATTTATTTACCTGAACATCACCTTGAACCCTGCATTATTTTCCACCAGCTGTTCCAAAACCTTCACTCCTCTGTAGTATGCTGACACCATGAACTGGGTACCTGGGAGAGGGAGAACAGAAGCAAGCTGTGAAAGGGCATATATGGGACAGAAAGACACTGCTGCAGCGTTCTCTAGCTGCTCTGTATTCAGGTAAACAGGTGCTGCCCTTCCTCCCTACTGCTATCTGCATTCCCCCTTTCAATCAATTGATTGGTCCAGCCAATTCCTCCCTGGCTCTACTAATATCATGACCAGGGACAACAGTTGAAAATGAGCCGTTTGGCTAACACTGGCACATTTACAGTAATGTTGATTCATGTGCACTGTCCATGTAAAAATAAAAATACAAAAATTCTTGTCGTCACTGTCTGCCCCACCATTTCTTTCTTACTCAGGGTGTTGTTCTCCATGGCTGCATTCATTGTGTCCAATCTCTGCAGTACAAGTTCGGTGACCACTGCTTCCTCACTGGAATGTTGCTGTTCTGGAATCACGACAGCTGGCACCATTTCTGTAGGCTGCATTATCACTACAAAAAAAAGAGCTTTAATAATCTTTGTCCATATTTGTTGTGACTATTTTCAATTAATTGCTGATTACCACGTAGCTATGATTTTTTATGTATTGGCAATCAAATATTAAGTATTAACTAACTTGGTTCCCTCTGCGTATTTTTCTTAGTTTTGTCAGCATAATTATAACATCTCTAGGAACATATGATTTTCCAGCTAAAGATAGCAAACAAAAATGAAAACACAACACTTGTTTCAGCAGTAAAGAATGGTTCCGTAATGGTGTGGGGGGCATTTTCTTGGAACGTTTTTAGGCACAATCATACCCTTTAATGGCAAGGTTGATGTCAAACTTTCTACTCTACTATAACCCATGTTAATGCATTTCTTTCTTGAGGAGAGGGGTGTCTTTTAAGATGACAATGATTGATGATTAGTTGCTCAATGGTAAGAGGAGAATGACACTGCCATCATCCATATGTCATGGTCTTCTCAGTCACAAGACCTGAACCCAATCAACTATTTATGAGATGGTCTGATATAATGCCTGAAACAGCGTTTTCCGCTTCCAACAACTAAACATGAGTTGATCGACTTTCTTAAGGGAAGAGTGGTGTCATATTCATAGTGGCGGTCAAGACAGCAGAATCATTCATCTTCAGATGCAGACTGAAGACCGACCTCCACCCCCTAACACCCCGTGCACATTATTACGATGCATTCCGGCGGAAGTCATTCATTTCAATGGGACGATGCGGCAACGTACCCAACATATCCGTGCACAGTACGCAGTAGTCTGCACAAAGATTAACACTGCTATCTTTTGTACCAGTCAGATTATGGCATTTTTTATGATAAAAATATTTTTTTCTTAGGGCTGTTTTGGATGTAATCTGTATGTATTCAGTATTTGTATTTTGGTATTAATGCAAATAGTAAATTTGCATTAGTTCTTTAGTGATGTTACATATACTGTATACTTGCTGGTCTGGGAAGGTTGTTGGCACTATAACTCATGTAAATAAGGTGAATGCACATATGTTCATATGTGACATATTTTAACTGAATATAATGTAATATTCCTCCAGCATAATTCCACATGCAGCAGAACTCTATGCCACGTGATGGCCCAACACCACCATCGTGTTCTCTTTTATTGATGTATGATCTGCCGTTGTTAGTGTGTGCTTTAAAACGATTCATTTTGGCGAGGTCCCGAAAATGAATGGGAGTAAATGGGGAGCCTGACAACCGGGACTACCGGGGATGCCGTTAACGATCAGCAGGGACAGCTGACATTGCTAGTATTCACGCTATGCAAATATAATGGGGTAGGCTCCACAAAAATACTTCTGTCATACAAAGGTGAAATATCCCTTTAAGCTCTGCAGCACACAAATTAAAAAGTTATCTTCCCTTATTTACCCAATTAAATTACTTTACATTGGTGCTTCCATTTTTGATCACTAGTTGGACCTAATTTGTATGAATATTTACCACAGACATACCTTGTTGAGGTTCATAAATGTTCAATCCCACCAAACACTGTTCAAGCACATCTTTATCCATAACAGGGGATTGTCCACCTAACGAGCAGAAATATTCCGGCCCTGCACATATGGGATAAGAGGGGACAGTAAGAAAGAACTTAGATTAAGATTAAGTAAATTGCATGGGAATAGTATGAAACACGTGGTTGGCTAAATGGCAATAAGTCATCAAAGGTCGGAGGTTAAAACGAGCCTGAAACCATCACTCTGCTGCCAGACATGCGGTAGATATAGATGGATCACTTTAAAGCGTAACAAAACACTAAAACCACTTATTTTAGATGATAACTAAATTACTGCAGTCAGCGCAAAAAAGCATAAACTTTAAGAAGCTGGCTCAAAAGTGTCTCTAGTGGTAAAATGTTAGGTACTGCACGTTCAATCTGTGATTGGCCAGAAAAGTCTTTGCCTACATATTTCTCCCTCGTTTATGAAATAGAAACCTGTACAGCTACGCCCACCGATAGTTCCGTGGCTATGCCCTGAAGTTTTGGGAGCGAGGGTGGCCTACGCAGCAGCTATAAAAGCGAATCTAGAGAGATAGAGAGAGCGAGCGAGTGATATAGCTAGCTTTTTTGAATATTCTAGTTATAGTAGTCTATTTTTTTATAGATAGCTTGATACTTCCTTGCTTTTTGATAGTTCAGTTTTCAGTCTAGCTTAGCAAGTAGCTAGCTAGTTTAAAAAATAAAAAAAAATACATAGGCTACTTTATTAAAAGTAATTATGCTATATAAGCATATGAAAACTGCGTATCTGACAGGGACATGGAGCTACTCTGCGTTGCATGCACGGTGTGGATATTTCCTATATTTTTATGTTAAAACAAAACTAAATTTTACGTTCTGACGAGGTAAGTAAAGTATCAATTGTTCACTTTGTTCACACTCTGCCCTTGCTGGCCTGTTTATGTTGAATATTTTTGTAAACAAATTATTACTCGCACTGCGCGACACGTTCAGTGTGAGCTGCAGTGCTCGCTGTGGACTAGAGCAGTTATTTAAATTTTGTTGGTTAATGAAGTCACTTTTCAAAAATATTGTTGAATTTATGTTTTAGGGTATTATTGCTATATGTGGCATTTCCTGCAGAAAGGGGGGATTTGGGTTAAATAGCTGAGCCAGGAGTTGTATTAGCCTATAGCCTATGCATGCTACACGTTTACCTTTGCAACGTATGTCCCTACAACAGACATTCTCTCTTGGGCCTTGTAGCTACACACTGGGGCTTTATTTTAGAGGTTTTCGCTACCTTGACCTGCAGTACACAAAGTACACTTGCAGGCATTCTGTTGTTTCATAAAAAGTTATCTAGGGTATAGTTACCCTTTAATGAATTTAGAGTATAAATATTATCAGTCACCCATTCGGGCTGTATCATGATACAAATTACATTTATAAAATACTAATTATGAAATACCCCGATTGAAATTCATATTTCAAATACATATAATTGAAAAACTGCCCGTCTCTGGATGCAAGCAACTGTCAGTGAGCACAGTGGGCTTCTATTTCTGTCAGTATAAATGATATTGCAGTGTGTTTTAATTCCTACGAGTTGCTAATTTCTCTTCATGTCTGTTTCACAGCTGCCTTTGTTGGCTCCTTACTCCGGTGTTGCTCATCCAGGGGCAGCCGGTACACTTTGTGGGGGTGAGCACCATCATTCCTGTTGTCTGAAATCTTTACACAGTGTTTGGCACGGAGAGCGCTGCGGAAGTTGCGTTTCCACACTGTGGCATCAGCATGGGTCCCTCCACTTATCTCTGCCCACGCCTGTGGAAATCAGAAAGGATGGTGTAAGTGAACACTGAACTTTACACTGGCCAAATTAAGGTCAATACAAAGAATGAGAAGCGGTTGACAAGATGGCTTTCAGACAGCTTTCATCACAGTACTTGGACTGAATGGACATTTGTTTCAAATGTGAAAGGACAAACAGTGGAGGATAGATGGACGAAAAAGTTCAGAGTAGAATACCATTACCTTGAAAATTCGAACATCATCATCCGAAGAGTCCTGTCTCAAACCATGTTTCCATGGTATACAGAATTCAGTATGCTCCTGATTGGTCCAGCTCACCCCAGGGTACCGTCCACTATCAATCTGTTCAATCAACCAAGGGATGAGGAGAGGCTTTGATGCTGCCATTTCTGTAGACAGAGTAACAATATGTGTTGGAACATGTACATACTGGTTATTAATGCGGAAAGGTGGAGAGACAGGTAAATATAGCAATAAATCATTTGCTTTAAACCTTTTCTATTATGCTTGGGGTATACTTGACGCCATTCAGCCAAGCTTCTGACATCAATCTAACACCGGCTCTGCAAAAGGAATTGGGCTGCTCTGAACTGAATTGAGTTCTGCATGAAGAAAACTGACTGAGCAAGGTTTTATTCTGGTTTGGTTTTTTTTTTTAAAACAAAAAAAACTTGATTACGTATCTAGCTCTTAACTGGTTTAAGACTGAGAAGTGAGTCGAGGCAAGATAAAACTGATATTTTTCCATTGGCACACACTCGTAGCTTGCCTGTACTTATATCAGAAGGCCATTTCAAAAAAGTGGAGTGACACCTGGCTCCAAAACCGACCATCGATGGCCAGAAGTGACTGGGCACCTTGCTGACCGATGACGTCGCTGTAGTATCGACGTTCGCCGTTTTGCCAGGGCATTCGTCAGTTGACAATTCCTTCCCCCATCAGGCTATGAATTTACATATTAAAATAGGGCGTGCTTTGTTTTGCAGTGTGTGCCCAACTACCCACACAACAGACAACACCTGACAGCCACCGTTTCTTCTTCGGTCTCTGACTGTGCAGTTAGGTCATTTAAACCTACTTAGTTTCTTGAATACATTTGTAATTAGGCTAGCAAAGTTATGTAGACTCAGTAGAGCTGTGTAAAAGCCCAGGCCAAGCAGGTTAACATTAAACCAACTTAGCTCGCTAACGAATGGTAGCCAGTATATCATTTAACCTAAGTTGAAATGTAGTGAGAAATTAAAAATTAAAAATATAAAACTTTACTGTGCTTAGCAGCCAATGTGACGGAGAGATACATTTGGATAAGCCTACTCAATTAATGTTAGGTCTATTAATCACTACGTGAGATTTTTAAATTCCATCTTAAACGGTGCGCTGGTATCATTTTCAGTTTTGATAATGACAACCTCTACTTTTTCAGTATATTCTCTCCCTTTTAGTGTTGAACAACGCTTTTGTTCGCTGTTTGCAAAGATCACACAGTAACTCAGTATTTAACTCGGGGACTTGGTGGTGTACTTAAAACATGGAAAACATGTTGAAATGTTTCCATTTCAGATGATGGCAGTACTGTCACAGGTGAACCACACCAACCTGTAAGTTCCCTCCATGAAGTACAATTTGAGTTGTGTTTGTGTGATTCACACAAAAATGTAACAATATTCTGAGTATATTCCTAATGAGTAACTACAATGTAAAACCACCCTTATGAATATTCTTTCTTATGTAGTTTGACAGGCTTAAACTGTCTTCCCATAGCCGAGCTAAAGGCAAACTGCAGGGTAAGTAGAACAGTAAAGCTACAGTGTGTATGCTGTTGTATAAGATATTAGCCTATGTGATTTGATTTTTGCAAAGACCATTTTTTCCCTTCTACCACAGACCAAGAGACATGTCAGGCTGCCCCTCTCAAAACTGTAAGTGATCATCATTATTATTTTATTTGCTACTACCTATAACTGCTAATTTATGAGGAATATTGCCTATTATTTTAGATAAATCTACATCTTTTATATAATTACATATAGACTTCTCACATTTATTATTTCAGCAGCATGTGCTTCCTCTTCAGAGCCGTCATTGGCAAGCGTATTGCCCCCTGTTCAAGGTATCTTCAAATTTTATAGCATTCTTTTTTTAAGTAAAGTTCATTTAAAAAATAGCATGGATAACATGGAATTTAATAGTTTGGTACTTTTTGTTTTATGTCACAACGTCTGTCTGAAGAGCCCAGGGCCTTAACAAAGAGTAAACTGTTCTGTAAATCTTTAGATTACACACATGCATGTAAACACCTACATTCAAGGATCTAATCCCACAACATTTCATCTTTCCCCATAAATATTCTCACAAAAGTATTTTGCACACACCCAGCAAGAAATCCTCGCAATGCAAAGGAGAATACTGGCAGCTAGGGGAGAGGTAAAGGAGGACATTACGGAAAATGGTCCATGTCAGTATACGGAAGAGCTCCAACAACTTGACAAGGAGTTGGAGAACAAAAAAAAGAGGACCAATATGGCAATTAATACGGAATAAGGTGTCAAAATAACATTTTCAAACAAAAATATCCACTCAGCTATGACCAGGGTGGGAAATTAGCACCAGCCACCAGCCAAATGTTGGTCAAATTTTGATTGTTGCTGGTAAAATTTTCACTCCAGCACCCACTTTGGCAGGTAACCAACCGGGTGTGTTTCCAAAAAGCATCGTAAGGCTAAGACGATTGTAAAACCCTTCTTATGAAGCTTCTTGAACTTAGGGGGCCATTTCCCAAAAGCTTCTTAACATATGACGCTCTTAGAAACGCTCGTAGATTAATGATTACTCCCGACCAGTCGTACACGGTTAAGTGAGTTTTAGAAGCCCATAAATCATATACTTGATTTTCCCTGTTAGTGTTCATTTCATTTTATGGTTACCAAAACCGACAAGATCCATTTATATATTCTCATAGATTTAATAGGTTACATGTTGCTGACTGATGGGTTCTGAGTTTTGTCCTATAAGAGTAATTATGCATGCATGTGTTGATCAATGATTTGGTGTAGCAGGTGAGGGCTGATCTTTGGACAGGCCTCTGCCCTCCCTGACTGGACATCTACAGTCATGTGAGAAAGTAAGTACACCCCCAGATAAGTTGTCTCTTTTTAGACATATTTGGACACGTGGATTTATTTGGACACGTGGATTATTTGATCCTTATTCCAATGCTTTTTACTGTTAAAGGTTGTCTAATTTAACAAAGGACACAAAGAAATGGTGCTTTTAAATTATTTATTTTTCAGAAATCAACAGAAGTGCAATTATCCTGTGAGGAAAAAGTAAGTACACCCCTGGCTTCAATAACTGGTGTTGCCCCCCTTTGGCAGCAATAACCTCTTCTAGGCGTTTCTTGCAATTGGCTATAAGTCTCTTTCATGGACTGGGAGGAATTTTCAGCCATTCTTCTTTGCAGTATTGCTTTAATTGTGTGATGTAAGAGGCTTCATTGAATGCACAGCCCGCTTCAAGTCCCCACAAAGCATTTTGATAGGATTGAGGTTAGGGCTGGGCGATACATCGAATATTATTTGAATATTCAATATAATTTTGTAGGGGATAAAAATGAGGCAACATCGAGAATATCGCGTTTTGCTTATACTGCGCTTTTTATGCGACCAATTTGTTTTTATAACTTTATGCGGCCAAATTAGTTTATTGAAGAACCAACGCGTTGGCTGCGTATTGCAGACGTAACTGTTTCGGATGTTATTGGGAGCAACCAAGTAACCATAGCACAGAGAGATGCAGACACTCTGTTAAGCTATTTCATAGGAAAGCTTTAATATTGAGATATGTATCGTATATCGCCAAAAGGCTGAAAGATAGAGATATTATTTTTTAGCCATATCGCCCAGCCCTAATTGAGGTTCGAACTTGACTTGGCCATTCCATAACACTCCTTTTTTTTTTCTGTGCCATTCTGTAGTAGATTTTCTTGTATGTGCAGGATCATTATCCTGTTGAAGGATACAGGACCTTTTCAGCTTCAGCATCTGAACTGATGGCCTCACATTCTCCTCAAGATTGGTCTGGTATAAAGTTGAATTCACGGTTGAATCTATTATGGTAAGTTTACCCGGCCCTGAGGCAGCAAAGCAGCCCCAAACCATAACGCCCCCTCCACCATGTTACACCGTTGGAATTAGGTGCTTCTACTCAAAGGCAGTGTTGCATCTTCGCCAAACATGAAGTTTTGCATTGTGCCCAAACAACTCCAAATCAGTCCAGAGTACATTTTGAACTTTATCCAGATGTCATTTGGCAAAGTTCAGTCGGGCAAGGGGAATGGGAAATATGTTTTGCCAAGAGATGAGGGACTTAGCATTGAGGACTGTGATGCCTCGATATAGCAAAGCAGCTAAGGCAAATCCTATTTAGTAGCGTTTTTCCACTCGATCACGGTCTTGTCCAGTTGGCTATGTTAAAGATTGTTATTTTCACATTTTGAGTGCATTTCACACACTGTAGTGTTAGTGTTCATTGGTGGCTCAGTCATATTTTATGTTTGATATACTGATTTTCATTGAAGCTAGGACATTTGGCAGCATTTTCCTGTTGGTGGAATATTAACTTATTGTAATGTTATTGTACATAATATAGGCTATAGGCTTAGTATCATCATTGCTCATTCCAATTTACTGTGCGCTAATATAAATTTTCCTTGGAGTCATTATGAATGGGAACATTATTTTATTTTTTTAAACTACAGAAAAATGTGATTCCAGGGCAAAATAATACATACTGTAGAGTACAGGAAAAAGTGATGTTTTATTGAGGTACAATTTGGCTAGATATTTAGGTGTCTGCAACAGTGTGATATCAACGTTTTCATCTTAAGCCATCAGAAGGGGCAAATGTATATGCTTTATACATGTAATTAATAGTCTATGTAATCAGCAACATTAGATTAAAATGTATCAAATAAAAATATAGAATTTTGTTCTGTCTAATATTTCTTGAAATTAAGCTGCTTGATACGTTCATGCCAGATTTTATTGTAAACCAGTCAGATTTGGCAATATGGAATTGGGGATGCCAAATGTTCCTTATACTTGTATCTCATTGAGCCGTAATATTTAACTAACTTTAAAGTTGTAGCTAGCTACATACAGCCAAAACAAATCAACACAACTTAGCTGTTTTTTATCTGTAAACATATTTTCATTACCACACAGCTCGTATATCAAACACAGAGAGGTCATTTAGTTACCACTAAATGGCTCAGTAGAATTAACACTTGCTACCATTTAAAAACATAATAATTACAATTCAATACATACATATCTTTCTTAGGAAATACAATAAAACACGGTGGGTGACCGAGTGCAAGAAGTCAGTCAAAGTGGCACTGGGGTGGGATCAAGCTTAAATTAACAGTAAGAATAGTCTCTACACAATTAAACAGTGTCTCTCATTATATGCTGCCCCGCAGACCTCTGCACCTACCCACTCTGCCCGGGGCCCCAATGCTCCTGTTCACCCTGCGTCTGGCCTGGTTGCTCTAGATCCTGACCCTATGGCTCCAGTTGCTGACTGCATCACCGCTTCTGGTCCTACTGCATCTGGCCCTGCAGCTTCTATCCCCATCTCGCCTCAAAACCAATCTCTACTTTTTAGCCTTTGTCTCGATGACTTTTTTTTGCTTATTTATCTTTAATTTTATTTTTGTACAGCACTTTGGTCAATGGCTGGTATTGTGTGCCCTCGATAAATAACAACTTGAATTTGGATTGGTGAACTTATTTTATGGACTATAGGCCTACTGTTTATTCGTAATAAAAACGGTAGTGTGCGCATTTACCCTTCAACCCCGTGTACGTGTTCTTGCGGTCCATAACACCATATTATGTATCAGTACTTCAAACAATACAAAGTGTTATTTGCACAAAAACGCAAAGGGACATTAATTACAGACATTAATTAATCGTAGTCACTTAGGGTCTCATTTAATAAGATCTTAAATAAAGACTAGGCTACTAAATTGCGTTCATGCTAACAGATTGCACGTTTGGTTGGCGTCCGTTCTGTGCGTGATCAACAAATAATTGCAAGGGTGGCTGATGACGAAAAGGCATCAAGGAGGAGAACCTTATAATAAATGAGCAGAGGGTCTTGACCGGTTTTTAACGATGCATATATATATTTGTTTTTATTAATGTACAAAATATACAAACATGTAGGCCTATGGCATTCAAAATTAGCAATCAAATGTTTGTAGCTACACATTGAGTGGAACCAAGAACATTATAGTATAAATAAATATAGAATTACGCCCCGAACGCACCAGACTCGCAAGCACACGCACACTGCTGCGCTTCACTTCCGCTCCCATGTTAACGAATTGCCGCGGTTCTCACCGGTCGCACACGCACGGCTGACGGGCGGACGGCTCCTGGACGTGGAGCGGATTTTTCCGCACTGGGCGGAAATTTCTTGGCGTCCGCATGCGCAATCTCATAGAAGTACATTTTATATGCACAACATCTGCATCATATCACCACATATTCATCTTTTTCAACTTACTAATAATTTTACTATTGTTATTAATTATTTGAATTAATTATATTGTAATATAGGCCCTAATGAAAAAGTAAACCGAGACAATCACCATTGTGGGATGAATGTTAAATGTTAAGAACATGTTGATTACTGTCCCAAATAAATAAAAGTGAACTTTATAAAGGAGGCATTATCTTGTTTGCTACATTTAGCTTTAAATTGCTAAATTTAGCTTTTAAGCAGTAAGACATATGTAATAGCAGTATTTACTTAACCATTATTTAGCGAAGCTCACAAATCCGGAATGTAGATTGTTTGTTTGTATAGCGCGTCTCTGTCGTTCACGAAATGCGCTCTGAAAAAGCAATAAGCATCTGTGCTATTCCACATCTGGTGGGTTCAGTTCTGCTCAAATCTGCACGCGCAATAAGCGTCTGGTGTGTCCGGGGCGTTAGACTATATAGCGGCGATGAATGTGCCCCCAAAGACCTGAGCTGCCATCAACAACTTTCAGGACATATTAAGCCAGAGTCTGTACTGAGGGCGTTATCAGTGCATGCAGAGACAACATTTAAGCTTAGAAAATAGCCTATGAATTTCCTGTTTTTCGGCTTTTGGCTGCTTATATCTTCAACTTAAGTGTAGTTTTTGAATATATATAAAATACAAAACATGGGTCATCTAGCCTATACATTCAGTTCATATCGTAGGTTATAAAAAGTCAATCGTAACGACATTTAACGTATCGGTACAGAGCCACGTAGCGTAACCTTACTTCGCAAGCATGTTCACATAATTATTCAAGCCTTAGAAAATAAAGTATTTCCATCGATGTAGGCTACAATTAAGCTAGGCTAAGTATGCTTAGATTCATCCAGCACGTTAAAGCATGGAATTAAAACACTACAGAGCCTACTAAAGATTTGCACAACAGTGCAGTATTTTGAGCAGGTTGAACAAAATATGAATATTTCCATAAAAATAGCATTCATGCTTCCCCTCAAATAAAATCAGAAATATTAACTCAGTTTATAGCTGACAGTCAGATCAGGCCATTCATCAATTGTCGTAAAATATGACGTTGTTTACACATACGCGATACAAATCGGACAGGGGGGACAGATCGAGTAGCGACAGGCACTACTGAAAAAGTGTCCTGTAAATGTGTTGATTTGAGAACGTCTACCATGTGTCAAACTCTTAACATAACACTCGAACATAGCAACACTAAACAATAGGCTACCTAGCTATTATTAGCCAATATCAATATAACATTGTTAGCTAACCATGCCTCTGACAAGATGCCTGACCAACACCCAAGGAACCGTTGTCTTTATTTAAAAATACCTTCTCTAACGTTGCATGTTTAAAGTTTTTTCGACATGTAGGCTGATATTCATGATATTCGAGCTGTTAACTTATTAGCGGTCACCCGACATTTAGCACGACCATACCAGACGACCGAGGACCAACTGACGCGTAGATGCCGGTGTCACGGCAGAAACTGTTAAGCGACAAGGACCCGTACACTTCCTGCACTCCGTAGTTTATGTCGTGACACCGGACCACAGCACTATAGAGTTCTGTGCACCGGACACTCTTAAACGCCAGCTTAATTTTTTTTTTTTTTTAATTAAGCAAAACTGACGATGCTTCCGCATCTTTCCCATAGGCTACCTACCTAGATGTTATAGCCAGACAGGTAACAAGCAATTAAAACTTACCGTGAAGACAATAGCTACTAAACCGTAGGTTAGTTGGATATAACGTATGAAGTTCGCCTGCCAGTATCAACTTAATCGTGCGAAATGTAAGCAAAAAACCATCCTCTCAGTAGGCCATGTATATCGCGTTTTCCTCTCAAATGGGTACGCAACCTACCTGGCTATTAAAGTTGCGCTTCTGCGTAATTCCCTTTTCTCAGTTTCGTTTTCCAGTTTCTTCGTCATACTCTTCTCTCAGACTCCGCCCTCGCCTTTAGACTCATTGGGTCTGTGGTAGCTACGGACTCCTTAGCATTAGCAATCCAGTGAGGGCGCACCACGTCTGCTAGCTGCAGTTGGGATTTATGAAAAATAATGGCTGCGACGTCGTGGAAGACACAAGTAAAGTTTTAAGGTCGCTGTGACTCAGTTCAACATTAAAGAAGAGGCCACACCAACTACAGAGGTTCTGTTTTCCCATCATTTTCATTCTTTTAATGTTTTTATTTGTTGTCAAATACAGGTAGTTAATGTACAGAAGAATCGAGAATTTGAGAGTCAAGAACTGTACAATATTTACACGGAAAACATTTTGCAGGAAATAAAACAGATATAGCTCCAAAAATAATTAGAATAATAATTACAATAAACAACAACCAACAAACAGATAAAAACGAAAGAACTGTTAGCACATTTTCCTTTTTTAATTATTACATCTCTATAATCCCCCTTTTAGAAAATGAATGCATCTTAGATTTTTTTCTTTTCTCTACCCTTTCATTGTTTGAAGGAACAGAAATACTACTTTTGTCTAGTTTTTAAATACATTTCTCCCTCTCTTTTTAAACAGACAAAAAGAACAACATATTTCTCATCATCCCTTCCTCCTTTCCTTCACATAAGATGAAATAGAAAGAGAACAAGGGAGTGTGGGTAGGCATTTTCATTTTGCCCTAACAAAATGTTATTTAAAATAGCCATAACAAACTATCCCAGCTTATGTGGGTACTTGTTAAAAATGTTCTTGTATAAATAATAAAAATAATAATTATTAATATATATATATAAGTAGAGCGCGCAGCTTACTGACGCTGCTTGTAGCACTGAACAGCATAAACACTCTTCTTTCATCTCTACCAGGTCCAAGTCTGTATTTTAATAACACTCTCTCCATCGCTCTCACACGTCAGTGGCACTGTCACCGTTTCCTCTGGTTTCCATGGTCTCTAATACTCTTCAAAAGTGGATACTGTTATATTTTTGCACAAAAAATAAAAATAAATTATATTAAATCAAATCGTAACAGACTCTCCCCATTGGTGTCCAAGTCAGATTCGTTCAATCAGTTCCCTCTCTGTCCACGTGGCCTGACCCGTCATCTGGCACAGTCTTGTAATACTGTGCCTGAGGTCCCTCTTCCCTTCCTCATGGCAGGCCCCAGTATGCGTCACTCGGATAACAGACCTAGACCAGGCCTGAGCAACTCCATTCCCTCAGATCCTTCAGTGAAATCCTCACAGAGGGGAATTCACACGGTCAGCTTTTCTCCCTAATGGAGTTTATCAGTGGGTGACCGAAAGGTAGCTGTGCATTTAGCCCATTTCCACTGGCCCCAGTGGAACGGAGTTGCCCACCCTGGACTCTGGAACCTATCCAAACTTTGTCCTTTTCCTCACTCTCACAAATCTCTGTACCACAAGTTCATTTTCTTCCTTTCACTCTTTTTCTTCTCCTCCAGCTCTCTCAGGCTTTTGCACTGAGGGTGAGTAGTTCAATGAAGGAGTTGAAAAGTGTTTCCAGCCAACCCTGGTTAGCCATACACTGCTGCACAACCTCCTCTTGACCGGGATCCTCAGCTGCCTGCTCAATACTGTCCGTCTGCAAAGATAAGGTGAATGTGAGAAAGGGTTCCGGTCATACATACACAGACAGGAGAAAACTTACCACTTACTCACTACACCAGCACTGACATCCTTAATATTACATATACATGACTTACAAGAACACTGTGTACATATTCCACTTCTAAGTTGGATCCAGGCTCACTGGCCCAGACATGACCCAACCTGTTCCTATATATTTATTTATTTGGTCAAGCTCAGCAAAAACCTCTCCTCACAACAATCTGATACTGAACTAGTTTTAGACAAGCCAGCAGCAGCTTTCAAACTACATATACATATTGAGGCTGTCAGCAAATGAGAAATGTTCACATTTTGGTTGATATTCAATGAGCAATACCAACTAAGCATGGGGAAATAACTGAACGATAACATCCATATATATTGCTCTGCAACTGTTGTATGACTGATGTTGTAATGGGAAACTTACTTGCCTCATTTTTGTAAAATGGACAGTGCAGTCTAACCTTTGTCTAATCATAACAAGTTCTGAACAAGATGAAAACAAACAAATTAGCTGGTTGAATATTTAAATTTACATGTTCATAAGAGTTGTGGAACGCTTTGTGTAGTTGTGCATACAACGTTATCACCTACCTCTCTCTTGCAATGGAGGAAGGTGTGATATTTATAATGATGGAGGGAGTGATAAAGACTGTAGAGACGACATGTTTCTGTTGACAGTTTAAAATCCTGAGAGAAAGAACAAGGCAATAGTCATCATCACTCCATTTTAATCTTAGAAAAATAACAGGAAAGTAAACAAATGGGAGGTACAGCTGGATATACACTCCAGTGCCTTCCACAATTATTGGCACCCCTGGTAAAGATGAGTAAAAAGGGTTATAAAAAAATCACTCAATTTCACACTGAAAAAATTGTAGTAAATTTATTATGAGAAAAAAAATATCCCTCATTAAAAAAATATTATTTTTAACAAAACCACATGCCACAATTATTGGCACCCTTGCATTTAATACTTTGTACAACCTCCCTTTGCCAATAAAACGGCACTGAGTCTTCTCCTGTAACATCTAATAAGGTTGGAGAATACAGAGCAAGGAATCTGAGACCATTCCTCTTTACAGAATCTCTCCAGATCATCCAGAGTCCTAGGTCCTCTCTTGTGCACTCTTCTCTTCAGCTCAGCTCACAGGTTTTCAATGGGGTTTAGGTCAGGGGACTGAGATGGCCATGGCAGAAGCTTGATTTTGTGTTCAGTTAGCCATTTTTGTGTTGATTTGGACGTATGTTTTGGATCATTGTCCTGCTGGAAGATCCAACGCAGACCCAGTTTTAGTTTCCTGGCAGAGGCAGCCAGATTCAGATTTAAAATGTCCTGGTATTTAATGGGAGTTCATGACGCCATGTACCCTAACAAGGTTCCCAGGGCCTTTGGAGAAAAAACAGCCCCACAACATCACTGAACCTCTACCATACTTAACAGTGGGGATCAGGTTATTTTCGGTATAGCCATCCTTTTTTTTTACGCCAAACCCACCTTGAGTGTTGGTTGCCGAAAAGCTCAATTTTCATTTCATCTGACCATAGAACACAGTTCCAATCAAAGTTCCAGTAGCGTTCAACAAACTCCAGGCGCTTACGTTTGTGGTGAAATGACAGGAAAGGTTTTTTTCTGGCATGCCTTCCAAATAATTTGTTGGCATGGAGGTGGCGTCTAATGGTAGTTTTGGAGACTTCATGACCCCAAGATGCTACTTTCCTCTGTAACTCTCCAACAGTGATCCTTGGGGATTTTTTTGCCTCTCTTACCATCCTCCTCACTGTGCATGGGGGCAAAATAAACTTGGGTCCTCTTCCAGGCAAGTTTGTAACATTGCGGTTTGCGTCAAGACATTCATTCATATGTGACCACTAATACTTCATAACGATGTAATCAGCAACATTAGGAGTATTGTTACTGGGACGCACCCCAGGAATATGGCCTCTGTCACCTCATATTTATACCCCAGTGAAACAGGAAGTCATGGATAACTACTTGAAAGTTCCTAAACACTCTGATCAACTATAAAAAGTAAAATATAAATGGAAAAAATGCTTCAGTTACATTTTGTTCATAAGAATTTCTAGGGGTGCTAATAATTGTGGCACATGTGGTTTTGTTAAATTATTATTTCTTGATGAGGGTTTTTTTTTCTTTTCAGAATAAATTTACTTTTTTTCTCATTTATTCAGTGTGAGATTAAGCTAATTCACCAAAAGGTGAATTTGTATAACCCTTTTCACTCATCTTTACCAGGGGCGCCAATAATTGTGGAGGGTACTGTACATATTTATGCTATTTGTTTTGCAAATAAATCACTGCTTCTTTAAAATATCCCATTCACACATTGTACAGTACAGTAAATGCTGCTATAATAAATATTTCATTTAAAAGTTTGAAGGATAACATGTTTTGTCAATGAAGTCCATTATTTGCTGTTATCACAGCTGAAATATAAATATACAGTACAAAGTTGTGCATGCAGAGCATTCAACATATAGCACCATACATAGTTATGTCCACCCCAAAGTGCACTGTGCCCTACAGCCTGCTGTCCCGTAAGGAGACGCCACAAAGCTCCAGGTTGGGGACTCCACACTTACCTGCTGTTTGGGCAGACTCCTCTTGACCCCGTTTAGGGTTTTGCGATTGTATCCATCCCCGCTAAGTCGCACCTTCACTGCCCCCGAATCCAGGGGGTCTGCAGTCATCTGAGGGAAGGTGTGAAGAGACTCCTAAAGAAGCGAGAGGGAGAGCAAGATGGAGATGGGTGAGAAGGAACAAAAGGTAGACGGAGTGTGTAGTCAAGTGAGAGAGAAAGACATCAATGTCACTGTACATCATACACGCTAGAGCTGTGAATTAACTTTGTCAAGCTAACATGATGTCAATGAATGTACTAAAAATGTCCAATTAAGCCATCCATTTTGGTCATGTTGCAAGCACATTTGTGGTATAAAGGGAGAGAAAAGTTTAACCAGGTACACAGCAAGTCAACCGAGTAATATAAGAGCTAGTCATTCTGGAATACATTTCTACAACAAAAAAACTGATAATTCCTTCTCATAACTCATAAGTAAAAGGATACATTTATAAAACATGTTGCTTAAGTTAGCAAAGAGCTCTGATTTGCATAAGGTATAGATTTTCTCTTTTCTCATGTGTTCATGTTGCTTTACACTGGACAAGAGAAACTGAAATGAAAATGAATAATTCCTCTTTATGTTGGAATTTAAAAATGAAAAAGATATTAAAAAATATTATTTCTCATTTCTCAGAAATGGAGAATTGCTGTCCAGGGCCCGGTTGCATAAAACATCTTGAGGGAAATTTCCAATCATCTTGTCCCTTAAAATACCCTTAATTAGTACTATGCAACTCACATAAAGTTAAGTATTTATTTAAGGATTTACTGAAGTATCTCCCTGAAATATGAATTTCCCTTTAAGCATTCCCTTAAATGATTTAGCAATTGCAAAAAAACACCTTAAGGGAAAATTAGAATTCCAAAACTTTAAGGTCTCTTAAACTAAACCTTCAATGGGAGACTGCTCTCTGGGGGGGCAACCCTCCCCCTACAAATAAGTATCAAATAACAAGAACTTGATGTAGGCTACAATGCTATTAGAGCTCCGTGAAGCTAGCCACAACAAGGCAATATTATTATGGCAATATTAAAAAGTAACCCAATAAGTGCAACGCTAGCTACATAACAGCACTATAAAAAGGTTACAGTACCTCCAATCATCGCTGCATACAAAAGGTTTAACGTTAAGCAATGCCAACGAGATGATACAAAAGTAGCCCAGTAGTTATTTATTGAACCTACAGCTACCTATAGCTACAAGCGGGAATTGCTATGAACAGCTATGCCAGGTTAGGCTACATTAGCCAACATTACATAAATAAATAATGTTAGCTAACATTAGCCTATGTTAAATCATAGTTAACGTTAGCTATATAGTATAATTCTTCTAATATCATAATCTTTTCCTCTGGGACCAATTTGGATTTTGTCTTTTACTGTCCATTTCAAAATGTTTGCGCTATAACTAGCTAAAACTGGTGTTAGTGAATCCATTTTCCTAGCGCCTCATCAAGAAGGGAAATATGGTAACATGGGGATTCCTGTTTTTACCGTAACGCGTTACGTCGATATACAGTAAAATACTTAAATACCCTTACCTTAGGAAAACATTTGAGGGGTTTTATGCAAATCACTTACATGATTCCCTTACGTAAGAGGAAATAATCCCTTGAGTAAAACATCATATTAAATCATATTCAAACAAGAGAAAAACTTAAGATGTTTTATGCAACCGGGCCCAGGAATACAAGCCAGATCTTTAAATATTTACCCAACATAGAAAAAAATGAGACACAAGACCATTTAATTTTGGGAGCTTGTGTTATGCTATTGAACTCAATAAAGGAGATACTAAAAGTTAAAATTGCTAATGGTGAGAGACAATAAAGGAGGTCTACAGACATGTAGCCGACAGTTGCGTGCACACAGACCTGGTGTTGGGAGCTCATGCTAACTCTCCTCAGCAACCTCCTCTTCTGCTCGTTAAGGATGCCGTCAATCTTCCTCATTGGAGGGAGGTACAACTCATCTGAGGGAGGGAGGGAGGAAGAGAAAAAGTAGAGCAAGCCGTGAGAAGCTGCAGGTAGATGAGCTCTTAAATAATGTCTTTAATTTTTTCGCAGGAAGATGTTTGTTTTGTGATAAAAAAAGACAAATGTTTATGAATAGTCTGAGAAGAAAATTAAGACATTTTGAATACAAAAACACCTAAAAAATACTTTAAAAAAGTGTTCAAATGGAGACAGAGGAAACCAAGGACTAGAGGCAGCAGGATTAGACAGTGAAAACAGTCGAGCGAGGCAGTGAAGGTAAGCCTCTGGGAAACAACATTATCATTTTTGTTGATTATATATTTTTACGTAATAATTATCATTAAAGAAAAACCTTATAAAAAGGCTGGTTAAAATCAGGCATGAAGGGGGACAGCAAAGTGACAGTTGAGCCTGAGCAAAGAGGGTAGGTGGAGCAAGAGGTTCAACATTGGGGCTGGAACATCCGCAGTTGGAACTTATTAGACCGAAAACAGGCACTCACTGAATGACTGAAGGTCAATGGAGTTTTTACAAAACAGTTAATGGCTAAACAGGTAATTTCCAGACATAATAAATCAAGTCTCCCTTTTCTTTTTAGATTATGCATGCCTAGGTTGTCAGGACCCTGTACTTTTCCTTACAACCCGTTATGATTTTGACATTCCAACAAAAACCAACTTTAAACCGGCTGGCGCCGGACAGATGTGCGCCACTCTGAGCATAACATTATGTAACTTTAGTTGCTAAGCTAACTGAAAACACTACTGCGCATGTCTTATCAATTCCCCTTGTGCGGACAAAAAAAAAAACAATAGGGATAAGAGCCAATTCCTTGTGATATCTGAAATCTTTGGCTTGAGCCAGCAACAGCAGCAACAACAGCTACAAATGTATCAAAATCAACTCCAGCCAGCCAATCAAAACCAACAGCTCAACCAGCAGAAGAGTTTGAAATTCAATACCCTGAGCATGTTCAGTCAGCAAAAGCAAGAAAACAACACAAAGATAAAGTCCTGAGGAGTTTGCCAAAGACGCTGGTGTCAATTACTCTGGGCCAGAAGAGAACAGGGTGAGATGCAATGTACTGTTCTACACACAGTACCCCACTGCCTGGCACACAGCCCTCTGCCAGACCTATCCCTAGATTAAAAAGAATGGTATCAGCAAAGTCAGACAGATCTCTGTACTAGAGGACTCAAACAGCAGCAGTGCCATGCGAACAGTCAATATATACCACACTGGCAGTCAAGGTACAGGGAACAGAGGCCAGTCTCGAACAGTTTGAGTTCAGCTTCAAGCCCCTCAAAAAACAGGCAGAGAAGCATAAACACTGCCCTCCTGCCCACTGTACCCCCAGCTCCACCAAAGTGTACAGCAGCATCAGAACCCTGAGAGACAACCTGGCAGTGCTGGAGCAGGAGTTCACTCAGTTCAGGCAAGAAACTCTGTGGGGGGCTAACTGAAGCAGCCACCCACAGCAGGCGAACAGCGAAGTAGCCAGCCTCCTCAAACAGCACAGGAGTGAGATACAGGAGCTGCGAGCTGCCATGAGACACCTGGAGGAGGACAACCAGGCCCTAAGGACAGAGCCATTTTTTTAATTCTCCAGACAACATGGTACCAACACCCTGTCCACTCGATTATTGAGAGCTGATAGTGCCCTCTGTAAAACACCCCAGTGCCAAAGATGGCAGGAATTCAGGGGGCATTATCATCTGGTACAAAGGGGAACTTCGCCATTTGCATTACTCCACAAAAAAGACACACATTTGGATTCAGATAAAAAAAGAAATAATAACACACATTTAGAAATTTATTTACATGTCCCCATCTGAATCACCATACTAAAATCACCAAACTTGAATCTTCCATATCTAATTTTGGTCAAAACTGCATAAACATGAACATTGTCCACTATAGCCATTTAACTGTTAGCAAGTTGTTCGGCATCTTGTGAGCTACTGTGTCTTTGTGGATCGTAGTCATAAAGTGCATTTTTAGATCAGTCCTGCTTTTCCCACAGCCTCAGAAATCGAGATAACTGCGGGAGAGGGAGAGAAATAAAATGTGATTTTCTGAATTAATTATGCTGGAAAACGTTTTTTAAAATAATATATATTTTTTTTTTTTAAACGTATTTGACTAGATTTCCTGTATCATAACCTTATATACCCGTATAAGCTTTGGGATTCGCACTTCAAAAAGGTGGAAAAACCATATTTCATACAAGCAAGCAGAACTTTCTTTTTTAACAGGTGATTTCATACATCGGCATAATCCGCGTTGTTTGCATACGTTTATGTGCTAAAAAAGTGTGCTCGAGACCTTTTTCGCCATGCAATGGAAGTGAATGGAGAGAGAAAAATGTCTGGCACTTTTCAGGTTAATATTTACAGTATAATTGCTACCTAGGTTAGTAGCCTATTTGATCAATGTTGCAATTTTTGTGAGAGTTTTGTTAGTTCTCCATAGTTCCTGGAGAATAGAACAGGCATGGAGGAGCTTCCACCACGCAAGAAATGTTGCATCAGTGAGGAGAAAAGAAAGCCATACCTCACGGGCCGGATAAAGTTATGTGTTTAATCTGCAAGCAAGTGAATTCAATACTCAAGGAGTTTAATATAAAACGTCATTATGAGACTAATCACCAGTCTTACGAGTCTTACGAACGGTTTACGGATGATGAACGTAAGAAAAAGAGGAACATCTTAAAAGAGGCTTAACTTCTCAACAGTCAGTTTTCACAAATGGTGTGAAATCCATTGAGGCTGTAACGCACACTAGCTATGTCATATCTCACGAACTTGCCAATCGCAGTAAACCATTCAATGATGGAGAATTTATCAACGACTGCTTCATGCAACTTAAGAATAATAGATTTAAAGAGGGCAAGATGCCCAGAGACTGACGAAATGGAGAGCCCCCTTTTATATTATTATTTGTTAAGACTCATAGATTGCTTGTTAATTAACCCCTTGGCAATTCTCATGTTTAGGGGGTGCTCTGTTTAAGGCTTTATAACTCCAGGTGTGAGCATCACATAAACTTGGTAAATAGCTTAAATGAAACGAGACAGGTGTACCATGTACAGTATGAACTTAGATTTGTTTATTTTCATAATTTAAGTCAAAATAAAGTGCCACAAATGCAAGCGAAACTTTGTAAAAATGCAAAAAATAAATAAATAAGTTTTTCTTTAGTTTGCAACAAAATACTGAGAGCTACAAGTGAAACAGGTAAATACAAGTGGATCATAATCTCCATGCCAAGTATGCAAAATCTGAGGATGATATGCAGAACTACTAAAGGTCTATGATGCAAAATATAGGCAGTGTACCCTGTTGTCCATTAGTGTCTCCAAATCTATCCAAATGGCTAAATTGTGTACTGCTCTAAATAAAATAAAAAGAGATATATTTAACTACAAATCAACAGTTTTGGCTCATAAAACTAACTTTTGCATCATTTTCAAGTGGGAATGACTGTATTTTCATCAGTATATGGGGGTAGATATCTATAGGTCCAAAACCCCTATGCAAAACATAAAATTTGTTTTGTCCATTATAAAAAATATACATTGGCTTCTTCTGATGGATTAAGATAAAAATATTGAATGATTAGGCTACATATTTAGGTGTACCTCAATAAAACATCACTTTTCCCTGTACTCTACAGTATGTATACCTTTGCCCTAGGATTGCACTTTTCTGTAGTTTTTTTTAAATATTCCTAGTCATTTTGATTCCAAGGAAAATTTTTACTTTAATCTACCACTTATCAGCGCACAGAAAATTGGAATGAGCCTATAGCCTATATTATGTACGATAACATGAAAATAAAATAGTATTCCACCATCTGCAAAATGCTGCCAAATGTTCCATCTTCAATGGGCCTATCAATCACATTGGAAAGACAGTGCTCGAGTGGAAAAATTAACTTACTTAACTTATTATCTGTAGCCAGCGAGACCAACAGGATTTTAGACGCAAAATCTTTTACATAACGGTAAAGGAAAACTTTGCTCCCTGATGCGTCATTTATAGAGCTTGCGTAAGACCGTGAAAACTAAAACTGCCGTTACGCTGGACGGTAGTAAATTGTTCAAAGCACCCCGGAAGACATGGGATATACCGTTGCTACCATTATAACGTACTCTATTGGATAAAAGAGCCGACAATTAAACCAGAATGAACTGTAATGAAGGAGACAGGCTTGCAGAGCATGGGGGGTATTATGAGTCGACGTTTCACATAGTGTAATAGCGGTATAAAGTGTTGTATATTTCCCAAACCGATTGTACCAGACAATAAATGACCACAGAATTTTGAAAGGAACATCTCGATGTGTAAAACCAATGGTAGGATTGTATATTAATTTCATATTTAGTAGCATATATTGGTAGTAGAATACATGGTAGAATGAGAGAATACTTTCACATGTTTATTTTGCATTTGAGTGAGCAGGGCTTTTCACGGCTTTTCTGGCATACGATCAGGCGATTGTTTGGATTGTTTGGTTCAGGCGGAATTCTAATTTTATATGATGAATAAATATATTCATGAACTCAAACATAGACGCTATTGTCCACTATGTCACACATGGGTAGGTATAGACTGGGTGGGGGGGTGCTTGTTAAATGGACTTGCTATGGAAAAAGTGACACTTAGAAACTACGCATTGGGCAGAAATCGTCACAAATCGGCTACCAATAAAGTTAAAACAGAGTTTGTGATTTCCACTAATAGTTTGGCTGCAGGAGCAGTCATTTGTCAGTCATTTGTCGCTGGCGAGACCATCTGCGCAAAGGGGTTAAAGAGGTAGTGGAGTACACATTCGGAATCTGTAATGAATAAAATTGATGGTTTTGGACTTAATTTAGATTTCATGAGTGTATTTTCTTCTTGTGCGGCCCTCCATCCAATGCGTCCACACCGTTAAACCCAATGTGAAAGATTTTCATTGTATATATTGTCAAAACACGTCATAATGGTTATATTATATTGATTATAATATTGGTCACTACGCGATACATATAATGCGCATTTATGAGCAAAACAGTGGAGACGCACACGCTTGTTGACGTGTATTCTTTTACAATACGCTCGAGACACGCACAGCTGTGGCAATCGCTCCCAACGTATGCATTATTTTAGGATATTAAGGCTGTCAATCAATTACAATTAGTTTCAAAATATAACTACTCGCAATTTGAATCGCGTACTGTTATTCAGACGTATTTTAGAGATTTCTCCCATTTTGAAACTTACACTGACATGGTACAGTAGGATGTTTGTGATATAGATCCCAGGGTCTACGCCACTAGGGGATCTGAGCAAAGGGGTTAACCTATGTATCTCAAAGTTTTTGCTACACAAGCTTACTTGTCATGCAAATAAAGCACTTTTTGAATTTTGAATTTGAGGAAATTTAGGAAAACCCAAATTGTAAACTGTAAAATGCAGAGACTCCTCTCTTGTCGCACCTTTTCAATTCCTACTCCAAAGCCCACTGAGCTTCCCCCTCCCTTCTCACCGTGGGTGTCCTCCAGGGCCTGGATCATGTCAGGATCCAGTGCAGTGCTGACCAGCATCTCCACGTAGCTGCGGAACATCTCCCTCATGGCACGGCTGTTCACCCCTCCACGGACCGGCACTGAAAAAATGACAGAGAGCAGATCGGCTCAGTCTCACAGAACACACTACTAAGGGTAAACTTGTTCACTCTCAATGAACACAGCACTAAGGGTTAAACTCATAGACAAAAAATAAACCTAGTCACTCTCAGAGAACACACTACTAAGGGTAAACCTGCTCACTCTCAAAGGACACACCAATAAGGGTTAAACCTGCCCACTCTCAAAAAAACAACCCAATTATAGCCAGTACCTGTTCATTCTCAATGAACACACCAATCTTGGTGCTTACCCTCAACGAACACACCATTGAAGATTCCTGCTGTCTCATGTGACAGAAATACTAATTGTGACGCATCTCCAGAGCATGATCTTTGTGTAAAACTACCTCCGAAGCCAAACACAGATTTGGCTTCTGAAGGGGCTCAGATGTGAAGGCACACACAAGTACACCGCCCACTGTTAGCTGTCTGTGGTTATGCAGGGTGTCAGTCACTGACATGCACAAGGGTGTATCAGAGGAGTTGAGAGAAGCAATTGGCGATTCCAACTTGTAAAGGGGGGGGAAATAAACACAGGAAACATAAATGACTGACAACAGGAAGCCAGAAGAAGAAGGTTCTCACTCTCATCCTCACTGGGTGGCTCAGGAGAGGACTCAGACTCCGATGAGGATGGAACCTCCTTCAGCCACTTCTTCCTCTTCTTGGGTGGGGGCTCTGCCTTCACCTTCACAGGCCTCGTCTTGGGGGGACGCTCTGACTTCCTCTCCCCTCTCCTCTCCTCCCTTCCCTTCCCTTTCTCCACACCTCGCTTTTCCACTTTCTCATGAGGTGGCTGAGGTTTCCTTTCCTTCTCCCTCTCTTTCTCTCGCTGTTCTTTTTCTCTTTCCCGTTCTCGTTGTTCGCGCTGCTCTCGCTCCCTCTGCCTCTCTCGCTCTTTCTCCTCCCTTTCGACACGGGGTGGGGTCTGGCTGCGAGGAGGGGCTGTTGGTTTGGGCAGGGATTGCCGCCTGTTTGGAAGACAGACAGGATAACTAGCACAGTACGCATTCTATATATATGAGCATAAATATGATACTGGAGAGACTTGGGTCACTCTGTATTCATGAACGTATAATCTTGGTCTATAGGTATTGAACATCCAAAAGAAAATCAGATAATAAAGCTCAGACATCAAGGCAATACTTAAGATAATATTATGTGTCACATTATTTGCATATTTGATTTATGAGAGTGTATATACAAAAAAACTAAAGAAAAAATGCATCAAAATGTGAACTGCCAGTTATGACCAAATTGCACAGATATCTCTGAATGTCCAAAACAGACACCAAAGGTTCCGAAAGTGTATGTGACGCGTGTCAAATAGTATCGTTAACTATAACAATGCTGTCCTGCAATTAAAGTAAGTTTGCATTTGTTTAAACGCATATTACACATCAACAGTAAACCCAGTGAATGTATAGGAAGTGCATTTTGTCTGTTCCTTACGCTTACAAGCATATCAATTATATTTTATTATTAGAAAATATTTAGTGTCCTTTTAGTTACGTGTGCATCTTTGACCTCGGTTCCTCAATGCAACAATCAATTTTAAATTATTTGATAGTTGTGATTCACGCAAGTGCACATTGTCAAAGCACGTTTCAAATAATCGCGGTGAAAGGTAAGCAACATGTATTTGGCTCGCAACCGATGTGGTGTCCTTGCTTTCATGGGCGTTCACGGAGATTTGACGTGAAACAATGCAATGTCTGTATAATTAATGTCAATTAGTGCCAATCTGGCTTAAATTTCTGATTTGGGATAAGGCTTTTATCCTTATATTTTGGAAACCGTTTGTGTAAGTATTCAACCTGAAAATAACATTTGTATTATAATGTGTGCAGTATCATATTTATGCACATATATAACACATACAGTGCCCTCCACAATTATTGGCACCCCTGGTAAAGATGAGTTAAAAGGGTTATAAAAAATTCACCTTTTGGTGAATTAGCTTAATTTCACACTGAATTTTTTTTTTTAAATCCAACCTTTAATTGAAGTAAATCTATTCTGAGAAAAAATAAATCCCTCATCAAGAAATAATAATTTTTTAACAAAACCACATGTGCCACAATTATTGGCACCCCTAAAAATTCTTATGAAGAAAATTTAACTGAAGCATTTTTTCTATTTATATTTTACTTTTTAAAGTTGAGTGCTTAGGAACTTTCAAGCAGTAATCCATGACTTCCTGTTTCATGGTATAAATATGAGGTGACACAGAGGCCATATTCCCTTATTCATACATCAACATGGGAAAGATAAGAGAACACACAAAATCAAATGAGGGAAAAAAGTGTGTTTGAGTTCAAGTCAGGAATGGCTAAAAAAAAAAAATCTACTCAACTGAAAATGCCCCATATCTAATTAGGGCAATACTTAAAAAAGTCAAAAAAACACAACTGTTACAAAACTAACTGAGTACCCAAGTTAAGTTTACCCCACCCCCAACACGGAGAGGAGAGGATGAGAAAAAAAAAAAAAAAAATCCCAAAGAAAACTGAATTAAAAGAGAGTAAGTAAGCATCAAGGTCATCATAAAACTAAAAAAAGATTCTCAACGTCACCCATGCAAAAATGAAATGATTTGGAAGGCAAAAAAAAAAAAAAGCCTTCAAAAAATTTCAAAAAATGTGCCTGGAGTTTGAAAATAAGTGCCTGGACCCACTTTCTATTCTAGTCATGGTCAAACGAACATTGAGCTTTTCGGGAACAAAACAAAACTTAAATGTGTAAAAAAAAAAAAAATAGGATGGCTAAAAAAAAATAAACCTTATATAACTGTTTAAGTATGGTGGAGTGTGTGTGAGTGTGTTTTGCTGTTTTGCCTCCTGCCTGCCTCCCGTGGCCCTGGGAACCTTGTTCAACTCAATCATATCAATCAATCAAAAAAAAAATTAAAAAACACACACATAAAAGCTTCTGCCATGGCCATCTCAGTCCCCTGACCTAAACCCCATTGAAAACCTGCGGGCTGAGCTGAAGAGGAGTACACAAGAGAGGACCTAGGACTCTGGATGATCTGGAGAGATTCTGTAAAGAGGAATGGTGTCCGATTCCTTGCTCTGTATTCTCCAACTTTATTAGATGTTAGATGTGCCCTTTTAGATGTGCCGTTTTATTGGCAAAGGGAGGTTGCACAAAGTATTAAATGCAGGGGTGCCAATAATTTTTGTTAAAAATAATTATTTCTTGAGGGATTTTTTTTCTCAGAATAAATTTACTTCAATTAAAGATTGGATTTTTCTCATTTTTTCAGTGAGAGATTAAGCTAATTCACCAAACGGTGATTTATTTTATTTTTTTACCCTTTTTACTCAACTTTACCAGGGGTGCCAATAATTGTGAAAAAAAACTAATATATTTAATTAGCACTCCGTCTTGTGTAGAAATGACAGAGAAGAATGTGGGTCAATTTTACTGTTCACAAGAAAATAGGAGATCCCAGAGCGGACACACTTTAGCAGAAAAATAGCTGCACAAGCATATCAAGAGCAAGGTGGGAAAACTCAGGTAAAACATGTCCAATCATGCTGAGCAGAGAAAACACCAGATGATTGCTGTAGAAACACGTGCAGAGGGAGAGAAGAGACGGGCAGGTGATGTGGTAGTATATAGACAGGTAAATTAGTAATCTACAGGGGCTTAGAATGAGAAAAGGAAAGAGGACTGAGACATCACTGAAATTAAGATGTGCAAGTATACCTCAGTGTTAGTGCTGGTCTGTGCCAAGGTTTTCGTGAGCACACCCTCACATAGTCCTTTTTATTGACGTTCTCCAGAAACTTGACGTACAGGCGCTGGTACCGTGTCTTAGCATCTCCAAAGTATCCCAGATACTGAGAAAGAAACAGTTATCGTATTTCTTCTCTTGTTTGCATTCTTTTTACTTGTTTAAGGGCAGGGAGATTTAAATAATTAATACTGGCTTTTAAAATGTATGTCTGGTAATATTGTGTTTTAAAACACTCAGACAAAGTAACACTCATGCAAATAAAGGTAATTTGACTGAACTGAATGGAGAAAGATGGCCCACAATTAAGATGATGAGGCCTATCATTGAAATTGAAGGTCATGATTTAATTCTTAGTCAGATGCCTATGTCTGCATGTGTCTAAATTGGCCGGTATCTATGTTCTTAATATCTGGTGCATTTTCCTTCTTTAAAAAAAATAGAATAATGGTTAGCTATATTCCTGCTGGCATGGCTAAAATGGGCAGTGGGAGACTCACATTGCTTGTGGCACAGAACTGCTGGCATGGCTCAAATGGGCAGTGGGAGACTCACATTGCTTGTGGCACAGAACTGCCTCTGTCCATCCTTGATCTCAGGGGTGAATTTCTGCAGCAGGGCTTTCTGCACCCTCCAGATTGGGGGGGGCTCCCGGCCTGTCTGCAGGGCCAGCTGGAAAGGCAAGAGAGACAAAGGCCACACAGCTTTTTTCACAAATACTGATTGCACTTGTATGTCAGACAGTAAAAGGGGTCTGGCTCTAATGTAAAATGAGAGAAAGAGCTCTGGTGTCAGTGGTTCTGAACCATCTATTGGCCAAGGAACACATGGGCACCATCTGGAGGCAAAAAAGCTCGTAGCAAAAGACTTGGGTTCAAAAGGCGCTTTGAATTACTGAATGCCCAGGTTAGGAAATTCCGTTTTACGGGTTAAGAGGCAAAGGTGTAGACAAATTCAAACATCCACTGGAGCTTTGTTTCATCCAATGAAGAAAAAAAAAAACCAATGCTGGCAGAACATAGACTATAGAATAAACAAAAAGAGATGGACAAAATAACAGACAAGAGTTTAGCCTGTTATTTTGTCCATCCCTTTTTGTTTAATCTAGTCACTAGAATAAACAAAAAGATGGACAAAAAAACAGACAACAGAATAAACAAACATGAACAGAAGAACATTGACTATAGACTAATCACGAGAGAGATGGACAGAGGAACATAGACTAAAGACTAAACACAGATATGGACTGAAGGAAGACTAAACACAGATATGGACTGAAGGAAGACTAAACACAGATATGGACTGAAGGACAATGCAACAGGGACAAAGACGGCAGTGTGGAAAATCATTTGACACAAAAAAAAAAAAAAAAAAATCAGAATTTCAGTGAATGTATCATAAGCACACAAATGTACTCGTATACGCATATGTATGCACAGTACCTTCAGAGTACCAATGTCTTCTGTTCGCACCACAAACTCGTCTCTCTCTCGGAATATGCCTTCCCCACCACTCTCACTGTCCTCCTCTTCACTCTCTCCAGCAATGGCTGCATTAGTCTGCTTCTTGGCCAAGTGCAGAGCAGTTATCTGGGGTGCCGGCGCATCCTCCGGGGTGGGTGGGGACGGTGGGGAGGGCTGGGGTATTTCAGGGGGAGGGGGAGGGGAGGAAGATGGGGGAGGGGTGGAGGATGGAGGGAGAGTTGGAGGAGGAGGAGACTGAGATGGAAGTGACGGAGGAAGAGGGCTAGGGGGTGGGGACTGCCGCTGGAGGGGCTGTTCTTCCTGTGGGGGGAGGGGAGAGGGGAGGGAAAGAGGAGGTAGAGGTTGAGGGGATGGAGAGGAGGAGGGAGGTGGAGACGGGGAAGGTGAAGGAGGGGAGGGAGGTGCTGGTTCTGGGGGAAGCTCCTCCAGGGATTCTGGAATAGAAAGAAGAAAGTCATTACAGGCCTGCCATTTCAGTGGGATGGCAGTTCTGGCATTTTCAGCAGTACCATTTTTAGAAACATCTTTATGACAAAAAACAGTAATCTCATAAATGCCAAAGCAGCAGCTTCTTGCTGCTCCTTCTCACCATCAACATTAGGGGCATCTAACATCTGCAATTCTGGTCCCCTCTCTTCCTCATTTTCCTCATTTTCCTCCTCCTCTTCCCGCCTCTCTTCCTCTTCCTCCTGAGGCTCTACCTGCCTCTCGAGCTCCACGGGCTCAGGAGACTGGGGGTGGACGTGGGGGGGTGGCTGTGGGCTGAGAGGAGGGGGTTGCTGGGTGGGCAGGGCTTGGTGTGATGGGGGTGGGAGGGGAGGCGGGGGTTGGGGTGTGTCATAGAGGGCAGAAATGGCAGAGGAGATGCTCTTCTGCAGATCCTGGTTCTTGCTGACGGAGTCCTCTTCGTCTGAGGAGAAAGAAGGCAGGGTCTCCAGATTCCGCTTCAGTTCTTCATCCAGCCTCTTGCAGGGGCTGGGGCAGTTCCCGAGGGCTAACCCTCCATCCCCTTCTCCCTCCCCAAATGGTGGAGGGGGAGGTGGTGGTGGTGGAGACAAAGGACAGATCCCAGATTTGCTGGGGGAGGCACCGCTGCCCCCTGCCCCCCCTGTTGCCCCTGCTGGCACCCCTTGCCCTGCTGGTCTTTTCCCTGACTTCAGAAAGTCCAAGAAGGAGGCCATGAACCCAGATTTCAACTCCGGCTCTTTCTCATCCACCTGCAAAAGTATGAGAGAGAGTTTGAACAAAAAAGGGAGTGAAAAGGGTGGGGGAGAAAAAGGAGAGGAAGAAAGAACAGAATAGAATGCAATCATGTATTTATAGAACATAACCTTGACTTTCATACTTCTGTTCAGCTGACCCTTTTAATATAGCCGGAAATTATCAAAAGATGAAGCATTCAGAGGGTTACACACACACACACACACACCAAAATGATCCTGAATATCCATAGAGGCTTGGGAAACAGTCAAAGGGCAGCAGCCTTTACTGCAAGCCTTTTTTTTAAACCACTCTCATCACCCAGTGCAACTACTTGTGGGGATATGGAAATCAAGCCAAATAATGTAATCATACTTTAAAACACAGTTACACATCAAACCTTACATAAATATCTGTCTATTCTGCAAAGAGGTACACTAGACTTTGTCCCCCCATTTCAGATGAAACTGCTGTTCAACTATCTGAACACTGGAGGGAGCATGGGAGCCATGACAATGACAGCAGTTCATAAATCATGTTCTCAATCAGGCATCTCGATGTAGCAGTGTGACAATCAATCATTTCATAGCCGTTTCCATGGAAGATTTTTTCACACAAGCTACTGCAGTTGTACTGTTGGGTTTGGTGCAAAATACAAATAGTAGAATAAAATTGACGCTTTTGGTCATCTAGTTTAACAAAACTCATTAGAAACAGGGTGATTGTTTTTTTCCCCATTGACGCAAGGTCTTCACAAGCTCTTGAAACAACAGTGAAAAATAATGAAGTAGGCTGTGGTAATTCACACTACGTTCATACAGAATATATATTCTTTATAAACACTGGATAGAATAATTGCACTACTAACTCTTATATTTCTTCCTGTATGTGAAAATGTTATGAGTGAAAATGTTACATTTGAGTGTAGGGTAGATACTGGTACGGGAACAATTGTTCTAAACCAGCTGCCATACTAATGAGGGGAAATGTCCACACTGAGCCAACATCATAATGTACAGAACATTTTATATAGTGCACTTGTTGTGTATAGAGACTAAAACCATTACGCTATATGAATTGCACATTGCGCAAGGATTTCTCTGTTGGTTTTATTTATTTATTTATTTATAGGTAAATTAACTACACATCCTTACTCTCACTCCCCCATACAACCTCCCTGCCTTCCACTCACCTCCTGGCCTTTCTGCTTGACCTTCTCTTGATTTCGGTTCATGTCCATTCCACTTGTGGGTCCGGGGCTAAGACCCAGAGAAGGGGCCGATCCGACAGAGCCGTCTGACAGAACAGGATCGGTACCAGAAAGGGAGTCTGTCCTCAAGAGGGCATCAGAAGAGGGCATGGAGGGGATGGGCAGTTTGATCTGCGAGAGAGAACGGGAACCGAGAGGATTCATAGCTGACCAGACAAAGGTACTCTTTTCTCACTACTAAACGGAACACATTCCGTTCTTTCAAGCTTCCACCCTCTGTTACAACTCCTAAACAATTCCATCCCTGCCCACTTGCAGCCCCATCACAATCCAACTCAAATTAGCCAGGCTTTGCACCACACCGCTGTCCCACCCCATTCCCCACCTTGCTCACCTTAATAGGTCTTATGGGCTCCTGATGCTGTTGGGATTGGTGATGTAACTGTTGCTGTTGCTGCTGCTGCTGTAGCAGTGGTTGATGTTGGTGCTGCTGTAGTGGTGGTTGCTGCTGCTGCTGTTGTTGTTGTTGTATGTGTTGTAGTTGATGATGCTGGTTATGGGCTTTATTCGCCATGTCCATCATCACATCCTCCCGCTTGCCCCGCCCTCTGCCTCTTCCCCTGCCTCTTCGGCTCTCTCCTCCCATCCCGGCCCCATACGCTCCCATCATGCCCCGGGAGTGGTGTGGCTCTGGCAAGGGGCGAATCCGGGGCCTACCCCTGGGCCTCGGAGGTCCCTCTCGTTTTGGCTTGGAGGGCTTCCTGCCCCTCTTCTTGGGCCCATCCTGGGGCAGCAACTGTGGAGGGGGACCGAGTGAGGGGTACCCAGATTGGTGGCAAAAGTCCAGGTCTCCCATGAGGGGGCTCAGAGCCCCTCCACTCCCCACACCCGCGCCCGACTTCCTGCAGCTGGACACCAGGTCTGGGAGCAGGTCTGGGAGTCTCCTGCTGTTCAGCCGGATGTCGGCTGGCACATCCGCTTTGTCCTCATCGTCTTCAAACTCATATTCCTGCGCATAACTTTTTTTGGGCAACGAGTTGGGGTCCCGCCTCTGTTTCAGGAGGTGGAAGGAGCTGGTCTTCAGGAGCTTCTTGGGGCGGGAGGAGCAGAAAATGGGGGAGGTTAGGCCGCCCGGGGTGGTGCCTCCTCCAACGCCTGTCCCTCCCAGCATCTTGTTCCCGGAGCCATCGCTGGCACCGGCGCCCCCCATCCCCATGCCGGAGCTCTGAGACTGGATCAGCCCCAGCTGCTCCGTGTTGACGGTTGAGGGGAGCTCGTGGGCCTTCAGCGAATCCAGGTCCAGGTGCATGGAGCCGTTGCCGGACTCTGACAGGGCGTGGCAGTATTGCCCATACCCTTGGTCGCCGTGGTGCCCCAGCATTTCGTAACTGCCTCCACCAGCTCCCCCAGCTGTCTTCACCCCTTCCATGGCCTCTTGACCCCTGCGTCCCTCCGAAACCCCTTCCTGTCCTGTCTGTCCTGCCCCTCCGCCCCCGCTGCAGCTGGACTTGTAATCTTCTGAGCAGAACATGTCCTCCATGCCTGGGAAGAAGGAGCGGTCTTCATCTTGCAGGAGTGAGTCAGGGAAACAAATGGACGTCAGGGGTACGAATCTCTGTTGCTGGCTCTGGCCGGCTTTGCCCACAGGGCTCCCAGTGTCAAACTGGTGTTCTTTGAGCTGATCTAACTGGGACTGAGAGAGCTGAGAAGGGTGGCTGTCCTGCTCTCTCTGCTGCTGCTGCTGTTGCTGCGGAGAAGGGCCAGAGCTGGGGGGTGGGGGCATGTGGTGGGGGTGAGGGTGTGAATGCTGGTGGGAGAGTGGGTGGTGAGAGTGGGAATGCTGATGATGGGAGTGGGGGAGCGGGTGGTGGGGGGCGATGTGGTGCATGTGTGAGGGTGTCGATAAGCCCAGTCCCGGCTCAGAGAGGAAATCATGCAGTTCGGAGGCGGTATGTGGCGGGTGATGGGGTGGGTGATGGGGCGGGAGCCTGTGCTGCTGTTGCTGGTTATGGCGGTCGTTACTCCCTCCGCCCCCACCTACTCCACCCCTCTCCCCAGTTCCTGCTCCTTCCCCACGAGCGTTCTGGGCGAGGGAGTGCTCCAGCATGTCTAGGGGAGAGACGGAGTTCTGGCCGGACTGGCCCTGATCCTGCTGGGCTCCACGGCCATAGTGGGCCTCCAAAGCTTGGGACTGGAGTTGGAGCTGCAGCTGAGAAGACTGGGGCTGGCTCTCCCCTGCTGCCCCGCCTGTGCCCCCCCCGGCTCCTCCCATCATGGCCTGCTGGCTCATGGAGTGCTGCTGTTGGGCTTGCGAGTCCATCTTATTGCGAGTGGTGTGGGACAGCACAGACTGGAGCAGGTGGGCCTGCGGGGGCTGGCGGGGCGGATCTGTGGGAGAGTCCAGCAGGGAAAGAGTGGCCTGGGACTGCTGCTGCTGTAGGTCAGGGGTTTTGCGTAGGTAGGGTAGGTCAGTGGGATCCTGGTTTTTTTTTTGGAGTTCTAGGTGAGGGTGGGAGTGGGGATGGGGATGTGACTGGTGCTGAGAGAGGGAGTGCTGGGAATAGGGGTCCCCTCGGCTGTAGTGCACCACAGATCCAAGGGAGTCGTGGTGATGCGGGTGGGGGAGAGGGTGTGGGTGCGTCTGCTCCGTGCTGCCCCTCCCTCCTCCGCTTCCTCCTGTTTCGGCTCTCTCGTTCTTCTGCTGCTTCTTCATTGACATCTCCAGCTGGCTGTCCAGCTGGCTGTCCAGACTGCCTCCAGCCCCTCCTCCTCCTCCAGCCCCTGCTCCACCCGTGACCACACCGGCACTGGAGGTTGCGTTGTTGGTACGGATGACACTCTGGAGGTGGTACCTCTCCTCAGAGCTCTTGCTAAGTTCGTAGGCCAGGCCCTTCCCGCCATCCTGGGTCTGCGAAACCGGCTGCGACTGGGGCTGCTGCTGTGGGTGGTGCTGGGAAGGGTGGGGGGCGGGGCTTTGCACCTGCAGGAGATGCTGGATCAGGAAGTCGTCATCGTCGTCCTCGTCCTCGTCTTGGGACCTCTCCACCCCCAGCATGTCGGAGCTGGGCTTAGCTTTGGGAGGGGTGGGGTGGTAGGACTGGGGCGGCCCTCGTGTGTCAGGGTAGCCCTGTGGGGAGGACAGGAAGGCGGGGGAAAGAACAGTGGAAAGGTACTTGTTGCCCCCTGCTCCACCAGGGGACTGGGCAGGCCGGGCAGGTGCAGGAGAGTGCAACCCTGGGCGAATGATCCCAGAGCCTGAAGGAGAGGGGCTGGAGTCGGGGAGGTGGTAAGAGCTTCCTCCTCCACTCCCCACGCTGCTACCACCTCCTCCCGACCCTCCACTGCCTCCGCCACCACCACTACTGCCCCCACCAGACCCCGTACTGCCCCCTGCTGAACCTCCACCACCTCCTGACCCTAAAAGTGCAGGGGAGTGGCCTGGGCCACCATATCCCAGAGAGGGGCTCCCTGCTCCTCCTAGAGAAGCTGGCAGTGACCCATACCCCGAATCCGCCCCGTAAACTACCTCCGCCGAAAACGACTGCCCACCTGCCCCCAAACTCCCGTAGCCTTTCCCTGCACCAGCTCCTCCCCCCGCGCTCAAATCCTGTGCCTGCGGGGAGTTGAAGCCCCCATACGGCTGGGAGAGGTGCGAGGGAGGGGGCTGGCTAGGGGAATAAGACTGGGGCTGCTGCTGGGGCGGAGTCTGCCCCGAAAGTGCAGGGGAAGGCTTGACTGGGGCGACAGGAGAGCCATAGCCCGAGAGGCAGGGCTTGGGAGGGGCTTGCTGGACAGACGCAGAGGATGTGGGAGGGGGCGGCAGTGGCGGCGGAGGCGGAGCAGACTGGGGTGGAGGTTGCTGCCTAGAGGGAGCGGAGGTGGAGCTGGAAGTCGGGTTTGAGCTGGAGGGGTGGGTGACCGAGGCAGAGGACGAGGAGGAGGAAGAAGAAGATGTGGAGGATGCAGAGGGAGGCGTGTGCGGAGTCCGGGAGGAAGACCCCGAACCAGAGGAGGAATAGCCACTGCTGGAGCTGCTCTTTGCCGCCTTGCCCGCCGCGCCCCCCGACGAGGAGGAAGAGGTGTACGCCGGCTGGATGATGGGCCGGTACACTTGATCCGCTCTGGGGGAGGGCTTGGGTTCGGAGGAAGGGCTCTGGTCCCCCAGAGGGCTGCAGGAGACCCCAGCGTGCCTGTGGTGGGCGATCTGCTGGTACCCCGACGCGCTGCAGCTGAGGTAGTGCTGCAGGGAGTGAGCCGCCGTGGAGGACAGCTGAGGCTGCGACGGGGACGGGCGCTGGTAGTGCTTAATCACGCTGTCCTGCCTGGGAATGGCCCTCTCCTGGGGGGGAGGCTGGGGCGGGGCGGGGGCTGACGAGAACACGGATGCGTTGTACAACTGGGAGGACTGGTCTTGGAGCTGGGAGGAAAGGAGGTTGAACTGATGGGGGGGCAGGTGGCGGGCAGAAGACGTGGTTGGGGCTTGAGGCGGAGGTGGGCCCGTGGGGTCCTGTCCGCTCCTGTAGGCCGTGCCCTGCGAGGAGAGCAGGCGGTCGAAGCCCAAACTGGACTGGGAGGGCGTTTTAATGTGCAGCAAGGGGTCGTGAGGGGACAGGAGGCCGTTGGAAGTGGGGCTGAACGTGGGCGTGTCCTGAAGGGAGAGAGACGGGGTGACGCCCGGGAAGGAACGCCCTGAAAATGAAGCCGGGTGCTGATAGGCAGACAGGGCAGAGGAGGATGGGAAGGTGCCTGACCCAGGGAGGGCACCAGAAATAAAGAGCTCAGCTGGGGCTGGGGTGTGCATGGCTGTGGGTGACATAGACAAAAAGGGGAGTATTATTCAAGGCCAATTCTCTCAAATGCACTACAAAGCAATGTTTCTATTTGAAATTGCAACAAAAAACATACAAACCTAGTTTTAGTATTCAAAATTTGAGTTTGCTTTGGCACAGGTGCTTAATGAACATGAATATCATAACACAGTGCAGCACTGATAGGCAGTGGAGTAAATACAGTAAAAGGAAATATTACCTCACTGACGCATTAACAGTTTAGCCTCACCTGTTTGCCAAGAAGGGGTGCGGAACTGAGAGAGGAGAGAAGAGGCTGATGGGGGAGGCTGAGGACCCCTGGACTCCAGAGCTGAAATTAGGTTCATGACTGAAGCATCTGGAGCAGAAGGGCTGGCATGGTGCAGTCCAGTGTCAAATAGCCCAGACAGACCTGACAGTATGAATACAGCCTTAAAAGCAGTTGAACACACTGGGCAAACACATGGACTGACTGTAGTTAACTTTACAGAGAAGAAAATGAACAGAGTAAAAACATCTCATGTAGGTCATCGGCCCAAGTGAGAAAAAACAAAAGTGAAGTAAAAAAAACTGGACACTACCTTTGTATAATGTACTGTATGAACTAAACACATTTTGTGCATTCTCATGAATCATGAAGTAATTTCTAACAAACAGTTTTTTCTCAGAGCACTGAATATCATGTGGGTTTGCATGGGTGTTTCTTAAGCATTAGCACCTCCATAAGCAACAGATTATTAAGTGCATCACTTGAAATTAACCACTTTATAAAGACAATATATAAAGAATTATCTTACCTAAACTCCGCCCAGCAGCACCCCAGGCTCCACCCTGCCCAGAGCTGGCAGGGTGATGATTGGTTGCATAGCCCTGCAGGGGATGGGGTGTGGCATAGGCTTGGCGATGGAGAAGCTCTGAGTCTGGGTGGGATGATCTGGAACTCCCGTACACCAGACTAAACAAGTGAAAAGGAACACAGATTTCAACTCTACACCAAAAACACATCGTTCATTAGTTGAGTGCAAAAACACTGCTGTCATACTTGTTTTATTGTTGAGCACAAAGTTTGATTGTCAGTAGTTTGATTATTATTTCAAAAACAGTACTTTTGCTGAGGGAGAAAGTTGTAAATCTGCTTACGCAAAGCTTACACAGCTTTCTGAGGGCATTTTCCTGCTCAGCACTGTTTATACATGTGGCCCCTGGTCTATACAGCACTGTTTATACATGTGGCCCCAGGACTTATTTTTAATTGTCAAAAAATTATAAACTTTATTTTATAGATTTTTTTTTTTTTTTTTTAAATGTGTCAATTTAAAATGATAAACACATTGTCAAAGCGGCAAATAAAATTAATCCATCCCATCTTTGTACTTTGGTTCAGTTAGGCAATCTCAATGCAGTATTCCATGTAGCGCATGTTTTAATAATGTGTATTTAAAATAAAACTTATTTTGGGATCCGAGGGTTCCGTTTTCCAAAAATGTCAAATTCCGTTTTTTTAAAATACATTTTCCGTTCCCCCCCCCGTTTTCCCAATTTTTTTCTTTTTTTTTTTTTACAACTTTAAAAAATGTGTTGTGTGTAATTAATAAAATTTGTGTAAAAAGTAAGATGATGAAGACAAACAAATATATGCTGCGATCAAGAAATTTTGGGCCCGATACCGATTTCTTTTATTAAAAATACATTATTATTATTTGCTTTATAAAATGCAAGAAGAAGACTTAAGGATTATAGCCTAATGATTTATTGAGAATGCCACTCTAAATGAAAAAACTAAAATGAACAGTCCAACAAGCTGCATTTCTGAGCTAGCAGTCACAACACCTGAACAGTTTTTAATTCAAAAAAATGAAAAAGGTCTGAATGTGGCTGCATTTGAATAGCTTTTAATTCAAGAAAATTGAAGAAAAAAAACGTCTGTGGATGTGGCTGCATTTCAACAGCTTTTAATATGCTTTTAGTATGAACCGAACAGAGCGACAAGCCTAGATCAAACATTTTCTCTGCGGTGTAATACGTCACATTTCCATTTTATTAATTACGTGGCGAGCTTGGGCTCGTGGAATGGCGGGATTGACGCAATTGATTACACCGACGGACTTAATACGGAGGCGGTCGGTCTATCTATTGATTCTAGCGGTTCCTTTGCTTTCTTTTAAAATGTGTTTTTACGTTCTGAAAAAGTGGCTAGGTTAAAACGAACAGCATTAATGGGATAGCATCACATTTGCATGCAAGATGTTGAGATATTTCATTGAACGTTTTGTTTCTTATTTTGCTCTCACAAGATTGACGTAGGCCTATATAAACGAGAAATACTGTTAGATTATAACGAGCACATTAAATATATAGGTTAAGAGCAGGCTATCGGTAATTTCATGAACTGACGATAATAATATATTTTAATGTTTTTAATAACCAAATAAGCAATCCAATGCTTAATTCTGTGCAGATTAAATTAAATAAAGTGCTTAGATATGATCACAAGAGGCTGAGGCAAGAAGTTTGCTGCCAATCAGATGTTTATTCCCACCCTCCCCGTTTGTAATAGGTTTTAAGGGTACATACACACAGTGCGTTGGAAACCATCTGACCAAAAAAATTTATAAATATAAACAGAAATTCCGTGCAAAAGCCAAGATTTTGCTCTTGAAGGTGAATTCCATGAAAATGAATCCTAGGAGCCCTAATTATTGTGAACGGTTTATGGGAGTATCAACAATGGGATCTAAAACAAGATTAGTTCTATTGCCGTTTTAGCCACTTTAAACAACAACCAGTGATTAGTGCTATTATTATTTTGCAATTATAGTCCAAAATATGAGACGGGCTGCGCTGTAGTTGCCTGCGGCAGCAGAAAAATTGAGATTTCAAAACGGAATACAAGGTATATATTATCGCTTCAGCACTCAAGCGCAACACAGAATGCTCCAGGACTATAGTCATTCACACTAGGGGTCGACCAATATGGTTCTTCCAGGGCCGATAACGATTATTAGTAATGAAAGACTGGTATTTGGGGCCGATATACATTTGCAGTGAATATGAACATTTTTGTGTCAAAATGTACAGTAACACAAACTCCAACATAAAACTTCCTTTAAACATATGTTTAATTGAATACTAGAAAACAGAACATTTTCAACAAATTGAAAAAATAAACTGCATGGAGATCCCAGTAGTATTTATTTTAAACTGAACTAGAATTTTAAATAGATAAAAATAAATAACCAAATAGCTCCCCAAAACAAACAATATATCTATGTGATGGGTAAGACCCCCTGCAGGTGAGTTAACTTATTCCAATGATGATAGCCATCTGATAAGTAGCCTGCTTTATGCAGTTCGCATACATTTAACCAGCAGTCTTGCCCAAAGCCGACTAGGGGAACCTGTAATTCAAACAAGACTATGTCAACATAGTGCATGCCAGGCGCTGGAGGTCTTGCCCCGGAGATGGCTTTCTCAGTCAAATGTTTACATACAATTTGGTTGAAGTCATTAAAACAAATTTTTAACGACTCCAGTTTCATGTTCGCAAACTATAGCGTTGGCAAGTCAGTTTGTGCATGACACAAGTAATATTTCCAACAATTGTTTACAGACAGATTATTTCACTATATCACAATTCAAATGGGTCAGAAGTTTACATACACTAAGTTGACTGTGCCTTTAAATTTTTTATATTTGGTCACATATCCTTTGGCTTGGCATGCCATGACTTCCTGATGTCTGTGACCCAACAACATCAAAAGACTCTTTGATATCTTATTTTCTGGTACTCCTGCAAGCGATACTATAACCTCTCTGCATTTGAATGGATCTCTATGGGAATTGGGGGGGTGGGACTAGATTTAGCTGTAAATTACACTGGAACAGTATGGAACACATGGTTGGCTAAATGGTTGGAAGTCATCAAGGGTCTGATGCCTCAAACCATCACTCTGCTGCCAGAAATACAGTAGATATGGATAGATAACTTGAAGGGTTTCTTCTCCTGACTTGTAGATGTCCTAACTGACTTCCCAACACTATAGTTTGCTAACATGAAATCTGTGGAGTGGTTAAAAATTAGTTTTAATTACATCAACCTAATTGTATGTAAACTTTTGACGACAACTGTATGTATGTCATAGTTGAGGGGCGGGGCCAGCGAGGGGGAAAATAATGTCACGTTCTGAGTAGGGACACATCGTAGATCAAACTAACGATGGTTATTTTATTATAATGTCAGAAAATTACATTGACACGTTTTTCCTAAAGATATTTTGGCAAAATAATAACATAGGCTACTCGTGCTGTCCTTATGTGGTTGGTGGACAAATGATAGGCGACAACGCAGTTGTCTCCGGTATCATTCTCTGACATCTTCTGTCTTATTGAATCCCCCGGTAAGGAATCACGTCAACTACATTATGATCCAGTGGCGTACCGTCGGCTGTAAAATAGACCTTCTGTAACCTTACCTTTATATGGATAAGATTTTCACTTTTTAATGCTCCACATTTAAATGTTCAATTTTGTAAATTTGTTTTCAAGCCTTAATTATGTGTTGCGCTCAACAGTTCGAGACACTTAAGAGGATGTCCTCTTTAAATATGCTTTCCAATGTTTAACTCACTTTGACAAATTTGAGTGCCGTCTTAATTAATTAAGCTACGTTCTTTAATGCATTCAGATTATTGCCTGATCCTTGTTAAACAATCTCAAGTTAGTTATCTTTGTCGTTGTCATTTCTTAATCATTATAGGCTACATAACATGGTCTTGATTATTCAGCGAATTGTTAGCTAGGCTACTCAAGCCAAATAAACAGAAACGAGTCTAATGCTGTAGCATATAGCCTACCCCACTTTTTCCAGCGCACCAGCTATCAATATATAACCTAAGTCAGTGCTACACATTTTATGACACGAAAAACAATGCTAGCACAGAAAAACATTCATTGATATTTGTTATTCAGCTTGATAATTAAGAACCATAAATGGAAACATGGCAGGTGTTGTCTCGAACTGTTGAGCGCAACACATAATTAAGGCTTGAAAACTAATTTACAATAATGAACATTTAAACGTGGAGCATTTAAAAATCAAAATCTTCGCATAACATCATCATAAATGAGGATATTAAAAAATGCAACAAGTTTATGATGCACAGAACAATAATGCCATCTCAAAATAAATTGGTAATTTACTTTGGTTTTGGTTATTAAGCGAATCAATTGTCTTCGACTTGTCGCATCTTAACGTGGACAATTCTTAAAAATGAGTGAACCCCGTTAATGTCAAGCCCTGATAATTTACCGACACAGAATGTAGCCTAGTTTACCGAGCTTCTAGCTAATATGCCGGAAAGAAAGCAACGCATTGGCTTGCTTACCATTCATGTAACAAACAAAAGGCCGCTAGCTAACTGGGTGGAAATATTCAAATAAGGTATCCTAATATAATTTCCAATATAGGCCAACTACTGCTATCATCCATATGTATCGAATTCAAGTAACGTTAGCTAATCAGCTATGAGACTCAACGTTAGCTATGGGTGTTGAATAAGTCACGTTCATGTAGCTTGCTAGCTAGTCTGTTTAGTAAAGAAAACATATAATGTTAGGCAACAAACTAACTTAAAAACACCGACTCATACAGACGAATAATTGGTTAAATAGTAGCCTAACTTTTACCATACTACGAAGACAACGTGAGCTATCTAGTTGCATTAGCACTACACAAAAATATCACTGCACAAAGACTGATTTTAAAGCCTTTTTTTCACCTCAGTTGAATGAAATCCCTTTGCTTATTGGGTATTGTTATCATAGAAATTGATTCTAATGATTGCGAGATGTTTATTGCAATTTCAGCATTGGGCATCGTGATGTTTATTGCAACTCCAGCATTCTCACCTCAGCATTCAGCATCTCTCATCATCTCTCTGCGTTCCTCTCTCCCACCAGTGTTGCCAGATGCCTGAATTAATTTCCCCCCCAAAAATTCTGAAAATCCCACATCATTGACTCCCATTCATCTTGCACTAACATCCGTAATATTATTACAAGATTTACAGAATCTGGAGAAAGGCTGAAAAACAATATTGAATGCCTGTGACCTTCGATCCCTCAGAGGGCACTGCATTAAAAACCAACATGCTTCTCGAATGAGTGCTTGGGAATACTTCAGAAAACCGTTGTCAGTAAATACAGTTCATCGCTGCATCTACAAATGCAAGTTACGCAAAGCGTAAGCCATATATCAACAACATCCAGAAATGCCACTGACTTCATATGAGCTCATCTGAGATGGACTGACACAAAGTGGAAATGTGTGCTGTGGCCTGACAAGTCCACCTTTCAAATTGTTTTTGGAAATAATGGACGTTGTGTTCTCCGGGCCAAAGAGGAAAAGGACCGTCTCGACTGTCACCAACACAAGGTTCAAAAGCCAGCGTCTGTCATGGTATGGGGGTGTGTTAGTGCCCATGGCATGGGTAACTTGCACATCTGAGAAGACACCATTAACGCTGAAGGGTACATATGCATTTTGGGGCAACATATGCTGCCATCTAGAGTAGACAACGTCTTTTTCAGAGACGTCTCTGCTTATTTCAGCAAGACAATGACAAGCCACATTCTGCATGTGTTACATCAGCGTGGTTTCGTAGTCAAAGTGTGGGTGCTAGACTAGCCTGTCTGCAGTCCTGACCTGTCTCCCATTGAAAATGTGCTGTGCATTATGAAGCGCAAAATACGACAATGGAGACCCCGGACTGTTGAGCAGCTGAAGTCATATATCAAGCAAGAATGGGAAAAAATTCCGCTTTCAAAACTACAACAATTATTATCCTCAGTTCCCAAAAGATTATCGAGTGTTAAAAGAAAAGATGATGTAACAGTGGTAAACATGCCCCTATCCCAAAATTTCTTTTTTTATTTACATTTTATACACTGTCCCAACTTTTTTATTTTTTATTTATTTTTTTAGAATTTGGGTTTGTACATAGAAGTGTGCACAACGCACAAACACCCTCCTGTCTGTTACACACAGGGGCGCGCACAAACATACATATAAATATAAAGATTAGATTGTGAAATGGGGATTCATATTTTTCCCCAAAATAAAAAATTCTGTCTTCTGGAATAGATGCATGTTGTCCCTGGAATCAAAAGAATGTGGCTTGTTTTAAGGCATTTAAGGGGACTGCCGATGATTCAGCTTTTCAATGGTTAATTGTTGCCGTCCTGGGGTGGAATAAACATAACCCATAGTACTAAGTGATATCCCTAAAAAAAAATTCACCATTGCCGGTAATTGATCAGGCAAGGTTTTGATCGGGCGGGATTAATATGAGACCTGTAAATGTAATTTGGTCCTCTCAGCCAATGATTCACTATCCAGAAATTCTTTACACCCTCCCCTTCATCAGTTGTTATACACCCCCTTTTCCACGGATCCGGCCGCTGTCTCACTCGGAATGTTGTGAACATGGCGAGTAGATTGTGTTTTTTCTGGGTGCAATATTTTTTAAAAAAAAACAAACGCTGGAAAAAGGTATCCATTTTATCGAGAGCCACGGACAGCCTTTATCTGAAAAAAAAAAAAAAAAAAAAATGCAGGTCTGCAGTGCTCATTTTTCAGAAGAGAGTTTTGCTGTTCCCATACAGTGGCTAACGATACGTAGGCATTCAGCTAAAATCAGCAGCTCAGATGCCTTGGCTCAACTGATTTTAGTAGAACATTTATAAAAATTAAAATTAAAATTAAATTTAAAAAAACACTACCCAAATTAGCACACCTGATCCACACACAAGTCAGATAAGATAGCTAGCTATCAAGCTGGGTCAGTCGTTGTGATTTGTGCAAACAAGCTTACGTTTCGACCTTTCCTTAGTCTAAACCGATGTGTATCCAACATGTTCATCGCATTTTGCCCATATCGTGCAGCCCGACGAGAAATAATCAGCCGTTTACACTATCGTTCAAAAGTTTGAAACCACAGACATTTTTATGTTTCTGAAATAAATGGACACTTTTATTCACCAAGGTAGCATTAAATTGATAAGAAAATACAGTCAAGACATTGATAATGTTACAAACTACTACTTCCATTTCATTCCATTTCTATTTTAGCAATTGTAGCCATTTTTACACATAGCCCCCCACCAAAAGTAATTCACATGAATTTAAACAAAGTCATCATATTTAATATCTGGTTGCACATCCTTTGCATACCATGACTTCTTGATGTCTGTGACCCAACATCAAAAGACTCGATATCTTATTTTCAGGTACGCTTACAAGCGATACTATAACCTCTCTGCATTTGAATGGATCTCTATGAGAATTGGGGGGTGGGACTAGATTTAACTGTAAATTACACAATCATTAATCAAACGAGCCTCGAACCATGGTTCCATAGAGCAGTGGTTTTCAACCCCGGTCCTGGAGTATGCTGGTTTTCATTCTAACCACAATTGCAATACCATAATTTTAACAAGCTGTTCATTTTTCTTAATTAGATGCCTTTAATGTTAAGAGGCATTATATACCTTCTTCAGCCACATTATATTAGCAATAGCTATGTATGCCATGAAGAATAAAATTTCCATGTTCATTATGCTTATTGTGTTATATTGAAATTACAAAAAGAGGTAATGACTTACAGCCATTTAGCCAACCATGGGTTCCATACTATTCCTGTGTAATTTACAGTTTAACCTAGTCCCACCCCCCAATTCCCATAGAGATCCATTCAAATGCAGGTTATAGTATCGCTTGTAAGAGAACCTGAAAATAAGATATCAAAAGTATTTTGAGTTTTGATGTCCTTTATTACCCAGTCATGATAGCATGACCTATTTACCTGGGGAATGTTCCAAACAGGTGTTTTTTGAACTTCCCAGTCTTTTTTTTTTTTTTTGCCCGTCCCAACTTTTTGGGAACGTGTTGCAGCATCAAATTTGGATTTAGGGTATATTTACAAAAATCAATAAAGTTGAAAATGTAAAACATCAAATATCTTTTCCTGGTACCATTTTCAATTAAATATATGTAAAAGAGAATTTACAAATCCTTTCTTTCTGCTTTTATGTACATTTTACATACTGTCCCAACTTTTTTGGAATTGGGGTTTGTACATATCATTTCTATGCATGTTCTCCCCCATTTGGGAGCAAAGGCTAATATGCATGTGCCCTGACATGATTTAAATCAGCCGACAGCTTCTTTTCCGCCAGACAGCACAACTGACTATCCACCAGAGGGCTTGCTGTTGAGCAGTGAGGCAGGGGTTACCTGGTCAGGTGTAACCCTCCCTCCCTGGAGTCCCTGAGCAATGCTATAGCCGATTATGTCACCCTGAGCGACTTCTGGCTATAGCACAAACCACATTTGATTCAGACTGCAGGACACATCACTACGCTACAGGCACCTATATAATCATTCAATCCCATATTAACCAAACTAAACAATACCCAAAAGCAGCCTTCGCAAGGCTGGCCCCTTGGCCAGCTTTCTTTAACACACAAAATGGACAAAAAGGGTCAATTAGCCCTTCAGCGTGTTCAGGTGTTTACTTTGAGTTCAACCCTTTCATATCGGACCCAGCACTTTCAATTTCAGGCTCAGCACTAGGGATGGGTATCAAGAACCGGTATTAAACTGGCTGCTGGTTGGTCAGGACCGAAATACCAATAAGCTCCTGGACAAACGATGCAGCTATCGATATTTGAACGTAATTCACGTTAATTCATTCTAACATAGCTGGCAGGCATTTTCAAATTACCTGCAGTAAAATATGTGCTTTTACTTGGGTCCTAATTAGTTATTTTTTCTCCAAATGATGACGCGTTGCACGCGTCAGGCGATTATGTTCAATGTTGTCTGTTTACGTTCTGTGCATTCCAGTCATGGCACTGATGGCAGACAGGTTAAGACGTTCAAAAGCGTGGGCCCACTTTATGTAAAAAAGCTGTTGCATGTAAGGAGACTAATACTAGCAATCTAATGAAACACTTACAAATACAACATGCCATACATCTGAAGCAGTCCAGTGTATTTGACTGCGTGAACAAAGCGGCCGCTGCGCCATGCCCCTCAGCGCAGGCCTCGATCCGGCTCCGAAGCTGATACGATTCCCCAAAATATCAGTCTGGACCTCATCAAGGCAAGGTAACATTTGTCATAAGATAAAACAAGTCTATAGTTATTAAAGCACAACTGAACTTTGGGTTGTGTAGTTACCTGGCCATGAACCTGGCCATGATATAAGTCCAAATGGTGGCGAAATATGTTCGTTAGTTGCTCTGTGCCCCCTTGGGGTGATAATCTCTTGGGGTGATAAACCCTCATGGTATGTCTTCTTGTTGAACTGTGTACTCAAGTTTATACTATTTAGAATAGAATTGTAGTAGATTGATTTTTTTGATTTACCCCCCAGTTCTGTGTGAACTGCCATGTGTTTTTTAGGGATATATAGCTGATACTGTGGGAAAATTTTTTTTTTCTTTATCTGTTTAGTTACTACGATGACCTTTCTTGCACTTACTATACTACTACGTTTGGATAAAAGCGTCTGCTAAATGACTGTAATGTAATGTAATAATCCAGAATAGGGTATTTGTCGCTCTCCATTCACTTTTGTGGGGCAGCTAAAACTGTCGCAAAATGACACTTCTAGCACCCTCATCATATAGCTAACGTCAGTCAAACGGCAGCCCCCGATCCTTCAGGGGATAGCAATTCAAGATAAACACCCAAGCCCAACCCATTCACTATCACGGTATTATTTATAACTATTATTCTGTTAGCTTCTGAGAAGCTCAAGAACTATAGTTATTTGGTAATCTGCAATCTTGTTCAGTGAAGTTTATTGTATTTGTAGTGAAGCAGCAACAAAACACACTACCTTCACATTTATTTATAGCAATTGATCATTATACAGCTCGGGAAAAAATTAAGCTAAATTATCAGTTGTCTCTAGGCCTGTCACAATTATTACATAATCGCCTGATCTATAATCGCCTATAATGTAATGTATAATAAAGTAATCATATTTAATATTTGGTGGCATATACTTTGCATGCCATGACTTCCTGGTGTCCGTGACCCAATAACATCAAAAGACTCTTGATATCTTATTTTCTGGTACTCCTACAAGCGATACTATAACGTCTCTGCATTTGAATGGATCGGGGGCTGGGACTAGATTTTGCTGTACATTATGCTGGAACAGTATGGAATACATGGTTGGAAAAATGGTTTTAAGTCATCAAAGGTCTAAGGTATCAAGAAAGCCTCAAACCATCACTCTGCTGCCAGATATGCAGTAGATATGGATGGATCACTTTAAGGGTTGTTTCTCCTGACAAATTTTCCTATTGAACTACGGAAAAATACGTCAACAGAAGAAACCCTTCAAGTTATCCATCCATATCTACTGTATTTAGCCTCAATATACCTATAGAACACTATTGCCATAAGCTAACATGCAGTGTTGAAATGTAATGAAGCACAGCACCGTGTGGATTTATGCACTGGTGTCAGTAATTGGTCCACTCCGCCATGCTGCGAAAGACTACATTTAGCTTATTATTTTGTGATATGATCTGAAAGACTGAACAAGCCAAAATTTGGAAAACAGTTACTGAGGTGTCGGGTTAGTTACTTGTATTGTATATGAAGCATGTCCTTTGCAGAACGTGAGCAGGAAATACAAGCTACAATGAGTTTTGAGATAGTAAAACTCACCGCCAAGCTAATGGCACTATGCCTCTTTTTTTTTGCAGTAATTTGTAGTGATAGGGATCTTAGACAGTTAAAAAATAAATAAAAATGCTTTTAAGGAATAAAGTGAATGCTCTTACCACTCCCTTATTTACATTATCCTGGTGAGTTCACTTCCAATATTTTGTGTCATACTGTCGATAAATGATTACTAAATTTGCAAGATATGAATTATGTTTTAGATGGTTATATCTGAAGTAATTAACTCAGTTGATTTTATTGAAATAAAACCTATATATTTTAAATGAAAACCAAATGCCTTTGAGAATACAAAATGGAGCAAAAAATAAATAAATAAGACATCAACCATGTTGCAGCTAGCCAAGGCATTCCATATCAATAAAAAGCCATCTGAAATACCATAACAGGTTCAAGATCAATGGCATACAAATGTTTCATGTTAAATTTAAGGTTAATATAAATATTGAAATATTTAAACACATTTTCGTATTAGAAACAAATGTAAGATCATTTGTAACACAATGGAACGGTAGATCTCACCTGATCTTGGTTAATTTAACTTATTATTTTCATCAAAAAACTGCAAAATGTGAGAAGCATAACTGCATTTATAATAAAATATGTAAACAATACATTATAAAATTCAAAAAGTCAATTTGTTGGGATCTGTCTTTTGAAAGTTTTTTTTTTTTTTTTTATTAAAGCTTAAAAAAATGTACTTCAATATCTATATCTAGACCCATTAGCACATTCTACAATGAGGTCCGTTTTAAATGTTGAGTTTAATGTTAAATGTGGTATTTAGCTAAACCAAGGGCCGAACATCTATCAGACTACAAGGACAAACTTCATAACCGCCTTGTTTTCAAAGTTGACAGCTTATCCTAGATCAACTAAACTTTTTATTAAAATAGTCGCAATGCTTATAGCTGAAAACAAAAAACCAGAGGTCTTAAAGGGCAAGCGTCCTACAAGGTCTGCTTGGATTGCTCCAGTAACGGCATGCTGCGAATTGAGCTGCATGTGGGAGTACACTTTGCAGATTAGCAGACAGTACAGAGAATAAAGCAGTGTGGTATACTCTCTGCCCCTCTCCACAGCTACTCACTACCCTTGACAGTCAAAGTAATTTGACTTGAGAGTGGATGCCACTTTAAGGTAACATGTAATTGAATTAATTAGAAATGAAAGATCAGAGAGTAGTGATGATAAATAAATTATGTGTAAAATAAATTACACGATCTGAGAAGTGCTAGTTTGTGTATCCTTAGAGTAACTGAACATAAAAATGATAACTCCTGATAGGATAGCTGTTGGAACCCGATCCAGCAATATACTAAGATAGCTAGAAGTTAGAGAGATTAAAAACGCAGCAGTGTAGCATAGTGGTTGGGATCTGTGCTTGTACCTGAAGGTTGCCAGTTTGATTCCCCAGTTGGACACTCGTTGTACCCTTAATTGAGGTACTTAAAGGGGAATGCCGGGTTATTAATTGATCAGGTTCGCCGATAGATAAGTCTAATTTCAATTTTTATAGCTAAATTATACATCGCCGAACCTGAAGATAATGAGGATGGCATCCCTTTAGTCATATCAGACTTTTATCTATCAGCGAATCTGATCAATTTCAAACCTTCCAGTATACACTATAGACCTGCAGCTGGAATTAACCACCACTTACATAGATCAGCGTGTCTGGAAACAAGGGAACCGGGAGGCGCAGTTCTCGTGCGGTAGGCTTAAAGACTCACATTAAACATATAAAATCGATATAGAAGTTTAAGTTTAAATAACCCGGAGTGCCCCTTCAACCTGAACTGCTTCAGTATATATCCAGCTGTATAAATGGATAATATGTAAAAATGCTAAAGCTGTGTAAGTCACTCTACATAAGAGGGTCTGCTAAATGTCTGTAATGTAATAAATGTAAAAGACCTGTCAACATGTAGAATCAAAGATTAATTTGAGAATCCCCAGACCAATCAAGAGATATGAAGTATATGTGTAGTTCCAATAACATGTGCATTAGGGGTGGGGTGGGTTTTAGGGGTGGGGTGGGTTGCCATTCTGGTTTCTTTATTTGGAAAGTAACAGCAGAACACACACAATGTGTAGTTAGAGGATTTCTCAAATTATTCTGATTTTGCATTTTGTTTGAAAATAAAATGCATAGACGATTAAGAGGAGTCAGAGTTAATTATGCAAGTCTTTGTCTACCATTTAAAGATAAAATGATAACTAACTAATTTTACAAATCAGGACTCATTTTCTTGAGCATTCGTTTCACTATTATTGCACAGGCTCAGTGAGAGGAACTGTTGAAACTATGTAGGCTGATGGAAAATATCAGTACTGAACACTACAAAAAAACTTTCTTTTGACTTATAATGGAATGACAGTAAATCGAGCCTACCAGTAACTGTCACAGCCATTGCCAAACTGTAGCACAATAAAATGTACCATTAGATCAAAAATCTAAAAACTATTTTTTTGGGGGGGGGGGGGGGGGGGGGGGGTTAAATTTAGCAACCCTGTGACTAATGCATGGGGTATCCCTATCCTAAATGAAAGGACAGATAACAAGCTATGTACTCCCCAGCCATATCATCCTGTGTCTTCCACTTGTTAAACAGGAAGGTAAGCAGTACAAACAAGATTTACTACTTAGATTGGAGACCTCTTATGCAAGTCAATGTGGTTTTGTGATTGTGATCAAGATTTTTCCAACCAACCAGGCCAAGCGGCAACAAAAATTCCAAGTCATGTCCACTGTAGGAAATGCCATCTATGGCATCTTTTGGATGACATGGTAAGCTCATACCTGACTCACAGTATTAATTACAGATCAGATGATGTCAGGGCCAATCTATCTAACTGGCCATATTTTAATTCTCAGTCTAGACCAACTATGTCCTTTAAGCTCCATTCTAACCTGAGAAGTGGTTACACAGGCAAATGTTTCGTAGGATTTTGCTCTGACACACTGGGGGTCTAATAGAAGGTTGGTTGTAAAATATTTTCATATTGGCCCTGCCCAAGATCACCTGTATTGTAAAGTCCTACCAAATGAACTCACCCGACGTATAAATGTTGTAAAAAATCACTTGAACCCCAACAGGACTGCAGACTTGAGATATCTTATCCTACTCTGCAGCACTTGGAGACCTTGAACGGTGATACAAATGCACATCCTTATCGAGATTATAAAATCACTAAAATAACAAAACTAAACTAAAACAGTAACCATGTTACCACAACTAATATTGCAGATAATGTCAATTTGACCATACAACAGCCAAGATCACTCTGAACACCTGCTAAATAACTGCTGGAAAAATACAGAACAAACCATGCATACAAGTTAAATTCAGAAACAGCCATCCAATGCATGGTTTCTAACAAAAGTAACAAGCGTTTCCACCAACTAAACCTAAATTCATAACTTGAAATATAGTCATGATCATGGAAAACCTATAACCCATGTAAAGGTTATAAAACCAATAATATATTTCAATATATCCACATAAAGTGAAATATTTCAACACGTAGTATAAGGCTTACCTTTTGTTTTTATGCTTTGTCTGAATCACAGCTCCTGACTGCATTTAAGCATACGTTTCTATTTGATCAAATATCTTTTGATTCTACAAAAAAATGCAGGCATTATTCTGCCTAATGTGTGCGATGAACTCAAATTATTACTGCCATGGCACTTCCCCCCCACCCCCATTGTTGAATTTTATCGTTTAATTAATGTGTATTTACCACACAAACTGTAAATACTACAACTGAAGTGACTGTTGTTGATGCTCATTAAAAATTATTATTATTTCATTAAGTTAAAGAACACAAATCCACAGGTGCTTTTAAAGCCAGTGCTTCCAACCATATACATATACATAGTAACCAACGTGCAATACCAATCTGCGTTTTCCTTCAGTGCACATTCAAACGATAGTGCCGTAAGTAACGTTAATCTATTTACGTATAAATGTGTAACACATTTTTTAAAAATACATTTAAAAAGTATTTCCACTGGTGCTCTCCGAGAAATTAAAGGTATAAACACTTGATTATAATTATTATTATGATTATAACCTGAAAATACGATAACTTCCCTACTATGAATATCATAAAAACAGATTTATTTCGGCTGTCATTGACTGCAGTGCTGGCACAAAGCTGGAATGTTCTGAATTGAAGTAGGCCGCGATTGAGTAGCCTACTAGCAGACACACAGTTACGGATACTCGACATTAAACACTGCATTTCCCCCCAAGCTTTCGAGAGGAATATACTCGTTATGTTTACAATAATTGTTGTATGCTTTCATTCTACTGAAGACGATGTACGTGTTGCCTGCGTACCGAACTGGCGAATTTAATTTTAAAAATGTCTCGACGACAGTAACGATACAACTTGCGAGCTAGCCGTGGCTAAAGCGATTTTGTTGGCAACAAACAAGTAGTGTTTTTTGTGCTCTATTTAGGCTCATCAGCAATAATTATATGTTGGAGAACGTTGACCCTATTTACGAGACATGCATTGTTCGGGTATAGTAGAAGTATCTACACTTGCTTATAATAACAGTAACGTTAACGTTAGCTAGGTATAGGTTATGACCAGACAACACTATCAAAGCCAGCCAAACAGCTGAGATTAGATGGCACAACTACTAACTCACACCATAGCTCACTGAATTTGTGTCGGATTTTAACGTCTATCCTTAGCTAACGTTAATTTACCTGCGAAAAGTAAGATGGTCTCAGAATAGCCATGTCTCTGGGAATTGCTGCCATCAAAATATAATTTGATATATTTGGCTATGCTCAGCCAACAGCGTAATTAAAATCGGTTCGTGAGCTGACGACCCTTATTTATTCCTTTTTGTACCTCAAGCACCAGATCTCTTCAAGCTAACGTCAGCTAACTTAGGCAGAGAGGGCTATCGGTTCAGGGTGTTAATCGCTTGCATCACAAACAACTAACGTTACGTTAATTAACTTTCTATCGCCTTAATTCAGTTCATTGTAAACTACTATAATTAACATGCAGTGCTCATTTGCATGTAATGTTAGCTACTTGCAAAATGACATTATTAGCTAACGACGACCATATTAAGGAATCGTAAACTAATTATGCCTCCAAGCTGTATTGTCATGTACCACAGAGCCCTGTGTTTAACAGTCTACAGTAGTCACGTCAGCTAAGTTACAACATTACAGCCTAAGCTAACGCTAGTTTCAATATTAACAAAATAACAATATAGCTAGCTAACGTTACCATCAAGCATAAACCTCGTGTTTAAGTTAGCTACAAATCTAACAAGTATTATTAAGGTTAGTTATATCCTGCTAGAAATTGCTACAGTTCTGATTGCTACAGTTCGTGGCAATTGTTTCGGCATGCGGGTCATACTAGGTTTCCCCGTCGTAATTTACGTTAATAATGGAAGGAAACGAAATGCCCTATCACCTTTTAACATGTTTACTTAATATTTTTTCACGTAAATTACATCGCACCACCCAGTGAAAATAAAGAGGCCATGGTTTTTTTTAAAACAACAGATACAGTAACTTAACGTTAGCATGCTAGCTTGCTTGCGAGGACATCCTCGTATAGGTAGCAACGTAGTAGCATCATAAACATTGATATCAACACCGACCCATATATATATCGACAGACAGGTAACGTTATCAAAAAATGTACGTTAATTAGGCCTACCTAGGGGAACATCACATCTATGAAATTATATAACGTTAACTGACAGTATAACCTTAGTCAAAATATAGTGTATCGATGTTTTTTTTCTTCATAAACCGACACATCCTTCAACCCGTCCCCCTCTTCTATCCCATCCCTCCCCCTTTTTCTGTCTACCTTCCTCACCACGCATCAACTCTGTCAATCGCATTCCTTGCATTTTCAAGACCCCCCTCCCTCCATGTAAGCTAATAATAATACGAGCGAGCTACCCCATCTACCTGCACGACACAATGTAGCTCGATAGCCGAGGCTTGCTAATCAACGTTGCTTGCTGTAACGTACGCAGAGAGAGAGCACGGATTGTATTGCGCCCAACTGAATGGGCATTGTTACATCTAGCTAGCCAGTTAGCTGAGGACATGTAACGTTATGTATGCATGCATGGTATGGGACGTGCACATTAGCTGCATGGACAAATGCTTACCTTGCCTTTGCCGACCTCTCGTAACTCCATCCCGTTCCTGCGCCCAAATCACCAAATCCTGTACCAGGATAATTTCTATCCATTAAAAAAAATGAAGGATGAAGATGGAGTGATAGTGGGGGCGGGAAGGGAAAAATATTCTGAATTGTACCGTTAGCACACTATCTGAGTCTCTCTATTTTCCCCTCCTTTCGGTATATATGTAGCTATTTCTCCCGTTTCACAGACAAATCTCCAAGAATGGGAAACGGCACAGAGAGGGAGAGAAATGGAGGGGAGGAGAAGGAGGAGGGGTGGAGGATAGAGAGAGGGGAGGAGGGGGAATATGAGGGGAGTCACACCAACCACCACCAAAAATTATTTTTCTTCCTTCCCTCCCCTCTCCCGTATTTCTTTCAATATCTAGTTATTGTCCTTTTCAGTCGAAGCAGCGGTTGAACTCCATAGCTGTAACGTTAGCTTATCCCGTGTAGCTAAAATGCTGATGCACAGATAACGTTGTGATTATTCACGTCCTGTCCTTTCACCAGTTTCTCCTCCCCTTTTTCTTAAGAATCGCAATGGTCGCAAACGGAGGAGTACGATTGCTCTTAGAAAATATATATTCCTTTCGAGAATTATTTCTTTTTTATAGACTTCGCTAACTAGGTAGCTCCCTAGCCAACATAGCATTAGCGAGCATAAGTTACCCCTCCCTTCTACTGAAATGGGTTGGTAGCTAGCTAGCGAGCTAGCTCTGTCGACGCATCAAAATATGACTGGGTTGGTGTCTTTTAGCAGTTTCGTGATCTTTTTCCTTTTCCTGTCCTCCGAAAAGGATATACGACGATATGCGTCGCAGCGAGGCTCCAATACCGAGAGTAAAAATCCAGGTACAAGGCTTGAACGTTAGGCCTCAGTTTAAAAATATATTTTCAGTCATTTTGTTCTGAAGACGCCATTTTTTGAAAGCGGCTGGTTCGCTCTTTCCCTCCCTCCCTCACTCACACTCTTTCTCTCACACGCAGTCTGTCTACCTCCCCCTTCCCTTCCCTCGCCCTCTCACAGACGAGCGTAAACCATTCCCAGCATACAGTTCAGGCCCATTTTTAACAAAAAGGGAAAGACAGCGAATGGGGGGGGGGATGGGAGAAAAGGAAATGCATGGAATTATATAGAGAACCTTGATGGATTGACCGTGTGTAGCCTATATTGACTGACCGAAGGATAGGCAGTAAACTACATATTACTGCATGGTATTTTATTGGTAGCTTGTAAGCTATAGCGTTAGCTTCAGTTAATTACACAAACATAACGCTACATTGCAGCAAGTAAATTAATGAAGACCAGGTGCGACTGTATCACTGCCCTGACCTTTCCTGAGTAGCTAGCTAGCTTGGCAAGAAGGGAATAACTGCAATTTCTGGAACTATTTTAAATACATGCTAGACAGATCGGTAATTCTTCATATTTGAATTAACTCCAATTAGCCTGAAGGTGTTTACAAAAGGTACATGTACACATGTACGAAATGAAATTGTCCGTAACTTGAACTGTAGCTGAAACCGAAAACAATAGAAATGACAATGACTGTTCATTTTAACCAACCAACACCCACCCCCATTGCCAGGGTCACGGTACTTACAGTAATTTATACTATATTTATAACTTATAGTAATAGTACATCTACAATGACAAATGGCATATACAGTCTAGGACATACATATTGGCCATACTGACTGGATGGGGTCCAACATAACGTGTATGGACTGTTGTCTTCTGAAACAGATGCACACACCAACAAATGTAGGTAATGAAATAAGACAAACCCCTTGTAAGGAGGCGGGGTTGTGTAATGTTAGTCACTGCAATTAAGGTCCTCCTGCCTAGGTTGGCAGTCAAGTTGCTAATGTACCAGACAAAGGCACTGACGGAGGAGGCAATGGGGGAATCTGCTGGCATTCACACTGGAACACAGAAATATGGATATACAATGCCCTCCAAAATGAGTCACATCCTTGATAAAGATGAGCAAAAAAGTCTGCATAAAATAAATAATACAAGCACTGAGCTATATCTTAATTCTGAAACGTGGAAATTAATTACATTAATGATATTGTGGCATCAAACAAATTAACACTTTCCTAAAATTACACATTTATTTCCCCAAAAAATATTCACAAGCTTGTTCTATGTAGTTTGTGCATCCTCCCTTCGCAAAAAGTTATTTTCTATGATGTTTTATGAGATTGATAAATATGTTGGGAGGGATCTTTCACCATTCCTCCATGACATAATCTTTCAAGATTCTTTAAATCCTTCAGTGTGTGCCTGTGAACTGCCCTCTTCAATCAAAAGCATACTTTTTTTCTATCAGATTCAAGTCTGGAGACTGAGAGAGCCAATGCAAAACAATAATTGTATGGTCAGTGTCATGGTTTCTGGGTTTCGTGCTGCGATTCTCGTCCTGTTTCCCAATTGAGAATCTATCAGATTTTTTTCCACATTCCGGTCCTGGGTTTTGCTTTCCCGTGCTCGTTATTCCCATGCTCCCGTGCACAGGTTTCACCTGTGCTTCTACCGGCGGAATATTTAAGTTCCTTACTTCCGCTTCCCCGGTGCTTCTTTGTTATTCATTTGTACATTGAACCAGGTATAGTCTGGTTTAAGTGACCTCGTGATATTAATATGTTTATGTTCACGAGGGACTTGCTTAGCTTTATACAGGTATAAGATTGTGTTCCCCCTGTTAGCATTCTGCGCTATTTATTTCCGTGCGGTTCACTACGAGACAGTGTTTTCTTTTGGTGGTTTTGTTTTGTTTCACCTTTTATCTGAGGTTTTAGAGTTACTTTCCGAAGGTGTTTTCTTTGTTTTTTCTAGTCTCCTATTATTGGCTCGAGTATTGAGTTCGGGAGATTTAGATTTGTGTTTTACTTGTTCTATTCGAGTTCGCCCTATTTTCGTGGGTAGATTTAATTTGGCTGTTTAGCGGTCAGGAATTAGTTCCTGTTTTTCTTTTTGTGTTAATCCAGGACGGGACAGGAGGCCTGGAACGGGACGGAACAGGAGGCCTGGAACAAGATCCATCGAATAGTGACTGTTGGGGTTGGGTACTAGGCCCAGAGCTGGCCGGCTGAAGTGTGATGACTCCGAGCCTAACGGAGTGGGAGCTGGGTTGAAAAGGAGTCCAGGGTGACGGTGGTAGTCAGCATGACGGCGAGCAAACTTAGGATTCTGCCCCCAGATACCCACGAGATATTCCTCATAGTAGTAGGGGCTAAAAAAGGGATCTTTGCAAAATCCCTGAGTCGCCATGATGGAGGGATGCCTGCTGGGTCCCAACTGTCGAGTTCCTTTTGTAAGGGCGAGTGTAAAAAGGGACCCAGTAGCAGGCAGGGAGTACCAAAAAACCGAAGTTTAATGATGGCAACGGTACAAAAAACAGAGTCCAAAGAGTGGTCAAAAAACAGGCAGAGGTCAGAACCGGGAAGGCACAGCAGAGGTACAAAAATGTCCAAACTCAGGGTCGTGAGAACACAGGCAGAAGTCAAAAACAGGAAATCAAGAAAACAGAAAAATAAACCACAAAGAACGGACAAGGAAAACAAACACAAAGACTCTGGGGGGAAAAAACAAAGACTCAAAGACATAGAGGTAAAAAAAACAATGTGGCTATCAATGGTGAGGAACTCGAAACACAGGACTGAAAGCACAAAGTATAAATACACTGAGGGAGACAAGAAACAATGAGGATCAGCTGTGAGGAAGGGCAATTGACAGACAGGTGCACGTAATAAAACAATGAGGAGAGCCGATAAAATAACAAGGGAACATGTTATACGCGGACTGGATTCACACAACACAGACTTGAACATGAACTGGGCAAGTGCATACAATTAGAGAATGGAAAGCGAAAACGAGAGTCAGCTGTAGTTAATAGAAGAACCAAAGAAAGATAATTAGTGATAGAACAGGCAGAAAGAGAGACAGCTGCAGTGAGGAAAGATGACGTTAGTAAGTTAGTAGATTAGTAGAAAACCCTGATTCTATGGCGTTAGTAGATTAGTATTATATACAAGTTAGTCATTAGTAGATTAGTAGACCCTAATTCTAAGATGTTAGTGGTTGTTAGTTAAAAACAGAGCATGCTTAAATTACATTGCCAAAATATTGAACCGGGCTTATTATGTGTCCGTTTTTACTTATGTAAAGTTTGTTTTGTCTACAACATGCTCTCCTTCTCTTCCCTTTTACGGACATACGTGTCCCTGAGATTTTTCCACTGCCTCTTGATCTCTTCCACTAATATAAAGGGTTAACCACAACATAACAATACATTACGTCATTTCAGCAAACATCTTTAAAATAAATTTGTCGTAGTCTATGCAGTATAGCAACTCATGAAGTCTGAAGAGTTCTCTCCAAAACAATCGCTACAGGCGGACCTCGTCTGTTTTCCTCATTATTTATATAACTTGGCTATCAGTAATCAGGAAATCCACACAGGAGTCAGAATAAGATTTTTGGGGAACTTTATTTGCCACGCACACAGACAACCGTGTGACAGCTAAAACATTTCATATAGGCTACTCAACCCTGCCCTTCTCCTCCTTCCCCTTTCTCTCCCTCCACCACAGTGGCTGCCCCTGGCCAGACCCGGTAGCTAGCCTACGTGTCGTCTTTCTCCTTCGGTTAGCCTATAGCCCACAATTACTATGGCAAATATCCACAAAACAATATCACATATAGCGGTTAGCTAGCTTTCATCCTTTGTTTTCACCAAGGCAAAGACACAGCGTAGCCTACATGAACTTGCCTAAAGTAAAAAAATAAATAGGCCTACATATCGTGTAGCTATGTTTGTGTGTAATCGCCACTGGCTTGTTATCTTCCCTTCATATGAACTGCTATCAACGTTAACGTTAGACCTAAAGGTTAGCTAACGTTAGCTGGCTAAAATAGCTGGAGACAACTTTTAAGTCAATGCTAATAACCTGTGGGAGCTCATCAGATAGCAAGTTGTGCATATTGCAACCATTTAGCTATAAACCCACCATCTTCATAGCCTATTTGCTCGGCTATGGTTTTCCACAAATTGTTCTTCAAATCGTTGTCTTTGTAACTTTTATGTGTCTTATCAAAGAGTACGCTATACTGGGAAACATATCAAATCAGTTGGTCCGCCATATTGGATGTTGTAGTTTGTTGTGGCAGTGCGGTGACGTGTCATGGAAACTTGTTATGATTGGATCAATAAATAGTTTCGCAAACGGAAACTAGCAAAATACGACCTTGCTGCGAATAAATTACATGCCGCCTTTTCACAAAGGACATTTCTCGTTTGACGTGCAAGATTTTATGAACAATACAGGAATTCGTTTTTATTTTTCAACGTGTGATTTATTTGTGCGAATAAATCGCGGCCAGTGTGTAACGGCCTTAAAGTGCAAAATTGTAGCCTTTGCAAAATCCAGGCTTTGAGCGTGCACATAACCTGAACGAGCGCACCAAACTGTTATCCGAGCACAGCTACTGCTCTTGCTTGCGTTTTCCCCTTCTTGCTCACGGTTCTCTTTTCTGCTCATGCAACAATTTTTTGGACAGTGGTGGGCGGGGCCATAGATTCAGTCTGTGCTGTGTCATAGTTGAGGGGCGGGGCCAGCGAGGTGGAAAACAATGCCACGTCTGTCATTGTTCTGAGTAGGGACGCATCGTAGACCAAGCTATCGTTGTTATTTTATTATAATGTCAGAAAATTACATTGACACGTTGTTTCCTATAGATAGTTTGGCAAAATAAACCAAACGGTAAGCTACTCGAGTGCTGTCCTTATGCGGTTACAGGCAAATGATCCAACTCTATGTGTGAGTATGAGGCGCCGTTCTGGACAAAAGTCGTTCGAAAAACGGGAGAGGAAACTAACCACTTTTGCACGAGATAGATCCAGTTATCCCACGAGAAAGGTCCAGTTAGATCACAAGAGCAATTGAATCCCTGCGAGAAAAAAAAAACTCCAGGACCGGGGTTGAGAACCACTGGCCTATGCCACTGTTATGATCCATGACCATGAAAAGTAGGTTAATATTAGCTAGCTAACGTACGGTGATAATTGAACGGTTTCACTTTGAACATTCGTTTGTAGAAGCAATGTTAATGATTTTTTTTTAGGGCTAGTGCCGTTAGCTGTTGTTAGCCATGGGTTTCTTGTCATTAAAGAATGGTGCAAATCTGGGTTTTTAAATCTGTTATTCTGCAGTGCCGCAGCTATCAATACATATTGTGGCGATCCGGGGCGATTACAAGTGATGTAAATTATTGTGTATATCGAATTGTGTATGTGTACTTGTGCTGTGCAGACCCAGTGCACGAATGATGATTGATGTAATCACATGATCAGAGCGTGTTCAGAAGCTCTGACGTGTACAGTAACAATGGCGGTTAATATTTGAATACAACCTCCCGCCAGAACGGCGACTGTTGTGATAAACAACAGTCGTATACAGTTCAGCTAAATGTGGTAGCATGCGCTCAACCAGGTCCGCTCTATAGAATGTTCGAGCGAGGCCAACGGTTGTTTTTGAGTATGACTGAGGGGATTACGTGTGATTGGTTAAGGTGAGCTGCAAGGCACCTATTAGAGGTCGCCTTTGTTAGCATGCTCATTTGCATATCAGGGGCTATAAAGCTGGCTACAGTCCAGCGCGCGTAGTCTGTTCTGTCTGTACGCTGAGGAAGGAAGAAATAAGAGATTGTGCTCTTCAATAAATTATTACCCTGAAGCAAACCTGACTCCGACTCCATGGCTCGCCACAATGGTGTCAGAAGTGGGATGATCTGGGAACAGATCCGCGAATTGGAACGTCAGGTAACCAAGCAGATGGACGTTATCGCAGGAGCGTCTGCGAAGCGGACCAAGAGTAGACCCGGCGGGTTCCCCGAAGGAGCCAGCGCCGCAAGACCGGAGCGAGAGAGGCCGATTACAGACCAGGCGGAGGTGCCCGCGCTGGTGGCTGACCCCGCGGCCGGAAGCGGAGCGCAAGTAGGTCGGCTGGAAGCCAACGAGGACGCCCCTGCTTCCAGGCCGAGCCAGACGGCGGTGCCGGTGCAGCGACCGACCACACCGTCAAAGGCGGCGATCAAGCTACCCCGTTACACGGGAAAGGGTGAGCTAGAGTCGTACCAAAGCCAGGTACGATTCGCAGCTAGCTACAATGGCTGGGGCGAGAGCCAGACAGCCACCCACTTAGCGTTAGCCCTGGAGGGCGAGGCCTGCCAGGTGCTTCTAGACCTGGACAGCGCCGAACCACTGACGCTACCGGCACTGATGACAGCGCTGGAACGCCGGTTCGGACAGCGGCAATTCCTGGAGGTGAGCCGGGAGAAGCTCGCCACGCGACGGCGGACCGGAGCAGAGAGCCTCAGCGTCCTCGCCGCCGACATCAGGCTGTTAGCTCGCCGCGGCTACCCTCAACTCGACAACGCAGGCCAGCAGGAGCTAGCCTGCCAGACCTTCACGCAGGCCCTCACTCCGGAGCGCCTACAACAACAGGTTCGCATCGCCAAACCGGAGTCCCTGGACGCAGCGCTTCGCGAGGCCGAGCGACTGGAGCTCATCCTGGGCACCACACCCAACGGGACCCCGGCTAACAAGCCCCGGGTCCGAGCTGCCGACTGCGAGGACGGCGAGGAGGTGAGATGGGTCCAGCGGAACCAAACTCGACCGCGGCAGCGACCGGAACGGGAGCGACGCTGCTTCCGGTGCGACGAACCGGGGCATTTCGCCCGCGATTGTACCGCCCCTGCGCCAAAAGCGAGAGCTCCACAGCCGACGGGAAACGACGACGGGACGGCCCAATGAGGAGACCACCGTCCCATGCCACACTCCTCCTCAACCAGGCCCGACCCCAAACCAGCACTCACGCGCCCAGCCTGCCTATCCTAGCAAAAATTCCAAGAGCAAAAGTTCCGTTTGATGCTCTTTTAAGAGCAGAGGAACAGGCCCACGAGGCCGAGCCTCGTATTGGCAGGCTGGGGACGAAGACCGGGCTGTACTTGCCTTGCAGTTTGGACGGACAAGCCTGCTGGGCGCTGGTCGACACCGGAGCCACTATTTCCCTGGTAAGGCCGGGGGTACTTCGGGGTACTAGCGGGCTGCTTTCGGGTGCATGGACCCCTACCTCTACCCAGCTAACCTCCGTCACTGGGCAGAAGATGGGCATGCGTGGTAGTAAACAATTACAAGTGTGTGCAGGAGCCCAGCGAGTGAAACACGAGTTTTGGTTAGCAGATATAAAAGATGCATGTATTATCGGTTTGGATTTGTTAGCGTTGTGGGGAACTAGCATAAATGTGATAGCCGAAACGATAACTATTGGTACCGAAACGCTGGGCCTCCGATCAAAATGTGAATTACAAGCAGCCCGCCGAACTAAATGCCCTGGGGTGCCCCCCAAACACTGTCGCCCCAGTTCTGTGCTTGCCATGACCACCGCTGATTCGCCGCTTGTTACCGTGGTACCACCTCAGGTTACAGTACCACCGCAGACGGGCGGGCTAGCCTCAGCTACCCAGCCCTCTGCGGGGGTGCTGCAAGCCGTCCTAGCATTATGGACGCGCAGCAGCAAAGGGCTCACACCGCAGCAGAGCCAGCAGCTTAAAGCCCTGCTTGTCCGTTACACTCACCTATTCGCTGTGCGGGACGAAGAATGCACACAGACCGAACTGGTTCAACACCAGATTGATACTGGTTCGGCTGTGCCCATTCGGTTACGTCCGCACAGGCTGTCTCTAGCCAAGCGAGAGGTGGCGGAGGACAAGATAAGGGAGATGGCAGCTGCGGGCATTATCGAGCCTTCTGAAAGCCCATGGGCGGCCCCTGCTGTCCTGGTTAAGAAAAAGGACGGGGAGTGGCGTTTTTGTGTAGATTATAGGCGTCTTAATCAGATCACAAAGAAAGACGCCTATCCACTTCCCCGTATTGACGAGGCCTTAGACCATATCGCGGGGTCCAGTTGGTTTAGCTCGCTGGACCTCCGCAGTGGCTATTGGCAGGTAAGGCTGTCCCCGGAAGCGAGGGCAAAATCAGCTTTTACCATAGGGCAAGGGTTGTGGCAGTTCCGGGTCATGCCGTTCGGGCTCTGTAACGCCCCTGCCACTTTTGAGCGACTGATGGAGCGGGTGCTGTCGTCCGTCCCGCGGAGTTCCTGTGTCGTGTACTTGGACGACCTCTTAGTACACGCCAGCGACTTCGAGCAAGCCCTCGCTCATCTAAACGACGTGCTTACTGAGATTGGCCGGGCTGGGTTACGGCTCAATCCCAAAAAGTGTCAGCTGCTCCGGAGGGAGACCGCTTTCTTGGGGCACGTCGTTAGCGAGCAGGGTGTAGCCACTGACCCAGCTAAGGTGGCTTCTGTGCGGGAATGGCCGACGCCTAGCAATGTGGGTGAGCTGCGGAGCTTCTTGGGGCTAGTGTCGTACTATAGACGCTTTGTCTTGAGCTTCGCCACCCTGGCTAGTCCGCTTCATCGCTTGACCAATAAAGGTCAACAGTTCGAGTGGACAGGGGACTGCCAGAATGCTTTTGACCAGTTGAGAGACGCCCTAACGGCGGCTCCCATTCTAGCATATCCGGATGTCGCGCGACCATTCATCGTCGACACGGATGCTAGCAATGTCGGAGTCGGGGCCGTACTCTCCCAGGTGGGACCAGACGGGGAACGAGCGGTAGCCTACTACAGTAGCGCGCTGAGCAAGGCAGAGCGAAACTACTGCGTTACTCGGCGCGAGCTGTTAGCGGTGGTCAAAGCGGTTCGCCATTTTCGCCCTTACCTGCAAGGCAGCCATTTCCTCATTAGGACAGATCACGCGTCACTAACCTGGCTTTTAAATTTTAAAGATCCGGAAGGCCAGGTAGCCCGCTGGCTCGAGCTGTTGCAAGAGTACGATTTCCAGATTCAGCACAGGCCCGGAAAGCTGCATGGTAATGCAGATGCGCTTTCCCGGAGGCCCTGTGCAGAGCTGGACTGTAGGCCTTGCACTAAAGCCGAGCAGCGAGAGCAGGTGACGGAGATAGCATGCCAGGTTCAGGCTGTAGAGGGGGAGTTTGAATGGTTGCCTCTTAGCCAGCAGGACCTGCGCTTAGCGCAAGAGGGCGACGGCGAGCTGCAGCAGGTGCGGAGCTGGGTCACGGCAGGGGCACGGCCTGCATGGGGGGAAGTGTCGGCCAGTAGCCCAGCTGTAAAGGCTTACGTGAGTCAGTGGGGGAGCCTGACGTCGCAGGATGGGCTGCTCTATAGGCGGTGGCAGGCCCCCGGCTCCGACCAGGACCTCCTCCAGCTGCTGGTGCCCCGTGCGCTCCGCCCTCAGGTACTGGGACTGGTACATGGCTCTGTGGGGGCGGGGCACTTTGGCATCAGCAAGACTTTGCACCGACTGCGGAGGAGGTTCTACTGGCCTGCCTGCCGCCGGGACGTGGAGCTGCACGTCCACTGCTGCGACGCCTGCACGGCCAAGAAGGGGCCGACGCAGCGGTCGCAAGCCCCCCTCCAGCGGTACGTCGTGGGAGCTCCGATGGAACGGGTCGGGGTAGACATCTTAGGGCCTTTCCCCGTCACCGAGTCCGGCAACCGCTACGTGCTTGTGGCCATGGACTACTTTACTAAGTGGCCCGAGGCGTACGCGGTGCCGGACCAATCGGCGGACACGACGGCGGAAAGGCTCGTAACTGAGATGTTCGCCCGGTTCGGAGCCCCCGAGGAGCTACACAGCGACCAGGGGCGAAATTTTGAGTCGCGGGTGCTGGCGGCTGTGTGTAAGCGGCTGGGAGTGGCCAAAACCCGCACTACGGCGTTGCACCCCCAGAGCGACGGGCTTGTGGAACGCTTTAATAAAACACTGGCCACCCAGTTAGCAATTCTAGCCAGCCAGCACCAGCGGGACTGGGACCGCCATTTGCCCCTGGTCCTGTGGGCATACCGCTCCGCCGTGCAGGAGAGCAGTCAGTGCTCCCCCGCTGCGCTCATGTTCGGGCGTGAGCTGAGGACGCCCGTCGACTTGGTGTTCGGAGCCCCGCCCGGACCAACGGAGCACCACCAGTCAGAGGCCGGGTATGCACGGGCCTTAATCGAGCGCCTGGAGACCGCCCACAGCTTTACCCGCCAGGCCCAATCCGCCGCAAGTGTTAAGCAGAAGCGAGCGTATGATGTGCGCTGTCGGGGGCAGCCCTTCACCAGCGGAGACAAGGTATGGATCTACTGTCCGATCCGTAAGAAGGGTCTGTCCCCGAAATTGCAGTCGCATTGGCGGGGCCCTGGTGAAGTGGTGGGCCGGCTTAGCGAGGTGGTCTATCGAGTGCGCATGCCCGGCCGAAGGAAACTGGTGGTGCTTCACCGGGACCGTCTAGCTCCTTACCGGCCGCTGTTGGATGGTGTTGAGGAGGGGATGGGCGTCGGCGAGGATCAGCCCGCCTTACGTGCGCCCACCCCTCCTCCACCAGAAAACCCAGCGGCAGCTAAGGGCCCGAATCGCCCTTCTCGCCCACGGAGAACTCCTGCCCGTTTCCGGGACGGTGTTGAGGAGGGGATGGGCGTCGGCGAGGATCAACCCGCTTTACGTGCGCCCACCCCTCCTCCACCAGAAAACCCAGCGGCAGCTGAGGGCCCCAATCGCCCTTCTCGCCAGCGGAGAACTCCTGCCCGCTTCCGGGACTTTGTGCGTGAGTGCGGACAGTTTAAGGGGTCGCAGGGGACTGCTGACCCCTTAGGTGGGGGCAGTGTGGCGATCCGGGGCGATTACAAGTGATGTAAATTATTGTGTATATCGAATTGTGTATGTGTACTTGTGCTGTGCAGACCCAGTGCACGAATGATGATTGATGTAATCACATGATCAGAGCGTGTTCAGAAGCTCTGACGTGTACAGTAACAATGGCGGTTAATATTTGAATACAACCTCCCGCCAGAACGGCGACTGTTGTGATAAACAACAGTCGTATACAGTTCAGCTAAATGTGGTAGCATGCGCTCAACCAGGTCCGCTCTATAGAATGTTCGAGCGAGGCCAACGGTTGTTTTTGAGTATGACTGAGGGGATTACGTGTGATTGGTTAAGGTGAGCTGCAAGGCACCTATTAGAGGTCGCCTTTGTTAGCATGCTCATTTGCATATCAGGGGCTATAAAGCTGGCTACAGTCCAGCGCGCGTAGTCTGTTCTGTCTGTACGCTGAGGAAGGAAGAAATAAGAGATTGTGCTCTTCAATAAATTATTACCCTGAAGCAAACCTGACTCCGACTCCATGGCTCGCCACAATATATAATAAATCAGTGCTACGCATTTTGACACAAAAAAAAAAATGCTAGCACAAAAAAACTTATTTATATTCATTGATATTTGTTATTCAGCTAATTGCTTGTTTGATAATTAAGAACTATAAATGGGAACAGGTTGGGATTAATATCCGTATAAAGGTAAGGTTACAGAAGGCCTATTTTACAGCCGAGGGTACGCCACTTGATCATAATGTAGTTGACATGGTTCCTTACCGGGGGATTCAATAAGACAGAAGATGTCAGGGAATGATACCGGAGGCCACCGAGTTGGATCATTTGCCTGTAACCGCATAAGGACAGCACTCGAGTAGCTTACCGTTTGGTTTATTTAGCCAAACTTTAGGAAGCAACATGTCAATGTAATTTTCTGACATTATAATAAAATAACAAAGTTAGCTTGATCTACGACGCGAACACATCGCAGTGTTTTCCCCATCGCTGGCCCCGCCCCTCAACTGACAGAATACCGACTGAATCTATGGCCCCGCCCACCACTGTCAAAAATAAAAAACAGTTACGCAAGCAGAAAAAAGGACCGTGAGCAAGAAAAAGAAACGCAAGCAAAAAAGAGAAATGCTAGCAAGAGCAGTAGCTGTGCTCGGTTAACAGTTTTGTGCACTCGTTCAGTGCTGGATTTCTCCTCAAAGGCTACAATATTGCACTGAAATACAGACTTTACTCGCGCGCGTTCAGTAAAAACACACGGCAGAACAATTTACATGCACTGAGTTTCAGGCTATGTACACGGCTTTTCGATTTCCACGCGCGTAGATTTATTTCCTCGCGTGAATTTTTTATTTAAGATTTTCCCCCTGATTTCTGAGTTGTGCAACTCGAATGCACGGATGTCGGTAATGATGCGGAAACGATGAGTTTACCTCCGATATCTGACCTCATGCCATAAATGAATGCAGGGTTAGCTACTGTATGGCAAACAGATATAAAAACCTGGATTTGCACCTTCGTTTAATGCCAAGAAATGCGTGGCTAACTAACGACACTAGCCCAGAAAATGACAAACATTCATGGTCAGGGATCATAATGTAATAGGTTCCTTACCAGGTGATTCAATAAGGCAGAGGAATATGTCAGGGAATGATACCGGAGACCACTGAGTTGTAGCCTATCATTTGTCCACTCTGCAACCGACATTGCTAAAATAGCAATGATAGCTAGCTTGATCTCCGATGGGTGACTCAGAAACAGTGGCAAGATAAAGTCCCGTCAGGGCTTTATTTGAGGAATGTCCAAAGAGCGTGGTCAAAAACAAGCAAAGTTCGTCCACAAAAATCCAGCCAAAACCAATGTACAGTACAGAGAGAGAAGTCTCAGAATCGGTACACCATGCAATAATCCAGTAACCAGAGTAGCTGTCAGCGGGGCAGAAGTACAGGCAGACGGTAGGCAGGCTCGGGGTCGAAGGCAAAACTTACAGGCAGGCAGTGGTAACGAAACAGAGGTCAATAACAATGCTCAAAAAACAGGCTTGAAAAACCACTCAATAGTGCACCGATAAACAGGGGCAACCATTTCGCAAAGAAAATACATGAACACTGATCTTAAATGCAGGTGTAGACAGGTGCAGACACTTAGCTTGAGAGCAGCATGCGAATGGAAATCAGGTGCGGAAGGCTGACAAGGTGACAAGGTAACAAGATAATTAGTACTCGTTAGTAATCACCCTATCCTGACCTAGCGTTAGTAAATTAGTAAATGACATGCACGAGAAACGTAAGGTAAACAAGGACAAGAAAATAAAATAAAACGTGACATGACAGTAGATTCGTGACAGGTATACCTTTACTAAACTTTATATTCAAATATGTCAGTACAGAATTTTTTTTTGGTCATCCACAAAGAGAGACTTAATTAGTTGCGCCTTGATATGTTAAATAAGGTTAATGTTGTTTTCAGTGGAAGTACCCTTTAACCTTGTCAAACATTTCAGGAAAAGACTCAATGCGGTTATCCTTGCCAAAGGTGGTTGCACTAAGTATTGAACCAGGGGTGCCAATAATTATGAAACCCTGAATTAAATTTAAAAAAAAAAAAAATGTATGATTTTGTTAGGTTCAATTGAAACATTCATAAACTACAACATTTTTCACATCTTGGAATTTTGAGTTTATCTCAATAATTATATATATATAAACATCGAACAAAAAGTTTGGAAATTTGTGTTTGGTAGATTATTTCTCTGTTGTAACAATGCTTCTTGGCAATCAATTTTATACCGTTGGAAAGCCTGTTTATTTCCATTTTAAATGGTGCCCCATTTGTAAGGAACATGCATTTGTGGGATGAGCAGCACAGCTGAGTATGTGGGTTGCGCCCATGTAAAATTTGTCAAATCTTCTCTGCCAATGCCAAACAGCTTATCTCTGCTGTTGCTAGTGACTCTTGTTTGGTGGATTGGATGATTGAAGTCCATCAGTAACAAGGAAGAAACAAGACATATTGGAAATTTTAGAATTTATTAATTTAACAAACAGTCAGGAGCCTCAGTAGCGTGTGGAAGAACCATACACAGCCACAACAGCCTGGCACCTCCTCCTTAAGCTGGTCACTAGCGTGGTCACACACTGCTGTGGGATGGCATTCCACTCCTCAACCAGGATTTGTCGCAAGTCAGCCAACGTGGTTATGTTGGTCACTCTAGCACGCCCAAGCTGATCCCACAAGTGTTCAATTGGGTTGAGGTCAGGACTGTTGGCAGGCCATTCCATTCTCTCTACTCCCAAATTCTGGATGTAGTCTCTGATAAACCCCGCTCTGTGGGGGCGAGCGTTGTAATCTTGGAGGATGGAGTTCGGTCCCAGACTGTGGAGATATGGGATTGCCACTGGTTGCAGAATCTAATCTCGATATCTCTCTGCATTGAGATTGCCTCCAATGATGACAAGCCTCGTTCTTCCAGTGATGGAGATGCCGCCCCACACCATCACACTGCCTCCACCAAAAGGTGTTACTCTATCGGTGCAGCAATCAGCATAGCGTTCTCCCCGTCTTCTCCACACTTTGACCCTACGATCCAACTTCCGTAGGCAGAATCTGGACTCATCGCTGAACATAACGTTCCTCCACATGTTCAGGTTCCAGTGCAGGTGTAAGCTGTTTGGCATTGGCAGAGAAGATTTAACAAATTTTACATGGGCGCAACCCACATACTCAGCTGTGCTGCTCATCCCACAAATGCATGTTCCTTACAAATGGGGCACCATTTAAAAGGGAAATAAACAGGCTTTCCAACAGTATAAAATGTATTGCCAAGAAGCATGGTTACAACAGAGAAATAATCTACCAAACACAAAGTATTTTTTGTGCATTGCCAATCAGGGGTACCAATAATTCTGGAGCCCACTGTAACTCCAGCCTCAGTAAGATGCAGGAGGGATAGTTACATTTTACATTTAAATCTTAAATATATTGTGCACCAACATACATTCCTGTCAAGTCAATTTTTTGTAATCATAATCATGAGACATAACATAATAAATGACACAAATAAAACTACACAATGATAATTATAATAAGAATAATGGTACATATGTACAATAATGATAATAACATTTATGATAATGGTAGTGGTAAGTAGTGAATATTATAGTTGCAGACACATGGCAATATAAACAGCAACAATAATGAAGATACACTGAAATTAGCACAATATTAATCATCACTGTCTTAATCAAGACAACAATAGCATCAAGAAATATATAAGGTATATACATAAAGTAAGAGAGTAATATTCTGTATCATAAAGTAAACATAATTACTTTATCAATGTCTCTGTCGTCATCTAGTGGTTCATGTCAGAATGCAGTTGCTTTGCATTGTGTGTCTGACAACTTCAATTCAATCTGAAGCAATCATCAAACATTTCAAATTTTAAGTTGAATAGCTTTCATGCCTTCATTTACAAGTTTTTGTTCCATCTAAACTCATCTCATTCTAATTCTGTTCAAGCTAAATTATTATTTTGCTCACCCTTTCTATCTCCTGAACTTTAAATGAACCAGAAAAAAGAATAATCAAATTCACTTATTTTTCCCAGCTGCAGAAGCCATCCTGTCCATCACGTGTTCTACCTGTTGACAACATACCTAAAACTCAGATATTGGCAATTAATTACACAAGTTACACAATGGAGAATACAGGTTCCATCAATGCATAGCCTATAAAATGCTTCGTAAACTACATGCATCTAACAGACCATTTTGCTTACAGCCGGTTCTCTGCTAATTTCCCACATTCTTCTGAAACTGTTTTTGTGATGCACACGGAGTGCTTTTGGAAATATGAGCTAGCTTTGTTGAGATACAGTACAGTCTGTAAGTATTTGGACAGTGACACATTTTAAAGTTAAAGTGCAGACTGTCAGCTTTAATTTGCGGGTATTTACATCCATATCATGTGAACCCTGTAGGAATTGCAGTCCTTTTGTCTCCCCATTTTGGGGGACCAAAAGCAATTGGACAATAGGCTGCTCAGATATTTCTTGGCCAGCTGTGTGTTGTTCAATCATTAGTTTATGCACAGGAAAGCTAACAAAAGGTCAAGAGTTGATTCTAGGTGTCTGTTGCTCTTGTTTCTCAACTTGAGGACCAAATAAGTGTTAATGCCAGTAAAGCAGTCCATCATGGGGTGGAAAAAAATCGGAATAAATTGATCAGAGACAGCCAAAACATCGGGGGCCCTATCTTACACCCGGCACTAAGTGGCGCTAACCCAAACGCAAGTGTCTTTGCTATCTTACACCTGGCGCAGGGTTCATTATAGCTCCTAGCGCTCACATCGTTTAAATACCAAGTGATCTTGCGCCCATAGTAAGTGAACCGGGCGGGTTGGTCTTAAAATGAGGTGTGGCCAGGATTATTTTTGGCGTATTGCTATCTTGAGCCAGCAGAAAGCGCCAAAAACCACCACAAACCTGGTCTAAAGTCATGTTGCAGTTTACATGTTATTTTAACGGCGCATAAAAGTGCGTCTACATAGGCGTTTGCACAACACGTGTACACCCTCATGTCTGTTACACACAGGGGCGTGCACAAGCATGACTAAAAATATCAAGGTTACAATGTGAAATATTATTATTGTGCAGGCTATATCAAAAAATGCATAATAATAAAAGGGTCCATAGGTCAAAGACCGCATACCTGTCCCTCAGCGAAGGGGAATGCTGCATTCAATTTTTTTCAGCCCACTCCATCAACATCCAGGCGATGTGCGATTGTCCCTGTCAGGTTACACATGTAGATTATTTGCAATTATCCTGAATCAAGCTATGATTTAGCCTAGATTTGCCAATAGTTCCTGTAATCTTCCAGGGGAGACAATCTTCTGTTACGGGACAATGGCTATCCATTAAAAACTTTTCTGATAACACCTATATAAAGCCTAATGCGCAAATTGTCATTTACACCTAATGCATGAATTGTCATTCATTGGAAAACTTGCGCACTGCAATAGACAGACATTTGTAGTGCTTCAAATGTCATTACAATGAAAATGCGCTTCAGATGTCATTACAATACAGCTCTCTAGGCCTGCAGCCTGTAAGTAAATAGAATAGTTTTCACTGAAAAAAGTTCAAAACCTTGTCCAGTGAATATTGCATTTATTGTTTTTCAAATAGCATAGGCTAAAGTCCCCGGGGTTCGTCATGCATAAGGTTGTTCTACGGTTAAAAAAACTGAGATTAATTTAAATTTCACCATTTTAACTGAAGTTACGATGCTTTTGGGAAATGCATCCTAAGTTCAAGAAGCTTTGTAAGAAGGGTTTTACGATTGTCTGTCTTATGATGCTTTTGGGAAACGCGCCCCACAGGCCCTGTCCCGCTCTCCTCGTGTAATGGCCCGTCTCCTGGTATCTCCTCCACGCTCTTGAGACTGTGCTGGGAGACACAGCAAACCTTCTTGTGATGGCACGTATGGATATGACATCCTGGAGGAGCTGGACTACCTGTGCAACCTGAATGGCCTGCAGGTACCACCTCATGCTACCAGTAGTGACAAGGGCACTGGCGAAATGCAAAACTAGAGAAAAATCAGTCCGGAAGGATAAGGAGAGAGAAATGGTCTGTGGCCACCACCTGCAAAACCATTTACGTTTTGGGGGTTGTCTTGCTGTTGCCTCTCCTGTCCATCTGTTGTCACTTTAATTTGCACCAAAGCAGGTGAAATTGATTCACAATCGTTTACGCTTCCTAACTGTACAGATCGATATCCCAGAAGTTTAATTGACTTGGTGTTATACTGTGTTGATTAAGCGTTCCCTTCATTTCTTTCAGCAGTGTAGAACCGAGGTTACCTACGTAACATTTTCATATTGGTCAACACGCCATGGTATGGGTCAACAGTATACCAAATAAAGTAATGCGTGAGATGTAGTGGGGTAACACCACATGACACAACCATGCGGTACAAAATATATTCACTTTATTCGATGCTTGTTCTTTGGAAGAAGCTAATCTAAAGTGCAAATACCCACTGGTGATAAAAACACCATAAAATGGTAACACAAGTCATACTCAAGATTGCTCTGCTGCCCTGCGGACAGAGGAGGCAATCGATTTGGACGACACCAGGCGATAAACCCTGGTGACTTGAGGGACGAAGACCTGCCAGCCGTAGCACAATTGTCAGAAAGCGAAGCACCATGAAATGAAGCCCATGAGGCAGCTACATCCTGAGTGGAGTGAGCTACCACCCCTGTGGGAGGGGGCACGCCGGCACTGCTGTAGGCCATGGAAATCACATCTATGATCCAGTTGGCCAAATGCCGTTTAGATAAGACCTGGCCCTGCATAGGTGCTCCATAACAATAAAAATATGGTTTTCCACCACAGCCCCTGTACGGGTAAACATAAGGCCGCAGGGTCTGGACAGGGCACAGTGAGTGAAGTCTACCTTCCTCAGGTCATTCATGAGTAGGAGGATGAAAAGCCTCCCACATAAAAGGCAGAGAACTCTACGACCACAAGAGGATCTTAGGCCGAAAAGCGGGGCCTAAGTGGCTGCCAACAGAATGAACACTCTAGTATGCAGCAATGCACAACACAAATAAGCCACAAACCCAAACAGTACTATTGCAGGGTCTTGAGGGGGTGAAGAAGCCTCAGGTAGTGTATGCCCTCACAAACACAGAGGCTTTTTTCAGCATTAAAATGTCTGTATGAAGTACCACAATATCTCTGATATGTGTAGTAGCTTCGACACAATGAATGTTGAACTGCATACATTCCCATGAAGCGCAAACTGGGCAGTACTACTCCAGGGGGGGTCTGCTGCATTGTCTGCAGGCTCCTGATGCTGGAGCTTCTTAGCGCGCTTTTTGGCAATGGGGACCAGCGCATGCAATTCCTTATCAGGCTCCTTACAAACCGATTGCCCGGGTGGGACGTCCTCCCCAGATGAGCCACCACCTCCCGAATTCTGTGCACCTTCTGACATACTTAATGCTGGTGTGCGCACAACACCAATAAGCCAAGAACCCGAACAGTAGCTAACTAGTGCAGGGCCATTATTATCACCCCTGTAAAGATGTGTAAAAAGGGTTATAAAAAATTCACCCTTTGGTGAATTAGCTTAATCTCACACTGAAAAAATGAGAAAAATCCAACCTTTAATTGAAGTAAATTAATTATGAGAATAAAAATCCCTCATTAAGAAATAATTGTTCTTAACAAAACCATGTGTGCCACAATTATTGGTACCCCTGCATTTATATATAGAACAAAGTAATCATTTTTAATATGTGGTCGCAAATCCTTTGCATGCCATAACTTCCTGATGTCTGTGACCCAACAACATCAAGACTCAATATATTATTTTCTGGTACTCTTACTAAAACATCTCTGCAATTGAATGGATTTCTATGGGAATTTGGGGTTGGGACTAGATTTAGCTGTAAATTATGCTGGAACAGTATGGAATACATGGTTGGTAAAATGGCTGTAAGTCATCAAGGGTCTGAGGTATCAAACGAGCCTCAAAACATCACTCTGCTGCCAGATATGCAGTAGAAACAATAAATCCCTCATCAAGAAATAATTATTTTTAACAAAACCACGTGCGGCACAATTATTGGCACCCCTAGAAATTCTTATGAACAAAATGTAACTGAAGCATTTTTTCCATTTATATTTTACTTTTTAAAGTTGATCAGAGTGTTTAGGAACTTTCAAGCAGTAATCCATGATAATCCATCCCTGTTTCACTAGGGTATAAATATGAGGTGACACAGAGGCCATATTCCCTTATTCATACATCAACATGGGAAAGATAAGAAAACACACAAATCAAATGAGGGAAAAGTGTGTTGAGCTTCATAAGTCAGGGAATGGCTATAAAAAAATATCTACTCACATGAAAATGCCCATATCTACCATTAGGGCAATACTTAAAAAGTTAAAAGCAACTGGAACTGTTACAAACTTGCCTGGAAGAGGACCCAAGTTTATTTTGCCTCCACGCACAGTTTCTCACTTGAGAACTTGGTTTCTCTTCCAGGATGGTAAGAGAGGCAAAAAAATCCCTAAGGATCACTGTTGGAGAATTACAGAGGAAAGTAGCCTCTTGGGGTCATCAAGTCTCCAAAACTACAATTAGATGCCACCTCTAAGCCAACAAATAATTTGGAAGGCATGCCAGAAAAAAGCCTTTCCTGTCATTTCACCACAAACGTAAGCACCTGGAGTTTGCTAAACGCTACTGGAACTTTGGCTGGAACTGTGTTCTATGGTCAGATGAAACGAAAATTGAGCTTTTCTAAAACTCAAGGTGTGTTTAGCGTAAAAAGAAGAATGGCTATACCGAAAATAACCTGATACCGACTGTTAAGTATGGTGGAGGTTCCATGATGTGGGGCTGTTTTTCCTCCACAAGGCCCTGGGAAAGGCCCTCACAAGGCCCTGGGAACCTTGTGAGGGTACATGGCATTATGAACTTGATGAAATACCAATATATTTTTAATCTGAATCTGGCTGCCTCTGTCAGGAAACTAAAACTGGGTCATCGTTGGATCTTCCAGTAGGACAATGATCCAAAACATACGTCCAAATCAACACAGAAATGGTTAACTGAACACAAAATCAAGCTTCTGCCATGGCCATCTCAGTCCCCTGACCTAAACCCCATTGAAAACCTGTGGGCTGAGCTGAAGAGGGGTTATCAAGACGTGACAATAAAAGACCAAGTCCCAAGAACAACAATTATGTGACGAGACTTAACAAACTGGCAACAAGACACAGAAAGAAGGGAGAATATATAGTGGAGTTAATGAGTTAGACAATGAGTGAAGCGTGAGAATGTATTCAGGAATGAATGAGCTAATGAGAGTGACTGTACAATGCGAGCGGGGAAGGTGAGTGATTGGCTGAGGGATTATGAGAGGGGAAAAGAGGAAACAAGGAGGAGAACCACACCTAGCCTGCCCAACACGGAAGACAAACAGGGAAATGTAACAACGTGACATGAAACGAGAGGAAATGGAGAAAACACGGAGAATAGGGAAGAGGACTGGAAGGGAGGCAGCGGACGCAACACCTTTTTACTCATCTTTACCAGGGGTGCCAATAATTGTGGAGGGCACTGTATATGTGTGTTCATATACTGTATATCTATAATGTGAAAGCGATAACAGCATGAAATGAATTGATTCTGACTAAATATTGCATTCTCCACTTCACACTATCCAACTCTGGCTGTCATTAGGCAGAGCTGCAATACAACAGATTGGCTGTCCTGTTATGAAAGAATGACAACAGAAGTGTCTATGAACAGTTTACACAAATTGGTAATCATTGTCTAACAGTGGTTAGCAGAGGTTTTGAGCCTTAAAAGATGGCGCGAGAGGCATCAAGGACATACCACAACCCAGTAAGTCAATGAGGATCAGGCCTCTGAACATATCCCTACCCATCTCTCCGACTGTGACAAATCCATTGATTTTGATGATTAATAACAGCAATGCACATAAACCAGTATATTGACTAGACAAAAGTATATTCACATTACTACAGCTCTTCCTCCCCAAAATTCCAGTCAAACTCTTATCACAAGTAAACTTAGTGTCATGATACTCTTGCCTTTATCATAAGGTATAAAATGGTGTACATTTAAAACAATACAATAATATACAGTGAGCACCATAATTAATTGGACAGTGACACTTTTTAAAATTTTTATTTTGGTTCTGTACTCCAGCACCTTGAGTTTGAAAGAATACAATAACAATGAGGTTGAAGTGCAGACTGTCAGCTTTAATTTGAGGGTATTTCCATCCACATCGGATGGACCGTTTAGAAATTATAGAACCTTTTGTACAGTGCCCACACATTTTCGGGCAACACAAAATATTGGACAGTTTAACAATGTAGAATAAAGTCATAATTTTTAATATTTGGTTGCATATCCTTTGCATGCCATGACTTCCTAATGTCTATGACCTAGCAATATCAAAAAACTCTTGATATCTTATTTTCTGGTACTCTTAAAAGCGATACTATAACTTCTCTGCATTTGAATGGATCTCTATGGAAATTGGGGGGGTGGGACTAGATTTAGCTGTAGATTATGGTGGAACAGTATGGAATACGTGGTTGGTGAAATGGCTGTAAGTCATCAAGGGTCTGAGGTATCAAATGAGCCTCAAACCATCACTCTGCTGCCAGATATGCAGTAGATATGGATGGATCACATTAAGGGTCGTTTCTCCTGACAAAGTTTCCTATTGAACTCTATGGAAAAATAAGCTAGGAGAAGAAACCCTTCAAGTTATTCATCCATATCTACTGCAGATCTGGCAGCAGAGTTATGCTTTAAGGCTTGTTTGATACGTCAGACCCTGGATGACTTACAGCCATTTAGCCAACCATGTGCTCCATACTGTTCCAGTGTAAGTTACAGCTAAATCTAGTCCCACCCCCCAATTCCCATAGAGATCCATTCAAATGCAGAGCTGTTATAGTATCGCTTGTAGGAATACCATAAAATAAGATAGAGTATTTTGATATTATTGGGTCACAGACATCAGGCAGTCATGGCATGCAAAGGAAATGCGACCAAATATTAAACATGACTTTATTCTACATTATGTTAAACTGTCCAATATTTTTTGATGCCCAAAAACAGGGAGGGTCTATGTACAAAAGGTTCTATAATTTCTAAACGATTCATCCGATATGGATGCAAATACCCTCAAATTAAAGCTGACAGCCTGCACTTCAACATCATTGTATCCTTTCAAACTCAAAGTGCTAGAGTCCAAAACCAAAATATGTGTCAATGTCCAATTAATTATGGTGCTCACTGTATATGTAAAAGACAATTTACAAATCACTGCTTTCTGCTTTTATGTGCATTGTACATGCTGTCCCAACATTTTTGGAATTGGGGTTTGTATATAGGCTACCAGCGGCGTATCGTCGGCTGTAAAATAGGCCTTCTGTAACCTTACCTAAAGCAGGTAGTCTGCACTTCTACCTCACTGTCATTGTATCCTTTCAAACTCAAAGTGCAGAACTAAAATAACAAAAAATGTGTCACTGTCCAATTAATTATGGTGCTCACTGTATACTTCTGATCAAAAATACATGCAATTTCATATCAGTATTTTCAAGTCTCTACTCAACCATTTCTCCACTTCTTGCAGGTTTGTTTATCTGTCCATCACTACCACTGTTTTTCAGACTGGCACTTGGATCTGTGCAATGACCCAGTCTTTCTCAACAGGGGCCCAAATTCAATGCAACTACAATGCCCTTTGTCCTTAACTTTGATGAAGTGTTGTTTTTATTTATTATGCAGTATCTTGACTTTGGCATTGTGAAGATGAAAAAAGTTATGAAAAATTGGAAAAACTTGCTAAAACACTTTTAAGAATAAAGTTAAGAATAATTTTCCACAACTGGTTCACACTGCTTTCTTAAATAAACTTGTTTGACACAGCCTGACCTAAGACTCAACATGTAATCTCAATGAGGTTTGTCTTATTACCATGACCCTCACTTGTTATGTTTAAAAACTCAAATTTAAAAAATAGTATTTGTCAAAGAAAAACATGACCACAATTAGCTAAAAAGATAGTCAAAAACCAATAATAGAATTATGCACTCCTCCCCAATACCCTGCCTTTCATTTCCTTTACTCGATCCTGCTCCCATTTATTTTCTCAATGACAGTGCCTTTCCTCTTCTTTACTTCGCCTTCTACTCCTTTGTCCAGCCCAGTTCTTGATCCCCGATTCTGTATTCCAGTATAGATTCTAGATTGATGATCTAGATCTTCATCACCCTGCAGTCGAGGCTGGTGGAGTATCAGTCTCTGACATCAAGGCAGATTGTGCAATTAGAGTAAGGTGCAGGGGCAGCTGCTGGAGTTCTTTGGTTTCCCTGTGTGGTTGGAGGGAGTGGCAGGACTCTCTGTTTCTTGAAATTTCCTGCTTGGGAGAGAGGAAAAAGTTGGATGTTGGCAATTATGGGATAACTGATCATATGTGAAACGTTTGTAAAAAAACAAGTAAGACGTAAAAACCTGTATGAACATTCAGTGTATCACCTTATTGCTCGCACCACTTCAAGGAAAGCCTCGTCCACATTGTACCGATTCTTGGCCGAAGATTCCATGTACTTGATCCTGTTTTCTCTGGCAAAGCTCTCTGCCTCTTCTCTTGTGATCTAATGTTAACAAGAGGATTATACACATAACCCTACTGAGAGAAGAGGTCTTTCTAAAGGACACAAGTTTCAATAACAATTTGAATTCAACAACTGTCAAGAAAACAAAGCTTTACAACATATTATACGAATTACCCAGGTAGACTACGGTACCTTCTAAATGCAGTACCTTCTTCAAGCGCATTAAGTTTATATGTCACAAGCATATCAGTGCATCTGTTGCATTAATGCACTTGACAACCATCACAGGAAAATATCGCAGTAAACACTCAAAATTGATGTGCCAAAATGTGCTTTCCTGTGTTTTTCTTTACCATTGCAATATACCACTATGCTACAGCAGTGTGAGTTACGTCAGATGAGTCAAAACTGACCTCAGATCATAAAATTAAAGTAGGGCTACTTGTGAGCCCTTTGGATTGTACAGTACCAGTCTTTGGGGGTCGAGGTCTGCTTTGTTCCCAACCAGAACCATGGGGAAGTCATCTCTGTCTTTCACCCTGAGGATCTGTGTGTGGAACTTGTGGATCTCATTGTAACTGCAGGAAACAAGAATGGATGGAGAGGATTAACAAAATCTACAAACTAACTGGATAATACCATGAATTTGCTGTCGCACAAATTGAATTAATGCTGGGCAAACATGCTTTAGTCAATCAACTTTCATGGAGAGAGAAAAACAGAGGATGAAATGTATTTCTAATACCTGTACCAGCCCTAATGCAATATCAATGGTCCAACCCTGTGCTCCTTCTCCCCAGTTCTCCTACACCAATATCCACTTCGCTTCCAGGTGCCTCTGCTTTCCTCCAAATCATCCTACCCCACTGATCTCCTTACCCAGTGCTTCAAACTCTTACCTTCGTCTGTCGTTCAGTGCAAACACAAGCAGGAAGCCTTCTCCAGAGCGCATGTACTGCTCCCTCATCGCTCCAAACTCCTCCTGGCCAGCTGTGTCCAAGACTGGCAGAGACATGCACAGGTCAAGACTTGCACATTGTCCACACTCAGAGACAAATATATGACCAGTCCAAATGATAACTTGGTGCAGCACCAACTCTATGCCAGTGGTTCCCAAACCTCTCATCGAACACCCCAGCCAGATCCAGGTATTTGCTCCATCTCAAGCACACCTTATGCAACTATTCAACACATTCAACATCAAATACCTGGATCCGGCCGGGGTACCCAAGTAAAGGTTTTGGAAACACTGCTATAAAAATGACAAACACTATATGACCCTTCATTGGCACAAAACCCACATCACCCAATAATCATCTATAGCAACTTACTGTCCAGTCGTGTCCGTTTCCCATCGACTGTGCAGAGCTTCATGTAGGAATCCTCAATGGTGGGGTCATAGTCTGACACGAAATATGACTGATAGTGAGAAAGAATTAATTTTGTGTGCATCTAATATATATATATATATATATATATATATATATATAAATAAAATGGACACAAGTCGTGCATGAAGTAAGAGCCTAATAACCAGCACATCTGGGAGGTAGCGTACACACAAAGTTCTAATCACTAAATCTGAGCCTCAAAATCTGATGCTCTTTAAAAAATCGCTCACCTGTATGAATTGAATGGTCAAAGCACTCTTGCCCACGCCACCCCCACCGACGACGACCACTTTAAATCTTTCTTCCTCTACTGACATATTTACCCTGCCCAATTTATATGCACTGCAGTCACGTAGGCTAGTATTACCCTACCTTTATCGGCAGTCTGAAAAGTTTAACACAGCTGACGGAAAGTAGGCTAGCTAATTGGAATTTGATGCACGTCAGGTTTGCCTCTCTAGCCAGGTAACATTATTTACAGAGAAAACTACAAGATAAAGGGAGATAGCTTTAGCTATAAATTTGTATTCCTCAAGTTATAGCATATAGCCTAAAATATTCTCTTCGCCTGCTCTTTCCGTAAAAAACAAGGATGTAACTATTAGCTACAGTCGTTTGACTGCCGATCAGGAATCTTCTAAGTATATTAATAGGTTGGCTAGTTAGCCAGCTAACCTAGATTTCAAAGCCAGACGTTGGTTTAGTCTACAAAAGAGAACAACATAGCTACGGCTTCCAGAAGTTCTTAAAATGTTAAATACGGCCTTTGCTTGTTTGTTTTATTTTTATCGCATACTGTCCCGATAAAAAAAACAAAAAACAGAAAATTACTTTTGTTACAGAGAGATAGTCGGCTACAGAGCCTGTTTTAAAAGTTAAGAGCAAGGAGAGAGTGCATCAAAGCCGTTCCGCTCGCATTCTTTTCCGTAAAAAGCAGACTCCAGACCCTCCCTTCCGCTATCGCCCTCTATCTTTTATTCCTCTCGAAAATAAAAAAAGCTTCTGGCTTTAATCTACTTTTATTCGATTAACCACCGCCCTTTGATTTTTCGCGTTGATAGATCTCCAGTTTAGAATTAAAACGAAATCGGAATCTACAGATAAAACTAAGCAGGCTACAGCTCTCATCTCTATCCGTTTTCTTAACTTCTTTCCTCTTCACGGGCGGCTCAGTGCAACCCTTTTCCTCTTCCAACCAAGACTTTCGATGAGCTCATTAGTATGTATGAGTGGGAGTGTCAATCTAGCGTTCTTCGACTAAAGATGAGTTTGTCATCAATAATCAATAAAGCGCATTTAGTTTGTAGCCTGTTGATGGAAACGGGCCGTAGCCTAGTGAAGAGAATAATTGGCTTATAAGATTTTGGAATGGTGCGTTTCAATTAAGAAAATTCACCCTGATGTGTCGTGATATGATACTTGTAAATATAGCGATAGTTATGAGCTACGGAGGGGAATTAATAGCAAGGTCTATTAATGTTTCGCACGGCATGTGTTGCGTCGATACTTATTTGGGGGAAGAGAGCCTTGAAGTGTTTGGTCGGCTTATTGTCATTCATGCTGCCATGTAGGCTACTTTGACTTCTATTTGAGGACAGCATTGCATTTCTTACATAGCCTACAAATCAAGTTTAAATATTAAACTTGAAAAGGAAGTTTGAGGACAAAACAGAAAAATCTAGTCCCACTAAAGCAAAGCATAGAGAACACTGTTTTGGAATTAGAAATTATACATTACACAACAGACAATAGACATAGTTAGCAATGGCATGTAGCCTAGCCTACTAGTATGAGCATGTTGAACTGAAGTAGCCTACAGTGAGCACCATAATTCATTGGACATAATTTGTTATTTTGGTTCTGTACTCTAGCCCTTTGAGTTTGAAATGATACAATGAGACAATGGGATTGAAGTGCAGACTGTCAGCTTTAATTTGAGGGTATGCTCATCCATATCGGATAAACTGTTTAGAAACTATAGAACCTTTTGTACATTGCCCCATTTTCGGGCCTCAAAAAATATTGGACAGTTTAACATAATGTAGAATAAAGTAATCTCTTTAATATTTAGTTGCATATTTTTTGCATGCCATGACTTTCTGATGTCTGTGACCCAACAATATCAAAAGACTCTTGATATGTTATTTTCTGGTACTCTTACAAGCGATACTATAACTTCTCTGCATTTGAGTGGATCTCTATGGGAATTGGGGGGTGGGACAAGATTTAGCTGTAAATTATGCTGGAACAGTATGGAACACATGGTTGGCTAAATTGCTCTAAGTCATCACGGACCTGAAGTATCAAACAAGCCTGAAACCATCACTCTGTTGCCAGATATGCAGTAGATATGGATGCATAACTTGAAGGGTTCAATAGGAACATTTGTCAGAAACAACCATTAAAGTGATCCATCCATATCTACTGCATATTTGGCAGCAGAGTGATGGTTTGAGGCGTGTTTGATACCTCAGGCCTCACTCAAAGTGAGTACAAAACCAAAATAACAAAAAATGTGTCACGGTTTAAACATTAGAAAGCACACATTTAAAGAAGAAAACCTCTTACATTGCTGGAACCAGCGTTGAGCGCAACGCATGTATTCAAGCTAGAAAAAACAAGTTACCCAGATATGTGCTGTTCATTAATAACGTAGCCTAGCTAAACTGCAGAATCTTTTAAAAAATGTTTTAAAAATAGTTTGGCACCCAACACAGGGTTGTTAACGGCAGAATCTTCACATTTGCATCATCACAAATGTGGATATAGGAAAAAGCTGCACAAATTAATTTACCCATTCGTCTTGGTTATTGAGCAAATCAATCATTTTATTGTTAGGCTATCTGGCAAATTAGCCTATACAAAAAAATATTGAGAGTAGCCTAATAATCAGTTTAAAAGCAAGATTACAGAGAACCTGGTAGCCTACATCGCACAGTACACTACTCTGCTGCTGCATAAAGAAATTAGTTAAACTATGAATTAACCTACTGGATTAACCTGTATTTATTAGACAACATCTTTTCCATTCTGTATGCACTTTTAATTTATAATACCACGATAAACATTAATGTGATTATCACTGAACAGGAAGTTCGATGTGAATTGTGGGTAATATATGAGCTTACCGAGTCTTGTTTTTTTGCAGAAAAGCCCTTGAGAAAAGCTGAGGGTGTTACAAACTTCACTTAGCCTGTGTGGTACAAGGATATATTCCATATATCGCATGTTCCAATTAAATTTTTTTAAAGTAATGCATTAATGAATGTAGTTCGACTTGTAGTCCACTTTAACGGGCTACATATCCAGTACTGCAACGCACGGGTGGTTCTCGACCAATAAGATATCCTCATCTCGTCTGTCTGACTGTGGCATATGGCAGTCTTTTTGAATGGCTTGCTGTTGCTCTTCACTGGCTAAAATATGTATGGACTACTCTGTTACAGTGCAAATTAACTGGCAAAACACAGGAGTTAATTGCTGCTCTCTCTCGAGGAGAGTTTACAGTACAATATTGTTAAAGCTGCTGTTCTGCGTGCTTATGAGTTGGTGCCAGAGGCATATAGGCAAAAGTTCAGGAATCATAAAAAAGCCTTGTCTCAGTCCTTTGTTGAATTTGCTAGGGAGAAGGGAACTCTTTTTGAAAAGTGGTGTACTGCCAGTAAGTCTACAGACTATGATTCACTCCGTGAACTGATTTTACTGGAGGAATTCAAGAAGTGCTTGCCTGAGTGCATTGTTGCATATTTGAATCAGCAGAAGGTTATGTCATTGTCCAAGGCAGCTGTGTTAGCAGACAAGTTATCGCTTACACATAAACAAGTGTTTGTGCTCTCCCATAGTGAAGAACCTGCCGTTTCACCTCATACTGCTTCGTCGGTTAGGTCTTCGTCGGCATTACACGCGCAGGGTGGAGATTTGAAGAAAAGGAGGCGTGTGCTTTAAGTCTAGCGCCACCAATAGATGATTATGAAAAATACAACATCTTTCACAATTCTTTTTACATCTAAAAAGAAAAAGTATGATTGACCGTCAATGTCATATCCAATTTAAAGCACATGATTTAAATTTCATTATCACACTGAAGGTATATTAACCCCTCCAGATTTGAGGTAAGCGCATAGTTTAACAATGTGCCCGGCAGTGAATGTTTTGTGATTAAGAGAGAGGAGGAGGAGGCGAGTCCATCTTAGGGAAAGAATATACACTGCCTGGCCAAAAAAAAAGTTGCTGTTGCACCCGTCATGCATAGTGCCCACTGTACCATCCTCTGGAGGCAGTGTTATAATCTGGGGTTACTTCAGTTGGTCAGGTCTAGGCTCAGCAACGTTATGCAGCAATAAAATGAAGTCAGCTGAGTACCTGAATGTACTAAATGACCAGGTTATCCCATCAATGGGCATATTCCAGGATGACAATGCCAAAATTCATCGGGCTCAAATTGTGAAAGAGTGGTTCAGGGAGCATGATGAATCATTTTCACACATGAATTGGCCACCAGAGTCCTGACCTTAACCCCATTGAAAGTCTTTGTGATGTGTTGGAGAAGATTTTACGGAGTGGTTCGGCTCTCCCGTCGTCAATACAAGATCTCGGCCGAAAATTAATGCAACGGCACAACAAATGCGCACTGTAATCAAAGCTAAAGGCAGTCCAACGAAATATTAGAGTGTGCGACTTTTTTTTTGGCCAGGCAGTGTATAACCTCTCTGCGTTGGAATGGATCTCTATGGGAATTTGGAGGTGGGACTAGATTAAGCTGTAAATTACACGGGAATAGTATGGAACACATGGTTGGCTAAAGGGCTGTATGTCCTCAAGGGTCTGAGGCAGGGCCGGACTGAAAAAATCAGTCAGGCCGGGAATCTAGGCCAAAGTCAGGCCACATTTTAAGCGGGTTCCTCCCCCAGGAAAATCTGAGTTACGGAAACTTAATTTACTGCATTCTGGTGAATTTTAGTGCATGTGAATCACAAAATAATAATAAAATAATAATGCACTAATTGAACATAGTAATTTATAGTCATAAGAAACATGACCATGAAACATGACCACCCAAAAAATGCAGATATTACATTTAGTCATTTAGCAGACGCTTTTATCCAAAGCGATTTACAAGTAGTGCATAAAAAACCATGGAATATAATCCACTCTGCTCAACAGTCTGTGGAATCACCAGCAACAAGTGCCCTAGTCGAGTGTGCCTTTGATGTCCTTTAAATTATGGGGTAACGGTAATAGCATGGATACACTAATTGAATGAGCTGCATTGACGCACAGAGAAAGAGAAAATGAAGATGCCATTTGGATTATCATGACGTTGCAGATGAGATGACAGTAGGCTATTTACAGCCTCCAGAAGAGCAGGTTGGCTAAAGTTAGCTCGCTGACTATTGCCTGTATGACTGGCTGGCTATGCACTAAGACTAGCACAAGTAGCTAGCCAGCCAACTAGGACTAGAGCTGTTAACCGGAGGTTTATAACGCTGTCATTGTTGGGTTTCAATGTGAGAAGCCTACTAGCAATGTTTTTCACTGAATAGTGCCATCTTCATTCAGGTTAATGCATGAATGTATGTTTTGTTATGAGAGGGGATAAGAATCAAGCTAGCTAGAAGCTAGTCAGCGAGCTCATAAGATGACGATGCAATCGGTAGAGTGCGAAGTAGCTAGCTAGATAGTATGTTTATTTCATCATTGACTAACCTGATCTCGTGCTTGCGAACATTTTGTCAATTTTACAACATTTAGCTGCATCTTCTGCAAGGGCCTTTCTTTTCTTCATCCTCTCCCTCTCTGCTCCACCCTTTCTCTTTTTTGGATTGCCACTGTCCATCTTCCGCTATTATCGAACAAGCGTGCCACGAGAAACATGACTGATGATGGACTAAATGTTGCCGCGTTCGCTTCGGTCACGTCTTGTGACAGCAGTTTCGTATTGGCTATCGGCACATGCGTAAAACCAATCACGTGTCATGATAGGCAGAGATCATACCATTAGCTGAAAGACAGGCGGGGGAGGGGGGACTGTTGCCAGATCTGACTGAATGTGGCGTCCAGGCTGCCCCATGTTGCTTTTGCTTTTGCTTTGAACACTGGCCTGACTCTGCGGGCCAATCAGCAGGCCAGGCCACAGATGGCCAGTCCGGGCCTGGTCTGAGGTACGAAATGAGCCTCAAACCATCACTCTCAGATACGCAGTATATATGGATAGATCACTTTAAGGGTTGTTTCTTCTGACTTATTTTTTCATAAAGTTTAATGGGAAAAAGGGGTCAGGAGAAACGACCCTTTTTGATTTTGTTCTAAAATGTTTCACCTGAAATTCTTGCTATAGCGTTGCAGCGAGGGACGCTATAGCAGGCAACAACAGTAAACAACTTTCTTGTTTGATCTGTGCTTTCCTTTGGTTTGTCTTTAACAAATGTCATGGCAAAAGAAAAGCTGTTTGCGTAGCTCGAAGCGTCCACGTTCGCGTATTTGCCTGAGGTATGTTTCGGCTTGAAGAATGAAATGGAACTCTATAGGGTACACATGATCACATAGTGTAACTATGCAAAACACATATTTAAACTATAAGGTTTGCACAAATGCAATTGCCCACATAACCCTCCTTCAGAATACAAAATAAATAAGTCCATGCACTAAGTAAGTCTATGCAAAACGCTTTTAATGCGTTGAAAAATTACACATTCTGTCATGGGTTCAAGCCTGCTTAGTTATTTCTGGTGGTTGTGGTGACTGTTGGCCGCAAGAGGGCACTCAAGTAGTTTTTTCCGTTCTTCTCTTCTCTTGTCTAAGTTTTAATTGGCTGCAGGCCCTTGCTCCTACTTAAGCAGGGCGTTTTCTCTGCTCCTGGCTTCTGTGTCATTCTTTGCACGCTAGCCAGGTAAACGGTATAGCCGGAGGACTGCATTCCTTTTGTTATTAAAAGAAACGCAGGAACCTTCTTAGTTTAAAAGTCAGGTTTAAATCCTTAGGATCTCTCTTTCCTTTATTTCACTCTTTTCTTGGTTCTTTCTTCTTTTGCCTACCTGTCCTCTTTGAGGCAGTAACTTCTGTTTAGCTTTTTTCATTTTCCCTCTTCACAAAGCTTATTTGTTTATTATCGAGCTAGAGGCCATTTCTTTCTTTTCTGCTCGAGTCTCGAGCCTGTTTCGCCCTCTTATCTGGGTTGTTTTTTGTTGGCTTGTCGCCGGGAGTTTTTTTCACATTTGTTTATTTCCTCCTGTTTTGTTTGCGGAATACTCTTCCCCCCTTTTTCACTCGTGGTTATTTCACGTTTGGTGGGTAACTTTTTGATCCCCTCATGGTCGCGTCTGGTCCTCAGACCCATCCCCATCACACATTCACTTTCAAACAGTTCTCATAATTGCCAACTGGTTCCCCATCAGCCCAGCAGGGGATGCTGTAGCAGGACCCCCACTTCTGTGGCTATGATGATCATATCCCGAATATGACAGTAGTGTGCATGTAAACACACTCGTTGATATATAATACATTTATCAAATGTACTTACTTTTGACAGTCATGCAAGGCTTTATTTCACCAATGACTCTCATCCACTAACAAGGGAAAACTTTTGAGGGGAAAATTATCATTCATCTAGTGCTGCCGAGTTTTTATTCACATTTCTTTTTTCAGAAAACGCAGGAGGCCCTATTGACGGATGATGACGATGCCACACCAAAACTTTTTGAGTCATTTTTATTTTGTTTTCCAATAAATTCTTATTTACCATCTTATTTAATATTCATATCAGCCTTGTGGCTTTACTTCTGATGCTGTAAGCTTCATAATTCTTTGTAATGGGGCATGTGTTTGTGCTTGGGATGCAATAAATCCACATTTTTCTAATCGAATACATTCCAATTCACTATGACAGGTGCACAACCAGCTCTCTATAATGTCAATTTGACAAACATAGCAGATGAGCACTGTATAAAAAATGTTTTTGATGATAATATCTTTATCATATTACTTTCATGCAGAATACTGAAGCTTGATCATGTCCAGACCCATACCATGTGATTTTTCTTTTCTTGTAATCCTATGTAGCCGAGGCTATTCACTTAGTTACTGTTTCACACAGCTCTTTTTACCTCAATCCATGTTCCAGATTTGGGAGGGTTCCGGGTTTTGGCCTACTCTGTACAGTTATCCAACCAACGCAATAATCCTGCTTTCTGGACAAGGCCCCAGGATAATCTTGCTGCCAGTAAATTAGCATTTTAAAGAGAACTTGGCTCTGATGGCAGGGAGACCTAATGTTGTGTTCAAATGAGGTCCGAATATTTCCGATTTACGAGAAGAAAAAACTATTTGCACGTTCAAATTTGCACGTTTGAACACAGCATAAAGCTTATCAATAACTGACGTTCTCACCACGTTGCTACTACATCCTCACAACATCAAATGAAGACGTCGCTACGACGTATAGAAGTCTTTCACTTGTCACGTCGTGGCGACGTTATTATGTGACGTCACTGGAATGAAAATGCGACCGTCCAGCGACGTCGTCACAACGTCTTTTGGCTAGCTGGGGGCCTATTTTACAGCTGACGGTACGCCAGTGGTTCTCAACCTCGGCCCTGGAGTACCCCTGTGTATACTGGTTTTTGTTCCAACCACAAGTTGTTATTTTTCTTAATTAGGAACTTTTTATGTTTAGAGGGATTATTTACCCTCTTAAGCCACATTATGTTAGAAGTAGCTATGCGTGCCATGAAGAATAAAATGTTCCCATTGTGCCTATTGGGCTATATTGCAAATAATGACATTATTTTTACATTCTTTTTTTTAACTGATCAAATTAAAAACTGAGGTGAATCAATAGGCTCCTAATTGGGTAGTTGAACACATTGTTTAAGTTTCTTCATAATTTTTTCCCAGACGCAGAGCGTGTTGAAAAGTGTATGTGTAAAATTTTGAGTAATTACGATAAAAAGTTTGCTGTCTAACTCTGATTGCGTGGGAGGTTGGATATCGGAGGTGGTTCATTACCGACATCAGTGCATTCGAGCTGCACAACTGGGGACAACATGGACACCCTTCGCAGAAAAGTTTTGGCTTTGCTAGCAAACATAGCTAAAACAGCTAACTACAAAAATAACGTTTTAACTATATATGTTTAGTTAAAACGTATATGTTAACTGTATATGTTTATCATTCAGTTGCCTAACGAAAAGTAAGCAGAATTATTACTATTACCAGGGGGTGCCCTAAAACAATCAACTACAGTAAAAAAAAAACATTTAAAAAAAGATTATAGCCGAGTTAAGCGCGTAAGCATAATATGTCTGACGTTTTTGTTTGTTATTGCATAGAAAACACAACCTTTAATTCTTAACGTTAACTCCGGTCCTTTCAAAACAATATTTTATTTTTCCGTATGTAGCCTATGAATTATGTCACGTTTTATCCTATGTTCATTGAATGCATCCGGCAAATAACTAAAAAAATAGTTGACTACAGTCGTGGCACATGTTTTCAAGTACAATAGCTCAGACATAAACAGGCTAGCTACCTCGCGTTCAAAACCTTTTTCCCCCCTCACTCAGGCTATGACTGTTTAATAACGGTCATTTCAATCTGTTTATGTGCATTTGGTAAAATGGGGCTGATTCTCTGCTAAGGGGACAGGACGACTTTACCGCATCGAGGGGAGGATGAACGGGGCCATGTACCGTGACATCTTGGGTGAGAACCTCCTTCCCTCAGCCAGGACACTGAAAATGGGTTGTGGATGGGTGTTCCAGCATGACAATGACCCAAAACATACGGCTAAGGCAACAAAGGAGTGGCTCAAGAAGAAGCACATTAAGGTCTCGGCCCTGGCCTGGATTGAGTCCTACCTCTCGGAACGCTCCTCCCAGGTTGCCTGGGCTGGTAAAGTATCGGCACCCCATCCCCTTACCACAGGAGTCCCCCAGGGCTCAGTCCTTGGTCCCCTCCTTTTCTCCATCTACACCAAATCCCTTGGCCCTGTTATCACTGCTCATGGTCTTTCTTACCACTGCTATGCTGACGATACTCAACTCTTTCTCTCCTTCTCACCCTCTGACACTCAGATATCAGCCCGCGTCTCCGCTTGCCTGAGAGACATCCAGAGCTGGATGGACAACCACCATCTCAAGCTCAATCCTGGCAAGACTGAGCTCATCTACATTCCTGCTTTAACCTCTCCTCCTCTCAATCTCTCTATTTCCCTAGGGGACACTCCACTGACCCCAACGCCCTGTGCCAGGAACCTCGGAGTCGTGATGGACAACAGGCTGTCCCTCTCCGAGAACATCGCAGCAGTAACCCGGGCATGCAGGTTCTTCCTGTACAACATCAGGAGAATCCGCCCCTTCCTCACCACCCACTCAACCCAGCTCCTGGTCCAAGCAATGGTGCTGTCTCGCCTGGACTATTGCAACTCTCTCCTGGCTGGCCTGCCAGCATCGGCCATTAGACCCCTTCAGCTTATCCAGAACGCAGCAGCGCGCCTGGTCTTTAACCTCCCCCGACACTCCCATGTCACCCCCCTGCTCATTGACCTCCACTGGCTACCGGTGATGGCTCGCATCAAATTCAAAACATTGGAGGATCTGCCCCCCCATACCTCCAAAAACTAATCAGACCCTACACACCTGCCAGATCCCTGCGCTCCGCCTCCTCAGGACGACTGGTACCCCCCCCTCTTCATGCAAGCACCCGGTCTCGACGTCTGTCTGTCCTGGCCCCACGGTGGTGGAATGAGCTCCCCGTGGAGGTCAGAACAGCAGAAAGTCTGACCGCCTTCAAGCGCAGATTGAAGACTCACCTCTTCAAGCTGCACCTCTCTCCACCCCTCCCTACCTCCCTGTGACTATTGTTATTAATGTTGTGTAATTCCCCCCCCAAAAAAAAAAAAAAAAAAAAACCCAATCATACTGACTGCGCCTAGTACTTAGATTCATATTTGCCTTTTTAGGGTTGTTTTTAAACGTTCTTGTTCCTAGTTTGAAAATGCACTATGTACGTCGCTCTGGATAAGAGCGTCTGCTAAATGTCTATAATGTAATGTAATGTAATGTAAAAGGTCATGGAGTGGCCTAGTCAGTCTCCGGACCTTAATCCCATAAAAAATCTGTGGAAGGAGCTGAAGCTTCGAGTTGCCAAGCGACAACCTCCAAACCTTGAGGATTTGTAGAGGATCTGCAAAGAGGAGTGGGCCAAAATCCCTCCTGGGATCTGCGCAAACTTGGTGACCAACTACAAGAAACGTCTGACCGCTGTGCTTGCCAACAAGGGTTTCTCCACCAAGTACTGAGTCATGTTTTGCTAGGGGGTGAAATACTTATTTTACTCAATAAAACACAAATAATTTTTTAAAATTCATATAATGTGATTTTCTGTGATTTTCTTTTGATATTCTGTCTCTCACTGTTAAAATGAACCTACCATTAAAATTATAGACCGTTCATTTCTTTGTAAGGGGGTAATCTCACAAAATCAGCAGGGGGTGAAATACTTATTTTACCCACTGTATGTACAAATGGATGAAAATACCCTCACATTAAAGCTGACAGTCTGCACTTCAACCTCATTGTCATTGTATCCTTTCAAACTCAAAGTGCTAGAGTACAGTGTATACTGAACAAATGCAATTAGCTAAATACCAAAATCTCAAAACAAGTCAACAGCACATAAATGATAACGATAATTATCGTCAGTAGCCTATTTAAAAGTTGAATAAAGGCACACGGACGGTGGTCGCGGATGTAGGCCTAGATTGATCGCAATGGGTCACATAGAACCGAGAGAAGTAAAATGAAATGGAGCATTTTAAAACAATTAGTTCGGCCTATGACATTTTAAAACATGCACAAGTCTATTTGTGTCCACTAGGTAGAGCCCTAGGCCCTCATATACACGGCTCAAAAAATTAAGGGAACACTTAATCATCACAGTATAACACCGAGTCAATTAAACCAAACCGGTCATGCTGGATGATGTTGCAGGCAGCATAACATTTGCCACGGCGTCTCCAGACTCTTTCACATCTGTCACATGTGCTCAGTGTGAACCTTCTCTCATCTGTGAAGAGAACGGGGCGCCAATGGCGAACCTGCCAATTCTGGTGTTCTCTGGCAAATGCCAATCAAGCAGCACGGTGCTGGGCTGTGAGCACAGGTCCCACTACAGGATGTCGGGCCCTCATGCCATCCTCATGGAGTCTGTTTCTGACAGTTTGGTCAGAAACATGCACACGAGTAGCCCGCTGGAGGTCATTTTGTAGGGCTCTGGCAGTGCTCCTCCTGTTCCTCCTCGCACAAAGGAGCGGATACCGGTCCTGCCGCTGGGCTGTTGCCCTTCTACGGCCCTGTCCAGCTCTCTTTGTGTAATGGCCCGTCTCCCGGTATCTCCTCCACGCTCTTGAGACTGTGCTGGGAGACACATCAAACCTTTTTGCGACGGCACGTATGGATGTGCCATCCTGGAGGAGCTGGACTACCTGTGCAATGTGAATGGGCTGCAGGTACTGCCTCATGCTACCAGTAGTGACAAGGGCACAACAAAATTCAAAACTAGAGAAAAATCAGTCAGGAAGGAAAAAGAGAGATAAATGGTCTGTGGCCACCACCTGCAAAACCATTTACTTTTTGGAGGTTGTCTTGCTGTTGCCTCTTTTGTCTATCTGTTGTCACTTTCATTTGCACCAAGCAGGTGAAATTGATTCACAATCGTTTACGCTTCCTAACTGGACAGATCGATATCCCAGAAGTTTAATTGACTTGGGTGTTATACTGTGTTGATTAAGTGTTCCGTTAATTTCTTTGAGCACTGTATAATTGCCTTTCATGCACAGAGCACTGGGGCTGAACTAGGCATGCACTGGGTAATTAACATCATGGCAATGTGTGGCTCATGACAATAAACATCTTAAAAACCTCCTAAACAGTTTCCTCATTATTCCACCTATCTATCACAAAACGTTTATGCAGAACAAATTAGGCCCTAGCTAAATACCAAAAGCGGAAACGCTTTTGAAGTGAGGGCTAACGAGAATATAGGCTATATTCTAGTCGAAGTCACATGGACGGCATTTGATCGCATATAGGTCACAGAGGAGTCAAGAAGTCAAGACGGCGCAGAATTGGAGAAGAATTCGGCGATGTAGGCCAACCAGTCTGTGCGCTATAAAACCGAATAGGCAGTGTCGGGAGGGGGCGCGGTCCAACGTCATCATCATGCAGTTGGCTGTCAAATGTCTTGCAATAGCTGTCAAATCGTGCATCGCATGGGTGTATGTCTGTGGGGGTTAACATGAATAAAATACCCTATAAATCATCCATAAGAGAATTTATTAGTCGAGGGATATAGGCCTAATATCATTTAGCTATTAATTTTAGTTGCTGCATTGACAATCTGTTGATCATTTTAAAAAAGAGCCATTTTTTTTACAATTAAAAATAAGTGCCGGAACACTTTGATAGCATAATTAAAATTATGAATAAGTTTTTTAAATTAAAAGGTTTTTTATTCAATAGATAGTAACCACAATAAAACAAATTAAAAACGACATCCTGTTACAGACATATCCTGGTAAACACATTACATGTGTTTACCATTCCTGAACTTAACTAATCAGATCCGACTGTCCACTTGCCAATTAGGCATAGGCTAGTGCTGTGTTCTTGTAGCCTTACATTTCAGGAGTGACCTGGAAATTAAAGCAGTTGCTGTCACTGTTCAGTTTGCATTTTGAGGCCGTACATCCCCGATGCTGCTACTTTCCCATCTCGCCGACATATAGCGCAGTAACTTAAGCGAATTGATCACCTAATTTTGACCGTTCAATACAACTGTATTGAACGGTCCATTGCGGCAAAAATTTACTCGCGTAATGGGGTTTGCTGACCGCTCTTCGTCCATCTTGAGTTATGTTCTATATCTTTGGCTGCGTACGCAATCTCGGGTATAAAATATAAATCAAGATTCTATTCAGTTTACTAAGAGCGGGATTCTTCGTACAGGTGCTGAGCGGAGAAAAACAAAGCGCTCAAGTGTTGCGCAATATCAGACGCAACCATTTTCTGTAGGAAGGGGTGAAAACAGCAAAGGAGCTGCGCATGTTTATCACACTATATAAGTACATTGTTCACAAACACCCCTAATTTGCCCGAGAGTAGATGCGTTTTATTGGAGAAGCTTGCCGTCTCAAATAAACAATGCCCACTTTCGTAGTTTATTGTTAGAAAGAAAGTGTTGGAAGGGTGGGGGGAAACAGATTTCCGTTTCACGGCCATGACACACTAGCAAAGACAGAAAATCGTGAGGCTTGGCAGGTTGGCCTATGTGAAGGTGTGCTTGCGGAATGAGGGTTTGCTCATTTGAGTCAGAACAATTGTGGTTGGATTCTGCCTTAGCTACAGCTGACAACCAGTGACAGATACTGACAGATACCCTAGGGGGGGAGTGGGGTTAGCTAGCTACTGTTCACGCCCATTAAGTTTGCCAGCCTGAGGTGTGAATCATTGCAAATCTTTGAGAGCCGTTTTCTCAGGAAAGAGTTTTAAGGTGTACCAACATTCAAAGAAGCATATCTTCTTCAAATATTTGCATATTGCAGTGTATGAGATATAATTTGAAAGGGATTTGTACTTTCATAAAACTATAAAAAAATGACCCCACACTACCGTTTTACCAGCACCAGTCACAAATACACTTCTTCAAGTAATTCAAAAACTGCTTGTAATCATTTTATGCCACCAGAGATTGTATGTGTGTATGTTACCCAATTATTCTTCTTAAAATAAATAAATAAATAGAAATCTAAATGTTTAATTTTACTTTTGGAACCATTTCCTTGGGTGGATGCTACCTGAGACTGCTGTGCTCAAGGAAATATGCACCAGCACGCTATAAAAACTGATGTTTACAATCGTGAATAAAAGCTACAAATTAATCTACAGACTCTAAAAACATAACATTGAGGCACAAGTTGCTGTGGAGTCACCTGAAGTGCATTTCCTTTCTTTAGACCACAAACCTCCAACTGCCTCAATACAACCCTCTATACCAGCCGTTGTAAAGCCGACAGGTCATCAGAAACTTCTGTAAATATCTAAAATATCCTTAATTTCACATAAAAGATGTCTGGGCCAAACAAAGACATACACTAAAACTGAAATGTCAAGAAACCACAGAAAGTGAACTATCCCTTTAGATAAACAAACAAAATACGTCAAGACCAGTATACAAATAGGAACCAGACTACAATGAAAGAGAAACAGCTGGATACATGATATACTTTTACTTTCACATTGTTCAGTACAGAGCAATTCTAACACAAGTTTCTGACAGATTTTACACTTATACACTTGGCTGTGCAGCTAGTGATATTGTATAGCCAAATACAACGACAGTGACTCCTGAATCATCGAAAATGAGCATGACCATAGTACTTCATTGAAAACTCAAGATACTCACTCACCCACACAAACATAATGATAGTGGCTCCTTATTCATCTAATATAACAAGTGTCCCAGAACGTCCTGGGTGTTTATTATGTGTGACACACAGCTATAAAATGCAGAGTCCCAAATCAACATGAACCCTGTGGTGCAATTGAATAATAGATTTAGACTGTGTGTGTTTACATACCAAGTCCAGAGGCACAACGATAATTTTCAGTCTAAAGTAAAAGTGCATCAAGAGACAGATGCTCTTAAAATATCCGCTTTCAACACACACACACACACACACACACACACACACACACACACACACACACACACACACACACACGGACATAGGCACAGAGACACGGACACACACACGCACAGACTTGCAGCTACACAGATTGTTAAGTCCCTGCTTGGTGCACACACAGAAGAATAAAGACCGTACAGGCAACTGCAAGTTGCATTTTAACACTGTCAAATAGAATCAAAGGTTCTGATCCAGCTACCCTATGAAAGGTCATAATAGATATCTTGGAATGTTAAAAAGGTTAACATGCCAACAACATACACTCAGAGATAATATCAAAGAAGTGTTTAAACTGGTAACAATAATTTCATGTACATATTTTTTAGAACTGCAATCAATGCTTATGCAAGGCTGCCACAAAAATGCTGAACCGCCAAGACCCAGGTACTATGAGTAACAGTTAGCGCCATGTGTGCAGACTGGGACCAGGAATATTAGAGGGATAAGGAGGGGGAACCTGCATAAGAGAGCGCACTGTCGTGCCTGTCAGTACAAGAAAAGTTTGTTTCATTTAGGAAAGCAAAATTCAGGAGGAAAAACTGAACTTCATCAACATACTCTAATAGGGAATGGTTCGATTTTAACAAAGGTAGCACGGGATGGGAAAGCGCAAAGAAGAAGCTCTCAAGATGAATATCTCATAAAGTGCACTGGCCAATTCTATTGAACCAACAGGCAGGTGAAGTGAGAACTTTTTGTTAGAACTCCTATAATAGGGCCAAGTGTTGCTCTGGACAGCAACGGTACAAAGCCGAGGTTGTTCCATAGAAATACAGGCGTATACAGACACAAGCGTGTGTGTGTGCACACCTGTGTGTGTTTGTGTGTGTGCATTCTGTTTACTAGGAATGATGTCAGATCAAAACGTCATTGGCAAGTTTGGAACGAAGACTGAAGAGAACATCAGAGATTACCATCATTGGTCTCTCCCTCTCCCACTGCAATCAGCTGTCAATACAAGTACAAGATTAAGTAAATTTAACAAAAGAACAATCACCAAAATGCTTAAACACACAGTCGCACACAGACACACATACACACAGGTAAACACCAATAAAAACAATAATTATAGCAATAATTATCATGACAAGAATAATAACAATAACATATGGCTGTCATGTGAGGACAGCTATTTTTCCCTTATGTAAGCATGTTTGAAGGTTCTGCTGATCCTCTCTTGGTTGACACAGTTTGAGGCCTGGAGCCCAGTCTTAGACGTGGTTCTAAAACTGTTCTGCCAGCAGCTCGCAGAGGCGCTTGGAGACGGAGTCCTTACTGCTGCGGAGCGTCAGCCGATACATCTGAGAGAAGGAGGGGAGGAACACACGCAGATCAGAATGCGCACACAGCACTGCAAACGGCACAGATAGGACACTCCAGTGGTCTAAGAGAGAGGGAGAGAGGGGATGTTACCAAGAGAAACTGCCTGGACACTACAGTATGGACACTAACATGAGCACTGTGCCGAAAAAGGGGGGGGGGGGGGGATGGGGGGGGGCAGGGAGACGGGTGCTTATTACCTGAACATCAGGCTTGAGTTGAGGCAAACCCAGAGAAACAAGACAGTAACAGAGAGACAGGAACGCAATGAATCAGCAGAAATGAACAGTAGTGTGTACAATAGAGAAAGGACAAATGGGATCACTTTAATATTAATTTGATGACAGAGAGGAAATACAATTTCTAACATTGTAAAAACTGTTTAAGAACTTCCCCACCCTCATATGGTAGTTGCAGTTAGATTCAAAGAGATTAGGGGCATACAAAGAGAATAAAGATTAAGGCCTCAACATGCTTCATGTGTCCGGGCGTGCCGTCCGCAACAATGTATGTATGAAACATACATACTTCTTTTCTGTATTTTTTTTTATTTTTTAGGAGGCGTTGTCATAATACTCCAACACACATTGTGCTGTGCATAAAGCACAGTAAAGATATCCCATTCCAGCTTACCGGTTTTAATCTTTTTATTAGTTTCAGGTGAGAAATGTTACACAAGCACTCATAAACACTTTAATGTAATGTAAATGCTGAAATGTCATAAAACTGTATTTTCATATTTTATCAACTACTGTCGTGATGGTAGCGAGTGATTTGCATGTTCGCTAGCAAGTGAATCCTGTAAGGATTTTAAGCTTTTGTTTCATAATGTTTGTAATTACTTGGAGTCAATAGTAACATTGACTTTACTTTTATAGTACTTGGGCATTTGTTCATATGTGTTGCATGGGTAATTATTGCGCACCTTCCTCTCCGATGTACAAAACACAAAGTTTATTATTTTGACAGCAAAAACAGTAAGATAATATAAGCAGACATGGCCAAAGTGCTAAATCTTTTGCTATCAAAAGATTTCGCGGACCTCGATTGAAATTGTTGACGGGGGGGGTGCTATCAAAAGATTTCGCGGACCTCGATTGAAATTGTTGACGGGGGGGGGATGCGATCAAAGGATTTCGCTGACCTCGATTGAAATTGTTGACGGGGGGGGGAATAAAATACTGTTTATTAAACTGTTCATTTAGCGTATTTACCGCAAGTGTTCGTTTGCGTGCCTAAGTTAACAGTAAATCGCCGATAACGAGCCACGTAGATACACGCGTTATATTGCTATTTTTAGAACATGCCTCGCGGGCGACTGAGAAGGAGCCAACGGGCGACCGGGTGCCCGCGGGCATAGGGTTGGTGACCCCTGGTCCATACACATTTTGACCAATTTTCATGACCAAACATTCTGTGATGTCTCTGTGTATACATGAAAAGGTGAGGATAAAATGTGGTAATGAAACTAACCATAAGTATTCCAAAGCACATAGTATACCTTGAATGAATGACTGACAGACAATATGGTTTTATTAAAAGAATAAACATTTATCAATTTACTTGATAGACATTCCATAACACTGACACATCGGTAAGAGATTTAGTAGGCAGCATTGTCTAGGTAGTGTGGGATTCTGACATTTAATCCTATAAAAGTACATGTTGTAATAGAATGTATAAACTTGTCTGTGGTAGTTGAGTTTCGAATGGGTGACCTTGGGCCTGTGTTCTGAGAGGGAGGGCCTCAGGAAAATGTCCTGAGAAACATTCTTCAGATAAAGGATTTGCCACAAAAGCAGAGCCAGTTTATGCAAAACAGGAAACGCCAAAACTCATAGATGAGTTTCTATCATAATGGAAAAATACTAGACATGCACTGGACATGTGTAATTCTAAACGCTTGAGATTGGTTTAAATCATACGCCCAGTGATGTATGAAAATGGAAGGTAGAAGACATACCCCTTTTTAGCACTACAGTATATAAGCACCACAGGTGCGCGGGGGTCCACGAGCGAGAGCGTGCACGAGAGAGCGTGCGAGCGAGAGCGCGCTTCCAGAGAGCGCGCTTCCAGAGGACCACATATGTACTAACCCATTGTATGCTTCTGTAAAGACTTCGAGCTGACAAAATAAATACATAGTGTTTTAATCTTTCGAATTGAATTGAAGAGTATCCTTGATCTACCTCCTTGACCACGAAAAGCAATACATTTTTAATTGCTAACAGTAGCGCACACATTGCTTTCCATTTTGTAGTGCAAATTTTAACAAACGGCTAAATTGAATAAGAGAAAATCTTCAAGGTTAATCAGAAAACAGTTGTAGCTTCATAAGCAGGTAAGACATTTGGTTCCTTAAACATGTATATATTTTGCAGAATTTTTTTTTTGTTCTACTAAACCAAAAGTACATTAGGTGTAAATTGACCCCTTCGTGTTTTGTACATCGGATGGTGCGTTAATTACCCATGCAATATGTACGTAGGCTATAGATGAACGATGACTTTATATCTTGTATTCGTTTCAGCCTGGCTTAATTTTAAGCTAGCTAACTAGTGACAGGTTAACCACTCAGGTGTTGCGTTGCACAGGAGAGAGTGACAGAGAGAGAGCAAGGAGTGGAAATTATAAGACAGTGAGACATTAACAGAGTGTGAAGTTTGTAGTTACCTGGGCTTGTGCATTAGGCTCCAGTCTCAAAAGACAGCCCACCTGCTGGCCCTTCGTCTGGATGACTCCAGCACACACAAAGTTTTCAGGGTTGGGGTCCACATTCTCCAGCAATGCAGTTCCCAGGCCCAGCAACTACACCACAGAAGAGAGGGAGGGAGGGAAAGAGAGAGAGAAAGAGAGATGATGGAAGGAAGGAGAGAATAATTATGTCCAATGTTTGATGCATTATTACAAAATCAAGTCTTCATTGGTCAAGCAAGAAGGCTCAGCTGCAAAGTTTTTTTTGCCATCCTGGATTTCAACTGAGCCCAACTCACTCTCAACCATCACAGAATCTATACCGTGTCCCCCTAAGTTTGGTTAACTTACATGTTAAAACCCAAATTTGGCCCATCAATATCTCAGCCGTTTTAGCACAAATTACCAAGCCACTTGGCAGATCAACTCATCTGATCAATATCTCGACAAATATGGGAAAGATTTGTTAAGACGTTTTCAAACAATTAAGTACATAAAAAATGTACATTTAGATGAAGACTTTTCCCCCCCCAACGACCTATCTCAAATTCTACAACTCTAATCGCTAAAATAGACAGAGCGATATGTCGGGCGTGACATGGACTAATGCTTATCATCATCTAGGTCGTCCTCAGACGAGCCCTCCAACAGTGTTTCCAGTTTTCTCGATCCTCCATGCATCCGGCTAGCTCTTCAGTTGTTTCCGCCCCCACGTCCTTCCTTAGTACGTCCATGTATGTTGGTGTGGGACGCCCTCTTGATCGATGCCCGTGTGTTGGCTCCCACAGCACCAGCTGGCTGGCTGGGAGCTCCGGGTGCCTCTGGCAGTGACCGGCAAACTTCATTCTTCTAACAGCTACTTTCTCGCTTAATCTTAGTACCTCCCCATACAGACGTGTGTTGGTAACGTGCTCGTTCTGGTTGATGTTCAGTACTACACGCAGCATTCTGGTGAAGCACCCATCCAGAGACTTCTGCAGGGAGGGCTTCAGGGTCCAGCATTCACAGCCATATAGAAGAATGACATTTGTGTTTATTGTAACCACCGTTTTTTAAATAAACCTTTATAATTCTACGATACGAGAAACTAACTGTCCATTATGGAAGCATATCCGGCCAAAATTCAAATGAAAATGCAAATCGGCGATTGCATTTTGTTTACATTCGATGTGCGCAAAAACCATGACATAATTAAAATTAAAATGCAAAAGGCCACTTTGGGTTTTAATTTTAAAGTTAATGTACGCACTTTATCTGGCAATTTGAAAATGTTAATGTAAATCCATTTCACATTTCATTTCTCACCCTCTACAACACAACCCTGCCATAATTCAAATGAAAAACCACATTTGCATTAACAGTTTCTTATTTTAATCGCATGATCTATGACAAAAAGAAAATTATAATTAAACTCTGAACTGAAAATGCTAAATATGAAAGCTGCCCATCAAGGCGGGGCCTCAAAAAAATAGGCATTACAGGGAACTGTTTAAACCACCAAACTCAAACCACTGAACATATGATTCAATGGTTGTCTGTGATTTCGGTAGTCTGGCAGTTACCAGGCTAGACAGCGATATTTCCTGGTTCTCTGTGTTTGGGGATTATGGCTAAATAATAAGACCTAAAAAGAAAACGAGGTATTGTTTTTTGTTAATCTGGTGTGGTAACTTCACTAGTCGATAGCCTAATGTTACGGTAAAACCAGCCGGCTATTCATGGCAGGCTATGCCTGAAAAATATGCTACTCTTTTCACCGTGGGCATTTCCATCACGATTTCTATTAGTTAGATAGTATTTTTTTTAGATAGCCTTTTTAGATGCAGAGCAAAGGTCACGTGGTCCACAGAAAGCCTGAGACATTGATCGGAAAGAGACACAGCCTGAGCCTATAGCATACCAAAGACGGTGGATTATTATTAAAACAAATGGACATTTAGCCTACACAATTTTTTTATATATACATTTTTTTTTATTATAACGTTACACCATATAGCCTACAACACAATCCACCGTCTTTGGTAGGCTAGTAGGTAGGCTATTCGCACAGTTTATGGAGCTTTCCAGATCTCAATGCTGTAAGATGAGGTGGTTAGCCGTTAGCTGATTTTTCTGTTGTAGCCTAGCCTACACAAAACATTAAAATTTGTTCCATTTAAATAGGCCTGTTTCAGGTTTGGTGAGTGAATTCAGGTGTGCAGTTCAGCTGCTGAGCTCTGCTGTAGAAAAGTTTGGTGGTGGATCGTATGGTGCTGAAAAGTCTGTGACAGATACGAATTTAAATTTTCTTAAAAACAAAACAAAATTTATTATGCTACAAACTAACTAGGTAAAATTAATTTGCTGGTTAGCCAGCCTCTACAGATCCAGCAGTGTTGATCCGGCTTCTGACGAATTTTGTATATCTTCTAATATAAGGGTAAGCTATGGCTTTGTTTGCCCCCTCTGACTCTCCTATTCCTCACTCGGTTTCTCCTTCCTTCTCCGCCATTAGTGGAAACTTTACTTGTGATAAGTATAGCTTAAATGCTAGGTTGACTGAGAAGATTTGGAATCTCGCATCCGTACATTGTTATTCACGTCGGCGCAAATGATGTCCGGTTGAAGCAATTGGAGATAACAAAAAAATATTTTAAATCGGCACGTGAAGTAGCAAAACTGTTGTCTAACTGTTATTTGCTCTGGCCCCATCTCGTCTCGGCATGGTGACGAAACGTATAGGAGACTAATGTCACTAAATCGTTGGCTGTCTCTGAGTGGTGTCCCTCTAATAACGTCAGCTATACAGTATACTCAGCATTGGTGTACTCCGCTGGAGACTGGCAGTCATTGGAGGGGACTCTGAGCCAGGACATGCAGACACTAGTGGCATACCTCCGGAAATGGAGATTGAAGCTCAGCGAGGCAAAGACGGTGTCGGCGGCCTTCCATCTTAACAACAGGGAGGCCAAACGTGAGCTCCGAATACATAGCAGCGGAACACCCCTGCCATGTCGTGCTGAGCCAACCTACCTCGGTGTGACACTGGACAGGTCGCTCACGTTTCGCCGACACCTCGAGTCACTGCGCAAGAAGCTAACATCTCGCGTGGCGTTGATGAGGCGACTAGCCGGGTCAGGCTGGGGTGCCGGCGCAAGAACATTGCGTACGGCAGCCCTGGCCCTTGTTTACTCGACCAGTGAGTACTGCGCACCGGTATGGTGTCGCAGTGCCCACACCCGCCTCGTCGATACGCCCATCAACGAAGCCTTGCGCATCGTGACAGGATGCCTGCGTTCCACTCCCGTGGACAACCTTCCCATCCTTGCAGGCATCCAGCCCGCTGGGCTTCGCCGTGCAGGAGCCACAGCATGTCTCGCGTGCCGGGCTGTGGAGCCAAACCATCTGCTTCATGAAAGGCTCACTATAACAGCTGAGCCTCCCCGGCGCCTCAAGTCGAGACACCCATTTGTGCCTGCCGCACAAGAACTCCTGCAGCAATGCAGTGACCTTAACATCAGTGCGGCACGATGGGCGGATTACACCTGGAGCACGGAGTGGGAGGAGAACACCTCTAGACTCCGTGACTTCATCCCAGACGTCGGCTTTCCCCCTATTGGGGTGGACCTGCCCAGACTGGCGTGGGTGAGGCTTAACCGCCTCCGGACCGGCGCAGGGCGCTTCCGCTCATCGATGCACAGATGGGGCTTGGCCTCCTGCGCGGCCTGTGAGTGTGGCGCAGAGGAACAAACCGCAGACCATGTCATCCTGGACTGCCCGATTTATCGGGCACCCAACGGGATGCATGGTCTGTCGGCTCTGGATGACGACACGGTGACATGGCTGCTGGAGGTGTGCCCTGAAATATAGCCCAGGTGAACCCCCCCTAGGCTCGGGGTGGTAAAAGGATAGCCCCTCGGCCCCGAGCCTGGGGGAGCGGAAGAAGATCTTACCCAAACGAAGAAGAAGAAGAAGAAGAAGAAGAAGAAGAAGAAGCTATATAGATCATTGGCACACATTTTGGGGGAGGCCTAATCTTTTAAAAAGAGATGGTGTTCACTCCACGTGGGTGGGTTCAGCTTTTATCTCTAATAATCTGGCCTATAATGTTAGAAATTCAAATCCCTGACTAATTAGAGCCAAGGCCAGGCAGCAGAACTACTTGTCTGCTTGTTCCCCAAAATCGTCAACTAGGGTTCACCCTTTAGAAATTGAAACCGTGTCTGTCCCCGAATACAAAACCATTTAAAATCTAAAAACCGTGAAGTTTGTTTCAATAATCTGATTAAAATTAAAACAAAACACAATCCTATTACTTCAAGTGATATTACGACCATGAGGCTTATTAAATATAAGATCCCTTAACTCTAAGGCAGCTCTTGTAAACAAACTAATCTCAGATTGCTCTCTGGATATACTGTATTATATTTAACTGAAACATGGCTGAAAGCGGATGAGAACTTTACATTAAATGAATCCTCTCCGCCTGGGTTCATATATAGCCAAAAACCCCCGTCTCTGTCGAAAAGAAGGTGGGGTTGCTGTTAATTTGTATTTCAGTCAATTCCAAAATTAGAGTATGCATTTGATTCGTTTGAAGTGTTAGTTATGAACACTCAGCCAGCAGTTGTTGGTATAAACTGCCCCTCTTCTCAGCCTATTGTACTTGTGACTGTCTATAGTGCAGTGATGGGGACACTGTGCTGTGTAGGGACAACAGACTACATTTACATTAATTCCACAGGAAACCCAAAGGACATTCCCATTCCTTAAAAACTGACACTGATATGACACAAAAATATTGGCAGACAAATTCCATTTCATTGTGGATTGTGGATGTATTGGAGGCTCTATATGAAAGACTGCTCCAGTTCATTGGTGGGGAAAAGTGCATTTTAACTACACTAATCCCTTAGTACTGAGACTGGAATGACACACTTAGAGGGTCTGATTGCTCAATATTATTTTGTCTCTGGGACGGCCGATCCAATCACAACTCTTAATGTGGGCAAAAGGAATCAGCGTGGCTTCCCCAGACCGCACCCACACACGTGACGCTGCGCAGGTAGAGGATGACTAGAGAGTGCACTACCTTGGCTTTGAGCACCTCTGTGTCCATGGCATTGTTGGCCTTGAATATCTTCTGTGCTTCTTGCTGAGGACTGAGAGGAAAGTGGAGTACGTTTTATACATGTTGTGCACCAAAAATAGTTTTAATAGAAATATTATAGCTTTTGAAATAGCTAATGATTATCCATCCATGTGTAGGATATCTAATATTTAGATATAAGCAAACTACCTGACTCCTCCAACCCCCCTTCTTCTTCTGTCTCTCTCTGTCTTTCTCTCACTCACTCACCCCCACAAACATCAAATATAAGCCAGTCTTTGTCCCCCCCAGGTCAGGGATGCCATTCCTGTGGTAAAAGGGTATTTATGGGGGGCCGATGGAAAGAAGTTCAGTTCGGAGTTGGTTTGGAGAAGACGTTTTTCATCTTTTATTTTTATGGTGGTGGTTCCTTTGGTTCCTGTTCAGCTGGAGGGTAAATAATATTGGCAATTTCTGGCTTATTGGTCTCTCTCTCTTTGCTGGTGTATTCTAATTAATGTCTGGTTTAATGTCTTCCTCTTTGTAAAGTAGTCAGCCTACATTCAAAAGTGAATGTATGATTTTAATTGACTATATAATATATATTTAATTAAATCAAGTAAAACATTATTTTGAGTGTAGGTTAAGTGAGGGGTTCTTGCACGCAATATCACTTGTGTTCAGTATTCAGAGTGCAGAAAATTTTAACAAGGGCATTGACTGTTGGAACCGCTGGTTTCAGAAAATACACATTTTACCTAATCCTCACTTACCCGACACATGTACAATGACTACCTATGACATTATAATATCCGTATATTTATGATAATGTGAAACAGGGCTGGAAATTTTACCTCCCAGGCGATACCAGTAAGTATCATGATTTAAGGTGATTCAAGCTTGTGGCATAATTTAAAAAATACTTGTACAAACACATCACAACTACTCACTTTTGATACGTACGGACATGCACATGCTACATGTAAAATAAAATACACACTGAAGTGCCATGAAATTCTCAACCCATTTGAGACACATTAACACACGCACACAAACTCACAGACTGAGCTGTTTCCAGCGTTGAAAGAAGTCTTGAGAGGCCATCTCTGTGGGCTGGAAGAACTTGTTGATGGTGACAGGAAGTTTCAGAGTGATATTCTGTAGAGCTCCTCCATATCTGAGAGCGTAAAAATGAGAATTAATACATTATGCACACAAAACACAATGAAACAGTGTCCGACTAGCCAGGGAGTTAAGATATTTATATATTAGGAGACATCAAAGTAGACTCTGAGATGAGGACACATGAGACTGCATTATATGCAGTCCATTCTTTCTTCTTAGAAAATTAATCACTCTATTTTTTTCTTTTTCAGTAAAAACCGGAACCAAACATCAATGTATTTTGTTTTGTCTCTAAACACAGACACACATAGTTGTACCTGAACTTGATGTTAAGCAGTGGGGCCTCAGTGAAGTCAGTCAGACACTCAATGTTGATGACTTGCTGCACCTGTGCACCACCCTCCACCAAGGGCTCCACAGGTTTTGTCTGTAAGTTGAGCTGTGAGGAGGCTGTGTTAAGGCCTGCTTAACCGACACTGCACTGAACTGAAGACCACATGAACACTCTAGTACCACATCATCAGACTTCACACACCAGCACGGCACACCGATTTAAAGCAGTATTCTGCAGAGATCAGTCAATAGACTGTGTCATTACAAATTCAGACAGAATAAAACTCATGAACTGTGCATTATACACTAAACTATGCTCTTATCCAATCAACCCATGTGGTGGTGCTATAGAGATTCAAATGTTTAAAAATTCACAAAAAATCACTGTTCCTTTGCAGAGATTTCTTTTTACAGTGACAAAAGCCCTCATTAGGAACATAGATATGTACTACATGGGTCGGCACCATCTTGAATTGGCCGCCATTTTGTTTAAAATTTACTCATCTATTACTTTTCTGTTTTCTTCCTGAACCACTTGGCTGATCTTTATGAAATGTGGCATAGTTACAAGCCCTCACCAAATAAAAATTTTAACTGGTTCAAAAACTTGGTCCACATGTTCTAGGAGTATGTATTGGTATCTTGAATGTGGACATGATTCAACATTGTGGGCATGGCCTATGACAAAATCAGTTGTGGCAGCCATCTTGTTTATCCGATCAGTCTAAAAAAATGTCCCTTTGTTGATGCTACATACCAAGTCTCATGCTGATTTCTCAAATACTTAGACATGTCTTTTAAAGATGTAAAAGGTACTCCTTCCATAGCCTAAAAAGTATTTAACAATGTCTTGAATATGGAAATGATTTAACATTGTGGGTGCGGCCTTTCTTTTAAAGGCTATAGATATAAGATTCCGCAAATATACCCGTGGAGGCAACCAATCAGAGGTAGGTGTGGTACCAATGTCATAATACTACTGGCTCAGGAGCTTTGTTAGAGGCGGAACCAAACTCAGACATTAAACAGCATAAACACCACATTCTCTTGCAGCCCGTAATTTATTTTGTCATGATACATTCCTGATCAATAATTATTTTGGACAGAAATAACCCAAATCTTTATTCATAATTATGTCATAAGCTTGGTACCCCCAAATGTTGCTTGCAACTTTAATTATTATTAGAAGGCAGTGTCTTTTGATATGAAGTGAAAGAAATTGAGTGAAACGGCTCTGTAGGACATTTATCTATATTTCACTACATTGCCATCGGAGTCGCCAATTCCCACATTCCCCGTAGTTTGTGTAAATGAAAGCATGTTTTCATGTCAAGTTTGTTTGACGGGGAAATACGCGAGCAAAGTGGTGTACACATCTTTTTGGTGAGTACGCACCGTTTATAAATGAGGCCCCAGGACATCTCATAATATAACTGTACCAAGAAAAAGCAGTACAACCCCATCTTAGATATGCCAATATATGGTACAGCACCCTACAGTTTCACACTATAATTATATGGTTATCTGGTAGATAACAGTAGGCTAGTCTTTCAGTTATACTGGGCAGTTCATTACAAGACATAAAGCCCTGCAGGGAGTTGGTGTGATGATCTGCATAAAGGATATCAGACTCTAGTTCTCCTGGGCAGCTCACAGCAGTGGTGAAACTAACAAACTGAACTGAAGTTTTATTTCCATAGAACAAGTACATCCTCCCTAAGAGTGTGTGTGAGAAAGAAAGGGGGAAAAAAAGAGAGAGAATGAAAATGATTAAAATGTCATTTTTTAAAATCTTATATATAGACAAGGGCTAAATAGAGTGCACATTGTAATAACTGGACAGCTGGATTACCACTCACTGAAATTGCTACAAAGTACCATACCACTACCATTTAGATCCACACAAAAACTTACCGAGGTTCTGGCGATACTCGGATTTGATCCCAATCTGAAGTAGCTGATTTTCAAACAGAACCCCGTTATTCTTGCACACAAACCTAAGAGTCAGAAGCATAGTAAGAGAAAAGAAAAGGGAAGAGCAGGATGGAAAAAAATAGAGGACAGGTGACAAAGTGAAGAGTGGTCATGCTCTATTCATCATGGATCACATATTTCAGTCATCAGTTTATGCCCAGCTAAAACACAGCTGCATCTTATCATCACTCCTTGTAACTAGTGATGACTAAAGGTGGTTACAGAGTGTTTAAAACAGGGAGCAGACCCATGTGCGGACAGTCCACGGCCTTTTGCCTTTCATAGTTGAGCATACCAACCCCACTTTGTGGAGTACATTTCCCATCATTTTTGCGCGCAAATTGCGAACAATGAAGGCGTCCTTCGTGAAGAAAGATTATAGTACGCAGATGTTACGTTTGTAGGTGAAACGACAGGCCCATCCGCTCAGGGTCCGCTATGATGTCATTTAGGTTTGCATGGACCCTGCGGACGTCCGTACGCATACCTTTTTTTGGCGACTATGAATTGGCCTGAAAGGAAGAACTTTAACTGAATATTGCCAGATGTTTTTTCTTTTTTACAATCTGTCACCAAAAATAAAAACACAATTATTCAAGCATCAAACAAAAAGTCTCGCCAAGGTGTCCATCACTCCCTCACTATAGGCAGCCACTTTCCGTTACATAAACATATTTGCAGATTTATTTTTTGCAGTGTTTTCATAAACTGTATAAGCAATATAAAAGCATATTTTGCACTCACAAACGCAGCTTATTTACACCAGAAAGCGTTTATGAATGAGTAATCCTCTAATATACAGCACTACTTCCCCTCCGGCCCTTCAGTTGGGTTCTCGCTGGAGTGAAGACACATCTCTTCAGACTCTACCTTGACTGACACATTCACACTACACTTTTCTGCAGGCTACCCAACAATTAAGTAGCACTTTCATGTACCACTTGTACTGTTGGGAATTCCATTAAATCCATTGGTCACCTATGACAATATGTATTGATAATATTTGAATATGTATCTGTGAATGTATTAAGAGCAATATACAGAATGTATAAATGTATTAAGAACAGAGAAACGCATTCATAAGCACAGTAAAATATTATAAGAGCAGAGAGACATGTTCTCTGTCTCTCTGACTAGAAGGAGCTGCTGCTTTTCAGAGAGTCTGATAAGAAGATAAGATGTTCCTAAAACAAGGATTGTGTTGGGCGCCTTCTAAAGCGTTCCAAGGCAACCATTATCAAAAGTTATTTTGGGTGCCCTTCGGGTCCGAACACCTGGTTCAGTACAAAATAAGCACAGAAACACATAGTAATATATTAATTAAAATGCACTTTCACAGAATCCCATAAAGTTAATAAATAGAATGGTCGCAGTGAGATATAGACATTTCTGTGAATATGAACGCTGAGTCTGACTATAAAAGTTGAAGCCACTGTTATTTTTTACACACAGTTAGCCGTCCAGAGAGTTGGAGAAAAACTTGGATAGTGTCCAAACACTTGGTATCTGATCACCATGGTTACTCAGTTATCTATGCAAAATGTTGTTGTTCGGTTAAAACTCTTCTCATGGGGCGGGGCTGGAGATGGGTGACGGAATCTACGAAGGAAAGTTCTGGAAGGTTCTCGACACGGGATGACGCTAATAAAAGAGGGCGGAGCCAGAGATTGATGTCTGGAAACAACCAATGAGGCCTCAGAAGACAAGACACCTGTTACGTGGAGAAGATTGGAAAGTTCTCGAAGAAAGGCGGAGATGGAGATGGCCTGTGTCTGTGTGGTCAAAGTTGTCACATGGGCAAAGAATGGGATGGACAATATGATAAGAAACTGTATAAAGATGGACTGTAAACCAAGAATAAGAGCGAGCGAGCGGGAGTGTCTCTGCGGAGAGGCACTACGCTTGGGGTGTCTCTGCAGAGATGTCAGGACCTTGATCGTGCGGTGTATGGGATAAGGTCTGGCATTTTTGATAGTCTCTGCGGGGGCACTACGCTGGACTTTTGTTGTATGTTTAATGAAATAAAGTCTAGCATTCTCTGAGAATTATTGCCTCGTCCTCTTTGTTTAAACACTTAGAGAAATTTGAGAGGTAAAGTTGAAAAACTCTGAATTTCTGAAAAAAACTGAGATATTTTCACTCGGAGATCCACAACAAATTGGCATAATCAGACAGGTTTGGATCCAGTATCCACAACAGTACCTTGTATATTGAGCATATAATGTACCACCTCCAAATAAACCCAACACAAATATATTTCTTTATGTATCTTAAATAGTAATAAAATAAGCTTCCTGAAGCAAAGACATCACAAAAACTGAGCACCCTAAAGTGACTAGCCAGTGTTCAAATCCTGAATTATAACATCATCCTCCTAAACAGGAATCTGGAATGAGAGCAGTTATCACAAGGCCACATATCATCACATTAAAAAAATTAATTGGCTGAATGCCAACTCTGGAGAAATTATTTTACTAAGCTTCATTTCAAGCACTTCTGTAGCATAACCAGCATGTCTATATTAAGGTCTGCTAGGTTACCACGTAAAACTAGATGTACATCGAACATAGGCAGAGTGACATTAAGGGTAGTAATAATGGAAATACAAACAGAGACAAAGACGGAAAGAGAGTTATCTAAGCTAAGAATGAGAAGTAAGTAGTAGGCAGAAGTTAAAAGCACAGAGACAAGCAGGTCAGAAGAGTAAGGTTGGGAGAGATATGCAGAAAGAGAGAGAGCTCTTACTTGTTCAGAAGCTCATCTGATTCAGGAAGAGGTAGAGCAGGATCCTCAGAGCCAAGGGAAGAAGAGGAAGGGGCAGAGCTGAGAGAGGAGGAAGAGAATGCGGGTCAAGCGCAGGAATGGGGAGTGGGAATGAATGGAAGAAAGCAGGAGGATGGGAATGGTTGGAAAATCAGAGCAGAATCGGGAAAGAAAACGGTTTTTCAAAAGCACAAATGAAAGTTGGGACAGGTGAACAAAAAGACCAAGATGCATTCAAGAAGAAAAGTGAAGCGGTTGTATATGACAGACAAAAGCATTGAAAAGGGAAGATAAAGTGGACATACATTTAGAGAAATATTTAAATGCGGTTAGTACACACACTTTGAAATTCTGGCAGTTAATAAAAATACCTGAGATTGATACCTGACTTGAGATGATTAATTCTGGTCCTGAACTACACACAACAAAATAGTGCCACGAGGGTGTTTTATTGACTGTCTGTATACATATCAAAATATTACAGATATCGTCCATATATCTCATCCATCAATTTAACCATAACATTTATTGAAATATCTATTTTTCTTCAAACTGTATTTTTCTTTTATTTTCGAAATGTTAAGCATAATATTTATCTTAATGCGGTAAACTCTGTCCCCTTACTCTGATTCACTGGGAGCCTCAACCAATAATGAGTCTGAGTTTTCAGTAGGAGGTTCCAGATCACTGCCAGCATCCAATCACAATCGAGAACAAGAAGCACAACACAAACAGCACAGAGAAAGAGAAACAGAGACAGGGAAGGGAAGGGAAAAAGACAAGAAATAAGAAAGACATTGAGTCACATAAACATGAAAAGGTGAGTATAATACACACATACGAAAGGGAGAAGAAAATGAACTGACAGTGAAAGACAGAAGAGAGTCTGACAGACAATGTTAAAATAGTAATGAATGTCAGCTTATTTATTTACGTTCTAATCAAGCCTCCATTAAATATATAAATCCTCAACTGTTCACACAAGCATAGCACATAAAACTCCATTTTGAATTCTAGAAAAATACTGTACCACCTACAAACAGTAAAGAATACGATCCCATTTCCTAAGAGTATAAGTAAAAACTTAACCCAAGCTAGGTACTGCTTACCTGAGGAAGTTGTCATCATTTACCCCAGGAGGAGCTGCAGGTCCTGACTCTGAAAACACATCAACCAATAGACTGCCAGCACTGGGAGCAGCTGAGCCAATGGAAGCAGCTGAGCGAAGTCCTAATAGGTCAGCTGATGGGGATGGAGTAGACTGAAAGGAAGGGAAAACATATGTTCTGTTCATCAGTAAACAACACGTTGGCGACTTAAACTTCCCCTCCAGCCCTTCGGTTGAATGGTTCTCGCTGGAGTGAAGACACGTCTCTTCAGACTCTACCTTGACTGACACATTCACACTACACTTAGTTAGTTAGTTTATTTGATCATCTTTAACAGTAACATATACCATACATCACCAATACACATGCATCAACAAAAAAGACTATTTCAGGTGATCAAAAGGAAAAAGGCAGAAGCTGAAAGCTTATGAATGCCTATCCTATTCCCTAAAGTGGTTATTTAAAATAAATCCTTGAAGTATACAACAAACAAACAGGAGCATGTCATTGGAACTACCAGGATCCATACACGCTGTTTTACACTTCATACATTATCTATACTTCTCTATAGGGCTACCCAACAATTAAGTAGCACTTTCATGTACCACTTGTACCTTGTATATTGATGTTCTAGCACGTTCATGTAGCACTTATATCTTGATGTTGTAGTTCTTACATCATGTCTCTTGTAATCATGCCTCACTCCTATCTAAGGCTTAGCCATAGCTTTACTAACTCAGCCTTTAGACTACACCATAGCTTTACCAGTTGATGTTCATGGCTTTGGATAGGTGCTACTTTAGCTGACCTGTGCTTGCATTTGTTCCAAATACCTTCGGTAGGCACTTATTGTACGACACTTTGGATAAACGCGTACAATGCATGTAATGTAATGTAACATCCTGTTTCTCTTTCTGCCAGTGGCATTCACTTTCAGCAAATCAACATGAAAAAGGAACTTCAGCCTAAAATCCAGTTTGATGGCAAATCAAAAAAGTGGGCCAATTACATCATAGCACCATTCTAGATATCAGTCTACAGTCCAGAAAAAAGTCAGGGTCTGAGATTTTCTCCACCAGCCACTGTAGCAGGTAGATACAAAATTATAGTAGCCACTACTGAAAACTATGCAGAAAACATTACAATCACAAAGACCCTGTTTAGAATTCAAGTAGAAAATCCGCATCTAAAATGCTTGGAAAGCGACCTTGGGTTTTTCACATTTATGGTTAGTATTGTTCAATGGCACTAGCCAACATACCAATTTAATTATCTCGCTCTCTCTCTTTAAAGTTTAAATTATTATTATTTTTTTCCGATTTCTGATTTCCCCCCCATTTTCTCCCAATTTAGTAGCCAATTGAACCCCTATTCTAATTCAATTCCCCCCATGTAGCAACCGCTAGAGAACCACCGCTATACAACCCCGTCAGCTGGTAGTAGGAAAGAGGCCGCCACGTCCTCTACAGGGCGCGACTCCCCAAGCTCCTGACCGTGATTCCAACTCGCCCGGGGCCTTATTTGCGCAGCGATTCTCTTCCGAGCCCCTCCCCCCACCCGGAAGCAGCCGCCAATTGCTGCTCCCACAGGGCGCCGGCCATGCTCGGAAAATGGCAGGTCCGGGGCGCGAACCCCGATCCTCGGAGTACAACTGCGCTGACTGAAAGTCAGTGCTCTTACCGCTGTACTACCGCAGCGGCTAAAGTTTTGAAGACATTTCAGATTAAAACTATCCATTTATATTTTAGAAAAAGCCTAATTTCATTATCGGTCAACCAGATTAATTTCTTTCGGGAACACGCAAGTTGGATGGGTAGACTGTCATGGCTGCCCACATATCGATAGCATTCTCGACCCTCGGTACAATTTTGTGGCATTGAAGTGTGAACTGTACAACTGCAGTCTGGATTATTGTCAATACTGTCATTGTATAGACTATTTCAAAGCTGTAACGCAGCTATGTAACATAGCGGAGCTGCATTGCAGCCAGTTTATTTCTATGCAGTCTAGATACAAGTGTGCAAGTGTCTGAATGTTGATGTAAAAAAAAAAATTGTAATAAAAAAAAAAACTAATTTGAGGGTACGATGTTGTAAAGACTTGTAATTTGATAACTTTTGCGCGTGGTCAGTGCTATCATAGCCTGCTGGCATTGTGACATTATATACAAGGTTGAACATTCTACTGCAGAGTTCTAATCACACCGGTTTGATCGTACGCTCCAGGGACCACTCTAGACTGATCATATCCGTAAAAAATAAAATAAAGTAGGACAATATCACATGCCAGAGCCAACAATTTACCCACATTTGGCAGGTGGCAGGTGTGAATTTCAGAACCTGGCCTGAGTGACACACTTCATATGAATCAACGTAGAAGCAGTGAGACAATGAGGTGTGTTCCAATTTTGGGACATGGCAAGTAATATATCTAGACAAAATCATCTTATAAAAATCTGACCTCCAGTCTAGCTGGATTATGGTCTTTATGCATGCCCGCGCAGTATCAGTGTATTTACTTTTTTAGATTCATAAATAAATACTTTAACTGGATAAGCATTTGCTTTACTTAAAATGAAACCTACAGCATTGGAGGTCGCGATACCAGAGGCATCAGTGCCTCTCTCCCCTGCTCCATTCAGCTCTCCCTCTCTCTTCCCGTCCTCCAGATCAGACACAGAAACGGCTCCTGGTCCCTTCTTCTTCTTCAGCTTGGCCAGGATGGATGACTCCCTCTCTGGGAAGGGGGGCATTTCTTCCAGGACTGTGGCCTATGTTTGTGTGTATGTGTGTATGTGTGTACATGTGTGTGGGTGAGAGAGAGAGGGAAGAAAAGTGTAAGAGTAAAAGTGAGACAACCAGCCCTATCTGTCACAAGAAGAAAAATACTTTAAAATGGCTTTTGTGTGAGAATTCCCCAGCACTGCCACGCTCACCAGGACATCGGTGCTGGCGATGGACGAGAGCTTCAGGTACTCCACTGCTCTCTGCTGCAGCTCCACATCTGAGTTGCGGATCTGGCTGTCAGAGCGCAGCACTTCCTGGATGGTGGGCTTGGTCTCGGGAAAGAGGTTGATGAACTTGATGTACGCGGAGAGCAGGAGAGCACGGGTGGGCACCGAGCACAGGTGGAACTTAGAGTGCAGCAGGTTGAACTGGATCAGGGGACTGGGTGAGAAGGGATGAGGTCAGGTTAATACAGTGTACAAGAGCGATGCAGCGCTTTAGAAATTCCAGGTGGTAGACACTGACTGACCTGGAACGAGGATCCCCAGCAATAAGGTTGCCAAACTCCCCGAGGATGTAGCCCCCCACCTTCACCATATTCTCATGACACGCTGGTGCCTGCAGGGCCTGGAGGATGGCAACCAATGTCACACTTTCACTATTTAGATATGAAAACCCCATTCTCCATACAGCAGCTACAGTGAACAACCCCTTGGATGCATTCAGACAGGATACAAATAGCCACTTTCTTCCTTTAGTATTAGCAACCATTACCAAAATGAATGAACATTTAGCACACTAAAAAAACATGGAGATAATCCCTAACAAACTACAACACATTACTACGCCTTAGGATTTTTCTTAATGTTTGCTTCCAGGTGATACTTTCATTGTAATCAGCAAATCTGAATCCTTGTTTGGAACTATTCAACCAGCCTTAGTACTCATGTTAACATTACATATTGATATTAAATACACCAATATTTTCACAGCTAAGAATCTCACAGTTATTAGTACAATATTCCAGGTACTGTTATCCAGGGTAACAAAGAATAGGTCCTACCTCAAACACAGTCTTGGCGGCATAGCCCTGCACATCATCCCTGTTGATGACGATCTGGATGACTCTGTACCACACCTCCTCGCTGACATAGTCCCCCGCGATGCGGATCAGGTTCAGAATGGTGTCCACATACCAGGAATAATCCACAGCGTACTTCTCTGCCAGAATGGCCACTTTCAACACCTGCAGGGAGAGCAAGAACAAGAGAAAGAGACATAAAGACTCCCCTGTAGCAAAACTGACTGTGTACAAGATAAAAAGAAATAGATTGAAAGAAGAAAGTTCAGAACTGACTGGGCGAAAAACCAATGCTGATCCGTGATAAGTGGACTGGTGTATATACATACAGACATAAAAAAATGGCAAATGACAATGGAAAGGCGTATCGTAATTTGAAATGTGTGGACAGATAGACACACCATCTCCTCCCTGATGGAGTAATCTGCAGTCTCCAGGTAGCTCAGCATCTCTGCCACGATCTGCTTGGCATTGGTGCGGTCGCACATGGCGTACAGCAGGTCCGCCGCCCTCTGCCTCACGCTGACATCCCTCTCCGTCTGAGGACAGATACAGAAAGTACGACCGCAAACTTCATTCAACATTCAAGTTTATATCTGTGGTTATGTTAAAGAGAAACTCAGCTTAAGTTACCCATAATGGAGCCATACTTTCTCTATTTGAGGAATGGACATACTCGAACAGTAATTGGTTAATCAATTAGCCACACCCATTTCTTATACAAAATGTACCTTGAGAGCATTGATGACAGTCTCTATGTGCGTCTTCACAGCCTCATGGGAGAACTCAGAGCTGGCCAGAGTGCACATGCTCTCCAGGGCCAGGTAACGCAGGTTAGTCTCACGGTGCTGCAGAAACTGGCCCAGTTGGTTACAGGCACGCACCAGCAAGTTGGGCTCACTTCATGCACACACAGATTGGGAAGGGTGTGTGGGGGACAGAATGACAGAGGACGGAGAAAAACTACTTCAATCAAACATGGACATTAACGCTAATGTAATTGTTGATATATGCAATTTCATTTTGACATAAAAAAAAGTACATAAATATCACTTATTCGTCCACTCAAATTTTGCCAAAAAATCACTAACTGATGAGACTGCACAAAAGAGATTTCAATTCAAAACCAAACACCAGAAGTACGAGTTTAGTTTACAGAAACAGAATATGTTCCAAATAAAATATTTTATGAAGAAATTGCAACAATATATGGGTAAATATACAAATAGCAACTTTCAGAAATTGCAACAAATACACTGCTGTGAAATATTTCTACCATATTGTCCAAAATGTCCCCACTATTAAGAAATATTGCAGTACATTCCATTTCTTTAAAGCCAAAAATCCAGCATATCACAAAGAAGCGCGGTATAGCGGCAGACTGCAGTGAAAATGACATGCAGTGCCTAGAAACAGCCATACTGAATTGCCAGTGATACTGCTTAATACAGGTGACTTGATAAAGTGTGGGTAGAGGGATGAATCAGGAATATGGTCACACATGCTACACTTGCTCAGGTATTTTAGATCCATGCAGCAGCATTCTCAAACAGCTGGAAATAGTCCCTTATCAAAATGATAAAAATCGATTTTAATTTTCCTCCCAAAATGGAATTACATCTCCCTCCCTAGTCACCACTAGGGTTGCAAAGGGGGGTATTTTCCAGGTAACTTCGGTAATTTTGAGAATTTTTCATTTCATGCCTAACCTTCCTATTATATTATATTTTACTGCTCTTTGTGTTAAGCTGATGTTACAGGTCAATATATTAAAAAAAGTTCCAAACATCTTTTTTACATGTATTTCCTCGCAATAGGAAGGTTAAACAAAGCTAAATAAAATACAACAAGAAAATGACACCACTGAAATTGAGTCTGAGGAGGATTGTCCAGATTCTTAAGATTCTCAGTCTAGCTGTGGTTCAGGTAAATAATTAGCCAAGGTCAAGCAAGTCAAGTTAAAATATTAAGTGGATAATTTACCCCTGCAACCCTCAAGCCTTTACCTGTCATAGTGAATAATGAGAGAGATGGCCTCGAATAGAATGGCATTCTTTGCATTGGAATGCTGGACCTTCTTTGACTTAGGTGGCTCCTGAGCCTTGTTGAGGATTGTTTCCAGACACTCAACCAGCCTGCCCTTCACAGCGCCATCCTCTGGTGGAGGATAGCACTGCAGCAGTCGTAAAAGCTTGCAGGACAACCAGGGGGCCGGAACAAAGTAGTATGTATAGTCTTGAAGGTCCGTTGAGGCAGAGGACACAATCTGATAGAGAAAAACATAAATCACACGTTGTCACCCTGGAAGCACAACATTCAGCAAGCTACAGATGTACTCAATTCGAATGTCCACTTTATCTTAGAAAGGCCGTTTGCTTGTAATTCCATGTTTATCGAGGGTTTTGGCAGTCCCACTTTGTTAAAAGAGATATGTTATCTACTCTAAGGCCCCATTCACACTAAAGCTAAATACAGTTGTCTCTCCTCATTTTAGTGCTTAATTCGTTCAAGTTCACATTTAGTACGGTTATGAATGAGAGTGACAACTAGTAGTAACGAGTCCTGTTCGAAACAGGTAGCAACTACCAAAGTTGACTCTAGTTCCTATGCAAATGAGCTTGGTTATGCATGTTTAGACGGGAACGGGAGTTGACAATTGGTCGCAGATGCGCAGTGATTAACTGTGCGACGCTCCCTGACTTCCATAGAGCGTGGTAAGGGCGACATTGAGTACTGTTAAAAAAGCATTAGTTGACGTTGCTTCATTCACTGCAAAATCAGATGTGGAAACGCGCGTTTTCTCCCGCTTCTCTCAGCAGGGATTCTTGGTCTTCTAAATATGCGTGTTTGTACAGACACAAAAAATGAACCTACCTCAAATTTCATGTTTAAAAAAAAAAAAGAAGCATTTCTCACACTTAGTTTCCATGGAAAGCATCAGTTCAGGAATGCCTTCTATGGCTGGCTAGTTCTGTGCAGTTTCATTTCTTAATATTAACAGTCCCTGCAAACAATAGCTGTTCTCCCTGAAACTGGAATCAAATCTGCAGTGGTTAACTTGTTTAATGTCTGAATCAAGCCACAAAAATGTTAACAAATGATGCCTTCTACATATCTGGACTAGCCAGTTATACTACTGCTGTGTGTGACTGCTGTTGTTTATGTATACTTCTTGCTTCATGTTGGCCCAATATGAGATAAAGTTCTTTAATGTGTTACACTATAAAAAAAAACGAACATTTTTCACTGTATGCCAATGCTCAAAAAAAAAAAAATTACCACTTAAAAAAATGTCTCTTTGCAATTCCCAATTTATCACTGCACTATTCTTTGTCATTTACGGAGAGTAAAGACAAGCAAGATTTCTGCCTGCAACCACTCAATTTCATTCTGCACAGTTGACCTGCACGTCCACTGCACTAAGGGACCATACTGCATGTGCAGCTAGCATAGGCAGATGACAGGAGGACCAGAGGAATAGCTCATGTGTGATGAAGCGCAGGGACAGTCCTGTCATGAGAAACCCTCCCCTAGAAAATGCTGCACCCATTTACAGTGCCACACAGGCTACGTTTACACGCACACCAATACCCCGATTATTGGGAGTAATCAGTTTATGCCAGTATTTAGTTCAGGGGCAGCTGGTGAGGTCAAAAATAGGGGAGGCTACATATTTTACAAGTGTAGTAGGTGGTTGGCAGGGGGTGTAAATGACGGTCTGGGGGGCATGGCCACCTGTAGAACATTTTTATATAATAACCCTTAAAGTGTGATACAGAATCACTATTAAATGGTTCATCCTGGTGATTTTGTTAGTTTCAGCCAATCAGCTGTCAAATGGCTCACTATAGAGTACTCGAGTAAGCATGTCAGATGTGGGCGGATTCTGGATTCTGGTTCAGAAGTAAATTCCCTATGACAGATAGAATTGGCTTCGGAGACTATAGACTACCGTAAATTCCGGACTATTGAGCGCACCTGAATAAAAGCCGCACCAACGAAATTTAGAAGAAAAAAAAAATTTGTACATATATAGGCCGCACTTGTCTATAAGCCGCAGGTGTCCACGTTGTAACAGAGATATTTACGTACACAGAAAGATAGATAGACAGTACACAGTAGCGCGTCGCGTGACTAGAGACTACTAGACGAACCAAGCTAGCCACCCTCGCTAGTCGGCACCTAAAAAAACTTATTATTTTATTATTAATTTTTTTTACATGTTACAATGACAATTTGACATAATTTGCACTGAAATGAATGTTTTCCTGGTTAAAATAAAAAAAAAAAAAAAAAAAAAAAAAAAACGACTATGTTAACAACGCAAAAAAAAAAAAAAAAAAAAAGAAAATAATAAAAAAAAAAAAAAAAAAAAAAAAAAAAAAACCAATTAGCCAAGCTGTTTAAACCACCAGCGAAAAGTAAGTAAGTAAAAAAAAGTTTTTGAGCCCAATACCCAAAAAAACCAATAAAAATGAATCGATCTAATTTTAATTATTTTTTTTTTTTTTTATTATTTTTTTTTTTTTTTTTTTTCTGATTATTTTTTTTTTTATTTTTTATTATTTTTTTTTGCGATCGCGATATGCGTCACCCAAAAGCAAATACCATAATAATAATCGTTGTTTTAATCAAAAATTTTTTTCAGCAGCTTTTTCTTCTTCGCTTAGATCGATCTTCGATTAACTTAAAATTTAAAATTAAATGCAAAGCTTCATTCTTTTTTCATGATGATGTGTGTGTGTGATGATGAGCAAACGGTGTCATGAACACAAAAAACGGCTGTTCAAAACTCGGCGCATTCTCGTCTGTCTTCTCTGTCTGTCTCGCTCTGTCTCTCTCTTCCCCCCAGCCCCCCCCTAGCCGTAAAATAGCTAAAGGCCGTTAGCGTAGATAAATTAAAAAAGGTTCAAAAAAAAAAGAAAAAGAAAAAAAAAAAAAGTAGAAAAAAAAAAAAATTACGGTATTTCTTGAAATATGATTTATAGAATGAGCCGAAACGTTCCTGGATTAGCCTGTGTGGTATAAGGATATAGACCATATCGTATGTTCCAATTTTTATTTCTTTAAAGTAATGGAGTAATGATTGTAGTTTGACTTGTATGGATTTCTATCAAAAATAAACAAGCACAAAAGTATAATCCACAATTATTTTTACCATCCACATACACACACCTCTCAATTTGTGTTCATAGGTATAATCCACAAATGTGTTTTTGCCATCCACACGCAAACACCTCTCAATTTGTGTTTTGTAAATCATAATTTGGATGAATGCAAAAATGATATTCACAAATGCAAATAACATTTTCAGATATGTTTCCAATGTTCACATGTACAAATCAAAAGCTTGGCTTGCGAACTGGTGAATCTACATTTGGCGATCGAAGGACACGCTTGATCTGCTTGGATTTACATATGGAATTTTGAGCCCAACAGCTCTCAGGCCATTTTGTGCAGGCACTGAGACTAAGCCTCCCTGGTGATTGATGTAGGCCACCCCTGTGGTGTTCTCTGATCACACCAGGACATGAGGGCCCTGCAGATGGGGCAAGAAATGCCAGAGGGCCAGGCAAACTGCCCTGAGCTCCAGCAAATTGATGTGCTGCCCCGTTCAAGGGGGCTCCAGTGGCCCCAGGCTGCCATGCTTCTGTACACCGCACCCTAACCCTCCAGAGAGGCGTCAGTGCACATTAACTCCCTGCGATGGACTCCGCTCATAATCACCCGCTCCAACTGAAAGGAGTGGAAATGCTAACAGTGAGGCTGCTGTTAGCAGGCCCGATAGCCGCTGGCACTCCAGGACAGAAAGGCTCCAGCCTAGCTGGAAAAGTTTGAGGTGAATGGAGAGCGACAAATACCCTATAGAAGTGAATGGAGAGCGACAAATACCCTATTCTGGATCATCACCCCAGGGGAGCACAGAGCAACTAACAAACATATTTCGCAACCATTTGGACTATATCCTGGCCAGGTAACTACACAACCCAAAGTTCTACCAAAGTTCAGTTGTGCTTTAAAAAACATTGGCTGATGATAGATTAGTAGTAGGTGGTTGACTACAGTTCAATAAATATTGTGCCAGAGTTGGCTTGGGATGGTGACCATCATCCATCATATTCACCAAGGTTGTGTTTACAGGGGATAATACAGAGAGAAAGAGTTACAAGCAGATGGGAATCTAGAAGACATGCACTGAACGAGAAAATGGAGAAAGGATGCAGTGATACTCACCCTGCTAAGTCGAGACACAGCCAAAGACACACAGGTCTTAAACTCATCTGGGTTCTTCTGGCTCAGACAAGTTATGAGGGAGATTGCTGCTGTCACAACCCCCTAAGACATGAGACAGGAACTAATTTAGTGTATGTGCATCGTGGTATGTGCAGTAGCTCTGTTTAAGCAACCATTAGCGAACTAGTAATTTATTTATTTTCATGCCAAAACTAGATACCCGTAATCACTGAAAGCATCACATTTCTTTTTGCTAGCTCGTGGTCAACCTAAACGTATTATTAATTAGCTAGATAAAACCTTTGGGTTGTTTTTATATTTGATATCATTGGTAATTATTACATGAGATGTGTGAGAAGTTGCTCCAAGAGCTCCATAATCTATTTACAAACCCCAATTCCAAAAAAGTTGGAACAGTATGTAAAATGCACATAAAAGCAGAAAAGAATGATTTGTAAGTTCTCTTTTACATATATTTAATTGAAAACAGTACAAAGAAAACATATTTGATGTTTTACCTTATCAACTTTATTGATTTTTGTAAATGTACGCCAATTCCAAATAGGATGCCTGCAACACGTCACAAAAAAGTTGGGACAGGGGCCAAAAAAAGACTGGGAAGTTCAAAAAACACCTGTTTGTAACATGTCACAAGTAAACTGGTTATGCTATCATGACTGGGTATAAATTAATATCTTGATATCTTATTTTCAGGTACTCTTTCAAGCGATAATACAACCTCACTGCATTTGAATGGATCACTGGGGAAATTGGGGGGTGGGACTAGGGTCTGGGACTGGGTGGCTGCAAGTCATCAAGGATCTGCGGTATCAAACGAGCCTCAAACCATCACTCTCCACTTTCCTATTGAACTCGATGGAAAACAAAGTCAGAAGAAACAACCCTTCTAGTCCCACTCCACAATTCCCATAGAGATCCATTCAAATGCAGAGGTTATGCAGGCATCAAATTCAGAATTAACGTATATTCACAAAAATCTATAAAGTTGATTAAAAAAAAACATTAAATATTATTTCTTTGTACCGTTTTCAATTAAATATATGTAAAAGAGAACTTACAAATAACTGCTTTCTGCTTTTATGTGCATTTTACATACTGTCCCAACTTTGGAATTGGGGTTTGTAGTACATTACAAAATATCATGGTATGATGTGAACTGAATAACTTGTTGCAAATATTTTAGCTGCAAATACTTCCTGACTTGAGGAAAGCCATTATGATAAAAACATTGTTTCTCCAATGTTACTCACAATAAAATGTACTTACTATGGTGGGTATGATAATTATTTTGATATTTTAAGTAAAACTTTGTAGTACATACATTTCAACAAGACAGTCTCTCACCATGTGCTGATCGTTTAGCAGGTGGACCACCCTGGAGGTCCACTCACCCAATTGGACCAGGTCAGGGGACGTCTTATACAGACGCAGAAGACACAGGGCTGCAGACTGTTTCACGCTGTCCATTGTGTCCCTGTCAATGCCCAGTTATTGGTCACAATGACAATGGGCCAAAAAAACAACAAAAAAGCATCACATGTTAGACCACCACTTCCCCAAAGTGATAAAATATGCAAACCTTGGCAATGGCAATGAACAATCAAACCAAAAAAACTTAAGTTGCACATTAAGTACGCCAAATTGATGTGTCAATAAATCAAAGTCAATAAAGTGTAAAGTTTAGGCTGTAATTAATGTTACATGTTACAGCTCTAACATTTGTGAACGTTCAGAGTCGTATATTCGAAGCTGCTGTTCTATTGACAGTTTACTGCTGTCATTTTATTTGGTTTTAAAATTTTATTAATCACCTTGTATGGCAAGTTTTCAGAACATTGTTGTTTACAATGATAGAAATGGCAAGTAACCTCTGTGTAATTAAAAGTAATTAATGTGTACAAGAGAAAACGGCAAAGAAAAATGTGATCTCATTTGTTCGCTATCAGTGATGGTTTATCACTCCTCGGATACGTTAGTCACGTGCAAAATAGATTGTCAAGACAATATCAACGTTCAAGAAAACGTGTGTACAAACATGTTCCTCATTCTAACGAGCTGTAAAAGTTCCCTTTCGCGTCGGTGTGGCTTGTAGGTGGCTGTTGGGTAACTAGTTAGCATGAGCTAAATTAGACATCTGCAGAAAATTGTGTGTGTTCTAGCTAGCTAACAAAATTAAGATCAACTTGTTGTGATTACAGAAGCTAAAATGTACGATAAAGAACACTTGTGTTACATCTGAGCTAGCTAAGCAGTTTTGGTGTAAAAATGTGCGGTTTGGCTGCTGGATGTAAAATTTCCATTGCATTGTAAATGCATATTTAGGCCATTACGTGATGGTAGTGGTTGTTTTCCAGATAGGCCGAGGCTGACCCTCATGCTTTTCCAGGGAAAATGCACATATCTTAATAACCGCACATATGAGATTATTAAGTGTCACTTTGGTTTTACAAAAAAACAAATCTCGGCTTGCTGGTGTGTGGATACCATTTTGGCCATAAAAAAATGCACAAGTTGATGTCGTTTGTTATTGACTACTTTTTTTTCTCTGAAAATCTTCTTCAGTAAAAAAAAGATCTTCATGACTGTTGACGGCTGTGTTGATTTTACTGACTAGTTGTTGCGAAAGGATATGGCGGAGCTTATACCCCGCACGAGGAGGAAACACTTCACCTACCACTCCCTTAATCCATCCAAACATACAGCCCCTCTGAGCTGAACCACAGCCGAAACAGCTCTGCCCCAATTAATACACAAAAAGCCCCAACCCCCCCTCAGGACTCACCCAGCCACCAGGATGCGGGGGATCTCCCCAGCAAAGGCCTCTGCCATCTCCCTGCTGCCCACATTGGCAATGCAGTGCAGGGCCAGACACATGAAGGTGGGGTTCCTGCTGGCCAGGTCATTCTTTATTGCATTGTTGATGAGACGGATGAGTTCACTGTTGCTGTTCACAAGCACTGAAATGAACAGGTAACCCTAGAGAGAAACATAGAAAAACTATGGTAGAATCACTCAAAAAAAAAACGGAGAGAGAAATAAGGTGGCCTTTCATACTTCCATTGGCTAAACAAAGCGGTACTAGCATTGTCTGTTTCAAAGTGTGGAAGTAACAGTCTATTGGTCTGATTGGTCCCGGTAATAGAAGACCCATAATGACATCTTGTAAATCTTACATCAGGGTCTGAAATGAACACCCACCACCAGCCAAATGCCGGTAAAATTTAGATTTTGCCAGGTAATAGTTTCTATTCTAGCAGCCACTTTAGAAGGTAACAAACCAGGTTGTGTTATATTGTAATAGGTAATGTGGCTGGTAAAATGTTGAAAACGGCTGGTGATTTTTAGAATCCACAAGCCCTGTCATACATAGTAGGGATCAGAGGGAGAGGTATGGGTCAGAAGGTCAGTTGAGTGCAGACATACTGAATGTGTTGCAACCATAGGCCGTAAACAAATATGGACAAAGTCACTGCGACATCACCCATTGCCTTCCCACAGGCTTGTAAAAACCATTTTGAAGTTTTTTCACCGCCATGTTGTACGAATTGGAGCAAGAGTGCAGTAGGAAGCAGGGTGATCTGGATATGGTCATGAAAGTCCGGGCATAGTATGATTGACAGTTCGAGGTGGAAAAGCCCATGACCTTGATCTTAACCCGTCCTTTTCTATTGCTTATACAAGTAAGTGATGATTAAATGTTCCCTTCATTTTTTTGAGCAGTGTATGTTCATAATGCCTGCCCGAACCGGTCCTCTTTTTTTAATAATAAAAAATCCAATATATAATCACCCTAGCTAGCACTAGACTTTCTAGACTATGCTACTATAAAGGAGTACAAATAAATATTGTCAGCGGTGGTTAACTAATCTACCAAGCACTTTAATTAGAATTGATTTGCAGGCTTGAAAATTGCACTATGTACTTTGTAATGCAAGTTTCCCACCCTGGTGCATGAAGACAGATTGATTACACGGACTGGTTGTAACTTGCATTGAATTTTTAATCATTGAAAATAATGGGGAACAGCCGATGTCTTAACTGTGAGTTTGTCGGTACCCACCTTTTATAGTGGAGTACAATTGTTTTTTAATCAGAGAAAAATCCCTGTGCCTCGAGTTAAACTAGTAATTTAAGTAATGTACAGTGGTGTTCAAATAAATAGCAGTGCGTTAAAAAAAGTTCCATATTTCAAATGTAGTGGAAACATTACACATTCAATTCCAAATCAAAGCATTAACAAATTTTATCAAGGAACAATTAACAATTTGCTGCACTTCTTTATACGTTTTCCCCTCTCCAATCAACTTTTTTATCAAATTACGTTGTTCCTCCGAACAATGTTTGGAACGGCCCATTTTACTTAGCAATTCAGAAGGAAATATATTTTATAACAATGTGTGAAACATTTGCTTCCCTTCTTCCTTAATAAAGGACAATTGATGACACCTGTTTTTTTCACAGAATGAATGAATTCTCAAATTAAACTCCAAACTGCTATTATTTTGAACACGCCCCTTTCAATGAATGAGTCAAGCAGCGTGCATGTCATGACAGTTGGGTCTGTTGTTTTTCTATTACACTTCTAGATCTAAAAGTAAATTATTTGCCATGCAGAAATATCACTACTACTAATAACAGTGGTTCATCAGGTTACTGTTGTTACATGTGTATGTATGTGTATGTTGAATTGCAAATGTTTCAAGCGTAGCTCTCTTTATGCAATAGGACAAAACATTTACTAAAGGATGGAGTTCATTTCACCCCTAGGGGAAATTATATGTTTTTAAGTAATATCATACATTCCCTTGAAGACTGAATCCAGGGGAGAAGGGTTTTCCCTGTCGTTTCTCCAATCCAGGATTTAGCTTATGGAGTTTTTTATGAAATGGGTCAGGTTTTTAAGCTTTATGTGATGTTTTATTATGAATTTTTGTATTAATGACATTTGTAGACATGCCATTGTTCACCAAACTCCCCCTGTTCTTCCTCACCCTCAACCCCCAAGGCAAGAGTGACAATATGAAATGCGATGTGTGCATTAGCCGAATTCTCACTTTAAAAGGAGGATTGTGGCACTGGGACTGTCAAGGTCAATCCTAACCATGTGAGGTACCGCCCCACGTTCTGCCCGCCCCCTTCTCCTTCTCTAAAGCTCCTCTCCTTGAAGACTGCCTTCCTGCTAGCTATTACCTCCGGAAGGCTCGTGAAGAAGCTAGGCTGTACTCACTGTGCCCCGTCCGATCTCTGCTGTCTTATATCTCCCGCACAAGTGCGGTGAGGAGAACCGACAATCTTTTTGTTTGTTTTGGAGGGGCTACGCGGGTCCTCGCCCCATCTAAACAGCACTTAGCCCACTGGTTCGTAGAGAAGATTTCTGCGGCTTACAGCAGCTCTGACGTGCCGCCTCCCACAGGCGTGGTAGCTCACTCCACTCGGGGTGTAGCTACCTCCTGGGCTTACTACGTGGCGCACCGTTTGCTGACATTTGTGCAACGGCGGGCTGGGCTTCATCCCTCACTTTCCCTTTATCGCCTGGACGTAATGCCATCTGTCCTCGGGGCAGCGGAGTGACCTTGACTATGATTTGTGATGATTTAGGGTTTCAATCACCCGGTGGTTATTTTCATTTACACTTTACATTTGTAGGAGAACAGCATGATTATGTTGGAACCACACTCTTGTGACATGCGGTCTTGATTACCCCACTACATCCCCCGCCACACTTGATCTGGTATACTGTGACCCATACCATGGCGTATTGACTGGTATGAAATAGAACGTATGGGTTATGTATGTACTTAAAATACAAGGATGAACCCCTTATTCTGGGTTCTGTTGAGGGAATTCAGGAGCACACTCATCTGCAGCAGAACGGTGCACTCATCCGACAATTTCAGTAAGTAACCTGGAAGTAAAAACGTAAAAGACATAGAGTGTATATGCATATCTATGGCACTAAATAGGTTAATATCAAACTACTTTTTTTATTTTTGTTAATTCCATCTTCATTCATAATCTACACTTTGTAACAATCGTCATATGTTAAATGATTGATATTCTCAATAAAAAATAATAAAAAATATATATAGCCTATCTTACGAACTACTTCCTCACAAGTTTGGAAAGAGTTTTGAAGGCACGTGAGTCCCGCTACCAAGTTTCGTGCAAATTGGTCAAATTATCTAGGAGTAGCAGCATTTTAAGTGTTTCACAAGAAATGCTAATTAGTGGAAAATCCAATATGGCAGACTTTATGGGTCCTTGACACAAATTTGTTTGGCATGAGTAGAAGGACCTGTACACCACATTTTGTGACTGCTGGTCAAACAGGGCGTCGGCAGTGGGTGAGTCAATGTCTAAATTTTGTCACGTGCACTGCAGCGCCACCAGGTGTTCAATCTGCATCATAATTTAAAGGATCTAAGAATTTGGCCGTCCCAACAAGCCTCCCAAGTTGGGTGATTCTAGGCCAAACCAGCTCACAGGAATTACAGGTAAAATGGGGGAAACATTTTTAATCTGAACAAAAACAATAGGGTAACAGCAGCGTTGCTGCTTGGTCCCCTAAACAAATTAATTTGAAAAAATACAATAGGTTACCAGCAGCTTTGCTGCTCAGTCCCCTAAATATTTGATCAAATAGTCTGTGCCCTTGGATTCTAAATTTGCCTGAAAATCCAAATCCTACCGACACAATAAAAGTCAAATAAACTTAAAGCCTTTCAGAATATTCTGGCCAGAAATACATAAATCATTAAATCAAGAAATAAGTCAATAAATAAATATAGGCCACAGGCTTCAAAAGTGCAACCGTTTTGTTGGCATATGCGACCTAAATTTAAACTGTGCGACCTGGAATTTAAATTTTAGTATCCTACTGGTGCAACTGTTATTTTTATTAATGTGAGCAACCTATCGCAATGTTTATTTTACCCATAACAATTCTAACCAAACAAACATCAGCATCTCTTTACTTACCTCTATGCTGATTTTATCAATCTAACATTCTGTAAACCTAACTAATGTTAGCCAACTGAAGAAGTTTTTCCCCCTCAAGGTTAATAAAATCAAACAAGCGATCACATTATTGAAGTGAACATCGATATTAGAGGTTCAGAATGCACAACCTCCTCAAGCAGCAGCGAAGATGATCAAGACGTCCAACCACCAGCAGAGCGGCAAAAAGAATCTTCCTGGTTAAGGTGAAGCTGGCCAAATGTACTGTGCACAGCAAACGACGTAGAGTGGTGATCGCGGATAGAACCCATAGACCGTAATAAAATATCGACAAAGTCACTGTTACGTCACCCATCATTGCCTTCCCACAGGCTCGTAAAAAAACGTTTTGATGCTCTGAAGTCAGGTGAAAGTAGTTTTCGACGCCATTTTGTTGCTCAGTGGAGCCAGAGCCTGCGCAGTAGCGAGAGCCTCTGATGCGGAGGTGCCGCAAACTACCACTAATTGGTCCACAAAAATCTTTTAAACAGCGTAAAAAATGACACAATAACTTAACAAATCAGCACATGGGGAGACATTTGACAAAAAAAAAAAGCACCTATTGCGACTACATGTTCCGGTGAGAAAAATGTATTGACTTAATATTTTTAATGCATTAAAAAACAGGCCTGAAAGACATATACTGGAGCCAACCGCACTGGCACCAGAAAGCAAGACAACAAGAGAGCTTCAAAAACGGTTTTGGCCCCTTGGTAGAACCCAGTTTGCAACACTGCATTAAAGACAGCTTGCAGTTCCATATTCAAGCTCGCTATTCAAATTCAGTCATTTATAACTTTTAATTCTAATACCAAATATTTGATAATTGCAGTCTGCATAGCAGTCGTGGCTGGTGGGTTGCGAAACTGAGGAGGCAGGACGAGGTTTAAGTAGGGGGGCATGCTCCCATGGAAGAACATTTTTGGTGTCATCTCTCTAAAATGGTTAGTTTTGGTGACTTTTAGGGAGAGGATACAACTTAATTCTACCATTAGTTTGGCAACACATGAAATATAATACAAGCCAGGTCTTTAAGTCAAATAAAATGTTATTTAAAAAGTAATGTTACATTGCCACTGCAAAAAAAAAGCCCCAAACCTTGGCCTGTTTATACAGAGCTTAATGCTACGCATGTATCGGTTTGTATTTGTTCGAGCTTTCATACAACAGTAACCATTTATAGTTTAAACATATCTCCAATTACTGCTTGGTAACAGGTGCAGCCAGAGATTTCGGAAGCGTTAATGCAAACCTATATAACATGCCGTTACCAACCCCTATTTATTTGAACCGGAAAACAAAGAGCTAAATCAAATTGAACAAGATGGAAAGAGAAGGGAGGCTGAGACAGAAAGGCAAGACACAGAGTATTCCATGTATTCCAGTTCAAATAGATCTGGGTGGTCATCAAAGTGAAGAGACTCAATATCCTCGTAATAGTCTGATGAATAATCAGCATTGCAACATGTTTTCGATATAGCTTATAAAGGTGAACCACACACTACTAGAAACAATACATTTTAATGTGCGCAGAATCAGCAAGTACAATAGCGTTGGGTCAATTCTGTAAGTTCAACTGAACATATTTTAATTTTGGCTCATTTCGATTATATATATATATATTTTTTTTTAACTTTCACACTCGTTTTCACTTCCAAATTTCAGATTTATATAAACTCTACTTGTTTGAGGTAAATTTAAACTGTATCTAAATATGCTCCATTCGACTCTATTGTAAAGCAGAATGGAGCACTTCCCGGGGGGTGACCAAAGGGCGACTTGCACTTCCCTCCCTCCGTGTCAACGACACTCGCTCGTCCCGACTGCGGAGCCTCTCCACTCTAGCTCCCCAGTGGTGGAATGAACTCCACACTCCGTTGCGCTCAGCTGAAACGCTGTCTGTTTTCCATCGTGGTCTGAAAACACACTTTTTCAGACTCCACCTTGAATAACTACATATATAAGGCCAAATATATAGTATGTTCTTTCTGTTTATTTTCTATTTGGTTTTGCTATTTCATAGCTTTGAATGTATAGCCGACTGTATTCTGTATTCTGTTGATTACTAGCGATAGCTCCTACATTGTGAGAAAGTTGTGCTTTGTTGGATTTGCTTCGTAGATTGTGTCTATGATCTTCAATATGCACTTATTGTACGTCGCTTTGGATAAAAGCGTCTGCCAAATAACTGTAATGGGAGGGGTGGTTAACCTTCTTCTTTTTTTTTTTTTCCCTCTCTCACCCTGAGCTGCAGATTACTCCGGCCTGTGCCCTCCTCGCCCTGAGTTTGCAGACTGCTCCAGTCCTGTCCCTCTTTTGGTTTATCCTCCCGACGCATGCACCACCTCGCACCTTTGAATTGAACATTTAACATCCTTTTTTTTGGAATTCATACTTACCAGCTAGTTTTATTAGTTCCCTTATTACCGTCTATTACTATCCAGTTCATCACCTTTAGTTTAAACCGGGCCGGCCAGGGAAGGATGGGCACCCCCTCTCTAGCCAGGTTCCTTCCCAGATTTCTTCCCACTGGGGAGTTTTTTTCTCGCCACCGTTGAGTGTTTTTTCTCCCCTACTAAGGCCTGGTTTTTGCTCTATTTTCCTTCTGTTTCCCTGTGCAGCGTCTTTGTGACAGTTCTCTGTAAAAAGCGCTATACAAATAAAATTGAATTGAACCTCAAGTAAAACCTTTCACAAGCTTTTACTGATTTATGAAACTTTTAATTCATTTTAGATACATTTTCCTAATAAACTATATTCTGTAACTCATCATGGATGGACTATGCTTAACAAGTAATGTTGCACCTTAACCAAAACACATAATGATGTTAGTCCAACTGCATCTGAAAGAGGACCCCATGTAAACACTTTCACAACCCTTGGCCGATTTGTGAAACCTATAATTATTTTTTAATTACTTTAATAATAACCAATATATTCAATACCCCATTATGGGCCTGGAAAGAGATATTCAGAAGCCTACTGTTCATTAACCAAATTATATGATGACTATATACTGTACATACAGTGCATACGGAAAGTTTTCCACATTTTGTTGTTTCAGACCCATCTTACAGTGGATTAAAATTTTTTTCTTTCTCATCAATCTACACTCAATAACCTATCATGACAAAGTGAAAACATGTTTTTAGAAATTTTAGCAAATTTATTAAAAATCAAAAACTGAAATTTCTTATTCACATAAGTATTCATACCCTGTGCTTTACCGTATTTTTTTAAGTATCATATTTCCTATTTGGTCGCATATCATTTGCATGCTGTTACTTCCTGAAGTCTGTGACCCATCAACATCAAAAGACTCTCGATATCTTATTTTCAGGTACTGTTACAAGCGATACTATAACCTCTCTGCATTTGAATTGATCTCTATGGGAATTGGGGGGTGGGACTAGATTAAGCTGTAAATTACACTGGTACAGTATGGAACACATGATTGGCTAAATGGCTGTAAGTCATCAATGGTCTGAGGTATCAAACGAGCCTCAAACAATCACGCTGCTGCCAGATATGCAGTAGATATGGTTGGATCACTTTAAGGGTTATTTCTCCTGACTTATTTTTCCATAGAGTTCAATAGGAAAATGAGTCAGGAGAAGAAACCCTTCAAGTTATCCATCCACATCTCCTCCATATCTGGCAACAAAGTAATGGTCAGAGGCTTGTTTGATAGCGCATACCCTTGATAACTTACAGCCATTTCGCCAGTCATGTGTTCCATACTGTACCAGTGTAATTTACAGCTGAATCTAGTCTCACCCCCAAATTCCCATAGAGATCAATTCAAATGCAGAGAGGTTATAGTATCGCTTGTAACAGTATCTGAAAATAAGATATCAAGAGTCTTTTGATGTTGATGGGTCACAAACTTCAGGAAGTAACAGCATGCAAAGAATATGCGACAAAATATTAAATATGATACTTTAAAAATACGTTAAAGCAAAGAGTATAAATACTTATGCAAATGAAAAATTTCTGCTGACAGCGGCTCATTGTGCATCACCAACTCCCCTGGTCAATTAGGAGTAATTCCATATGAATCAGACACAGAAAGGTGGATTTCGACACCCACCATCACATCGTTCTGAAAAATGCTTTAGGGATAAGAAAGTGGCAGGCCATAGTTGAAATGGCACCATCTTGTGGTCAAAATGTGGTAGTACTAATGTGGTATACAAGGCTATGAAACAGCCAACTTGAAACACTAATTAAACTTCATGGGGGGGATTTAACAATCACCATTTTCACTGTGTATATCTATAAATATATGAAAAAACAATAATTCAATCCACAGCTTCTCATAAAGAACTTGCATGCTATGCTGTACTTGGGGGTCCTTTGACAATTTAGCTGGATTCCTCATGTCTGATACATTATCAGGGAATATTTTGGTGCAAATCGGATATTGAGAACTATATTAAATAAATATTATATGATTCCTATGGCATGAAAATGTCTATCTGGATGTAAACAATTAGGAACATTTCCCTTAAACCAAATAATTTTTCAGCAAAATAATGCGTCAGGGATGCTAATATTATCCCTTTCTTACTCCTGAAGCACTTCTCAGGACGATCCGCGATAGCGGGCGTCATGCACGTTCACCTTAGAAATGGAATTACCCTCAGGCGTCCTCAAGTCCGCCTGTTAAGCTGCACATGAAGTGCCTTCCTCCATCTCATGTCTGTGCAAGTGACTTGCAAACTGCAATGTGACAAGAAGCAGCAGCTGGCATAACATGCTTCAGAGGACAGCACATGCTTGTCTGCGCTCTCCCAGACTAATAGTGGAGGTCACAGTAATGTGCGCTGATAAATACACAATTGGTCATTTCAAATTGGAGAGGAAAAGCAATAAAAAAGTGCTTCTCAGTATATTTTTGCTCGCACTCCAGAAAAAGAAACCCCTGAAAAGGATACATAATAAAAGTAACAAAACAACACTGTTTACTCACAATCTGCTTCTCTGTGTACTTATTGGAGCTGAGCAGATTGACAGCCTCCATGTGACCAAAGTCGATGTCATGGCCCAACAGAAAGATGAACAGCAGCTTGCAGACATACTTCTTCTTGCTGTAGCCATCCAGCGCCTTGTCACCTTTAAACTTGGAGCGGATGTTGGCCAGCTCCTTGTTAATGCGCTTGATCTCTGCTTCCTTACTCTTACCTGGATGGAGTATGAAGAGAGCAAATAATATGCTTGTTCAAGGAAAGAACAGTGGAGGGCAAAGACAGTAAATGCACACGAGTTGAACAACTATGGTAGCATTCCATTTCAAGGTGTCAAAGGCAAAGCTAATGCTTTGAGAATCAGCTCCCGCTTAGACATGGTCACACAATTAGGGTTGCAAAGGGTGGGGGGGAGGGGGGTTTCCAGGTTACTTCTGATCATTTTCGGCAATTTTCTGTAATTCTGTGGATTTTCATTCTAACGCCTAGCCTTTGTATTATGTTAGAAGCTTACTGCCATTTGTGTTAAGGTGATGTTACAGGTCAATATATTAAAATATTTCCAAACTTCTTATTTACACATATTCCCTAATTCTCTAGGATGTCATAAAGCGTTTGCTGAAGAAAATCACCCATTTGAAATGATGTAAAAACAAAGTAATTTCGGGTCCTATAGACCCTAACATAATAAATAAGGTTTTAAACAAAGTTAATAAAACACAACAAGTTGAAGAAAACAATAAACAAGTCAAATATGCTCAAAAGGTCCAGGTCCTTTCTGGAGAGAAGGTTTCTGCGGCATTGGTACCATCACTGCCATTGCACAGCACTTTAAAGCTGGAGTAAGCAACTTTTTTTTCTAAAAATTTCAGGGAACTCTTATATGGTCAATATGTCCGGGCCGGGTCCAGTTTGTTCACTAAGTGCATGAGATATTAGTGACGCACAGTAACTAGGAAGTGCTGCAAACTGTCCCGGATTGGTCCACAAAACATTAAATATAGAGCACAAACAAAACAATAAGTTAACAAATCAGCATATGGGTAGATATTAGACGAAGAAAAGGCACCTATTGCGACTACATGTTCTCGTGGGAAAAATGTATCGACTTTGTATTTTGGCCGCATTTTGTAAACGGAAAAACGGACCTGAAAGAGCTATACTTGGGCCAACCACACTGGCACTGGAGAGAAATGCTCTGACCAAGACCAGGAAGTGAGCTTCAACAATGAAGCCCGGTTTTGGCCCCTTGGTTTATACCCTCAAAATTCGGCCCAAATTTTTATTTTCAAAACAAAGTGACTTACAACATAAACTAATCGAAGAGATAGGCCGGTTCATGTCGCAAATCAATCAACAATGAGATTGACCTTGTGAGTTCTAGAAATTAAGTGACTTGTTACATCGGCGCTATTTCACGCAAAGAAGAAAAGGGAATTGGATAAAGCTTGCTCAAAAACTGGAGTAAACAGGTGCTCATTTTAGAAAGTGGTGAGATGATCGGGAGCGGATTGGTTTAAAGATAGATGTGGCGCTCCCATTGACTGGGAAGGTAGGTCAAAAGTTTCAACACTAATATGGACTTTCTGCTTGCCAGCCAATTGCAATAACCTATAATGAATAGTAGCTAGGTTGCTATTATTGATAACATTACTTCATTCAGCAGCCAGTACTTGGAAGAAGGAAATGTTTGCTAATGATATATGTCGTACGGATCACGTTAGCTAGAACCAGCTACTCGACTATGACCATGCTGTAGCCAGATAATGCCTGGTTCAGACTAACGCTACACAAACTCAGTGTGATGCAACAACTCTGTAACAATAGAAGAGATTCCGTTGTTTTACATGGACTCTTGTAGCTGACATTTTTACTGTAACGTTAGCTATATAAGTCTTTAATCCTGCAATCGTATCTAGAATACTTGCACGTTCACAAGGTCTGTGGAAGCAGTGGGGGGGGGGGAGGGTCTCTTTCTCTGTGGGTTGGGGGTGGGAAGGGCCAAGGGGTGTTATGACTGAAATGTTTTGACAGCAAATGCGATGGTTGAAAAAGTTGAGTACTGCAGCATTAATCTAGATCAGGGGAAAGTTCTTATAAATTTGGCTAAATTTTCCAGCAGGGAAGGGCTGTGGAGTGCTGATACCATCTGGAAAAGCGGCAACCTGGTGGAAGAGACTAAGTATGACGCCATGTACCCTGTTGCTTCAATTATTCTCCAGATCCCCCCCAACATCAGCTGCATCAGAACAGAACAGGTCCCTGTTTGGTGGAACACACAACAGAGTGTGCAACAAGCTGACAGACAAAATAGTTGAGAAACTGGTGGCAATTTGGTCAAACTTAGTTGAAACGCTTTGAGCCCATCTAAGATGACACCACACAAATTGAATCAGAGGTTTGTAGAGATTGTTCAGTCTCTTTCTGAAGATGAAGCTACCTGTGGTTCAGATAATTAATTAGCCAAGGTAAAGCAAGTTAACTTAAAATATTTTGTTTAACCTTAAATACATAGGATTATCTAATTTTCCATCTTAGATGAAAGGAAATGACTAAAGTATATTTTTGCATTTATGTGTCCTTATATAATATGCTTTTTGTTAAATTGTATTTGGGGGAAAAACAAATGTGTTCACATTGTGGTAAACCAACGTCATGTTTGTTGACATTTCTTAAAACCCATGGTTTTCTCCCAAACAATGCGTGCAAAGTATTTGCAGTGACTCCTCATATAGGCCCAATTCATAAAAAACCAAAGACATACTTACAAATTATATATTGTTAACAGTATAAATTCCCCAAATTACCTCAATTTCTTAAAAAGGGACTTTAAACCCCAAACATAATATCAGAGATATGAACACAATGTAAAAGGAGGTTGTTCACAAAGTATTTGTATTTAAAGTATTATATTTGTGTAGACTAATTGTTTTATGGTACATTTCCAGACCTAATTTTCCAAATTTTTTGGTTTTGGTTTAAAACATTGTCTAATTTGGAAAGGCTACCATTTAAGTGCACACTAGATTTTGAGTGCAACAGAGTGAAATGCAGGTAATTTCAGTTAAAAATAAAAATGATGCATAATTGTTTATTTAGAACATTTAATATTTCATCATATGTAATATACATTTACATTACATGCTCCCCATCCAATGTCAGTATTTGCATTGGCCCATGAAAAAAACATTGTCAGTTAACCGCTATCGGAGATGAAAAGGGAGGGAGGAAAAAAAGGGGGCTACAAACATGGGGAGTGAAAGTAAGTTGGAGTGAGGGAACATGAGTACAAGGAGAAAAGGGAGGGCAGGAGGAAGGGAAAGAGTGAGAGTTGATTTAAAGACAGAGGGGAATGAATGGGGAGGATTAAAGGTGGAAGAAAAACACAGTAGCAAGGGAATGAGAGGGGATGACCACAGAATTTACTTTGAACACAAGGTTAACAGAGACTGGATGCACTTTATTTAAACAAGTACATCTTTACATCTTTACCAAGCATAAATACGTTTGAATACTTTTTTATATTTATCATGTCAATATTTTAAAACATAGCTCTACAGAATTGAACAATGATGTAGGAAGCTCTGTATAGACTAGGAAAAAGTAGCTATATGAAAAGATCCCATGTGTGTTTGTGTGTATGCATGCGTGCACAGCCCTACAGCAGTGGTGCCCAATCATGTGCCATGGAGGGCCGAGAGCATGCAGGTTTTCACTCCAACCAATCACTACACCTGCTGATTTCACTAATTAACATGCCTTCAACCAGAGAGGAAGGAACTAATTAGTGAAATCAGCAGATGTAGTGCTTGGTTGGAATGAATGAAAACCTGCATACACTCGGCCCTCCATGGCACATGATTGGGCACCACTGCCCTCCAGGGACTTCGCTGAGAGTGAACCCTTTCTCATTCCTGAAGAGGGCAGACTTTAACTCAGATTTTTCCTGACCAGCTGGGCGCTCTGAGGAAATCGGCACAAATGCTGAGGCATAAGCCAAACAGACAGTCAAGACAAGTAGGGGAGACCAAAGAGGTAATCAGGAAAGCCCACAATCTACAATACAACAGTCTTACTATCATAAAAACAACACATTATTGTTCATAGCCATACTCTCTGGTGTTCTAGCGTTAAATAAAGCCAGTGGCTTCTGTGTACATACTGTGTACATTCTGTTGGAACTGTTCAGTCATCATTCCGTCCCGGGTAAAGCAGGGTTAAAATGTGAAAATGTAACTTAACACTTCAGATATGGTCTTACGGTCGAACAACATCAAGTAAAACGCGTATACATTATTGTGTCAATGCATTTCGTAAATCAATCAAATGTCATTTCATGAAAAATATTAAATAAACTAGCGGGGATATAGCGGCCTATACTATAGCCATAGCTATTACACTTCAGTCCCTCACCACCCAACCGTAGCGGCCCAATGCCGAAGCTATCAAAGCAAGCTGGCCATCCAAAATAATGATCGTTCTGTCGTTTATTGGTTGCTGGTAGGTACCTAGCGAATGCTCTCTCCGACTCACCACCCCCGATTTTAGTAATTGATTGTACTCGCGCACTCGTGTGTAAAGACTGACTAATATGATTAACGTTAGGCAGACAGCTAACGTTAGCTAGCTAGCCAGCTAACCAAATAGCCATCTAGTTGCAACAAATCCACAACATTCGAATTATTTTCAAATATATAAACATACATATGAATAACTGCAGTTATTACTACCTTAATAAAAAAACGAATACATTAATGAACCAGCTTAGCAAGGCGAGAACGAAACAATTTCGATGAACAACTTACAATTTCGTATGTCCGAAATGAACACTGCTAATCCTCGCATTCCGTCTCCCTTCGACACAGCCGGCATTTTGATCTTTTTATGGTTTAAATACACACAACTATATTGCTAATGTAAGGAAACTAGCTAGTGACCTACTTGTTTATAAGTTTAAAAAAAAAAAAAAAAAAACTCCTACTCCAGCAGCAGCAGGATAATTCGCCAGCTTGCTAGTAAGCTACCAACCTAAGTTATTCTGATGACGCCGAGCAAGACGAGTTTGCTATTAGTGGCTGGATAACTGGCTCACTGGCTAACAGGCTAACTATTCATTCCGAACATCCACTCGACAGCAAGCTTTACAGAGAGCTAACCAATAACAAGCCGAGTTTGATAGCTACGTTTACAAACTCACCGCCAGGTCAGAAATACAAAGTTAAGATATATTGCTACCTAATACGACATCGCCAAACATATGAATAACTAACTAGCAAGCCAACGTATTATCAATCAATAAACAAGGTTTTCTCTCTGACGAGTGACCTAGCAATCTATTACTCTTAGCTACCGTTAGCAAGCTACAGCCAAGTTATCCTTCGGCTAGTTAACATTAGCTATAACATGTGAGTTTAATATCACCGAAAATGTTTGTATCTAAAATGAAATTGCATTGCCTTGTTCATCACAGTCTACCGCATTACTAAAAGAAACGACAGTTTATAGTCTAAGCTAGACAGCTAACGATACTAATAACAGTCGTGTGGATACTTCACGGGACTCGTGACTGAGATCAGCAACGAGCAAAGATTCTCTCTCGATACCCTTTCCGGCAGTCTCGCGCTCGTCCTACGGCCTCTCAGTGATTGGTTAAATAAAATGTTTCCTGACGAATGAATCCTCCCCCTGAAACTGTTTATTTTTTCTTTCTGTCATTCAAGCTTCGTGTATTGGGGTTATGTACATCATAATGAGCAGTAAGAAGAATAATAAATAACAATAAATGTATTATATATTTATTTTTAATGTAAAGCACTTTGGGCTGGCTGCAGTTCTTTGTATGAAAATATGCAATAAAAAAAAACATTATAATTATTTATATTTTTATTATTATTAATTATTAATACATTTTTAATCATGAAGCAAATCGTGTTACAGAATACAATAGTAGGCCTAACTAGTATTTTACTCAAGCAGCACAACATCTATTATAACAGTGAATAACAAAACAAATAAAAACTTTATCAAAATAAAACCCATCAGATGAAAATGTGATTGTATGTGACACTAACAGCACGATTAGTGCTAGTAGCCTAAGTATTGTTATCGTTTCAGTCCTCACAAACATCTGTAACTCCCGGTAGAGACATCCAGTGAAACTGTTCGTCGTAAACCGTCAGCTTGTTCAGCGTAGGCCTAGGCTATCCGAAAACAACAGGACTTATATACTTATACAGCCTATATTTTTCCCATTCATTAAATGGTTTTTCACTGGCAACATTGCTGCTAGTCTTTTCATCGTTTTCTTACAGTGTAACCATTCCAAACATGCTAAATCTATCATTTAAATATGGCTGTTTGCGGCTGGAGTAATTAACATAGGCTAATGATTAGTTGATCACCTGCAAAATTCGAGATGATAATACATGCAAATACTTTGGCTGCGCCCGAAAAATAACACCCCTTATTTGGGAGTAAATCAACCTCATGATGTATTATTTTATATTTATACAGTTTTATATTTTGTAACTGACATGTATATCATCTTCGTCATCACCGCCATATCACGTTAGCAACATAGCATCGTCTCAAAAATAATGTAAGAGCAAATTAAACGTATTAAGCTATTTTCTTTATTTACGTAGGCCTATTTATTTAGTCATACTATAGGCTATGTGATTAGTCCTCATCATCATCATGCAAAGACAGAAATACTACAGCAAATAACTTTTTTATGCTGCATTCGTTTATTAATTTCCAACTAGGAATCCCGATATCCTGATATTCCAACTAGGAGTTCCATGTCGGAAACTAGGGATCGGGAAATCAACCCCCACCTCACGACTTGTAAAAACGTGACGTCGTATCATCATGGCAGCTCACACTGCGACCCATATTGTTAACAATAAACAAACATGACTTTTAGACGAATTTAGCTTTTAGAACACTTCAACTTTCGTTTTTCAGCATGCAAAACCTAGCTAGTTAAGTTTACTTAAACATGCGCCCTCAATGGGGTGGAGGGATCATATTCGGTCATGGCCCAGGTCAAATCAAACTGCTGACTGTATTGGAAGGGAAAGAGAACTGAAAGTTTCGTTTGAGTTGGGTTAACTGTGAATGTTAGCCTACGTCTCAAAGAAAACAAGTTGATTTATCCAAATTTGGATTTACAAAAAAGCTTGGTTGATGTAGATGTGACCCTTGGCAACAATAGATTAGATTACTCAATTACCAAAATGACTACGCCACTCTCTTTAAGGGTGAGAGACCCAGAGCTACTTGTAGTTTAGCCGTACTAAGTTAGATTCCCCACACAAGGCCTCCATTAAAGGAGGGAAAGGAACAGAGGCTTTTGTATCACAAAAGATAACAATTTATTGAGGCACACACACAACAATAAAACAACATCCAGACCCTACCAACAGGTCAGTGGAAAGCAAAGACAATAACAAAAGGGCATCAACGGGGTAATACGGGTAAGTAGGGGTTAGGCACTACACCCTGAGTCACATGCTATACCAGGGGCTATACACTGCACACTGGGTTATACACTGCACGCCAAACAATTGCACACTGGGTTATACACTGCACGCTTATGGCACACTGGGTTATACACTGCACGCTTATTGCACACTGGGTTAGGCACTGCACGCTTATTGCACACTGGGTTAGGCACTGCACGCTTATTGCACACTGGGTTAGGCACACGAAGGTGGGGGAGGGGGACACGAACAGGGGTTCCTATAAAACAATAAATAAAACAACTGTGTGGCCTGCACTAAACCTTATCTAGGCAACAGAGAGTACCAGCCAAACGCTACGCTTTTTCAGTATTTTCTATCAGAGGAAAAACAGTGGCTGTGTGGCTGATCAGGTTTCCGGTGTATCAGCAGGTAAGTCTCCTAGATTCTGCTGTATCACCCAGTAAGTATGAAGTTTGGTTCACTCAGGTCTGCTGCATCACAGGTACATCTAAAATATAATATGAGCAGTAAATGTCAGGTCAACATCATGGAAATATGCAAAGAGGTAAAAGCACAACGTTTGGTAAAAACCATAAGCCCACAGAAAACACACTGTACCTCACGTTCTTCTACACAGTTCACTGCCGATGACATGTGTCAATGCCTTAAATGTTTTTGGTAACAAAACACACGGCAAGGGTCACTCCCTAGGTTCTGCTATGAAGCTTGGTTCACTAGGGTCTGCTGCATCAACAGGTTACGTCTAGAATACATGGGGGCAGTGACTATAAAATCCACATAACCACATGAACAGGTAAATGAAAGTGTGTTTGTAAAATGATAACATAAAACTAATTATAAACACACCGTTCCTACCTTCAGTTCTTTCACAAACAAAGTTCACCGTCAGCAACGTGTGTCCATCAATCACTTCCTTACACGTGAACACACGTGAAGTACTGAAATCTCGCGGGATTCTACTCTCTTATACCCTCCTGCCATGATCTGTTCTAGGCTACAGGGTCCTAGTGTCCTACCTGTCACATAGAGAAGAGGGGTGTTGAACAAAATCCGTCTGAATGGGGAAAACAAGACCGATGGCATCAGAGTTTGCACCTAGGCTATAAATCCGCTTATTGAGTGACATGCTAGTGCTCTACTAGGTTACCACATATTTATTTTGTAAGTATAGCCTACCCTAAGCTATTGTAGCCTATATGGCATATGTGGTTTTTATAGGATTTTTACAGAGGTTTTGCATATGGGCAAAGACAGGTGTTTGGGCTTCTTTTATTAGTACCCCTCAAAATATTCTATAGGTTAGCTAACGTACAGGCTATGTGCGCAATATTTTTTGAGAGAGCTTAATACACAAACAGTGGTGGCTTTGTGCTACGTTGGCCGCTTCTCCACAATGACAAGTCAGTAGATATACAGTACAATACTTTTACTGTATGTAGGTGTAACAGGATTAGTTATGCTTCCACTTGCCAATAAAACCAAAAAATTGTTTTATTATTCTAATATCCTGTAGGTTATTATTCTCTGTAGTATATATTTCTGTATATTCTATTGTTTCTATTGGGAGTCACCATTGTAGCCTACACATTAATGTAAGCTGCCCTATTGGTTGGTGGCATTGGGGTTCTGGTAAGCAAGGGTGATCGCTTCGTTCCCAGTCCGTTAATGCCATATAACCAGTAGGCTATGTAGCCTACGATTATAAATCATTTTTGATATATTTTACAAATAATAATTATATAAGCTTCATGAATCGGCCATGAACATTAATGTAATGTTAAAGGGTTATTCGGGAGTATAATGTTAATCGGTGTTAAACGTTTTTATAAATGTATATTTATGTATCTTGCCAACTTAGCTATAACGTTACAATAACGTTCGCTAGCTAACGTTAATGGAATTTAGTCTTTAGCTTGAAGCTAATTGGTGGTTTCCTTTCTGTAGCCTAGTTGAACTGCTACCATTGAGAGATCCCTGCGAGTGTTTTCTATACGTTTTAATTCAGGTAAATGTTTTTTTATGTAGGCTATCATACTGTAATAACTGTTACGAGTGAGTACTGGACTGGACCCAAATGCAGGACTCAGAGACAGACGGCTGGTTGGTTGAACTCCACACAGGAGACTTTATTATAAGTATGCCCACACAGGGTAGCAGGAACGGGCAGGCTAGAGCTGGGCTGGACAGGAGCAGAGCTGGATGGGAACAGGCAAGGCAGACAGGAGAACCGGAGCAGGGCTGGACAGGAACAGGCAGGACGGGGGCAGGCTGGACAGGCACGAGAACACAAACTGGACGGGTACACAGGAACAAGGTGCAGGCAGGGAACAGACAAGAGGGCTGGAAAGTAAAATGACAAGCACAAGACGATCTGGCACAGAACAAAGAAACAGGAGAGTCTATGCCAGATTACTAACGAGACAACGAGGAACAGGTGAGACGAGAACACATGAGGAAACACAATTCAGGTGCAGGGAAGTGGAGAAACACAATCTGGAGCGAGAAAGGGAAAACACGGAACGGCATACAAAGACGGAAACCAGGAAATCGGGACAGAGGCACGAGACGTGACAATAACTTGGTTCCCAGTCTGTTAATGCCATCGAACCGTTGAACTGCTGCTGTCATTGAGATATCCCAGAGTGTTTTCAATGTGTTTTAATTCAGGTGTTTGAATTCAGCAACAATAAACGGTAACATTTCAGACTTCATTACCCACACAACACAACGCAGACAAGATACGATCAGTTACACTAGGCCTATATAAAGATATTTCTCCCTGTGATATAAATGCATAGGCTACAGAACATAGTCTACAAAGTAAACTCTTACCAGAAAACTTGAGATGTAACATGGTTGGTATTTGTGAGGAGATTGGCAGTAAGAGCAGTAGCTATAGTGCAATGGAGCTGTTATGTATAGGCTAACGACCAAAACTCTGTGCTGTCTGCGGGACTTCAGGGCGCTGCAGGCTTTGACTCAGGCTGGTGACTAGCTGGCTAGCTAGCTAACTGTTATTTAAAGCAAGTTAAAGCTTGTTGACTGTTGGCTCATTTTAAGCTGTGGTATACAGTAAAATGTCCAGTTTTAATTCAACTCTAACTGTACATATGAGCCTAATCTGTCCAGAGCAAGCTCATATGTAGCTACATTGCTAGAGTTGAATAAACACAGTTAGAGTTGAATTAACACTGGACATTTTGCTGTGAATGTACTGTGTATGCTGGTTTAAAATAAAAACTATGTGAAAAAAGTAAGCAACACTGCTTGTATGAATTTCATAATTTATGGGTCTAATCAGATCAGAACAACATCATTTGCCATGGCATCTGAAGTGAGCTATACTGTAGCGCCACCTACAGTGCCCTCCATAATGTTTGGGACAAAGACATATCTTTTCCTGATTTAGTTCTGTCCTCCACAATTGTAGATTTGTAATGAAACAATTCACATGTAGTTAAAGTGCAGATTATCAGGCCTTTTATTAAAGGGTATTATTATACATTTTGTTTTCACCATGTAGAAATTACAGCACTGTTTATACATAGCCCCGAATTAGCCTATATAAAATGTATATTTTTATTATCCTCATTATATTCTTAGAACAAATGTAGCCTACTTCCATTAGAAAATATACTTTATTTAGAAGAAAAAAAATTCTGTAGAATAAGAGGGCATACGATATTACACACAGATCTGTGTGCTATCATATCTAGGCTACTACAAATATAAATGTGACTAATTAATCCATACCTGCTCTGAGCCAGCCTCAAAGCTGGTTTGTTAGCGTCAATATAAATGTCACACACCTCCTCCCCTTTTAATACTTTTGTTGGCATCCTTGAAAATAAATTACATCTGTCAGAGAAATAGACATGTTCGTATTTTTACGGTCTAAAGTTAGATTGATGTTAGCAGGATGCTCTAGTGACTAGTCCATAGGTGTCAAACTCCCGGCCCCATTTTATGTGGCCCGCGAGAACTTAATTATCTGACGCCTGTATCTACGTGGCTGGTTAACGGGGATTTACTTTTACGATATAACAGACAAACGCAGACGCGGACGCACACCCGCGGTACATACGTTAAATAAAACGTTAAACGTTAAACACCAACAATTACAATCGAGGTCCGCGAAAATTCCAAGTATGGTTATATTTATAGTCTTACAGTTACAACCGGCCCTTTGAGGGCAACCATAATGCTGATGTGGCCCGGGGTGAAAATGAGTTTGACACCACTGCTCTAGTCCAGCAAATAATTGGGATGAATAAGGTGACACTGTGCCATCTCGTGGTCAAATTAATAAATTGCATGCTGTGCCGCCTTGCTCTGCCCATTATGATAGAACAGCAGTGGTGGCAACTGGTGGTAGTGGTGACTGTTGTGGGACGCGACACTTGTGTCGTTTAGGTTGCGAGACGTGTCTGTTTTATTCCGACTTGCCATTGTGGAGAAGCGCCTTTTATCGGTGTGGGTGCGACTCGCCATTGTGGAGAAGCGCCTCGTCGGTGTGAGTGCGACTCGCCATAGCAAGGAAGCGACTGGTCGGGTTTATGTACCGACTTGTCATCGTGGAGAAGCAGCCAACGTAGCACAAAGCCATCACTGTTTGTGTATTAAGCTCTCTCGAAAAAGATTGCGCATATCGCCTATACGTTAGCTAACCTAACCCAAACACCGGTCAGCCCATATGCAAAATGTCTGTAAAAATCCTATAAAAACCACATATGCCATATAGGCTACAATAGCTTAGGATAGGCTATACTTACAAAATAAATATGTGGTAGCCTAGAGAACTAGCATGCATTTTTTTACTAAATTATAGGCTAACCTATAGCCTAGTTCCCTAACATAGCCTACATGGTAACGTTACTCCCTATAAAAAGAATTGTATACAAATATAGCCTAACAGTAGGCTAATATAACACTAATCAACACATATGCTTTTTATAAAACCCCACAAGTATGATCATATACGGTTTTTACAGACCTTGCATATGTTTGTTAGCTGTCTCTGTATATCATTTCAAAGTTAAAAGTTTCCGTTCGCAAATACGTTCGCTAACCTACACTAATAAAATAAGCCTAAACGCCGAAGTTAGCGGTCTCTATGTCTCATTTCAAAGTTAGAAGATACCTTTAATTTGTCTTTATGTCGTAAAACACAGTGCAAAACAAAGCCCGCCTAACCTTAATATGTTCATTCATAGCTCGACGGGGGAGGGAATTGTCAACCGACGAATTTCCTGGGAAAACGGCGAACGTCGATACTACAGCGACGTCATCGGTCAACAAGGCGGCTAGTCGCGGAGGCGAAGCGAGCAGGAAGGCAGTTTTCAAAGTTAGACTGAGTCCGGCCAGCTCGAAAGGCGGCTCAGTTAGGGGATTCAAAGCCAGTTGTAAGTCCAACAAAGGGACTGAGTTCGACGGCTCCTCAGGAAAACTGGCTGGCGCTCATGGCAGTCTGATATGGCTGCCACATAACCCCTTAGCGTGGACTCCACTAGCCCCTCTTCAAAGAGGGACTGGAGGAACGCCAAACGACTGAACTGTTCACACAAAATTGGGTAAACCCGTTATTGTGGCACTAGCGGCTGACCTCTGCCCACTTCCCGGCGTCCAAGCCTAAGGTCCCCCTCCGGGCCCACTATGCGATAATGCAGGAGACAAAGCGTCCCTGGATGTAATGGATTTTAAGTGGTGGATAATCAAACGCGAAGGTACGGGGATCAGAACAAGTCACTCACGCAGTGAGGACCAATAAAGGGAGTAACACAATAATAACAAAAAAAGAAAAAACAGGAAACTACTTCCTTGTGGCTAAACAGCCAAACAAACATCAACCCACTAAAATAGGGCGAACTCGAATAACGAGTGAAACACAAACTAAATCTCCCGAGCTCAATACTGGAGCCAAAACGGAAAACTTAGCAAAGAAAAGAACACCTTCGCCACATAAGTTCGGGCGGCTGAAAACCAATACGAAACAAAGAAAAACTGTCTCAGAGAGAACAGCAAAGAACAAAATAAATAGCTCAGAATGCTAACAGGAGGAATAAAATCTATACCTGAAATAAAGCTAAGAGCAAGTCCCTCGTGAACATAAACAGCGTTTAATATCACAAGGTTGCTAGTACCTGACTATACCTGGCGCAATGCAATGTCGAATGACAAAGAAGCACTGGGGAAGCGAAAGTGAGGAACTTACATACCACGCAGGTAGAAGCACAGGTGAAAAAAATAATGAGGGAAAGCAAACCCCGGAACGGAACGGGGAAAAAATCTGATAGATTCTCAATCGGGTAACCAGGACGAGAACCGCAACGGGAAAAAAAAAAAAAAAAACACGAACCATGACACTGAATGCAAAGGGTCCACCTGCGCCCTCCCTAAGAGGGGCTAAATTAACTGCACACTCTTTGGGTACAAAGTTCCTATTGAACTCTATGAAAAAATAAGCCAGGGGAAACAACCCTTAAAGTGATCTATCCATATCTACTGCATATCATGACTCCTTTTATACCCAGTCACGATAGCATCACCTGTTAACCTGCGGAATGTTCCAAACAGGACTTCCCAGTCTTTGTTTGCCCCTGTCCCAACTTTTTTGGAACGTGTTGCAGACATAAAATTCTGAATTAGCGTATATTTACAAAAATCAATAAAGTTGATAAGGTAAAACATTAAATATATTTTCACAGTTTTCAATTAAATAGCCTATATGTAAAAGAGAATTTACAAATCACTGCTTTTATATGCATTTTACATACTGTCCCAACTTTTTTGGAATTGGGATTTGGAAGTAGGCTAATAGAGAAGTATAAGGATTACAGCTAGGTAAAGCTTGGGACAACATAACACATTATTTACTTTAGGCATTGTTGCTGCCAGTGGTGCGGGTCGTTTAACTCTACGTCTCCACATGCCAGATAAGTTATTCAATTATCTAATACTAGATACGTTAGCTAACGTATGCTGTTTTTCTGAACAGACTAATTCCAGCAACGTTACAGCGAGCTGTCTGAAGATATCACTTTTACCTCAGAGCATAGGCTATAGGTCAGTTTGTTTTACTGTGTGATGGTTGTCTTGCTAGAATTGCTTTATGTAAAAAAGGTTTGATAGATTTAGGTTTGATAGATTTACCAGACAATTCTAAAATCTACCCGCATTTGGCAGGTGGTGGGTGCTAATTTCCCACCCTGGTAGGGACTGACCCTCTCCGACGGCTCCCAGCCACTCTTGGAGGCGTCTGTGGTGGTCGTCATCCTAGAACACACTGGGTAAATAGGGAGGAGTCGCCGCCCGTCCTCGTGCGGGCTTACTCCCTGTGCTGCCGCCCAACGCTGTAATGGGCACGTATGCAGCAGCCCAAGTGGCACCACCTCCGGTTAATGTTTACTGTCACCTGTCGTGCTGAAGTGGGACAGACTTGAGTTATGGGGCCTACGTGGCTGCAGTTGAAGTGTGCACAGCACCAAGCCAAGAGCCCGAATCAGTATCACTGAGGGGCCACAAGGGGGTGAAGAGCCTCAGGTAGTGTATACTTTCACGGACAGAGGCTGCCTGTGGCATCATCTGAAGTGCTACGGTATCGCTGATGTGCGTAATAGCTTCGACACAATGAGCACTGAAGTATACATACCCCTATACCACGGACCCGAACAGCACCACTGCAGGGTGGCTAGGGGCCTGGATTCTACACACCTTCTGACATCTTAGATGTTGAAGTGTGCCCAATCACCAGCCGAGGGCCTGAATCAGTGATGCTGAAGGGCCGTGAGGGGGTGTAGAAGCCTCCGGTAGCATCTGCCCTCACGGGCAGAGAGGCCCCTTTTGGCTTTTTTTTTTTTTTTTGCTGTCGTAACGCCACCGACAGAAGACACTCTAAAGCCCTAACACAGGTTAATACAGGCAGAAAGGTATCGGTTTACACAAATATAGTTTCTGCAAGAATGGCAGTGAGCTGCCCACAAACAACAGTAATGGAGTGTGTCCGACACCAAGCCCAGGGCCCGAATCAGTGGTACTGAAGGGCCGTGAGGGGGTGTGGAAGCCTCGGGTAGCATCTGCCCTCACGGGTAGAGAGGCCCCTTTCAGCTTTTTTTTTTTTTGCTGTTATTTTTGTTGTATAAGTATAAAACAGAAAGGTATTAGTATAAACTAACCTGATTTCTGTATAGAAATGGCAGCAATCTGCCTATAACAATAATTACAAGTGTGTCGAGTGCCAAGTCAAGAGCCCGAAACAGTGTTACTGAAGGGCCGCGAGAGGGCGCGGAAGCCCTAGGTAGCGTGTGTCTACTGACAGAGGCTACTTCCGGCTTAATTATTTATTTATTCTTACTCATTTTCATTTGTTGTTGTTACTGTTAAGTATTGTTGCTGTGCAACTAACAAGGGAACCAATACAGCTAGTATGAACAGAAAGGTATTAGTATAAACTAATATACAGTGCTGCTCAAAAGTTTGTGAACCCTTTAGAATTTTCTGTAAATCTGCATAAATTAGATCTAAAATGTAATCACATCTTCATCTAAGTCCTAAAACTTGATAGTGAACCCAGCTCAACAAAAAAACATTATTATTTTATCATTTATTTCTTGAGCAAAATTATCCAACATTAAATGCTTTGTTGGCAAATTTTTAAAGTATCATATTTAATATTTGGTTGCATATCCTTTGCATGCTGTTACTTCCTGAAGTCTGTGACCCATCAATATCAAAAGACTCTCTATATCTTATTTTCAGGTATTGTTACAAGCGATATTATAACCTCTCTGCATTTGAATGGATCTCTATGGGAATTGGGGGGTGAGACTAGATTCAGCTGTAAATTACACTGGTACAGTATGGAACACATGGCTGGCTAAATGGCTGTAAGTTATCAAGGGTCTGAGCTATCGAACGAGCCCCAAACCATCACTCTGTGGCCAGATATGGAGTAGATGTGGATGGATCACTAAGATTGCAAAGATTATTTCTCCTCACTCGTTTTCCTATAGAACTCTATGGGGGGAAAAGTCAAGAGAAAAAACCCTTAAAGGGAACACTAAAAAACAGTCTCAGCTCAACCTCGAGGAGGCAAAAAGAGGTCGGGCGGCGTACAAGCACCATATTTATGTCGTGACGTGGGTCCGCCCGTCGTGGTGGTTAATTTGCTATTCAGTCTCGTAGCAGCTCCTCCTCTCGGCGAGGATGACCCATACCGTGGCGTGTTGACCAATATGAAATAGAACACAGGTGGGAAATTATGGTTTCCAAGCAGTTCAGCTCTTGGCCCCACGCAAAGTAGGCCAAGAGCAAGGCCACAAAGCCCTCAGGTTATATAAATTTTATTTGAATAATTACTGAAACTTCCACAATATAGTTTTAAAAGCATTTACTAGCCTAAATAAAATTACACTCCATAACAAATAATGTTCATAGACTTGTTATACTCAATTATAACAGTCTCTTCAGTCGTTATTTTCATATCCTTTCTTGTCCGGCGTCTAGAAAAATGTATTAAACTCAAATTCTTCTTATTCCGCAGAGAAATCCCCTCTGAACAGTTTGAGCTCGAAGTCCGCCAGTTGTTCTCTCCATGTATACCACAATCCATTGCGCAGCAGCTGGCTTGCGGAGAGCCATAAACCGATAAACTCTGTAGTCAAAGTCTCATGTCATGTGCAGTGTGCTCCTCGTGGTCGCAGCATTGAGATGGCGGAGACAGCAGACAGGATGGAAGTGAGTTGCTTCAGTTGTATTGCATTTTCATTGTACTGCTCAGTTACATGATTAGTTTGACCCTTTAACGCAAGTAAACCAATAAGTAAGATAGCAAGCATTTGTTGTGAGCCACAAATTTAATTGTTTGCCTTACGTTTTACCTAGTGCAGCCAATAGCGCTGCTAGCTAATATTAGCTGAAAATGGACCCGGCCGCCTATTTTTAAATGCTATCTAACTACGTTAGGCTAACTTGATGTGGCTAACTATATTAAACAGTACCGTTAGTTTAACTGTTAGTTGGCTGTATTATATATTGCGTGCGCCCATCTTGGATATGTGGCGCTTTTAAAATTCACTGAATCATTTCGCTGCTTTGCCCGCTACGCTAGCTTATTAGACGATTGCCTCTGCCGCCTTAGGTTTTTGGGTAGAGCGAGGCAGTGCCTGCAGCTCTCTGGAGAGTCGAGGGCCTCTTGGGCATGTTATAAACCATAAACCCAGGCACATGGCAGAGAGGGTGAGTGTCCCTGGCAGCGATGAGGGCACATGGCCGGCCGGGCAGGCACTCAAGCGTAGCTCCTCGGATGGGTCGAGAGGAACGTGCTTAGTGGATAACTACGCAGAGAATAGGCAGCGTGGGCGGTTGGCTAGAGAAACAAAGAGACAAGCTAGCATGGGTTTCTAGTTATGAGACCGCACAGTCCTGTTATGCATTAGCGGAATTTAGTCGAACACAAACTTAAATATTGTCCTGACTTCGAGTGTCTAACACGATATTTACAATATAGCTAATGCAACTATTTTTCAGCAATATGGAAAATGTTAATTACGTATTGCTAGTTAACGTTAGGTTCTCAGGAATCCTATACGTACCTTTATGTACGACGCTAAAGTTGGCTCCCGATTCGAAATTGCCGGTCCACCTTAAATCGCTCGCGAAAAACGATTTTATGCTTTCACGGTTAGCCTTCCGCTGTTTTCTCCGCTAAATCTAGCCTAATTGGCTCAACATTCTGATAGCCTAGTCATATATATATATATATATATGTGTATGAAATACCAGGTACTGTTATACATCTGAAATTATTTGGATACTGCACCGTTTTGAAATAATTGCACTCCAAACGTTATGAAACAATACAGTAATATTGGCATATTACAAAAAATGATAATGCATTCAAAATTAAAACGTATTAAACCTTTGACACTTGGGTATGACAGTACCTCTGACTCCAGTTGGGTGAAATATTACGGTAGGCAGATTCTACAGAAAGTGGGCACATTTGATCCCATTAATTTTTCTGATAAAATCTCAAGGCAATCTAACATTTCTGTTTTATTTGGTCTTGCTTTATTATAAAAAGGATTCCCACCAACTTTTAGACCTGGCCCACTCATATTTTGATTAATAAAGGGGTTTAAATTTTCGGATATGTTGCTAATGTTACGTGGACAGAATTTACTGAACTTAACAAAACAGTTAAAAATCCTTGACTCTGTTAAAATAATGGAATGTACAGACATACAGCAAATAATTACATGACCATTTCAACATATTTATGAGTTTTTTTTGTGCTTCATCAACATATGGATTGGGTTTCACAGAAAACACGGGCTTTTGCTAATGTTATATGGACAGTGTCTAACGTTAGCACAGGGAATCTCCGGGTTCGCCGAATGTACACAATGTTTACATGCATTTACACACGCATTCAACGGGCATCCCAACTTTTCGTCATTTCAACACACATTTCACCTCAAATAATGTGTAGTTTTCATAATTTCGTTTCTTGAATGAGGTGTGCGTTACATGACGCTATCGTTACTTTAGTGGACAGAATATTTATTCATTAATTTCGAGAAATAAAATGAAATTCTCACCCGCCGCTCCAAAATTCGGGAATCTACGATTTTAGCGCAGGCACACAAATACGATGGGAATCACTTCCGCGTTAAATAAAAGTGGATCTCGCAATGTAATACTCGCGAACGTTACTGATTGGTCACGGACAGAAATAACGTTAGCCTTACAATCGGGTTTCTATAAACCTATACAATTGGATTAGCAAAATTCTTCCCGATCATAACAACAAAGGGTTTAATTGAGTTACTTCCTGTGCATTTTAATAGTTACTAAATCCACCGAATCATGTACAGAGAGTGGTATAGCTAACGTTACTGTGATGGACAGAATGAACAGTAACGTTTGCAACTGGAATTAAGCATTGTTTTGAATGTGTGGGATATTTTTCTGTCCACTTCCGATGTATTTTCTGAAATAAAATCCTAACTTAAAAAGAACAAATCTGACAACAATGTGATTGCTTATGCAGTTACTTTATTATAATTTCTATCAAACAGAACAATATTTTTTTTAGAAAATGCCAGGATTTTTAAAAAAACCTTTGATTTGTTTATAGCATACATTATGTGCCCACTTTCTGTAGAATCTGCCGGTAGCGTTTTCAAAGAATCTCACTGCAAACTTCCTATGCCAACCAACTGAAAAGGTAAAATTTTGAATAGGAATTTCTTGCCAATTATAGAATGTCTCAAACTTTTGACATGTGGGTATGAGAGAAGAGGTCCTCCACTACATCTCACCCGAGTTGGGTGAAAGATTACTGTAGCATTTTCAAATAATCCCACTCCAAATGTACGGGTTACGGATGTAACCCTTGTTCTATGAATACAATCAACACGCCACGGTATGGGTCATCCTCGCCGAGAGGAGGAGCTGCTAGGAGACTGAATAGCTAATTAAGCACCACTACGGGCGGAACCACGCCATAAATATGGCGCTTGTACGCCGCCCGGCCTCTTTTGCCGACTTGAGGGCACTTACCGTCCTGAGGGCGCAGTGTGGAATGTTGGCCGTATTTATAGAACCGTGGTTACATCCGTAACCTGTACGTTCTATTTCATATCGGTCAACACGCCACGGTATGGGTCACAAAATACTAAATAAAGTCAGGTGGGGGATGTAGTGGGGTACCAGGACTGCAGGTCATTGCATCAGTGCGAATCCCAAAAAAACCAAAATGCACTATTGGCTGCTGTTCTTACCAGAAGAGCAAGCTCAAGTGGGGAAACGTGGAAAATAACCACCGGGTGATAGAAACTCTAAATCATCACAAAATTGCTTACAAGTTTGCTCTGCTGCCCCGGGGACAGAGGAGGCAACTGATGCCGATGACGCTACGTCCAGGTGATAAAACCTGGTGAAAGTGAGTGATGAGGCCCAGCCCACCGCTGCGCAAATGTCAGCAAGTGGGGTGCCACGTAGTAAGGCCCAGGAGGCATCTACGCCCGAGTGGAGTGAGCTACCACGCCTGTGGGAGGGGATGCGTCAAAGCTGCTATAAGCTGTGGAATCGGCTCTACGATCCAGAGTGCCAAGCGCTGTACAATAGGGCAAAGCCCTGCGTAGCCCCTCCAAAACAACAATAAATAAAAATGTGTCTTTCACTGCACTTGTGCGGGAGATTTAAGACTGTAGAGCCCGGGCGGGGCACAGTGAGTGCAGCCGTAGAGCCCGGGAGGGCCACAGCGAGTGCAGCCTGGCTTCTTGAGCGGTGTCGTGGGGAGGAGGGTGAAACGCCTCCAACACCATAGCCAGAGATGTACGATAAGGCCTTAGGCTGAAACGCGGGGTTAAGAAGCAGAGGAGCGATGAGCTACCGTCACCCAACCGCGTGCAGGAGGGGTGTACTGCCAGTTCGTAGGGCGGCTCAGCGAGGGGATTCAAAGCTAGTTGTAAGTCCCACAGAGGGACTGAGTTGGACCTAGGTGGGCAAAGCTACCTGGCTCCTCAGGAAAACTGGCTGGTGAGGGGGTGAGATCCCACCGTCAGGCCCTCGATATGCTCATGGCAGTTTGATATGGCTGCCAGATAGCACCTTAGCGTGGACTTCACTAGCCCTTCTTCGAAGAGGGACTGGAGAAGCGCCAAAACGACTGAACTGTCACACAATTGGGGAAAACCCATTATTGTGGCACCAGCTGACATCTGCCCACTTTTCGGCATAGAGCACCCTCAAGTACTACTGGCCCCATGCCCTGCAGCCACTCCCATCTCGGGGCCAAGCAGGTTGTAAAACTGTGGATTTAGTATTAAATCCAGAAACGGATAGCCGAGAGACGTCTTTGTCCACCCCTGCCTGACAGTAGGCTATGCCATGGAGGCTAATCACTCTTGGGGGGTGTCTGGGGGCATGCTCCCCTGTGAGAGAAGCACTCTGAAATAGTTTATTCTGCCGCCACTCGCTTGATTTGCTAGTTTGCATCTAAATGTTAACGTTAAACGACGGAAGTGTGACCCATTTGAAACGGGAAGGTTTACTAATTTTAAATCAAAACTCACTGCATATCAAGTTCATGGCCAATAAAGGCCTCAGATCTGGGCAAGCTCGGGTGAGCTGCCCACCCATGCCATCAGAACACCCTTACCCAGTTTCAGTTTAATCACCACTTGAATGTTGCTGAGCCTTATTGTAGCAACTAGGATACAATTCCTTCTGATGGCTTAAGTTATCAGTTGGGAGAGAACTCTTCTCCGCATCAATTTCATGTTACTCTTCAGATTGTTTGTTACTCTTGTGATTACGTGGTCCAGTTGCAATTAATTGTACCTTTCTCTCAGGTGTCTCAAGTGGATAACTTAGAAAAGCCTTCGGCAGAGGACATGACCTCAAAGGACTATTACTTTGACTCTTATGCTCACTTTGGCATCCATGAGGTACTTGTTTTTCTCTTTACACATTGTTTTTGTTTTTCATTTGTGCAAAATACCTAGCTTGTACGTGTGAACATAATTAATTCCCTCCTATCTCTGTCTCTGTAGGAGATGCTGAAAGATGAAGTCCGCACTCTAACCTACCGCAACTCCATGTTTCACAACAAGCACTTGTTCAAAGACAAGGTGGTGCTGGACGTGGGCAGTGGCACCGGGATCCTCTGCATGTTTGCTGCCAAAGCTGGGGCCAAAAAAGTCATTGGAGTAAGTTTCTGGTGTACTTTTTATCCAGCTATAGATTTTGGTCACTGCAAGGCCCTAAGCCAGGGGTGGGCAACTCCAGGCCTCGCGGGCCGGTGTGTATGCAGGTTTTTGCTGCCGCCAGTTAACAATTATTGAATTAGCCCAATCGTTTACATGATCTGATATTTTAATCTACATATCCGCGATATGAACAGCAGCTGATGAATGTTCTTGTGCCGGTATGCGTGTATTGTAGCGTTTTATCGTTCTGTAATTTACGAGTGAATCGGTGATTGTGTGTATGACTAATTAGCTGATTGAGCCGTGGTAACTGGTGGCAGTAAAAACATGCATACACACCGGCCCGCGAGGCCTGGAATTGCCCACCCCTGCCCTAAGCAGTAATTGGCCATTTCTGATCGCTGTTGTCACGTATCAACACTCTAAATTCGTTTGCTAACATTCTCTCCTTTGTTCTTTCCAGATTGAGTGCAGCAGTATATTGGACTATGCTGTTAAGATTGTCAAAGCCAACAAGCTGGACCACAGTAAGCAATTTAACTGCAATGTGCTCTTACCTTAGTCTTGCTCCCTTTCAATAGTATTGAATAATTTTGTATTGCACCCTCCCTCCCCAAAATAGGAACTGGCGCAGTGGAGAAATGAATGGGAGATTAACACATTGATGTGATCATGCTTTTTGTAGTGGTTCAACACTTGAATGTAAACTGCAAGCTTGATAAGTTGTTTAGGTTGCATTTTGTATCTATTCATTACCTAAAACCAGCAATAAACTTCGACAAGCATTGACACTTGTATAGTGAGAGGAAATTATCCCCCTGAAGTTAGCCCGCTAGTTATGTTGATTATCTGGCTGCTAGCGTTAGCTTCCTCATCAGCACCTTCGTCTTTCTCTTCCTTGAAAAATATTTTAACAAACTCATCTGAAATTGCAATCAAAAACAGTAATAATAACAGTTTAATAATAATTTCCAGCTATGCAATGTTGGCTAGATTGACTTTGGTAAAATTTAGCAAATTATCTTAGGTGAGCTAAATTGTTTAATGTTAAGATATTTGTCTAACTAAATTTCAAAAATAGTTTAGAAGAATTTTGTTTATAAATGTACATTTAAATTACAGTAAGACCTAATGAACTAGCACTTTTACTTTCTCCTCCTTGTCTTTATCTGATGGCTATAGTCGACTCGAGAGATTGACAGACTATCAGTCACCTCACAAACCGAACTGTCCCGCCTCAGGAAAAGATTAGTTTGTTTTCAGACAGGCAGAATGCGGTGGCACGTTTGTTCTGCCCATTAGGTGCACTGGCGATGTACATGTCTATGTCCAGGATATGTAAGCAATAATAAACGACGAGGTGTGGATTATGCGGTTTTAACACACGACGTTGAGTCGAAGAACCACCTGACGCAAAGCGGAGGGTGGTTGCCTCAGCGGAGTGCGGTTAAAATCTTGTAATCCGCACCTCGGAGTGGATTATTGCGCTTATACCACGGTTACCAACAATAGTTACTTTCGTATTTATAGATTTTTATGAATTTAATCAGCTGAGATTTGAATATCCTTCCGCTGTCCTTTGGGCATGTTGTCAAGCAAAATTGCTAGTTGGTAGTTCTTTTTGTACTGAAAACCCTTCGTCGCTAATTCTATTTCTGGTTACTAGTTCTATTTAAGTGCGTTGCTATGCAAAACCCTCAGTCGTTAGTTCTGAAAACAATTTATTCTATCAGGAAAAAAATAGTTCCTTTTCATTTTTATAACGCACAATTGGCACCAATTTGGGTTATTTTTGTCATTACATTATTTAAGAAAATTGTAGGAAACCATATAACTCAAGATTCAACGTTAACTTGCCTCCCTCTCTTCCTTTTAAAAAAAATGGTTTGCTCACGAAGTGTAGCTCGCCTATTTTAAATGGCCTAAGCTGAGGAAATAATGTCTGCTACATTTCAGATTCGCAACATGATGGCCTATGCATTGGACCATCTGAAATACTGTGGAGTTTTAGATGTAACTTATCAAAGAATTTCCGCTGGATAAAAAGTTTTCTATATACCGTTACGCTGCAATTTATACCTCCGTAGGGGTAGGTGTAAATATAGGGTGCGTCCCAATATTCTTCAAAGCTATAAACAAAGTTTGCCATTCCCAGGTTGTGTACTAGCTGGCCAGGCAGGCAGCGCATTAATTTAGAATGGTGACCCAGATGACTGCTGGTTATACATAATAACCATCGCTCATTGACCAATCAGAATCGAGTATTCACCCATACCATGGTTAATAAGCAGTGCAATGGTGGGTGTAGTGATGATTACCAAAGTCAGCTTGTAAAATGTTCTGGAATTGCATCACTGCAGTGTATAGACCTTATCTTTGCCCTCTTCCTCAGTTGTGACCATAGTTAAGGGGAAAGTGGAGGAGGTGGAGCTGCCTGTTGAAAAGGTGGACATCATTATCTCCGAATGGATGGGCTACTGTCTCTTTTACGAATCCATGCTCAACACGGTCATCTATGCTCGAGACAAATGGCTGGTGAGTTGTTTTAAAGATGCTGAGGGCATTCTTTTTCTCCTGCATATGCAACAACTTAAAAAAAATATTTCTTTTTATAAACATTTTCAATTTGTAAACTGCACTTGTTGAAATGTAACCGTTCACCTTCATTACCTTGTTCAGAAACCGGATGGATTGATATTCCCAGACAGAGCCACACTTTATGTCACTGCTATTGAGGATAGGCAGTACAAGGACTACAAAATACAATGTGAGTATCTATCTTCTAGTCCATTTTTCTTCCCAGGCTTCTCATTTGTGTTGCTTTTAAACCTCATCTATTGTTGTATATTATTCAGTGTTAAGCGCTAGTAATTAAGTGTTAGTTACTACGTGTCCAATCAATCCGACTGTCGGGCTGGACAACGAACAACACTGGCTAGCTAACAATAACCCACCAAAGACGTGAACGCAAACTCTAACCTTAGCTTCTAACAATAAAAACACTTGTAGACAACACTTATTTTAACAATTCATTAAAGGTTTTTAGAATTTGCTTTTCAGTATTTCTTTCTGGTAGTTTCTCGTAGGCTAACATGGAAAGTAATAACCACAAAGCGGAGCTCGTGTTCGCTTTCACATTTGGTTACAACTTGCAAGAACTTTGCAATATTAGTAGAAATATTATAAACGTGCGTCTGTATTACTATGCTTAGCCAAATCTGTGCATTTGCAATGGATTAATAGCCCTGAGGGGTATACTACGAAACAGGATTACAGAAATGTGTAAAACCCCAGACCATAGAAAGCCAAAACCTCCCAAATCTGGAACATGGACTTAAAGGAGCGGTTCGGTATTTAGCATGTTAAGCCCTGTTTAAAGGTTATTTACGATCATATACAACAGTCTATATCAACATTTTGATTAACTTTGCAGTCTTGAGATATATCGTTTATTGCTCGTCAGCTAACTTACACAATGGATGTGGATGGGCATATAAAAAATCCTTCAAAAAACAACATAAACTCGTTTTCAAAGAATGGAAACTCACCGAGTGGTCACTGGTGTACGTTGGTGTTCTGACACAAATAATCGTCGCAAAGTATGCTTCATATTGGGTTTTATAATTTTATTAAATTGATTGACCGACCGGAGGTTTACAAGCGTATGGCTGTACAGCAACTGAAAATAGTAATATAAAGTTTTAAAGGGTTATTTAAAACGTTTTAAACGGAAACGTAAATTACAAGACACCAGTGACCGCTCGGTGAGTTTCCCGTCTTTGAAAATGAGAGTTTATGGTGTTTTTTGAGGGAATTTCTATATGCCTGTCCACATCCAATGTGTAAATTAGCTGTGACTTGAGCAATAAACAATATCTCACGACTGCAAAGTTCGTCAAAATGTTTATATGGACCGTTGTATGTGATCGTAAATAACGACATACTAAATGCCAAACTTCTCCTTTAAGTAGAGCGCTTCCGGGTTATCCAGCTAACTCTTGTTACTGTTAGACTGTTTTCTAATGAGTTTTCTCCAGGTTGTTTGCACCTCGTTTACGTTTTTGCATGTGCGTCTCGATCTTACATTGTATAATACTGATGCCCTGGAAGCACACCCTATATGGGAAGGTAGCCTACATAGAGGGAAAGGTTTTATTTACTTCTTTTGAACTAAAGAACTTTGTTTTGAAATGGAATCTTTTGCACACGTGCACTAAATGTTTTCTGAAGAAACGGTGGAAGTAGCCAATTAGACTAACAGCTGTTACGTTACAATTTATTTCGATATTTCCTTGAGACGGCTATAAACAAGGCGACGTTTTCATTTAGTTTGCCGGTGGTTACAACCGTTACGCCACGGTTATACCGCCGTAGGGGTAGGTGTAAATATAGGCTGCATCCCAATATTCTTCACCCCCCACCTTCTTTCTTCTACTCCCCCAATACCACTCCTCTTACCCGGAAGTATGCAAGACTGCCTGTGAATGTTTCGAGTTCAAGTATTTAATGTACCTGATGGTTTGCATCGAGACATTAATTAATATGTAACCATTAATGCGTAATTAAGATGTAATCGGCAACATTAGATTAAAACACAGATCCGGAGTAGAGGTTGTGGTAGTGGAGGAAGGGAAAGTGCATTTTTTGATTATTGGGACACACCCATAGCAACTACTAAGTTCAATGTAACAACCGGTTTGGTGCAACCCATTTTGATTGAGCAATATGTAAACTTTAATTGAGTAAACACTTAGTTGACTAGCCTACGTTTGATCTTACGTAGACTAGCTGGTGAAACCGGGCCGAAACCAGACTATTTTTTAATTTTTTTTATTCCTTTTTTATTTTATTTTATTTAACCTTTATTTAACCAGGTTAGTCTCATTGAGATTAAAAAAATCTCTTTCAAGAGAGACCTGGCCAAGAAAAGCAGCACAAAGTTAGACACACATAATTACAACATAATACAATGCATAAGTACATATAAGGCATCTAATAAAATTAATTAAAATTTAAAAAATTAAAATTTAAAAAATTAAAACATTTTTAAAAAAATGTTTAAAATTTAAAACATTTTATTTTTTTTAAAGAAAAGAAAAACCACATCAAATTACACATTGAAAGCAGGCAAGAATATGTCCAGCAATATTACCACTTATGGGTCAAAACATTTACAGACCTGCATTTCATTTTCCTCCATTACTTTTACCCTAGCTTTAAAACTATTTAGTGAGATAAGCTCCTTCAGTTTCATTGTTTTTTGAAGCTCATTCCAGGCCAAAGGGGCAGACAACTGGAAGGCTTTTTTGCCAAACTCGGACCGAGACTTTGGTATGGTCAGCAGGACACTGTTTTGAGAACGTAGCTGGTAAATGTTGTTTTCCTGCAGGGTAATGAGAGAACTTAAATAGGATGGAAGCTGTCTCAGTATGGCCTTATAAATGAAGAGGTACCGGTGACCCAACCTGCGCAAAGTTAAGGAGGGCCAGCCTACTCTCATATAAAGGGTACAGTGATGCGTGAGAGGTTTGAAGTTTGTGACAAACCTCAGTGCTCCATGATACACTGTTCAAGATTATTTAGATTGCTAGCCTACTTGCTACATAAGTATTCATGTTATTTTGTTTTATTTGGGAGAGATTGCAAGTGACACCATTTTCTCTGATCTCTCAGGGTGGGAGAATGTGCATGGGTTTGACATGTCCTGCATTAAGGAGGTTGCCATCAAGGAACCGTTGGTGGATGTGGTGGATCCCAAGCAGCTGATCACCAGTGCCTGCCTCGTGAAGGTCAGGGGCAGTTCTTTCTCCCTCGTGTAGTGTGCCATAGCTGCAACTGTGGCTATGGGTGATGGCCCTCGACTGAATCAATCCACTGCTTATATTTTTAGCTGTAGTGTATGCCTGTGTTTAGCCATAATGCTGCCTTTCATTCTTAGGAGGTGGATATGTACAATGTGAAGCTAGAGGATTTGTCCTTCTCCTCTCCATTCTGTCTGCAAGTTAAGAGGAATGACTACATCCATGCGCTAGTCACCTACTTCAACATTGAGTTCACCTGCTGCCACAAGAGGACTGGATTTTCTACCAGTAAGCATCTTTTGTATATTTTTGTATATTCTTTTATGTAAACTAGTTAATTTAAAAAGTTAACAATCCCGGTAAAATCCTGAATGTTAAGAAAATTGAGATCACTTGTAAATCTAGAAAGAAAATCCTGAAAGGAATTGACTGTTCAGACTGCGGTCGCTTTGCCACAATCGGATATGTATCGGAATCTAATACCACATTCAAAAGTGGTCCAAATCAGAATTGGAAATGTCAGATTCAATGTGATTATCGCTGTTAACACTGCCATAAAAAAAATCGGATCCATGTCAGATTTGAGGAAAAGATCGGATCTGGGCCATTTTTTACCTGCAGTGTGAAAGGCCAGTTTATAGTCCGGTGACAGTGTCGCTGCGACCGATGACGTGCCATGGATGTCGCTGGTCGTAGCGACATTTGGTTTATACTTTGGGCGACTGTGGTCGCTGCAACAGTCGCTGAAGATGTCGCCGAGACATAAAAATAAATTAAACTTTGACCCTGTCGCTGCTCTGTTGTTATGGACAACGGAGGCTTCGGTCAAGCTGTCAATTTACTAGCTAGCACATAATTTTAACTGTTAATGGACTCAGACAGATTTTTTTTGTTGGAAAACTGAAGTGCGGCCGTAGGGTAGGCCTACCTAGCAAGCGCGTGGATAGCATTATAAATTAGCACAATTTAATATTATTATTAATAGTCTAATTAATAATAATAACAATGTAATTTCACCGATTGATGCTGAGCTAGACTGTGTTGGGAAAACGTTAAAATCCAAAACGAGAAACGGCTTGCTTCCAATGTTACTAGTTACCCGTAACCTATTAGTCTAGGCTATTGTGAATGGTTACAAAGACGTGTTTGTAGCTTGACTACACATTTGTCGCGTTGTAGGCTTCTGCGAATGCATTGACGTTATTTGCTTTAACAGTAACTTTGCTACTTCGTTCAAAACCCACATAGCCTAAGTGTATAAAAGACGCAGTGAATGATATTTCAAACAATATGGTGCCCTCAAAAGGGACATTTATAAACCTTTGACAAAAAAGGGGTGAAGCAGCAGACCTAATGAGATGCAGCCTATTAAAGCTGCTTCTTCCTCCATTGTCCCCTAAACTGTCGCTGGAGTGTGTTTATACTTTTTCCGAACGACAACGACCACAGTGTATGTAGAGTGGCAATAGAATGTCCTCGACATATTAAGATTATACTTTGTATAGCAGGAATTTATTAGCCTGTAAGATTAGTCTTCAAACTCAATTTCATCTTCCACAAGTGGAAAATTAGCAATTTTTTTGGCTTCTGAGAAAATGGTATGCTGTGAGATTTTGCAATTTTTGCTAAGTGTGCTGCGGTGGAAAAATGGTTGGGGAACACTCGTAGACATCGGTCCCAATTGCATGGGTTACGAAAACAATGGCTGAAGGCAGGTTTAAGCAATTTGGCAGACAATATTACAAGTTCTTTGTACTGACCTTCCACGTCTTTCTTCGGCAGTCTGAGGAAATTGCAGTCCTTTAACCGTTTCGCTTGAGTCTGGACCGTTGAGTCTGTACTTAATGTGTGAACCTTTTCACAGGCCCGGAGTCTCCATACACACACTGGAAACAGACTGTGTTCTATCTGGATGATTACCTGACGGTAAAGACGGGGGAGGAGATATTCGGCACGCTCAGCATGAAGCCTAATGAGAAGAACAATGTAAGTTTCGCTGCTCGTGTCCTCGTCCTTCTCTCCACGTTGACTACTTTTGTTGGTCTTTGCTGACATAACATTACATTATAGGCATTTAGCAGACGCTCTTATCCAGAGCGACTTACACAGCATTTTTTGTTTTTTTGCATTTATACATAATATCCAATTGATACAGCTGGATATATACTGAAGCAATGCAGGTGAAGTACCTTGCTCAAGGGTGCAACGGCAGTGTCCGACCTGGGAATTGAACCGGAAACCTTTCGGTTACAAACCCAGTTCCTTAACCATTATACCACACTGCCGCCCATAACATATGTTAGATGTGTGTATATAATGTATATTAGCCACACACACGTATATAAAAGGCTAACAACATGCACTTTATATATGTGTGTGCATGTTGTCTTGTGCATCTTTTCTTAAGTTTAATATTTGACTCTTCCCATTTCCCCCCCCCCAGCGTGATCTGGACTTCACTGTAGACATTGACTTCAAGGGACAGCTGTGTGAGGTCACCAAGACCTCTGAATACAAGATGCGCTAGAGGGGGGAGTCAAGTAATAGTCAAGGGTTATACAGGTGTGTGCTTAATGACTCCTGCACCTGATTTTAAAAACTGTTCTTTTGCTCTTGTGTAATAGTTCTTGTTCAAAGGTGGACATTTTCAAAATTAAATCGGTCCTATGGAACAGCAAGAATATATTGTGCAATGGTCATACAGGATGTACTGTACAGAGGTGTGCAACATGTTTAATGTCCACATTACTATTTTAACATATTACATCTATGCCATACACATTCTGGCTTTCTCAAAATGTTGACACTGCACACCCTGTCCCCTTGACCTACCATGTATGGTAGTACTAGATGAAATTGTTTTGTTCATTTCCAGTAACGAGAGTCTGGCAATGGCAATGCCCCCACCCCCCCTTTTTTTTAAAAATGTTTTTTTTTTTTTTTTGCACTTTCTGTGATGGTTTGTTTCTCTGCCAGTTAGTCTTGTGGAGCAATGTCTTTGGTGCGTTGTTTATTCCTTTGAAGTGTAGGCTACACAATGGTAATAATGACCCCAATGAGAAGTAGAAAAGGACCAATGACTGTAATTGTGTTGGGCTTGATCTGAATGTTTGACACTTTCCTCCTACACCGTTTATAAAAAAATAAAATGAAAAAAGCATAATCGGAAAATTAAGAATACATGGGGCCGTCTTGTGTAGAGTGCAGCCCTTGGGTAGTTCCATAGTGTATATCAAATGCAAAGGGTGTAAATTCTGGGGACTATCACAAAGCCGCCCAAGTGAGTTAGCTGGATAACTAAAACCTGGAAGAGTGCTTTCTCTTCATAATATGTTCCATATTAGGGTCCAGGTTTTTGTCAGCTTAGTTATGCAGCTAATCCACTTGGCCTGCTTTGTACAGGCCCCTGGTGGGGAAAAACAACATAACTGCTCTTGGTACACCGAGGATTGGGGTCTTCAGTCTGAAGTATAAGTGGATTGGATAATGCCGAATGATATTTTGTATTTTGCTTCTTTTTGATGAAAATAAAGTTTTTGGAGTAGCTGCATAATGAAGTAAGTGCCCATGTTTATCCAGAAGGATTTTTCTTTTTCCGTAGTGATTGTCTCCTGATTGTGGTCTAGAGCAGGGGTTGAGGGGTGCTGTGTTTAGTGGTTTCCTTTCAATCGGCAGCTGTTTTAGGTCTTACTGTGCACTCACCAAGAATTTATAAAAATAACAAAATCATGTTATCCATTTCTAAGCATCTACGATACACCAAGCCTCTTGCCAATGCTAAGATGTCAACAGCACTCTGTTGGGTAAGTGGGAATTGGGTAAAATGTGTATTTTATGAATCCAGCGGTTCCAACAGTCAATGCCCTTATTAAAATGTTTGGCACTCTGAATACTGAACACAAGCGATATTGACTACTAGAACCCCTCAACCTACATTCAAAATATGTTTCACATGATTTAATTTAATAATTACAATCATCAATTAAATTGCCAAATTCGTTGATAGGTTAGTCAAACAGTAACTTGGTGGAATCAACAAGTCAAGTTAAAACGAAGTCAAAAGCAGGTTAAGATTACATTATTTTATTATATGGAAAAACTCAATTAGATTGATTTGAAATCTCACATTCAGTGAATGTAGGCTGACTATAATTTACAAAAAGGAAGAAAATGATTATTAGAAGTATTTACCCTTCTCCAGCTGAACAGGAACAAACGGGCACTCAGAAGAAACCACCACTACAAAAATAAAAGGAATGACTTATTCACCAACCGAACGGACTTTCCTGGCCCCATAAATATCTTACTCCACAGGGAGGGGATCCCTGCCCTGATTGGGAGGGGAGGGTGGTGGTCATTTATGACGAGGGCCGTGTCCGAGTACGAGCATTTTTGAGTCCACTTTGTAAAAAAAAAATAGGTTTTCCTATTCACTTACGATGCGTGTCACGTTATTTTGTGATTAGCAAAAATCCACGCCCATGAATTGCCTTATATGTAGGCTGTCACTTCCATTTAAAGGTCCATACCTTGTCAGAATGGCCCAGAAAAAGCAAAGGAAATAATTATTCTGAGACTGAAATCAAAGTTTTATTAGCAGATGTTCAATCAAGGAAAAAAATAGTTCAATATTGTCAGTACCGGCGTCATGAACTGGTAAACACCTAGTAGGAGATAACGTACCATACGAGCGCAGAATTAAAAATTTTAGCAATTTAGAAAAAATAGGCTACTGGGAGCGTTCATTAGACTATGTTATGGGTCTAATTAAACAGCTTCATAGCCTACAATTGATTAATAGGCGTAATCTAAAGTGTTTTACTAGCATAATTTATTACGTTTGCAATGTGTATTTAAAAGACAAGCTTCAAAACTATTTCACATTGAATTTGACATTAAGACAAGCATATCATGAAAGCAAAGATATTTTTAAAGTAAAATCAGATGAATCCCAATGAATTTGTTGCCTTGAAAGCAGCCGATGTGATTGTGACTGGTGGGGACAGGTGAAAGCTGGCTACATAAACGACGTGGAAATACGGCGCTTGCTGGTCATGCTACGTTTAAAAGCTTCAAAACTATATTTCTAATGGAATATGACATTAACACACACATATCATGAAAGCAAAGACATGTTTCGTGTAAAATGAGATAAAGCCGAATAACTTACATTAGCTTGTCGCCGCGAAAGTTATTGCTTACAAGCTCTAAGTTGGCTATGTGACTTCTGAAAGCTTCCACACTGAATTTGACATTAAGACACGCATATCATGAAAGCCAAGACATTTTTCGAGTAAAATCAGGTGAAACAATACACTAGCTTGTCGCTTTGAAAGCATATTGATTTACATGAAACCGGCCATAGCCACTTCCGACTGATTATGATAGAACACATGACTTATTAACCTCCCAATAGTATCAATATCGGCTGACGAGACGTCCGAGCTTTACTCCAGATAGCTATTTCGAATTTTTGGACCGAACATATTCGTTCATGGCGGGATTTTAATAATTTATACATAATAAAAACAACAGCTTCTCAAATGAAAGCATGGTCGTTAACTCCCTCCCACCCCCAGACCTCGACCCGCAGAGTCAGTTTTCTGTGAAGGCAAATATGTGACAGCCAAAATATCCCAGACATAACGTTAATAATAGTTTTAATGAATTAAATGAATCACATGTAGCCACACCATTCAAAATTATGATGGGCCATTCACACAGTGGGCGGTAGACGGCAGGACGAAACCGGATGTCACTGTTTTCAATGAGATGACGACAGCAAGATGGCAGCCGACGGCAGGACGAACTTGCCATCAGAAAAGAAAATAGGCGTGTTCGGCTAGAGCCGATTTACGTCATATCTGCGTCGGCCTGCATCGGAAACTGTCCGAGATGGCCGAAAAATCGGTGCTGCGTGAACTAAGGCGGAATGACAACGGAAAGTTAAGCAGGCGCCTTTAGCAGCGGTGTAGCTGCTCTCGGGCGCCTTGAACAACATCGCCGCGCGGCCGCGCCTTCAAATAAACCAACGACAGAATTGGTTAGAGAGCGAGGAGAGAGTGGTGTTTCCTCAAATTTCACAATATCGCCACCTATCTCGGCGTATTGATTCTACTCTCAAAAAAAAATAATCTAAATGAAACGTACCCCTCCCGAAGTGTTCAAACACAGGTATAAGGGTTATTTATTAAATCCTACAATGTAATAGCAGTATTTCCCTCTTTCCCTTATCTGTTCTCCTTTCTAATTTCACAATGAATATTTATTCAGTTTTTCTTAGTATTGCTATATTTAAAAATATTTTTTAAATATAATACAATTCTTTATTGTTCTTTAATTAATGTGATCTTGTTTCGTAAAGTGAGCTTCTAATATAAGCCCTGTAGTGTTTCCAACCTCTCTAGCATATTTCTGCAAATTACGTTGTGTACTTGTATTTGTTATTTTCGTGTAAGTAATAAATAAATGTGTTTTGAGAGTGTGGGATTGAGTAACATAAGGTCGCTACTCTGGTTATTATATACTGTACCGTACATGTACTTTCTTGAAGTAATGTTAAGCCTATATGAATATGAAAAGTACAATATTGCTAATGCTACACAAACAAATGTGTAGCAAAAAGTTGCCAATTCTCATTCTTGACTGGTTCTGTAATCCATCTGCCTTGAGTTAAATTAAGAAAAAATTAACCTCTAACAGTAGGCTTATATAAAATCTGTTGACTGAACCAAAAAAGTGTATGAAGAAATTGTAACAAAAAAGGCCTGTCCAAATATAGGTAACTTAATGTTTTATTCAATACTTTATTCAACTGTATTTGTAATTATACCATATTCTATAGAAAAGTATATTCAACTTTGTTATAATTACAGTGTTTTTTTTACACCAGCCACCCCAAAGTTTTACCAGACACCTTTTTTTGTTGTTGTTTACATTATGCTAGAATAACGTTTCAGATAGGCTACCTTACAAAAAATGCATACTCATGTTTAGTAGCTCTAATGAAATAGTAGGCTATTTATTAGGCTACATCATGTATTATGGGGGTGGCTGTTGGAGCAGGCCTGGGGTTAGGGTTCAGGGTGGGTGTGGGGGTCGGTCTGGATACGTTATGGTTAGGGGTGGGGGTGGGGTTAAAGTTAGTGGTGGGGGTAAGTGTGGGGATAGGTCTGGGTAGATTATGGTTAGGGTTAGGTGTGGAGCCAAAGTTGTAGCGGTCCCATGTGGTTGTTAGGGGTCGTTGCGGCAGTGGTTCCGGTTCCCAGTTTCTGTGGTGTCCTGCGATCCCACTGCCTTTTCTGATTCCCTGGTGGCGTGGTGCTTCCTGAGGCAGAACCGTCCTCTCAGCATTCCGTGCCAGTGCAGGTCTTCCGGGGGGATATGCCTGCCTCAGGGCTGGCCACTACCTCTAGTACTGGTCCTGGTGTACTGGTGTTTCACCCTTTATTTTATTTTATTTTATTTTATTTTTTTACATTATGCTAGAATAACGTTTCAGATAGGCTACCTTACACAAAATGCATACTCATGTTTTGTAGCTCTAATAAAATAGTAGGCTATTTATTAGGCTACATCATGTATTATGGGTCAAACAGTCAAACATTGTGTACAAATTAATTACATACATTTCATAATATAGATAGATATAAATAATTTATTAGCGTATCTAATATGCTACTATAGGCTACATTAGGTAACGTTTGCCGTTTTTATGAACAAACACAAATAACGTTTGAGCGAGCTGTCCGGAGCTGTCACTTTTACCTCAGAGCGTAGGCTATTAGTCTTTTTTTTTTTTTACTGTGCGATGCTGGTGGTCTTGCTAGAATTGCTTTAGCTATGGTAAATCAAACGTAAATTTCTGCTGCCAATCGGTATCGAGCAGAGTCAATATTTTAGAAACATTTATTAACATCAAGTTTTTAAAAAGGGATCAATCACGATGGTATGATTATATATAGATAGTCAGTGATGCAGTCACCAACCAACAAAACAACGCAATGAGATCAAGATTTAGTCGAATCTACCATAGGCTAGGCTACTTGGCCACAGGTAAAATGCAGCAATGCAGCACAGACGAACTGGGAATATCTCAGTCATCTGTCATTATTGCACCAAACAATAAATTCCCTCTGCAGACCCCGCACCATCGACAATTTTCTGTTGATGTCCAACTCCAAAAAAATAAAGGCGACTTAAGATGAAACTCTAAATATTAGGGATGTGCGCGTTTAGTCGACTAGTCGATTAAACGTTGCTACCTTCGCTAGTCGGCACCAGAAATACTAGTCGGTTAAACTTATTATTTTATTAATGTACACATTTAAATTACATATTGACATAATTTGCACTGAAATGTCATGTTTTCCTGGTCAAATTTTGCTTTATAAAAAAACGAGCATCCGTTACTAATGTTAACAACGCCGGATTAAAAAAAAAAAAAATAATACATTTTTAAAAACGAAGGAAAAAAACAGAACGCATTAGCCTGTTCGCCCTGCAAATTAAACCAGCGAGGTGGAAAGAGTAAGTTGGCCTATCGCGTTGTTGAATAGCCCAATAAAACTAATCTAATGTCACGTCGATCAGTAGGCCTAATTGTTATTTTTTTGTGGGCCTATTATTGGTAGTTTTTCTGATGACCGATTATTATTTTTTACTGTATTTGCTATGCGATCGCGTTCACCCAATGAAAATGCCGTTGTAATAATCAGGCACATTTCCTAAAAATGTTTTGTTACGTTGAATATTGTTTTCAATAAATGTTATTTGTTAACTTTTATTTCATCAGTTGTTGTCATGTTTTGTAGGATAATGTGCAATGTTCATAATGCAAGGCGCAAAGTGCCACACATTTCAGCGGCATTTAAAATACGATTTGGTTATTGAAGTATGTGATTAACGGTTTCAAATGGCTCTTATAATATACGCAATATTTTTTCGGACAATGTTTAACCTTATAGATTAAATTGTGCTCAATTTTGACTATTTTCTGAGTGTTTTCTTACTTTTAGACTAGTCTTTTAGACTAAGATAAGATGTGTTGTGAATACGGCCCCCCAGCCAACATGTCCATGTGGGGCCCACGTGGTTTTAAAAATGGGCTGGCACTTGGGGCCTGTATGGGCAACCTGGCTGGGGCCCCAATAGTTTTTGTCCACAGGCTCCACGTGAGCCCCACATGTGGTTGCCCATGAGGTTTAATAATGGGGCCAGGATGGGCTACACGTAGGCTCCTTCTGGGCTGTAAACTTGGCCTACACGGGCTATATCTGGGCTCATTTAAGGGTCCCACACAAGCTATATCTGGGCGCATTTAAGAGTCCCACACGGGCTATATCTGGGCTCATTTAAGGGTCCCATGCGGGCTATATCTGGGCTCATTTAAGGGTCCCACACGGTCTATATCTGGGCTCATTTAAGGGTCCCATGCGGGCTATATCTGGGCTCATTTAAGGGTCCCACACGGGCTATATCTGGGCTCATTTAAGGGTCCCATGCGGTCTATATCTGGGCTTGTTTAAGAGTCCCACATGGGCTATATCTGGATTCAATTAAGGGTGTTATGGGCTAAATAGGCAAATTTGGTAACCTTTTAAATGGATTCGGCCCCTAAACCAAAGTAGAAAAACACAAAACAGAATATTACAGGCCTTTACAAAATAAGTAAAACCAGCCAAGTTGTACAAATTATGCATTTTATTTTTCTATTGTATTTAATAACAATATACCAATTACTCCTCCACAATATTTAAAATTTTAAAAAATACAATAGTGACATTTTGTATGGTTAAAACGGTATGTTGGGCATGTTAAAAACAAATTAAATCATTCTTGATGACCAATGAACTAAATCCTCCACATTATTCTTCTTCTCCATGGTTTTAGCTTCAGGCCCCCTTTTAAGGTAACTTTAAAAATGTAACTTCCCCCCTTTAAAAATGTTATCTTCATTCAGCAATATCACTTGAGAGGGAGTTTCTATATCAATTACATCCAGTGATTTTAGGCTGAACAGTTTGTCTCCACAAAAGTAAACCAATCAGAGCTGATGCCGCTACATGCACGACAAAACAAAACAGGAAAATTTACATTGCACTTTGTGTGGCCAGGTCGGTATTTACCGATAGTTAAAGATTGGACATTTAACTATACTGCTATACTGAACTGATATTCAGAAATGGCTAATTAACCAAGTCATACAATTTAGATTTAAATCAGTATCAATATTTATCAAGTTGAACGCCCCAGTCCAGGTTTCACTCTTTCGTCAAAGCTTAGAGTTCTGTAAGCAGAATGTCAATTGACTAAGTTGACATATTTTCCATTGAAAGGGATGTGAAGCACTCTGGTTTTTTGCTTTTTACATTAGATAAGATATGGCCCTTCATTCAAATCTGAAATTAACCCTTATTTGCTAGAAAAATAAACTAAGCTAGGTCACTTGTTAAATGGACTAGCTACGTGACAATAGTAACAAACTAATAAAGCTAGAACACAGACTTTGTTGTTTCCACTCATAGTTTGGTTGCAGGAGCAATGAATGTCTTAGTTGGGCAATTTCATGGTGCCAGCACTATGACCACTAGGGGGTCTGCGCGAAGGGGGTTAAGCATGTAGCGATAGGGTACTTTGAGATGAGACTCTCATTGGCAGATTAGATGTTGTTATCCAATGGGGAGAATTATTCTTTGAGGGCATGGAGCATTTTTGATGATGAAATCAGCAAGAAGAAGAAGAAGAAGAATTGCAAAAATAACCCAAGTTTGGGGATTTATTGTGTGGATTTGTAAAGTTGTAACTTACCTGAATTTTTTATTGTTACATGAGGTCAGAACGTACAAAAGTTAATGTTTTTAAGGGGTGAGAGTCTGTGGTCATTGTGATTATTTCTGTCGGAAACCCTGAAAAGTGGCAAACTCTTGGTGCTGTCTTGGTATGGGGCATGCCCCGCCATGCTGAAACTAGGTGGATGACATACCTACCTGCCATTCCAATATCAAACGTAAGCTGTAAGTGTGGTGCTGTGATTAAGTCATCTTGCATTATCTGACTCATGGGAGCAACTTTGTGCAATCATAAAAGGTATTGATAGCTGGTTAATTTTGTGAGCAGCTAGCGCAGTCATGAACGCAGAAATATTAAAACAATGCAAGACAAACAGATGTTCGGTTATGTTCATGCTTCATTAGTGTTACCAGACCGACTTCGATGTCACCACATGGCACTAGTAGCTAGCTACAAAACTTAGATTGGGACCATGATCAACTAGTAATACCAAATGTAAAATAAGTTGTTTTAGTGCTTTGTTACCCTTTAAACTCTAATGCTAAAGATTATTACTGTGTATATAAAAAAGCATCACAATGGTTAGTCCGAATAATATTGATCATACTATTGATCCATATAGCCTATTCCTTGCTCGCACTACACATGCACGAGCATGTCTGTTTCGCCATCATATACGCAATCCACCAAGGTGGAAAAGTAGGCTTTTAAAGGGGATTGGTGATAACACTGATTGGTTTATTGGTGTGTTACACCCAAGACACACCTATAATTAATGAAGGGACTAAGTTCAGCCCATTTGGACCTTGCGCCGTACTCAAATAATACGCCGTCAAACTAGCAAAAGTGGACTTGGACACGCCCTAAATGCACTTGCGCTATGCGTTTTGACCAAGTGCTAAGATTGTCAAGATAGAGCCCTTTGACTTCGTATGTCCCTTGATTCGCAACTTCCATATATGGCAATTCATGGGCATGGCTTTATGCTAATCACAAAATAACGTGAACATGCTTTTCATTTAGTCAATAGGAATTCATGAACATACACATGGAATACGAACAAATCTGCCTTTCCCACATGGTTTGATGAATCCTGCGTAAATTTTTCATACCTACTTGTTTCGTACCCTTACAAAAATATAGGCTGTCCAGAAAATTTGCGGCAAACCTTTGGCATTGTTGATTGAATTATTTAAGTCCACGCTTAAAGACCTTTATCTAAAATTGTATACACTACCATATAAAGTTAAATTGATTCATGTTAATATTAGAAAGTGATAGATTTATGCCTGACAAAACATTATGTGTATTGCATTGACCTGTGTTGTGAATTGAGATTATCTGTATTTTGTGTTGTACGATCTGATTAACCTAGTTTTAACTAGATAATTTTTTTGTAAAAATTATAGTTTGCTCTGCAAGAATATATATATATATATACACGTATATATATGTGAAGCTAATTGTAAATTATCATGAAAAATTGTATTGACCCATGTATTGTAAGATTTATCATGTTCGTATATGTATGGCCTTTACTGAAATGAGATGTTAAAAGATGTTAGTAGTTTCAAGCGTGCTTAAACACATAATTGTATAATTGGATTGTTACACACAGGTGTGTTCCAGGCTCCCACCTATTGTGATATAATGACCTGTTGAACAGATACCATTACTACACCCTGATGAAGGCATACTGCCGAAACATGTTGGTAACTTTAAAATTAAAAACTATTTTTGCATGGAGATAAGTGTTCGATTTTTATATTTTTTCTGATTTAATGGGCCAGTAATCAGCACCTTCTTTTCTTTTGGTTGTGTGTTCTTATATATTTTTTCAGATTTCTTTATTTGACCAAGAACAGCACCCCACTCTCCAATACAATGACTACAAAAGCATAATCTCTTTTTGAATACAGTGAACAAGAACGAAAAAACATTATTCCCATAGAGATCAATTAAAATGCAGAGAGGTTATAGTATCGCTTGTAACAGTACCTGAAAATAAGATATCGAGAGTCTTTTGATGTTGATGGATCACAGACTTCAGGAAGTAACAGCATGCAAAGGATATGCGACCAAATATTAAATATGATACTTTAAAAATATGTTAAAGCAAAGGGTATGAATACTTATGTAAATGAGACATTTCAGTTTTAGATTTTTAATAAATTAGCAAAAATTTCTAAAAACATGTTTTCACTTTGTCATTATGGGTTATTGTGTAGATTAATGAGAAATTTTTTGTTATTGAATCTATTTTAAGATGAGTCTGAAACAAAATGTGTAAAACTTGAAAGGGTCTGAACTTTCCGTATGCACTGTATTTGTAAAAGAGAATTTACAATCACTGCTTTGTGCTTTTGTGTACATTTTACATACTGTCCTAACTTTTTTGAAATTGGGGTTTGTGCATACATACATACATACATACATACATACATATTTATTTATATTTTATTTATTGTTTGAGTGGAAACACAGTGGAAAGACAGTGCAGGGTAGGTAAGAAACCAGAGCGGGCTTATCCAGTTCTCACTTATTCATTTATATTATACATTATAAACAAAAAATGCTATGTAATAGGTGTACCTCTAAAATCGAAGACTGTTCAAGAGACATCATAAACTTGACTTGGGAATTCCTGCAAATGCAGAGAGACGCGAGAGTAAGAGGCATGTCTTCCACCACCTGAACCAGGTATGTAGGAACGGTAAATAGCCATGGGGTGTTTCCGAGAACTTTTTACAGAACACCTTTGAAATAAGTGACTTCTAATGATTTTTGAAAGAAAAATGATATGAGAGGGGAGCGCATGAGGGAAAGGAGGGAAATATGTTGTTTTTTATCGTGGTTTTATGCAGTGTCATAAAATGAATAAGGCTGGGTGTTTGTCACGGATCAGTCACAGCAAAGTTGTTGAAAATCGCAGAAAACTGAAAGGCAGAAATCAAGGATTGAGTGTTTTAAAACATTAATTTATTAAGCTAACCAATGAATCTCATGCACAGCAATGGACTGAAATAACTGTATTAACAGTAGCCTATAACAAGTGCTTTAAGATCAACGGACAGTTGCTGATAGTGCCCTAAAGAGTAAAATGCATCATCGGCTGCTGGTGCATTTAATCACTTTGGCCGATCACGGAAAGAAAGAGCATGTTCGTTTTCGCCAGTGTACTATGCAAATTATATGGGAGACCGAGTACAGTTGTAACACTTTTTGCATTACGACACAAAAACTATTAAATAGATTTTTTACATATGCTTCTGTCTGCCAACCGATTTTGAGTGAATTTACTTATGTAAATTGGATGAACTGTTTAGAAACTAGATTTAGCTGTAAATTACACTGGAACAGTATGGAACACATGGTTGGCTAAATGGCTCTAAGTCACCAAGGGTCTGATACTACGTATTCAGCATGAATCCTCTACCAATAAAGTTAAAACACAGAGTTTGTGATTTCCACTAATATTTTGGCTGCAGGAGCAACGAATGTCTCAGTTGAGCAAATTCTTGGCGCCAGCGGCATGGTCAGTAGGCATCTGCGCAAAGGTGTTAAGGTTTTCTTTTTGTCTTTAGTCAATGCACAACTAAAGATTCTCCCCCATTTCTGAAATAACTCCCGACTCAGAATCCAAACCCCCAAACTAATGATTTGTGCGTTAAAGTTACGCAATATAACGTGTGCTCTCTCGTTGAGATTTGACGCAATGATGTGACAAAGTCAGATTGATAATAATTGCCGACCTAACAGCATTTACGTACACAACTTTTGTCAACTGCCTGAATGTCAGCTAGCACTTAGACTTCACAGTCACAGTTTATTTCAATTTTAACCCATCATCATTACACAGGAAAATACGTTTGTTAATTTATGTGCAATCTGCAATATCGGGTGAATCACGGCAGCTTGTGCGTTTCACCTCGTAAACTAATCTGGAGGCAGCTGCTTTCTCAGGAGCCTGTCTTGGTTTAGGTTGTCTTGGGCTTGTTTCGATTTCCAGTCAGTCAACGAGCTTCACAATTGGGAACTAAAATGACTTGTGCTGCAAAAACCTCCCCCAATCATTGAACCTAGTGATATTGACGTAAGGCAGAGAATGAGAGTTTTCAGTGCGACACTGCGACACTTTCTGATCAGACGGAATAGGAGTACCAGAAAATAAGATATCAAGAGTCTTTTTGATATTGTTGGGTCACAGACACCAGGAAGTCATGGCATGCAAAGGATATGCGACCAAATATTAAAAATTATTACTTTATTATACATTATGTTAAACTGTCCAATAATTTTTGATGCCTGAAAATGGGGGGGACTATGTACAAAAGTTTTAAATATTTATAATTTCTAAACGGTTCATCCGATATGGATGAAAATAGCCTCAAATTAAAGCTGACAGTCTGCACCTCAACCTCATTGTCATTGTATCCTTTCAAACTCAAAGTGCAATTCAAACTACAAAGAGTACAAAACCAAAATAACAACGAGATAATCCATGTTATTCACTTCACCTGTCAGTCTTTTTAATGTTGTGGCTAATCGGTGTATATATACAGGTTAAACTTGTATATATATATATATATATATATATTATATATATATATATATATATATATAATTATTACATATATATATAATTTATTGGACTCCAATAGTTTAGCCCAGGCTACTTTGAAAAAAGTTTGGACAATCCAATGGATCATTCCTATGTTTCACTTGATCATTAGATTCGCCCCTACGTAATTCTGCCACAAGAGGGCGCCTTTTGCTTAATCATAAAGTTGGTTTGTAATATATATTTTTCACGGTGTGGCTGGTAGTTTAATAGTGTTCGTAACTTGCAAAGATTAACTTGTATAAACTTTGTGAAAGCTGAAGTGTTTCATTTTTTCTGGCATGTTATGGCCAGACAATTTCCAAACTGGTGCCGAGTTGTTTTTTGTGTAAAAACATCTCACATGCGCACATGTTTTCACACATGCTGTCTGCATGGAACCCTGTGACAGGACTCTGACATTCTTTGCTTCACTCTCCCTCCCTCGCCTAACTCTCTATCTCTCTCTCTCTCTCTCTCCCCTTCTTGCACACGCACACAGGCTCACAGAGGCACATAGAACACAACAAATATGTCAGATTCTGAGAATTCAGCTGCTGCTCAAGTTAAGACTCCTGTACCTGCTCCCTGTCAAGCCATTAAAGTGGATCTAGACAAATGGTAAGCAAGATCTTCATTGTTTCGGGTAATCAAGTGGCGCTGGTATCACTGTCTGGCCTAAAATGGAAAGAAAAGTGTCCAATTTTCGCTTGTGGGTGATGTGTCGCAGACAAAGGCGACATTTACAGATGTGATTCTGGTAACTGGTCTGCCATTTGACCATTGGTGCAAGAAAGACTATGTGATTATATAATGTGACATTGCTGTGCGAGATCCTGCGCTAAAATGGTGGAGCAGAAGCATGGATGCTGACTGTATTGTATCTGTTAGAAATTTAGAGAGAAAGTGAGTGTCAGACACATGGACATGTAGTATGTATACTGATGTGTCAAGGGTAGAGAAGGACACCGATTGGGGGTGGGGGAAGACCGGTGGTTGTAGTGCTTCTGGTGTTATGATTAAATACAATGCTCTTGGACATGGTCAATTAGGCAGGGAGAATTTGTGTCACAGTCTGGCTCTGCATGTCCTATTTCTGATGTCCCTCTACTTGCCGTTCTAATCCAATGCAATGTAATGTTCTGTCTGCCCCACCCCCTCCAGGATTAAAACATGTATGGCAGATTATTTCTCAGACTCATGCAGCATTTGACTGGAGTTTACAGAAAAGGAGAGATTGAGAGAACAAGCCATTTGACATCTGATATAACTGTGCTCGTGTGAAACTCAGTGATCACTTCTGCCAGACATTCTCACATTGATGATCACATTTCACATTTTGTTGTAGTTTCATTGCACTTTAGATTTGAAAAAGAACAGAACGGTGAGCCCAATGCACGGAAAGAGCCCTGAAGATGTCCATAGGGTTGGACAGAAGCGCCACACTGCCTGTGAATGCCTGATAAAATAAATATAATATAGATAAAATAACATGAGCACATGTGGCTCAATGGGTGAGCAGAAGATAGTAAAAAAATTTGAGAGGCACTTGCCATGTTTTGGAGAAAGGGTGGGGGGTGGAGGTGGAGTTGCATGTGCAGGGCAGGTTTGTGTAACTCAGTGGAGTGCATTCACAAACTATAGACCTCTAGCATACGACTGTGGTACATGATTCTGGATGTATCATACTGACACCAAGTGACGGAGGCCGTTAAGCCACATTTAACATGGGAAGTTTAAGTAATGGATATCATTCATTTATTTATAGCTTTTTTTAAAAATAGACTAAGTATTTAACCTATTATAGGGCTTGACCTGTTCCAGGCACAAGATCATGTTGCGTATGAACGTAACCAATATGCTGTGGCTAATTTGCACGTGGCTGTTCAGTTTTTTTGGATACAATGTACACTTGGATATATGCTTACTTATCATGGAAAGCGTGTGGTTCCAGTTTGGGGTGCTTTGGAATGGCTGTACCAGGGGCCCAACAGATTTATTTTTGTGAGGGAGTCTCTGAATAGCTATGCCGCCCCGGATGACAGAATGTTGAAGTGTAGTATAGGCTTCTGAGCCTGATTTCCCCGCACCTCCTGCTCCCAATTTTGAGCCCTCTTTCATTTAAATCTCTGTGTTCCACATTAAACCTCTGCATCCTCCTTATTCAAGGATTATTCAGCCCATAAATCAATGGAACCAGTGAAAATGGGGTCCCGGTACTCAAAACATCATGTCTAGTCCCTTGTTCAGCAATACTGTATTGCAATTTTGCTTGGATTTCAACTTTTTTCACACATACTGTTTGTTTTATTTGTGCATGTCATGGTAGTGTATGGTAGTGTACTACTTGGTCATAATGTCAGTTCTCTAAGACCATACAGTACCTCATATGACTGTGGTGTCTCTGTGTGCTTAAGTCATGTTTTGTCACTAGCATTCAAAATTGATTGAGAATTAAGTTTGAGGGCTTTATGAAAATGATTTTGCATTTTCAAAAATTGTTATTTGTTGAATATACAAAGGAAATAGTACAAGTATAGCTTTCACAGTGGTGTATTAAATGCTTTGTGTTAAATGCTTTGTGTGCCACAGTGTAGTTTGTTTATTATTGTTTTTGTTCTTTTAATGTGTCTATTAACATTTGAGGGATTATTTGTGCCCCCCCCCTTTAATGCAGTCTTGAAAGGGAACTTGCTGAGTCACACAGTTGTACCTCTAGAGGAAATTCCAACCTACTGTGGGTTCACTCATTCATGGTGTCAGGGTTGAAATATGTAGTGTCTAGGCTTCCTGTGCAGTTAACCGGAATGCCCTGGTGCAGAGTCAGGTCTGCTGTACTCCTGCCAGTTTTGATTAAAAGCGATCCTCCTCCCTCCTTTCATACTGTAAGGGAGGTGCATAAACCTCTTTAATCTGAATGGGGCAGCTGTGCGGTTGCATCATGAATGCTCCAGCGAGGAGGGTATTCAGTGACCACAAACGGGCAGATGGATTATTCAATGGGCACGCCACCACTTGGATGGAAAATTAGACTATTCTCCCCTTGCATCCATTTCTCACATACAACTCTATGTATTTCCCTGTGGTAACCCCCCACCAATATGATCTTGCGCTCCATCACCCTAATGTGTTGTGTCAGTGGCTGCCTCTATATTTTTGGTTCAAAGTGCCTGGAATAGGCTACATCTCTCCTCCGACTGCTGTTATGTCCAGTCTGTCAGTGTGCCGCACGACCCGATGTTAATGAGTGATGAGTTTGAGTCAGTTTGTCCTTGACCCTTTATCTGATCTGGTGTCACGTTACCATATCCTTCTTTTTCGTAGTGTGAAAGAGAAGGGAGAGGAAGGCTGCAAAGAGCTTATGGAAGCATTCCAGGTTTGTCTGAAGGCCGCAGCGGAACAGTTATGAGGAGGACAACCTAACACCTGGAAAATGTGAGTGTATGTTGGGAAGAATGCAACACGAAAGGCAGCTTCTAATTCGCTATTCAAATTTGGATCTTATTCCGTAAACGCTTTATATTTCCACTCTGTCCGCACACAGACTATAATTTTTTCCCCTCAAAGTGATTAACTGTAGTTTGCAATCATTATACATTTTGAAAGATGGAGGGATGCCCTGCAGCTGTTAATGGGTTCCTTTCAGGATGGGGTTGTTCAATGTGTTGGGTATGGCTGTTTATGCACTGTTCACGATGTGCGCATCAATTGCATTTTCTCTCTCTCTTCCTCTTTCTAAGGTCCACTGAACCGAGTCTTCTGCTTTCCCAGCATTCCCTTCTGCACGTTACACTGGACTAAATTATCTTAGTGATTGGGAGATGGGGCAAAGGGTAACCGTGGGAAGTTCTGGGAACTACAGAAATGCCCCTATAAACCTGAAACGAAGTCTTCCTTTCCTATTGTAGCTTATACTGGTTGTTACGCCATGCCAGAAAACCCCATAGGTTTTAAATGTGAATTGTCTTGAGATTATAATCTAAATAAAGTTTATACACTTGTAACAGACTTGAGTTTTTATTTAGGCAGCAATATTTCTCAGTGCCACTTTATAGCCAAAATACTGTATGTGTATTATTCTGCATTGTTATTGGAATATGATCCCTGGTATTCAAATCATGGTCCTCAAGGTCCAAAAACGTCTGGTTTTTCACCCTCCCTTTACCTGGGAATCAGGTCTGAAGACAGTCTGGCCAATCAGTAGCATTAAATGTTCAGTTAAGACATTAGTACGCAACTTTTTTCCAAAAGATATTGGAGAACAATCATGTTTCTGTTATGGATTTTAGTGGCGGATAATCAAACGCGAAGGTAGGGGGATCAGAAACAAGTCACTCACACAGTGAGGACCAATAAAACAAAATAAAACAAAATAAATGCAAAAAAAGAAAAGACAGGAAATTAATTCCTTGTGGCTAAACAGCCAAACGAAAATCAACCCACTAAAATAGGGCGAACTTGAATAACGAGTGAAACACAAACTAAATCTCCCAAGCTCAATATTGGAGCCAAAACGGGAAATTTAGCAAAGAAAAGAACACCTTCGGCACATAAGTTCGTACGGCCGGAAGAGTGTAAAACAAACGGAAAAAAACAAAGAAAAATGTCTCAGAAAGAACAACAAAGAATATAATAAATAGCACAGATCGCTAACAGGTGGAATAATACCTATACCTGAACTATAAGCTAATAGCAAGTCCCCCGTGAACATAAACAGCGTTTAATATCACAAGGTCGTTAGTACCTGGCTCAATGCAATGTCGAATGACAAAGAAGCACCAGGGGAAGCGGAAGTGAGGAACTTAAATACCCCGCAGGCAGAAGCACAGGTGAAAAAAATGATGAGGGAAAGCAAACCCCGGAACGGAACGTGGAAAAAATCTGATAGATTCTCAATTGGTAAATAAGGACGAGAACCGCAACGGAAAAGGAAATAAAAACCCACAAACCATGACAGCTTTGTTGGTAGCAATCATAGAAAGAACTGTTGTGAGAGAAATCCAGCGCCATAAACTGTGTCTATACCCTCAAATTCTGCATTCTAAAACCAGCGATTCCACCTTATTAGTTTTCAAAGTGACTTATGACGTGAACCAATCGAAGAGATAGGCCGGTTCACGTCACGAACCAATCAACAATGAGATTGACTTTGCCAGTTTACCAGCTAGAAATGTCACCAACAATGGTGAAGAAATTACCTGTTACACCAGCATTATTTCACGCAAAGAAAAATAAAAGGGAATTGGATAAAGCTAGCATGAAAACTAGAGTAAACAGAGGTGCTCATTTCAGAAGGTGGCGGGATGTTCGGGAGCGGATTGGTTTATAGACAGTGGAGCGTTCATATTCTACTGAACAGGTAGGTCAAAAGTTTCAACACTAATTTACCTGGACTTTCTGCTTCCCAGTCAATAGTAATTACCTATAATGAATAGTAGTTAGGTTGCTATTATTGTAAATGTCACTTCATTCAGCAGTTCGTTTTTGGAAGAAGGAAATGTTTGCTAACGTTATTTATGTCATAGCCTATATATTGGGTTAGCTAGAACCGGCTACTCGGCTATAACCATGCATGGCAGCTATAGCTAGTTAATGTAATGTTTACATTTACTGTAATGTTAGCTATCTGTAATACTGCAATTATATCTAGAAAACTTGCATGTTCACAACGAGGTCTGTGGAAGCAGTGGGGTGGGCAGTGTGTGTCTCTCTCTCTGTAGGCAGGCCCAAAGGGGTGTTATGACTTTGAAATGTTTTGACAACAAATGCGATTGTTGAGAAAGTTGCGTACTCCACCTTGGGGAAAAAAAACCAGGGTCGCATTTGGGGTCAAGGTCCAAATTTGAATATCCATGAGCTAAGCAGTGTGGACTGAAAGTGGTCAGCGCTGTCAGATAGGGGCTGTTGATCTCAAATGGGGATTTTCCGGTGGCCGGGAATCTAACAAAGACAATAAAATAAAATAAAACGTGACATGACAGTAGATTCGTGACAAATCTGCTACGAATCTTTCAAGAGGAATGTATGGTAAGAGGTGTGTGCTTTTGCCAATAAAATATGACATTAAGGGGATGTTGAACACATTACAATCCGAGTAGCTTATCCAGAAAAGCTATTCAATTAACTGAAAAAATATTTCAATCACAAGACCTAAATCAAACTTAACATCCACTCGGATCAATTGTTTAAAGGGCCATTTGGCTGTACCTTTCATAAACCAAGCAACAATACGGTGCACACAATAAGAACCAATCTGTTTTGAAATTTTATGCCAACCTCTGCTCTTAATTTAGCCCAATCATTTGATTTGCCCTCTAGGACTTGAGTTTGACACCCCTGCTGTATAGTAAAGTCCAGATGGCTTTGATTTAACTGTTAACTGAAACAAAATTAAAACCTTAGTTCAAAATCATGAAAGCAATTATTGAACTCCCTGGACCAGGGCTGGGAAATGTTGGGTTAGGGAAAGGCAATCTACTGTAAATGTACAAAAATGGATACAAAACTGCCTCCTGGTGTTCGCATAGGGAACGCCATGTCAAGTTAACAGAAATTATCCAATGACACCTGGGGTGGATTCCAATCGCTTATTTTATCTGTCCACTTCTCCTCGGTCCTCGCCTGACCCGAAAATCGATCGAGGTTTGCCATCTTTAAGGACATTCCAAACCGCTAAATGCTCCTCGGAGGAACGAGGAGTGGGGAACGTCCAGGCTCCCGGCAGATGCTTCAGTAGCCTTTGCGGAAGCCTTTTATCAGAACGTGTGACGTGTATAAATTATCCACCACTCTCCACATCTGCCACGTCGCAGGCACACCCCTACACAAATGCAATTTTACCGTTCCTTTCCATTTATTATAAAGCGCTAATCCATAATAACACTCGTTCTTTATAACTAACAAAAACACCGTTTATTCATGAAAAAAGCCTTATAGTTAAGCACGTGAGCATAATATGATGCTGACGCTTGATTGAGCAAGGACGTTCCAATTGCCTAATGCATGTTACCTCGTTATCTCTATCCTCGTATCTGATCCTTGCATTCTTTCCTCGCGTCCTCCATTGGGCGGAGCTAAGGAGCGAGGAAAGGACGCGAGGAGAGGATGCAAGGAGTAAAAATTAGCGATTGGAATGAACCCCAGTTCTGGTGGAGAAGGATATAAACACAATTTAATTTAAATTATTTCTATAAACTAATGAATTATCAACATATTTCTTAAGTATATTTTAATATATGGTCATGTTATGAGTAACTGACTCAGTGTATAGACCTGAAAGACCAACTGAATAGTTCAAAACTGTGTATAAATTTAGAGCTGGAAAAAATATATAATATATAATAAAAAGGCCAATTTAACCAGGGCCAACAAGCATAAAACACTGTGTATGATACAGGGATATGTGTAATAATTATTTGCTATTATTTGGTTACTTGTATAAAACACAGAAGAGAATGGGATGTAGCGTAACCTTATCTTGTATATAGACAATGCCTACTTTTCACAGAAATGTAGTGCATAATAATAATAATAATCAAGATATGTAGGCCTTTGGGAAACATAATTCCCTATGAATACTCAATTACAATAAATAATATTCAGACACTTAAAGTGAATTTTGTGTTTTTATGAAGTGAAGACTCCTTGCAAAATAATACATAGGCCTACATGGAGTAAAATGTTCTGAACACATGGGTGTGTGATGTCCTCCTTCTTTAATATTTATCGGTGGTAAAGTGTTCATTAGAAAGTGATATCATTCTATAATATAAGGTAAACAGAAACACAAAGAAAATAATGTGCTTTGTGGAATAATCCAGATAGAGGAAATGTTAACCTACATAAGATTGGTTCAATTAACTGTAAACCCCTCGACATGCATGCCTGTTTTGAATGTTTTACGGGGAAAAAAGCCACATACATGTAAAATGGGTTTCTTTCCTAATATATTTCAATTTAAATTATTATTGAAATGTGCAAAATTAAGAATGGCTAAGGTTCAAAACATAAATGTGGAGATTGATGAGCATATGCAGAGTCAGATCTATTTGAAGAAAATGAGGGAGGGAGGGAGGGGACGGGGATGGAGAGGGACCCGGATGCTGATGTTGCTCGTATCGGATGAGAAGGAAGAGGAGAAAAGACCGATTACGGGAAGAAAGGGGATAGCCTACTGAAAGGCAGGAGGTCTTCGTTCTCAAGGGCCTCAATACAAACAGAACGATTTTCCACAGAAGCGCAAGTAATAGTCTATAGGCTACCTTTTTACGAGGATAACGCTGAATGAATGAAACCAGGACCGGCAAACGAGGATACGGGGAAAGAGGCAGAGAAGATGCTGTGATATGTACACAGACAGAGAAGGGAGGGAGAGGGAGCGAACAAGCGAGAGAGGGAGGGGGGGAGTACTACGCTAAAGATGCTTGTTTTACTAGAAACGCGTTTTTCCTCTACAAAACCAATTGACCTGGGCCTAGTTGAAGAAATACGCTTCTGTACATCAGACAGGAGGTTTATAAGGGCTAAATATTGACAAAGACTTGTCGTGAGCCGAGACACCGAAATAGAAAGCATAGTAGGCAAAAGGTTAGTTGTTTTGACATAATAAAAGGGAAGCTACAATCAGGATCTTGACCTGTAAAACGATATAGTGTGTAGCATATCGTTTGCACGATATTGAATAGTTTCTTTTTATACGGTTTCTGAGTCGATGCGGATTAAAAAATATTGGGCAGGGGTAAACCGTGAGATAGAGAGCAGGGAGTGGGGAAACGAGGTGATGACAAGAGAGAGAGGCTTGAAGATGCATCTATAGACTAAAACTACGTTTTGAAGTAGTCTATAGTGATGATTTCCTATTTAAAACAAAACTGATATTTAAAATTCCGAGGCGGAGACGGACTGGGCTAGAGCACGATACGCCGACGCGGTTATGAGCGTAGGGTATGCTATTATTAATAGGCTAATTCAAGATTCTAATATATTAGGCCTACTATTAACAATAGGCTACTTATTATTTAGCTACATCCTCGGAATTGGCATACAATATACTTGAATTGTGTTCTGTTTAGGCTATCACACATTTATTCCAAAACGTTTATACCTCTACCTCTACCCGTTCCCTTCCTCCTTTTCATTGCCCCTCTCATTCATTTAATTACCAAAACTAATAGGCCTATTGCTTTTGCATTTTCACCAACCGAAATCTCTGCCGATGATATAACATCGCAGATGTCAATAAGAGCAAACATTTTCCGGGAATAATTGTTATAATTTCAATATTGGAAATGAAAAGTAAGGGGTAGGCCACAAAATTGAAGAGTAGCCTACTAGGCTACAACCCATTCTCCGTCTCTCACTCTAGCTTATTGTCTACGATTTGTAATGTCTTTACGTTACCGTTTCGCGTACAAGACGGATAGTTATAAATTCCTCTTGAAAATACTGTAGTTAAGTGATATTACTGTAATATTAGGCCTATTTACTATTAACCGTGCACGTAGCCTACAGTATGTCCAGTAAGGAATTATCAGGGAGTCAGTCGGCTCAATATGTTGGGCCTTACCGCTTGGAGAAAACGCTGGGGAAAGGACAAACAGGTAAGAAGTGGTTGGTGTTGTTATTATTAGCTAACTTATTGTATTTAAGTGACTTTGAGGTAGCCTAACAAGGAAAACTGCGGATTCGCAAAAAGCAAAAATAGATTTCGGACATTTTATTTCTAGAAGTATATTCTATAGCTTTAAGCACTGATAAAGCAATGCATTTGTGCAAATCGATCATTTAAGATATTAATATATTCGTATGATTTAAAATTATTTATACGTTGAAGTAGCATCACACAGTTTTCTATGCTGTGTCTGTGGGTGCAAGTAGGCTATGTACCCTAATGAATCTTTTCCTGGGTTCTTCATCATTGCAACTCTGTAATATTGTGTAGTATTTGTGTGCATATGTTGGTGGAAGTATGTATTTTTACGTTTATAACTTGCGAACTGGGCACTTTCGTAAGTAGTATGTGCACCCTTCTATATAGAAAAGGCAGTAGGCCTATGCTTATAAATATTGTGTCCTGCATTGGGGCTGATCACTAGGCCAGCTTGTGGATACCTTAGTAGTGTGACTTACCAAAGGCAAATAAACCTCTCTGATGAACCAAGAACCCTCTGAGAGATCTGCTATGTACAGCAGGACTTTTTGAAATGGTTGACAGTGAGCACAAATATTAAAGGTTACTGGAAGAAAAATTGTGATTGAAATTGTATGGATTAAATGGCGGTATTTATTTATACATTTTTTTCTGTTTGTTGTGTGAAGTAACAAACAACGCATATTTAACTAAACTGGATGCTTTCTGCGGCCTGCTCTTTTGACACTGATTCTTTATCTCTCTCTATTACTTCCTGTCTCTCAACCAGGTTTGGTTAAGCTCGGAGTTCACTGTATCACAGGACAGAAGGTAGCTATCAAAATAGTAAACAGAGAGAAACTATCTGAATCTGTGCTGATGAAGGTAAGAGGGTTTTAAAATATATTTAATATTACTTTATCATACAGAGATTGATTGTGATTATAGTTTGCTACTAAATGACAGGGCAAGACCATGTCAAATTATATAATATTCCCCTTGGTAATGGATCTGGGAAAGGGGAAATCAGAGGACAAATTAAGATAATGTCATTGGTAATTAATTATAGTGTGTGGATAAGTTTGGCTTATGTCCAATTTGTTCTTCCCCCATGTCCTTACCTTATGCATAAATGTGTTTTTTTTTCACAATAAGTGCAGCCCTTCTTAGTTGTTACAATGTCTATATAAAGATGTGTTATATGCACCATTAATAGTGATATTAATTGCTCTCCCCTGAAAGACTTGATTTGCAGTCTGAGATATTAAATACTTTTTTTCATTAGCTCAGTTTAACTCTGGTGTCTTTAGCATTTGCGTCTCTTGTAGCATTATCCGTACTCTTGTTGATATTAGCACTGTTGAGAGAAGTTATCAGTTTCTGCAAATTATGTCAAGGTACCTTTTCTCCTGAGAGACGATATGAGAGAAGGCTGTAGCAGTTTCTTCCCATTTATTGCTACCATATTATTATACACTTTCTTATAGCACTGAGTCATCCTTTTGATTACATTGGATTGGCAATAATCAAACTGGCCACAGAATATAAACAAGAATGCTTTGGCAGCAGCACAGGCAGGAAAGAGTTGGAGGAGCAGGAGTCTCAATATCCTATCAGTGGCAACAGAAGGCCTTTGTGCACTGATAGTGCCTGTGCCTCTGTCTGCACAGGGTTGGAATCTTTGCTTTAAACCAACATGGTCACATTCTGTGGAATCACATGCAGCAGAGAGGGTCAGAGAGCAGGTAGTGGTCAGAACACTAGAGCTGAGGTTCATGAGTTTGATTCCCAAGTGGCAAACTGCAAACTCCCATCTGTTAACAGTGAAAGACTCAGCTTCATGAGTTACAGAACATGACTGCAAGTAAATGAGATGATGCAATGCAGTAGCGTTGGTATTGAGGAGACTCAGTTGCAGAAGGATGGAAGGAATAGTTGTTGCACCGTACTGCAAATTAAGGCAATCTGTTTTGTGATGGGATTCCTGAATTTATCTTTCTTTTTATCTAATTTTCTCTTCATTCCACTCTCTACCTCCCTTTCGTCCTTCTTTTTCTGTTTAGGTGGAAAGGGAGATTGCTATTCTGAAGCTCATCGAACATCCGCATGTGCTGAAACTGCATGATGTATACGAGAATAATAAATACCTGTAAGTATGTTGCTAGTTGCTAATGCCGTTCACATTGTCCTGACTGCCATTTTTCTGTTCTCATGTTTTCTCTGGGCTTTTGAGAACAGGTTATTTATGAATGAACTGTTATTGCTGTTATGACCTTTCTCTCCCCTGTCCATCCCCTCAGGTACCTAGTGTTGGAGCATGTATCTGGAGGGGAGCTGTTTGACTACCTGGTGAAGAAGGGGAGGCTTACGCCTAAAGAGGCCAGAAAGTTTTTCAGACAGATCATCTCGGCACTCGATTTCTGTCACAGTCACTCAATCTGGTAAGACACAACATGTATGTGGTCAAGTACTCACATTCCTTTTGTAATATTGTTCAAATTTTATAAAAAATATTGTTTATATTTTTAAAAATGGAAGGTCTGTTTGTCTATTTTCAAAAATTCTGTACAAACTTTTTATACAAAGGTGTTGTGTTGGGGTCATTTGTGGGGTGGCTATATAAATTGTAAGAAAATTTAGTCTTTTTAAATTTTTACCTCAGATCTTTTGTGGGTAATTCTGGTGGCACTTTTCCGTACAGATTTTAAACTTCACAAACTTTTGCTTACCCCAGGCTTGAAATTGAGATGTTTCATTACAGATTTTTAATATTTAGAAATAAAAGGCAAACACATAATGTGACACCAAAAGTGTCAAAAGTTTTCTATTGCAATAGTTTTGTGTCAGTATAAACTTTTGGGGTCAATTTGACCCCAAACATAAAAGTCATCATAAAATGTGAACATAAAGAAGGGTTACATAATCATAGCTTAATTTGGTTAAAACATCATATGCTATGATTAAAAACAGATTTTAGTAAGAATTAGTGGGACCGTTGGAGAAAATGTAAGACACTTTTTAAAGTTGCTGTTCAAAGGAGGTGGCTGTGGCTCAGGAGGTAGAGCAGGTCGTCCGCTAATCACTGGGTTGGTGGTTTGATCCCCGGCTCCTCCTGTCCACATGTCGAAGTGTCCTTGGGCAAGACACTGAACCCCGAATTTCTCCCAATGAGCAGGCTAGCGCCTTGCAAGGTGGCTGCTGCCATTGGTGTGTGAATGTGTGTGTGAAGGTGAGTGAGTGGCCATTGTAAAGGCGCTATATAAGTGCAGTCCATTTACCATTTACCATTTGTGAAGCACAGGGTGCTGGTCATGTCAGGCGCCCGCTTAATAATTCAGCCATTTGTCAATAAAGGCAGTTCAAATCAATAATGGCAATTATTTTCTTGCCTTTGGTTTATTCATTTCAGAGCATAAAAGGGTGAAGCATTCCACAGGAAGGGAGGGCTGCGGTTGGCAGGGTTGTCCCCATTTCATCATGCAAGGGCAAATCCCCTGGTCAATTAGGTGCCTGTTGTCTGCCTGTGCCAGCTGTGTATCTGTTTTACTCCTCCGACACAATAACCGTGTAGCTTATCTGGTGAACTGCATGCTCAGCTGCATGTAACTGAATTGATGGAAGACATTACAGTGAAAGGCCAATGAAATCAATTGAGACTTACAAATTTGGAGAAAATAAGAATTGGTGGCAACAACACCCTGTACTGAGACAAACATTAAAACCAGTAGTTTAATTCTCTGGGAAATGTTTCACATTTGATTTATACTAGTACTATACAAGTTTTAGTGCTGCTTCTGCTACCTGGGCTGTTTCTTGCTATAGACCTTTTTAAAAACATCAACATAAACGGAGGTCCGTCCTCCTCAATAATTTGAAGGGGGAAAAAATCTATAAGAATAATTCTATAAAAATAACAACTTCAACAAAATCACTTTCATATCAATTTAAAAGCATCTACGATACACCAAACCTTTTTTGCCAATGGTAAAATGTCAACAGCGTCCTCTAGTGCAAAATGTAGCAGGAGTCCACAGTCTTGTCAGCGAATGTTTGCTAGCTAACAATAGGCAGAATGGAAAGAGAACATGGTGAATTTTTTATTGCAAAATCCATTCCACTTCTTGGAATAAAGGGAGAACGTGCGGATTAAAACGGCCACTTTCACCAAGTTCAAGTTCACCAAGAGAAACAAGAAGGTGGGTATGTTCAGTGCATCATGGTATTAATGGTAGCCTGCACTTGGCTTACGGGCAGCTTCGCCATCAATCGCCGGTATTGCTGGCCCTGTCTTCTCATTGGAACTTCACTGACATGGACTGTTCAGGGTTTTGGTGACGTAAATAATTTTATTATATATGCCATAACACATGCAAGGATCAGTGCTAATGTTCGATATCGAACAAGTGCTCGAAGAGGGTGTTCGTATAGCCTACAAACAGAGAAACAGAGTGCTCTTAAAAGTATGATCGGCACTACAGCATTTCTTGGCATGCATGAGCTGGCATTCAGGAGGCATAATGAAATGGAGAATTCTGCTAATAAGGACATGAAGATTTATTAGCTGAGCATTTGCAAACATCGACTGTTCACCGGCATGTCGAAAATGATCCAAAATGATTTCATTTCTGCAATAGCCACCACTATCAAAAATGAAGTAAAACAAGAGGTAGATGCCACTCCTTCCCAACAACATCAAATGACTCTTGATATCTTATTTTCAGGTACTCTGAAAAGCGATACTATAACCTCTGCATTTGAATGGATCATTATGGGAATTGGGGCGGGGGGGGGTAGATTAAGATGTAAATTACGCTGTAATAGTATGGAACACATGGTTGGCTAAATGGTTGTCATCAAGGGTCTGAGGTATGAAACCACCCTCAAACCATCCGTCTGCTGCCAGATATGCAGTAGATCTGGATTAATCACTTTAAGGGTTGTTTCACCTCATATTCCTATTGAACTCTATGGAAATATAAGTCAGGAGAAGAAACCCTTAAAGTGATTCATCCACATCCGACTGCATATCTGGCAGCAGAGTGATAGTTTGAGGCACTTTACATCTCCTGAGGTTTTCATGTTGTGCCCGCTATCGGTTGAACAACAGCAGACTTCTGAGTATATGGTGGTTAGGTCATTCTACCACTTGAATCCTTAATGTTGCATATGATTTTCTTTTCACCTCAAATATTACTTCAGTTTTCCAATTTATCATCACATGACTGAAAAACAAAAAACGAAAATGAAATTACATAATAAGGAAGCCCAAGTCCGTAAAAATGTGTGTAGTGCAAAGCCATGTGAAGGTGTTATTTTGAAGTCACTGGGCAAGGGCTGATTATGCTTTGCTCATCTCATTTGGACTTAGACAGTATGTTCTCATGACAATTTGGTGGATACAGTAGAGTTTAAGAAGTGGACTGCAACAGACAGAAGTACCCTTCAGCATCACCAAAATCCAAAATGTAGAGTCAATATTATAAGCAGCTGAGGGATGAGTTCCTGCAAGAAAATAATTGGTGGGCAGCTAATAATGAGTAGACGACCCCCCCCCCCCCCCCCAAAAAAAAATTATAGCAATGACGTGCCTTTAAATACAAAGTTGTAAAAGCAGCCACAGAGCGGACTTCAAAAACAAATACTGTGATCTCTCGAAGAGTGCAAATAACGAAAAGGTGGGCAGTAGCCTACAGAGCCGACATGTCTAGTAGTCTACAGAGCCGACATGGGTTGTAGTCTACAGAGTCGATGCTACACGGTTTTCACTGTTCTTTTTGCATCATTACAGACTGTTTCAGTATGTTAGCTCATGGTCGTAAAGTTTACATTTGACTTTATTTTATGAAATGTCCTCACATTGAGATGAAATTACACTGTTTCTCTTCTATTCTTTGCAAAACATTTTGAGGAACGTCAGTTTGATTTTCGCCGCACGCGCAAGCAGACGCCTACGTTATTACTTGAGAGTTGATCAAGGGACATTTCTCCCATGTCTATATCACCTCACTCCATTGTCAAAGCCGACACCAGATCAGAACTTTTAAGTGAGAAGAGGACACTAAAAGGAAATGGTTATAAAATAATAATTGATTGGACTTTTTGGATTGGATTTTATTAAGCTGAGATATCATTGATATTTGAATTAGGCTAATGTATTATAATGTTCAGTCATCTTAAAGCTAAACCTCAGACATTTTGAAATATGCATGTTCCACACAAATCCTTAAATATGACAATATGACAAAACCATTTCCAAGGCATGCTTTATTTGGCAAAATCCTAGCTATCTATTATTTTTTATATATTATCTTATGAATGAGCAGTGCACCAAGTAAAAACGACGTGTGAGTGATTAGTTTGTTTCCATGCTGAGCTGTGCAAGGAGCAAGCTAATGTTACTAGCTAGCACCACGGAGGGATGGATAAAAAGGTGAAAGATTGGGAGTGGGATAAAATTGGTATAGGGATAAGGAGAGTGGGAAAAAATAAACACTTTCTAACTATTCCAAATCCAAATGCTGATAACGCGGACAACTATTCTCAAAGGCAAACAAAACAAGCGTTTGGTTCAGACTTCAGACAGGATTTATTTGTGGAACAGGACGGTTTTATTCGCCTAAAACTATGGGAGGAGTTATGCAATGAGATCAAAGTATGTATTGGTTGAGTTTTGACGTCTACGTCACCATGGACCCATTTCGACTCCACCCTTTTTTTCAGTATACAGGAATAAAGAGATATACAGGTGCAGCTCAAAAAATTAGAATATCGTGAAAAAGTTCAATATCATAGAGTGAAATATTTCAAGCCTTTATTTCTTGTAATTTTGATCATTATGGCTTACAGCTAATGAAACCCAAAATTCAGTGTCTCAGAAAATTAGAATATTTTGCTTTAACATATTTTTAAAGTATCATATTTAATATTTGGTCGCATATCCTTTGCATGCTGTTACTTCCTGAAGTCTGTGACCAATCAACATCAAAAGACTCTCGATATCTTATTTTCAGGTACTGTTAGAAGCGATACTATAACCTCTCTGCATTTGAACTGATCTCTATGGGAATTGGGGGGTGAGACTAGATTCAGCTCTGAATTACACTGGTACAGTATGGAACACATGGCTGGCTGTAAGTCATCAAGGGTCTGAGCTATCGAACGAGCCCCAAACCATCACTCTGTTGCCAGATATGGAGTAGATGTGGATGGATCACTGCAAGGGTTATTTCTCCTGACTCATTTTCCTATAGAACTCTATGGGGGAAAAAGTCAGGAGAAACAACCCTTAAAGGGATCCATCCACATCTACCGTACTCCATATCTGGCCGCAGAGTGATGGTTTGGGGCTCGTTACAGCTGAATCTAGTCTTATCCCCCCAATTCTCATAGAGATCAGTTAGAAAATATTTAAAAAATTTTGAGCTGCACCTGTAGATGGACTGAAATTTAACGAGATTGCAATGGAATTTCTTCCTCGTGCTTTATTGGTGCTCAATACATACCTTAATAGCCATAAATAATGTGACCGTTACTGATTTCCTTGACCGTTACTGTAAGGATGTGCCATGTGTCCCACGTGTCTCTATATCAACCTTGATCCATCCATCCTGAGTCCACCCTTCCAGTGGGATCAGGATTATCCTGATTTTCATTATCAAAACTATCATAATTTTCCAAATCCTTATCCCATTTTTTAAATCACAGCTTCTAGTTTTGAAATACCCAATTTTTAGATTGAATTCTATCCGATTACTGAAATCCTCTCCAAGTAGAAATACTGGGCCCAGGTGAATATACTTCTGTCACTCTGGACAAGTGCATATGATAAATGTACAGCAAACCAAGGACTGGACTGAATCAGCGTATAGCCTATATCCATTGCTTTCCTTTCATGATTTACTTTAAAACTAGTTCTCGATTTACTGATTTACCAGGGTGCTGTACCTCCTAGTGAGAGAAGAGGTTTGGATGTGTAACATGTGCTGATCCTCCAAGTCAGAGAAGAGGTTTGGATGTGTAACATGTGCTGATCCTCCTAGTGAGAGAAGAGGTTTGGATGTGCCACATGTGCTGATCCTTCTAGTGAGAGAAGAGGTTTGGATGTGTAACGTGTGCTGATCCTCCAAGTCAGAGAAGAGGTTTGGATGTGTAACATGTGCTGATCCTCCTAGTGAGAGAAGAGGTTTGGATGTGTAACATGTGCTGATCCTTCTAGTGAGAGAAGAGGTTTGGATGTGTAACATGTGCTGATCCTTCTAGTGAGAGAGGTTTGTATGTGTAGCATTTTCGTAACCTCTTCCGATAACAATACCTGGGATTCGATACCAATAACAAAACCTCCTAGTGAGACTGGAGTGTGGATGTCTCATGTGCTGATCCTCCTAGTGTAAGAAGAGGTTTGGATATGTAACGTGCTGATCCTCCAAGTCAGAGAAGAGGTTTGGATGTGTAACGTGTTGATCCTTCTAGTGAGAGAAGAGGTTTGGATGTGCCACATGTGCTGATCCTTCTAGTGAGAGAGGTTTGGATGTGTAGCATGTGCTGATCCTTCTAGTGAGAGAGGTTTGGATGTGTAGCATTTTCGTAAACTCTTCCGATAACAATACCTGGGATTCGATACCAATAACAAAACCTCCTAGTGAGACTGGAGTGTGGATGTCTCATGTGCTGATCCTCTTAGTGAGAGAAGAGGTTTGGATGTGTAACGTGCTGATCGTCCTAGTGAGAGAAGTTTGGATGTGTAACATGTGTTGATCCTGCTAGTGAGAGAGGTTTGGATGTGTAGCATTTTCGTAACCCGTTCCGATAAAAATACCTGGGATTCGATGCCAATAACAAACCAATACTTTTTTTCGATACCTCTCTTTGCTGAGTGTAAACTAATTTTTTGTCATGATTTGTCATTTAACAAAATAAGTCAAAACGTCTGAAATGCTTCAGTGACTAATGTTGTCAACTCAAACAGCTGTATAAAATATAGAATAAAATGAACAAAATTATTATTTAAATCAAGCAATATCTGATAAAAAGAAAACAAGTAAAAGATTATGAAAGCCCCCCTGGCGGGCCTAAAAATTTGGTACTTAACAGATAATTTTAGAATTCTTTTACCGAAAAGTACTAAAAATTGGCACCGAATGCTTTCACAGTTTTTGATACTCTGTGCTGCGGACATGATTCGGTCGGTCCTCAAAAAGTACAGAGGTTCGATACCCAGCCCTACACATGTGCTGATCCTCTTAGTGAGTGAGGAAGTATTAATGTGTCAAGTGTATTTTCTGTTGTCCTCCACAGCCACAGGGACCTGAAGCCTGAGAACCTGCTGCTGGATGAGAAAAATAATATCCGAATTGCTGACTTCGGCATGGCCTCACTGCAGGTGGGAGACAGCCTTCTGGAGACCAGCTGTGGGTGAGTAGTGTGTGCATGTGTGCGTTGTGTGTGTGTGTAGGTGCACTTGTTTGTATGTAAGAATCTTTCGCATTAGTGCGTGTTTTTGAATCTGAGTATCAGTGTGTACATGCAAGTGTGCATGAGTATCTGTGGTAATGTGTGTCTAAGTAAAGGTGTATTTGTTTAGTTTCTGACATTCAAGATGAAAAAAGTTCTTGGAAGTTATGATACATTTATAATTATCAGGGCCATGAGTTTTACTTGAACTGGAAAGCATTTAACTTGTATTTCAGTCATTCTTAAGGCATCACTGGAGCAACTGTAATTGCAATAATTAGTGGTAAGGAGTCAAGAATGCGACCAATTATACAATTAAGGGCCAAATGAAGAGCTTGTTGGTGCCAAGACTACTGTTCACTCTTGTCTGATACATTTTTGGTTTGGATGCATGTCTTAGTTCTAGCCCAGGATTAAAATAACTGGTTCAGGGACCACGATTATGTCATTTTGTATCATAATTCTGGGTTACAATTCATTTAATTGATTAATTGAAATAATTAAGGTACTGTAACGTGTTGATTGCTTAACAATTGACTTCAGAAAGTCCTGTATTGTCCTCTTGGTGTTGGAGGACAGAACTGCAGGTTACAAAAAGAAATCAGGAAACCCTCTAACCCCTAAGATGAGTAATTCATTTTTTGAGGTATTTATTTGAAATTGAGCAAACAATAGACATTTCATCAAGTTTGTGTGTCTATTTACATACATATTTTGTGCTTCAACCAATTTCAGATCTCCACACTATGCTTGTCCTGAAGTTATCAGAGTAAGTTGCATTGCATATAAAGAGTGGATTCTTACTTGTGAAATGTATTACAGTTACTGCTATGCCATGAGAAAAATATCTTGCTTAGGGGTACAGTGGCAATTACCTAAATTGTACTTTTACCCTGGTATCCAGTGTTCTGTCAACACTGCCCTGCTACTTAGCTTACTACACAGCATGCATACTGCACATTACATTAATTGTGGCTAGATTAGAGGTGTGCATCACCTTTTAGCAGGGTCATCAACACAATTTACAAGGAAGGTGGGATCATTACATATTGCCAATGATGGCCTGCGAGCAAGATACAGAGATGCAGAGAACATTTAAACTAACAATTGTCTTCAACTAATACTGATCTTATGACTATTTCTGACTCGTTTTTCTATTTAACAATCTTGTTAGAAAGCTGCTACTTTTGCTGTTTTAGCAATTTAGACCCACTGTCCTCTAATTGCAATAGTTCATGGAGTGTATAATCCATGAACTGCCTGGGTTCTTGAGGTTAAATGGATAAGTCTGTCGTTAGTTGTGGCTGTGCGGTGGCCTGCCCTGAGGTGTGTGATCAGTGCGTACGCTTCTTGCTACAGGGTGAGAAGTATGACGGCAGGAGGGCCGATGTGTGGAGTTGTGGGGTCATCCTCTTTGCGCTGCTGGTGGTGAGGACCTCTTTCAGCTCTCAGTCTGTTCCGTCTGTCTGTGTTTGTATCTCAGTTTGTCTGACGTTGTATCTGACTGTCGATCCTCCAACGTCTTAATCCCTGTTCATCTGCCAGTGTTTTGTATTCATGTTCTTTAATGTCTCTGTGTGCTCTCTTGTTTTTGTACATCCAACTTTGTATATAGTTGTATTAGCCAGTCTGCTCATCTCTCTTTCCTACAATCCCTCTCCACCTTCTCCTTCTCCACCTCTGTCTCCCACTTCACTGGTACAAATCGTCCTTTGCGTGTCTTAACTCACCCACTTCTCTCGCACCCTATCCCATCCCTCAATCTCCCTCTCCTCACTAAACAGGGTGCTCTGCCCTTTGACCATGACAACCTACGGCAGCTGCTGGAGAAGGTGAAGAGTGGAGTTTTCCACATGCCCCACTTCATCCCTCCTGACTGCCAGGCCCTGCTCAGGGGAATGATCGAAGTCAACCCAGACAAGAGGCTCACAGTGCGTCCCCCGCAAGCACTGATACACAAAAATAGTTACACATACAGAGAAACTGGCACACATTTATACTGACACACATTGGGATGTACTGACACACGAATACACTGACACATGAAATGGACACTGTCACACTGAGACAGTAATACATTGACAGACTGGAGAACTTGCAGACACATTAACACATTGACACTAATGAAAAAAACAAGTACACACTAATATACTGACACACAGAGGAACACACCAGTACAGGGACTAAAGTAATTCACTGATGGACAAAGTGACTGCCTTGCAGGCTGACAAACACCGTTAGAAAGAGACTCTGACTGACTAATAATATTCCATAGAGATGGGTACATTTTTACACCAACTGATCTGTTCATCAGTTAATTAATGTACAGATATAATGACAGATTCACTAATCCCTTTTCACAGTAAGTGCTTGATGTCTGACTAATCAGTGACATACTAAAATACTGCAGTGACAGGCTCATGAACACAAACAGAAGAGTTACATTGATGCCTGCCTCATATGTATGTTCCTTCATATATAAATTAACTTTCCTGTCAGTGTCAGTGTTAGTACAAATAAAATCCTGTACAGTGTATCATTGGCATCTCTGTGCATACAGTCTGTGTTAATACCTCCATCTGCCCTTCCTTTCCAACAGCTTGAAGCAATACAAAAGCACACCTGGTATCAGTAAGTATCTTTCATCTATAACAGGGACGGGCAACTCCAGGCCTCTTGGGCCGGTGTGTATGCAGGTTTTTGCTGCCATCAGTTAACAATTATTTAATTAGCCCAATCGTTTACATGATCTGATATTTTAATCTACATATCCGCGATATGAACAGCAGCTGATGCATGTTCTTGTGCCGGTATACGTGTATTTTAATGGTTTATCATTCTGTAATTTACGAGTGAATCTGTGATTGTGTGTATGACTAATTCGCTGGTTGAGCCGTGGTAACTGGTGGCAGTAAAAACATGCAAACACATGTTGAGGCCTGGAGTTGCCCACCCCTGATCTATAATATATTTTCCTCAACGCATTGCAGCAGTTCATTTGACTGCCATCAATGTGTATATCCATTAGTTCTAACTAAGTGTTGTCAGTCAGAAATCTCTCTCTCTCTCTCTCTCTCTCTCTCTCTCTCACACACACTCTTTCTCAGAGGGGGTAGGAATGAGCCCTGTCCTGAACAGCCGCCCCCCAGGAGGGTGTGTGTGCGCCGTATAGTGTCTCTTACAGAGCTCGACCCCGACGTATTGGACAGCATGCACTCTCTGGGCTGCTTCAGAGACAGAGGGAAACTCACACGAGACCTGCAGTGTGACGAGTGAGTACTCTCTGTCGTTCTCTCTCTGTAGTGCTTTCTGTTCTTTCTCTTTTATGTTTTACTGTAAATCACAGTTGCTGGATTTGAGTGTTGAAAGTTGACACGCTGGCCTGTTTTATATGGTGTGAACCTCAATTAAAGGTTGGATTTTTCAAATTGTTTCAGTGTGAGATTAAGCTAATTCACCAAACGGTGATTTTTTTTATAACCCTTTTTACTCATCTTTACCAGGGGTGCCAATAATAGTGGAGGGCACTCTATACACACAAACATATTGGCTGCAAGTGTATATACTGTATGTGCAAGTTGCTGAATAAATGAGAATATGTAACATGTCATTCTTTGTAGGTTTTATAAGTATTATATGCACAGGACTGATCATTTGCACCCAGTTATACCATTCAGATGGCTTTCAAAAGAAAATTAGTTAAAGGGACAGTGATATCTATGAGCTGGGTAATGTGGAAAGAAGGTCACAATTAACAGAATCTGTCAGTTTCCATTTTAGTATGTCATCCATGTAATGCAATAACAGTTTTTGAACGGCCACACTGAAGTGTATGTGAAGAACATGATAAATAGTGCCAGACCTGGCCGACAACATTCCCAGACCAGTGAATATAGATGCAATATCACTAAAGCACTAGTCCAAGTTAACTGTGCTATCTAAGAACACATTTTAAACAAATCCAGATTACATCTATAGCAAGCCCTAAGAAGAGAAATATAAACCAATAAAAATATACTTGCATATAAAACTAAAAATACCTGAACTTGCACACAAGGTGGGAGTGTTAGGGGGCAGGGATGGGAGGGGAACCAAGATGCAGTCTGAAGAGGTGGGTCATTTAGTGTTCTTTGGAAGATGGCTAGCGATTCTGCTGTCCTGACCACCGTGAGGCCAGTACAGACAGGCATTATGACTGGGAGAAGCGACAGTGCAGAGAGGGCAGAACCAGTCGCCTCAAGGTTGTGGCATGGAGAAAACTGGCTGGAGTGTAGGGTTTGAACATTGATTAGAGGTATGGCGGAGCTGATTCATTCACTGCTCTTTAGGCTAAGGTGGTATGACGTTGCTTGGGTGGACTGTAGACAAATCCTGCGGCTGCATTCTTTATTGTTCTGTCAGTTGTTATAGTATTGTTCTGTATGTTCTGAATCTGTTTTATGCCTACTTACTAGATGAGACAAAATATTGTATTGAATTGCACCATGCAAAACCATTTTAATCATAGTAAACTCCAGTATAAGTGATCTACTGGGTTATCTGATGATTATCTTGAGATTTCAGTTTTTTTACGTTTTTTTTTGCACCATGGAGATATGGTATTGGAAATGGGACACTAAACATGCCGTGGGCTGAGAACATCATCTCATGCCGACTAATTACAGTGGTCAACATAGAAGTTAATCAAAAAATCCAAAGTAGCGTAGAAACTAAAGCCAAAAAAGTATTGTTTTTCTATGTTTGTCTCAACCTCAGATTATAGCTGATGTTTTCTAAGGTAGCGGCAATTGCTTGCAATTGACATTCAAGTGTAGTTTGACATTAACCCCTTCGCCAAGATTTTGCTCAACTCGGACATTCATTGCTCCTGCAACCAAACTATGAGTGGAAACAACAAATTAGCCTTATTAGTACACGATTTGTGATTTGTCACGTAGCTAGTCCATTTAACAGGCAACCCTCTCACCTGCAACAATACCTTTCTATGCGTGACACAGTGGACAATATTTGTGAGTTCATAAAAATATTTTTTCACCAACGAAAAGTTGTATTCCGTCATAGCAACAAGATAAAGCCAACAATAGCTCAAACGTATGCCAAAACAGCTGTGAAAAGCCCTGCTCACTGAAATGTAAAATGAACAAGTGAAATTCTTGTGTAATTATAGCACATCATTCTACTGTCAATATCTGCTAGTAAATATAAAACATATATACAATCCTACCATTGGTTTTATGCATAGAGATGTCCTTTTTCAAGATTCAGTGGCCATTTATTGTCTTGGATAATCCACTTTATACACGCCACTTTATAACGCTAGTACACCTTCTGAACTTTTTTATCCAATACATTACATTACATTATAGACATTTAGCAGACGCTCTTATCCAGAGCGACGTACAGATCATTATAACCATCACAATGGTGTTTGCAATGTTCTACATATAAAATTACAGCCGGGAGCAACAGCATTTCTAGATTTAATTTGGTTTCACGCAAACAACCTCGAATGTACAGACGCTCGCCAAGGCATAATTGTTGTTTTCCTGCTATTTTTAAGTTTTTAATAATTTTATAACTTATCAGCATGGCGAGAGAAAGTCCTCACCTGCTTACACTGAATTTGGGAGTGGGTCAGAAAATACCATAGTTACCAAGATACCATAGATACCATACTATTGATTCTATTGGAGGATATGCCTACGAACATGAGGGAGGTTTTCCTTGTCAATATGGAAGTATTACTGCTTGCAATATTTCAAATATGTATATTAGTTTTTCTACTCTGCCACAGTGTTGTGCCATATGTTTGATATTGTTATTTTCTCATTTTGAGTGCATTTCACACACTGTAGTGTTAAGAGTTCGTAGGTGGGTCAGTCATGTTTTATATTTGATTTGCAAAGTTAAAACATTTGCCAGCATGTTTCTGATGGTGGAATATTATTTTATTGTAATCTTACTGTACATAACAGTGTTTAACAGTGTTTCCCCCAGGAAAGGCAGGTGGTGAGATGACCATGGGGGGCGGGGGGGGGGATCGTGGACAGGGAGAGGGGCGGGAGTTATAATGATCAGTTTGCATTATTATCTTTTCTTCCTTTCATCCCAGAGGGATGTAAATGGGAGTTTTTTCCACGTTCCGTTCTGGGGTTTGCTTTCCCTCATCATTGTTTTCACCTGTGCTTCTACCTGTGGGGTATTTAAGTTCCTCACTTCCGCTTCCCCAGTGCGTCTTTGTCATTCAACATTGCATTCAGCCAGGTATAGCCAGGTACTAGTGACCTTGTGATATTACATGCTGTTTATGTTCACGGGGGACTTGCTATTAGCTTTTATTTCAGGCATATGTATTATTCTTCCTGTTAGTGCTCTGTGCTATTTATTTTATTTTTTGCTGTTCTCTCAGAGACAGTTTTTCTTTGTTTGTTTCGTTTTGGTTTTACATCTTTTCGGCTGCCAGAACTCATGTGCCGAAGGTGTTCTTTTCTTTGCTAAGTTTCCCGTTTTGGCTCCAGTATTGAGCTTGGGAGATTTAGTTTGTGTTTCACTCGTTATTCGAGTTCGCCCTATTTTAGTGGGTTGATTTTCGTTTGGCTGTTTAGCCACAAGGAAGTAGTTTCCTGTCTTTTCTTTCTTTGCATTTATTATTTTGTTATTCCCTTTTTTGGTCCTCACTGCATGAGTGACTTGTTCTGATCTCCCTACCTTCTCGTTTGATAAAAATCTAATCACTAAAATCCATTACAAACACCATTTTCTGAAGGAAAGGAAAACAAATCTTAAAGATTTGAAAAGAAAACCATCAGAAAAACAACAAGAATAATCAGACACATCTGCTTACAGTCAGCCTGGATTTGATATGTTGATTAACTGGACTAAAATTAAGCAGCAGAGATGATTTCCTGCCCAGGCTGAGCTTTATTTAGTCTTAACCCTTTTGCGCGAAGGCTTCATTTTACCCATTTTCATCTATTTTGTATCATTCTGTTTAAAGCATTATCCCTCCAGGGGCCCTATCTTACACCCGGCGCCAAGCGGCGCTAAACCAAACGCAAGTGTCTTTGCTATCTTACACCCGCGCGGGCATGGTTCATTATAACGCCTTGCGTTCACGTCGTTTAAATACCATGTATTCTTGCGCCCATTACAAGTGAACTGGGCGTGTTGGTCTTAACATTACATTACATTACATTATAGGCATTTAGCAGACGCTCTTATCCAGAGCGACTTACATACTTCTTATTACATTTATCCATTCATACAGCTGGATATATACTGAAGCAATGCAGGTTAAGTACCTTGCTCAAGGGTACAACGGCAGTGTCCTATCTGGGAATCGAACCTGCAACCTTTCAGTTACAAGTCCAGTTCCTTAACCATTATACTACACTGCCGCCCGTCTTAAGATGAGTGGGCAGGATTATCTTTGGCGTATTGCTATCTTGAGGCAGCAGAAAGCGCTTGCGCTAAAACCACCACAAACCTGGTCTAAAGTCATGTCGCAGTTGTTTACATGTTATTTTAACGGTGCATATAAGTGTGTCTACATAGGCGTGTGCACAGCGCACGTACACCCTTCTGTCTGTTACACACAGGGGCGTGCACAAGCATGACTAAAAATATCAAGATTACAATGTGAAGTATTATTATTGTGTAGGCTATATATAAAACATGCATAATAATAAAAGGGTCCATAGGTCAAAGACCACATAGCTTGCTGTCCCTCAGTGAATTAAATTGCTTTCAGCCCACTCCATCAACATCCAGGCGATGTGCGATGGTACGTGTAAGGTTACATGTATAGGCTATAGACTATGTGCAATTATCCTGGATCAACCTATGACTATATTTATCTAGCCTATATTTGCCAATAATTCCTGTAATATTCTGAGGGGGACAATCTTCTGTTATGGGACAATGGCTATCCATTAAAAATGGATTTCCATTTGCTGATAACACCTATATCAAGCCTAATGCACGAATTGTCATTTACACCTAATGCGTGAATTGTCATTCAAAGGAAAACTCCACTCCAATAGACGGACATTTGAGTTCTGAAAATGCGTTTCAGGTGTGATTACAATACAGCTCTCTTCATCTAGGCCTACAGTCTGTTAGTAAATAGAATGGTTTTGACTGAAACAAGTTCAAAACCTTGTCCAGTGAATATTGCATTTATTGTTTTTCAAATAGCCTAAGCTACAGCGGATTCGCTGTGCATAAGGTTTTTTTCATAGCCTACGGTTAAACAACGGAGATAAATGTCACCATGTTAACTGAATTTGAACCTTGGAATTCTTCGTCCTTCATATTTCTTAAATTACAGTGATTTCCATACTCTCAGTTTATTAAAACCCAGCTGATTTCACCTGTTATTCCATAACTGAACAAAATGAGAAGAGAACTACGCGTCTTATTAGAAACGAAAACAAATTTGCAGCACGTTACACAATTAATTCACAATTAATTTTAAAGCCATTCTCTGCATGTGTGCTGTATGTTCTGTTTCCCCTGCTGTAGGCTAAGTCGCACGTTTCACGGTCTTACAAAGTGGATTGTTTTAAAGCATTATGCTAGGAGTAAAACAGGTTGGTCACATTTCCATAAGCATGACATTATAAAACACGGGGAAATATGCGTGAACATATGGGTTGCCAACCTGACAGCTTTATTGTTTTTAGTGTAATCAATAAGGCTAAATAACGGTATTTATGTTATTAATCAATATTACTATGCAGGTAGCCTAATGAACTTCTGATGAAGCTTGAACTTCGAGAACTCCACGAGAACAGCCTCATGGAATTGATGTTTGACACTTTCATTGCATAATCAAACAAAATTTGTTGAACAAGCAGGCTAATTTGGCGTTTTCTAAGGTGAGACTGAAGCCATCGATGGCTTATTCTCAGCTGTTGCAGGTCCTTTTAACGAAATGTAACCGCATAGACCAAGCGCCAAGATCGCCAAGATAGAGCCCCAGATGTCAACGTTACACAAACATGAATAATGTCTTAAATTAAAGAAGACCCATTTATGCTTTAAATTTATTTTTTAAAGTTCCACCACTAGTTTACAGTGAATCCCTGAGAGTGAAATATGTGAATGAGGTAAAACTTAACATTTTTTTGTTTCGCAAACCTGTCTGCATGTGTACAAAATATGAAACGGATATGTATTACTGCTCAAGTCCCATGAGGCAATTTGAAACAGTGTACCTTGGTGTCCAAAAATCTATTCAAAATGGTCATCACAGTAATTCAGGAGATACTCATAATTTTTCAACAGATAAACTCTTGACTCGTTGGAAGTATATTTGTATGTATATGATATACGTACATGCTTATAGAAATACAAATGATGAATCCAAGAAAATTGGTAAATTCAAATCTGCTGAGTGTGAGTTTATTTATGTCACACGCAAAAACTTTTCCTGGCATGCTAGATAGCTGTCTATCCAGCAAATGCATCTTTCCAATCTGATCACCTATACGTACATATTTACCAGTTTATTTCTGAAAGCAACACAGCCTGATACTGTCCCACTTTTTTGCTATTGCTGCATACATTTTACTGTCAAAATCCCAATTTTTTTAGTTGGTCTAGTTTCACAGGCAAAAATGCCTGTTTATCTTTTAAGGGTCACCCTCTTAATCTTTACTTTGTTGCTCTTGGTGAGAATGGCAGATTGCAAGGTACCAATGCGTCAGGAGGGCCATGTGAACATACTGGGTGTGCTCAACACTTGGTTTATCAATGTGTTGACGTGAAATGCAATTATGTGTTAATGTGAATGACAGGAAATACTTTAGAGACCATCAGAGGAGTTGGCTTTTTAGCTCACTTTATTTGTAAGAAAATAGGGATGGCATGGTATTTTTAAATAGAAGGGAAGTCAAACCAGTTTTTCTTTCTCTCACAGAGACAACCAGGAGAAGATGATCTACTACCTCCTCTTGGATCGGAAAGAACGATACCCCAGCTGTGAGGATGAAGATCTGCCCCCCAGAAACGAAATAGGTAAGGTGCAGTCTCTGGCGCTGTGTCTCTGGCTCTCTCTTTCAGTCACCCTTTCTTCCAGCCTTGATAACACCCATTTAAAAAGGAATGATGGGCCTTGGTTTTGTGTGTTGACTGCATATATTGTTAATATTACCATTGTAAAGGCCTGACAAACTGGTGGTACCAACATCCAGCCTTTAAACTGACCTTTGTTTGGATGCTCTGTAGGTACATGCATCAGGATAGGGTTTTGATGAATGCAGTGGGCCTGCTCCTTGCCACAAACTTTCCTGATTATCATCTCTCCATCTCACAGCAGACCCTCCACGGAAGCGCGTGGACTCCCCAATGCTGACCCGGCACGGCCGCTGCCGTCCCGAGAGGAAGAGCCTGGAGGTGCTGAGTGTCACAGAGCAGGGCTCTCCCACACCACCCCGCCGGGCTCTGGACACCGCAGCACACAGCCAAAGGTCAGAGAGAGATAGAGAGAGAGAGACTGCTCTGCACAGCAGCGCACAATGAACTGAGTGAACTATAGTATGGTGCACAGCAAACATCCTCTAAAATTTAATTTCCCTTCCCTGTCCAGGTCTCGCTCAGTTAGTGGGGCTTCCACTGGACTTTCCTCCAGTCCCCTAAGCAGTCCCAGGGTAAGTTATTATTGGCCCACTTTTTTACATATGCACGAAACCGGGGGTGCATCCCAATATTCTTCACTCCCCACCTCCTTTCCTCCACTCCCCCACTACCACTCCTCTTCTACCCGGAAGTATGCAAAACTGCCTAAACGTTTTGAGAACAAGTATTTGCATGTACAGTAGAAAATGTACCTGACATTGTGGTTTGCGTCGAGACATTAATTAATATGTAACCATTAATACGTAATTAAGATGTAATCAGCAACATTCAATTCAAACACAAAGATCAGTTTCCGGGGCACGGAGGAGAGGAGGTGGTAGTGGAGGAAAGGAGGGTGCATTTTTTGAGTATTGGGACGCACCCCAGGCTACAGTTGGCTTTTTCAAAAGAATAGACAGATCCACTGCATGTATGCAATAATGTTTTAACATAAACAGAGTTGTTGCAGTTATACTAGATGCCACTGCTAATTTTAAGCACATGTTCTTTTTTAATCAGATTGTTTTATTTAAATATTGCATGACTATAAAAATATGCTTTGTAATGTTTTACAATGACAGTTTCCACAAAAGGCACATGTCTTTTGTATCTATAATGATGAATAAATAATTAATGTTTAAGCATGCATAATAAGCCACATAAATACAGTTTTCTTCTGTCTGGATTGTTCTGATATGTCCTGATTACTATTATTTGAGAATGTGCATTACACCCATGCTGTCCCATTCTGAGTCATTATACATGCCAAAACCCAACCCTCACATTCTGAGCTCTTTCCTATTTTTGATTTATGTTCGTTTACAATGCTGGATGATTTCTGCAAACTTCAGTACAAACAGAGCAAAAGACAGTTTTCACTCATACACATGTCATGCTATTTATTTAATAACTTGCATCCACTTAAGGTAACATTCTGTCACATAACTCTTTAATTTCTTGTTTTCACTTATTGCTCGTGTTACACTTATTACTGAACTTGCCATAGGCATGCAGCTGTCAAAACAAAATGAGCAAACGAGAACCAACCAAAATCCAGTATGACTATGGCAAATTAACAATTTTCCTAACCCTTGTCTCAATTGGAAATGAATGTGTGATTGGGTACATTCAGTTAAACATTTATCAGAAAACAAAAGACAAACCAAAACAGGACCAGTTGGATAAAGTAGGACAGTATCCAGAATCAGGCTCCCAATGAGTGGAATGAAAAGATAATCCGCAAAGAATGTAATTCAGTAATCTGGTTCTGTAGAGAGGATAAGCAGGGAGAAGCACAGTGCCCTGTTGTTAAATCGGACATCATGGATAATGTTATTCACCTCAGTGTGCTGAAGCTGGGCTTTGTCTCTCTCAGAAGGAGATTAGAGCCACAGTCTCTCACAGGGAACCTGAACGTACTATACCTGTAACCTCTGAACTAACACACTGCGAGAACAGAGGCTGGGAACAAGTATGTGTGTTAGTTTCAATTGTTTTTTCAAGATGAAACTGCAAGCAAAGGAAAACTACTGTAAGCTGTCTGACCTTTCTGTGAATTGTGAATTGTAAGGCCAGACAGCTTACACGGGTGGTGGACAGGGGTACCAAGTGGGGTGGGCTCTCCGCTACCTACCCCACTTGGTACCCCTGTCCACCACCCCCATAGACTTTTCCTTATTTTTCACAAAAGCAAGTCATTTATAGTAAATAAAAAAGCACACACAAAGGAAGATGTAATAATTTATCCACTGGTGGGTTCCATATGTTTTATTTTTCATAAGACTGCTCTGCAGTCATAATTCATAACTCACGTCCATTCCTCTTTCCATTTCTCTTTCCATTTCTCCATTGATCCTCCCCCTCCTCTTCCATCCCCCTCTTCCCCACCCTATCAGAGCCCGGTCTTCACTTTCAGCCAATCAGAAGTCACTTCCGCCATCACCACCCAGTCTAAGGACCCTAAACCTGGAAGTGCCACGCCTCGGGCAGCCCAACGAGCACCCGACCAAAAAAACCACACTCTACCTTCTAAAGCCCCCTCTGATCGCCCTCACCTTCAGTCCATGAAGTCTCTCCCGCTCCACAACCCGCCGTCTCCTTCTCCCTCGCCTCTTCTCTCTCCCATCCCTCGCTTTTTCTTCTTCCCTGCTCCTTCCGTTCTCAAGTCTGTCACCAAAACTATCTATCCTAACTCTGCCCATCCTAACACTCTGTCACAGGTAACTCCCCAGGGCTCTCCGCTACCCACCCCACTTGGTACCCCTGTCCACCACCCCCAGCATCCCCCTCCTACCCCTCCTTCTTCTTCCTCCTCTTCGTCCTCGTCACGGGCGGAGGGTGGAGGAGTGGGCGTGGGCTCCCTCTCCCTGACTCCACCCTCTAGTCCTGGGGGTGGTGGAGGCATGGCGGCCAGTAGCTCTGCCCACTGGAGGACCCGCCTCAACTCGTTCAAGAACAATCTACTGGGCTCTCCCCGTTTCCATCGCCGCAAACTGCAGGGTGAGCGGACTTTTGGAATGGAATATGTTTTTTTTTAAATATTTTGTTTACTCAATCACTTCTCTTAAGTGGTCTGGGAAGATTTGGGGAAGATTTGGTGAAGACGTTTTGATTGCAATGACATTGTAGTGTGCGTAATATTGCACTGTATGTAGAAAGAATTGTATTTTATGTCACGACTTTCATACACAAGAACTCAATAGTTTGCAGAGGGACTGCTGTAAATGTTATATATGAGGGACCAATCTATAAGAAATGGGTGCTGTTTAGGTGTTGCATGTTGGTCTAGCTCTGTCTTGCTTTTCACATGGTGTGTCAGTATTCAATGTAATGTTTACAAAATGTGATAATGGTATTAACTCACTCTCTCCTTCTCTCTGTCAGTCCCGACATCGGAGGACATGTCCAGCCTGACACCAGAGTCCAGTCCTGAGTGAGTACTCTGAACATGTTCAGACACAATATACTTGAATGTCAGAACTGATTGGAAGGGTGTATCTGTCCTCTTTCCATCTGTCTGTGTGTCTCTTTCAGACTAGCAAAGAGGTCATGGTTTGGGAACTTCATCAGTCTGGAGAAGGAGGAGCAGATCTTTGTTGTGATCAGAGACAAGCCCCTGAGCTCCATTAAAGCTGACATCGTCCACGCGTTCCTCTCAGTGAGTTTATTTGTCAATTTCAGTTCCTTGGAATCCATGCTTTCTGGTTCAGATGAGTCATGGATGTCAATCTCCTCAGGACGACTACACAATTCAGCAGCCTCATACATGGAAAATTTTTGTCGCTTTTCCATTGTACAAAAAAAAAATATTTCTCATCAGTGGTCGCCATGTGTATAAAATTTGTGTGCAAAATCACAGAGACGTACTCACGTGTTGATAGTGTTGTTCTGAAACACGCTCATGAAACACACAGCTCTGACAATTGCTCCCAACTATCCAATGACCTATCTTGTACCTCTTTGGAAAGCCTAGAATGTGTTTTTTTTTGGATAATATGGCTGTCAATCAATTACAATTAGTTTCAAGATATTAATACTGCCAATTTGAATTGCATACGGGTGGCACGGTGGTGCAGTGGTTAGCGCTGTCGCCTCACCAAGTTCACAAGAAGGTAGAGTTCAAATCCCGGCTCGGTTTGCATGGGTTTCCTCCCACAGTCCAAAGACATACAGGTTAGGCTAATTGGAGACTCTAAAATTGTCTATATGTATGAGTGTGTGAGTGTATGGTGTGTGTGCCCTGCGATGGATTGGCAACCTGTCCAGGGTGTATTCCTGCCTCTCGTCCAATGCATGCTGGAATAGGCTCTAGCCCCCCCCCCCACAACCCTGACCAGGAATAAGCGAGTTACATAATGTATGGATGGATAATTGCATACTGTTAAGCAGATGTATTTTCAAGATTCAGCCAGTGTTGAAACTTACACCAGATGCATCATGCACCCAAAATGTTAATAACAATAATTGAGAGAGAAAAGGTTTCATTTTTCGTTGGTCAGTTTCTCACCACTGGAGCAGCTCATGAAGGTGAGCGTGAATATTATGACTAATATCGGTGCCAGGTAGCTATACAACATTATGTTCAAACAAAGTTCAGTATGCCTTTAAATCCAGTTCACCTGTTTCCTTGTCTGTCTGTTCCAGATCCCTTCCCTCAGTCACAGTGTCATCTCCCAGACCAGTTTCAGGGCAGAGTACAAGTCCTCTGGTGGTCCCTCTGTCTTCCAAAAGCCTGTCAAGTTCCAAGTGGACATTGCCTTCTCTGAGGGAGAGAGGGAGCGAGAAAGAGAGAGAGCAGAGAAAGAGGGCAAGAGGGAGACTGGCATCTACAGTGTGACTTTCACCCTCATATCAGGTATAGAGAGAGAGTATGTGGGAAGAAAGGGTGAATGGCTTGCTGGATATGTTATAAATAGTAAGGATAGTATAGTATAAAGAATTTGGGCTGGGAATAGCACAGAATACCAGCTAATTTTGATCTGACTAATCTTATTTTACCGCTCTCTTTGTCACTGCCTGTCTATAAGTTTTACATTTGCTTCCAATGTGTGTGTGTGTGTGTGTGTGTGCGTGTGCTTGCACCTTACCTTCTGTCTCTTTGCAGGTCCCAGTCGTAGGTTTAAGAGAGTGGTGGAGACCATTCAAGCCCAGCTGCTCAGCACTCATGACCAGCCTTCTGTGCAGGCACTTGCTGGTGAGTCCTTGCACATTAGTCACGCGCGTGCTGTATATCTTATCTGTAGTAAGGAGTCATTAAAATTCTTTCACAGTGGCATCACGTTGCATATAGTCCTCTCTCTCTTTTGACCCTTCTACTCCTCATTATCTCTGTAATTCTCACTCCCCCCTCTCTTTCTCCTTATCAGATGAAAAAAATGGGCAGCTGTCCTCTCGGCCACCTGGCACCCCGACCCGCCAGAACTCACGCCGCTCAGAGGGCGGAGGGGATAGGGGCGAGTGGGGCGAGCGAGGGGACGGAGGGGGAATCGGAGGAAGCGGAAGTGCATTACAGCGCAGAGGTTCTGGCAAAGACAAGACAAGACTCCTGTCCTCCAATGGAACACAGTCTCAACCCTGATAAAACCCAACAACTACTCAGTACTGTAGCAGGACACAATTTCACCCTAAACAACACTGAAAGTGAGACAAAAAAGATGAATCAAAGTGAAAACTCTTTAGTAAATTTTTGCTGTTCAAAAGTAACTCATAACTCCCCAAAGACGAAATAATGTTTTTATTTCCAACGCAAGATGATTGTTTATTGTTCTCTGTGAATATGTTCATCCCTCAAAGAAAAGAAAACCAATAACAGAAATACAAGAACTATGAACAACATTAGGTGACAGCATTACAACACTCCTCTTAATGAGAAACCATAACCTCTTAAATTAAAATATGATACAATCAATGAAGTTCAATGTCTTAAAACCACTAAGGAAAACTGTGAGAGAAGAATCCAAACCAGAAGGCCTCACAATGAAAGAAACCTACCTGAAACAGAAGAGAGAAACCACCCCAAAGATTACAGAAATTATGTGAAAACAATGAATGACACAGGGGGAAAAACTCTTACAGAAATGAGAATTTACAGCCCTGGAAAAGATTTAAAGTATGAATTGCAATTTTTAAAATTGTACCAAGAAATTGACAGACACCACATGGACTAAAGTTATTGTCACCACAATTGAATCTTGACATTCACAGAGGATGAATCTTGAAAGCAGTGTAATGTTGGAAAATTGAAAGAACAGATCAGAAGTTTAGACAAATGAAAAAGCTTACAATTACAACGGTGAGATCAAGAGGATCTGGAGCTTACCTCAGTTATTTTTTTCTCACGATAAAATCAATGGTATTTTAGTGAATAAACTAAACATGATTTTGGAAACTTGTGATATTGCCAGTGGTGATATCTCATCCAAATACAGGATTAATTTATGATTAGATCTTTAGTTTATGAGGGACAACCATTCCTTCAACTAGTTTAAATAATTCCTAATATTTGTTGTCAGTTTTTAAATAGAGACCAAGCATAAGCTAGTCAGGGTCAGATAGCAATACTACTACATATTGATACAATGACCTTCTTTAATGGAATGGAATAATTATGTGTGCAGGAAGGGAGTACACCGATTTAAAGCAACTTTCATCCAGTCCAGGGGTAGGCAGCCCTGGTCCTGGAGAGCCGCAGGGTCTGCTGGTTTTTGTTGTTAGTCGCCACTTAATTGTTCAATTAAAGCAGTTGATTACACAGTTAATTCACCTCACCTGGTTTCTTTGATCTAAGTAATTAAACAAAAACCAGCAGACCCTGCGGCTCTCCAGGACCAGAGTTGCCTACCCCTGATCCAGTCAAATTATAAGGTCCAAATATGTGAAGTACCCAGCTAATGAAATCACGTTTTAGTAACGTTTCGTGTATGTTATTAAGGTTACCCTAAATTTTCCCTGGTTGATGCAATGTTGTGTTTTTTCAGGTTCTAAGAACTTTGACCGAACATTTCTGAGGAACGTCCCCTTTAACATTCTAGGAGCATTCCTCTTAGTTTCTAGGCACATTCTATGTAACGTAAAGGTAGCATCTCCTAAGATCACAGCTGTGATCTCAGGAGATGCTAAGTTTATGTTATATAGAATGTGCCTAGAACATAAGAGGAATGCTCCTAGAAGGTTCTTTTGTTATCTTGGAGTAACATTCCCCTATGCACCCCAGAATGTTCCCAAAATAACGTTTTGTAATGACGTAGCAAGAATGTATGGGGAATGTTATCAATGTGCTCTGGTCTCACAGTAAGGGAACGTTAAATCCAAGCATTAGAGAAACCCAAAGGGAACGTTTCTATTAACATTCCTAGAACATTCCCCTAATGTTACATAGAATGTTCCTGTAATGTTAGTAGAATGTGATGGGGACGTTCCATGGAGAAGTTGTAGGAATGTTCTGAGGACCTCAAAGGAACTCAATATTATGACATCCAGGGACCGTATTGCAATGTTTGTGACATTTAGGGGGCGTTCCCAGAATGTTATTTTGTTATCAGGGTGGAACATTCCCCACAGACTTTTTTCTAAGCATAAGAGAAACCCAAGAAGAAGAACGTCCCCAGCAATGTTAGCAATCAACCTATGAACATTCCCTATACTCCCCTGAATGTTCCCAAAGTAATATTCTGTAATAACATGACAGGGTTGTATTGGGAACGTTTTTTAAAGATCTCAATTGTTACTTTTTACCTGGGTAATTCCAGCAAGACAAAGAGAGCAGCAGACCAAGCAAGAACATTCTGAATGATAAGGAACAATTGACTGAAATGACTGAAGCTGAGGTCAGTTCAATGAAATCAAGGAGGGCCTAAAGATTGTGGAAACCTGTATGCAATTGAACAAGTTTAAAGATGTTGAATCTAAACTAGTGTCTCTGCAAGTTAAAATCCATTGCAAGTTCAAAACTCTCTTGATCTACGATAGTGTTCAGCCACATCTGTCTCCCCAATGTTACTGAATCAACCAGCAGAGCATTATTTTCAATGAACCATTCAACCTGAGACTTGGAGAAAGGACAGAAAACATGATAAAGGTGAAGAATAAAGAAACCTTGAGCTTTCAATGATGGAATTGTGGAGCTCACACAACTGATAATGGAAAATAAATCTGGAGACAGTGACTCTTCATAATAGACATACACAACAAAACTGCACGTTCAAAAAGGAGAAGGTACAAAATGAAATTCAACCCTCTTGTGATTGTGAAAGCAAAGAAATTTTCTGATTTTCTGAATGAACAATCAAACAAATTAACCAAGTGAATGTCTAAAACTTACATTTATTTATTTATTTATTTATTTGCTTATTTATTTATTTATGTATTTATTTATTTATTCATTCATTCATTCATTCATTTATTTACATTAGAGAGGAGGATGGAAGAAAGGAAAAAAATTCACTATGCTGAACAAATATAGAAATAACTAGAAAAAGGGAATGAGGTGCAATCTGTAACAGTTTTGAAGTGCGAGACCACTGGTAGTGAATGCTTAATCAAAATCGGCATCCGGATGGAAAATAAAATTGCTAGTGATTTCAGTCCTTAATTTCAGTTTTTAATGGATTTTCTTTCACACTAAAGAAACTATGAAAATGAATCTAAATAAAAATGAGAAATTCTAGGAAAAAATGCTAATGGTAACAAAAAACAACATTAGAAGATATGCATAACAAACTGAGAAACGGGTGGACTACTGTTGTAGTACCATTGCCGATTGTTACAAGGAAAAGAAGTCTGGATATGAATAACTGAGTGATTTTCTGATTTTGTCCTATATTTATGCAGTATTCTCACATCAATGTTGACTCCACAGTCAACTCTGGACATTTTTCTCATAAAGCTGGACTCAAAACTGGAATGCACTTGTCCTCATGAAAACTGTACACAGGAGAAGAAAGTAGCTATCTTCCATCTTGTCCTCAGCCCCAAGCCCCCCCCCCCCCCCCCCCCCACACACACACACACACATACACACAGACACAAATAAACACAACACAAACCACTATGCCATTTGACTAACTCTACCTAACAGGACACTAAAAGCAGAGGCTTCATTCTAGTTTCTCTTCTGTCTCTTGTTTATCCTGTGCATTGGGCTTCCTTGTTAACGGTACTGTACCATACTTGTATCCAGTAGATACAAGGTTTTTAGTAATAGGCACCATTTTTGTTAGAGGTCAGTTGGTGATTGCATGCATTTTAAGGGAGACTGGCCAGATAATTCAGTTATTATAGTCATCATGGCATGTAGCTGCAAGCTGTGGTACTGAAAAATATTCTATACTGTACCATGGTGAATGTTTTATTGCATGATTATAGGTGTATCACCTGTAAAAAATGTCAACAGAAGCAAAACAAAGTGTTTATCTGGTAGAATACACACACACACATATACAGTATATATATATATATATATATATATACACACACACACACACCTTAATATTACAATAATCTTGAACTTCTGTTTGTTTTGCACGATTAACAAACTTGCCTGCTATGAAATTATATTTAGAATACTAGATAAGGCCTACCCATCAGCAGCTGATTTTTGTTTAATGATTTCTGTTTGATAACTTGCATCTAGTGTGGTACCATTAACTTTATGCACTTTACATTCCATTATGTTATAAACACGATACACTGATTTTTGTAACCAAATCTAGGTTTTTATTAAAAAGGAAGGAAAAATATTTAATGTGAAGCGCACTAAGGTATTAATGCATACATTAGAAGCTATTAAGTAAAAATGAATCTGCTGCTGGATAAAAGTTGGCAAGTTTGTTACTTGTCAAAAATAATGAAGCAACGTTATATATTTAAAAGTTCTCTGCTTCCCCTAATTTGTCTCATGGACCACCTCATAAGTAGCCCCTGTGTGTATATGTATATAAACTGCTTATACTTATGTATGTAACTGGGTTGCTTATACAAGTCATGTATGCCTTCCAGTGTCCAACCGGTGATTTGTGTGTATGTGCATGTGTGTGAGTGTGTGTGTGTGTGTGTGTGTGTGTGTGTGAGTATACAGTGTATGTGTTTGTATGTAAATGTATGCATATGCAGTTCCATGAGACACATTATATTAAAGAGGTAAGTCTGTGACAGTGGATAGGGGTTGTCGAAAGAGAAGGTTGAAGATGGAGAAACTAGAATGACACCCTTTGGAGCACTCTGCATATTGAGTGTAAATATTAATGAAGATAATCAACATTCTGGCCATCCACTGGGACATTCAAAATGTACCCCCCCCCCCCCCCCCCATTCCCTCACTCAACACTTCATTCTGCCTCCCCGTATTCAGTACCCTACCATGTCCCTTCTGGTTATCTACACCTCTGTTCTCACTCGGCTGCTTTTAGATGAACGCTCTCTGTGTACTCAACTGTCCATTCATTGTATACAGCAAATATAAAATCACATGTTGAGTCTCCAGCTTCACTGTATTCATGTTCTGATTACTTTTATCATTATTGATTATTCCAATTGAGATTGTAAACTGTATTCTATTTCCCCCATGCACAGTAGAACAAGGTTTTCCTATTACAATTGAAGGGAAAAACTACGATGAAAAATGTTTTAAAAAAGAAATGTCTGTATTATATTATAAAGATAAAAGTGCACTATTATTACTATTATTGCCTGTGATTAAAAATGAATAATAATGACAACAATTATGGTCATAAGTGAAAAATAAATATCACATTATTATGATTATATTAATAAACTTTAAAAAGAATGAACTCATTGTGGTGTTCTTTTTTAGGTTTACTCACCCAGGGTTTTCTCTGTAATTTGTCTGGCATGTACCTGTATAATGGGTGTCTACCATTATGACACAATCCCAATGCAGTTTTGAGTTTCATTACAGGATTATGACACACATCTACACTCATTTATAAGTTGATCCTTTTACCCATGGTCCAATAATTTTTTTTACACAAACTTGCAAAAGGAAGCTGTTAAATCAATATGCAACAAGAATGTGTGTTATGCCTGAATAGTATACCCTGTGATTGTAGATTGAAATGGTTCATTTTTGTGTTCTAAAATTTTAAGTTCCGTTCCACACTTCATTGTCACTCAGAGCACTTCTGCTCGTTCTTTCCTTATTACTTAAGTAGACAAACTTATTCAAGTTAGTACTTACCCCTCAAAATCGTCATACTTTTCAATATTGTTTGTATAAATACACTTGATTATTACTTTTGTTGCCTTGTATATGTAAAGATTTTGCTCATTTCAGTATATGGTTCTGTCCTCAAGAGTTTTGTCCAAGGAGTGCTTAAACTAACTTGGATATGAATATTCATGATGGAATGGAGTTTATGACTTTGTGCTTCTGATTCCACTGGAAAAACATAGGAAGAATTTGTCTTAAAGGAATAGTTCACTTTCTGGATGTATTTGGACACAATTTTTGTTGTTTTTGTTCTGTACTGGATTTGAAATAGAATAGTGATTTGAGGGATTTTACATCCATATTGGGTGATCCGTGTAGAAATTGTAGTCATTTTTACATATAGTCCCCCCATTTTAGGGGACTAAAAGTAACTGAACAAATGAACATAAATTTAAATAAAGTCATATTTAATATTTGGTTGCATATCCTTTGCACGCCATGACTTCCTGATGTCTATAACACAACAACATCAAAAGACTCTTGATATCCTATTTTCAGGTACTCTTACCAGCAATACTACAATTTTTCTGCATTTGAATGGATCTCTATGGGTATTGGGGGGTAGAATCACAGTCTATGGGTGGGATATGCATGGATCACTTTAATGGTTAGTTCTCCTGACTCATTTTCCTATTGAACTCTATAGAAAAGCACCGGCTCTTCCTCACATTGTCAGAGGATGTTTTAGCATCTGCTATAGAGCTGAACAGTCTGGTTCCAGAAGTAAAAATATTTCACCATAGACAAATTTGATTATTAGTCATTACATTACATTACATTATAGACATTTAGCAGACGCTCTTATCCAGAGCGACGTACATAGTGCATTTCCGAACAAGGAACAAGTGCGTTAAAACAATCTTAAAAAGGTAAATACGTAAATACGAAGTACTAGGCGCAGTCGGTATGATTGGGGGATTTTTTAAAAATACAATAGTCATAATGTATTAACCGTAAAAGGTAGGCTACATTTGCGATTAACTATGAGATTGAGAAATTATGGTACATATCCAGTACTGCAACACACACGTGGTTCTCGACCAATAAGATATCATCATCTCGTCTGTCTGGACATTTTTGGCAGAATGGCAGTACTGCCGCTGAAGACGAGCTAGCGTTAGCTTGCTAAGTTGAGAAGCCCGCCCGACAAGGTCAGAAACTACGCTACGGTTAACCACATAAAGCAATTCTAGCTTTTAGTCCTTCAAGCTAGCTAGCTAACGTTAGAAAAAAGTGTCTAAAAACGGAGCTGTGTGCTACTGCTGGCTAAAGTTATATGACAACGTTTGGAGACAACGCTGCTCGTCAGAGGGAATTATGGGACATCAAGTTTTTAAACAGTGCCAGTGCTGGTATATTCACAAAAAAATACAAAAACGTAAAATATACTCGAAGCTGGTCCAGAAAAACGACATATTTTGCGAACGGGCGTTATATTGAACAATACAGAAAATTGATGGAAAGACCTAATCACTAGAAATGGTTTAAAAGCAAGTTTTAATTAATGTCTACACTCTAAATGAATGAGAATTTACTTCCGAAACCAGACTCCACCCCCGTCTGACGTACTCACTTGAGTACTCTATTACGGCTGATTCACAAACCCAGTAGCTAAGGTTAAATATGCTGAGAAAAAGTGTTTTTATCCGGCGAATATCTTAGTTGCAACACATGACATTTTGTGGTTAGGGGTGCAGTATTTATTAAGAAACTATGTATGTAGCGTAATTAGTCTAAGTAGGCCTAACGTTAGGCTGGCTTTACATGGTGCAACTTTCGTACAACTTTGAGTTTTGCATTTGAGTTGCACCGTCTAAAGCCGGCCTTAGATTTGAGTGAATGACAGCCGACTGGCTGGACATCCGGGTTCCAGAAGTAAATTTACAAACACTATAGGCTAAGTACAATAATAAATCTCAAAACACTGAAATATATACAGTATATACAAGAAAGCACTGAAAAGAAAATGTAATTAACCTAAAATTATTGCAAAAGTGGTTGAAACCGGTTAAAAATGGGGGAAAGTGATTTGATTAGCCTACATCATTCTCAATGCTTTATATGGGATGAGTAGTTAATTCCTTCTTAAAAACACTAAGTACATAGGCCGTGTCCGAATACAACCCCTACACCCTTTTGAGGGCGCATATTTGAGTCCACTTTGTCAAAAAGCTTTTGAGTGGGCGACTTTTTCTCACAAATGGGGGCACTTAAAATACCAGGATGAATATGGAGGTAGATTTCTATAAAAAATTAACAAACACAACAGTATAATCCACAATTATTTTTACCATCCACACACAAACACCTCTCAATTTCTGTTCGTAGGTATAATCCACAAATGTGTTTTTGACATCCACACGGGAACACCTCTCAATTTGTGTTTTTTGTATATTCACAAATGCAAATAACATTTTCAGATATGTTTTCAATGTTTACAAATCAAAAGCTTGGCGGCACGGTGGTGCAGTGGTTAGCACTGTCGCCTTACAGCAAGAAGGTACCGAGTTCGAATCCTGGCCGAGGGCCTTTCTGTGTGGAGTTTGCATGTTCTCCCCGTGTCAGCGTGGGTTTCCTCCGGGTACTCCGGTTTCCTCCCACAGTCCAAAAACATGCAGGTTAGGCTAATTGGAGACTCTAAATTGCCCATAGGTATGAATGAGTGAGTGAATGGTGTGAGTGCTCTGCGATGGATTGGCGGCCTGTCCAGGGTGTATTCCTGCCTCTCGCCCAATGCATGCTGGGATAGGCTCCAGCACCCCCCGTGACCCTGAAAAGGAATAAGCGGGTTGATGGATGGGATGATGATGAGGACACGCTTGATCTGCTTGGATTTACGTACGGAATTTTGAGACAAATATTCCGCTGTTTTTCCCCGTGTCGATTCACACATGATTCACACGCAAAACTTCTTCTTCGGCGCTACCTAACATGGCGATGTATGTTCGGCTCATCAGCGCCACTTTTAGAACAAGTGGCCAAAATCGCACATTATCTTTAAGAAGTGGATTAATGGTAAATTAAAAACACTTTTTGAGTTTTGAGTTTATGTCGGTTGTACAGTTAACCCCACGCTAATCTTGCAATGGGAAGTTTTTTAAACAGTCATTGCACAAAACTCCTATCAGATTGCATGTGGCTAGCTAGCTATATTACATTACAGAGGGGTAGGTACACAGTAGCTACATAACTCTTTCGCCCCTCATGGGAAAGATTATGCAAAACAAACTCAACCATGTGAAGTAAGGTTACTGCAGCCAATTAAATTAATTTGGCAGCTATTCTCACTGATACCGATGTCTCCTATGAAATCTTTTATTTGTTCAGCCAGCTAGCTAGTAGATAAGACACCTAAATGAAAATGATAATTCAAATTGCAAATTCAAATTCTTATTTTAGCTCATATTGTTGTACTTCCTAGTTCCTATCAATGGTTTTACATCTCTGGTTTCTATCTTTGAGAAAGATTTGGAAACCAAGCTAATGTTGGCTTTTTTTTTGCTTTTAATGTAAAAGTGGTGCTGATGAGCCGAACACACATCGCTGTGTTAGGTAGCGCCGAAGAAGAAGTTTTGCGCGTGAATCACAAGTGAATCATGTGTGAATCGACGCGGGGAAAAAACTACGGAATATTTGTCTCAAAGTTCCGAACGTAAATCCAAGCAGATCAAGCGTGTCCTTCGATCGCCAAATGTAGATTCGCCAGTTCGCAAGCCAAGCTTTTGATTTGTAAATGTGAACATTGTAAATATATCTGAAAATGTTATTTGCATTTGTGAATATAATTTTTGCATTCATCCAAATGATGATTTACAAAACACAAGTTGAGAGGTGTTTGCGTGTGGATGGCAAAAACTAATTTGAATATTTCCTGCTGCACTCCAATTTAGTAGTCACGCCTCTCTAATAATTTCTAATTATGGTAAAAATAATTGTGGATTATATTGTTGTGTTTATTTTTGATAGAAATCTACCTTCATAGATGAACCCCTTATTTCCGGGGTTTTGTTTGTTTGTTTGAATTCAGGAGCACACTCATCTGCAGAACGGTGCACTCATCCGACAATTTCAGTAAGTAAAAGACATAGAGCGTATATGTATATCTATGGTATAAGATGTTATTATTACAAAAAATTATTTTCGTTAATTCTATCTTCATTCATAATCTACACTTTGTAACAATAGTCATATATTAACTGATTTATATTCTCAATAAAATTTTTTATAAATATTACGAACTACTTCCTCACTAGTATGGAAAGAGTTTTGCGGGATTTCTTTCGCACACTGCTTGCAAAGTGAGGGGACAAGGCACATAGAGACAGGGGTCTGAGTGGACAGGGAACAGGGGTCGCATTCGGTCACGGCCATAGTCTTGTACCTTTGCCTTTATTCCGTTTTCCCAAAAACATTTCCCCCTCTCAATCAATTTTTATAATGTCTTGATTCGTCTCGTAGCTGGTCAGCTCGGTTCAAGGTTTAAAACGTGGTTTGGGGACTTTCTGAAATGTCTATAGAGAAAATTAATGTGGACTTTACTTCCGGGAGTTCCGGAACCCAGGGCCGCTGAAAAAGTGGGCGGTCAATATTCAGCATAATTTTTCCCAATTCGCGTAAAAGAGTCACGTGGAAAAAAATGGACCAATTATATGTTAAAGCGTCAAATATGCGTGCATTACGGACTGACTGAATTTGAGAGAAAGGGAGGAGAGAAAGAAGGGAGGAGAGAAAGAAGGGAGAGGCGGTGGTACAGTAAGCAAGCTAATCGTAGTTCTCGAATTTTCGGTCATCCCGTCAATTTCAGGTATGAAAATGAAATATTATCACTTTTAATTATTGCTTCTAATATACCTCCCAAGTGTGAAGTAATTCGCTTGTTTGACTGTCCCTGTTTAGCGTGCGTTTAGGCGTGGTTTATGGGATAGGACAGAAGTCTTTTATAGAAAATGTATCTAACGTTAACGTTACTTCACAGCGACTTCATTTGTAAAAACATACGGCATTTAGCTTTATAGAAACCTGGCCCATTAACGAACGCAGCTATTGCCATTTGTGATTCTGAACATGCGAATTTCTGTCTGGGTGTGAAAGCAAATAACTAGACCAACGTTAGCAGCACATTTACTGGTGAACGCCTTTGCGTTAGGGTTAGCTTTGAGTGCAAGCTTTGGGGTTTATGTTATGTTACAGTAACGTTAGCTAACAGTTGGCTAACCGTTAGCTGAGGACATTGATGACCAGCAGCCTGCTAAATATAATTTAACGTTAAGTTACTGGTAGCTAACGTAGCTACGGAATTTATATTTCTTGCAAAAATGTGCAAATCGTTGGTTTTCTTTGGTAGTTGCATAACCGGTATTTACCCCGCAGTTCTTATTTTCGGTTTGCAAACATAATTTCAGTGTTTTATAAAATAAGGTTTATACTTATACTTAAGTGTAACGTTAGCTTAGTTAATTGGCTAACGTTAGTACATATTCTTTAGCTAGCTAACGTTATAACGTACAAACTACAACAGATTGCGAGCAATTGTTGGTATTTTAGCCAAAATTCTAACGTTAGCTTAATCTCTAAACTTGCGACTTTCTACTTTGAAATAATTGTAATCGGGATCAACTCCCTTAAAAACAAAAACAAAACTAGAGGTTGTTTTTTTGCCCTTCACTGTCCGTTAGGTTGGTTGTATGCAAATTAAGGTCTAACGGTTAACTAACGTTAACGTTTTGTTATTCAGCTAAGGTATTTTAGTTGGCTATACAAACGTTTGAATTACACTACTAACTTAATGTAGCTAGCTAATGTTATTGAAAAAAGATAACTAACGTTAGGTAGCCTAAGTCCACACATTTGTAGCCTATTCACGACCACTTTTTTCTTCTTCTAGTGTGACCGGCGAACAGTTACTTATTGACTAACCCAATGTGAACAAAAACTTTCATGTTCAAACGACTAATAATTGACAGAAATGTTATGTTTGGTCCAGTAACGTTACACAATGCCTAGCTAACGCTAGACTAGATAAATGATTTGAGTTTGGACTGAAACTTCAGTAATCCGGAAACGAGAACGGGCGTGACTACTAAATTTGAGTGCTGCAGGAAGGATTTCAATTTTCTAATTTGAAACTTGTTTGCATAAGAGTTTATAAACGTTTAACGTTATCTGTAACGTTAGTGTGATTGAATTCTGATAAAGGTTTTTGTCAGAATCGCAATGTAATTTAAAAATAACATATTCGCGAATCTCGTTCAGCTTCGTATCATCATGTATCGCTAGGTTCTAAGCATACATTACATACATTTCCCCAAACGATAGCAAAACTAGTAACGTTATTGAACACCTTACATGACATTCTTACTGTCAGCAGCTTTTGAGGAAATGCCTTTTGGCTAGATGACTGAAGTATGTCACAAAATTGTTTCTTATGTTCTTAGCGGTTTGCTCTAATTTAGCTAAATATTTAAATATGTGTTGCCATGGTAACGGCTGTATATATGTATGTATGTATGTCATGGCAGCTTCAGGTGTACAGTAATTGCTGTAGTTATTTGTGCTCTTATCTATTTATTGGGCTCACAGAGGAGGGGAGTGGGAGTGGGGTTAGGTGATTGTGGAACAAAATACTGAGAAAAGGAGCACTATATCTGGTTTTACTAAGATTATGTATGTAGAACAGAATTGGGATAGTTTATTGCAGTTATTTTAAAAAGTTCTGTTAAAAAATCTGTTCTGATTTTCAGGTATGCACACAATGATGTTCAAATGTAAAATAATACAATAATATTAATGTGGTTACAACAGTTATTATCAGTGGTTGTCTGGTTTGCATATGTGACCTAATAAAGGGGTTTACATAGCAGACTAGATTCATCCATGGGCAATTTTATCCTGTCTGACCTGCAAAGCCAGTTTCCCAGGTTTTCAAATATCACACATTTCACTAAAATGTCTCATTCATATTTTTATTTACTACATAGTAGTAGTAGTACATAGTAGTCCATCATAATGTCTCTCCATTCCGCCACCAATCTTATCAGATATGTTGTTGGATATTAACCTCCTGTCTCTTGAGTAAAATAAACTTCCAATTAATGTGCAAATGGAACATAAACTTCTTTTTCTGCAGACCTTTCATCTTGCGGGTGCAAATAATCCCAAAAGATTTAAATGGATATTCTCAGTTCTGCATGGCTCTACCAGCTTTTGAAACGTGAAAATGGCCCTCTTTCCCCTCTCCCACTTAAGATTGATTTATCTTTGAAATGTAATTTTTGCGCCAAAGTTTTCACTTGGAGCTTACAGCAACAACGACACAATTATGCCTCAGCGTGAAAGAAGCTGCAGGTTTGGCTTCTCTCTTGGCTTTGAATAATTCTTGTTCAATTAGAGTTTTGCATTCCGTGTGTCTCACCCATCTTTCTGTCAGTGTGTGAATGCTCTCACCTCTCACCCAGTTTACACGCCCACTCATAATATCTCCTACCCATCTGCTGCTTCATCTCTCTGCCGGGTATTTTTCCATGACTCTGCTTGAGTATAGACACAGATGTGGGCGGTTGCACCCCACCTTTGCTTTTCCCAACAAACCAGGATACATGGTGACAGTTTTGGTTTGCTTTGCTCGAATGTTTTATCCACTGTTGTCTTCAAACTTCTGCACTGATGTCCAGTTGGCAGTGCTTAGAGTTGGTTGTAGGTTGGTATTACCAACAGAAGTGTAATTTTGCTTCCACACAAAAGCATGACCAAAGCATGAGCAACAGTCCAGTTCTTTTTGTCCTTAGCCCAGGTAAGACGCTTTTGACATTGTCTCTGGTTCAGGAGTGGCTTGACACGAGGAATGCGACATTTGTAGCCCATGTCCTGGATTCGTCTGTGCGTGGTGGCTCTTCATGCACTGACTCCAGCCTCAGTCCTTGTCCTCAGTCCAAGCTCCTTGTGAAGCTCCCCCAAATTCTTGAATGGATTTTGCTTGACAATCCTCTCAAGGCTGCGGTTATCCCTGTTGCTTGTGCACCTTTTCCTACCACACTTTTTCCTTCCACTCAACTTTCTATGAATATGCTTGGATACAGCACTCTGTGAACAACCAGCTTCTTTAGCAATGACCTTTTGTGGCTTACCCTCCTTGTGGAGGGTGTCAATGACTGTCTTCTGGACATCTATCAAGTCAGCAGTCTTCCCCATGATTGTGTAGCCTACTGAACCAGACCGAGAGACCATTTAAAGGCTCAGGAAACCTTTGCAGGTGTTTTGAGTTAATTAGCTGATTAGAGTGTGACACCATGAGTTTCCAATATTGAACTTTTTCACAATATTCTGATTTTCTGAGACACTGAATTTAGGTTTTCATTAGCTGTAAGCCATAATCATCAAAATTACAAGAAATAAAGGCTTGAAATATTTCACTCTGTGTAATGAATCTATATAATATATGAGTTTCACTTTCTGAAATGAGTGACAAAAAATATTGATATATATCTTTAAACGGTGGGCTATTTAAATGGTTCAACTACAGGGTTTTTTCTGGCTTAGAGGCATAGGCGGTGCCTGCGCACAGTCAGTCTAGCTTGGTCGTTGTGGCCATCTTAACACCTATACCCTTTCCTATTACAATTTTATGCTTTGATAGACACCTGTTTTTGGCATAGATTAACATAACACTGTCATAGTTTATGCATTTTTAAAATTCCCATGGCTAAGAGCGAAATAAATACACTGACTGTTTCAAACAGTTTTTACCGGTGTTTTCTTTGTGCAATTTATTTTGATGTGGCTTGAAAAAACAATTAGGCTTCCCGCCTAAGGCATTTCAATGCAGGAAAAACCAATCACTGTTTTAAGATGGCCAAATACAAAGGTTTCTGAAGTAGTGTGCACTAGCCTATATCGTTACTATAAATCTGAGATGGGTGGTTTCTACACTGATAGAGTAAATGGCGGGAGGTGTAAAAAAAAAAAAGACTGGACTGTTTATCTATGCACCCTTTGTGCACAGCCAGTGAAATGTTCCTTATCTGCTTCTTAGGTCTTGGGGGCTGTTGGCTCTCAGAAAACCATTCAGACCTTCCATTCCAGAAGTCAGGCTTTATCCAATAGCCAAAAATCACTTTGGTTTATGGTTTCATCTAGGAATCTAACTTTTCCAAGTAATATCTTTTGCCATTTGCTCTGTGGACAGACTTATTCAGGGCAACAGAAATATTACATATCCATTTTACAGAAGGATATTTACTGGAGTGCGTCATGTTGCCTTACACTCAATGGCATGATGGCAGTTGTCCACCTGGAATTTGATCCCCTGGTTATAAGTTACTGTAGGTTACTGTAATGCAATACTCCACCAAGCTTCACTTTAAACCTTAAAATAATACAAAATACTTTAAACAAAACAGATGTAAGCTCACAAGGCCTGTACTAAAGATAAGTACATAAACAGCAGTAGAGCACTGCAAGTAATTGTAGTAGTAGTTGGCGATGAAGTATATTGATCATGTTCAACCAGGGTGTGAATTTTGTGGTTCTTGGGGCAAGGAAACTTTTCTTTGGATGATGCCTAATTTTAACAGGGCACCAAAGGCAATTGAGAAAATTCACAAAATACATTGATTCCAAGCCCATAACACCATTGTGCAAATAAATAAATGCACAAGAAATTATTACAAAAGATTGATTTCAGAGGTTTGTTGAAAATGTTTTGTAAGTGAACATAGGAAATATGTCTGGCAGTAAATAATTATACCACATTGTTTTGTGTTTTCAATTGTACATATCACTGATTGGCCCAAGTAGTGAGAACCTGTGAAAAGACGGGCATAAGGGTTTTTCAACAGAGCACCTGCGATCCTAAACTGAAAAATCTAGGTGCACAATCTAACGTGTGGAAGTAGTCATTTCATGTTTTGTATTCGTCAGTCATTACATTTTCCCCTGTTCTTTCTCATTAACGTCTAGCTAATTTTTAAGGTTAATCTTCAAAACAAACAATTTGCTCCAGCTGCTCTTGTAATTTGGTCTTTGTGCCCTTTTGCTTGACAACAGGGAATTATATTTGGTAGTACTAAAGATCCTACATGACCTGTCTTCTCTATAATGTTAGGAGCAGAGGTGGCTGTTAAAGATTTTTGGCACTATTTTTCCACTCCCCCTGTTTTTAACTTGTAAGTACATGTTTTCTATGAATCCCTTCATATTCACAGCATGCACGACATTCATCTTGTTTGAGGGGGGGCGGGGGTTGCTGCACAGTATAATTATTCATTATATAATACAATGAAACGCAACAAAAACTTGCTTTAAGTGTGTTGCACACTAAAATTCGATACTTTTATACTACATTAGCCTATATTATTTAAGGTTATTTATTTCAGTTATCCTGAATATTTCTAATTCTCAGCTTTATCTTTAAGATGAATGGACATGTAGCCTATTTAAAATATCAATGACATCTCCGCTTAATAAAAATCCAATAAAAAGTCCAATCAATTATTATTTTATAACCATTTTCTTTTACAGTGTCCTATTCTCACTGTGATTATCGTAGGCTCGTGTTTAAAAGTGCTCATCTGGTGTCGGCTTTGACAATTGCGTGAGGTGATGTAGACATGAAAAATGTTCCCTGATCACCTCTCAAAGTAGTAACGTAGGAGTCTGCTTGCGCGTGTGGCGAAAATCTAAATTACGTTCCTCGAAATTCTTCAAAGAGAAACTGTCATTTCGTCTCAATGCAAGGACTTTTCATAAAATAAAGTAAAATGTTAACTTTATGACCATGAACTAACATAGGCCTACTCCAAAAGCAGTCTGTAACGATGCAAAATCATCTAAGATATAAACACTTGACAGTGAAAACTAGGGATGGCACCGATCCGATATTCAGTATCGTTATCGGTCAGATACTGGCAAAATTCACAGGATCGGATATCGGAAAAACAAGGAAGTATTTTCCGATCCGATACTACGTGCCGTAAAGCCAGCGGTGTCACGTGAACAATAGCAGCGACAACAACGTTAGCTGATTGTGAGTGAACTTGTTAGCAGCGCGCCGCGATCATGTCAGCTGTGTGGAGTTATTTTAAGCTCAAGGAAGAAAAAAGCAAAACAGCGGAGTGTAATATCTGCAACGCAAGTATTTCTATGGGTGGCAGCAACACTGGAAACTTCAACACCACGAACTTAATTAAACACTTGCAGATTCATCATGGAAAGGAGCATGCCGAGTTTATACGTGCAACGAACGCCAAGAGGAAAAGTTTGCCGCAACAGCTAACATTGCTGGAAACCATTCAAAAGCGCGAGAAACTTCCTGCAGACGGTAACAAAGCAAAGCTGATAACTGAGAAAATAACCGAATTTATTGTGCTGGACGACCAGCCCCTTGCTGTTGTTGAAAATGTCGGTTTCCGACGCTTAGTTGAACATTTGGAGCCTCGCTACATGTTGCCAAACCGGCATTTTATCTCCGACACGGCTGTCCCAAATAAGTAAAAAGAAAGTGTGCGAGTATTTCTAAATGCTTGGAAAACGTTGCCACCTTGAGTTTCACAACTGACATCTGGAGTTCAGACGTGTGCCCGCTGTCCTTAGCATCTTAAGGGAAAACTTGAACCAAATATTTTAGTTTACATTTTAATTATCATTTCATACTGGAATTGTAAAAAAAGATGAGCCAGTGTTTTATTTTTGGACTGTTTTTAAAGGCCATGCAGCTACTACTGCTATGCCTTAGCACCTTAAAGAAAAACTTGAGCCAACCATTTTAGTTTACATTGCAATGATTTTTTCATACTGGAATTGTACTCTAATGTTTAGTTACTTTTATTCAGGTGTTTTACATACAGTTCACTCCTAGAGGTTACATGTGAAAGAAACTTTAGAACTTGCACTGTTTTTCTACCTTAATTTTTTTTCTCCAATGCAGCTAACTTGATATCAGGTGGAAGAGCCTAGAGTTGTGAATGTCTTAAGATGTGTTCCACTGTACATTTCATACTGGATGCTATTATTTTTTATGTCAAGTTATTATTTAAGTTATGGTCTACATTGCAACTTATTAACTAAAAGATTTGAACAAAATAAAAAGCAGCAACACTATTGCATAAATGAGTCATGTATGCTATGTATTTCTTCCTTTAGGGGAGTAGGATATTTGTTTCACAGTTTTAGCATGATGTTTTATAGATGGCTAGGTTAAACAAAGGTTTTTGTTTTTAAGAGCGGGGGGAAACGGTATCGGATAGGTATCTGTATCGGCAGATACTCAAGGCTGTGATATCGGTATCGGTATCGTTCATGAAAAAGTGGTATCGTGCCATCCCTAGTGAAAACCATGTAGCATCTGCGTTATTGGCTCGAGTCTGACCACATCTAATTCTCAATAAACATAAATCTGAGAGCTTTCACTTTGAAAAGGTGTGACAAAACTAGGCAAGAAAATACCGTGTCCATACATTTTTTGTTATTGTAAATATGTAAATTAAATATTTTGCCTTTGATAGCCTACCGTTGTAGCCTATCCTTAACATATTTGTCCTCTCTGTAAGCTGTACCCACCTTTTCGTTATTTAGAGATCACTACTTCTAGAGATCACAGTATTTGCTGTTGAAGTCCGCTCTGTGGTTGCTTTTGCAACTTTGTATTTAAAGGCATGCCATTGCTCTAGCCGACTCGTCCCACACATCCCTAATGGTGGCTAAGCCTTTAGCATCCAATCCAAGCGTGCACTTGATCAGAGTGGAACAAACGTAACAACGTTTGTTTCGTTCATCGCCCATACACTACACATATTTTAAAAAGTTTAAACTGTCTTTTTTAAAAATAAAAGGATATGTGGAAATGTAATGCATTATATAAATGTCATTTTTTAATTTAAGGGTTTGTGGAAATGTAATTTATTTCAATAAAATTATAAATGTGTTTAGGATGAATGTGACCGGAGATTATGACCGGCAAGATTAAAATTTGTGTGACTTTGACAGTTTGCCGGTAAAAAACGGTAATTACCGGATAATGGAAACCCTGGTCTGTACATGTAACCTTACACGTACCATCGCACATCGCCTAGATGTTGATGGAGTGGGCTGAAAGCAATTTAATGAGGCATTCCCCTTCGCTGAGGGACCGGTATGTGGTCTTTGACCAATGGACCCTTTTATCATTATTATGCATTTTTTGATATAGCCTACACAATAATAATTTTTAAGTGTAATCTTGATATTTTAGTCATGATTGTGCACGCCCCTGTGTGTAACAGACAGGAGGGTGTACGCGCGTTGTGCACACGCCTATGTAGACGCACTTATATGCGCCGTTAAAATAACATTTAAACAACTGCGACATGACTTTCGACCGGGTTTGTGGTGGTTTTAGCGCAAGTGCTTGGTTGCAGGTTCGATTCCCAGGTCGGACACTGCCGTTGTACCCTTGAGCAAGGTACCTAACCTGAATTGGTTCAGTATACAGCTTTATAAATGTAAAACGTAGTCGTTCTGGATAAGGGCATCTGCAATGTAATGTAAAAACGGCTACAATTGCTACACGGTTCACTCAATCTTGCCTGTTATTGTTATAAAATAAACCAAACCCACTTGTCCTTTTTTTATTTTTATAAAAAAAAAATGTATTTGCATTTGCAACGTGGCCTAGCTATCTGGTTTTATGTCTCCAGTTGACTACTGCGATAGGCTGGATGATATAGACAGATAATGGTTTAGTTAGCTAGGTATGTAGGTAACTTATTTGACGTATAGCTATTTGACAAAGTGCTAATGGTAGCTTAAGGTTTTTTTTCTAATGATAAGGAGAAGCTTACGAAAGAGTAACTCCAGATATTTCTCTCTATGGGAAATTCCCCCACATCATTATTCCCTGCTCATTAAAGCTACAGTAGGCAAGATTATTTCACTATAATTTCAGTGATATTAAATTTACTCATTACATTTCAGCAGCTATCAATAAATCAAGTCTTCTGTGAAAAAATACGGTTTCTGTGAGTTCTGTTGTTACGCCTGACTAATTTATTGTTCAAAGCATCCAATAAGACATTGCAAACACCATTGCTTAGGTTATAATGTCCTATATTGGATAAGAGTCGACAATAAAACCAGAATGAACTGGAACGAATGAGACATGTTTTCAGAGTGTGGGCTGTATTATGCATCGACGTTTCAGATAGTGTTGTATTTGTCAAACAGATTGTCCCAGACAATAAATGACCACTGAATTTTGAAAGGGACTTCTCTATGCATAAAACCCATGGTAGGATTGGATATTCATTTCATATTTAGTAGCCGATATTGATGGTAGAATGACGTGGTATAATGACACAAGAATTTCACATGTTTATTTTGCATTTGAGTGAGCACAGCTTTTTTGGCATACAATCGGGCTATTGTTGGATTTATCTTGTTGCTATGATGGAATACGAATTTTTGGTGGGGGGTTGCTTGTTAAATGGGCTTGCTACGGGACAATGGTGACACGTATTCGGCAGAGTTGTCACAAATCGTGTACTAATAAAGATGACGCAGAGTTTGTTGTTTCCACTCAGTCAAAATCTTGGCGCCGGCACCATGGCCATGAAACATGCAGTGTTTGTTTCTAGTTTACAAGGCAATAGCAGCCTAAAGGGCCGTTTACACATGGACGGCAGGACGAAACTGGCAGGACAAAACAACGACGGCAAAATCTCAGACGGCAGGACAAACTTGCCGTCAAAATAAAAAATATTTTTATTTTTGCCGTCTACCGCTGCGGTAGGGTCACGTGCCGATAAAACGGAAATGGTACGTTTCAAAATTGATTGAAGTTTGTGCTACTTTGTGGTAGAGATCTTGACAAAAAGGCTGCAGCATGGAGTGTTGTGAGCACTGACATGCAGATTCCAGGTACACATTATTATTCGCTGTGTTTTCAGAAGCTTTTCTGTGTATGATTTGAGGTGTAACTAACTAGCTAGCGAAGCTAACGTTACCTAAACTAGTTGACATTATGATACATACACACACACACCGCCCATTTATGAAGACAGACTGAAACAACGCAGTAATACACACACACAATGTATAAATACACTTTCGGTCGCGGTCCATTTTGCAAAGGCGCTCTTTGGTACACCGGTAATCTATTTCGCACAGACCGTAAATATGGCAACGGATATAAACGATGCGTTACCGCCACGGACATTTCTGTACCGTCGTGCTGTATACCGCCCGCCGTGTGAATGCCGCATAAGCAGGGGCGTAGCACAAAATTCTGGGCCCCGTGCAAATGCAGGCTTTGTGCGCCCCCTTCCCAATGCAAACTATTTAGTCCAGGCCTTCTGAGGGCCCCTCCCCGTCTTGGGGCCCTGGGTGGTCAGTTCCACTATTCCCCCCACTACAGCGCCCCTGCGCATAAGTGATGCACTTTTTCTTTATTTTTTATTTTTATATTTTTTAATTAGGGCAGAAGCACTGTATTTTTGCCAAGTTTGACATTTTATGTGATGTACCGTTTTATCTATTTTAGATCAATAAATCTTCCATTAAAGAGTGTGCCATTGGAGCATTTGTTATTAGGCAATACTGTTTCAATAATAATAATTTTAAAAAACGACAATTCTATTGTATATCGCCATTTTTTTGTGACAATATATCGTAAGTCAAAATTTCATAATCGTCACAGCCCTACCAACATATAAACACATGTTTTAGATGTATATCTGTAAGTGAGATGCCTTCTCTCAGAATCATAGTTTGCCTTTTGGAATTATTGTGATATTGTTGACACGGTTTACTTATATGCTCTTTCTCGTACGTCAAAGTCACCATGTAAAGAAGTGGGCCATATGTTGGCAAGCATACTTGGACCATTCCGTGCTTATTTACATATTTAGTCCGTTTTGTTTGATTATCACCAGTTGACATAGAAGCTTCTTCTCTGAATGCTTTTAGAGTCAGTTGTAAATGTATTGTGCTGAGTAAGTGCCTAGGTGTTGTTATAACCCTGTAAGTTGCTCCACAGAGATGGCAGAAGCTCACCAGGCAGTGGCGTTCCAGTTCACCATTACACCGGAGGGCATTGACCTGCAGTTGTCCCATGAGGCTCTAAGGCAGGTGTACCTTTCTGGCCTGCGCTCCTGGAAGAAGAGATTCATCCGCTTGAAGGTGATATTATACATTGGATTCTTGTACGAATCGGTGTGACCTGTGATGCATTAAAATGTTTAACAGCAGGACTTGATGTGTCTTTAGTCTGAGACCTTTTCTCTCACAGTTCAGTAGGTAGATATTCAATCCAGATGTAACGTAAAATATTTATCAGTGGGATACAAACAAGCTAAGAAAAAAACAAGTTATTTTTGATTGGTCCAACATAAGACCAAAGATAATGTACGTTTCAGTTTGCATGTTATGGGGCCCCAAATGGTACATATGTTTCAGGCACTTTAATCTGGGCTGCAGTTCAAACCGTTAAATGTTCTGCACTTCCACTTGGGGGAATCCCTTTATAAACCAGAAGTTGCCATGGGTGAGTGTGGTCCAATCCGTTAGAAATGCAAGTGAAGTAAGTTAAATTAGTCCCCCGACCCTTGATTTGGCTCGAGGGAACGTATCTGTTAGACTGTAGACTTTGGGCAGCGAAATTGCCCAGAATGCTTTACAGTAACCCCAAGCTTTCTGTTTCAGAAGTAAAAATTTATGCTGCCTTCGGAAGCTCCTATTTCCCAGTTGCTAAATCATGATTGTGAGGTTGAGGAATTACCAGCAAACACGGAGGTCTAGAAAGTAAATGAGAGCTGGTATCACTTTCTGCATGAGCAAGAAGAGGAAAGGAATAATGAAAGTATATGAAAATATATTTTGCTAGATGATTGTGTGCTGTGTGTATGTGACCATCAATATGATAATCTGCTGCGCTGCACTGCCGGTGTCATACCTGTCAAATTTTCTGTCATTTCGACTTGGCAACTGGGAAATGGGAGCTTCCGAGGGGCACTTGTAATGATACAGGACACATATGACAGGTATATAAATATAGCTAGATGCAAAGGCAACCAACAACAGTATAAACATGTAATATTTAGTTAAAAGACTGCAGCGAAAATAGTCCAGCATGGAATAACCATAATGAAGCTAGGTTAAATAACAAGCTAACCACTGTACTATACACAGGATACGTGTGCCGTTTGCCCTTTTCCATTAGCCAGGCAGCTAGTAAACCTGCTAACAGCTAGCCAGCCAGTGCCTTGAATACTTTTTTACTACTCGGAATAACTGAACAAAAATTAATACTACATAGTCCAAAATGTTCATGCACCACTTCAGTAGGAAACATATATTGTTTTCACATATCCTGACTGGTTTTTGTCACTGGAAATGTAATTAAAACATCTTCTATAAGTTCATTAGTGAACGGTATACCCTGTAGCTAACTGGCTAGCATTATTGATAACGGTCGCTATTAAGATTAGAAACTCACCTGGACGTATAATGGAGTATTCAAGGATAAAAACAAAAATGCAAAAGGAGAAATCTTATCGGGAAATCAACCGTGGAAAGGTCTATATCTACGTATTCCTTCTCTATTTAGCTGATGCTGTGGAATTGTTAATGTTAAATAATTTGTTCAAGTTGATTTGTCGATATCCTCTCGTTTAGGAAAAAACTGACGGTTAAAGGTTTTTTTTTTTTTTTTTTTTGGGCAGTGGCATGCACCCCTTACGGGCCATCTGAAAATCACCACTCCAGAACAGGGTTAGCATGACTCAATATGAAAAGAGTGAACCAAATAAATCAATTATACTGGTTTAAAGTCACATGGGTTACATAAGCATGGGCAATATTACAAATACATTTTGCTTGGATTTTATATTCAATACAGGTTGTTCACCTCTAGGTGTTTTATACTTTTATACTTTTATACTTTTTAAAAAATACTTCTAGGCCACCTGCAAAGCAATCTATGCATCCACCGTTTTGATTGCAGTTTATTAATATATTTGATTGGGAGGTATTTTGTAACATACAAATGTATTATTCCCCATTCCTGCTTATGAGGTATTTTAAAGTGCTGTCAATAAATTGATTGTCAATAATTTCTAGTTGAATAAAATTAAAATCTGAATAAAAATCGAGATTGCTGTCTTATGCAATTTATTGGGAAGTTTTGCACAAACTAATTTATCAATGGTCTGCTGGCGTCTCTGGCTCTGGCGAATTACTGAGTCCAGTTCAAAAATAATTCCACTCTCTCCCTTGCTCCTCCCCGTCGGTTCAAGTGTCTTCTTGTGTTCTTTTGGTGCTGCGTCACATCCTCACATCCTCACATCCTCACGGAAGTTTGAAAGTGAGGTTTACGAGTGCAGAACATTTAACAGATTGAACCGCAGCCCTGGACTGTGCCAGTGCAGCCTGACGCAGGGATGACACTGTATATAGGCTGTACCATTACACAGGGACGGAGGGTTTTACAAAACATATTTCAGAAAACGGACTTTCCTTAGTATAGAAGAATCTCAAGTATCTACTTAACAGTAGTAGTTGTAGTCAGCAGTCAATTTCAGCCTGAAAGAACAGAGTAGATTTGTTTAGAATGCTGCTGCCCTTTTCGCTGATCTGCGGTTTTGTGCTGGTCAAATTTGTGAATTTCTGGGTTGCAGGGACTAAATTCATGCCTTCATCTTGTATGATGTTTCTTGCTCATAAGACAAGGGAAAATTCTGGTCTTGTGGCACTACAGTAATAAAAAAAGCTTTTCACTGGCCATTTCAGTAAGTGTGTGCATTAGTTTCAATTTACACGTGCCATGTTGTTTTGTGTGATTTTTAGACCTCATTTAATTATGTAAGGTTTCTGCACAGCGTACTGTGGTGAGAAACTCACAAAACTACAGGGATACCTAGTGGAGCTGCACTGACTGTGCCACTCTCTTACAGAATAGTGTGATCACAGGAGTTTACCCTGCTAGCCCCTCATCCTGGCTATTTGTGGTCATCGCAATCCTGGCCACCATGTACACTCGCTCAGACCCTTCTATGGGCCTGATAGCAAAAATACAAGAGCACCTACCGGTCAGGTAATACCATTTTCTTGGTGTTAGTTTCTATCCTGTCTTGATGTATTGTTTTTTTAGTTTTTAAAAAAAAAATATTTTATTTTCTTTGCTTTTTCCATTTTTCTCACATGGCACCATACGATATAATCTTGTGATTCACAGTAGTTTGTCTTAGGTTTTGTTTGTGTGCCATAATTTTTTCTGCTTCAGTGATTTTCTGATTCTCATTTATTGTAAATTCAGCAAACGTTCTTGCCCAGCAATGTGCATGCTGCCAGTAACTGAACTGGGGCCAAAAACACTGGTGCCATCTGTGGCAAAGGTAGTGCTGTGTTGGTACAACAGGGGGCAGCATTGTTCAACAAATGATAATACTTGTGTCGTCTCTCTCTCTGTCACTGCAGCCAGTCTCTCAGTGCGCAGTGTCAGACAGTGGTGTCGGCGGTGCTTTTCAGCACTCTGCTCTGGCTCTCTCTCATCTTCACCATGCGCCTCTGCCTGAAGCAGCTCCTGTCCTACCACCGCTGGATGTTTGAGCAGCATGGCAAGATGTCAAACACCACCAAAGTCTGGGTGGTCAGTACTCCTCCACCTGTCACATGTGTTCCTCTGCCAGAAGGCGTCATCTACATGCATTTTGAAGCGTACTCCCTGTTTCTCCCTCTCGATCTCTCTCTCCCCCTCTCCTACGTCCCATATAGGCACTGGTTCGCATCTTTTCAGGCAGGCAGCCCCAGCTCTACAGTTACCAAGGGTCTCTGCCAAACCTGCCTGTCCCTACTGTCAAGGACACGATCAGAAGGGTGAGGGCGAGCATGACTCTTAGTCTATGCCAACAGGCACAGTTCAGGAAAACACATGCTGTATGTTGCCATCTCACACATTCTCCCTCTACCTCTCTATCTCAGTACCTGGAGTCTGTGCGGCCTTTAATGAGTGTGAGTGAGTTTGAACGCATGTCTCAGCTGGCTATGGAGTTCGAGGGCAGCCTGGGGAACCGGTTGCAGTGGTACCTCAAGCTCAAAGCGCTTTGGTCTGCCAATTATGTGAGTGCCTCCATTCACGTCTTTTCTTATTTTTCTCATGTTTATTCCGTACCATTGATTTATGTTTAGATAAACATTTATGGCTCTATTTTCCGGCTGGCACATGATGGGTGGCGAGTCGGCATATTGGCGAAGTGCTATTTTCGGCATGGATTTAAACGCTCCTGAGCCGTTTGACTCACCGTGTAAGGAGTGGGAGGAGAGCCGTTCGGTGGGTGTGTCAGTCCATGGCGAGTTGGTAATTTCGGGGGCCTTCCCAAGCAATGCATGCATGATCATTCATAACCTATTCAAAAGCCAATAAACTGTTTTCGTGGATCATATGCTGTCTGATTTGACTTCAATATAAATCCCCCAAGTAGGAAAAATGCATACTTTGCATTTATTGTGCATTGTCATTTTTCTTTTTTAATGTATTTTTTAATGCGGATTCCTGTATGTATTTCCGTTTTTAATTGTTTATGGCTGTTATTATACTGCATTGTGGGTAGGCTACTGTATTCCGTTCTTTTTCTTACACCAGTCTGTAGCCTAATGAGTAGATATAAACGCATCTGCGATGCTGATGTGAACACTGTACATCTTTTCAAACAAGCTTCACTTTCCATAATAAGCTACAACTATTAGACTACTCACTGTAGGCTGCACAACTGTAAATAGTCAGCTAGGCTAGGCTCAGTCCTACTTATGTTTATCAATATTCTGTACTGTAAAATGTTGCCTGTGAAAAACAATTTTGAATGTATAAATCCTGTTATTTTACAGAATTGCCATTACATATTGAGTATTTCCATTATTCTACATGACTGGTGGTGTTTTTGAAAATTTATTTTAATTAAATCGATAGTGTTGTATCATCGTAGCGATCAATGGTGCTTGTGAATAAAGACATACACCCTTGGCAAGCATGGACAGATGGATGAACTCATATTTCAGATTTTTTTTATTCACACATGTCCAAATGCACGATTGAATGCTTGATTAGTGGAAATGTTTGAGCATAATGTCGACAAGGTGGGATAATTCATTAACGGTTGATTTGCTGGTAATTTAAAAATACAAATAGGCTCGTTTCTGCATGAGCTATTTCAGTATATGGTGGACTTCGTTTTATTAATATCCTGGGCTACCACACAAAGGCACACCTTTTTTCTATATAGCCTAACAGTTTCCACTGCAGTCCGCTGTGAGCTGTGCGCTCTTTGCCTCTAGTCCGAAAATAGCAAAATTCGGTAGCCATGCCCAATGCGCCGTTGACTATGACTGTTCACCGCACGCCATGCGCCAGCTGGAAAATAGAGCCTTTAAAATGTACGTGTATACAGGTGCAGCTCAAAAAATACGAATATCGTGAAAAAGTTCCATATTTTTTGTCACTCATGTCAGAAAGTGAAACTCATATATTATATAGATTCATTACACATAGAGTGAAATATTTCAAGCCTTTATTTCTTGTAATTTTGATGATTATGGCTTACAGCTAATGAAAACAGAAATTCAGTGTCTCAGAAAATTAGAATATTACATAAGATCAATAAAAAAAGGATATTTTAAACAGAAATGTCAGCCTTCTGAAAAGTATGTTCATTTCTATGCACTCAATACTTGGTTGGGGCTCCTTTTGCATGAATTACTGCATCAATGCGGCGTGGCATGGATCAGCCTGTGGCACTGCTGAGGTGTAATGGAAGCCCAGGTTGCTTTGATAGCGGCCTTCAGGTCGTCTGCATTGTTGGGTCTGGTGTCTCATCTTCCTCTTGACAATACCCCATAGATTCTCTATGGGGTTCAGGTCAGGCGAGTTAGCTGGCCAATCAAGCACAGTAATACCATGGTCATTGAACTAGCTTTTGGTACTTTTGGCAGTGTGGGCAGGTGCCAAGTCCTGCTGGAAAATGAAATCAGCATCTCCATAAAGCTTGTCAGCAGAAGGAAGCATGAAGTGCTCTAAAATGTCCTGGTAGATTGCTGCGTTGACTGTGGACTTCAGAAAACACAGTGGACCAACACCAGCAGATGACATGGCACCCCAAATCATCACTGACTGTGGAAACTTCACACTGGACTTCAAGCAACGTGGATTCTGTGCCTCTCCACTCTTCCTCCAGACTCTGGGACCTTGATTTCCAAATTAAATGCAAAATTTACTTTCATCTGAAAAGAGGACTTTGGACCACTGAGCAACAGTCCAGTTATTTTTCTCCTTAGCCCAGGTAAGACGCTTCTGACGTTGTCTCTGGTTCAGGAGTGGCTTGACACGAGGAATGCGACATTTCTAGCCCATGTCCTGGATTCGTCTGTGCGTGGTGGCTCTTGATGCACTGACTCCAGCCTCAGTCCACTCCTTGTGAAGCTCCCCCAAATTCTTGAATGGATTTTGCTTGACAATCCTCTCAAGGCTGCGGTTATCCCTGTTGCTTGTGCACCTTTTCCTACCACACCTTTTCCTTCCACTCAACTTTCTATGAATATGCTTGGATACAGCACTCTGTGAACAACCAGCTTCTTTAGCAATGACCTTTTGTGGCTTACCCTCCTTGTGGAGGGTGTCAATGACTGTCTTCTGGACATCTATCAAGTCAGCAGTCTTCCCCATGATTGTGTAGCCTACTGAACCAGACCGAGAGACCATTTAAAGGCTCAGGAAACCTTTGCAGGTGTTTTGAGTTAATTAGCTGATTAGAGTGTGACACCATGAGTTTCCAATATTGAACTTTTTCACAATATTCTGATTTTCTGAGACACTGAATTTAGGTTTTCATTAGCTGTAAGCCATAATAATCAAAATTACAAGAAATAAAGGCTTGAAATATTTCACTCTGTGTAATGAATCTATATAATATATGAGTTTCACTTTCTGAAATGAGTGACAAAAAATATTGAACTTTTTCACAATATTCAAATTTTTTGAGCTGCACCTGTATATAGCATGACCTTTGTTTAGCTTTCAAATTTATTTTTAGCTTTCGGACAATCTGACATTGTTAATTGCGTGAATAAGCACCATGGTCCTGTAGTTGAAATGAATGGATAACACATCTGTTAAATGCCTACATTTTCATCTGATAGATTGTCTCCTGCATGGTTTGCAGTAATTTAGTATGTATCATATGGAGTGAACCTCCCATTTTCTTTCTCAAAGGTGAGTGACTGGTGGGAGGAGTATATCTACCTCAGAGGGCGGAGTCCCATTATGGTCAACAGCAACTACTATGGCATGGTACATACCTCCTCCTGCTCCAATCAGTCTCTCTATTACCACATTTTCAGTTTCCCACTTTCTCAGTTATAAACATTCTGTTTCTCTCACTGGGCTGGCTCAGCTGAAATATTATAGATAGAAATGGTAGGAAGTTATGTCTGGGGAGGAGAACTCCTGAGAAAAAGTTTGATACACATTTTGTATCTTCCAGATTATATTATTGTAATGTCTTTTTATCTGGTCTACCAAATGCAACCATTATAAGTCTTCCACTTGTTCAAAATGCTGCAGCCAGAATCGTGACCAAAACCAAAAACTACAAACCTATATCTATTCTGTCTTCCCTCCATTGACTGCCAGTACAAGCTATAGCTCATTTCAAAATACTTTTATTAAAGTAAAGCCTTGCATGGATTGGGTCCATTACACCATACACACCAGCACACACTCTACACTCTCATGATGCAGGCTACCTGTCACTTTCCAGATTTAAGGAAAAATCAGCTGGGAGCAGAACAATCCAGTTCTGTACCCCATGCCCCTGGAACGCTCTTCCCGCATCAATTAGACACGCAAGTTCTCTTCATATTTTTAAAATGCCATTAAAGGCGCACCTTTTTTCACACTTCTACGGCTCACCATGACCAGTTTCATGCATTAGTTGGACGGCCCTTAAATTTCCGTTTTGTCTTAAATGTACAGTTTGATGAGACCTCTGTGAAACGCACTTTAAATAAATGATGAATTGACTTGAATGATTATGCCAACAGTGACCTCAAGCTGAAGGAAATATTTTGCCGCTTTGAAGCAAACATCAGTTTACAAATTTTACCGTTCATATTAGTTAAGGTCCAGAATGCTGCTATGTTTAAGTAATGTTTTCTTGATGGGTTGTTGGATTATGTGCACAGTATGAATCGTCCCCCCCTTTCTGTCCTTCAGGACTTCCTGTATGTGACGCCCACCCCCATCCAGGCAGCTAGAGCTGGGAACACCCTTCATGCCTTCCTGCTTTACAGGAGAAAGCTCAACCGAGAGGAGCTAAAACCTGTGAGTTCTCCTCATGGGCATAATTTCTGATGGTCTTGTCTAAATTGACACTTGCACCTAAACTCTATAATTCTGTATTCTTGTGAGTCGTAAAGCGACCGTTCGTCAGACCTGTCATGGTGTCTGCTACCATTGTCGTTAAGAGCACGGTCCACACCTAGAGCTGTAAAGAGGAGTGTATGAGGGGAAAATGATGCAAGAACAAGCACTCGGAACATGTGAGTGTGTGTGCGCATGGCTTTGGGCGCGTGAGCGGGAACGTGTGTGGGCGAGCCACCTTATCCCCTTTTTTTCCCCGGTGCATTTCATTTCCAACAGAATACGTTTGAGTGCGTCTGTTTCACTGTGTTTTTGTAAGCTGTAGTTTTAAACCCATTCTGTTTCACGGTTTCATTCCCCCTTTCTCTCACGACACTCTCATGCCTCCTGTTCCCCCCCCTCTTACACAATTGGTTTGTCCCTTCACCCTCCCTCTGTCCCCCACACTCTTTCCTGCCTTTTTTTCCACTCCCTCTTTCCTTTCTCCCAGAGTCGTGTCCCAGGCACTGTCATTCCTCTGTGTGCCGCTCAGTGTGAGAGGATGTTCAACACCACACGCATTCCAGGAGAAGAGACTGGTAACACAGCAGCTATATAAATATACATCTCACAAATATACATGTCCACACTCAATCACTAACTTGTGCTGTGCTCAATGACACACGTCAGTGCCTAGCCAATATGGCTGCTGACATTTTACATTTTTAGATTGATCCTGTCAATGTGCAAACTTCTAATACAACATGTTATTTTACCTATTGAACATAATTATTTGTTAATGAGGATCGATGTCACTAGATGGCACACCTGCTGGTTCAGTTCACTGTTGTCAAACAATATTGATGGTAATATAAATAATTTATTTTCAGTGCTTTTCAGTTTGGTTAACAGAACTCTTACATTGGTGATGTTTAATAGTGAAAACAGTTTTCCATAAAACTCAGCTCTTGCATATCTATAGATATGTAAAAATGAACAATAAACAATCATTAATTTGTATAGATATGTAAAAATGAGCTGTCCACATGAGTTACTTTGTATCAACAGTTTCAACAGAAGCTGTTCAACAAAACTTATCCTGTGGCAAAAAGTAGTGTGTCGCAGAAACGCGTGGGTAACCTACAGATTGACGGAGACGCGTTATTCCGAAGCCACAATGTTGGTTTAGGTGGCCTGTTATTCTCCATGAAAACATAGGGTAAATATAACTTAAAATATTGCCATCTAGAACCATGTAAAAAAAGAAATAAAATAAAAACAATAAAAAAAACAACGTTTTTTAAAAAAAAGAGCCAATCTGGCTTTCAGTTAATGCATTTAATGAACGTCAATTGGTCAACGTTTATTTTTTTCCAACTCAAATCTGGAATTGTTGGGCCGCTGCGGTAGTACAACGGTAAGAGCGCTGACTTTCAGTCAGCGCAGTTGTACTCCGAGGATCGGGGTTCGCGCCCCGGTCCTGCCATATCCGAGCGTGGCCGGTGCCCTGTGGAAGCGGCAATTGGCAGCCGCTTCCGGGTGAGGGGAGGGGCTCGGAGAGAATCGCTGCGCACGGGACCCAGGGCGTGTCACGGTCAGGAGCTCGAGGAGCTGCGCCCTGTAGAGGACGCGGCGCCCGCCTTCCAACTATTAATATACCGATTGACGGGGTTGTGTAGCAGTGGTTCTCTAGCGGTTGCTACACGGGGGGGAATTGAATTCGAATAGGGGTTCAATTGGCTACCAAATTGGGGGAAAAAGGGAAAAAATCAGAAACAAATTTAAAAAAATAATAATAATAATCTGGAATTGTTTACTGGCATAGCATTAGACTGCTTTGACCTACGTTAGTCGCCCATGGCACTTTAGACTTCACATTTTTGTCAAATTATGTGCCCGCAGCACTGAATGAGTTAACACACAGTTTATCTGTACACACCTGACATACTATGCTTATACACACTCGCATGCACTCACTCAGATTTACTTGCAAGTACTGACACGCAATCTAGTGGGGGTTACAGAAAATCTACGCAGCTCTATACTACTGAGGCACATACTTCTGGAGTAGTTGTTACTAAAGAACTGCTGTAAACACACTGCATAGGATTGGTGATCTTACACCACAGGAATATCAGCATGAAGATGGCCAACAGTATACCTACACAGTCAAGGCTACGGTCCCATCCGCTAAATGTTCTGCCCTCACATAAACAAATGGGTATGTTTATTTTAAAAACATGGAATCTCTAATTCTGTTCATTCACAAGCTAATGTAGGCCATTTGATAGCAGACCGATGATTTTGATTTGTGCGTGTATCGGCAGCATGGAAATGGAAATCACCCAGATGCATTTGAAATGTCCCAAATATGTAATTTAATTCAGCTGGGAGCCATGTTTAAGGACATAAATGAGATACTTGTGCTTAATATAGCCCCCACTTTTTTTGACTCTTAAAGGTGGTCGGACTGTAATTCCTGAATATTAGAACTGTGTTCATTAGCCATCACATGACACCCTTTTAAAGTCAGGAAAAATCATTTTGTAGCATGTTTTCAACGGAACAAAACCTCGTGTGGGCATATTACAAGAAACTTCAAATAAGTTTTTTATTTTAAAGGTATTTACAGTTGCGTTCAAATAAATAGCAGTGTGTTAAAAAAAGTGAATAAAGTGCAAATATGTTTTAATAGCTTTTAGTTCCATATTTCAGGAGTGGAAACATTACACATTCAATTGCAAATCAAAGCATTAACAAATTGGATCAAGTCTGCATTAGTCTTTTACAGGAGGCAAAGAAAATTAATATTAATCTGTTCAAAAAAATAGCAGTGTCGACATTTTTCTCTTCAAACTCAAACACTTACTGTATAAACTGAAGAAATTTTTCAAGATTTAACTTCACTTTAAATTACTGAACTAATATTTAGTTGCATAACCATTCTTTTTGATAACTGCTGCGCATCTGCGTTGCATCGAGTCAACAAAATTCTGGCACTTAGAAACAGGTATTTCAGCCCAGGATGAGCGAACTACATTCCACAGTTCCTGTGAATCTTTTGGTTTTACTTCAGAAACTGCATTTTTAATGTCACCCCACAAGTTTTCAATGGGGTTGAGGTCGCGGGATTGAGCTGGCCACTCCATTAACTCAATCCTTTTTGTCTGGAACCAAGATGTTGCTCGCTTACTCGTGTGTTTGGGGTCGTTGTCTTGTTGAAACACCCATTTCAGGGGCATGTCCTCTTCGGCATACGGCAACATAATCTCCAAGTATTTTGATGTATTCAAACTGATCCATGATCCCTGGTATACGATAAATAGGCCCAACACCGTAGTGTCCCCATACCATGATTCTTGCGCCACCATGCTTCACTGTCTTCACAGTGTACTGTGGCTTGAATTCAGTACCCGGGGGTCGTCTGACGTACTGTCGACGACCACTAGACCCGAAAAGAACAATTTTACTCATCAGCCCACAGAATATTATGCCATTTCTCTTTGGGCCAATCAATGTGTTCCTTGGCAAATTTTAACCGATTCTGCACATGCCGTTTTTTCAACAATGGTGCTTTACGGGGGCTTCTTGCTGATAGCTTCGCTTCGATCAAACGTCTTCTGACTGTAACAGCATTTACAGGTAATTTTAGATCATCTTTGATCTTTCTGGAGGTGATGATTGGCTGAATCTTTGCCATTCTGACGATTCTTCGATCCGTTTTAACAGTAGTTGCTTGTTTCCTTCCTCGTGTTTCGGGATTTTGTTGCCATTTTAAAGCATTTGAGATCTTTTTAGCTGAGCATCCTATAATTTGCTGCACTTCTTTATACGTTTTCCCCTCTCCAATCAACTTTTTCATCAAATTACGTTGTTCCTCCGAACAATGTTTGGAACGGCCCATTTTACTTAGCAATTCAGAAAGAAATATATTTTATAACAATGTGTGAAACATTTGCTTCCCTTCTTCCTTAATAAAGGACAATTAATGACACCTGTTTTTTCACATAATGAATGAATACACTAGTGGTATCCAACAAATGTCCTTCCTCACAGGCCACTTAAATGAACTAGCCAGACCATGAGGGTGCATGAATGATATCTGGACATCATCTTCTAGGTCAGATTTGTCTCGTACATAGCCAATCCACCACTTTCCATCATACTGACAACCAACACATTTTCCAATTTCGCAGTCTCTCAATGTCACAGCTGTGGGCACAGGAGCTGCAGCTTCTATATCAGATTCATCATCGGTCTCGCTTTCTGTTTCTGTTAACAAGCTGTACTAGTATGGCCAAGTAAATCCTGGACTCCAGTTTCTGTTCAACAAGGCTGGTCCATACATAATAGCATGCGAGACCCATTCGCGAGTGTTAAAAGTAGTATATAATTGAGCAAAAAATTGGGGGGCTATATTAAGTACAAGTTTCTCATTTAGGTCCTTAAACGTGGCTACTCGCAGAATTAAATTACATATTTGGGACATTTCGAATGCATCTGGGCAATTTCTATTAACATTAATCATTGATATTTTGATTTATATCAAGTCTATAGGTCATTGTTTATCACCACAGAAAATGTCATTGCTCGATGTGCTGTATTTGCAAAGACATGGCGTACGGGAAATAGCCCAAAATAAGACTGCCGCAAAATGTGACTCGTACCACGCAAAGTAGATTTGGCCATATCTCAAAAACTACTTGGACAACAGTGCTCAAACTTTGGATCTGCCCATTAATATGGCTATAGAACCTTTGGTAAAAATGTCAGCAAAATCCGAGACTGAAGAGCGTGGGCCCCACAAAATATTGGGTGATTTGACATGGAATGAGCCACTTTGGATGGTAACCAACCAGGTTGAGTTCCATTGTAAAAGGTAATGTGGCTGGTAAAATGTTGAAAATGGCTGGTGATTTTTAGAATTCACACTGGCCAGTGGGTGAAAAAGTAAATTTCATACCCTGATTTTATGCATGGCAACGCAACCACATCCCTCTCTGAGATTTTCAGTAAAATCCGAGACCGAAAACTGTGGTGTATTGATCTGATATGGAATGACCCGGCTGCTAGAGTAAAAATATTACCAGCCACAATCAAAATTTTGTTAATGTGTTAATTTCACACCATGCATAAATTTTCTTTGCAAGTGAACTGGTGCATAGACCACAGGCAGTAGTCTACTGAGCAGTGGGAAAAGGTAATAAGGTCAGATGAGTCTTCCTTTATCCTGTTCTCAACAAGCAAGAGAGTGTGTTGAAGGGTTCCGGTGGGTTTGTTTTTTTCCCGTCTTGGTTTAGGTCCACTCAACCCCTTAGAGGGTAAGATAAATGGCAATGAAAATGGAGCCATTTTGAATGATCTCTCTCATACTATGGTGAAGCATTTCTATCCTGATGGGAGTGGTCTCTTCCAGGATGACAATGCTCCCATCCACAGGGCACATATAGTCACTGAATGGTTTGATGAGCATGAAAATGATGTGAACCATATAGCATGGCCATCTCAGTCACCAGATCTGATCGCAGTTCAACCAGTAAGGGAGAATGTGAAGTGGCACCTGACGGTGTGTTTTATACCGCCAAATGAGGGGATTTTTTTGTGGAAGAATGGTTTCGCATCCCTCCACTACAGTTCAAGACACTTGTAGAATGCTCCTATTACATTACTTGTTACCACATGTTTGTGTACAGTAATAATGCTACAAAGATGTTTTCCCCTGGCCCAACTCAATATTACATTAATAAGATGACTAATATTGTATATATGCAATAGTCTAATAGTAAATCCACTGCACCCTTAAAATACTTTCTAAGCATGCTCTGGCTAGCGGTCTAAATAATTTCAAAAGATCATTCTTAAACAGTATTTTAAGCATAATGACAAACTGATACATTTGGTCACTGGTAAGGATGAATATTCATGACAAGACTAATATCCAACCACAAAATCTACAAACCATGCAAATCACAATTTAATTTATTATACTTTACATTTGCGCCATTCAAAACAATCTTTAAACAGTGCTTCACTTATAGTTCATCCATTTTAACATGTTTTTCCTGGGATGTAATAGACTTCCAACAGAAAATTATGCAGAAAAATATTCTGCAATTTTGTAGACTTTCCTAGTGGAAATGGCTAGTGTGTGTGTGCGAGGGGTTATCTTTTAGCACATTGGGCTACAGTCACGGACACTGCTGAGCAGGCATTCCGAAGGGAACCAGCTTGGTTGTACTGAAATATTATTAACTGCATCTGCTTACATTTCGTGAAATATGCAATGCCACATTCAAATTAAGACTAATAAAGTGCTTAAAATGTGCTTAAAGTGTGTGTTTACACATCTGACTTGAGACTACAGAATATTAACATTGAGAGCGAGAGAGTGGGAGTGCTGTATGCTGTATAATTGCATTGGCTGAATTGAGTTTAGACTTAACTGTTGGTTTTGAAGTACCCCTTCCTGTTCATTTCTAACATGGTGCATCTAAAGCAGTTGGACTTCCTTTTCTACTTCGTCTCTGTCTGTCACTTTGTAAGTCCATGTCCCCCTGTTTGTAGGTAATGAGGGATTCTGCTATAATATCTTCTGTCTCCCTGTTATTCTGTATTTTCCTTCTTAATTCTCTCTTACCTTTTATTCTTTTCACTCCCATCTCTGTCCATCTCCTGTTTTTATCTTTCCATCCCCTTTCCTGCACCACTCTACCACCTCTTCCCCATACTCTTTCTGTCTCTCAGTGGTTGTTGAGGTCATCGGTTCCTTGCTGTTCCTATCAGTTTGAGAGGATGTTTGACACTTGTCGAATTCCTGGGGAGATGACAGGTATTAACACTTATTGTTTAGTTCTTTTGTTGCTCTCACTTGTCTTGTCATCATGGAACAGCTCTAATACCGTTCTGTTGTGTGTCTACGGCTGTCTAGTTGTCGTGGTAATTGTCAGTCATTGTGCCTTCGGACATCTACTGTCTCCCTGTGGCTGTTCCTCACTCTAAAAATTTTTTATTTCTTTATTTACTTGTGTCCATGTTCTCTGGATGTCATGCCATGTAAGGCCACCAGATGGCAGTTGAACAAATGTCCTCATATATAAATTTGTCAGCCTCACTCTCTGTGCTGAGTCAGTGTTAATGGGATAGTTCACTTTCTGGTGTGTTTGATTGGCCAAAACATTTTATTTTGTGTGATGAAGGATATTAACTTTTGGTAGACAAAATTTCTAACGACCAGCTGGCTTTACAATGGCAGGTATATTGCATTCATTGGTTTGTGGACTAAAGCAAGAAAATACACTTCAGGTAATTCCAAAGCACCTTCTACAGTGACATTATGCCTCTAGAGGTTGTACGCATGTATATTACCAGATTTCTTTTCAAAAAAAATTATTTTTAATACATTTTAATTTAAATTTGCTATCCAACACAGGACTGTATATATCCAATTCCCACCCCAATCCGGAATGTCCCAACTTTTGCAACCACAGCCACGTTTCATGCACAAACCACCTGCCCTGCCAATTTGGGAGAGCTGGGACATCCACGGTTCTCCTCCAAAACAAGTACCGTCCAGGCACCTGGAGCCCTGTGAGCACCAGGCCCTGTGCAGCGACCTGGCACAGTTTGCACTGGCACGGTCCGGATTCACTTAGAGGCTGAGGCTGAACCGAATGAGCCATCCATAAGCTTTTCTTCAAAAAATTATGTTTCGGATTACTTTTGGCTTTTACTATTTCCTATGCCACATGCAACCTGAGACTGCTGCCCACAAGGAAAGAAGCACCGGCACACTATAAAAACCGACATTTATAATTGTGAATTAATTAACGCTATGAAATCTTTTCTATATAGAATTTTTCATGTGTACAGCCTCTGAAAACAACACTACTGTACAGGCTGCTTTAGATGGAATTACTTTAAAGTATATTTTCTTGCTTTAGACCATGAATCCCCAAATGCCCTTATACCTGCAATTGTCAAACCAGCAGGTCTTCTGAAATATCTAAAATATTCTTCAACATTCTTCATCACACGCAAAATTTAAATCACATCAACAAACTCCAGAAAGCTGACTATCTCTTTAATGTGCTGTAGTGTCTAGTCAGTTAGTGTCTATTTTGATCCTCTCCAAATCTGTGTAGAACACCCATATTCTATGATCACCCCCATGCCCCCTCTGTCCCCTTACATCAGACACTGTACAGCACTGGCAGGACAGCGATTATGTGGCAGTGTACCACAGGGGGCGCTACTTCCGACTGTGGGTGTACAAGGCAGGCAGGATGCTGACCCCCCGAGAGATTGAGCTCCAGATCCAGAAGATCTTGGATGACCCCTCTCCCCCATTGCCTCGAGAGGACAAGCTGGGGGCTCTGACTGCAGGAGACAGGTGAGATGTACTGGGAAGGTAGAGACCGATGGAGGTGAGACAGGTGGGGGGTGGGGGGGGGGATCATGCCAGTAGACGAGTAGATCATGCCAACATGAACGTCACCATGTGCGTTTAATTTGTGTTGTGTAAATAAATAGATGATAATAGGGGCGGCAGTGTAGTATAATGGTTAAGGAACTGGACTTGTAACTGAAAGGTTGCAGGTTCGATTCCCAAGTAGGACACTGCCGTTGTACCCTTGAGCAAGGTACTTAACCTGCATTGCTTCAGTATATATCCAGCTGTATGAATGGATAAATGTAATAAGAAGTATGTAAGTCGCTCTGGATAAGAGCGTCTGCTAAATGCCTATAATGTAATGTAATGTAATAATGTGTAACTGAACTACCGTTTTGGTTTTTGTGGTTTAATGCTTTTTGTATGTGTTCAAATTATTTCAACTGATTTTGCAAGAGGAATCACTAATATCAATAATAGGCCTTGAACAAGTGTAGAAGTCTCCTTTAATTGGGGTGTCTCTTGGCATAGCCTGTAAGTAAGAGCACCGTCCACATGCTCATTGCGGAATGTGACGCCGGCAGGTCGAATCCGGCCGCGCGACCTTTGTTGCATGTTTCTCCCTCCCTCGCTCCCTTTCTCTCGTTCCCATTCTTCCGGTCTCTACACTGTGCTGTCCAATGAAGTTGAAATGGCCTAAAAAGTCTCATTAATTAATAATCCACGTGAAATAAAAAAAACATTGTTGGACCAAATTGTTATTGTCAGTTTTATTTATTGCGATTTTTGAATGGGCTTATTGTTCTTCCCAGAGTGCCATGGGCCAAGGTTAGAAGGCAGTTTTTCAACACTGGAGTCAACAAGCGATCGCTGGACTGCATCGAGAAGGCTGCATTTTTTGTCACCCTGGATGACGATGAGCAAGGAATGATGGGAGATGATCCAGCTGGCAGCCTGGATCGCTATGCCAAGTCCCTTCTCCACGGGAAGTGTTATGACAGGTAAGTGTATTGCAGGGCTTGCAAATCTTTCTTCATTTATTTATTCATACATTTTTTTTAAAAACTGCACGAGGTCTGTGGGTGTTCGATAGTAACCGTGCCATTATATTTGGAAGAAGATGTTTCTGTTGATTGTTTCCATGTAACCCTTGTTGTGTACCCTTGTGCACCATTAACCTGAACTGTTTCAGCAAATATCCACCTGCGTAAACGGGTTGTATGTAACAAATGTAACTTATTTAGGTAACTTGATAAGATTGTATGCTAATGGCTAAATTGTAAATGTAAAGGCGCTATTGGCATCTAACTCTTTTTCCTCCTCCTCCTCCCACTCTGCCAGATGGTTTGATAAGTCCTTCTCTGCGGTGGTGTATAAGAATGGAAAAAATGGCCTGAATGCCGAACACTCGTGGGCTGACGCTCCTGTTGTTGCACACCTATGGGAGGTGAGGTGAAAAGAGCCTGGGTGTGGGGGTGTGCGTGCATGTGTGCATGCACACACTGGGCTCTGACCATTCAGGCAGACGTGTGCATAGGTTGAGATTTTGGAAGTGGAAGGGGGTGGATCTAGTAACTAATAACAATTCGTTATTAGTTACTTGATATTCAAAAACTGAATATCTAGTAACTAATAACGAGTAGGTCCACCCTTTGCCTTCAAAGGGGTTTCAATCCTTCTAGGAATGCTGTCATACAATTTCTGAACTATGTGTAGTGGCATATTGGCCCTTTGTTCTTGAAGGACCGTCTCCAGTTCTTTGAGGCATGAAGGAGGTAGAAATCTAGTTTGCACTCCAGAACTTCCCAGAAAGGTTAAATTATGTTTAGATCTAGTGATTGTGCAGGCCATGGAAGGCATTTGATGTCATCCTTGTGTTCTTGGAACCATTCTTTAATGTTTTTAGCAGTGTGTATGGGGGTGTTATCATATTGAAATATGGGGACATCATGAGGGAACAGTGTTTGCACCAAATGGTGCACCTGGTCTTGTAAAATGGTTTCATATTGTTTGCCCGTTACACGTCCATGGAGAGCAATCATTGGACCCAATGAGTCCCATGAAATGGCTGCCCATACCATTATAGAACCACCACCATACTTAACAGTTGGCAATAGACATTGTGGACCGAATGCCTTCTTAGGCTTTCTCCAAACATATACCTGTCCAGATGTATTAAAAAGAGTAAAAGATGACTCATCAGGCCATATCACTTTTCTCCATTGCTCAGGGGGTCCAGGTTTTGTGTTCCTTACACCATGTTATACGTTTTTATGCATTTGCTTTTGATACAAATGGTTTCCGAATAAGCGGCCCTGCCATAAATACCACTTTGTTTGGCTCACGACGACGTACTTTTTTTTTTTTTTTTTTTTTTTTTTTTTTTTTTTTTTTTTTTTTTTTTTTTTTTTTTTTTTTTTTTTTTTTTTTTTTTTTTTTACAAAATTGAACCCCCTCTATTCTCTATTCCCCCCCCCCCCACCGTAGAGAGAACCACCGCCACCGCACCCCCGTCAGCCGGTAGTAGAAAAGGCCCCCCCACCCTCTACACAGGCCCGAGCCCCCCTCCCTCCCCTGACCCTCCATCGCAACTCCGTGGGGCCTTATTTGCGTAGCGATTTCTCATCCGCCCCCCCCCCCCCCCCGCCGGAAGCAGCCGCCAATTGCTCCCACCCGGCGCTGGCCATGCTCTCAATGGAGGGACGGGGGCGCGCCCCCGATCCCGCGAGGAACCTGCGCTGCTGAGCTTGACTGCCTTTTACCGCCTTTACACCGCACTGCCGCCGCGCAGCGCCCCGTACTTTTTTTTGTTGATTTTAAGCTGTAGTTCTGTTTTTAGTAGCAATGTTCCCCTGTCAATGTCCCCTGTCCTGTCGAGAGCTTTGACTTGCAGCAAGAGTTCTTTCTTGCTGATGCTATTTTTTGGTGTTGGGCATATGTTGTCAAATTTGACACTGTTCTCCTTGCCACCTTAAATAATTTTGCCGTTTTTGTGACCGACGCACCTGAAATTTGGCCACCAACTATTTGGCCCCTTTGAAACTGTTGGTATCCTCATCTTGCTTTGGAGACTTAACTCGCAAAGTGATGCTGGTTAGACTTAATTTAAGGGTCAGACCAAGCTATTTCAATGAAGATTTGCTGATTTTGCATGCTTTGGTCTCAAATTGTTCTCATTATTTCCATCGTAATCAATAGCCTGGACTTTGGTCATGATATTCTGCATAGTTGTAGAGATAGAGGGGTCCAAATAGACCACAAAATGGCCTCCATCTTGGAGGTTGGAACCCTTTGTGAGTGTATTTCACGCAATAAAGGAAATAAAAATCTGATTTTTGGAGGGATAATTTCACAGAACTCATAGAACACATTTATTAAAATATTAATGCTGCCATCAATACCGGGCATCTAAAAAAGAATTTAGTGGTTTGTCTTCAAGGATAGAAAGTTTAATGTGGGCCAATTAGTAGAATCTTGAAATTTTCACTATTTAAGCGTTGTGACATGTAGCTAATGTGTACAGAAAGCCATCATCCTTATGAAATTCCTTCATAGTGAAAATAATTGTTAAATTATAACTTGCATTAGGCCAGTGTAATGTACTACACATATTGGACACTAGGTGGCAATTGACTTCATAATTATTTTCAAAGACCCAATGACCCAAATTTACCGGGGTTTCACAAGCAGGATTACTGAGTTAGCTGGGTAACTGCTAGCTGCCCCCCAACTAATCCGATCGCAGTTTTCACATATTACGCGTGAGGAACACGCATTTTTCTGACAATGAAGCCAGCTTTGAGAAGATGCGCTGAATGATGTAGGCAAATTGTTGCTTGCAAAGTTTTTTTTTTTTGGGGTCATCCTTTAGACGCTCAAAATGCTTGCATACTTTTGATTTTCTCTCAGACATTTTATACATGATCCAAATTAGCCTGCTTTTTAGCCTGAGGCTGTTCTCATGGAGTTCTCAAAGTTCAGGGTTCATCCGAAGTTCATTAAGTGCATTCTAATATTGATTAATAACATAAATACTATTATTTTGCCTTGATCTCACTAAATACACTAAAGCCATCAGGTTGGCAACCGATAGGTTCACGCATATTTTCCTTTGTTTTATAATGTCCTGCTTATGGAAATGTGACCAACCTGTTTTACTGGTAGCTTAATGCTTTAAAACAAGTAAACAAGTCCACTTTCCTGGGAAGACCGTGAAAAGTGTGATTTACAGCACGTGAAACAAACCTGCTCCTGCATGAAGTTAAAGCGCACATGCAGAGAATGCCATCAGAATGAATTGTGTAATGTGCTGCAAATTTGTTTTAGTTTCTAATTGGACCCTTTAGTTCTCTTTAAAATAGTTTTGTTCAGTTATGGAATATCATTGACATCTGAAGCAAATTTTCAGAACTCAAATCTGTCTATTGCAGTGCGCAAGTTTTCCTTTGAATGACAATTCACGCATTAGCTGTAAAATGACAATTCGCACATTAGCTGTAAAATGACAATTCGCACATTAGCTGTAAAATGACAATTCGCACATTAGGCTTGATGTACAGTGAGCACCGTAACTCATTGGATAGTGACACATTTTTAGTTATTTTGCTTCTGTACTCTAGCACTGGGTTTGAAAGGATACAATGACAATGAGGTTGAAGTGCAGACTGTCAGCTTTAATTTGAGGGTATTTTCATCCATATCGGATGAACCGTTTAGAAATTATAGAACTTTTAGTACATAGTCCCCCATTTTCGTGCATCAAGAAATATTGGTCAGTTTAACCCCTTTGCGCAGATGGCAAATTTGGTCAATTCTCATCTATTTAGGGGGTGCTCTGTTTAAGGCTTTATAACTCCAGGGGCCCTATCTTACACCCGGCGCTAAGCGGCGCTAACCAAAACGCAAGTGTCTTTGCTATCTTACACCTGGTGCATGGTTCATTACAACGCCTTGCGTTCACGTCGTTTAAATACCATGTATTCTTGCACCCATTACAAGTGAACGGGGCGTGTTGGTCTTAAGATGAGGAGTGGCCAGGATTATTTTTGGCGTATTGCTATCTTGAGGCAGCAGAAAGCGCTTGTGCTAAAACCACCACAAACCTGGTCTAAAGTCACGTCGCAGTTGTTTACGTGTTATTTTAACGGCGTATATAAGCGCGTCTACATAGGCGTGTGCAAAACGTGCGTACACTCTCCTGTCTGTTACACACAGGGGCGCACAAGCATGACTACAAATATCAAGATTAAAATGAAATATTATTATTGTGTAGGCTATATATTGACTGTGGAAATGGGTAGTTTGAAACAGAGTATTTTTTTTTGGTGGAAGTGAACTGTCTTGATTCTGACATCTTTTGTAAGTAACCCATGGTTGTTAACACCAGACAGAACAGCCACCGCAACCGCAGTCTTGTGCTTTAGAAGGCATGGAGTTACTTCAGAATAAATAGTTCAGCCCTGGAATTATATTCACCTGACCCATTGAAGCCCTACCGAGTAAATCACCTGGGCCCGGGCCTTAGTAATCATCGTTTTAAAAAGGTAACAAAGAATAATCCAAAAAGTAATATTGCTTTAAAATTTAAAGAAATGTCATGTTAACTTTGTACCATTTAGAGGTCAGGATAGCTTCTGTTCACTTGGATATTAATTGTAAGCCATTTTGACCATGTGTGCCAAATCTTTGCATCCCACTATATAAGTGCTGTGTGTGAATTATGGTAGCTAGTATTGTGTGGATATATTGTAAGTAGGGCCTCATATTTTCTGTTTTGTGGAAATATTGGATGGAATCTGGGTTAAAGAGTGGAATTTACACGAACACGGAAGGCCACGGAATTGAGTTTTTTTGTAAATTTTCACACATGGCATTTGGTACTGTTTGCACATTGGGTAAACCATTTGTGTATGTCTGAGCATGAAGGGACATACCTGTGCATCAGCATCCTCTGATGCATGACGTGAGTTTGTAGAAAATCCATGTCCAACATCCAGTTAGAGGAAGCTTAGACTTGAGAACAGGACTGTAAGTGCTTGCTTGACTCTGCAGTTCAAAGTTTGGCCTACCAATTATACAAAATGAGAGCCCCAGAATAAAATAAAATGTGCATCTGTTATTTCATGCATTAATGCGCCCAGTAAATCTTTTTGTATACTGAACAAATTCTGTCTTTTTTGCAGTTTGTTTTGGCCACTGACAGTTTCTATCTGGGTTACGATGACGAGGGCCACTGCAAGGGTGATGTTGACCCTATGTTACCCCAACCACAGAGGCTGTCCTGGGACATTCCACCAGAGGTAGGTGCTTGTCTGTTGGTCTGTCACTTGTCTGTATGCCATTTTAATAGAATAGAATAACTTTTATTTCCCGCTAGGGAACTTCAGTCGTAGCCCCAGCAACAACAAAAAAAGACGACTCCATGACTCTCCTCCATACACGCAGCAGTCTTTGTACACTGCTGAAACAGAGCACCGAACTGTGTCAAATTTTCCAGTCGTCTCTTCACTCCTACCTCGCATTATGTTCTCCTTCCCTGGTGGCCTTTTGAAGATTGCATGCACTCCCGGATCAGTCCCGACATCTTCAACTCCGGTGAAGAGCGATGGTAACTTTGTTGCTGCAGTCTGCAGATCCAACGGACATTCCCGAGCATATGTTGCGAATGCGTCTCCATGGTGACGACCACAAACAAAATTATAACGACTAGACAATTCGCCAATATTATCAAAATGAGCAGCAGGAGTGCCCTGAAAAACCTCCCACTGCAGACACACGGCGCATGAAAAAAACGAAGACGAAAGCCAGACACAACAAAACACATTCAAATTGACAAACACGAACACAAGAGACAGCTGGGCTACATGTCGCCATTATAGCGCCATGTGACGTAATTTAAGAACTGGGTGTATTAGCACGTTTGCACAGACCCTCTTGTGGCCATGCCACCGGCGATGTGAGATTGCTCAACTGAGACATTCATTGCTCCTGCAACCAAACTATGAGTGGAAATTACAAACTCCATGTTCTGGCTTTAATAATACACGATTTCTGACAACTCGGCCAAATAGAGTTTCTAAGTGCGTAAATTGTAACGTTCCAATTCTTAAAAAAAGCTATGTGCAATAAAGTGAAATGACACAGGAAAAAAGTATTGAACACGCTAAATTAAATGTATTTAATACTTGGTAGAAAAGCCATATTTTCTATATTTGGTTGCATATCCTTTGCATGCCATGACTTTATGATGTCTGTGACCCAACAACATCAAAAGGCTCTTGATATCTTATTTTGCTGGTACTCTTACAAGCGATACTATAACAGCTCTGCATTTGAATGGATCTCTATGGGAATTGGGGGGTGAGACAAGATTTAGCTGTAAATTACACTGGAACAGTATAGAACACATGGTTGGCTAAGTGGCTCTAAGTCATCAAGGGTCTGATGTATTAAACAAGCCTTTAACCATCACTCTGCCGCCAGAAATACAGTAGATATGGATGGATAACTTTAAGGGTTTCTTCTCCTGACTTATTTTTCCATAGAGTTCAATAGGAAAATAAGCTACAGGAGTTTGAGATATTATGTAACGTCAATGTTTTAGCCTACTGTTTCAATGGGCGCTCCAAGTTTTATCATGTGCCTTTATCACACATTTGTTGAGTAGCCCAATATAAGCTATAAAAATAATGTAAGTTATAACTAATATAAACTATAATCATAATTGAAATATAATGTAGGCTATATTATAATAATAATAAACCGGTAACATTGTGAAAGTTGTTTTTTGGAAGCAAAAAGCAGCCATATCCACATCATTTAGATAGTCTAGCCAGGTCTTGGGTAACTTTCAGATATTTATAGAGATATATTTTTAAAAGATATGTTGAGTTTGCAATTAATTTCATGAGAAATCTTTTGTTATCAGTGGTTTGCTGTAGTATAGATTTGGTATTGATATCGAGGTAGCAAAGCTGCTATTGTCAAGTCAAAAATGTGGTATTGGAACAAACCTACCATGTGTAGTGGCCAGGGTGTAGTACTAACACAGAGGACATTTTGGTAAATCTGAGGGCTTACCAAATGTTCTGTGGTGGGAAAGCAAGATTGATTGTTGTCTTGTTCTGCTCAGTGAATATGAACATTTATGAGAGCCAAAACAGATGATTAACATATGAACACTTTATACCAAGTATAATTCTTTGTCAAAGGCAGTTTTGTGAAACTACAATCTCTGAGTGTAATGAGTCTCTGGTTATTCTCGTCATTTCTGGAGGAAAACCTGAAACTTTCAGTGCTGTATAGGTATGGGGCATGCCCGGCCAAGTAGGGTTGTCACGATATCCCATTTTGATATCATCGATATGCCTTTAACAAATATCGCAATATCTGATGATATCGGATACTGTGACAACATTAGTCTAAATAGCCTGTATACAAATAATAAATACAGGGCAAATAATAACCAAATATTTAAAAAAACAAAGCACACTGAATGTTTTGCGAGGCAGCAGAACTAAAATAGAAAATGGAGGGAAAGGACGCTCTCCTCAGATTGGTCGTGCAGGCCACGGTACACGCAGCAATACAAAGATTTAGAGTTATACAGATTTTGAAATATTAACTCACATTTATTTCCAACTAATATTACTTAAAATCATGTACGTATGTTTTGTCCTCATAATATCAATAATATTGATAATTTTTAAAAAATCTTTTTTAAATTTATTTTTTTAAATATTGTGGCTATAGACAGTCATCGCATCTATATTTTCAAATATCACGATCTCCGATATTATCGGATATCGTGACAACTCTACTGCCAAGGTATACCTGCCATCATGCTCTTTTTTTCAGTGTGCAACAGTGCTGTCTGTGTTCTTGTGTAATGATCTTTCTCTGTCCCTGTGTTAGTCTGAACATCTTTGCGCCATGATTTGAGTAGCATTGAAATACCTTACACCAGGGGTCGGCAACAGGCGGCCCGCGGGCCATTTTTGGCCCGCCAGCAATAATATTTGGCCCGCCAGATAATTTTGAGATTTGAAGAAAAAATAAATATATATTTCATTTTTTTTTTTTTACAATATCGAACCGACAGTCCCACGTATCGGCTATAATGTCCGAATAGAGAATCTACCCACACCTGAAGAATGCTTATTGTACTTTTATCCATGTTGAGAGTGAATGACACGCACAGACAGTAGTGAATCAATAAGTAGGTGGACAACGCGTGGTGCTGAAATAGCCAACATGTGGTGTGTGGTTTGAAAAACGCGGAAGCGGACGCACACCCGCGGTACATACGTTAAATAAACGAAGTTTGTAATAAAAAAAAATTTCCGATTGCACCCCCCCCCTTAAAGTTAGTCTTAAAGTTACAACCGGCCCTTTGAGTGCTACCATAACGCTAATTTGGCCCGAGGCCAAATTTACTTGCCGACCCCTGCCTTACACTTTCATACATGCAATTTGAAAATAGATTATAACTGAGCAAAATATTGCACACTATGCCTTGAGTGCTCTGTAGACTTCTGTGTGTCAGCATCTAACAGATCCCTTTGGGTATTTCAGTGTGAAGAGGTGGTGAGCCAGTCTTTGGCGGTGGCCCAAGCCCTGGCTGACGACGTGGACTTCCATGTTTTCTCCTTCAGTGACTTTGGAAAAGGGAAGATTAAGAAGTGCAGAATTAGTCCAGATGCGTTTATTCAGCTTGCTCTGCAGCTGGCTTATTACAGGGTGAGATGGATATATCTTATTTTGTTCTAAATGCAGTTTTCTCACTTTGTTGAGTGGCCTGTGACCCCCTGTGGGCCCATACATGCAATACCACAGTGCTTTAACAAAATGAGCCATCCAGCCTCCTTGTTGATCTTTTACTTTAAGACCGTGCATTTCTGTGCTTCACTTACGTGTGTGATTCATTATAAGGCATTGTTTGTGATTTATTTAAAAATATATATATATTTAATTTGAATTTTTTAAAATAGCTTGATGGAAACTGTATAATGGTGGAAAATCAAGTTATGTCCATGACAGAATTTAAGAAAAATGTCAAAATGTTTTATAACTTGGGTAAATTAATCAAGCTCAGTATTTACGCTAGAAATGTTTTGCAGCAGCAGCAGCCAGGCTCCATTAGGATGGGAATACTATTCAACTGTATCTTGCTGTTATGAATATTTGTCAGTTTTAAATAGGCCTCCATACAGTGGGGACCAATAGTTTGAGGGCAGTGACACAATTTTTGGCTCTGTATTCCAGAACATTGGATTTGAAATGGAACAGTGACTATGAGGTTAAAGTGCAGACTTTCAGCTTTAATTTGAGGGTTTTTACATTGTGGCACCATATCCTTAGCCAAATAGTGTGTTCAGCAAATGCCTGCGGGAAGGTTCTGTTGTTGCTATGGTAAGGAGATGCCAAACTCCTGCCTATTTGTTTACATCCACCATACAGTTGCGACCAGAAATATAGGCACCCCTTCTATTTTCTTAAATATTTCCAGTTTTGTCTAAAATAAACTTAAATAAAAGCCACTTTTAGTGTTCAAATGTGTATGAGTTGGATTCACATCTACTCATGATTGGGAAAATAAATAAATACATAATTGTAGTTTTTCACTTAAAAATAATGAAATGGTCTGGACAAAATGATTGGCACCCTTGTAGGAGAATTGTAAATTAAGGCAAGTGATTCTCGTTTAGTCTGCAATTTAACCCACCTGTAGTAAGTTGCAGGTGCCTATAAAGTAATAAATTGCCAACCAACAAGCTTTGAGGGGAGAAAGCGCATTTTGAAGAGTTAAATCTGCTGTCTGTACCACCGGTGACATGGGAAAAGAAGTGCCTGTACAGCTCAGAAACCTTATTATCACAAAACAAACAGTGCCAAGGCTACAAGAGCATCTCCAAACACCTGGGCATTTCTGTAAGCTCAGTCCGCAATATTAAGAAGTTTGCAGCCCATGGAACAGTGGCAAACCGCCCAGGACGTGGCCGCAAGAAGATTTTTGAAGCCAGAGCTTGTCAAAAGTTGATCCAAAACAGTTGATCAAAACCCTAAAATGCGTTCAAAAGATCTACTTAGAAACTCTGAAACACCAGTTTCAAGTTGCACCATCATGCACACACTGAATCAAGAAGGGTTGCATGACAGAAGGCCCAGGAGCACCCCTCTGCTAAAGGAAAAACATAAGAAGGCCCGGTTGGCGTTTGAAAAAACCCACCTAAACAAACCCAATTCCTTCTGGAAAAATGCTCTGTAGAGAATCTATGGAAAGAACTGAAAACAGCCATTGGGCGAAGGCAGCCCACAAACATCACAGAACTGGAGCAGTTTGCTAATGAAGAGTGAGCCAGGTGCCAGTTTTGAAGTGCAACACTGTTGTTAACTGCTACAGGAAGCGTTTAGCTGCAGTTATCAAAGCCAAAGGCTGTGCAACAAAATACTAGGTCTTGGGTGCCAATAATTTTGTCCATGTTATGTTACTTTTAAAAAAAAACTTACCTATACAACTTCAGTTTACAAAATAAACATTTGTTTGACATGTTGAAAATCTATAACTAGTATGGTGACCAAGTGTTTTGCTTTATTTCAATTAGTTTTAGACAAAATGGGAATTATTCAGGGGTGTCTATATTTTTGGTCGCAACTGTATAACAAAATTCTATAGAATCTTGTAGCAGCGGGCCGCTGCTCTTATGTGAAAGTTTCGGAAACACTGGAGGTATATTTCGGTAGATTACTACCACAATAAACACAAGAAGCATATGGATTGAGGTAAATGTGGTGATTTCTTTTTTCTTTAATAACCTTTAAATTCATGTGGGAAAGTGACTCCACCCACATTCCAGACATGTTTCATCCTCCAGGTAATATTTTTCCACACTGTGGCATGCACTGTGATTGTGGAAGGAGACTCCTTATTCATTTCTCCCTCTGCCTTTCAGGACCGGGGGCTTTTTTGTCTGACGTACGAGGCCTCTATGACTCGTCTGTTCAGAGAAGGGAGAACTGAGACCGTTCGGTCCTGTTCCAATGAGAGCTGCGCTTTTGTCAAAGCGCTTGAGAGTGGAGAGGTAGGCAAATTGTTATTGTATAGCTATACGGTCATATTGAATGTTCCTGTTATATTACTGTTATGAGTTGCATCTCATTAGGAGCCTCAGCAATCTTTGTCCCTTTACTGCCCCTGAAGGATGAAGACCTTTGTAGACGACTACTTCGACTGGCTACTGACAAGCACCAGAATCTGTACCGAATGGCAATGACAGGGGCAGGGATAGACAGACACCTCTTCTGCCTTTATGTGGTCTCTAAATACCTAGGAGTGGAGTCCCCTTTCCTGAAAGAGGTCAGTGTCTGTACCTGACTGACTTCTTATTCCTGTGTGTGTTCTAGGGCAGGCATGCACAAACTTTTTCAGCGATGACCCAAGGGTATCAGTCCATAGTAATAACCCCTTGCTAGCAGGATCAATGTGTTACACCCGGGGTCTTAAATCTTATCCAGAAAGGGCCGGTGTGGGTGCAGGATTTTGTTCCAACCAAGCAGTAACCAAGTAGAGTTTTTGCTAAAGACCTTGTTTAGTAGGATCAGATATGTGTTACTGTTTGGTTGGAACAAAAGCCCACACATTGGCCCTTACTGGATGAGATTGATGACCCCTGTTGTTACACAAACACCCACCCACACACATTTAGCCCTAACTTTCCTCCCCTCACCTCCCCATAAAAAAATAATGAAACATAAAATGGGGTATTTACATACAAGAACTCAGGCAGAATGCTAGAACTAGCTAGCACACAAACCCCCATCCGTACGCAAACCTAACCCTAGAAACCGTAAAAAGTATAGTGTGTGCCCCCCCCCCATAGGTGGTGCTACAGGCTCTTGCAATGCCAAATTTCATGTTTATTGAAAAAGGGAAGCGTCCAAAATACATACTGCCAGGTGACCCCGCAGGCTCATACCATATTCAATTAAGATGGCACTGTATCGGGTCTTGTCCAGCATACAAAAATATGTTGTTGCAATTGTTGCTTCTACTGAAGACGGGGTCTACTATACATTGAGTTTAATCATTGACCTATAGATGGCACTACAGGGTCCTAGAATGCCCAATGGCATTGTCAGATTTTGTTCAGCATGTAGAAATGTACCTGTATGCCCATTTTCAGGCTTCCAGTGTATGCGTAGGTTCATCTACTGTACATCTAGTGTAACTAATGACCAATAGGTGGTGCTACAGGCTCCTAGGATGCCCAGCTGAAATGGTACAGTATCAGGTTGTGTTCAGCAGAAATATGCAAGTATGACCATTTCTAGGCTTCAACTCAAAACATTGGTGTCTACTTTACATCTACTGTACCTGCTTCGTGCAAGAGTCGTAAGAGTTTGTTGTGTACAACGTGGCCAATAACGATTAGAAAATCAGATTTAGCCTCTTACTGAGGAGCTAAGGAGGTGTCATTTATCTACACTAATTAGGCTACGGCAAGGGACATGGCGAATACATTTCCCAATGTCTTTTGAGGATGGGGATTGTTATTTTAAGTTTGTCAGCACTCCGTGGCCCCGTCAGGCGGCCGACGCTGCTGCAGCCAGATTCCTACATTTTATGGTCTCTTTGGGCTTTCCTTCGACACAAAAACAGGAAAGCGAGTGGTTTAGGTAAGCATCATGTAAAGCGGCTTGCTAACGTACTGAATTCAGTCAGAATTGGTCAAGAAGTTGGCATAAGCGATCAGCAATTCTGATTCTATCAGTGTTCTACAAAATAATCAGCTGAGGTACTTAAAAGTGTGCTGTAGGGTTGGGTACCGTTTGCATTTGAACAGATACCGGTACCGGTACCTTTTTTGGTACTTTACTCTCTTTGTAATAACAAAAATGTAATTTCAGTTGTAAAAAAATAAGTCCAAACTTCCAATTGTTATTTATTTAGAACATTTTACACGTCACACAAAATAAAACCTCTCCTCCCAAACCTGTCCCGACAATCTCCAACCTGTCAGTCTGTCACCACCAGGGCATAGCGTGAGAACGCTGTTGTGTGTCTCTGAGGAAGCACATGTGATATCCTTCCCAAGATACGATATCCTTCCCAAAAATCCGTAGGTAAATCCAAGCAGATAAGCGTGTCCTTTGATCGCCAAATGTAGATTCGCCAGTTCGCATAGTTAGGCCTGTCATGTGAGGTAGCTAGCTGGAGTGGATCACACTAGCTGTTTTTCCACTGTGGGCCAAAAGCCCAGGAACTCAAGCCTGGAACCAAAGCACTGGGGCTACAGTTCTTACAGCATTACCACTGGGATTCAGCCAGGCTGTAGTAGGCCAGCTGTAACCATGGCAACAAAGCAGAAAAAACATTGAGTCTGTAGATTTTGCACTTTATTAGCTGAGTTTAATGTAGGCATAGTATGCATTATTGTCCTAACCAATACAATTATTGGTTCTACCTTAATAGAATGTGTCATCATTTGTACATTGGCTGTAGCTAGTATCAAGAAAATAAGTGTCAGAGTAAGTAGTCCGCTAACTATGCCAAGCAAATATATTTAGGCTAGGCGAATTAATTCTGGCTAACAAAATGACTTCTTGCTGATCATCAAACCAGGCAAATAAGTGTCAGCGTAAAAAAAATTGTTTTAAGCCAAGCTCACACTGAAAATCGTAATTTCTCGCGGCGCGTGACATGCTTTTTAAATAGTTTTTGGGTGAGGGGGTGTTAGCTGGTGTGAGAGATATATATATATATATTTAAGTTAATGTGGTGGGCGTGGGGGGTGTTTTGTCCATATTTTATGTTTCTTTTTGGATCAAAATGCTGACATCTTGAAATACATTTAATTTGCACTGTTTACCTTAGGATTTTGGCTTTTTATCAACAAAATAACTGCTATTGCTTGATATTATAATGTTGTACTTTGCAAACCGACAACTCTTGAATATAACAATCCATGTATATATTTATATATACTGTATTTACATGCAAGTAAATGCTGAATTAAGTACCGTCTTGATCAGTGGACAGTCAGCTTGTGTATACCAAATATCCAGCAAATAAAAAGATGTATACAAATTACTTTCAGCATTTTTGCACATCTTGACACTTAAGTCGAGAGTGTAAAGCAACATGGAAAGGCATGTTGCTTTATTTACATTATATAAAAAAAACTATTTGGAAGTTGTTTTCCATTTCAGGTGCTGTCAGAGCCTTGGCGCCTGTCCACCAGTCAGACTCCAGTTCAGCAGGTGGAGCTCTTTGATCTGGTCAACCATCCAGAGTACATTTCGTGTGGTGGAGGTTTTGGTCCGGTCAGTACTTTGCTTTTGTCTCATTACATTACTTTAAAGTTTTGGTCTAAAAATAACAAGAGCTTGAAGGAACTTGGACTTTTAAATGTCTGCTTTGCTTTCGTGTCATCTTTGGAGGTAAAATTGGCTGCGATTACTTTCACTTTTTTTTTGTTTTTTGTTGTTAATCTCTCGGTCTCTACTTGTTCTAGGTGGCAGATGATGGCTATGGTGTGTCCTATATTATAGTCGGAGAAACCATGATCAACTTCCACATCTCCTGCAAGTACTCCTGTGCACAGACTGTGAGTATGCTTGATCGTGCCCTCCATAATGTCTGGGACAGATATTTTTGACTCCAAAATTTTAGATGTGCAATTAAACAATTCAGATGTGGTTAAAGTGCAAATTCTCAGCTTTTATTAAGAGATATTTTATACATTTTGGTTTCACCATGTAGTAATTTCTGATTGCCACTGGCTTAAAGGGTAATTCCACCAAAAAAAACATTAACCTTATTTTACAGATTAAGGCACAACTAATTAAGTCTCTTTTTGTGGCTGGCCGAAATATTTTCTGTACTGAAATATCCGCAGATAAAGATGAATTTCTGGTAGAGGTATACGTCAAAATGACAGAGCATGCGGGCCTAAACAAGGGAATCTGGTTGGCTGGCTAACTGGCTGGCTGCCTGATCCCCGATGTTGAAAGCGAATGTATCTGTGTTTACCAGTTGCTTCATAGTTAACAACTCCTGCAGGACTGGCTATCCCTGCTTTACCTGACTGATGTGCATATATTACAGTTATGATAGATGCCAGTTAAATTGTCTCTAATTCTAACCTTTACCCTTGTCCCCCCCTCAGGACTCTCACAAGTATGGTGCTAAGATCAGACATGCTCTACTGGACTTGCTGGCACTGGGTGAACCAGGTAGAACGGAAAAGACACAGGCCAAAAAAGACCTGTAGACGCACAAATAGGCGGAGCATGGAAAGTGAAATGGGATGGGGTGGGGAAATGGTTAGAAAAGATTGTACTGTAGCACAAATAAGATGGATGAAGGAGAGGTGGGTGAAGCACAAAATGCAAAAAGCTAACTGTTCTCTGTGAAAATGGGAAGTGCAACTTGTAGGAGGATATGGAAATATATTGTCAGAAAGACCAACCGAAAAAGAGCCTAGAGAGCAATAGTGGAAAGGCTGACGAGGCACTTTTGATGAAGGTTAGTAGGAAGAAAGCAAAAGGGAAACATAGAAATTTTCCTCAACATTTCAAGGTGGATGTTCTCAAAATGGCGAGTTGTTTTTTCGTCTTGGCCACAACATTTGGAAAGCAGTTCAATGCAAAACCCTGACCAAAACCTTTTGCTATAACTAAGGTATTCTGGTGAATTTGAGCACTTGCTGAGCTAGCATGTCAAAGTATGACTAGAATTGTGCACATTTACATTTAATTATGTTAATGATTTTCTAGATCATTCCATATGTATTTGTTTTTACATCTTTGCTTACAATGCTACAAAAATTGTATATACCATTGATATTGGAAGCTGGATTTTCAAATTAGTACAAAAAATGTGTATAATGCTATACAGCTCAATTAAGTATGAAATAGTACAGTACTATGTGTCTGCTGTAATACAACTCTTTTCCGTGTTTCTATCGTATACACACCGACACTGCTTACTAGACTGTACTATATCAAACGTGGCTATCAGTGTAACTCGTGTGATGGTACTGTCATGTAAAAACACCGGAGCATGAATGTGTCACACTATTTTACCTGGAGCAAATGTAGTGAAATGGCTTGGTCTGTAAAACCCTCTGATAGGTGACTAACAGCACATTAAGTGGCACATTGACTATTCCTGGATAGTATTATAGCCTGCAGATCAGTGTCAGAGCTGGCAAGGGCCAGTTGGTTAGAGGAATTCAAAACTACAGATTTTGACCAGAAATTGTGTGTTTACTTGTTAAAAGGTTTACTAAGCATTACAGTATTTTGCCTATGATGCTCATTAATTATGTTAAAATGAAAACAAGTGTAAAACTAGAGGCTTACTCTTGTGATATACAGTTGAGTCCCACCCTTTTGAATTGGAACATTAACAGTAAAACCTCAGAAATATAAACCCTTCTGGATTGGGGGTCATTTGGAATTCTGAAATGTTTATGTTTTAAAGTTGAGTCAAAATGCACCATTTTAATTAAAATCTATTGAAATGCTTACTTGTATTACTCTAGACTTATTTCTTTAAAGATGATCTCATTTTGTAGCTATGCATCATTTTATCCATTAAAAACAAATACTCAAACCAATATAAAAGGGGATATCATAAGAACATATTTTTGGCAGCTTTCTGAAAGATGCAGCATAATAACTGGTCTATTACTGACTACTGCTAGCAAAACAAAATGGTACCTGTCTTGCATTCTCAAAAACTAAAACATGAAACCTAAAATAATGTCATAACGCATGTAGCCAATGTGTTGATTACAGTGAGTTCAAAGCAAGGGATAGGATAGTTCTTGCCATCATAAAAGACATGCCGTCAGTGAGGAAACATTGAAAGGGGAGCACTGATCTGCGGATGCGCAGCGCAACTTAAACTGCTTCTTGTACTTAATGAATAAATGCATACGTTAGCGTGTTGAGAAACGCATTTAAAAAGGTTGATGTACTGTTGTTTAAATTTCATTATGCTGCTCCCTCGGAAACGTTTTCAAAGTGCACTGATTTTAGACACCCAACATGCAGTTATAGAGGAAGAGGTGCATTTTTTATACTAGTTATTTTTTTTTTTTAATGCAGTGTTACTCATTTACATTTGAATGGTCACTTTTCTGCATCAGTGATAACAAAGAGAATCTATGTATTGTATAATACAGTGCTTGAAAAGGCATAATTGCTTATGCTACTATGTTCATACCTTGTTTAGTTGACTGGTCAGTCTGTAACTGAGCTTTGTATCTCTGAGGTTTCACTGTATTTGTTAGTAATCAGTGAATAATCAGAAGTAATAATATGTACATTTTATCATCAGTACAAGGTGGACATCTTTAAATCCAACCTTTATTTAATTCTCAGAATATTATTGAGGGTGTGCCCTCATTTGCAATGATCTGCCATCAATGCATTTCACATGTATTTTATAAACTGAAATTGTGCAAGCTTTCTGACTGGTGATCAGTGACTGAAAGGTCAAGTTGAGTGGCTTCAAAACGTGCATGTGCCAGTTACATTACTCTTCTACCATTTTTTATCTTTGAGTGTTTTATTACGACACATGCCATTATAATAATGAGTGAACACTTTTTGGCCTGTGATATCTAGCAATGCAGTGGGTCTAATCAAATATTAGTGTTTAATTTACAGCTGTCAAGACTATGGCTTTCACACATGTTACAGTATAAGCAAAATCATGATTTACCTCAGAAACTGCTGTAATGTGCTTGTCCATGCTTGTGACAGTACGAGTGTTTGCTCTAGTTGTTATTTATTGGACGTCAAGGAAGTTCATGTAGTTTCTGGACCGTTTTAGAACTGGTTCTTACAGTGGACAAATCTAAATATACTTACCAAATGAGACTTAACAATGCATGCAAAGTGTTGGTGCTATAATGCATGCATTTGGGAAGCCCCGTAGTCTCAATCACCCTTGATCATACAAAGGTGACTGCATAACTGATATTTTACACGACTAGGAGGTTGGTTTTTAAAAATGGGTCAACTTGCCAGAGGCCCACTGATGTGAACCATTTCTCAACCGTACACACAATACATTTATTTGGTTGGCTGTATGTGGCATATTTAAAATATTGTATATGTAATTAAAGCACTATCACTTCCCCATATAAAGATTCACATATTCCATGTGAATAGATATAATAAACTATTTTCTTTTTTGAAATTTCAGTAACATTTTATTGGAAGAAATGGAGAGCATTTCAAAACAAAACATTCAACTACAAAGTAAAAGTACATTTCCCCCTTTTTAAATTTTTTAAACCATTATATCCACACCGACAACCCCCCCCCACAACATCATCCTGGGCGTAATGAAGTTCAGAGTCTGTCAATAAGTTAGCAACTTAACAAATACCAGGAGGATTGGAATCGTTGTTTTTCTTCAAAACAACGAAGACGCCTTTGCACTCGCATACCAACCTCTATCCAGCAAAATGCTCATTTTACAATTACATTTGAAATAATTTTAATAATTGGCTGTTAATTGTAATGCTACACAAACATGGCACGAATGGGAACAGACTGTTTTCAAATACAGCACATTTAAAACTAAGGTATTTCATGTTGACAAAAAAAAGCTGTATATTGGGGAACTTTCTTGTGATTGTACTGCTTGTGTTTTCAGTGCAGCTTTGTGTGAATAATCAATGGTATTGTCACCTTAATATGCTTTTCTAATACGCGAACAGAACTCTAGACTTCGAACAATGGAAAAATGTAGTAAGAACCCCCCCCCCCCAAAAAAAAAGGTGCTGGAAAGCGGGCCATTAAATCGGATCTTTAAAAAATAAAAATAAAAAACTACACCGCACCATGATGAAACATGTTGGCGACTTACATTGGGAACAACGCCAACTGAAAACATCACGTCCAAATACTAACCATGCCAATGCAGACACTGTTTCTCACATAAATCGTTGGCTAACACAGCTAGCTAACTATCTAACGTTAGGCTAACGTAGTTATACCAGTCTGATCTGCCAACACAATTCAATTGTCCTTTGTCTGTTGGTGGTGTGGCATCAGGTTCAAAGCGAAACATATCTTCCCATTTATCCCTCCTCAAAATATAAAAATTCCTGTTCATCATCAGAACTGTCGGCTTTGTGAGTGTCTGCCATTGTTGTATACCGATAGGCGCTACCTAGCCGAGTACCAGCCAAGCTCTGTATAGATGCATACCGGGACACCTCTACCATGATATACATTCAATTTCACATATAAAAGTATAAAAGGTTCCAGGGCATTGTAAGTATAGCTAATTTAAAATGATAAACATTTATAATTTACATTTACAGACCAATATTGTACACAGTAGCTACAGCAAGTTAAATAGGCAAATAGTTACACTTCCTCCACGTGTGACATCCTACATCCATCTATGATTCTATTGTCAGCGGTTTTTTCAACGGTTATGGTGACTTTGCTGATTTTATGTCATTTCTATATAGTTATATTTAAAAAAATCATATTGTCTAGTTGGTAAATATAAAATTTGTCCATTATCTGGTGCTTATTCTTTAAAGCCATGCTTGTTTTGACATTTGGCAAGTATTTTTTGAGGCCTAATTAGTTTGCACAGCTAGCCAAAGCTGTCAGAATTAGAAATATATATATATAAGGAATTTGAGATGTGGCAGTATATTCGGAAATGAGAATTACAGTAATGCATATCCAATTACAATGAATAAAAAATTTATGCATTTGCATTCGATATACATTATTATTATTCACGTGGCATCCGATACCGATTGCAGCCAGATTTGAAACATGTATCAAGTTTAAAGTTTAGGAGCTATAGAATGTAGTAGTACAGTTGTCACATTAGAAATAAACTGTCAGTGTACTGAGAGTACAGATTTATTTGTTACGAGTGGTAAGGTGAATAAGGTATTAACTAACGAATTTAACCTACAAAATTAAAATGATAACTTTTTTTAGCAAAAGCTTCTCCCTGGCTTCTTTGGAGGCAACAGTGTTGCTTTCTGTTATGATTGTTTTATGTTATTTGTATCCGTCCATTATTTCTGTCCGTATCTCTCCTTTTTTTAAAATCTTTTTTTTAATATACACACGGGAGAGAAATGCGCTGCTCCAGTACAACCCATGCTGCACCGCTATAGTAATAATAAAGCCCATGTTCACTTAGCAAGTTGATAACCACGTTCGTAGTACTGGTTAAGCCAGATTGCGGTGGTTAGGCTTTCTGAGAAACACAAAGAAACCCAGGCTATGTTAAGCTTCCTTCGTAGTATTCAGGTCACTTCACTGAAAAATGGTAAACTTGGATAGTAGTTTGTTAATTAGATTATCTGTATTATGAAATGGACACAGAACAATGCAAGCTTAGTTGTTAAAGTAATGATAACCAAGCAATTATGCTTGGTCTCGAGATCGGTTTAACTATTTTCTGTCCTTCATGTTACCTCTAAATTTTGAGGTGGTTGTATATCAGGCGGACAACTCTACATGGAACAGTAGGGTTATGTAATGTAGTGAGCCAGTGAGGAAAAAAATGTAGATTATGAGTCTTGTCTGCCAAGATTATACCTATAGAATCCCAATGACTCATTGAGAATGTCTGAACCAATTAGAGACGCAGAGTAAATGTTGGCTAGCAGTCCTGTGCATATTTGGTTGGGGGTAACATTCAATGTCAAGTAATTATGCAATGAAACCACACAGTGGTGCTTTGCTTGGACCTGTTTGAGGAAAACCAATGTTATACAACATAACACAAAATAAGTTCTCCAGACATACTCACATCATCCCAATGCTTGGCTAGAGAATAAATATTGGATATATTGGACTGTCCTCTTTTTTATAGTAGACAATCAATCCATCTGTTCCAGAGTTTTCATTTTGTTATTCTTGTACAAACTGTTGGCAGGACTTGTTTTGTACGGTACTCATGGATAAGTTTCATGCAAAAATGCTGATTTGTCCTAACAAATTGGCAGGCCGTGGAACTTAGAGTTGTTGCATATAGGTGTGCAATCTGCTATTCTTTCATTGATCCAGCTGTCTGCAGTATGTCTACCACTGAAAGATTTCAAACATTTCAATTGTTTGTCCATTTGTTTTACATTCTCTCTCTCTCTATTCATATTTAAGTGCAAATATAAATGCATCATTGTCTCCAGGCCAGTTGGCTGCACTGTAATACTGTTTTCTGCTGGAAACTGTTTTAATTTGCAGGGGATTTATTTTGTAAAAGTACAAGGAAAAAATTTATATGAATTTGCTTTTTGAAATAAAGAAAATACAATATTACAACTTATGGGTTTAGGTCATTTATTTGTTGTGCGTGTGCTTGTTGGATGCTTGTGTACAATGGTCAAACCATCTAGGACACGGGCAGCCAACCCTGGGTCGGAGAGAGAGCACAGTCTGCTTTTTTTTTTTTTTTCAAATAAAAACACAGCACAAGACCAAATAAAACCAGGTGAGGTGAGTGAGTTAAACTGTGTAACTGTGGGTTTAATTGAATCATTTAAGTGGCGAGGAACAAAAAAAAACAGACCCTGCCGCTCTCTCTCACCCAGGGATCTAGGAGATACAAAAAGACACCAATGTGCCTGAAATTTGGTATGCACAATGAATGCATCAAGATCTAAAGTCCTGGTGTAACAAATATTCTATCTCAATCAATATGTCCAACATGAACCACTGAACTTCCAGTGTGTCACAAAAATGCTTATAAATCCCAAGCAGTTGAACATATATACTTTAATTATCTTGGTGAAAGTGCATTTAGTGCGTGTCCAAATTCACTTTTGCCAGTTAAACGATGGATAATTTGAGCGCAAAGTTAAGCGCAAGGTTCAAATGAGCTGAACTGAGGGCCGGATTTACTCAGGACACAGTCGCAGCACAAAACTATAACCTATATTGCGACTCTTGCGGTCGCAAATACTGCCACATTAACAACCAATTTACTATCACTGGTCCTAATTACGCAATCAAAGAAATTAAACGCCCCCATTCACAATTTTTGCGGTAGGAGACATCTATAACAATGCGCTAATAAATTGATATGGAGAAACCATGCAGGCACAAGTTGCGATATAACCACAAAAAAATAAAACCTAAAGTTACATAGTATACAATGCCGTATTATTAACGGAGAGTAGAACATTCTGGAATGACATCACGTGGCCTACAAAATAAATGTATGAACAGTAGCCTAGAGGATGTAAAGAATATATGGTATGAAACTTTCCTACAACATAATGCGGGGAAGTGACACGGTGGTCCAACTAATGAAAGTCCAAGTTCTATCGGCGATATAACAAAAGGTGGAAGGTATGCAAAATGAGCAAGTCGTGGGAGGAATAGAAACAGGCGAACTTGTGACGGAAGAACACCACAGAGCGTCGGAAGGTAACTGAATTCACAATTCATTATACCGTAAGCCCTACTGAATGTATATAGGCACAACAATTGTTTAAATTCAGAACTGCGTTTTTATACTAACTGCTAGCTGATGACATCAGTAGTATTGTATTGCGTCCTTTCAATAAAACAAATGTAATGTCATATTAACCTATATCTGAAAGTGATTAGTAGAAACGTGTGAAACATGTTTTAAATCCCGTCTTCTTTCGAGTGCTGTGCATTAGAGGATGCACTATTCCTACAGCCGACACCCTTCTCATGCATCCTGTGTGAGCTATAGGCTATATCAGTGCAGACAAGTTACGCCTGTTTTCAGGAGAGTCGCTTTTAATGCCTGCTTTAGTAAATCAGACGGAAATTAATTGGCCTAATTTACATAATCTCCACCCTGTTTTAGTACTTTCACTCCAGGGGCCACATGTATAAAACTGAGTAAAAGAATACATAAAAGAACGCTCAGGTGAAAGTCGGGAATCTGCTTTAAAAAAGTTTAGCACTTTCTACCTCTGCCTTTCTGTCACGGTGTCGCCATATCACACAGACTCCAAACATTGCGTACGTATGGTGTCCATCGTGTGCAGAGGTACACAGATTCTCACAGCACGTGTTATATTATACATCTGAATTTCTTCGTGGAAACTCGCTTACGCGGCTTTCTAAGGGCATGTTTCTGCTCAGCGCTGTTTATACCAGTGGCCCCAGGTATACATATGCATGAACATACACTGCTCAAAAAAATTAAGGGAACACTTAATCATCACAGTATAACACCAAGTCAATTAAACCAAACCGGTCATGCTGGGTGATGTTGCAGGCAGCATAACATTCGCCACGGTGTCTTTCACGTCTGTCACATGTGCTCAGTGTGAACCTGCTCTCATATGTGAAGAGAAAAGGGCACCAATGGCGAACCTGACAATTCTGGTGTTCTCTGGCAAATGCCAAGCAAGCTGCATGGTGCTGGGCTGTGAGCACAGGTCCCTCTGCAGGACGCCGGGCCCTCGTTTGGTCAGAAACATGCACACTAGTAGCCCGCTGGAGGTCATTTTGTAGGGCTCTGGCAGTGCTCCTCCTGTTCCTCCTCGCACAAAGGAGCAGATACCGATCCTGCCGCTGGGTTGTTGCCCTTCTACGGCCCTGTCCAGCTCTTCTCGTGTAATTGCCCGTCTCCCAGTATCTCCTCTACGCTCTTGAGACTGTGCTGACCTTGCGACGGCACGTATGGATGTGCCATCCTGGAGGAGCTGGATTACCTGTGCAACCTGAATGGGCTGCAGGTACCGCCTCATGCTACTAGTAGTGACAAGGGCACTAGCAAAATGCAAAACTAGAGAAAAATCAGTCAGGAAGGATAAGGAGAGAGAAATGGTCATGAGTTCTGGTTAAATTCCTCTATTTCAGACTTTGAGATTAGTCTGCCTGGCTATAATATTTTCAGGGCAGATAGGGAAGGAAGAGGTGGAGGTGTGGTCATTTTTAATGTTTAGCCTTAAGTGTACGTCTTGGAAATAATTATGAATTTACACTAGTGGGAGTCTCTTCTGCTCAATCTTGTGCACTGGATAATTTATTTGATCTTTTATATAAATATGCATCTTCAGAACTGTTAATTATTGGTGATGCCAACTTTGATTGGTTATCCCCAACTTCTGATAAACTAAAAATGTGCCATAACCTTAATTTAACACAGTTAATAACTAAGCCAACGCATCCTCATAGAAGAAATTCAACACAATCTACTCTATTGGATATCATTTTAACAAATCATAAGTATCCAGCTACTGGCGTTTTTGCTAATGATCCAAGTGATCACTGCTTAATAGCATGCATAAAAGATACAACAATGAACAAATCCCTTCCACTAATTTTAGTAAAAGAAACTTTAGAAATTTTTATGAGCAAGGTTTTTACATGACCTATATTTTTGTGATCTGGCAGGTGTTTCCTTCATCCCTGATTCAGAGTGACTCAAGTATTTTATTAATATTTTAAACCTCATTGCAGATAAGCATGTTCCTTATAAAAAACTAAGGGTAAAAGATAGATCAAACCCATGGTTTTCTCATGAATTATCTCAGCTTATCCGCATAAGAAATATGGCATGGGCAAAAGCAGAATGACAGACTACCCTTGATTAGCTATCCTTCAGACAATTGATTAGACAGGCCAAATCTGATTTCTATCTGTCATCTTTAACTGATAGTGGTGGGAATTCTGCTAAATTCTGGAAAACGGTTAAAACGGTTTGTGAAGTTTTTAATAGCCACTTTGCCTCTGCAGGTCACTTGTTCAAACTGTTTTACAAAAGTCTGAGCTTAGAACCTATAAATTATGCTATTTCATCAAACTCTTCATTTGTTGGAAACGACGCATTTTCTCTTAGACAGTTTACAGAAGAGGAAGTACTGGACGCATTACTTAATATAGATATTAAAAAAATCTACGGGGGCTGATAATCTGGATCCTGGCCTTACGACTAGCAGCACCTTTGATTTTTAAACCTCTTACCCATATTTTTAATTTGACTCTTAATTTCTGGAACTATCTCTATGATATGAAAAGCGGCATATGTCCTTTACATAAAGGTGGTGACACTGGTGACCTTAACAACTACCGCCCAATCTCTAAACTTTCCTGTCTAAGTAAACTTTTATAATCTCTTATAAACTCACAACTGCGCTATTTTTTGTCAAATCACTCTTAATGTATATCAATCCGGTTTTAGACCAGGACATAGCACCATCTCAGCGGCGTCACGAGTGGTTAATTATATTATCGGGTCACTTGACAAAAAGCAGCATTGTATTGCTTTGTTTATAGATCTTTCAAAGGCCTTTGATACTGTGGGTTTTGACCGGAATACATGTAATTTGTTCCAAAACTATCTTACAGATAGATCACAATGTATAGTAGCTGTGTTCGGGATCTCTATTTCAGAGACACGGAGGAAATATTGGAGGTCCAGATGCAATAGCTGCGGAATTTTAAGTGTTCCGAAGAACACCACTGAGACGGACAATACCTTTGGGAAGCACATGGGCCAAGACTCATAACAGCTTCCTTTAGAACCAAAAAGTGGAAGATCCAAATGAACGTGGTACAGTGCTACGCACCGACAAACGACAGCAATGACGAAAATAAGGATGACTTCTACAACAGACTGCAGAGCATCCTGGAACATCTAAAAGGAAAAGACATTAGGCTACACATTTGCCTCAGGCAGGCACACTAAATCCATTTGTAGCTACCGTTCCTTTTAATTTATTATAAAGCGCTTTAATCCATAACAACACTCATTCTTTATGATGAACAAAAGCCATGTTTATTCATGAAAAAAGAGGCTAAAAAACATTATAGTTGCGCGCGTAAGCATAATATTAGGCTACTGACGTTTCAGTTTGTTTAGGAAACGGAACCGTCATGCTTAACGTTAACCCATGTCCTTTCAAGTTTTGGAGGACTGGTTTATCTAAAGGTGGACAATTTCTTATTAATTAAAGTGATCTTACGTTGTTGAAAGCCAGGCTGAGCACCATGATACTATTATCAAAATATTCATGGCTGTACCATGTACAAGTCACCACACAAGCATGGGTTAGGTCAAACAATTCAGATCAATTACTGAAAACCTCTACAAAAGAAACATTTGCTCCTACTTTTAACCGACGGAATTTGAATGATTGTTGTACAATCCTTAAATTTTGGAATAATATTACCGTAAATGTGACAAAACCAGTGGTACCACCCTGGCCTCCGATTGAAACTGGAGGTAAAAAGGTCAATTACAAATGGGCAGGACCCCTACAACCATTATCTGCATAGACATTTAAACTTTCACTTGATTATTTTGACCTCAAAATCAAGGAAACAATGGACCATATGGTATTCTAAGCCTGTGGTTCTCAAACTCAGGTTCCTGTCCTGTGTGAGATAATAAAACAAGCAGTGTTGCCATCCTTGATCTGTGCACAGATACTGAGCTCAGGACATTTATTTTGATGTTAGTTGGGGGGGAGAGACAGAGGGTGTGTCCCAATACTCAAAAAATGCATCCTCCTTTCCTCCACTACCACCTCCTCTCTTTCGTGCCCCGAAAACCGATCTTTGTGTCTTAATCTAATGTTGCTCATTAGGCTACATATTAATTACAAATGGTTACAAATTGATTAATGTTTCGCAACTGATTCAAATCACTATTTGAGTTGAGAAAGCCATTTCTCTGTGTGTGTCCAGATGAACTGGGCTTACTGTGCTCAGCCCTGTGCGCATTTTCTGTTTTAGTGTCTAGTGTCTTATTTGATTACAATATAACACAATCTTCTCCACCATGAAACAAATGTCACGATGATGATGTTTCAAGGGGATTAGTTTACAGTTGTGTCTCAACAGGCATTTGGAATATGAAGGTCAGAATATACCATATGAATGAATGGAGCTGGTGAGACTATAGATATATCATTCTATGTTCTCATATCCACATCCCCACTGCTCTCTTGCTCTTTCCCTCTGCCAACCCTGTCACCTGTCCCATTCTCTCTTATTTCAGCAGTGATGTCAGCATCCCACTCTCAATCCCAGTCATTAGAGTGCTTGCCAAACATAGGGTTTTCTATGCCCATTTTACCCTAATCCTCTTGCAGTCCTCTTTGTCTATCTCGGGTAACCTCTCTCCCCTTCTCCCTCCCTCTTTCAATACTCTATAAAAGCCCCCAATGCTCTTATAACAATACTCATACTTTATTTTTCAGCAGCAAACACCCAATCCTCTAAAGGTAAGGATTATGTCCTTTCCCCTCCTGTTATACCTTACAATGAAGGGTTCTTTCATGTCCCATGTAATCTGTCATCTCTCCAAAATGACATTTCCTACTCGTTAGCTTATTGTGTACTTATAGTATATTTGTCTTTCTGCTGTCTTTTCTGTTTTTCTCCAATTTTCCACCACATGTCTTCTCTCCATCTAGGTTTCTGTTTCAATTGTATATTCTTCCTTTGTCATTGATATCACTTATTTTTTCACTGTGTTTTAGTATTGATGCCAGTCTATGTCTTTTGACTGTTTATGTCTATCTATTTCTGCAATGGTATATAGTGGTTTTTCCTTCATATTGTGACAAATACTTAAACTCTAAATCTGATCTATCCTTCTGTATTCCTCATCGATCTAGTTCTGTATTTTCATTTCTCTTTCACTATCCAGTGAGAACACATACTATGGTAGTGCAATAATGCATTCCTCAACTAATCACCTCTGTCATAGCTGAAGCATGTTTGTACAGACACACATACTAACTGACTGCTACAAAGGGTAGTAACTGCAGGGGAATGAGAGGATGGAAGGAAAGAAAGAGCAGGTCTGTCTGTGAGTTTGGGGGAGGGGTAGGGGCTGTAGAAAGAGAGATGGAGCAGGGTAGAGATCAAAAGTAAATGTTGATTTGTATGTAATCATACTCCCCATGTCAGTGTCAAAGACTTAGCTGTTAACCATTTATTAGGTATGTCAATGGTTCTTTCCCCACACAATTATTGTACTGTAAAATGCTCTCTCACTCCCTCTCTATTCAGACTGTGTCTATGATTACACTGAACTGACCCCTCTTGCCCCACCACTATTAATAATATCTTGTTTTATTTTGAGTTGAGTCACCTAATCACCCTCTAGTTGATTCTCTCCCCTCTCTGTCACTGACTAAAATTATCTGAACTTGTCATGGTTTCTCTGCCTGCTCTTTGTTCATTGTCCACTTCCCTGGGGAGCGCTCATGTTGCGTCTCTTCTCTTTGTTTTCCTAGTCCGTTTCGTGTTTTGGTTTTCAGCTCAGTGTGTTCACCTGTTCAGTGTTTCCTGTCATTATTTAAACCTCACGTCATCGTTATTTGACGCTTCCATATTGCCTATCTTTTTACTAAGAAAGCCGGTATTCTAGGACATCTCCTTTTTCCAGTCCCGCTCTCTTTGTTGTTGGAAAGCGTAAGCGTTATTTTGTTTTCATTTGTTTCACCATTTATCGGGCGTTATAGTCACGTTCCGAGGGTGCCTTTGTTTTTTGCTGTTCTTCCTTAAACCATTATTGCTAGTGCCCGTGTTTTCGTGGCTGCCCCGTTTTGCAAGAGTGTTTTTGGTTTCGGCTCCCTCGTTGTGAGCTATAGGGTTTTTTCGTTGTTGTTTGATTGAATATATAGTTAAGAGTTTTTTCGCCCTATTAGGGTCGCTTTGAGTTGTAGCGGTATCTCTCCTGGTGTGGAGAGTTATCATTTGTGTGTATATTGTTATTCCCTGTTTGCGGGGTTTCCCTCCCGCTTTGTGGTGTTCAGTTGAGCATTCTCTGAACCCCTAATGTCGCGTCTGGTCCTTCGTTCCCACGCTACCCCTGACAGAACTGAATTCCACCTCTAATGCCTGACACACAAGCCCTACGTAACCTTATACTTCTCTAAATCCCCTCTTTCGATCTCTGTATTGCTACCCAATTATCTACAAATCGGGTTTTACCTCCTCCCTGTGTATGGAATAAACACTCTTATATATTGTTTAAGCATTTTTAACAAACTTGGTCACCCTGTCTTTTGTAATGTGCTAATAAAAACACAATGTCTTTATCAATGACCTAAAGCACACTATTCACTTGCATTGAGTGCCTTGAAAAGGTTAAATGCAACAGATGTAATTCCATCCCTTCCTCGTTTCCATCCAAATTAATTAATCCATCATTAATTGCCTGAGAGCAGAAAGCCAATAATACCCATCCTATTTTTTTTCATTTAAAAAAATAAATAAATACATTTTTTTCAACTATTCGCTGCCCAATTCGGGAGAGCTGGGATATCCACAGTTCTCCAAAAGACATGCTGTCCAACAGCTGCTTCTTATCGCATTGCAGACCGCAGCTAAGTTTGCACAATGGAGCATTGGAAGTACCTTTCATATGTGACTTTGACATGCAGTCTTATGAGCGCCCTTATCGGCCAGCGGGGGTCGCCCAAAAAAACACGGATCCCTGTCCAACTGAACCCTTTGATAACCTGGGCAACAGAGGCGTGCCAATTGTGCGTTGCCTGTGGAGCTACTGGCCGCTGTCATCACTGGCAAGGTCCATATTCGATCCGAGGCCATGAGGCTCATAACCTATTCAATCCTACAATTCTGTAAAAACCTTCCTTGGTTTGCAGTTTGTTATAAATGTTATAAAGACATTTAGGAGTGCCACTTGCCAAAAAAATGCAACTTAATGCACATGGTTTGTATTACACTAATGGACTGCAATGCATTTCATTTGCGATTTCGGCCTCTAGCAATTGCAAATCAAGATTATTTCCCCCCTGTAAAATATGTAGTGTTCATAACGGCCTGCAGATCCAATCTCGGAACACCCTCCCTGCCCGAAACGCTCTTCTCTATCTGTGCTCCCTCATCTACAGGGCTGTCAATGAACGGACATGCCACGATTGAAACGGAACCAGACACATTTGTTAAATACACTACATAATAATATAATACATAATGTCACATGGCGCTGTAATGGCGCCATGTAGTCCAGCTGTCTCTCGTGTTCGTGTTTGTTAATTTGAATGTATTTTGTTGTGTCGGCTTTTGTCTTTTGTTTTTTTCATGCATTGTGTGTCTGTTGTGGTACGAGGAAGTGGGCTGGAGATTGTTCAGGGCACTCCTGCTGCTTGTTTTTATAATATTGACGAATTGTCTAGTCGAGATAATTTTGAGAAGGATAGGGAAGGATATAAACATATAATTAATTTAATTATTTTGTTGGGGAAAATATTTATGTTTACAGCGACTGGCACATAATTTCTATATAGTAATAGATTTCAATACCTTCTGAAACACCATTTAATTCCGGAAGGTCTTATTGCAGGTAAAAATAATAGGATGAAGGAACATCTTGAAAAATTAGAAGTCCTCAATTGGGTAGAAAGGTGGCAAGGGCCAGAAATGTTAATGTAATCTTGTATACATATACAGTACTCTTACTCCCTAAAAGTCAGTGTCATTTAAATTAAATTGATTGCTACTGTTGGGAGAGGCGGTTGTGGCACTGATGATGTACTAATTATATAAGCATCTTGATGATTTCTGTTTTTTTTGTGTGTCTGTTGGTTGTTTATTTCTTTGTTCTGTCTGGCTACAGTGTAGAATGCCCTCCCATCACAGGCGAAACTGTGGTGAAACTGTGACTTAGTATTATGTTTATAAATGTTTTCCTTTAAAAAAAATTATACTTGATATATGAATATGTATGTGTGTTAAACTATTTATATGCTATGAGTACGTATAGATATATGAATAAAAAATAAAAATAAAATGGAGAGCTAAATGGAAAAAAGTTTCATAAGCATATCCATTTGGTGGGGTGGTGGAAGGAAAAATAAATAAATAAATAAATAAATAATAATAATATGTTGAGTAGGTAACGTGTTTTATTAGAAGTTTGCACATTGACAGGATCGATATAAAGTTTTTGAATGTCGGCAGCCATATTGGATTGGTACTGCTGAGGCGTAGTATTCCATAACACTCTGGCATTGAATGAGTTAAACATTTTCCAGATGAAAAAACCATAACAGTAATAAAATGGCAATAAACATGTCATAATATGTTTTTAAGAATGTGATTATTATGAACAAACATAAATGTAATAATTCAAATAAATAAATATAATAATCAATTTAATAAATCGTTTTGATAAAAGGATCAGTAGGATGCAGCCAGTCAGTGACTTGTGCCTGGTCCATCCCTTATTTTTATCCCTTATAAATGTACTGCAGTAGACTGTGTATGTATCTGAAAATCTGTGTGTGTATCTGACTATGTGTACTGAATTAAATTTTTCTACTTAAATTTTTATTTATTACAGAACAGCCATGTCTGATGTAGAGGGGGAATATGAGTAAGTTCTTTTTTATTGTTTTAATGTCTTTGTGAGTAAGATTTAAAAAAAGATAAAAATGTAATCTAATATTTGCTGTCTAAGTGACAATATCTCTCTTTCTTTTTGTCTCTTTGATTCAGAGAGCAGCCTGAGGGTAACCCTACCTTTCCCATGTAACAATGCATGTGTTTGTCCTGAAAAGCCAAAGGTTCTGGTGCATTCGCTTGGAATCTGTAGTGCTTCAAATTCTCATGAGCTATTCAAAGATGCCAGTTTGCTGCCAGCACCCTTCTAAACTAATTCTTAAAGCTGGAGTACGCAACTTTTTAAAAGAAAAATATTGGGGAAAGGTCATGCTTAGTTGGTAGCAATCATAGACAGAACTGTTGTGAGATAAATCCAGCACCATACACTATGTTTATACCCTCAAATTCAGCATTCTAAACCAACTATTCGGCTCACATTGTAATTTAAAAACAAAGTAGCTTATGACAAACCAATCAAAGAGATTGGCTGGTTCACATCGTGAATCAATGAACAGTGAGATTGACCTTGCATGTTCACCATCTAAAAATTTCAGTGACCCATTACACCGGTGCTATTTCATGCAAAGAGAAAGAAAATGGAATTGGATAAGGCTTGCTCGAAAAGTAGAGTAAACATAGGTGCTCATTTTAGAAGGTGGAGAGATGTTCGGGAGCAGATTGGTTTAAAAACAGACGTGGAGCTCCCATATTCTACTGGACCTGTAGCCTAGGTAAAAAGTTTCAACAATAATTTACCTGGACTTTCTGCTTGCCAGCCAATTGTAATTACCTATGATGAATAGTAGCTAGGTTGCTATTATTGATAACGTTACTTAATTCGGCAACTAATTCCTAGGAAGAAATGTTTGCTAACGTTGTATGTCGTATAGATCGCGTTAGCTAGAACCAGCTACTCGGCTATATGCATGCCAGCTAGTAGCCAGATAATGCCTGGTTCAGACTAACACTATACAACTCAGTGTGATACAACATCGGAAAGATTCCGTTGTTTTACCTGGACTCTTGTAGCTGACATTTTTACTGTAACGTTAGTTATACCAGTCTGTAATCCTGCAATCGTGTCTACAAAACTTCACACTGAGGTCTGTGGAAGCAATGGTGTGGGGTGCATGTCTCTTTCTCTGTGAGCAGGGCCAAAAGGATGTTTGACTTTGGGATGTTGGATGTTTTGACAACAAATGCGACCGTTGAAAAGGTGGCGTACTCCAGCTTTAACTGTCAACACCTTGTTCATTTGTCCTTCTCTAACTTTCTAACCTTCTCCCTCATCCTCTCACTTTTCTCACAATCTATTGACCTCTACTCCACAGAAGAACAGGAAGAGGAGTGGGAGCATGAAGGAGGTGGTGAGGCTCTCCACCCCCATATCGTTCGCTCCACTTCTCTCCCATCATTCTGTCTCCAGCTTCAGAACTGATGCAGAGAAATTTGACACTCCAATAGAGCTGAAAAGTGACCGCCCAGTTTTTCAGCGGCCCTGGTTCCAGAAGTAAATTTCCCATTCATTTTCTCCGTAGACATTTTAGAAAGTCCCTAGCTAAGAGAGTTTTAAGCCTTGAACCCGAACCTTCCAGCTATGAGACTAATCATGACATTATAAAAATTGATTGAGGGCAAAATAATCTTTGGAAAATGGAAAAAAAGGCAAAGATACAAGACTGTGTACTTAAAGCAAAACTGAACTTTGGGTTGTGTATTTACCTGGCCATGATATGAGTCCAAATGGTGCCGAAATATGTTCGTTAGTTGCTCTGTGCTCCCCTGGGGTGATAATCCAGAATAGGGTATTTGTCGCTCTCCATTCAGTTTGGGCAGCTAAAACGGTTTCAACGAAACGGATTCTGTCAGTATATTAAATTAAATGGCCTTTTCTTGGCTTTTTTGTATTTTATTTGGAACATAGATCCGGTTGGTAATTTTTGCATCAGAAACCACTCATTGGTCCAAATTCCCACGGAAGCAAGCGTTCCTGGTAGTATATATTTATGAAACACAAACCCACCTTCCGACATTTTGTATAGTACTTATAAAAGATTGTAATTACACAAAAAAATACGTAAGAAGACTGGCTATTGTTTGTATTGACAGAATCCACTCTGCTCGCGTTCGTATACGTCCTAGAAGTGTCATTTTGAGACCGGTTTAGCTATATATGCCCTATAGAGGTGAATGGAGAGCGACAAATACCCTATTCAGGATTATCACCCCGGGGCGCACAGAGCAACGAACAAACATATTTTGCCACCAGTTGGACTCATATCATGGCCAGCTAACTACACAACCCAAATTTCTACCAAAGTTCAGTTGTGTTTTAATGTTTTTTAAGAGGGAATGAACTACTTATCCCATAAAACATTGCAAATGATGTCATCAAATCACAATTTTCAACCAGTTTCATTGCAATCATTTTAGGTTAATTACATTTTCTCTTTAGTGCTTTATTGTACTGTATATACTGTATATATTTTAGTGTTTTGGGATTTATTGTTGTATAGTGTTTGGAAATTTACTTCTGGAACCCGGAGGTCCAGCAGCCAGTCGGCTGTCATTCACTCAAATCTAACGTTAGGCCTACATTGACTGACTATGCTACGTTAATTTCCAAACTTAATAAATACTGCACCCCTAACCACAGAAATGCTTAGATAGATATAATTTGTTACAATGAAAAAAAAAATGTTCTCCGCATATTTAACCTTAGCTACTGGTTTTGTGAATAAACCCTAAAGTAATGCTGGCATAGACTGTAGAAAGTAGTCCTTCACCAGTTATATGAGAATAAAACATGATTTCTTAAAAACTATGTTAAAGACTGACTCATGGCTTCTAAAGGAGCATATACCATCGTTTCGCAATCTCGTTACCTTTTACAGTTATGATTAATAATAAAATTAGTCTACGGTGGAAATTAATGGCATTTTTACTTCCAGACTTTTCAGTTCTATGGCCACATACACACTGCAGGTACATACGGTTGTCACTCCTCATGGTTGTGCTAATTCCTATTAAGTTCACACACCGTTTGGTTATAAAAGAGAGTGACAACTGCAGTCACTACCTGACATTTTCAGGTACTGACTATCCAATTTCACTGCGGCTGTGGTTGGTCTGCACAGTGTGTACCAGAACCACACTGGACAACTAGTTGTTAAGTGATGTAAGCACTAACATTACGCAAATGCCTGCTTGGCTTCCTTTTTATTCATGAATGTACGGGCCCACGCTGTCAGGGGGCCAGCCCATGAGGTCTGGGGAAGAAATATCAAAGTTATCAAAAAATAGAAATCCTGCCTGTAACTTTTTGATCCTGCGCTCTCTTGTTCCGCCAGCATAGTTGGCACTTGGTGCTCTGCGCTCGACTGAGGGGAGGGGGGGTTGACTAGGCTATGAGTGAAAGGCCGCAGGCCAATCCGAACGACTTATCACTAGTTCATCAAACTAGATATGGCATAAGCTCTGCTTCGTGCCTTCTCAACAACTAGTCAGTAAAATCAATGCAGTTGCCAACAGTCATGGAGATTTTTTGTTTTACTGGGGAAGATTTTCTGAGGAAAAAAATAAGTAGGACATAACGTCAACACAGTGCATTTTTTGTGGACAAAAAGCAAGCAGAGATACGTTTTTTGTAAAACACACACACTCGTATTTCCAGCCGCAAAATGATTTGCCTATGTGCAGCTATTAAGAGAGGTGCATTTTCCCTAGAAAAACATAAATGGAATAGAAAAACATGGACTGGAAAACAACCACTGCCATCACCTAATAAACATGCGTTTACAATGCAATGGAAACGTTACTTCATGGGGCCTAAAGTTTGTCGTAGCCCCGGGGCCCAAATAGTCTTAATGTGGCCCTGTTCATTCCCGATAGGAACATGAGGGGGAGAGAGAACAAACAACGCTAGCTATTTCTAACAGCTCATAACAAAAACAAGAAACGGCATGACCTTGCAGATTTTTAGGATTTGATAGAAAAGATGTGTATCTAACCAGCTACATTCTGCAACTAGCTCTGGTGCGATCCAGTGTAAATTACCCTGGTACAGTATGGAACACATGACTGGCGAAATGGCTGTACGTCATCAAGGGTCTAAGGTATCAAACAAGCCCCAAACCATCACTCTGCGGCCTGATATGGAGTAGATGTGGATGGATCCCTTTAAGGGTTGAGTCAGGAGAAATAACCCTTGCAGTGATCCATCCACATCTACTCCGTATCTGGCAACAAAGTGATGGTTTGGGGCTCATTCGATAGCTCAGACCCTTGATGACTTACAGCCATTTAGCCAGCCATGTGTTCCATACTGTACCAGTGTAATTTACAGCTGAATCTAGTCTCACCCCCAAATTCCCATAGAGATCAGTTCAAATGCAGAGAGCTTATAGTATCGCTTGTAACAGTACCTGGAAATAAGATATCGAGTCTTTTGATGTTGATGGGTCACAGACTTCAGGAAGTAACAGCATGCAAAGGATATGCGACCAACTATTAAATATGATACTTTTAAAATATGTTAAAGCAAAGGGTATGAATACTTATGTAAATTAAAGATTTCAGTTTTCAATTTTTAATACATTTGCAGAAATTTCTAAAAACATGTTTTCACTTTGTCATTATGGGCTATTTTGTGTAGAATTTTGAGACAAAAAATGAACTCAATCTATTGTAATAAAACATGGAGAAGGTGAAAGGGGTGTTCAGACTTTCCGGCTTGACTGTAATTAAAATGTATGTTGTAAACAGGATAAGTTGAAGGGTTTCTTCTCCTGAATAAGTTCACTAGGAAAATTTGTCAGGAGAAGCAACCCTTAAAGTGATCCATCCATATCTACTGCATATCTGGCAGCAGAGTGATGGTTTGAGGCTCGTTTGATACCTCCGACCCTTGATGACTTACAGCCATTTTACCAATCACATTATGTTCCAGCATAATTTACAGCTAAATCTAGTCCCACCCCCCAATTCCCATATAGAGATCCATTCAAATGCAGAGACGTTATAGTATCGCTTGTAAGAGTACCAGAAAATAAGATATCAAGAGTCTTTTGATGTTGTCAGGAAGTCATGGCATGCAAAGGATGTGCGACCAAATATAAAAAATGATTACTTTACTCTATATATAAATGCAGGGGTGCCAATAATTGTGGCACACATGGTTTTGTTTAAAAAATATATATTTCTTGATGAGGAATTTTTTTTCACATAATAAATGTACTTCAATTAAATCAATAAAAAAGTTTTCTTTGTACTTTTTTCAATTAAATATATGTAAAAGAAAATTTACAAATCTCTGCTTTTATGTGCAATTTACATACTGTCCCAATTTTTTGGGAATTGGGGTTTGTGGTTATAAATTTATGGCTTTGATAAAGTAGGCTATCTAGGTAGCCTATCGATAGCCTATAACTAGAATTAAAACTAGTTAAAATTCTTGATATCAAAAACAAGTTGAATAAAAGCTAAAACGGCTTTCCATACAAGTGTAGACTACCTAATAATACCATATTACGTGCAACCACTGTCAAACGATTTATTTATTTGAGTGCATCTGTCACACGCTGGAAGGATGTGGCCAGGAAGAAGAGAGATGTTGTAACCTGGAGCACTGGTACACTGCGGGGAGTTAATTTGTGCTTCCTAATTATTTTGGAGCAGCTGACACAAGTACAAAGTCAAAGTGAATATGATCCAGACACTGTCTGTCAATTAATTCATCTAATATTGGTCTGGTATGATGTAGACGGTCAATCATACTTTTATATATTTTTCCTTTTATGACAGCTTTTTGATAATTGCAAGTATAGGTTAGGAAAATAAGACCAATATTATGTTCAAAACATGCACACATTCTAATATCCATTCATGCGAAAGATGCTGTATTTTTCATAATTGGTGCCATTGGTGGCGCTAGACATATACCACATTTTTTTCCCAAAGTTTCACACAAAAAAATGAAGTATCCGCATATCTTGTAGACACGCCTTGTTTTCATCAAATCTCCACCCTGCGCGTCAAATGTCTGAATCACAAGTAGCTTAAGCTAAGCGGAATTGAAATTGAAAAATAAATTGGTGTCGGAGCATCCAATACATTATTATATTAGGCTAAATATCCAAGTACATATAGTAAAATAAAAAACTAACAAAAGAAAATACAATATGAAATCACAACAGGCAGAAAGGGCTGTTATTGTGGAAATAATATCCATTCAAATTTTTTATAAAACTGCCTTTTCATTCCGAGTTGATTATATATTGCACCTCAGATTTTTTCCAGTTCTTATACAAAATGATTGTTCAGTGTCCCCCAGTTAGGTTAACAAAAACAACCTTTAACGAAACAAAACAATCGATAAATAAGTATAAAGTACAGAGTATAGTTTTTGTAAAAAGTTATTGGGAAAAAAAAGACAGGGAGGGGGTGATTACTCATAAATTGCAATAACAGTTCATTTTAGACTAAAAAATATGACATTTCCTATATGTAACTTCCGGTTGAAGCCCTGCCCACTTCCGGTTTCAATCCGGATACAGATACAGATAGTGGCATCGCTGCACACCCCTAATAGGGAGTACCATGTATGTTAGGGAACTATTTAATTTTTGTCTCAACTGTATATGCTAGTTATATACCACCTATTTGTTTTATAAGTTTTGTATATGGCATATGTGATTTTTATAGGATTTGTACAGACCTTTTGCATGTGGGTGGCCATGTTCCAGATCATTTCAGTTATTTACTGTGTTTGCTAGCTAGCAGTCGCAAACTACCATTACCAAGGCTATCTCCTGTTTTTGGATGTTGAGCCTTGCAACTAAATGCTTGTACGAACACCATTAACGTTACTAAATTAATTGCTTGTGTGCTGGTATGCAATATACAGTACCAGTCAAAAGTTTGGACACACCTACTCATAGAAGGGCTTTTCTTTATTAAATTTTTTTACAGTTTAGTATAATAGTAAAGACATAATTGCGCAACTGTGACATCTTGAAATATATTGAGTAATTGTAGGCTACAGGTATCATATTGAATGTTGAAATGAGTATCAGTATTATGATATACAGTATAGAATCAATCTTGATCTTATTTACATTATTAGCTACATTAACTACTTGAATCAATCTCTTATTTATTATCTTATTACATTAACTAGGCTACTACAGGCACAAATTTTCATCATGAATACAGTTGTCAGTTGACAAAGACAGCAACCTCTTTCCCACCTTTAAGGTAAAATTCTGAATGTAGCCGGTTGGTTGTGTTAACAGGCACGCACATGCTTCCAACTGTCTTTAGTAAGGAACACATCTCTCCTCTGATCTATGAACTCTCGCTTGTGGAATATTGCAGGGGATTATACATGCTTGATGCGTGGGTTTCCTCCGAGTACTCCGGTTTCCTCCCACAGTCCAAAAACATGCAGGTTAGGCTAATTGGAGATTCTAAATTGCCCATAGGTATGAATGAGTGAGTGAATGGTGTGAGTGCTCTGTGATGGATTGGCGGCCTGTCCAGGGTGTATTCCTGCCTCTCGCCCAATGCATGCTGGGATAGGCTCCAGCACCCCCCGTGACCCTGAACAGGAAAAAGCGGGTTGAATGATGATGATGATGATGATGATGATGATTATACATGCTTTACCTGCAGTGCTCCTGCTATAGGTGTGGGTGGCAATTGGTCATTTGAAATCAGAAAGGAAAAATAGGAAACTATGTAAATAAAAAAATAAAAAGGAATGTGGCTACCATTCAGATTGTGAAAAGGATGTGTTCCCACAAACGTTTCTGGATTCATTTAGAATGTACATGCTGATGAAATTCCCATTGAATCAATTAGCAAGGCAATGACATCCTGACAAAAAATAATATTTATTAATAGGATTGGAAAGTTACTGTGGGAGCAGAACCCTAGGTTGTTTCTTCCACTAAATAATGTGCAATTATTTCAGATTTCAAACTGAGTTTTCCATCAGTGAGCAGTAAAATGAGGTGAGAATTCATGGCTTTGTCTCAATGGCACAACCTGCAAACAACCATAGATCTCCATTTGTGAATATGATCCATATCATGAATCGATTTTTTCTCTCCATTTCTAAAATCGATTGCTGTTGGAATGATCATTCCCTGTCCTTTCTTCAATTCCCCTTTCCCATTCTATTTATTAATCTGTCTTCCACTCACCTCATCCTTCCCTTGCATCCTCACATCAGAACGGGTGACACATGAAGAAGGTGAGAAGGGCTTTCTCTCATTCCATCGTGTCAAAGAGAGAAAATAGTTCATTCTAGCATAATTAATCATTTCATTGTGGGAAATGTTACTGTAAGTGCCTTGTCATCAGATTTGATGACAATCCTATTACACGTTAAACTTTCCATGACAATGTCTAGCTTCATTAACAGAGTGCATATACATTTTCTCAAACTTGTGGTAACATGTCTGTCTTTTTGTCTCCTGGAACTTTCCAGAAGAGGAACGACCACGATACAAGTAGGCTTGATTTATAATGTATGATATCTGTGAACAGTCTAGACTGGCCATTGAGGGACATTGTTTTGGATGTAATTGTGTGTAATCCTGGGTACATTTATAAGCACTTTTATTGCACTAGTTGGTAAACTTGAAGGTTTTGGCTGGGTCACAGAGATGTACCCTTAGAAATAAGTGTTCTTTATTCACACTGCCTCACTGATTAAATGGCTCCCATTACAGTGAATGTTAAGTAATACCACGTCACCAGTTATTGTTTATGTTCCTGTATCTGTCACTAAAAGTCTCAAAGTTGCATTTGAACTAGAGGAAGAGGATACATTTAAATGCTGAGCTTTTAAAAAAAAATTCTGAAAGTGCCAATAACCATATTATACTGAAAGCTCTGACAATGCAACAAGGTGTAAATGAACACATGCAAATTTATGACAATCTTTCACTCATGAAAGATAGATTAATCTGTGAATGTTACTTACCAGTAAGTATATACCAAGAGTCCTCCCGTCATATGATCTTTTCCTTCATATTTACTGATTCCAGTTGCAACTTTTAAAAGCATAAATTGATGTACTCATATGAAATGTTAATCAAGCACAACAGTTCCAATGTATCTCTCTCTCTCTCTCTCAAAGGACCATGATCTCTCAGCTCGCTGCTCCTAAAATCCCTGAAGGGGAGAGAGTGGACTTTGATGTGACTATACTTTTGTTATCAATTTGAATCTGTTGATACTTACACTCATTCAGATTACTCATGAAAATGTGGATGCAGTGAATTTATTATGTGTGCATAAATAAATTTATCACATTGCGTGTCTGAAGATATTATTGTGGAAAAGTACACTTTCTACTCACTTTTCTATTCATTATTATTATTATTACCTTGCAGTACAAGGTGATAAGACTTATATAAGGTGTGAAAAATGTTTACCCAGCTCTTTCCTCTCAGAACATTCACCGGAAGAGGATGGAAAAGGACTTGCTGGAGCTGCAGACATTGATTGATGTCCACTTTGATCAACGGAAGAAAGAGGAGGAAGAGCTGACTGGGCTGAAGGACAGAATTGTAAGTAATTTCCTGTCTGACTATCTCCTCCACCTTAACCCCTTTGCGCAGACACCTAGTGATAATGGCGCCGGAGCCATCATTTTGCTCAACTGAAACATTCATTGCTCCTGCAGCCAAACTATTAGTGGAAAACACAAACTCTGTGTTTTAACTTCATTGGTAGACGTTTTGTGACTATTTCTGCCCAATACGGAGTTTCTAAGTGTCACTATTGTCCCGTAGCAAGTCCATTTAACAAGCACCCCCGCCACCCAGTTTATATCTACCCATGCGTGACATAGTGGACAATAGCGTCTATGTTTAAGTTCATAAATATATTTATTCATCATACAAAATTTGAATTCTGTCATAGCAACAAGATAAACCCAACAATAGCCTGATCGTATGCCAGAAAAGCCCTGCTCACTCAAATGCAAAATAAACATGTGAAACTATTCTCTCATTCTACCATGTATTTTACAAGCAATATACAGTGCCCTCCACAATTATTGGCACCCCTGGTAAATATGAGTAAAAAGGGTTATAGGAAATTCACCTTTTGGTGAATTAGCTTAATTTCACACTGAAAAAATTAGAAGAATCCAACCTTTAATTGAAGTAAATTTATTGAAGAAAAAATCCCTCATCAAGAAATAATTGTTTTTAACAAAACCACGTGCCACAATTATTGAAACCCCTAGAAATTAGTATAAACAAAATGTAACTGAAGCATTTTTTCCATTTATATTTAACTTTTTTAAGTTGATCAGAGTGTTTAGGAACTTTCAAGCAGTAATCCATGACTTCCTGTTTCACTAGGGTATAAATTTGAGGCGACACAGAGGCCATATTCCCTTATTCATACATCAACATGGGAAAGATAAGAGAACAAACAAATCAAATGAGGGAAAAGTGTGTTGAGCATCATAAGTCAGGGAATGGCGATAAAAAAATTAATTTAAATTTTTTTTTAATGTAGGCTACCGATTTTCATTGAAAATAGAACATTTGGCAGCATTTTGCAGATGGTGGAATACCATTTTATTTTCATGTTATTTTACATAATATAGGCTATGGCGTATATATAGGCTATGGCAAATGCTCATTCCAATTTACTGTACGCTGATATGTGGTAGATGTAAAAAGATGTAAAAATGAATGTAGAAATTTTCCTTGGAGTCATTATGAATAGGAACATACAAATAAAAAAAATACAGAAAAATGCAATCCCAGGGCAGAAGTATACATACTGTAGAGTACAGGAAAAAGTGTATTTATTGTATTTAAAAAGTGTTTTATTGAGGTGAAAGATTAGGTTACATATTTAGGTGTAAACATTTTTCCAAAGTTTTTTTTGCATTTGTGGAATTTTATTTTGACTTAAATTATGAAAATAAACAAATCTAAGTTCATATAGTAAATGGTACACCTGTCTTCATTTAGGCCATTTACCAAGTTTATGTGATGCTCACACCTGGAGTAATAAAGCCTTAAACAGAGCACCCCCTAAGTAGATGAGAATTGACCAAATTTGCCATCTGCGCGAAGGGGTTAGTTAAAGGCATACTGAACTTTGTTAGAACATAATATTCCGATTGTATAGCTACCTGGCCCCGATGAGTCATAATATTCACGCTCATCTTCAAGACTTGCTCCAGTGGTCAGCAACTGGCCAACGGAGAATGACGTTTTTTTTCTATCCATTCACTCCCATTGCATGGCGAAACAGGTCTCAAAAGCACTTTTAGCACATAAATTAATGCAAACAACAGATTATGCCGATATAAAAAATCACGACATCCAGAACTGAACGTTTGAAAAAGGGTAAAAAGCTCTATTCATAATATTTTACACTTTTTCCAAACAAAGGTTTGGAAGAATATCTGGTCTTTAGCTTATGAGGACCTTACTTGTTTCTTTCTTGCGCCAGTAATGGTCCCACTTCCTAAAGCGTGCGTTAGAAAACAGTTTCTAGTTTTCTCAGAATCAAATAAATCAAAATTTGTTTCAAACATTCGGTTCTGGATGTTGCGATTTTCTATATCGGCGTAATCCACGATGTTTGCATTCGTATATGCAGTAAAAGTGTGCTTTTGAGACCTGTTTCGCCATACAATAGGAGTGAATGGAGAGAGAGAAAAACGTCATTCTCCGTTTGGCCAGTTGCTGACCACTGGAGCTAGTTGAGTGTGAATATTACGATATTACAATATTATGTTCTAACAAAGTTCAGTATGCCTTTAAGACTTGCAAACACTGTATATTGTAGAGTAATCAGAATAAAAGTGTGCAAAGAGAGGACTGGTTTCAAACTGGTTTATGATTTAGGAGAACCGGAGGGCAGACAGATCAGAACAACAACGAGTTCGAGCTGAAAAGGAGAGAGGCAAACAGACAAAAATTGTGGTAAGAATACATACTACCACGTGTTTTCAACACACATGAGTATTGCACAATGTTATATGATATTTGCATTATGTTACTGTGTAGAATACAGCAGAATGATATCAAAGTTTTGCCAAAGCCAAACGTAATATGATTTCATGGCTCTCAAAGATGCAACGTCTCTCCATATCTCAGGAGGAGCGGCAGAGGAAAGAAGAGGAGGAGGCAAAGAAAAGGGCAGATGATGAAGCCAAAAAAAGAAAAGTGCTCTCTAACATGGGGGCTCACTTTGGGGGCTTTCTGGCAAAGGTTAGAGTCTGCCTTGACTTCAGAATAATGCTGGTAATAAACACAACTTTAAATCTGAAATTTTAGTTAGTATGCACAGCGTGTGTGCCCCTAAATGTTGAATCAATTGGTTAGTGTTCATTTAGTGTATAAACCTTGCCCTCTCAGGCAGAGCTGAAGAGGGGGAAGACACAGACAGGGAGGGAGATCAAGAAAAAAACCCTGGTGGAGAGACGCAAACCTTTGGGTATTGATAACCTCAGAGAGGATGGACTCAGGTGAGTCCTTACATACTATGAACCACAATAACTTATCCTTCACTATAAGATTACTATACCACAGTAGACATGTTTGTATGTGTGGTACAATAAAGTCAGTGTCACAGTACGTTACACTACAGGAATGTCAATTATTTTCAGTATTGTACTGTAGTGTAGCAGTATCTACCGTAAAAATGCACTCAATGTGCTACTGGGATATAGTGATGTGCTGAGTGTCCACTATAGGTTGATTCACAATTTATTTTCTGTTGCACTTTTCTTTGACACTGTCTCTATTAGTGGCACAGTTGGATCTATTGTATAAACCTTCTCACTGTCAGTATTACCATGCTGTTGCAGCTTTCCTCTAAGGGGCGCTAGTTCTCTTACAATACACAGTGTACCTTATAGTGGAAAACAGCCACTTAATTGTGGGTAAATATAATGGAGGTAAATTGGAAAACTCAGTTGAAGCACTCGTGTTGTGAGTACAGGTGGATAAAGAAAGTGATGTGGGAAGTTTTTGAATTTTTTTTAAATGGAACCAAAACGGGGGTAAATCCCTGAAAACTATTAATGTGGTGCAGTGTAGTAGTGAGTATTGCCCAACCAATATTTGCCCAGGGAGCAGGCGAAAGAGATGTGGGAATGGATCTATCAGCTGGAGTCTGAGAAATTTGACAACACGGAAAAGATGAGAAGACAGAAATATGAGGTGAGAGAAATGGGCTGCGAATTGTCTTCTACTTTATGAAATCCATTATTATGGCTGTAATACCAACTTCCTAAGTATTAAAATTAAAACACTGAAGTAAACAAAGAATCAATTTCTTTTATCTGACCATACTACAAATTATTTGTTTCTGTTCATGCTTTTTTCCCCTCTGGTTGCAGATCAATGTTCTCTTGAACAGAATTTTTGATGCTCAGAAATTGTAAGGAAATTTTATGCAGTGGACAAATAGTGTGTGACGTAGAAAAACAATGAGCATGCATGTGATACGTACAGTTTATAGCATGCATGTGATACGTACAGTTTATAGCATGCATGTGATACGTAGTTTATAGCATGGTAAACCAAGGCTAATGTTTTAGAGGTTATTGTATGCAAAAGGCTTTGTTTCATGCTTGTGTATCTGCTCAGTGCTGTGATAAAAATGGTTAAGATCTTTTCTGTGCTTTTGATTTGAGAGTAATATTGTTTCGTGTGTTATTAGTACATGTGTTGTATTGTTTGCTCTCACCCCCACTCTCTCCCTATAGTAAGAAGAGCCATAGTAAGAGCAAAGTTGGGGGTCGCTGGAAGTAAGATTAAATCCAGAGGGAGCTGGAAAAGAAGACTTTTTTGGAATAAAAAGTAAAAATCCTATTTCAAAATTTTTCCATCTTTATGCTTACTTCTGCATTCCCTTGAAATGAATTAAAAATGTTTTTTCTTTTTGAAATATGTCTAAAACTAGGCTACATGTAAAGAATAAACAGACGAAACAGGGATTAATCCTCTGTAACTGATGATGCAATATAATTTCATTAGTGGGTAATGAGTGTGCCAAGGGAAGGCAGGCACCAACATGCTTTGGCTGGAAATACTTTCAAATGTATGTAACAATAATTGCTAATAGAGTTCTGTATAAGATATAATTTAATGTGGTATATTATTGATACAAAAATACATTGTTAAAGAAACTGCATAAAAAGTTTTTTCTTCATTTTTTAGATCATTTTCACTTCTATTTAGTATACTGTCTGGTGCAAAAGTATGTGATTTGGTCCATTTTGATGAATGTGTCAAATGATTGAATCATAATGAGCTGCTAGAAAGCTGTCTTGCTTCTTTGAAGAAGAAGTCCATATACTGGGACGTGGTATATTGTTTGTGACATTGGTCCCCCTTGGTCCCCCAACCTTTTTGCATTATGAAAAATGTCCTGAATTTTACAGAACTTTGAAATTAATTGCTCCACATGGCAGGAATTCAAGCAATCTTTATAAGTGACTAAATTTATCAATGACTGTTTTTTTCATCTGAAAGGAAGAGAAAAGGCTGATTTGAAAGTGAAAACAGGATACATACCACTCACTACTTATGAGCCTCCCGTTTGTGAAATTCATTATTTTACCAACCCCATAAAGAAAAAGTCAGGAGCTTGGTGAACATATTTGGGGGGGGGTGTCTTTGACCAACCATTACTCCATACAGAATCTTTCAAGGTCCTTCAGATCCATCAGTCTATACTTGTGGATTTAAATTAAAACCACAAATTTATGACAGTGTTCAAGTCTGGAGACTGAGATGTTCTTTGCAAAACAGTGCAACCATTTCTTGGTTGATTTTGAGGTTTTCCTGGCATTTTCTGATTTGCAGTAATGAACACACATTGTAAATGTGAATTGCACAACAGCTTAAATAATTTGCTGAGCAAATATCCCAATAGTAGGTAGCAGAATACTGACATTTGCATGCGCACACATGAAACTGTCATTAAAGCATGGATCAGGGGGGTATACTACGAAGCAGGATTAGTGAGTTAGCTGGATAACTGCACTGAGTAAAACCCAGAACAGCTGTTTTTACTTCAGTCCAAGTTCCAGATTTTTGAGGGTTTCCGGGTTGCAGTTCTCCAGCTAACACAGTAATCCTGCTTCGTAGTCCCTGGAATGGGACTGGAGGATCGGGATTAGGGTACCTAATAGTAATAATATGAGACGGAGTGGAAAGGAATGGGATATCACTCCTTTTGTAGTGTGTATGTTGAGAAGACATCACTCTTTTCTGTATTTGCAGACTCAAACCCTGCCTCTCTGGCAATATCGTCCACTTTCTCTGCAAATCCCTTAACTTGCTCCTTTGAAAGGTCCAGCATGTGACTGAAAAGGAGAGCAGACAGAGAAGGTTTCAATTTCAATTATGGGTGCGGTAAAACACACCCACACACAAAAAATATGAGTATTGAGACAAAAGTGCCCCCACATGTGACAGCTGCCATGTAAGTGGGGTGCATCAACGTCATAGAGACTTACTTGGCCAGCTCCACCACAAGAACCGCATCAGGGGCTGTAACCTGTCTCAGCGAGGGACCCAGCTGGTGAACCATGCTGCGGAAGTAAGAGAGGGAAAACAACATCTATCAATCACATCACAGTACCGCCAATCAAACATTAATTAAAGCATTAAAACGTGGATGAGTCTATAGTCGATAAATCTGACTATTTTTCATTTTTAAGCACTCAATATTCAAGTCAAAATTATGAATAAGCACTCTAAATTAGCAAAAATTCACAATAATTAAAACTTGGTGACTGTTATAGCATAGAACAGTGGTTCTCAAGTTCGGTCCTGGGTCCCCCTCTGTGTATGCTGGATTTTCGTTGCAACCACAATTGCAATCCCAAAGTTTTAACAAGCTGTTAACCCCTTTGCGTAGATGCCTAGTGGCCATGGCGCCGGCGGCAGCCAGATTAAAAATGTCCTGATATTTTATGGAGTTCATAACAAGGTTCACAGGGCCTTTGGAGAAAAAACAGCCCCACAACATCACGGAACCTCCACCATACTTAACAGTGGAGATCTGGTTATTTTCAGTATAGCCATCCTTCTTTTTACACCAAACCCACTTGTTGGTTGAGTGTTGGTTGCCGAAAAGCTCAATTTTCGTTTCATTTGACCATAAAACACGGTTCCAGTCAAAGTTCCAGTAGCGTTTATCAAACTCCAGGCGCTTACGTTTGTGGTGAAATGACAGAAAAGGCTTTTTTCTGCCATGCCTTCCAAATAATTTGTTGGCATGGAGGTGACGTCTAATGGTAGTTTTGGAGGCTTGATGACCCCAAGATGCTACTTTCCTCCATCTTTTGCCTCGCTTACCATCCTCCTCACTGTGCGTGGGGGCTTGGGTCATTCAAAGCAACAGTTCCAGTTGCTTTGAACTTTTTAAGTATTGCCCTAACGGTAGATATGGGTATTTTCAGATGAGTAGCAATTTTTTTATAGCCATTCCCTGACTTATGAAGCTCAACACACTTTTACCTCATTTGATTTGTGTGTTTTCTTATCTTTCCCATGTTGATGCATGAATAAGGGAATATGACCTCTGTGTCACCTCATATTTATACCCCAGTGAAACAAAGTCATGGTTTACTGCTTGAAAGTTTTTAAAAACTCTGATCAACTTTAAAAAGTAAAATATAAATGGAAAAAATGCTTCAGTTACATTTTGTTCATAATAATTTCTTGGGGTGCCAATAATTGTGACACAAGTGGTTTTGTTAAAAATAATTATTTCTTGATGATGGATTTTTAAATTTACTTCAATGTTGGATTTTTCTAATGTTTTCAGTGCGAGATTAAGCTAATTCACCAAAAGGTGAATTTTATATAACCCTTTTTACTAATCTTTACCAGGGGTCCAATAATTGTGGAGAGCACGGTATATGCTATATAATGGACAAAACTAATTTTATTCATTTTGTGACATATTTTGGATAGGGTTTTGGACCCATAGATATCAACCATAGGCGGATTGTTATTGAGGCTAACGGAGGCTGAGCCTCCTAAAGCTAAAGCTCAGTCACATCCTGTGACAGGGCGAGTAGCCTACAGAAATTACATCTTTTATTTGCATATTGCACTCTGACTTGCGAAATGTTCTGACTCTGCGCACCATTTGCGCTACCCTCATTTTTTAATAAACAAACAAGGTCCATTCTTTTTTCTGACAGGCGAACTCGCTAGTCGCTTAAGTTGCCCGGCAAGCCACCACATTCCGGTGGAAGAACAAATGTATATTCTTGCAGTAATGTTAGAAGATAACCAAGCAAAACATTTAACTTGCTCTTCATCTGATAGCTAGCTGGGTGACTAGCTAGTTAACTAACAGGCGCTAAATAATTGAATGCCAACAACTTCCATTTTATAACGTTTATGCGAACGTGATAGCCAGATAACGTGCAAAGACAGAGTAGAGAGACGGTAGGAGAAAATACAATCACCAGGTCATTGTATTTTTGTCTTGATTTAATTTAAAATAAATGAATGATCAATCATTTTAGTTGGTTAGTTATATCAGCTTGTTTTCTAACTTACCTAGTAGGTAACGTTAACTTTAGATCTGATACGTTTGCTATGTGCTCGTTAGCTAGCTGGAGAAGCTTGATAGAATTTCATTACATTTGTGCAATAGCAAATACGTGTGCGTTAGCTATTGTGTTTCTGTTGTAGTTGTTGCTAACTAGTACCCCTATTGTAAGTTATGTGCAAGACTAAGTTTGTCATGTTTTAGTCACGTTTTTCACTACTATTGCTAATATCTAGAGGTGTAAGGTCCAGGGGTCAGAAAGTAAAAGTCATGCGTTTCTTCCACCCATTAACTCAACCAGCTGATTTCAGCAATTAATTCTACCTCATGGCTGAAGAATTGTGATAATTAGCAAATCCAGGTGATTGGAAGAAAATACTGGGAAGGACTTTTACTTTCTGAACCTGGATTTTACACCTCTGAAAATAACCTATGCCTTTCCGATCAATAGCAGCAGGCGGTTTGCAGAGAGAGAACAACATACATTTCAGGAGAGAGAGTGTAGGATCCTGAGACAGACAGTTATCCATATTAGGAGAGGGAATTCTACAGATAGAGATGTTCAGAGAGCCGCACCATTACACTAAGATTTTTGTTGTCATGTTGTCAATACACTTGGAAAAACACTGAAGTTGGTATTAAAATGTTGAGTGAGGAATGAATAGTGTGCCATTTGACAGCTGATTGGTTGGAACTGACAAAATCACCAGGATGAACCATTTAATAGTGATTCTGTATCACCATTGAAGGGTTATTTTTATAAAAAATTTCTAGGGCTATGCCCCCCGGACCCCCCTCATTTACACCCCCTGCCAACCACCTACTACACTCGTAACAAATGCAGCCTCCCATATTTTTGACCTCACCAGGCGCCCCTGATATCTATATACTGATGAGTTTTAAAAATTAGTTTTATTAAAAATTAGTTTTATTAGCCAAAACAGTTGATTTGTAGTTAAATATATGATTATTTTATGATTTAAGGCAGTGCACAATTTAGTCATTTTGCAGATGCTAAGGGACAGCGGGGTACTTTATTTTGACCTAAATTTTGAAAATAAACTAATCTAAGAAGTATTGTAAATGGTACAACTGTCTTGTTTAATTTAAGCCATGTTCCAATTCTCTGTGATGCTCACACCTGGGTCCACATGTATAAACAGCGCTGAACAGAAAAATGCCCTCAGAAAGCCGCGTAAGGGAGTTTCCACGCAGAAATTCAGATGTATAAAATAACACGTGCTGTGAGAATCTGCATACCTCTGCACACGTTGGACACAATATGTACGCAATGTTTGGCGTCAGTGTCATATGGTGACATAGTGACCGAAAGGCAGAGGTTGAAAAAGTTAAACTTATTTTAAGCAGATTTACGACTTTCACCCTGAGCGTTCTTTTACGTATTCTTTTACTCAGAGTTTTATACATGTGGCCCCTGGCGTTATAAAGCCTTAAATAGAACACCCCCTAAATAGGTGAGAATTGATCTTCTGCATGAAGGGGTTAAGAAACATTCAGTTTGTGGGATTCCAACTGTGGTTGGTACGAAAGCCAGCATACACAGGGGGGCAGCAGGACTGAACTTGAGAACCAGTGTCATAGAAGAACAGTCCAACAGACTAGATACAAGATACAAAACTAGATACCTGGCTGAACAATATATAGTGTTGAAGAGTTGAGAGAAGCTCTGTTTGTTGGGCAGTTTTGACAGTGAGTCCACAGGCATAAAAGTCACATTCACTCCATCTAGGCACAAGAGCTCTACAAGAGAAGAAAAATGCTGTGCAATTACATTTCACATAAGGACCATGAAAAGAGCTAAAACTATAGTGTAACATGCACAAGCTTATGATAGCCTGTGATTATAATTATCATGTGAGTATTAAAGTAATAATCCCCTCTATCTCACCCACTAATCAGCACGCTGGGAAGGACCGTATAATTAACATAAAATATATGCACTACCGTTATCAGGAGATCTCTGATTGGCCTCTGGCTGAGGTGATGAGGTTCTATGATTGGCTAAGGGGTCTTGCCCCTGTCCTTCCTGGGTGCCTTGCTGAATGGAGGGAATGTCACTCCTGCAGATGAGAGCCTGGAACAGCTCCTGAACATTGTGACAGGAGATATCTTGGGCTGTCTGAGACACAGGAATAACTATATGAACAGGTTTGTAAATCATACATTCACATGCAAGAAGTTTTCTAGTGTATACATTTAAGGATATTTTCAAGAGGCATCTCATTATCTTAATTGTTTTCTGCATCATCCCACCAAAGGAAAACATACAACCATAGAGGTCATTCCATGCGGAAATTGACCCTTTTTTAAACCTATTCTCTCAGATCTTTCTGATATTTGACACTCATATTGTAACCTTGGAGTAATGACCATTGTTATATTTTTGAGGAAAAAAAACCACAAACCATCATTAAGAAAATTAGCTACAAATAAGAGCACCGCGGTGGTGCAGCAGTAAAAGCATTGGCCTTTTAGTCAATGCAATTGCACACCGAGGGCCCGAGTTCGAGCCTGGGTTCTGCCAGATCCGAGTATGGCCAGTGCCTCAAGGGAGTGGCAAATTCGGCGGCCACTATGACTTAATTCTTTGTATTAATTATTAATTATCTCAAAAATACTTTCTATAATTTAGCAAAATTTTTCATATGTTGTTCTATACACTCCAATGTACACACATGCCAATTTACAAAGTGGAATCTCTTACAGTACTACAAGGGGTGATTGACTGGTTTAAGCATGGGTGCATAGATCCAGTCCTGGTTTTTGTACCAACCTTAGTTTTTGTTTTTCAGCTAGCTCTATAAACTACACTGAAATTGTGAAAATAGACACTTTGACCCTCATTACCCCCAAGGGTAATTCCACACAAAAACGTTTGGTTTGTAGAAAAAGAGCTCTCGTCTTGATTAAAATTAGCTCTCAGCTTTAGTGAGAGCAGAGATATAGCCTCAAAGTACTTTGCATGTACCAGGTACTTGCCTTAGTATGAACTACAACAGCCAAAAAGCTTACAGTACAGTTCAGTAGGGTTGCCACGCCCACTGAATGACGTTACAGAAACGGAGGCAGAGGAGCTGGGCATTTTACTGCTAGTGTAGTGCCTGTCTGCACTAGGGCTGCCCCCGACCAAAGATTTGCTTAGTCGACCTGTAGTCGTCAGTTCACACCCATAGTCGACTAACCGTCGCACATTTATGATATTAATTTCATTATTTAAATATGTATTTTTGAGCATCAGAAAGTGGTTTGACTTCCATATGATCTATAGTACTAAGTTTACTATATTACAGAGAAATACAAAGCCATCATTATGAGCATTTAAAATATCAATTATAGCTACAAGCTCAGGCTGCGATTTGCTGGCCTGCGCTGCCTATTAAAGGCATCGGTTTGCTTTTGGCCAGTGCTGTATTAACAGCATCGACAAAGCAGTAAATGAATGTGTCGGAACAAAAAGCAATGAGACATTTAACATTGTTATTTTTATTTCCACTCTTTATAACAACACACAACTTAAAAATAGTGAATAACTAAATAAGAAAGCAGCCTTTGGTCCGGTGATACGAAAAAGCTAAAACAATGTAGCTAATTTAACAGCTTCACGGTTATCAAAACTAGACTTTTTTTTTTACTTTTTAAAACAGCAAACTGAAACACTTCTGAAGAAATATCAACAACAGGCCAAACGAAAGATTAATTATAATCTATAATTGCAAAGTGTGTTTTAGCCTGTGACCAGCGAACCTCGTCACATTAGGCCTACTCACTGCTGTTTTTCCTCCAATTGCAAATCCAAAACTTTCCCAGTGCAACTCGGAACTCACTGATGACTCCATTAACGAATGCAAGGTTAGCTACTATAGCCTACTCCATGGCAAACATATTTTAAAAACAATTTGTTTATGCCAAGAAACCTGTTGCTAACAACAGCTAACGTACTAGTCCAGAAAAAATACATTGCTTCTGTAATCGAATGCTCAAAGCGAAACCGCAAAACCGTTCAATTATGGTCAGTTAGCTAATGTTAGTCTACTTAATGGTCATGGATCATAATGTAACGTTAGTTGACATGGTTCCTTACTGGATGATTCAATAAGGCAGACGCAGATGTAGGCTACAGGGAATCAGGGAATACCGGAGGAGCTCCACTCTGTAACCGACAGCACTCGAGTCCTGTTTGGTTTAGTTTGCCAAAACATCTTTAGGAAATAACGTAGCCTATCAATGTAATGTTCTGATATTATAATAAAATAGCAATGATAGCTAGCTTGATCTACGATGTGTCCCTACCACAGAAGGTCCTTCTGTGGTCCCTATTGAGAACAGTGAAATGCAGGCAGAAATTCTTCCCTGCTGGCTCCGCCTATGTCATGTCCCGTGTTCCTAGCCCTCCTGTTCCTGCTCTGGCCTCCTGTACCTACCCAGGCTCCCCTGTTCCTACCCAGGCTCCCCTGTTCCTACCCAGGCTCCCCTGTACTTGGCCAGCCACAAAGAAAGACTTAATTAGTTGCGCCTTGATCTGTTGATTGATCTGTTGAATAAGTTTAATGTTGTTTTTGGGTGGAATTACCCTTCAATGATGCTTTGTGGTTTTTTTCCCCCCTCAGGAGTATAACTATGGTCATTACATACTGTAAGTTACATTATGGGAGTCAAATATCAGAATGATCTGAGAGGTCAAGGTTTAAAAGGGTACATCTTCCCCCAGAATGACCGTTGGCTCAATTTTCGTGATATGCCGACAAGGGCAAATGAAAAAACTTTAAATAAACATTCAAGGCAGTTTTCACTCAATATCTAAATATGACCTAATTAATAATGTCATTAAGCCAATCTGTTTTAAAGTATTTAAAGAATAAAATTTTTGCCTGCATGTAGACAGTTTTGCAGAGAGAGTGTGACAAAGAAGCCAGCACCCTTCTCAATGTGGTAACACAGCCACAGTCATACATTACCTTGGTGTATTGCCCATTCTGTGTCTGCAGCAGAGCCTTGATGTCCGTTTCAATACCAAAGGAGAGATATGGGCTAGACACAATGTCTCCCCAGTACCCTCTAATACCTACTCTGTCACCCCTCTGACAAACACAAAACACATTATTAATCACAGTTTCACCATCTCCAAAGCTTTTAAAAACTATGCCTATACCGAGGCTTAATAATAATGTCAATTAATTAAAAATAACAGAAATACATTAGAATATCTTCATGTTTGCCTGCATTAAAATAAAAAATTGTAAAATTATTATTTAAACTATGGAAGTAAGAGTAAAGACTCACATGATTGTATAAGCGTGTAGAGAGCAGGCTGTGATTGGTGGTTTGGTAAAGGCCCTCCCTCATTTCAAATGCCACCCCCGTTTCCCTCCATCTGACGTACTGCTGTTTGTTAATAACGCCACACTGGGAGAGAAATAGATGTAAATACATTGTATACATTTGCTGGCTGAAAGCAAAAACACTTGTGAAAGGAAAGGCAACATTCCACTTCCCTTTTCCCTGGCTGTTGGTACAGTCCGAACTTACACCTTTCTGATGCAGTTTCATGGTGAGATCCCAATCAAAGCACCCCAATCTTGAGTCGTATCGGGTGCCCAAGTGGTGGCGGACGCGATTGTCCCAAAGTTTTGGCATGGACTGAGAGGAGGGTGGGTGGATCCATTGCTTGAATATCCTGTCCAGTTCATCGCGGTCCTTAAACTGAGAAAGAAACAGGCAAATCTACCCTACATGTTTTGGAGAGGTTGAAAGATGTTTGGTTCATGCTGGATGAAACACACAGACACTGAGGAGAGCATGCCAAAAGCAGAGAGATAGAAGAAAGATAGCAGAAAGTCACACCCTCAGCATTGTGGTGTCCAGGCAGGGGTTGGTGGAAGAGTTCAGTGTGTCTGTGACAGTCAAAGAGAGCTGCAACGCTGTTTGTTTAAGTATCTGCTCTGACTGACTGCGGATCTCACTGTTCCCAAACACTTCCAAGAACACTTCTGTCTTCTCTGTAAGCACAAAAGGAGAGGGAAGAGTACATAAGTGTATCATAACATGCACTTTGCATTGACCTTGCCATGAGAAAGTCTTGTCAGGCACTCTAGATATAACCTCTGCCAAAGAAATAAGATCATCGTCAATATTACTGTGCTGTAGGGACTGACCGTGGAGCCCCATACTGTGCTGGGGAGAGAGAGCCAGAGACAGGAGCAGAAGCTGCCGAGCCACTACCTCCAAACTGTTCTCCACCACCCACACCTACATAGGCAGAGAAAGGATCATAACAGTGCACATGCCCTGACCAATACAATACAGAACATTTCTCTTCCACTCAAACATATTCTTCCCATGATAAATTAAGTTATTCATTAAGTCAGTCAGTCACTTGTTGTATCAATCGTTTTGTCATTGGTCTTAAAACTACAGGGCTCCCAAATGGTGTACATACTTAAGACACTTGTGTCCTGTGGTGCACCAAGTTAAGGTGCATGTATCCTCCAGTCCTGACTGAATCTGAACCATGCCAAGAACGACAATGTAAATTTGGCATTTCCTTGGGAGGGAGGACTCCAGTGGGCAGGGAAAACCTAATCTCATTCCTCAAAAATCTGATATCTGCAATTTGCCTGTGATGTCACTTGGTCTGCTCAGTCCTCCGAAGCTGTAGCTCTAGTGGCTTGCTGGCAGCTTGCAGAGTAAAAAAAGATCGGCCTACTTTGTACATCTCGGAGGGTGCGCATGCCAGGGTTTCCGGAGGTAATTACTGTTTTTTTACCAGGAAAAAATTGTCAGTCTGAAAAAAGATATATCATCCGAAGCACATTTATAATTTTTAATGGCAAAAGTACGAGTACGGATGTCCGCAGGTATTTTTAAAATTATTATTATTTATTTATTTTTGTCCGCAGGGTCCGCACAGGCATCATAGCGGACCCAAAACGGACATCCGCCTAGTATAGGCCTATTTCACAAGATGGCGATCTAGACCGGAAGGGGTGAATACTTACTTCCAATGCTAGGGACACCTGTAACTCCCCATTGGAAACCATGGATCTGGTGTTTTTCCAAGCCCCTAATATCACTCCCAAAAGTCACATTGTCTGACGTTATCTGCATTGCTGACTAGTTTCAGGGTGATGTGAGGCTTGACAAGGTGTTACGTGTTCTTTTTTGAGTAAATTGATTAATTATGCTAATTATTAACTAGCTAACGTGGTTACCTGGGTAATTAATCCTGACATTTCACAGTGCTTCTAATTCTGTGCAACAAAACATAAAAATTTGCTGCAGGAGATACAAAACACGACAGAAAATTGACGGTTAACAAATATTTTACCAAGCTAACGTTAGCTTAATGACAAGCATAATTAAGGCGTAGGGGCTATGTAGTAGGTTCAGTTAGCAAGAAGCTGGTGATACCCCAGCCCAGCTCACTGGTTGTAATCTTTTATTTTCATCTGAGAAATGTTACAAAAGCACTCATAAACATGTGATTAATATGTCCATAACCTAGCTAAGATGCTGAAATGTCATAAAAAGTGTTTTTACTTCATCAATAGTTTGATTAACTAACGTTGGCTAGCATCCCACGGTAAGCCAGCATGTTCGCTAGTGAGTGAATCCTATTTCCTTTAAGCTTTTGTTTCAAAAAAGCTTTTTAAAATTATTTGGAGTCAAAAGTAACAATAACTTTGCTTCTATGATACTTGGCCATGTAGCCTATATTTATAAATGGCTTTATATTTTGTATTAGTTTCTGCCTGGTTAATTTAAAGCTATATCATAATCTGACTAATGATGGGATGAGTGTTCACTGAACCACACTACCTAATTAAAAATTGAGCACTCAAAAGTCAGATACTGCTAGTTTAAGAGCAGCTCTGATTAAACGCTTATGGCTTGCTTGCTATAATCTTTCTGTCTCCTAGTTTATATTAGCAACAGAAGCTAAGCTGGTTTTTATTAGTAGCGAGTAAGTTAGCAAACAAAAGCGTCTTTATTGCAATCCACCACTCAAAGGTTAGACAACGTTAGTTAGTTTAAGAGCAGCTCTGATAAAAAAAAAAAAAACTTGTCAACTTTTTAAACGTATTGCTTGTTTGCTAGCTAGCTGGTATGCCCCATAGACCAGGGGTCTTCAACCTTTTTCAGCCTAAGGACCCCCTTGGCCGATAGAAACAGAGCGGGGACCCCCAGATATAAAAAAAACAAGTGGTTGCATCATGGGAATCATTCTTTTTTTATATAGTTTTTGTCAACAAAAGTAGCTTATTATTGCCTATTAATGCTTTGAATTTACTCATTATATTTTTTTTGTCGAAAATACATTTAAAAATTGTTAGATTTAATTTTTTTTAAATCCCACAAAAATTGGGGGACCCCCTGCAGTACCTCCGCGGACCCCCTGTTGAAGATCCCTGCCATAGACCGTATGTCTCCTGGAGACAGCTAATTTCCTAGCTAATGTCTGGAAATTATTTTCTCTTGGAGATGGAGCAGCAAGAAACACTGCAAGCTGTGTTGCTTCTGAACGCAGCAATTTTCAATGAAGATGAAAGCAGAAATAGAGATTGTATAGTAAGTTTTCTCTCTGTATGGGCTTTGGCGGAACCACAGTTCAGTGGGCAGAACCAGAGCGAACTAAGGTACCGGAAAAAAGTATTCACCCCTTCCAGTTTGCCTACCCGGAAATGTGAGATAGGCCCATCAAATCAGGATATCACATTAACAAAATGAAAGCAAACTGAAGCGTCTTGTAGCTCTAAAATTTGTTTAATGGTAACGCAAACATAATGACATAGGTAACGTTTCCCGTGGATGAAAAGAATGTCCCTCTCTCCTCCAGAATGCGCCCACACGCACACTAAATGCCCTCTCCGAAGGCGCTTTTTAAAACAAAATGTTGTTAATAATACAGCCTTTATTCTACGTAATTGTATAGGGGAATTTTGTTTGTGACAGATTTATTGTGCCGCCTGGATGCAAATGATTGTTTTAGTTAATTTATCCTAACGCCAGTCTGTTGTTGTTGTTATTAGGGCCTATCTGTAAACGCAACTTTAAATAGTTATCATACCCGCAGCATTCTAACGTGACCACACACACCCACCCACAACTACATAAAAAACAACCGCCCCGCTTAAAAACTGTCGGGACCCGCGGGCATCCCACAGTTATGCAGACCTTTAGTCTGAGGTATCAAACAAGCCTCAAACCATCACTCTACTGCCAGATATGCAGTAGATATGGAGGGACTCATTTCCTATTGAACTCTATGGAAAAATAAGTCAGGAGAAACAACCCTTCAAGTGATCCGTTAAAATCTGTCATTAAAATGGTCATGCTAGTTATAACACCTACTGTAAAAAACTCTTTATGTTAATGATTTACACTAGTGACCCTGATCTCCCCAATGCATGATACATGGTAACAGAATCCATATAGTTCACTGACACCGCAAAGCAAGGAAGTTACAGACAACCCACTGACTGAAAATGACAGTCATCCTCTCCTTCAGGCACTCACATGCAGAGTGTCGGTGTCTTTCAGGCCAGCAATGGTTTTGAGAATGTGCCTGGGGTCTCCACTGCCCACCAGTAAAATGTTCAGTTTCCCATGCTGCCTTCTTGAGACTGAGGAAAGCAGAGAGAGGTGAGGACAAAACAAACAGCACCTTCCTGCATTATAAATGGCTTCCATTAGAAGAATTCAAGAGTCCAACCGACATAAAAATGTTAATTTATTAAGAATTAAATTAAATACTAGGTTTAACAGTAACATATGAGACATAAAGCATAGGACTCACCTACATTGAGGAGGTCTAGCGCAGGGCTGAACCCCCACCAGGTCATACATCCTGCACCTTCCACAGTCCTACCTGCACACATACTACACACACCACAACACAACTGAGTTGATTTGAGTTTTCACAGCTTATTTGTATGGTTTGACAGCATAGCCTACATATTAAAAGCTAATGCAATACTTGTGCTATAACTTTGCAAACGAACTTCACTGACAGCACGTGGAGTGACCACTTCAAAATGCCATTACATACGTTAACTAATTTACCAAGCTAATACGTCACTCACACACGTCGAAATAAAAATAGAAAAAAGGTCATTGTTTCGTTTTTAACTGCTAAACATGATCTTTTAAAGTTTTACAGCAATAACATTACTGAAAAACAGAGGAAAACTCACCTTTGTTGCGTTTGGGTACAGCCCACAGACGAGATCAAGTGTTGTTTGACGTTCCTTAGCAACAGAAACCGAAAGCGTCGGTGGGTGCAAAGTAGCTACGCCCTCAGCCCAAGTTTGTGTACCTGCCATTGGCGTATATAGAAACCGGAGAGGGTGGGAGGGGACAGGCAGTGAATCACCCGGAAGTATGCTTGCTGAGCGCAAAAGAGCTTTCTGACCATTGGAATCAATGGAGAAAACCAAATAAATTCATTATGTGTAGCAGTTTCAGCGGATCAGCAAACTCCAGCTGTAACAAACGAGACCGACTGACCAACACACACCACACTGCAGCATTCAACGCTGAGGTGAAGAAAATAACTCTTATACAAAATATTGGTAATAAAATATAACTGAGATAACTGTATTGATTTTAAATGGTTTTATTGTTTTTGTTTAAAAAAGTCAGTCATTCTGCTTAAAAGACGTGAACTGCAGTCAGTCCCATAGATTAGAATGGCATCACACAGTCTGCTAATCAGAAATTACAGACTGTTGAATTTCATGATTGATCAATCAGAATTGAGTAGTAGTAAACTACTGAAAATTAAAATTCATGGACAGTTACTGACTGTGGCATGGAACTTGTGAGTGAGTGGGTGATTCGTATGTGCAGCCAGACCTTCAGCTCAGGGCAGGGGGCAGGGGGCGGGTTCTGAGGCAGGGAAAGCGAGTACTGGGTGACAGAGTGAGTGTTTCGTGCAACCCGATAGTGTTGGAAATTACGAATCACTTTTCTGATTTGAATTGTTCAGTTCAGTTCAGTACAAAGATTCTAGTGACTGACTATGTGATTTGTTCACTGGGGTCAGTTGTGCAAGTGCACAAATATTCCAACAGCATGCATGTTCAGTTCACTATAGCTACTCGTAGTTCAGTATATCATTCATAGGTATTGTGCAAAATGATTCCAGTCAAAGGCACTACAAGTAAAAAATATAAACTTTTACTCTATAAACCTCATATAAACTTTTTGTATTTTTTCCTTGTAGTTCGGGATCTCTGTTTCAGATACATGTTTCAAAATTTGTTTTTCATCTCATATTAAAGTACAGAATCAGAACTACAACACGAGGTATCACTTGATGAGATTGAGTAAATATTTATGGCGATATGACTGTTTGAACATTGTGATTTTGCAAAACAAAGTTTTGAGAAAACTGGCTTTAAAAATTTAGTTGTGAATGCCCTTTCTCATCGTAAAATACACCCTCTAACCAGGAACTACTGTATGAAATTATTATATATGTGGTCTGCAACCCATGCTTGCTATGATTTTGAATAAGTATGAATATAATAGTATTTAAACCATAAATTCCTAAACATAGGAAAAAATACATACATAAGGTTTATCCTCAGATTTTGCTTTAAACCCTGATCTTCTTTCATTCTTCCACTTCCCTATTATCATGTAAACTAAACATTGATAACTGCTCTCCCTATTGAAATATAGCAATAATACTTCAGAGTCCCCATATATTTTGATAGTCCTGATCAAGAGGTAATTACTTCTTGCCATGTAGCTATCCCACAATACCTTGCATATGAATGCTGGTCTGCCCCCAAACAAATTTTCATCTGTATCTTGACAGGCTAATGGCAGATTAAAGGAATGTGTCAATACCCTCCCCCTATCATGTGACTGTTTAACATCAGTGAAATTATTTAAGTTGGTAACTGAATGGGACAAACTGTTGAATACTTAGTGTGAGTCTTGAATAAGTTGAGGGGAAAGAGCTTTATTCACAAACATTATGGTTAAGCCACCCTAAGGCATCGTGAGAAGTCAGATCAGTGTCAGGAGAACATTAAGTGCAATTAAAAAAATATCTAAATCTAATTGACTTCAACAAGTCACTGATCAAAGCAGGTTCGCTTGGTGCACAAATAAAGACGTGAAAAAAAAACATTATTATTAGCCTACAAATCAGTATTGTGGAAATAGTTTGTAAAACAGGTCCAAGTTGAAAAAAAAAAAACTTCGTTATTCTGTAGGCATAAACAATTAAAAGGGCGTTTACAAACAGTTTCTAGCTGTTCTGAGAAAATCGAAGATCAAGTAACCTGTGTTATACAGAAATTTTTCACGTTTATAACAAGCCAACTTTCAAGAAATTAGTTGAGAAGCAACCCTATCCACTGTGCCCCCTAGTGGTAATCATATCCATCCCAACGAAGGTTATGACTGTAACCACGGTTTTATGAGTTCCGTATGACCATTAGGGTCACCTCAGACACTCTGTGCTGATGGAGAGAGTGCAGAGCTCCCCAACGCACCTAGCCGACGCCATTGCTAACACCAAGGGGAGATCCCAGGTGGGAGCCACCAGGGACCTCGCAGGTCTCAGCCGCCGGGCACCCCTCAGGAACCAGCTGACAAGGTGATAGCTCCCTGCAGGCTTGTGCAACCAGACATGCCTGCTGGATATAGCAGCAGCAGCATAGACCTTCAGTTTGCTGGCTGCCTTGCCATGATCAAGCAAGGACTGCAAAAAATCCAGTAAGACAGAAATTGGACAATGTACGGGGTCAGCGCCTTTCTGTGAGAACAGTTGCCACATATATCCATAGGCCTTCCTCATGAAGGGGGCTCTGGAGTTAAAGCACAACTGAAGTTTGGTAGAACTTTTGGTTGTGTAGGTACCTGGCCATGAAATTTGTCCAAATGGTGGCGAAATATGTTTGTTAGTGGCTCTGTTCTCCCCTGGAGTGATAATCCAGAATAGGGTATTTGTCGCTCTCCATTCACTTCTATGAGGCAGCTAAAACGGTTTCAAAATGACACTTCTAGCACGTATACGACCGGGAAAGAAGCGGATTATGTCAATAGAAAAAATAACCAGTCCTCATACATATTTCTTTTTGTGTAATTAAAATGATTTATAAAGTACTATTTTCTTTAATGTTGTTAGTGAGCTACCAGAAAAGACTACCAAAATTTCAGCAGGTCAGACCATAGATATAGAATAGAATAGAATAACTTTTATTTTCCCGTTAGGGAACTTCAGTATACTAGTACTAAGAACGTTTGCTTCTGTGGAAATGACCAATGAGTGGTTTCTGATGTATCGGCGCATTAACGCTGTTTCTGGGTGCACAGAGCAACTAACGAACATATTTGCCACCATTTGGACTCATATCAGGTAACTACACAACCCAAAGTTCTACCAAACTTCAGTTGTGCTTTAAGTAGTGTAGGATATTTAATATGTAGATATAAGCAAACTACCCAGATCCTCCATCTCCCCCCCCCTCTCTTTCTGTCTCTCTCTCAATCACCCCCACAAACATCAAAGATAAGCCAGTCTTTGTCCCTCTCTCTTTCTCACACATTAACTAAATCAGGTCAGGGCTCCATTCTTGTGGAAAAAGGGTATTTAAGTTCCGTTCAGTTTGTATTTGATTTGGAGAAGAAGTTTTTTCCTTTTATTTTGATGGTGGCGGTTTCTTTGGTTCCTGTTCAGCTGGAGGGTAAATAATATTGGCAATTTCTGGCTTATTGGTCTCTCTCTCTCTTTGCTGGTGTATTCTAATGAATGTCTGGTTTAATGTCTTCCTCTTTGTAAAGTAGTCAGCCTACATTCATTAGTGAATGTATGATTTTAAGTCATTATTATAATTGACTGTTATTTCATTTAATAAAATTATTTAACCTTAAAACCTGATTTAGACTTTGTTTTGGCTTGTTAGTTGCTCCACCAGGTTACTGTTTGACTTACCTATCAAAGAATTTGGCGATTTAATTGATGATTGTCATTTTTAATAAATTAAATCACGTAAAACATATTTTGAGTGTAGGTTGAGTGAGGGGTTCTAGCACGCAATATCACTTGTGTTCAGTATTCAGCGTGCCGAACATTTGAACAAGGGCATTGCCTGTTGTAACGGCTGGATTAAGAAAATACACATTTACCCTAATCTACTCACCAGTCAACTACCCCGCATGCCCTGCAAAGGCCGGTCTCATTCATTACAGTTAACAAAGGGTCGGCTTTTTTATCCAGTGGAGTGCTATAACCTTAGCAACGCTATGTCTTATTTGGTTACTGAAAAATTAAATACAGCCCAGGTAACTGCAGTTTATTTTAACAGTTTATTTTTCAACTATAGAAAACTCAAGTAATTTTATGGGTGGTGGGCTATTCCCTATTCCCTATATTTAATGAAATGCACAATAATTCATTTGAAATTTAGGTGACACATTTTCGATTTTTGAAATTTTGGTGGATTTGTATTCAATTTTTAGTGTGAAAATATTGACAATGAAAGTGAGGTTGAATTGCAAAGGACTGTGAGACATTAAGGTCGGTCTGAAGATATGCATCCATATCGGGTCTAAACCGTTCAGAAATTATAGAACCTTTTTGTAGTCCCCCCCCCATTTTCGGGCATCAAAAAATATTGGACAGTTTAACATAATGTAGAGTTAAGTAATAACTTTTAATATTTGGTTGCATATCCTTTGCATACCATGACTTTCTGATATCTGTGACCCAACAACATCAAAAGACTCTTATCTTATTTTCTGGTACTCCATTTTTGGTGGTAAAAATATATTTACACATAGACACAATTGTCCACTGTGTCACGCATGGTTAGGTATAGTTGCAGGTGAGACTGGGTGGGGGTTGCTTGTTAAATGGACTAGCTACGCGACAATAGTGACACTTAGAAACTCCGTATTCGGCAGAGTTGTCACGGATCGTGCACTAATAAAGCTAAAATACTGAGTTTGTGGTTTCCACTTATAGTTTGGTTACAGGAGAAATTAATAACTGAGTTGAGCAAAATCTTGGTGCTGGCACCATGGCCACTAGGGGGTCTGCGGGAAAGGGCTTAAGGCATTACATTGTAAATGTTAAAACTAGGCTTATTAGACAATTCAATGCCTCGTCTTGCCTAAGCTTACAACTAACTGTAGTTGCTTAGAGGTCCTTTTGACCAACCATCTGTTATTATTTGTAAATTGTCTGATGGTTATTTACAACAGAAACATGAGATGTTTGACACTTATCCTTTATTTGACAACAATATTTTTTGTAATTCCCTGACAATATACAGAGAAACAAATGCTGAAAACATGCACGCTCACACACACGCTCACACACACACACGCTCACACACACACGCTAGTTCTCACTGAAGAAAAAGTAAGAAAATGTCACAAAATAACAAAAGTGACACAAAAATACAAATACAATAAAAACTCAACAGAAACAAAGATAGATACAAAAGAAACCAATTAAATATGTATTTAAAGGAAGAGGAAAGTAATTCAGACCATTCTGGCTGTGATTGAATGGAATACAACAAGAACTGAAGAAAAAGTAGGTTAGCGATGGGGTCCTTTGAGGGCGGCATCCACTTCCTCTTCAGGCTGTAGAGTATGCCACTGAGCAACAGGGCGCCTTGGATTGGCCAGCATGTCTGACCAGTGGCGGAGCCCCACTCCTGTGGCCCCGTAGCCAATGAAGAGTTTGCCAATGGCGTCATTGCTCCCCAGCTTGTCGTAGTCGTACACTGTTATCACAACCTGCACTTTCTACATAGAAACAGAGAAAATAACAGTCTGTAGACCCATAAAAAGGGGATGCTCCAATAAATAAAGAAAACATTTAAAGAAATGTCATACCTGTATCTGCTCAAATGGAATCTCAAAGCTGAAGCTCTCATTGAAGTAGGGATTGAGGGTGTTTTTCTTGACTGTTGTCTTCTTCTTCTTCAGTCGCTTGCCATTGTGTTGCAGCACAATCTTCACAAAAGGATCTGAAAGAATGATAACATCATTTAAAACACAACAGTGTCATTGGTTGTGGCTTTCTCCCTCGTTTGCTATGGTTTTCTTCCTCTCTGCGCCGGTTAGCAATCTATCGGATCTTTTCTCCGTTCCGTCTCTGGGTTTTGCTCTTCCCCGCTAATTATTAATTTAACCTGTTGCCCTACCTGTTAGGTATTTAACAAAGTTTATTTTCTTTGTTTGTCGCAGCTTTAGATTTTCTGGCCTTGAAGCCAAGGGAATTTGTTTTTCTATTTCCTTTTCTCTTTCCTCTCTACGCTTCCAGTCTCTCGTTTCTGAGGGTGTGAGTTTTATTTTTATTTTGTTTATTTCACCAATTATCGGGCGTTATAGTCACGCTCCGAAGGTGCCTTGTTTTTACTTTCCTCCTCTCGCTATTTTATTTAGTGGTGGCTATTCAGAGTCTCCTCTCGTTTCATAGGGGTGTTTTATGTTTGGCTACGGCCAGGGACTTTATATCAGTTTTTACTTTGTCACGTTTGGCTCATCGTTATTCTGCACAAACCCTCACAAACAGCTGGGCATATGCAAGTACGTTGTAAATATTAGTATTGAAGGGGAAATTCTGTGGTGTACTTGAAGAGGCAGACAGCTGACTCAGAGAGACAAAACGGCAAACCACACAACAGCAATTTTAGTTAGGCGTTAACCTTCATGAAAAGGGAAAATGGTTACTTACCCTTACAAAACTGGATAGTTTGCTGCAAACTTGCAGCTAATATGTAGAGCATTTGCCACAAACTAAATTGTTGACCACAAAATGTTGCCAGAGGTTTGTCAATAGTGGTGAAGTGAATGGCAGTTCCCACAAAGCTAATTTGCATGTGAAAATATGAGCTTGCTGCAAACATGGGGCAACAATGCCAAAGGTTTGCTGCACATTTGCTTGAAGGCCAATATTTTTGTATGGGGAAATATGCATATACATATATCTGTTTTCTGGTGAAACAGAGTCTTAAACAATCACACAACCAAGATAATGTGATTTAAGTAGACATATTTGATTCAAAGAACTGAAATGGCCACATCCAAATATGCAGATTGATATACCGTGATTTGGAAGAACCGTTTATTTTGCTTCATGAAGGATAATGTATGTGTTGGTAGTAGGGTAAAATAATAATTTGAACAACTATCATGTAATTGGGAGCCTTGTGTAGGCCCTAAGACAAGGGTGGCCACTGAGGAAATGTATATTCTTTTAAAAATCAACCAACAAGACAGTGTCATCTTTGAAGGTTTGCTGCAACTTACTTTCTTATGCAAGCATTCTTTGCTTTTATTTTGACTATTTTAATTTTAGGTTTTGTAAACTGAGTGTAACTGTAATTAATATCTGCATTTTAAGATATGGGGAAAACAGAAAGTGGAGTTAAGGGGGTGGGCGTTACCTGATAAACCACCAACATCCATCTTTTTGAGGTTCTTGGCCTCCATGATGTTGACTGTGAGTTTGCCAGCTGTAGGGACATACCGCAGAGAGATGCAGACGTCACCCAACTTCTCTTGCTGAGAGACACAAAGTCAAAGAGTTAATACTATTAAAATATCAATAAAAGGACTTTGAAGCCAGAGATGGGAAAACGGAAAGAAAACATTGAGCACATTGAGCAAATAATAATGGGAGGAGAATGATATGAGAGGAATCAACTGAATGAATAAAGGAGAAGTAAAAAAAGATAATTCATTAGGTGTTTGGGAAGGATCATTGATATGTTTCTACATACCTCCTCTTTTTCTCCATTGGCAAGATCCCTCCATTCATGTAAGGGTTGGGCCAAGTCCACACTGCTCATGGGAATCTTAATCTCGCCAATGACATCATGTTTGGAGAAACGGTCAAAGTCAAAGACCTGCAATACCAGAGTCTTCCCACCCAGCTCCGCATAAGGAATCTGAATGAAAGAGGGTGAAATCAAGAGGGATTTGTCATACCAGTTATCCACAGAAGAAGACCGCATTCAATTTCAAGCAATTAAATCAAATGTACAAACCCCAATTCCAAAAAAGTTGGGACAGTATGTAAAATGCAAATAAAAGCAGAAAGCAGTGATTTGTTAATTCTCTTTTACATATATTTAATTGAAAACAGTACAAAAAAAGATATTTAATATTCCCCCTTATCAACTTTATCGATTTTTGTAAATACACGCAAATTCCAAATGTGATGCCTGCAACAAGTTCAGGGGCAACATAAGACTGGGAATGTGGAATGTTCAAAAAACACCTGATTGAAACATTCCACAGGTAAACAAGTGAATAGGTAACAGATGATGCTATCATTACTGGTTATAAAAGAAGCATCCACGAAGGCTTGGACGTTTAAGAGCAAGGATGGGTCGAGGTTCACCACTTTGCGAAAAACTGTGAGTGAATACTCCAACAGTTTAAGAGCATCGTTTCTCAAGGCATGATTGCAGGGAATTTAGGGATTTCACCATCTACAGTCCATAATATTATTAAAAGTTTCAGAAAATCTGGAGAACTCTCCGTGTATAAATGTCAGAAAAAAAACAATAATGAATGCCTGTGACCTTCGACGGCACTGCATTAAAAACCGACATGTTTCTGTAATGAATATAACCACATGGGTAAACACAGTTTGTCGCTGCATCTACAAATGAAACGCTGCTGACTTCTCTGGGCTCCAGCTTATCTGAGATGGACTGACGCAAAGTGGAAATGTGTGCTGTGGTCTGATGAGTCCACCTTTCAAATTGTTTTTGGAAATAATGGACGTTGTGTTCTCCAGGCCAAAGAGGAAAAGGACCATCCCAATTGTTACCAATGCAAGGTTCAAAAGGCAGTATCTGTCATGGTATGGGGGTATGTTTGTGCCCATGGCATGGTTAACTTATACATTTGTGAAGGCACCATTAACACTGAAGGGTACATACATTTTGGAGCAACATATGCTGTCATCTAGATGACGTCTGTTTCAGGGATGTCCCTGCTTATTTCAGCAAGACAATGCCAAGCCACATTCTGCACGTGTTACAACAGCTTGGCTTCATAGTCAGAGAGTGCGGGTGCTAGACTGGCCTGCCTGGTCCGGATCTGTCTCCCATTGAAAACGTGTGTCGCATTATGAAGCGGAAAATACGACAACAGAGACCCCCCACTGTAGAGCAGCTGAAGTCTTATATCAAGCAAGAATGGGAAAATTTTTTGCTTTAAAAACTACAACAATTAGTGTCCTCAGTTCCCAAAAGATTATTGAGTGTTGTTAAAAGGAAATGTGATAACTTTTTTTTGGGACATATTGCAGGCATCAAACTTATATTTAGAAAAAACAATGAAGTTAAAACATTAAACATCTCATCTTGTTACTGTTTTCAATTGAATACAGGTCAAAAAGGATTTGCAAATCATTGTTTTCTGTTTTTATTTACATTAAATACACTGTCCCAACTTTTTTGGAATTGTATAATACTTCTGGATAACTATAATGGTGGGCACATCAAACACATAACCCTGGAGAGTCAGAGGTGCCAAACAACAACTGTGTAACTAAAAAATGAAAAGGGCAAGTTTTCGTTGCTAATCGCTTACAACACGCAAAAATATGAAGACATGGCACTATAGTATAAAATTATTTTCCTAATAAACATCCTCATGAAAAGCACTTCAAAGGGGAAAATAAGTGTTTAAAATAAGTGTCGGGCCGACTTACTCGTCAGATAATATCTCGGAAAAAATAGTTAGCGAACATTTTGCTAAATAAACCATGACTTAGACACGGTTTTCTTGTATTTTATTGTGGCTGGTTACGGTAAAAACTAGAATGGCACTCAGAAAGATGCTACACCCGTACGTGTACTAATCTTGACCATGAACGTAATATGCATGGGGCTAAAATTTTGATCTTGCACTGTGAAGTCGGGCATTGACCGATTGGGGAAAAAATTCAAGATTCAGGTCATTGCCCAACTGTCAACATTTCCACAAAGTTTCATCACAATCGGAGTAGAATTGTTCAAGTTATGGATGATAGGGACACAAACACACAGACAGGAGCGAAAACAATACCCCCTGCTTGCACTACGTGAACGCGGGTGTAAAGAACTATGAGAACCGTAATCATCTTACTTAGTGGTACTTAGTTGCTATCCATGTAATTTTCGTCGATTAGCAACTGAAACTAGTCACCAAGCACACTACTTACTGAGGGGAAAGAGCCAAAACAACAGAAATTGTGTCACTCCCCACTGTAACTCACAGCCTTTGGATTATAAGGCCAATGCCATAACCAGTATAAGACCACATAAATACTAACCTGGGTTTAAGCCTGCTGTGCACACCACTTGTGTTCTGCTTCTGCTTCCTTGATTTTATCACTTAAACATCACTTTATCACCTTAATGTTTCCTGATTTTTGCCACATAAAAATACAAAGAAGACAAATGATTTAAAGATCTGTAAAGTGAGAACTGGACACTGCCACATGCTCAGTGGCGAAACAAGATCAGCCAAGCCAGCCAGCCTCACTAATAAATACAATCACAACACAGACCTTAAAGATGAAGGTTTCATTGAACACTGGGCACAGATTCTTGCGCTGGATCTTGGTCTCAAACTTCTTCTTTTTGTCAGGGAGCAGGTATACTTTGACATAAGGGTCAGACGTTCCCCCCATGTCCATAGCAGCCAGGTCCTGGGCTTGGAGGATTCCCACTATCAGCTGAGAGAGAGAAAACCAATAGTCTTTGAACAAATGCATAACCAGCGGCTGGCTGACAGGGAATTGCGGAGAAAGACTGTAATCAAGGTACAGAAAAGGCATCCCATTGGCTCTGAGTGTGAGGGAGATGTCCAGACACTGCCAATGAAAGAGGTGCTGAAACACAGCAGAGACAGACAGCATATGCACCTGGGTTTCGGTGAAATTGTAATCCAGAGAAAATTCCAGCTTCCCCAAGTTCTCCTGTTCCTTCTCCTCCCCTGTCCCCTCTTGCGTATCTCCTTGTTCCTACATGGTACATTGGAACACACATTAGAATAGGAGGAAGAATGGATGGACTGTACAACCCCTCTATTACTCTGATGACATGAAGGTTGATTGTGGCAACCCCTGAATTTTCTTCTTCACCAAATTCACCTCTAGGGCGGTCCAGGGGCATGCTCTCCCATAAGAGAATTATAATTATAATTGACGCAATTTTTATTGTTTTGGCTGTCCTCCAGGACATTGGATTTGAAATGGAACAGTGACTATGAGGTTAAAGTGCAGACTTTCAGCTTTAATTTAGTTTTTACATTTTACTGTTCAAATACTTACAGACTGCACTGTATATTGGATGTAGGCAGCAGAACCCCCCCAAAACCACTGGAGACAGCAGAATCTGACCCAGGTATGTTATGTGATTAATGTAGTACTCACTATACACTATATACTATACTAACTGGGCCAATATCCCACTCGCCTGGAGAGATGATGTGAGAAAATGCAATGCTATTGCATCCCTGGATCGACCTAGTCATTCAAATTTTTACGTGAACCTTGCAATGCGAAGCCTGGCTGCGCTGTGTCCATATGGCTTACTATCAGAAGCGAGCTATTGGTGTCGACTTTGCCGTTAGGATTTGATTGCCATTAGAATGCTTGGCCATTTGAATTTTTTGCCAATGGAAATGGAATAAAGCAATGAGCCCAACATTCCACCAGATATGCATTGCCTATAAACAGAATAGGTTTTTGACACAAGAAATTAACCCGGCGATCCAGCGATATGCAACATGAAGCAGAAAAGAGGCAGTTATTAGCTGTAAGTTTTACGATGCATGAAAGCTCATGAGCCTTTGAGCACGATAAGGATTAGCTTTTTTTTTAAACTATTGGATGTAGGCAGAAGTCCAATGGTCTGGAGTCTTAACAAGTCTTTCAAATTGAGCACATTCTGATTTTGTTCCGCCCATCAAGTATTGTCTTATGTTTTTTTATTTCCCCCATGTAGAACTTCACATTTAGCTATAGGCTATTGAATTAAATTTGCCAGGTTCCCACCCACTTCTGAATTCTGTTTAGAACTGGTAATATTGTATTTATGTCTCAGGACAGCCAAGTTTAGCTGAAAGCCAATTATAATAATCTATGGTTAGCCAATTCATAATGGAGGCAAACTCTTACGTCAGTTAAGTTTTCTCCTGAGAGGGTAAAAAAAAAACACAAAAAAAACTTCTGTCAGCCAGAGGGTGACCAAATTAGCTGACCGGCTGCTAGCCGAGTGCATAACGGAGAAAGAATTAGAAAATTACGGTTTATGATATGGATTTTTAAAATGGGAACCAATACTAATCACACACTGACTGACACTGCTTTTAACTGTAGACACTAGAAATGTGGACAAAGTGACTGACGTCGCCCATTTACTTTCCATGGGCTTGTGAAAGCGCTTTGAAGCAGCGGAAGAACAGTTTTGTGCTGCCGCCATGTTGTACAAAAATCGGAGCCGGAGACTACGCAGCAGGGAGAAGGGGCACCCGCACATGTCCAAGCCGGGTCCGTGTCGTCTGTGACCAGGAAGGCCACAACTGTCCCGGTTTGGTCCACAAAATATTGAAATATTGTCCAAACGGCACAACTAATCAGCACATCAGAGACATTAGACAAAGAGAAAGCACCTATTGCAACTACATGTTCTTGATGTAAAATCATTTTTTATTTATTTATTTTTACTAATTTGACCGCTTCGATAGCATTGATTTACATTAAAGGGGCCTGAAAGACAGATACTGGAGCCAACCACACTGACACCAGACAGCACCACTTTTAAACATTTTTAAAGCTTTAAATTCAGAAAACCCCCAATTTTCTCACAATTTGTCCCCCATAACTCCTTTTAAAGTCCCCCATCTGTCATTGTCTCCTATACATTTTTACTCTAAAACATCCCCTATGAATTTTTTGGCAACTCTGATGTAAACGCAATGTTTTAAAGCAGATAAGTTTCCAAGGGATCACGTAAACGTTAGCAATGCTGATAGGCGTATTTGGGTGCTAACAAATGATAACATCTTGAAACAGCCGAGCGAGGAGGATGGGCCACATATATAAACAGTGCTGAGCAGAAAAATGCCCTCAGGAAGCCACGTAAGGGAGTTTCCACGCAAAAATTCAGATGTATAAAATAACACGTGCTGAGAGAATCTGTGTACCTCTGCACACGCTGGACACCATGATCCTGCTGATTATTTTGGCGTAACTTAGCTTTACAAAACATAGGAATCCGCTTCTAGTAAACTCCAAAGACCTCCACCATTACAAAAGCATGTGACACCACGCAGAACATGCAGTAGCAGCACAGGCAATAACATAAGAGAACCTGCGTGCCTCTGCACACGGTGGACACCATGTGCACGCAATGTTTGGAGACAGTGTGATATGGCAACACCGTGATAGAAAGGCAGAGGGAGAAAATACAAAACTTCAAAATGAAAAAAAAAGATTTCCGACTTTCCCTGAGCATTCTTTTACGCATTCTTTTACTCAGTTTTATACATGTGGCCCCTGGAGTTATAAAGCCTTAAACAGAGCACCCCCTAAATAGATTTGACCAAATGTGCCATCTGCGGGTTATCCTCTTCATGGGAAATGCTGTAATCACAAGAGTCCCTATCCTCTGGTGATATAACTTTATATTGAATGATTGACTCTATAAAAAAGTTGGCCGATGCTTCCCAAAAATTTGATGTAAAGAGATTGCTATAGAAGTTGGAGCAAAAAATAGCAATTTCTCTGTGATCATTAATTGTTTTACCATCTACCCTTTGCTCACCCTATTCAATCTATTGTTTTAATTTATGCAAGTCATATAATTTGTTTTGTAACTTTATATCTCCCTATCATGCAGTGCATCCCATTGAGAAAGAAAGGCTAGCTGAGCAATAACTTGTTCTTCAGTTGCTCTTTTTCCCTTGGTTAGATCGCTTCCAAATTTCCTGAGAAACTTCCCCGACTCATATTGTAAGAGCTCCCAATTCCTTTCTACATTCTGTATTACAGTTTCATTCAAATAGGTTTTAATGAGTTTATTAATTTGCTGTTTAACCTGCTCATAAATAAGAAGAGAACCATTTAATTTCCAAAATGAGGCCTTTACTGGGCCAGAGGTGTGACTAGAGGACAAAGTAATGGAAATATAGATTGCTTTATGATCAGTCAATGGAGTGATATTAATTTTGACAGAGATATTGTTGTTATCAACCAGTAGTCAATACAAGATTGTCGAGCAATTCTTAATGCTGATAATTGGCCGAGATGGTATGCAAACTTTTCTCTGTGGAATCTGACCCCTCATGTCACAACAATCTAAACTTCTAAATCTAAATATCCTATATGGATTCACAGCACTTTTTTCTTGTTTTTAACCTCTCTCCTTTTTAATAAAATACTGATACTTTTATATCTTGGTTTTTATTGCTTCTGTGCATTATTCTTGATCTTCTGCTGTCTCATTATAGGGTGTTTTCAGTTTCATAAATTCAACCAGTATAAAATGAGCTATACAATCTGTGTTTTCTCGTCTCACCTTCTCAGCACCTTCACCTTCACCCTCTGTACCTCCCCTCCGTCTGCGGCCAGCCTTCCTCTCCCTCACTTTCTTTGCTTTCTTCTTCTTGAGGAAGCATTTTTTCACAACACAGAAGACAAAGCAGCCTACTAACGCCAGGACCACCACCACAATGGCTCCCACTGCCCACATAGGAACTGGAAAAGGATTCAAAGACTATTTGAGGAACAGTTATTTACACAAACAGGCAGTCAAGAATGTAATATCATAATGCATATGACATTCTGGTTCCGAAGCAACTGACAAAAAGAAGCTGGGTCAAGTTGCCCTGGAAACAGAAATCTCAATTCTTGAGAAATGTAAAAGTGAGAAACGTAGGTGTAAATGTAGATCAGAGGTGTCAGATTCCAGTCCTGGAAGACTACTGTGCCTGATAGTTTTCAGTGTGTTTCAGCACATAAGTGACTAATTTATGTCACTGATGGGTCCACACACCTGGCTTCCCAGGCCTACATTCCCTGCTGATCAAAAGGAAACCACAAAACTCCCCTGGTCTAAATGAAAATGTATGTTTTTCCAAACTCAAAACAATGGAGATTTTTATTTTTTAATGAGTATTAACTTATAAATATAGGTAAGGGAAGAAAATGGAATGAAAACAAATATATGGACTCACGTCGGTGATGATGGTCTGAACAATGCAAAAAAGAGAATGGAATGAAGAAATTGAAAGTTATGGATGGACAAGATGCAATCTGCATTTCCGATTGAATAAATTGATACATATTAAAATAACACATTTAAATGCATTCAGTTTGTTTGTTTTCACATTATTTTCTCTGTCAAGGCTAAATTATGGCAAAGACATTTTAATCTTTTATCTTCTCATTTGTCCATGCTGTCTCTTGTTCTCAATTTAATTTTCCTCAGCTCCCAGCAAATCTCTCCCCATATCAGTTTTTTTTATTGTCCTTGTGTTCCTGTTCAATTCATCTTAGTTATTAAATCCACATGAGCCCTAAATTGATATGCCAGGTTACAAACAGGATTTAAAACTGGCTTAAAAGCAGTGGCGGGCCGTCAGGGCCAGCAAGGCCTTCTCTGCTGGCCTGAACATCATCAGAATATAAATTTAATTTTGATATATTTTTTCCACAAATATGTATTAAATTATTCCCCATAGTCTATTCTCTTCATTTCATAGCTTTCCTCTTGGTTGCGCTGCTTCCAGCCTCAGATCGAGATTTGGAGGGCTGGCCTTTATGTTAGAGCTTTTATCCAATCATATTTCAGCCATAATGTGTTGCCAGGGTCCAAGAAATCTGCCCTTAGGCCTTCAGAATAAACATTGCGGGCGCCTGTAGCTTAAAGTGAACGGAAACAAACCTGTGGTGTTAACCAATCAGATGTCGAGTTGGCGACACCGGGGCCAGCTAGCAGGCGTACGATAACGTCAGCACGTGCACGTCTTTTGATTGGATACGCACTATTGAGAGGCAGAGCTTTGCAGAGATAGCAAACTGAACTTGAACGAGCTCATTTGTGTAGATTTCTACAAGTTGTTTTTTTTTCAACCCACAATGGCTGAAGGAGGAGAAGAGATCGATTTGGTCGCAGATATAATTACAACGCCATTTTCAAGACGAACTTTTCAAGAAAAGCTAGACATCGTCAGAAGAGAACGGCCAACCCCGACGCTAGCGAGCCGACGCTAGCGAGTCAAAGTGGACATTCAAGGCTAGGAATACACTTTCACCACTGTCGCAAATATATCCTCATGAACAAATGCAAATTATTTGTTTGTTTTCTTTTATTTTCAGTGAATAGTTTATGTGTCTTTATCGTCACGTTTCTTAAATGAAACTGCTTTGGGTGCGACAATACGCTGTTTAGTGAACAAACTTGTTAAAGCTCACATACTTTTGGTGGACTTAATAAAACTTTGTAGACTAATCCCTTAAAAGCGCCTTTTATTTTTAAGTTTTGACAGTATCCAAGCGATCTTAAAGCTGGTAGTTTAACACTCTTAATTGTAAATGCGGATTTATTGATTATAAATGCTTCGGAAATATTAATATAACTGTTGTACTTGACTATGTTAAGGTGATGCAACGCCCGGGTTATACTGCGTTTCTGTCTAAATGTATAGTTTCTAGAGCCATGGCGTCATAATGATGGTATTAAGAGGTGGAATAATTCAGGTAGGACTGTGTAGGACATCACTGAAGGCCTAGGTGTGAAATGCACGGCCCGCCACTGCTTAAAAGTGACTTAACTTTTGAACTTAAATATATAATAAAGATTTAAAAGAGACAACTTATATATACTCTATGTATATATTAAAGGATTCCAGTGAAATTAATATTAAAAAGTGAAGATTCTGTATGACTTCGATTTAATTTAAATTGCGTTGTTTTATTATTGATACATACAGTATCATTGTTTGAACGTGTATTTTTCAGCTGTATCATAACCTCTGTTGACGTTATATCCCATTTATAAACATTTAATGTAAATCTTATAATTTATAAAGAATTCTGTTCTTATCGTATTCATTCATAGTTGTAAAAAGAAAAAATCTAATTGCCTCTAGAGCAGGGGTAGGCAACCCTGGTCCTGGAGAGCCGCAGGGTCTGCTGGTTTTTGTTGTTACTCGCCACTTAATTGATCAATTAAAGCAGTTGATTACACAGTTAACTCACCTCACCTGGTTTTTTTGGTCTAAGTAGTTGCTGTATTTAAGGTGAATACAAAAACCAGCAGACCCTGCGGCTCTCCAGGACCAGGGTTGCCTACCCCTGCTCTAGAGTAATAACATTTACTTATATGGCACATGAACCCTGAAGAGATAATGAATTGGTAGAAAATTGCTTAATGGTTTATGTGCTACATGATAATGAATAAATAAAAGAAAAAATAAATAAAATAATCAGAAAATAAATACATTTGGAAATTCATGTAGAAATGTAAATGTATGTACAGTTAATTAAAATTAATACATTTTCTATAAATCTATTATTTTATTTATTTTCATATTTATTCTAATATATTAATTTATTTACAGAAGATTAACAAAAAGTTGTGCTTGACCTAGTGAAATTCTGATCCAAAAGAAAATATACATAAATATACAAAGCGTGATGAAGGCTTGTTTCAGCCGAAACGCGTTAGCGTTTTGTGAAGTGTCCATTCAATAAATGGTATAATAGTTCACCATCTTAATTTTTACAATTGGATGTGTGACCACTCTCTTTTTAGTTGTATATTAATTTATTTATTTCCATATATATTTCCCAATTTATTTCCCTATGTCCCTACGAGCCCAATCTGTCAATCAACTTGCTTTTGAAAACCCACTGAGTTCGACATTATGCCAACAACTGTTTTTCACAACATGTTTTGTCTTACTAGTTCAACAAAACCATTTTGATATCGAAGACTTGCACCTTACTATTCATGCATTTTGAGTCACTACTTGGACTTTTATTGTACTTGTTATATCAGAAACCTTACCAGTTGCACGACAGTGCCGACTAGTGGCACCACAGCCAGAACTAGTCAGCCTTTCAGCCCACTAGTAGTCTAAGTAGGTTTTAGCCTAGTCTCAGGCTCAGCTGGTTTGACACACTTTGTACACAGCGTCTGATGCATAGGCTTGCATAAGCTGGTTAAGACTGAAGAAAATTGACAGTAAGCACTCATTGGCTAGCAGCACTGTCAATCACAGGAGTGTGTGCATATTTCCGGTACGACACGGTGCATTCGGTTTTATCAGCAAGTTGTGCTAACTAATTGGTAGCTAGCGAAGGCTGCGAATCCATCAAGAACAATGAATGTTTCAGACAAAGAGCTTAACGCTGGATTGAAGAAAGTTTTTGAAGTTCACGACATTTCTTCGGCGTTATAGACTGTTTTACTCGAGATCGCTGTGCCATTTGAGTAAATTAGTTTCACGCGGGTTTGTTTTTCTTGTAGTGCCGTTTCTGAATCGATTGCTCACTGTAAAATAGAATAAAACTGTAGTGGTTGGAGTGTAGGTTCGGAGAACCAAATGCGACTGACGGAATCAGAAAGTGAGTCTAATACAGACTCGCCACAGAAACGGAAACTAACCGCAGGGGTAGGAGTTAAACAAAAGATCGGGAACAAAACCTCCCTGGCATGAGCCAAAATCATAAACAACCTCAAAAAGAGGTGAATCTCGAATAACAGCGAGAATAATAAACCAACAAAAAATAAACCTCACACACTAACGTAGGCGTAGACAAGAGGTAATAAGAACGAAAAAATAAAGACAGAGAAACAGATAACCTCTGCCCACACGCCGAACAGTACATACCGTACCTCCCTCCATGAACCAGGGAGGAGGCGGCGGTTTATCAGCCGGAGCGAGGATGCTAACGAGCACAGGCTTCAGGCGGGAGACGTGGAAGGTAGAATGGATGCGCATGGAGTAAGGCAACTGGAGGCGCACAGTGACCGGGTTGATTCTACGGATTATCTTGAAGGGGCCCACAAACCGAGGCGCGAGTTTACGAGATTCAACTCGCAGCAGTAGATCTTGTGTGGAAAACCACACTCTTTGCCCCACCCGGTAAGAAGGGGCAAGACGACGACGCCTGTCGGCCACCGCCTTCTGCTTAGCCGCAGCGCGTAGTAGAGAGGAACGCACGCGTCTCCAAACCACTCAACACCTGTGAATGAAGGAAGTGGCAGAAGGAACCTCCGCCACAATAAAACCCAAGAAAAAATCAGAGCTGGTGTGGAAAGCGCATTTCTCGGCTTTGAGGTAAAGTTGGGCTTCAAGAAGCGCTTTCAAGACCTGTCACATGTGAGCAACGTGAGATGAGAGATCTGGAGAGAATATTTAAATGTTGTCAAGGTAGACAAACACAAATTTTTTCAACATCTCTCTCAAAATGTCATTCACTAGCGCCTGGAAGATAGAGGGGGCACTAGTGAGGCAGAAAGGCATCACCTGGTATTCGTAGTGCGTGTTAAACGCTGTCTTCCATTCATCACTTTTCCGCATGCGCACAAGGTTATAACAGCACCCAGGTAAAGCTCAATAGCGCAATCATAGAGTCTATGGGGTGGTAAATTACTAGCGCGTTGTTTACTAAAGACCTCAGCAAGGTCAGAATAATCCACCCGAACAGCCGTGGGAAGCTCAAACTCGAGCGCCCCTACTACATCTGGAGTCTCGGAAGTAGCGTCCTGTCCCAGTTAAAAAAAAACGAAGTGTCATCCTCCTCCATGCGGCACCCCTCCGCAAAAGGGCCCCAGGATAGACTCTCCTCTCTACTCCCAGTAGAAGAATTATCCTGGTCGGGGCAAAACTCTGCCTCCTCTGACTCTCAGAACTGATATCGGACAGATCAGGAACGAAGCCTGACGAAGGATAGGCAGTAGTATGACCATACGCGTGACACTGGGAACCCCACTGGCGAATTGTATTTTCATCTCTGCCCCAACTAATATAAGGATCATGTAGCCCAACACTAATGGGTATGATGGCGAATCAATTAAAAATTATTTTATTTTCTCAGAGTGATCCCGAAGAGAGATGCACATCTCTAATGCACCAGTCCTCTCTTTAATGATTCCGGAGCCTAAAGGCCGACTATCAAGGGCTGTAATCTGACGAGAGCTGGTAAGGCGATGTGTGGGAATTTTTAGATCCCTAACCCATTCAGCATCGATAAATGATTCCACCGCTCCAGAATCAATAGAGGCGTCTACCCTCACAGAGCGGCCCCCCCAACACAATTGGACAAGTAACAGGGTCCGAGAAAATGTGGAATGATGACCCATCCACCTGCATGAGCTCTTCCTGACCCGTGGAGGGTTGGGTGGGAAAACTGGGTGGGACTCCTACAGGAAACGCGGATTCATGAAGGGGCGCACAGTTTCTCCCTTCACGCTTGCGTTCCCTGATCCGGTTGTCCAGGCGTATCGCCGTCATGACCAGGTCATGGCAAAGGCAAAGGAATGGCAAAGGAAGCTACTCTGGCTGCCTTTTCGCCTGAGACTTCATAGTCAAAGACTATCCGCATCTCCTCATAAGTTGAACCGGGTCACGTATGATAGAGGCGTTGGACCTAATCAGGGGATCAGCCCAAGCGAGAGCCCGTCTGTCTAGCAGTGATAATATAAATGCGGCCCGGGCTTCTGGTGTGGAAAAGCGAGAGGGCTGCGCTTGAAAGAAAATTAAACACTGGGTGAGAAATGGGCGGCATTTCCCCTCCATAACAAGGAGGTAACTGGAGTTTGGGTTATTTTAGTGTACGTGGCATGGGCATGGGAGGTGCGCTTGTGCTGGGGTCACTGGAGGGGGATTGGCTGCAGTGGTAAGTCTATACAGACTCTCTGTGAGTCTCTGTAAACATTCCCCCTGGCTCTGCACTTGCTCCACTAACTGACTTTGTTGAATTTGCAAGGCGAGAAGTGTCTCCTCAAAGGTAGCCCCTGTCGAGCCTTGGCTGGCTAGAGTTCCTTGTGTTTCTGTAACCTTCGCTGGTCTCTCCATGATGACTTAGAGCCATTTAGCCAACCATGTGCTTCCATACTGTTCCAGTGTAATTTACAGCTAAATCTAGTCCCACCCCCCCTTATCTCAACATGACCCATAGTTACATGACCGCCTCTGTCTTTGGTCATTGTAAAGTTAGTTTAGCCGCATCGTTTGCTTTGCTGACCATCAAAATTATAATATTTTAAGTTGCAAAAATATTATATTCTGTGAAGCCTCAAAGAGGATAGTCAAAGTTTGTTAACCGACCTAAAAAAAATTCACTCCCACAAAGTGACAGAACCAAGCTAGCTCAAGCATTGTAGACTACATTGAACATGGTCATGTAGCTACCTTTCTCAGGTACAAGATCGCTATATTGCTCACAGCAATATAGGCTACAACCTATCCGCCATTTCTCTCAATATTTAGGAAATTGACTTCTCCATTAATGTACTTGCTCACATTGAGAAACGCTGTCAGTAACTGTGAATACATGGAAGGTTGTTACTTGGAACTAGGCGAACTTAGTGGGTGGACCAAAGCAAGTTGATTGACAGATTGTGCTCATAGGGAAATATATACGGAAATAAATAAAATTCATATATTCAAAAACAATAAATGAAAATAAATTTTAAAAATACATTTATAAAAAAGAATAACTTAAATTAATTGCACATTTATATTTATATATTAATTCCCATACTTATTTATTTCCAGATGATTTTATTTACTCATTCTTATATTTCCTCGTAGATTTTTAAATTTGTTATCATTGTGGCACTCTCGGTATACCATAATGGCCACAGAAAAGAGTCTCCAAAATGATACAGAAAACAGTTTTAATTTATAGTGTGTGTACAAATAAATTATATTTGGTGCTGGAAAGAAATGTCTGAAAAGTTCTCCAACTTAGTCTTACTCATTATGTCCTTTTGGAACAGCACTCCTGTCCATTAAGATATCTACCACTTATATAAGATTCATATTTCTATTTATTTGCAACTCAGTCTGCAATTGTCCTTTACTAAATTACATTACATTACATTACATTACAGTCATTTAGCAGACGCTTTTATCCAAAGCGACGTACAGTAAATCTGTGGGGGTGCTCACTACTCACTTGGCAGTCTGCCCAGCTCATTCATAAACTTTGTCTTCATGTTGTTGAAGTTGTGGCTGGGGTGATGAGCAGGCGGGGCAGGGACTGGGGGCGGTGATTCCTGGGCAGGGGCTGACTCTGGTTCAGATGGCTCAGCTGCCCGCCGCCCTCTGACTTCCACTCTGGCCAATCCCATTGTAGCTAGGTAAAGGAAATATAAAGAACATATACATTAACCACACCAACCATAGTGTTTGACATCTGTAATTGGTTATTGATGTATATTACTTTTTTAGTACAGCTGTAAGATAGATGCACATAATATGTACAGTACAGTATGGTGAGCATACCATATGCAGATTCTCAAATTCCTTGCAAGTTATATTATCTCAGTCCACTGTCTCACAATATGAATACAGGGAATAAATAGGTTCATGTTTCTTTAAAGGCTATAGATACAACAATTTTATGTAGATGAATAATTTTAAAAAGAACATCCACAGAGCTTGCTGAAAGGTGGAGAATAAAAGTATTGCTTTTCCCTAAGAAAAAATATATTTATTATGAATTTATCATTACAAAAAACAGTGTGGTGTTTATCTCTGTCTAAGATGTCAGAGTTTGGTTCCCGCCTCGAACAAAGCTCCTGAGCCAGTAGTATTATGAAATTGGTACCACACCCATCTTTGTATCAGGAGTCTCAGTTGGTTGCCAGTTAGCTTGTCCGCCAGCACTGCCAAAGCCCTCAATCAGCAGTAAAGTAATGTTAGACCTAAGGAACCCTAGTACCCGTCCCAAGTCCTTAAAGAACCGGAGTGAGACAAGGGTCAACACTGGTTTGGCATTTGGTCCTTGTAAAGACCTTGCTTGAGAAGCGGAGATCTTTTCTTCTTGACCTGTAAGCTAAGGCGTTAGGTAGCAAGAAAACTATCAGATATATGATATAAAGTTAACTATTTTCTTCCTTGTTAAGCTGGAGTTCTGACCGTAAAACAGGCGAGAAAGTTAGCCTCGTTCCTCAGTTTTGAACAGCTACTAGTTGCTTCGAGCAACAGCCAGGGTTTCCAGATCTTGCAAGACTTTCCAGCTAAATGGCGACTCAAAACTAGCTGAAAATATATTTTTAACCGAAACAGACGTATTTTAAATGGAAGTCAACGTATTTCTTTTTACTTTTCATTTTTACCCGCGACTGCACTTTGAAAGTAGTCCACTTTGGCTGTAAAACCGTGGCAACACTGGCACAGCTGTAAGCATTTGTTGTTATGAAATGCAATCTATATGAGACAATAGACGGGGTTAAAAGGTGTATCTATAGTTGTATCTATCGATTCTTTCCGAGCCCCTCCCCCCACCCGGAAGCAGCCGCCAATTGCTGCTTCCACAGGGCACCGGCCGTGCTCGGATCTGGCAGGACCGGGTCGCAAACCCCGATCCTCGGAGTACAACTGCGCTAACTGAAAGTCAGCGCTCTTACCGTTGTACCACCGCGGTGGCCCTTACTTTCCTTCTCTGTTACTCACCTCCCTCCCTGACTCTTCCTGTTTTGTTTCCTAGCTGTTTTGCCTACCTCTGCCTCTCCCACTCCATCACCATCTCTCTGTTGCTCCTCCCTCCCACTGGTTTAATAGGTTCTGCCGTGAGAGTGTGGTCGCATACAATGGAACTCTAAGCCAGCTGCCCAACATGGCTGACCCTAATCCCCTGTCACACTCCCCTCCAACACACTGTTATCCTTCCCTCTCTCCCAACAGACATGTAACAAGATTAACTGCAAAAATTAATCCAAAAATCCCAAAGCTTAAGTAAATAAGGGACAGTTTGGCTCCACCCGCTTAAAGCCCTTCTTCTTCAGCCGCTGTCCCCTTTCCTCAGGCCAGAAGGAAATGTCACATCACAAAAAGACAATGTTTTTGGAGATGTGCTGCCATACTGACACAGGGGAGGGAAAATATTTTAAATAATATTTCTTGTCCTTGACTCCCTCTGTAGAATAAGAAAACCCTTCTCTCTATTCTGCAATTACAAACCACAAAGCACAACCAAAACCACAACAAAGCACAACCAAACCACAACAAAGCACAACCAAACCACAACAAAGCGCAACCAAACCACAACAAAGCGCAACCAAACCACAACAAAGCGCAACCAAACCACAACAAAGCACAACCAAACCACAACAAAGCGCAACCAAAACCACTTGGGCTCGATCTTGACGATCTTAGCGATTGGCTTAAAACGCATGGCGCAAGTGCATTTAGGGCATGCCCAAGTCCACTTTTGCGAGTTAGACGGCGTGTTATTTAAACCCTTTGCACAGATGACAAATTTGGTGAATTCTCATCTATTTAGGGGGTGCTCTGTTTAAGGCTTTATAACTCCAGGGGCCCTATCTTACACCCGGCGCTAAGCAGCGGTAACCCAAACGCAAGTGTCTTTGCTATCTTATACCCAGCGCATGGTTCATTATAACGCCTTGCGTTCACATCTTTTAAATACCATGTATTATTGCGCCCATTACAAGTGAACTGGGCATGTTGGTCTTAAGATGAGGAGTGACCAGGATTATTTTTGGCGTATTGCTATCGTGAGGCAGCAGAAAGCGCTTGCGCTAAAACCACCAGAAACCTGGTCTAAAGTCATGCCGCAGTTGTTTATATGTTATTTTAATGGCGCATATAAGTGCGTCTACATAGGCGTGTGCACAACACGCGTACACCCTTTTTATTTTTTATTTTAATGCCATTCTCTGCATGTGCGCTGCATGTTCTCTGTTTGCCCTGCTGTAAGTCGCACATTTCATGGTCTTAAAGTGGATTGTTTTAAAGCATTATGCTACGAGTAAAACAGGTTGGTCACATTTCCATAAGCAGGACATTATAAAACAAGGGGAAATGTGCGTGAACATATGAGTTGTCAACCTGACAGCTTTATTGTATTTAGTGTAATCATTAAGGCAAAATAACAGTATTTATGTTATTAATCAATATCACTATGCAGGTAGCCGAATTAACTTCGGGTGAAGCTTGATCTTCGAGAACTCCATGAGAACAGCCTTATGGAATTGATGTTTGACACTTTGATAGCCATTGATAGCTTATTCTCAGCTGTTGCAGGTCCTTTTAACGAAATGTAACCTCATATATTTTGTAAAATAACAGCCATGTCGGGAATTACCGGGAACTCCGGGAATTGGTTAGTCCGAATAATATTGATCATACTATTGATCCATTTAGCCTATTCCTTGATCACACTAAACACGCAAGAGCATGTCTGTTTCACTATCAAGCAATCCACCAAGGTGAAAAATCAGGCTTTTAAAGGGAATGGGATAGGATTGATTGATTGGTTTATTGCATGTCACGCCCAAGACACACCTATAATTAATGAAGAGACTAAGTTCAGCCCATCAATTCCATAAGGCTGTTCTCATGGAGTTCTCGAAGTTCAAGCTTCACCCGAAGTTCATTAGGCTACCTCCATAGTGATATTGAACCTGCGTTTTTACCTTGGCGGATTGCTAATATGATGGTGGATAATAAGCCTGTGAAAACAACAATTTACTGCTGTGAAACAGACATGCTTTTGCATGTACTTAAAGCGTGCAAGCAAGGAATAGGCTTTATGATCAATATTATTCTGACTAAACATTATGACATGTTTTGATATAGCCTACAGAATAATAAGCTTTCACATTAGGGTTTTACACCGGCACAGATTCCCGGTAATTCCAGACCAAACTATTTCCCAGAACTATAATATAACTATCAAACTATAAAAACATGAAACCGTTTTCCATTTGCTTACACGAGTGCTGTTATTTTACTAAATATATGCGGTTTAATTTAGTTATAAAGGTTTTGTTATTGCTTTTGCCCGGTCTGAATTAGTGGAGGCAGCTTAAATGCCATGGGGAGCTGGGTTTGTACTCCACTCTGTTTTTCCTTTTACCAGTTCGCCATACTGACGAGGCTAGACTGTGCTAACCCTGCATTCGTTTATGGTCGGAGGTCGGATGTGGTAAACGCATCATTAACGACATCCGTGCGTTCGCGGTGCACAACTTGGCGTCAAGCTTTACACCCTTCACAGGAAAGATTTGGCTTTGCTAGCAAATATTGTTAAAACAGCTAACAACTAGAACAACAATGTTTGAACTTTTAATTGTATATGTTTACCATTCTGTATCGGTATGTTGGCCGATACAAAAGCATTTCATGATGGAAAACCAAATCTGAAATTGTCTAAAAGTAATGTTTGTTTACACAGACTTCGAGGCAATGCTGTTCCAGTCACAATTGTTCAGCCTTTTGATAGAACTAGTATTCCAATATAATTGGTTAAGGAGAGAACAGATAACTGCAGATAACCAGCAGCAATAATGCAAGTGAGAAAATAAGAAAGACGATAATAATTAAGATTCCACACGATTCAGCATCCAACAAATCACACAATCCCTGATTGTCCCCCTGCCTAGGACCAGACTAGACAAAGCCCACACATAACACCTGAGGTAAAAATGGAAAACCTGAGAGGCTCACCATTGGTTGTGACATAGATTTGATGAGACAACACTAATTTTTGCTCAGCACAGAAACAGTAAATGTAATCACACTCATTAATTTCCCCCCCCCATACACAGGCACACACACACACACAGACACGATTCAACAGACACGATTCAACAGCTATTGAAAATCAGTAGCATTCTATTATGTCACACTTAATTTTGTGGAGGTTTGAGCTTAATTTAGATTTTTAGATTTTGACATCAGGTTTTGCCAACTAACATTCATTACTTCTAAAAACTTACATTTCTTGCAAAAGTTTAATTCTAACAACAAGTTTTAATTATTCATTTAATTAATGTTAATTGATAACTTGAATTGAAAATATAAATTAAGCTCAGTACTGAGTAGGCCTATTCTTAATTTTTGTTTTTACAGTGCAATTTTGGTTATATACATTTTTTATGCAGGATTTCTGCAAGTAGACTGAATGACACAGAAGTATATTTAAAAATCAGGCTGCATGGCTTCCAGTTATGCCCACTTACTGCCACAAATCATTTAAATTTCAGATGGAAACACAATCAAATGTCTAACATTGTACAACCAATAGAAAAGGGAATTTTTAGATTACTGCGTTTACTTCAATTTTGGCTCAGAACATTTACATTACATTACAGGCATTTAGCAGACGCTCTATCCAGAGTGACTTACATACTTCATATTACATTTATCCATTCATACAGCTGGATATATACTGAAGCAATGCAGGGTAAGTACCTTGCTCAAGGGTACAACGGCAGTGTCCTACCTGGGAATCGAACCTGCAACCTTTCAGTTACAAGTCCAGTTCCTTAACCATTATACTACACTGCCGCCCAACATGGAGCAATAAGCCATGAGGTGCTCTGCTAACACAGTAAAAGTAGTGTAACACTACTCACCATTTACATTAAGCACTTGGCACTTTACAGCCTATTCCATAATCCATTCTTAGTAAGAGTCAGTACAATACACAAATATCACAACAAATAACAACATTACTAATGATCTGTTCAGTTACATTTCGATATGGTGGCATTAAAGCTTTTATAAGACATTCACACACACTCGAGTGGCTGTACTGTGGATCAGGGATATGGTGGGGGATAATTCAATTAGACACCAAATGTTATGTTGGGAAAAATACACAGACATGTTGCTAAGTGGATTTGTTGCAGCTATTGCAACTTTTGATGAGTAAAAGTCTACACGATGAACAGGGTATATACATATATAGCCTGGCAGATTGTCAAATCCTGTCCTGCGAACATCAGTTTAATTTCCCTTGCATATTAAAAAATAATAAATTCATATAATCTATACATATTAATAATTTTATGTGCTGTATGCTCCCAACTTGTGAATTTCTATGCATCAGTGTGACATTAAAGAATAGATTAAATGTATGAACTTACCTGAAGGCTAATATTTAATCTTTTTTGCAATCGATTTGAAAATACCTCTGCGCTGAGGTTGCACAACCTTCCCCTCTCTCTCCCTTGAACATTCACCTAGCCACCTTTCCTCTTTTGCCTGCAATGCACAACACTACCCCCTCTCCGCCCCCGTTAAGCCAAAGCATAGTCAAATCACTTCACTAAACCAGTACTCTGCTTAATCTCTTTCTCCCCCTCCTCTCTGAAAGCTAAACATCTGTTGCTGTATCTTCTTCTCTCTCAAATTAAAAATAGACATATATACATATAAAAAAATAGACCGTATAAAATTTGCCTTTGTATTTTCCCATAGAAAGACTGCTCATTTCAGTTTGTAATAACCCTTGTCAATTTATTAGGAACAACATTGACTGATATTTCATTGCTTTTCAGTTTTTTTTTCTGTCAGCAACTGGAGACTACCAATGTCCCCTTTTTCTAATTTGCATAATATCTAACCCAAAATATCTAACACATCTGGAGACAATTTACAGCTGAATAGGTTATACTATATATAAATACTTAAAAAATGATTCTACAGTTTAAATATGTTTTCAAATATTGATTCACTACAATGGCACACAACAAATATATATATTTTTTATTTAAAATAAATAATAATAATTTTCAGGGTAATTTCAGTGAGGACCCTTTTGAGCTCCCACCTGGTGCAAGAGGAAAATTATAAGCTTTTCAAGTATCTGACAACTTTCAGGGCTAACTAAATCTATGGCTCAGTAATTTGTTAAGCACATTAGCCTTAGGGTGCTTCTGCCCTCATTAGATATGCTAAGGGACCTAAGTCAGTGTGAACATGCCAGTGATTGACAATACGTAAAGTCTGGGGGAGGTTGCAACATACCTGGATTATGGACCGGGCCAGTGGGGCCAGTGCCCCAGGACCTCGGACTGCCAGGGGGCCTCCAAGCCTCAGGCCGTGCGCGGTGTGTGGCCCAAGACTTCTGAACAAAGTTGAACGCCAGGGCCCTCAGTGGACACAGCGCAAGCTGACCACTAGGCTCCTGGGTGCTTATAGCGTGAGCTAACCACTAGGGCCCCCCAGACCCCTCAGTGCTTACAATGTGAGAGCCCCCAGACCCCTTGGTGTTTAAAACATAATCTGATCACTAGGGCCCCTGGGCCCCTCGGCACCTACAGTTTGAAGGGCGTCATATTATGGCAAGCCGCAAGCTGTTCGTTATTTGACTTACCGTAATTAGCTATCCCTTTATTTTAGCTAGCTGCCCATTTTCCCAAGCTAGCTGCCCATATGATTCAGCTTGTTAACAAAAATGAGTTAGCTAGCTGCCATTTTTGCCAGATAGCTGCTCTTACAGCCAAATTAGCCGCACTAAAATGCCAGCTAGTTAACTAGCTATCGGCCTAAAACACAACTTAACTAGTTAGTTTGGTGGAATTTGTTTGCAGGTCGTCTGTGTGAAAGGGGTATAAGATAAAAGGGTAGCTAGATACAGTGGGTTGAATACATATTAAAACAGCATGCCATAGTCATGATGCTTAAACTATTAGTGCTATTAGTTAAAAACATGGGATGCTGTGGCCGTGGAAATAAAAACCTCATTGAGAGCTTATTAGCTAGCGGTTTTGTGAAACATTTAAAAAAATATGCCAAAAGCTATATTTTTTCATACACTAATGCATATATAAGAGACCCAATCCATACTTAAAGATTAAGGAAAACCCCATTCATTTTTTCCATAAACCATCTGTTTTTAGATCCACGGAAGTAGATAATGCTAACGTCGACATGCAAATTGTCGACAGCTCTTACGAGGTTTTTTCCCCCCTCCCCATCGATGGGGTGTGGCCTATGTGCATAGTCTCCACCAAGTCATTTCAGTGACTTATCAGAAACCTTTGTTTGTTGTTCAGCCAATGAAAAAAAATTTATCTTTTGAATTTCAAGCAACATAATTCTTTCTGTGTCAGGCAGGTATATAACACATTTCTTGATAGGAACAGATGCCTGTTTTCTTGCTTGGTATGCCACAGTAAAATGTTCAGAAACTTTTTTCATCTTTTTCTAAAACAACAGCCTTTTTAAAGACTATTTCAACAATCCCTCCAACAGCCTTTTTAAAGGGTTAGGGTTATTTTTTTTATGTGCTTTCTTCTTTTCTTTTATCTACTCAAAGCTGCCTTTAGGTACACATAGAATATAAAATACTACCACTTGATTGTATTTTCCAACAAGAGTATTTGATGAGTGTTGTCATTATTAATATATATGAATTCAATTATTATTTAATAAGTATTGAGATATGCTATAAATATATTCATATAAATAGCATACTAGTTCTGAAATATGGACCACAAACGTTGGAATAGTGGTGCTTCCAAAAGGAAAGCCAAAAAAGAAAAGGAGGCAAGAGGCCGTTTTGCTTCAAAGTGTTCCACTCATTGCTAACTTCTTTCAAAAACCCTCTGATAGTAGTAATAATGATGACAGCAGCACTATTGTCAGCTGTGAGGAAGGAACTAGCACTAGTTCACTTTCCAGTAATGTTGTTACTCCCCCAGAGCCATCCTTTGAAGATGAACCCTCAACAGCTAATGATATACAAGAACCATCATTTCCACCTCAGGAGCAGTTGGGCAGTTCACAAGAAGCAACTAAGCCATTCCTGGTGCTATGAGGTCACTGACCCTGCATTATGGCAAATCACTTCCAGTGACATTGTTAAGTCAGTGCTTATTGAAAAAGGAGCAGTCCCCTTCCAAAACTGCAGTGAAAAAAGGTTCAGTCCGAGATAGAGCGCTTGGTGGAAAGACTAGAGGTTTCAACAATGAAATTCTGAACTGTATATTGTCAAATGGGCAGAAGGTTTCTAGACAGTGGCTACTGTACTCACCCTCAACATGTTGTGTGTACTGTTTTGCATGCAAACTGTTCTCCAGCAAACTCAATGGCTTTAGTCAGAGGTTTAGTGACTGGAAGCACTTAAAAAAAATAGGGCAACACGAAAAGAGTGCAGAACACAGATCATGCATGCTTGCCTTGCACCAGCGGACAAAGAGCAGTGCTATAGATGCAGATCTCATCAACTTGATGGGGAACATAAATACTGGAGGGACATTTTGAAAAAAGTTGTATCACTGATCAAATTATTGGGTGAAAGAGGACTTGCGTTTAGGGGAGATGATGAATAGTTTGGTTCAACCCATAACGGTAATTTCCTTGGAATCCTAGAATTGCTATCACAATTTGACCCATTCTTAGCTGAACATATTAAAAGGTTTGGCCTATTTCTTTATAACCTCCATCCCTCAATTAAAACAGTTGTCGCATTGCAAACAAAGTGAGACAACTGTTCTACGCGTGAGACCCGCGACCTGGCTCAAAAAGCCTGGGACTGTTCTAAGCCTGGACAGTGGGACAGTGCCTTACAATTCATTATAATATATTTGTTTGAAATACATTTTTTTTTTAAATGTATGAAGGTTGAGTATTTAGTTTGTTTTGCATTTGCTTTTTAATACAGCTTGTATTAATCCATACAAAAAAACCATACATATAAACCATTTGTAATGTTATGTTAAATTTTGTGATATTTTTGGGGACTGAAAAATTATTACCAAAAATGTATCATGACAATCAAGTGTATCAACATATTTCAGACCTCTAGGAAGAGGCTTACAAGCTCGGGAGTCAGTTTACCAGCGAGCAAGAAAGCTTCTTAGTGCTACTGTCCTGGATGACTCTCAGGAAATGTCTGATACAGGGTACAGCACAGAGAAGGCATTGTCAGCAGGTGTAGTGGCAAAAGATCATGACTATGCCTGAAAAAAAAATCCTTCTCCTGGTTAGTATTAGAAAAACAGAGTAACAGCTTATTCTGTCTTGCAGAAAAAAATATATGGCAGTGAATTACATTGTAACTATCTTGTAATAGTATACAGAGCAGCTGGACTTGCTGTGAAAAGACTTGAAGATCTTTTGCTGCTCATCCAATAAGCTTCTTCAGTTCTACTGGCTGGTGGGGATGTCTCTCTGGGGTGACACACTTAAGTGGTCAAAAAGGTCAGACATCCCCACCAGTCAGTAGAACTGAAGAGGCTTCTTGGATGAGGATCAAAACTTCTTCAAGCCTGGTCACATCAAGCCCAGTTACTCAGAATAATACTACAAGATATGAACAAGACCTGGATGACTGAGAACCTCCACAGACATTACATTGTAAACTTAATTTAATTTAATTAGTCTCTTCACCTCATAAGAGAAGAGTCAAGAATTACTGTCAAGCTCACTAACAAACAGCATCAAGTAATATAGACTGAGTGAAAATGGATAGATGGATGAGTGATACCTATCAAGGTGTATAAATAATAATAATAACTGGCATTTATATAGCGCCTTTCTCGATACTCAAAGCGCTTACAATGATGAGGGGAAACTCGCCTCAACCACCACCAATGTGTAGCACCCATCTGGGTGATGCAGCGGCAGCCATTTTGCGCCAGAATGCTCACCACACATCAGTTGAGGCGGAGAGGGAGAGAAGAATTATTTTTAGTCAATATGCTCTTTCTTCCCCTTAGGGTAAACTGGACGGTGCCACTCGGCCACACAGATGAGGACTTTCGTTACTACACAAGATTCAGCTCAAAGGGGGTCTTCACTGTGTTTTGGGAGTCAGTTTACCCCTCTGCTTCAAGGCTTGTGTACTGGTCCAAGGCACAGCGAACAGCACAAGATGCACCTAGCCCTCAGCGAAAACTTCCACTCATTGATAAAATCTTCATGTTTCTGTCGCGTTGCAGCTGGGCTTGTTATCCATCTTTGAGGTCTGCTTGTCTAGTTAGTCGCACCATCTTAATGTGGACTAGCTACCTTTACCAGGTTCTTGGCTCGGTACCAATGTGGATGACAAGAGAGCAAGTGCAGGCCACAGTGCCTGACAAGTTCAAGCTCTACTGCCCTCTGGTGAGAGTGATAATAGACTGCACGAGATCCGTTGTGAAACAGCATCCTCCCTCTCACTACAGTCGGAAACTTTTTCCAACTATAAAAATCACACCACCTTTAAAGGTCTGATTGGCATCGCTCCATGTGGAGTTATCACATTTCTATCCAAACTGTACACAGGCTCCACCTCAGATATATAAATAACTCGGAAATCACAGATCTTACATTTACTTCCGCTCAGACGGTGTAATGGTCGACAAGGGTTTCCAGACCGAGAAGATGCCATCAGAAATGGGGGCAACACTCATCATCCCTCCTCTGAAGAAATCTACTCAGCTCAGCATGGCGGACACCCAGAAGACCCAGGCTATTGCCCGTCTGAGGATTTTAGTAGAGAAGGCCATACGCAGGGTGGAGTACCATATTTGGGATGGGCTTGTTCCTCTTTCTATGGTAGGTTCAGTCAATCAGCTGTGGGTCATCTGTTATGCATAAGCATTATGTCAAACTATGACTAACTTGATATCAAAGGGGACAAACCAGTCTGAAGCCTTCCCTCCCCCTTCAAGTCACATATTTCTTGGATGAGCCTAATTCATTACTGGAATTAGCTGTGTGTGTAGATCGCACTGTACATAGAAGTGCTATGTAAATGTTCATTGGTTATATTGAAAATTAAATATATATGAAATTATCCTGTACGTTTTTTTAAAATGTTATATTTTACATGAAGGTAAGGGTAATTACTTTTTCATGGCTATTAATGAAGCATTCTGTAAACTGTTGTAACTTAATTAGTTTGTCCTGAGTAAAATGCCTATGTACATCTTTTACATTAAAGGAACAAGAACATTTTTTTAAACTTGCATCTTTTTTATTTACACATTTGGTAATAAAATATAAGTGGGGGGAAGGAAAAAACAAATAAAAAGCTTCAATAGTGGCTCAAAGCATAATCTAAAAACAAGGTTGATAGCAGTTGCTTGCAAACATACATTTGATAAATTTCACTAGTATCATGGTACATAGGGAACAATGACAGACAAACATTTATATATACATACATTTACATGCTATAAAATTCTGCCTCAAGGTTTACAACTTAAGAAGACATCCATGTAGTTATGATATAAATTATAAAGCTTATGTCGCATTGAGTGGATAATCTCCTCATCCTTAAAGATTCTCTCAACTGTGAAGTCAGTGTGGGTATCTGTAATGCAATCACACCACTGAAGTCCGCTTAAGGCCAGTTGGCTTTGAACCTGATAATAGTACTTGTAGCTCTTCTTAAGACAGGCCTGGCCTTTAACTGTGATCAGGTGTTTAACTTGTGCAACATTTTCAACATCGCCAGCCCAAATGGCGTTGTTTCTCTTGGGTTGAAGACTTTAGCATCAGAGTGGATGATGATCCCACACTGTCACAGAGACATCACAAAAATCTGAATATTGCCTCAGTATCTCAGGTTCCAAATCCAACCCTCTTTTCATAGCGCCTGTCTGAGGAGTTCCTCTCAGAATGCGGGCTGACAAGGCTTTGGCGGAAGACTCCCCGTGAACATGGCATATTACATGGAATCTGCTTGCTGTATGTCGAGGTTTGCGTACCTGGGTCCACAGCTGGCATTCTGACTGCTGTCGGGTTTCTGCTTCAATAGCAGCAGAGATCTCCCGTGACACCTTTAGGCTCTCCAAGTGGCATTGTTGCTTGTAGTTAGGCCCAAAATCTATTGGACATTTAAAGTTGTAACCGTCAACAGGCAACTGAGGAAACTCAGGGGCACCAGGGTGTTTAATAATGTCTCTACTTATTTCAGGAGGACACTGGTAAGAGAGCACAGACCCAAATGGCACAGGGCCAAATTTAGAGTCCACCAAATTAAGGTCCTCAAGCCCATGCAGCAATTTGTTGTGGACAGATGTCTTTCAGTTTCCCCCCCGCTGGCCATGACGACGTGAGGATCTGGAAGAGGCCCTGACATAAAAGTGGGATATGTCAAGTTTAATTTAGATTTCATTATAATGTCACCCAACCTTTCACACTATTGCAGACACCCACACTTATCACCTCCCTGTACATGTTTGTAATGCAAACTGTCCCGAATAACGCTCCCTTTAAAAGTGTTTCTTACGCTGCCCCAAACCCTGATACTAAGAATGAATCATAAATTGACAAAAATAATATCATCTACTGAAGACCTATATAAAAAGTAATAAATACTATTGACTGTTATGTTTGTTATGTTTGTAATGCATTAAAATGTTTGTACATGTGGGGGCTCATTCAGACTCACCAGCATATGCTTTGTACAGTGTGCACTTCACACCAGTCCTGACACTTTTTTTGTCCTTGCCACTGGTTTACACACCGCTATGTCATGTGTAGCATCTGGTGCAATTCCCTGTAATACAATAATGATGAACAATTAATTGACAAAGTCAATACAAACTGCTAGTCCAACATCATGAAGTGTAACAAATAAGACAATGGCACCGTCTTGAAGCCCATGGTACTGTAGTGAGCAGTTTGAAAGAGAAGTGCCACTATGTGATTGCATAGTGCTTTCCAAGCAGAGCAGGAACATGACATGCACTTCAGTACCACGGGAACCTTTTCAGAATCAAGTGTAACCTGTTAATAGAGACATAACAATGAGTGTTGTTGCTGCACAACATTTTTTACATTTCATTATATCTACAAAGTGTAATGGAATATAAACTTAACGATTACAGTAAGTATATAAGCTTCGAACATTATTTTTATTTTGACTTATCACAAGGAATCTTTCTTAGTCTTTATTGTCCTCAAACAACCCACTTCTGTTTTTAAAGATATGTACAAATTTGTCTTTTTGAGTTTAGCTGCACAAAATCATTGACATCTGACTGAGAAACACACTGAACTACAGTGGAACTTCGTGGGATACTGAAAAGTCTCTTCAACCGCAGCAAAACACAACAAAAAGAAAACTTAACTCTCTAATCATAATGTTAGAGAACTATTCATCTGAGAAACCTGAAGGTAATGGGCCTCCTCATTTTTCTTCATTGACCTGTGACATCGTCCTCTCATTGTCACCTCATCATCAACTACATTTGAGACTGTGTTCCAATGTTTGGGAGAAAGGGCGCAACATTAGCCATGAATACGTTAGCTACTGACCTTTATCTTACAATCCAGACTCTGTAGCTAACAGCAGTAATATGGAAAAGTGGTTGCAACAAGAGTTTGATGCAATGCAGTCTGTACTACAGTAACCTAATCAAGAATAAGGCCTAAAGACATTCTATTTGCAAAACAGAAAGCTAATAGATTAATAATATCAACTAATGTTCGCTAGCTAAGGGCTAGAAAAGACAAAAACACTTACCTTCTGTGGTAGGGGGGCGTGGTTTTAGGCGAGGCCGGCAAGAGAGAGAATGAACTCAGGTGGTTTATGGAATCGGCACAGCTGTCGGCAATCAGGCAATTGGTGACGATTGATTGTGGTATTGTTTGTATCAATTAACCAATTGCCTTGATTGTTCAACAGTGAGCCTGAGAACCTATAAAAAGGAGCCTTCTGGGAGTTGAGAAGGGAGTAGAAAAAGCATATGATATGCTTTGGAAGGAGGGGCTTATGAAAAAGCTAAATGCAATGGGAATTGGGGGTAAAGTTTTTAACTGGATAATGGACTTTTTGAACAAAAGAACAACACAGGTAAAGATAGGGTCTGAAATGTCCAATAAATATGAGATTGAAAATGGAACACCGCAGGGGAGTGTGATAAGTCCAGTATTATTCTCAATTATGATAAATGACATCTTTGGAAAGGTATCAGTGGACATGGGAAGATCATTATTTGCAGACGATGGGGCTCTGTGGAAAAGAGGGAGAAATTTGAGTTTTATAGTTAAAAAGGTACAAGAGGGAATAAATCAAGAAGAGATGTGGGGGAAGAAATGGGGTTTTAAGTTCTTTTTTTAATGTTCTTCACAAGACAAAGGGTTAGAGGAAATTTTAACTTGCAGCTGTATGGAAATAATTTAGAGACAGTTGAGTCATTTAGATTCTTAGGAGTGTATTTTGACTCTAGATTAACATGGAGGGAACACATTAAAAGTATTGTGGATAAGTGCAAAAAGGTTTTAAATGTGATGAGATGCCTCGTGGGGTTGGACTGGGGAGCGGATGTAGCATCCCTGAAATATATTTATGTAGCACTAATTAGATCAAGGCTGGACTATGGAAGTGTGGTGTATGGATCTGCAGCAAAAACTGTGCTTGGAGGGTTAGATGTGATCCAGGCCCGGGCCCTAAGATTATGCATAGGAGCAGTGAGAACATCACCTGTGTGTACCCTTCAAGTTGAAGCAGGAGAAATGCCATTGTGTTTACGCAGAAAACAGCTCAGAGTAAACTATTGGATGAATTTGAGAGGACACGGAGATAATCATCCAACCAAAAGAGTGCTACAGGCCTGCTGGGAAAGGGAGGGAACAGTTAAAACAAGTTTTGGCTGGACAGGGGAGGGAGCAGCAAGAGACCTGGGAGTGTATGGAATGGAGTTCTGTCCGACAGTGTATAGGTCTAGAATCCCTGTGTGGATACTAGAACCATTAAGCATAGACTTAGAGTTGCGCAAGTTAAGGAAAGGAGGGAAAATGCAGATCTAGTCAATGAGTTTTATTGGCATACAGAAAGTAAATACACAGTATGTACAGGTTTTTACGGACGGATCAAAAGATCCAATAACAGACAACACTGGTTCTGCTGTTGCAGTGCCTAGTAATAGAACAGAAATATGCAAACGGACATCAAACTTTTTAAGTGTATACTCAGTTGAGTTGTACGCCATATGGATGGCCTTAGTGGGTTGAACAAGCCAAACCTAGCAGAGCTCTGATTTGTAGCGATTCAGCATCCGCTCTGTACAGTCTGAAGCTAGGTACATCCAGTAATCGGCAAGACCTATTATTTGAAATAATGGAAATACATTCACGAGTGGTAAAACAAGGCACTGTGGTCACATTAATTTGGGTTCCTGCGCACATGGGTATTAAGGGAAATGAGAAAGTGGCCAAATTAGCCAAACGAACTGTTAGAAAAGGAAACATAGACACCGCAATTGTACTTTCTAGAGCAGAAGGAAAGAGTATAGCAAGGAAGGAAATCTATAAAGAGTGGCAGCAGTACTGGGATCAGGAGATAAGAGGACGACAACTACATACAATACAAAAAAGAGTGGGTAGGGAGAGAAACAGAGGAGGAAATAGGAAAGAGGAAGTAGTGATGACCAGACTTAGAATAGGACATAGTAATTTAAACGGGACTCTCAGAATTATAGGGAAACATCCAACTTGACTCTGTGAACAGTGTCATGAACAAGAAACGGTAGAGCACGTTCTTGTTAACTGCAGGAAATATGTATTAGAAAGAAAGGACATGATGGATGGAATGGAAAGAACAGGCCTAACAGGAGACAGTTTAAAATACATTCTGGAGTGTGGTGGAAGTGGACAAGGCAGGAAATATTTGAGCACATATCTCAAGAGAACAGGACTGATGGGAAGAGTTTGACAAAACGGACACTGTAGGACAAGGATTCCCAATAGGTGGCCCGTGGGCCACATCAGGCCCGTGAGGCATTTTAATTTGGCCCGGCTCTATGAATCAAACTCATCATCATCATCATCATCATCAACCGCTTATCCGTAGGTCGGGTCGCGGAGGCAGTAGGCTAAGCAGGGGGTTCCAGACGTCCTTCTCCCCAGCGACGCTTTCCAGCTCCTCCTGGGGGATCCCGAGGCGTTCCCAGGCCAGGAGAGATATATAATCTCTCCATCGGGTTCTGGGTCTACCTCGGGGTCTCCGCCCAGTTGGACGTGCCCGGAACACCTCCAAAGGGAGGCGCCCGGGGGGCATCCTAATCAGATGCCCGAACCACCTCAGCTGGCTCCTTTCGATGCGAAGGAGCAGCGGCTCTACTCCGAGCTCCCTCCGGATGTCCGAGCTCCTCACCCTATCTCTAAGGCTGAGCCCGGCTACCCTACGGAGGAAGCTCATTTCGGCCGCTTGTATCCGCGATCTCGTTCTTTCGGTCACGACCCAAAGTTCGTGACCATAGGTGAGGGTAGGAACGTAGATCGACTGGTAGACCGAGAGCTTCGCCTTCCGGCTCAGCTCCCTCTTCACCACGACGGTCCGGCACAACGCCCGCATTACTGCGGATGCTGCACCGATCCGCCTGTCGACCTCCCGCTCCATTTTACCCTCACTCGTGAACAAGACCCCGAGATACTTAAACTCCTTCGCTTGGGGCAAAGACTCATTCCCAACCTGGAGGGAGCATTCCACCGTTTTCCGGCAGAGAACCATGGCCTCAGACTTGGAGGTGCTGACTCTCATCCCGGCCGCTTCACACTCGGCTGCAAACCGCCCCAGTGCCTGCTGGAGGTCACGGTCCGATGAAGCCAACAGAACCACGTCATCCGCAAAAAGCAGAGACGCAATTCTGAGGTCACCAAACCGGACACTCTCCTCACCTCGGCTGCGCCTTGAGATCCTGTCCATGAATATCACAAACAGGACCGGTGACAAGGGGCAGCCTTGGCGGAGTCCAACACCCACCGGGAACGCGCCTGACTTAATGCCGAGGATGCGGACACAGCTCTCACTTTGGTCGTACAGGGATCGGATGGCTCGCAACAACGGCCCCGGTATCCCGTACTCCCGCAGTACCCCCCACAGGATCCCCCGGGGGACACGGTCGAAGGCCTTCTCCAAGTCTACAAAGCACATGTAGACTGGATGGGCAAACTCCCATGACCCCCCGAGCAACCCTGCTAGGGTAAAGAGCTGGTCCACTGTTCCACGGCCAGGGCGAAAGCCACATTGCTCCTCCTGAATCCGAGGTTCGACCAACGGTCGGAGCCTCCTTTCCAGCACCCTCGAGTAAACTTTCCCGGGGAGGCTGAGAAGTGTGATACCCCGATAATTAGAGCACACCCTCCGGTCCCCTTTCTTGAAGATGGGGACCACCACCCCGGTCTGCCACTCCGCAGGCACTGTCCCCGACTTCCACGCGACACTGAAGAGGCGTGTCAGCCAAGACAGCCCAACAATGTCCAGAGCCTTCAGCATCTCAGGGCGAATCTCATCCACCCCTGGCGACTTGCCACTGCGGAGCTTTTTGACTACCTCAGCGACTTCCGCCAGGGATATGGGTGCGGACCCCCCCGAGTCTTCAGGCTCTGCCTCTTCCACAGAGGACGTGTTGGTCGGGTTCAGAAGCTCCTCGAAGTGCTCTTTCCACCGCCCGACAACATCCCCAGTCCGGGTCAACAGTTCTCCTCCCCTGCTGAACACAGCCTGGGTCAAGCCCTGCTTTCCCTTTCTGAGGTGTCGGATGGTTTGCCAGAACTTCCTCGAGGCCGACCGAAAGTCCTTCTCCATGGCCTCCCCGAACTCCTCCCATACCCGGGTTTTTGCCTCAGTGACCGCCGAAGCCGCAGCCCTTCTGGCCCTCCGGTACCTGTCTGCTGCTTCAGGAGACCCCCGGGCCAAATAAGCCCGAAAGGCCTCCTTCTTCAGCTTGACGGCTTCCCTCACCGCTGGTGTCCACCAGCGGGTTCTGGGGTTGCCGCCACGACAGGCACCGATGGCCTTCTGGCCACAGCTCCTGCCCGCCGCCTCGGCAATGGAGGCTTTGAACATGGCCCACTCGGACTCCATGTCCCCAGCCTCCCCCGGGATACACGAGAAATTCCTCCGGAGGTGGGAGTTGAAGACCCTGCGGACGGGGGCCTCCGCTAGACGTTCCCAGTTCACCCTCACTACACGTTTGGGTTTACCGGGTCTGTCCGGCAGTCTCCCCGGCCACCAGGTGGTGATCAGTTGACAGCTCTGCTTCTCTCTTCACCCGAGTGTCCAAGACATACGGCCGCAGATCTGATGATACGACTACAAAGTCGATCATCGATCTTTGGCCTAAGGTGTTCTGGTACCAGGTACACTTATGGACCTCCCTATGCTCGAACATGGTGTTTGTTATGGACAATCCATGACCAGCACAGAAGTCCAATAACAAAACACCACTCGGGTTAAGATCAGGCAGACCGTTCCTCCCAATCACCCCCTTCCAGGTTTCTCCGTCGTTGCCCACGTGAGCGTTGAAGTCACCCAGCAGAACTATGGAGTCCCCGGGCGGGACACTTTCCAGTATGCCCCCCAGTGACTCCAAGAAGGCCGGATACTCCGAACTGCCGTTTGGTGCATAAGCACAAATAACAGTCAGAGCTTTCCCCTCGGCGACACGTAGTCGCAGAGAGGCGACCCTCTCGTTCCCTGGGTGAAACTCCAACACAGTGGGGCTCAGCCGGGGGCTTGTGAGTATCCCCACACCCGCCCGGCGCCTCTCACCCTGGGCAACTCCGGAGAAGAATAGGGTCCAGCCCCTCTCCAGGAGTTTGGTTCCGGAGCCAGTGCTGTGCGTGGAGGTGAGCCCAACTATATCTAGTTGGTACCGCTCCACCTCCCGCACCATCTCCGGCTCCTTCCCCGCCAGCGAGGTGACGTTCCACGTCCCCAGAACCAGTCTGCGACGCTGGGGATCAGCACGCCCGGATCCCCGCCTTCGCCCACCGCCCGTCTGGCAAAGCACCCGACTCCCATGCCGATCCCTGCGGGTGGTGAGCCCACATGGTGGCGGCCCCACGTTCCCTTTTCGGGCTGTGCCCGGCCGGGCCCCATGGGGTAAGGCCCGGCCACCAGACGCTCGCCGACGGGCTCCCCCCCCCGGGTCTGGCTCCAGGAGGGTGCCCCGGTTTCCCTATTCCGGGCGAGGTTATCGTGGACTTATGAGGCCGTGTCATAGGAGTCTTTGAATCGCTCTTTGTCTGGTCCCTCCCCCTGAACCAATTTGCCTTGGGAACCCCTACCAGGGGCTAATGCCCCCGACAACATAGCTCCAAGGATCACAGGGACACACAAACCTCTCCACCACGATAAGGTGGCGATTCCTTGGAGAGGTGAATCAAACTCGAAAAAAAGCTAATACTATGTACGTTTCTCCTATGACAATATCGGCATTGTCATGGATCGCGTCTTCCTTCCCTTATCTCCGCGTTTTGTATTCCTTTTTTTTCTTTTACCTGTAATCTATCGGATTTTTCTGAGTTCCGCTACGGGTTTTGCTTTCGCCTTTGTGATTAATGAGTTCACCTGTCCTGCATTTCCGCTCACTATTTATACCCCGCTTCCTCCTTTTCTCGTCGCTTCCATGTTATTTTCTGGTAACATTCTAGCCGGTAAAGGTCTATAGGAAATTGTGCTGCTATCGACCGCTTTGCTTTTCAAAGCAGGACTTGTAAGGAGTTACAATTTAGTAAAGTGCACTTTTCTTTTCTCTCTTTATTCAGAGCAGAGGTTTATGGGTTTTGTTTCTCGCTCAGACTTACGAGTGCTCTCACCCTAAAGTTTAGGGTTCTTTTATTTTTTCTCCTTCCTTTCTTTTGTACACTCCACAACTGGAGTTAGATACGTGTTTTGCTTATTTGTTAGGTTTGCTGGGATATCAAGCTCCCCGCTTAGTTGTATCGCAAGGTTTTTTCTGTTCTCCTTATTTTTCCTGTCCACTACAGATTATTGTCCGTCTCAGTGATATTCTTCTAGAACACTTTTAGATTCCTTGTCTGTCGCACCCCCATTCCTCCGTGTCTCTGGGCGTAGAGATCCCCAACAGGCTTTTTGTATTGTGACATTCGGAGCATGGAGTAGCTACTTTCATTATAAAATGTACACATAGGGGAGCAATCGCTTTCACGCAACTAAACGCACATGCAACAATATTATTATACTATTTTTAAAAGATCATTTTGGTTGTTTGACTTGTTTTGATGTTTTCGATAGGCTAATTGTTTTATTTATGTTACGAGTGTTTTATTTATGTTACGAGTTTAGGCCTGCGTTAAAATGTCTCCAGCAGTAGGCTATATTTGTGCAAATTTGATGCTCCTTCATATAAAAAAACTAAAATGGTTATTGAATGTTACATTTGGCCCGCCAAGTCATTTGAATCTTAGAAAATGGACTGGGTAGAAAATTAATTGGGAACCCCTGCTGTAGGAGTTAACTAACTCCAGAAGATGGCAGTAATGCAACGCAAAGGATGCAAGCTGCCGTTAAACTCCGAAGAAGAAGACTAATGACTGACGGTTTGTGTGTGTTTGGTTGTTTTGTACGACAAAGGAGACGGAAAATAAAAACCCGTTCTCCTTAACAAGCTTGGGGCTGGACTCTGATTATTCACGCGAGCGGTACGGCTCACTTCGCCACACCTTCATAATCAGTCTGATAATCAAACGAGCCTGATAATCAAACGAGCCCGATAATCAAACGTTCAATGAAAAATTTGTATCCTTTATCAAGTTTGGAAAAAAAGTGCTGCGTGTTTTGGGTTGAGTCAACTCAAGTAAGGCTGTAGCACTGGGCATAGCATATCAGTAAGCAACCGCAACGTATTTGTGACTGGATGTACGCAACTTTGCTATTGAATGGTTGCTGTAAAAGTTTAGCATTTTTTCTCTCTCGGATGGCTCCAAGCCATCCACCGCGCTGCATTAGTTTTAATATACATCACCCATAGAAAGGATCTTGCATGTGATCCATCATAAACATTGACCGGTCATAATACTGCACGCTGATCTTGACGCACACACACCTATAACCTTACGGTTATCCTTTATCTGTTTGGTATGGTGCATGTGCTATTGTTAACTAGCTCCAGCTAGTTTCAAAACCCCATGTTAATATATTTGTTCTCTCTGAACACGTGTCCGAGGCACGCAGAGTTGCGCAACGCCCCACGTGCAGGAGAACATACAAACCCCTCCCATGTGCACCCAACGCACACACACTCGCACTTTGTTGTACATTATAGTAGTGAATCGTGCTTTGCTTTTTGGTACTTTGTGTTCAATACATTTTATTACATTTTCCAAGATCGTGTGTATTGATGTTGCTCTGGTGTTGAATGGAGTCAGCCACTGCTAATCGAAGGAATTCCCAAAATGCCTTCATCTCCTCAGCTGAATCATTTATATTCATTTGGTATCAACAGTATATAATAGCGATTTTGTTAAGATTAACTATTGTGTAATTTTATTGATAATTATTAATTGAAGCCACCTGTTTTAAGGTAGTATATTCTTTTGAGAATGCCATGTAAAACTTAATGAGGCCGATTTATTATGTCAGAATTACACCACCAGTTGTATAAGGATGGTTGAGGCGTGTCCCTTACACTACCAAAGGTAAGTATACCATTACAATTCTATAATAATCACCCCACTCCAAAATTACCCAAAGATAATTCAACAGAAGCACAAATGGATGTTCAGCTCAAACCCAATGCTTTATTCATCGACAAACAGAAGCGCACAATTAACAGAACAGTTTCCATTGAAACACCAAGGATCCATTCAGCACACTCACAAGAATATGCCGTGTTGACAAAATACAAGGATCCAAATTCACGATGTACCAATTCATAACCTTTGTACGAGATGGAATGTAAATTTTTCCAAACACCCGGTAGTAGTAGTATAGTAAAAAGCCATCCTGTCAATATCGAATACAAGGCTGAATTATTTTGGTCTGAGGAGGTCAAGAATGAAGACTGAGGAAGACTTTAGCTTTTGCCCCCCAGGGTGTGCTTGTCAAACAGGTACTCAGCCATCTTGTTATTGCCTGAATCCATTCTTGCCAGGTTGGTAATGTAATCTCCAAGCTTCTTGATGGCCTCCACCTGCTCATTCAGATAGTGAGTCTCCAGGAAGTCACACAGCTAATGGAGTGGCAAAAAAGAAAAAGAAAAGTAGAATCAGTACAAGAAACAATAGTTACAGCACCCACAATAAAATAACTCACATTTCAAGGACAAATTTAAAGGAGGTCCACTTATCAATACAAATTAACTCAGACCAGAGAGGGGAGAACAAACAAAAATTAAGTAACCACAAGACTCACATGGGGGTCAATCTTGTCAGAGGCGATCTTATGCAGGTCCAGTAGGGCCTGGTTCACGTTTTTCTCCAACTGCAGAGCGCATTGCATGGCCTCCAGTCCACTACCCCACTCATCCCGATCTGGCTTCTGTGACAGAAAGTGACATCACCAGTCATGCCATGGCATAGTCACACCACCAAACCACAGAAGTTAGTGTCAATACTGTACATTATTCACAGCTTTCAGTTTTAGCTATAGCTTACATAAAAACATAGTGCTATGCAATACCTGGTATGATCGGATTCATGCGAATATTACTAGCTACTGGGTATTGTAAATTAGCCTTTCAAGTGCAAATCAAAGTATGACGTAGCCTAAGCAAAAAGATAAAAGGCGCATATCAGATTTCTGACCTTGATGTCCTGCAGGAAAATGCGTCCACCCCTCTTGTTCTGGAAAGACAGCAGCTTTTCCGCATGTTCCCTTTCTTCCTCACTGTTCTCCTTAAAAAAGTGGGAGAACCCTGGAAGAGCGATGTCATCACGGGAAAAGTAGTGGTCCTGGTATATTAAAAAAAAATAAAAAATAAAAAAACAATGGACATGGTGAGCACACAGGAAACGTACGTCCTTAAAAAGCAAACGGTAAGGGGAAGACTGATACAAATGTCTTTGGCTTCATTAAAGTTGCACCAACAGTGAGTTGGTCAACTTCGATGAACTAAACCGGAACAGTAATTACATTCTGATCTAAATTTGAGAACGTTAGGGCGGCCGGCTGACTAATATTAACTGCTGCGCAATATAACGTTAGGCATACGTTAGACCAGGGGTAGGCAACCCTGGTCCTAGAGAGCCGCAGAGTCTGCTGGTTTTTGTTTTCACCTTAAACACAGCAACTAATTAGACCAAAGAAACCAGGTGAGGTGAGTTAACTGTGTAATCAACTGCTTTAATTGATCAATTAAGTGGTGAATAACAACAAAAACCAGCAGACCCTGCGGCTCTCTAGGACCAGGGTTGCCTACCCCTGCGTTAGACAAACACATAACTAGCTAGCTAACGTCACACATCAAGCAAGCTGCTTGTAAGCTACGAGATAAGAAAAATCAGTATTAATATACTCACCATAGACATGTAAGTGTAGGACGCGTAGAGCTCCATGTTGACCATTCTGTTAATGGCGGCTTCGCAGTCACGGTGGTAGTTCTGACGGATCTGTGAGGTTTCCATCTTGCCTTCTTTTTTGAGTCGAAAGATTAATTGTACAAAAATATATTTTGTAAAGTAAAAAAAATCTACAATAATTTTATCACGACTTACAGTTTTACGAAAGCGAACGAAGATGGACGTAGAAGTTCCGTTCAATCACTGTTGAAGCAAGAACGTCTAGATTTCCTCTGCGCTATGAAACTGCTGTGCACGTCTTCTCCCTATATATGGTTCAGTTTGGCTGCGTCAGAAGCTGAGAGGTTGGGTTTGCCAGCCAATGAAACAAAGAAAGGAGGAAATGAGTGTGGAAATAGCCAATAGTCGAAAAGAAGTTAACCTTAAGTTTAAATCAACAGGAAGCTATGTTAGTCGAACAAAACTGCGGTGAATTCTTTGTAGTCCAAAGGTTAATATCCCGGCTGGCTGGCGACGGTGACGTTAGTGTTTGATGTTCTGGACAAAACAACCAATTTCAAGGCAGAGTCCAGCGTTTGTAACGCCTAACGTCGTTAAATCGAGATTTTACAAAGGAATTAGTTTACTTGCAAATAATAGGGCTTAATTAGTGTTTATTCTGGTCACAGTTTAAACCCCTTAACTAGCATTGGCCCGTCATGGTTTATTTTATTTGTATTAATTGCGGGTTTTTTTTGACCGTGAAATCTTTAAAGAATCACACTGCTTGAAAGTGTTGAAACTCACAATTCTATCTCTCTAAACTATTTTACGATCCAAATGTATAGTTAGCAACAATGGTTCCTTATTTTGTAACACGACACAAAAAACGGGCTCAATCAAAACGACGACTCCGTACGTTCTACGTGTTCTACGGAAATGCACATACGACACAAATAACGGTAAAGTCGGTATCCTTATCTCGGCAAAAAAATAATTGGGCAAGAAAAAACTTCCGTTGTGTTTGAGCTTCTGTTACTTTGTTTCAGTAATACTTGAATATTTCTGCCTCTTGGAAAAAAACTCCAAAGGATTACTTTACAGAAGAAACCAGGATTGTAGTCAAAAGGGTTCATGAACAGTAACCATTTTATTTCCGGGCTTGTGCTCAAAAAAAAGTGGTGCTAGGGAAGGGGTTAAACATAGAGACTGCTGTCTTGTACTGTAATAATAGTGCATGGAATTGCTGAGTTCTACTTCAAGCTCATTTTCATGTGTAATGTTTATTTATTCAATAATTAGCATTCCATGTTGAGGAGGTTTTTATTTTAAAGTTATTTTTGCGTAAGTTTAAAATGAAAGTATATCCACTGTCAAATTAAAACACACTAATCATAATTTCAGTTTTTATCTGAGAGCTGCATTGTATTGGGTAGCCTACTGTGACAAAATATGTTGCAATTGTTCTTGGATTTTTGGGTGTTAACTTCTGTATCAACAGTGACTTTGCATTCTTTACTGCCGGTGCCCCTATCTGGTCATGAACTTCTGTTCCCGCAACTTCCCAGACAGAAACTCATAAACATAAAACTGCTGCCTCACTGTGACTCAGCATATTCTAGGTTCAAAGTCTTATTATTATCTGTTGAACTGCAGGCAAGCCGTCTTGTGACCATGCAAACTGCCTTGGACATTTTGTGGGTGTGTTTATGGGTAGTGGTTGGACTGGTTCTGACTAGTTTTTATAAACAAGCGCACATTAGAGGAAGTGCCTCCCAAACCAGGATGTACTCATTCTCGCTATGATATAGTGCATGCCTTTTTATTAGTGCAAGTTTAGAATTCAATAACTTACAGATGTCTACTTCACTCAAGTACTGAGCATTATTTTAATTTTCAAAAATGATTAATTTATTTCCTTCAAAAAGAATTATCGCAAATATCAACACCCCTGTCCTCAATACTTTGTGTGCCCCCCGTTTGCAAGGATAACACTACTTATTTGTCTTCTATATTGTTTATGAGATGAACATGTTATAGGGATCATTGACCATTTGTCCACACATAATCTTTCTAGATCTTTCAACGATCCCTCATATCCTATGGTCTGCTCTTTAAACCACAAATATTAAGTTGATTTCATGTCTATTGACTGTGGTGGCCATTGTAAAGCAGTCATCAAATTTTTGTGGACAGTTAACCATTTCTTGGGATCAGTTGGCCTCATTTATGATTCATGCACACGTTCAAATCTGATTGTAAAGTATGCGTACGACCATTTTAATGCTAATTTCTGGATTTATGAAAATAAACATGGGTGTACGTACGATTAAATCTCATGACAGCTCTTGATTTTATGTATGCTTTTTTCCAGTGGCGAGGCAGCGACATTGCATGCAATGAATAGCGAGGGAACAATAGTTCAGCCTAAAAAATAAAAAATAAAAACTTTTGTTCAGAGCACTGCGGAGTCAACAGGTGAAAAACAAAAAGGTGGTCTTTGGAAAACTTATGTTATGTAAGCTTAAAAATCTGATTTCATGAGTAGTTGATCGTAAAAAGGGAAAAATAACACCCAAGGCATTCCATTTGTCAAAATATTAAAAGCCGTTAATGCATCTGGGCAATATTTTAAAATGCACTTGACCTATGCGTTGCCTGCCATGGCCGATACTACTGGAGAAAACTGTGTTGGCATGTACGTTTTAAAGGAGATGGCCTTGCCAAATATGGTAGCAAATGGACGTGAGTATTGCAATTCATAATGATGTGCACGCGCTTCCTAATATACAATCAAGTCTGATTTATCAATCTACTAACACACGTATGCTCAGATCAGTGGTTTATGCAAGTTTGATAAATCACACATGATATTTTCATACGCAAGTTGGTACGCTCAAATATACGCTCATCTTTACAACCATATTTATAAATAAGGCCCATTGTCTTACAGAAAGATCCAGTTGCAGCAAAGTTTGATTCTCCTGGCAGAGGGAACCAACCCAGGTTATTGGCCAAAATGTCTTGGTACTTGCGGGAGTTCATGATTCCACTGACCTTACCAAGATCCCATGACCGGCAGATGCAGGTCCACCACCATATTTCACCGTATGTGTGATATCCTTTTCAATATAGGCATCCTTCTTCCAATGCCAAACCCACCACTGGTGTGCATTGTTCAGTGTCGTTAACGAACACCAGGGGCCACATGTATAAAACTCTGAGTAAAAGAATGCGTAAAAGAACGCTCAGGGTGAAAGTTGTAAATCTGCTTAAAAAAAGTTTAGCATTTTCTCACGTTACCTCTGCCTTTCTGTCACGGCGTTGCCATATCACACGGACTCTAAACATTGCGTACGTATGGTGTCCATCGTGTTGCCATATCACACGGACTCTAAACATTGCGTACGTACGGTGTCCATCGTGTGCATAGGGACGCAGATTCTCATAGCACGTGTTATATTATACAACTGAATTTCTGTGTGGAAACTCGCTTACGCTGCTTTCTGAGGGCATTTCTCTGCTCAGCACGGTTTATACATGTGGCCCCAGATGCGTATTTCTGCTAATTACCCTCTACAGAGGCTTTTTTTTTTTTTGCAACTCTTCATCTGATGGTAGACCTGGAGATTTAGATTTTGTAGATTCAACTGTAGCTTTTTCTTTGCCTCCCAAATCTGTCTCACTGTGCATAGGTGCAAGATGTACTTGTGTCCTCTACCAGGCAGATTTACCACTGTTTCAAACTTCTTATTGATTTACCTAATAGTTTAAAGTGGTATTTAGTTTATTTGTAACCAAATCTGTCATCTCGTAACAGTTTCCTCCTGAGTTTTGAAGGTCAACAACCCATGTTTCCCTGGTTTTTTCTCCATGGTAATGGATTTTACACCTTACCTACATTGTATGCCCCAGTGATACAGGAAGCCATGGAAGCCACAACACAGATAATAATACAAACCCCCAGCCTCAAACCACCTCTCTGCTGCCAGATATGCAGTAGATATGGATGGATCACTTTAAGGGTTGTTTCTCCTGACTCATTTTTTCAGGGACATTAGCAATAAAGTGGCAGTGACTTATTGCTTTCCGGGTGCCAGTCTCCAATTTAATGGACAAAGTTCCAGGTATTCTGGCTCAGAACTTGGACATAAAGAAAATTGTGATCCATGTCGGCATTTCTCGCCAGCAATCTGAGTTCTTGAAGAGATTTTATCCATCTTTTTTTCTAAACCAGTTAACCATATTTTTTCATCTTGACACTATATGATTTATCCTAATTTGTTGGGATTCAATAGAAAACATGGAATAAACAAAGCTATGTTTTCAAAAGTCCTGCATCAACTTTTTATTTTATTATTATTATATATATTTTTTTTACAAAGGTGTTATGTGGGGGTCATTTGTGGGGTGGCGGTATAAAATGTAAAAATTTTCAACCTTTATTTTTTTTGTGGGTGATTCTGGTGGCACTTTCCCATACACGTTTTAAACGTCACAAACTAACTTACGTCAAGCTCTAAAATGAGATGTTTCATCACAGATTTTCAATATTTAGGGATAAAAGGCTAGTCAATTGCACGACACACAAAAGGTGAAAAAGTGTCAAAAATGTTCTACTACAATCGTTTTGTGTCAGTTTAAACTATTGGGGTCCATTGGACCCCAAAAATAAAAGGCGTCATAAAATGTCAATATATGAGGGTTAAGTACAACTACAGTAACCCTTCCTCTGTTCTGTGCAGAATGGCTTGTTTTCCTGTGAGGATGGATGCAAACCAAATTTTTTACACTACAGGCTGATCAATTATATAAATGCTAGAGTAAATAATAACGCACACAGAGAATATAGGACAATGGATGGGAGTTTGCAACATTAAATGGGTCAAATGTGTTTAAGTATGGAAACTCAATTCTCAAAGGAATGTAAATGATCTTGGACAAAAAGACATACACATGACAAGATTAAGATTGAAATACCCAACAAAGAAAATTCTTGGAATCATATTTTAATCAAATTCGTAAACTGGTCAAATCCAAAATCATCCCAAGTTACAGTCAAAGCAATCTGCAGTAGTTAAACCACAAGGTAAAAAATGGGGCTTTAAAAGGTAGTCGGTCCATTCTGAAGAATGTGGACCCAGTGGAGTTATGTAACCAGATATAAACAGCACCGTGGGGACATAAATGCACCCTGACACATAAGAATCATGCAAGTACAAGCACGCACATGCACACATTAACACAATGCGATAAACATGCTATTAGAATTTGTGTCAGTTAAATCCATGTTGACTTCCTGCACTGGTTTCTGACTGTACATTAATTAATTAATAAACATAGCAGGTATTGGTTGAGGTATGTAGTACTGAGGTATAAAGTATTGTTATGAGAATTGGATTCCAATAATCTACTCATTCTTCTTTCTCCATCTAAGGGGGAAATATAGGTTGTAGCAAAAGGTCTCACGCATTAAATTCACAGACTATGCTTGTCGAACAGGTACTCCCCCATGGAACCATTGGCTGCAGAAGAAGTCAGGCGGGTCAAACTGCCCACATAATCACCGAGTTGCTTGATGGCATCATGGCTGTCAGACAGAAAGTGCTGCTCCAGGAAGTCACACAGCTGAGATACACACAATGCAAGACTGTGTTAATACTGACACAGAGAATCAATACAATACTGTGCATGCTCAGACCAAATGACTACACGTCTACACAAATAAAAACCCTTTTTCAAAGTAGTTGAAGTGAAAATCCTTCGACTCACATGAGGGTCGGTGTGGTTGTTAGCCATGTTGTGCAACTCGAGCAGAGACTGATTGAGAGATTTCTGGTACTCCAGAGAGAAAGTCATTGCTTCTAGTCCACCCTTCCAGTCATCCCTGCTGGGTTTCTGGGGGAGAGAGAGGAGAGAGTGAGTTACCCCCAGATTGTCATTGGCAGTCCAGTCTGAGAGAAGGGAACAAATAACATGCTGACTGTATTAAACTGTGAGGGGAAAAAAAACACTTTGAAAAACATTTTGCTAGTGACCCAATAGACGACACAGTAAAAAACAAAAAGAGTAAGGTTTCTGAACTGTTCTTGAATCTCCAGCATTAAAGAACACCATGCCATACAAAATCAAACGTGGTTTTAGGAAGACTATAGGTTTTAAGAACTCACCGCAATAGTTTGCAGCAAAATTTGACCACCTCTCATGTTCTGGTATCCCAACAGGCTTTCTGCCTGCTTCCTCTCCTTCACAGAACGTTTGAGGAAATAACTTGAGAAGTTGGGGAGAGCCACATCATCCCTGTCAAAAAACATACCCTAAAATATTGACGGAAAATGTTAACATGGCATGTAGTTTCACCGACAAGAAAATAACAGCACACTGACACCAACACGGGGAATGGATAACCACAATACGCACACACTGACACAGATGTTTATGGCATGATATGTTGCAAATTACTACTACCGATACCATACATATATTGGTCAGTATATACTCCCCAGCTTCTATACAGAGGACAAAACCAAAGGCTAAACTTCGTAGACACTGGTAAACTAAACAGGGGAAGGTTTAGCATAGATGTTGCATGGAAGGCACTTAGAACTACAACAGTGTTAACAAAAAGACAGGGAAACATGCAATATATGAAATATCATCTCAGTAAAACATTGAGAGGAAGAGGGTGAATGCCCATACCAGCGACAGATAGGCGTAAGATGCTGTCAGCTTGATGTTGATAAATTTGTTGATCACTGCCTCACTCTCTGGGTGGAGATTATGTTTAACTTGTGACTGCATTTCTAAAAGAGACTAAATACAATTATCATTATCAGACAACACCGATATAATCAGTTAAAATATGACCATTTCAGCAATCGTAGGGATTACAAATATGAATGCATATAAAATAAATGCATACATACATTCCATACAATAAAATACAAACATTCATTTACAGAGTAATTTAGAAAAAAAATTTGTTCAACTAGTAGGTTAACAAACTATTCTGCGTGATAAAGAGAACCTCCTACCAATTTCTGTAAAAAGCGGCTGGAGCTGTGCTGCAGACAGTAAAGTATCACACTATTTCTTCTTCAACTCCCTCTCTAAATCCCTCGTGTTTCTGTGGTTTCTTTCTAAATCCTCACCCTCCCTCTCTTTCGCTGACACGTTAACTGAGTTCAAAAACACCTTAATCTAGGCCCGAGACAAAGGTTCAACTGCAAATTTAGCACATGGACTTTTGGACACACAAGGAACATCTATGCTGACGCACAATGCAATTTAGATACAGACCGAACTAGGTCGCTAATTTAATGCTAGAAGCCTCCTCCCCCTCTCACGTCTCAAACAGAAGTGGGAAGGAAAAACATTGCAACAACACTAACGTTTTATAACGCAAATCAGCTAACGTTAGCTAGGCTACTTAAATACTTGGAATATATACCAACATATTTCATAAATACAGGTTACAAAAGAATATGTAGCCTACGATATTTTGCTTAATGATGCACGATTACATAGACTAGCTAGCTACATGAATTAGTTATTGAAACGTTTGTAACGTTGAATTAAACGCAGAGCTAACGTTAGCTAAATTGAAATCATCTTTATTCGTGATTAAATTACGTTACCTAGCTAGCACTAACGTTAGCGAAATTAGCAAGCTACAGACGGCATGAACCTAAGCTAAGTAACATTCAGAAGAATTGAGCAAATAATGTATTTCTAGCTGGTAACACGTATGTAGCTATGTCTGTGCGTGGGATTTTATTTTTAACTAAGTTAATCATACACATCTACTTACCCATAAACCAGAATAATAATAAAAAAACTCCGACGTTCAGCCTTTTTCAGTGGCGTCTGTTTATAACTGTGTGTCACGTGAGGAGACAGACTCCTCCCACCAAGGGGAAAGGCTAAAGATGGTAGCATGAATTTCGCAGAACAATAAGGAGCATCCGATAGAAAAATCGAATAAATATATTTATACAACTGTGGAGTAGTCACAAAGTCATTGTACAATATGTCTTCTGTTTCGGATAAAAAAACAGATCTAAATCGCTCTGGGGAAGAGCGTCTAAATCCTGAAAATGGAAATGTATAGCCTACTACTCAACGATATATATCCAGTTATAAAACATTTTAGATGAAATGCTTGCGCACACATACATATAGCGGTCGTCTTAAGTGTTCACTTTATTATAAAAAAAGCTAAATGTTACTATTTCCTTTTAGTTTTCTGTACACTTGCAGGTTATCCTGGTCTCTGTGAATATATTATTACATTACATTACATTACATTCATTTAGCAGACGCTTTTATCCAAAGTATATATATATATATATATATTATAATAATATTATATATATACATATATATATATATACACAGGTGCAGCTCAAAAAATTAAAATATCGTGAAAAAGTTCAATATTTTTTGTCACTCATTTCAGAAAGTGAAACATATATTATATAGATTCATTACACATAGAGTGAAATATTTCAAGCCTTTATTTCTTGTAATTTTGATGATTATGGCTTACAGCTAATGAAACCCAAAATTCAGTGTCTCAGAAAATTAGAATATTTTGCTTTAACATATTTTTAAAGTATCATATTTAATATTTGGTCGCATATCCTTTGCATGCTGTTACTTCCTGAAGTCTGTGACCAATCAACATCAAAATACTCTCGATATCTTATTTTCAGGTACTGTTACAAGCGATACTATAACCTCTCTGCATTTGAACTGATCTCTATGAGAATTGGGGGGTAAGACTAGATTCAGCTGTAAATTAAGCTGGTACAGTATGGAACACATGACTGGCGAAATGGCTGTACGTCATCAAGGGTCTAAGGTATCAAACAAACCCCAAACCATCACTCTGCGGCCAGATATGGAGTAGATGTGGATGGATCCCTTTAAGGGTTGTTTCTCCTGACTTTTTTCCCCATAGAGTTCTATAGGAAAATGAGTCAGGAGAAATAACCCTTGCAGTGATCCATCCACATCTACTCCATATCTGGCAACAGAGTGATGGTTTGGGGCTCGTTCGATAGCTCAGACCCTTGATGACTTACAGCCATTTAGCCAGCCATGTGTTCCATACTGTACCAGTGTAATTTACAGCTGAATCTAGTCTCACCCCCCAATTCCCATAGAGATCAGTTCAAATGCAGAGAGGTTATAGTATCGCTTGTAACAGTACCTGAAAATAAGATATCGAGAGTATTTTGATGTTGATTGGTCACAGACTTCAGGAAGTAACAGCATGCAAAGGATATGCGACCAAATATTAAATATGATACTTTAAAAATATGTTAAAGCAAAATATTCTAATTTTCTGAGACACTGCATTTTGGGTTTCATTAGCTGTAAGCCATAATCATCAAAATTACAAGAAATAAAGGCTTGAAATATTTCACTCTATGTGTAATGAATCTATATAATATATGAGTTTCACTTTCTGAAATGAGTGACAAAAAATATTGAACTTTTTCACGATATTCTAATTTTTTGAGCTGCACCTGTATATATATATATATATATATATGTTTGTATACATTGTGTTACAGGACTGTCATTCAGGAACAAATTTAACTGATGACACATGTGTGAAGTGGATATAGTTACAAGAATGGCCATTTCTAACCTACATGTGAGAGGGTAGACAGACTGATGCCATGATGCAAATAGGCCTACCAGAGCAAACAGACATTCACATACAAATTGATATAGTAACAGATGCAATGAAAGATTGCTGTGATCCGACATCTAACAGCAATAATGAATACATAATAGTGTACATTATATGTGTAATTCTGACACGTATGGCAACAGTTCACTGAGAAAATGTTTCCACATACAGCCGACAGGAACACGATGTACAAGACGTACTTACTGTACAAAACCATCACGAGTTTGGTTTTTGCTTAATCAGCACTCCTATCACACAACACTGCTTGTGGTAAAGAATAAGAACATGTAGTCTGAAAACAAGATGTGAATATGTGAACAGAAACCACACTCACCTGATTTGGTGTACATGTTCTGCTCATGGGTTAAAACGTAATGTAAGAAAATTGTACAGGAATGGGCCTATTGGAGTTGATAAGAATGTGGTTGTAAAACTGAAAACAAAAATGTATTTCTATCTGGTTTAAAGGGGCAGTACACCCAAAACTTTAACTAAGATATGTTTCTATATACCTGGAGTGCTATCTATCCATCCAGGTAGTTTCACTGAGAGATATCATTCGGGGTAGGCTACATATCTTAATTTCATTTTTGGGTGCTGTCCCTTTAAAACTTGATACATATTGAGATACCTTTGACAAGCAGAGAACTAAACAAAATAAATACATTAATACAATAATTATTATAATAGTGGGAAAGTAAATAATTGAAAATAACTGTTATATGGCTTGCATAATGTCTTGTCATAAAAATATTGTTTTAAAGGGGTAGTTCCCTGTAATTAACTTTTAGGCTAATATTTAAAAAATGTCTGAAATTTTTCTGCAATTTTCCAAGATTTTTCTCTTGTGATAGCTGCTATGAGCATGGATGGTGTGAACTCAGCAAAATGCAATTCAATGACGTCACTGAATTGCATTTCTGAAATGTCTTATATGGAAATTGATAGGAGAGTCATTTTAATATGGTGGGTCAATGAGTGGAACACTTTTAAGCAAAACTGCCTCTCTTGCCTCTTTTTCTTTTTTGGCTTTCCTTTTGGAAGTACCACTATTCCAATGTTTGTGGTCCATATTTCAGAACTAGTATGCTATGTATATGAATATATTTATAGCATATCTCAACTTATTAAATAATAATTGAATTCATATATATATTAATAATGACAACACCCTTCAAATACTGTTGTTGGAAAATACAATAAAGTGGTGGTATTTTATAGTCTACTTGTACCTATAGGCAGCTTTGAGTAGATAAAAAAATAAAATAAAAGCACATAAAAGAAAATAACCCTAACCCTTTAAAAACGCTGTTAGAAAATATCCCTTAGGAGGGATTGTTGAAATAGCCTTTAAAAAGGCAGTTGTTTTTTTTTAAAGATGAAAAAAGTCTCTGTGGCGTACCAAGCAAAAAAACAGCCATCTGTTTGTGGCTTTTCCTACCAAGAAATGTTTTATATATCTGCCTGACACAGAGAGAATTATGTTGCTTGAAAGTCAAAAGATAACTTTTTTTTCATTGGCTGAACAAACAACAAAGGTTTCTGATAAGTCAGTGAAATTACTTGGTGAAGACTGCACATAGGCCACACCCCATCGATGGGGTGGGAAAAAAAGACCTCGTAAGAGCTGTCGACAATTTGCATGTCAGCGTTAGTATTATCTACTTCCTTAAATTTAAAAACAGACAGTCTATGGAAAAAAATGAATGGGGCTTTCCTTAATCTTTAAGTATGGATCGGGTCTTTTATATATGCGTTAGCGTATGAAAAAATATAGCTTTTGGCATATTTTTTTAATGTTTCACAAAACCGCTAGCTAATAAGCTCTCAATGAGGTTTATATTCCCACGGCCACATCATCCCATGTTTTGAACTAATTGTAGTTATGAACTAATAGCACTAATAGTTAGCTAGGTAGTAGCTTTGATTTAAGCATCAGCTCACATTGTAAGCACTGCGGGGCCCGGGGCCCTAGTGGTCAGCTCATGCTTTAAGCGCTGAGAGGCCCAAGGACCCTCACACTGTAAGTGCTGAGGGGTCTGGGGGGCCCTAGTGGTCAGATCATGCTTTAAGCCCCAGGGGCCTAGTGGTCAGCTTGTGCTGTGCGCACTGAGGGCCCTGGCATTCAACTTCCTTCGGAAGTCTTGGGCCACGCACCTTGCGCGGCCTGAGGCTTGGAGGCCCCCTGGCAGTCCGAGGCCCTGGGGCACTGGCCCCACTGGCCCGGTCCATAATCCAGGTATGGGCACAGGGCATGATATTCTAATGACCTGTTTCTTGTACCTGCCCTCTGTGGGGGTATACATTTTCAACATGTCAGTGAGGGTATACATTTTCAACGTGTCAGTGACATTGCCTTTAATAACAGCATTTGCCTTTTTAAAATCCTACCTTTGTGCATCGTAGTTGCTCTTGAGTGATGGGGAAGGCAGTGAACGTATTAATCTGTCGCATTGATAAAATCATAGCTCCTATTGACGACTTGGATATACCCATCACACAATCAAAATAAATAATCGCTGGACAGTGGTTGCAAGCAATATTATTAAGTAAACAAATAAATAGTTGGATTTACTGAAAAAAAAAACATTTACCTAATAAAGTCTTGTAGCTTTTTATGACTCATAAAATAATTGTAAGTAGACTAGGCAAAGGAAAATAAGGCCAATATTATCTTCAAAGAACATGCACTCATTCTAATATCCATTTGCGAAAGCTGCTGCATTTTTCATAATCATCTATTGGCGGCACTGGACATAAATTACTTTTTTAAGTTGCGCGGAAAAAAATTATTCAGTGAAATCTCTGAATACGCGTATGTTGCACAACTTGCAGACACACCTCATTTCCATCAAATCTCCACCCCCCACGTAATGCTGCATATATACTGCAGAGACGCTTAAAACAGCGATAAGTCAAATGTCTGAATCAGAAATAGCTTAAGATACGCGGAATTTCGGGAGTAAGTCCCATTTGCACATGCTTATCTCAACTCTGAATCTGGCCCTAAGTGGGGAAAAACCCCACAAGAAATCCGGGCCAGATAAACTGTTCAGAAGCTCCCCTCACACTTTAATACAAACTTCTTCAAAATAAACACGATCTTCAGTCTGATACAATTTGATTTATTGTATTTGATTCAAAGAAATACCATTCAATAACCCAGGCTGATCTGCGCATATCGATATAAAATAATTAAAAGTACTTTCAGTACATTTTCATTCTCTTGGTCCATCTGGGTCAGTCTGTCTCATACACTCTCCATCATACACTCTGTCTCATTCACTCTGTCGGTCCGTCTGGGTCAGACACTCTCTCTCATTCACTCTTCACTTTTATTCTGTTTTTAACTCTAAACCTCTCCCATGGGGCTAGTCCATCTTCCTGATAAGTATTTGTGCCAACAGCATACAAAAAACATTATTCATGGTCAACAGCATCCTCTGCTGGTTTTAAGTAAGCATTACATATGGTATTTTATACTAATGCTATTTATTTATACTATAGTTTGATGTTAATGCTATGATTTTAATTATATAGGAAATGGCAATTATAGAGGAAACTCGCGCTAACAATCACTTGGGTGCTTTATTAGTTACTATACTATACTATGCACTTTACTATACCCATTGACATACATGTATACTAACAAACTAATTGTCTGTCTTATAGTTAGATACTAACATTTAACCAACTTCCCCACTTTATCTTTTCTAACCGCATTTCTAACTGCTCCTGAGCTACCCGTTTAATTTGTTGAAGCTGTTTGTCCTTAGAGATCTCACCTCCTCTGATTACTGTGCCCACTCCGCTCCTACTCGAGCCTTTTGTTTGTCATGCATGTTTTCCGAGTCCCTTCCACCCCTCCCCTTCCAATGTGTATTTAAGACCCACATTTCCACTTCCTGGTTGTCAGAACATTGATCGATATTCTCAGTGCCTACACCTTACTAAGTCTGTGTTTATTCGTGATTTCCGAGACACCCTTCTGTTTGATTCCGAGTTTTGCCTACCGATTTAGTTTTGTTGCCTTTCATATTTTCTGGTTTATTTGATCCTTGCTTTGGTTTTTTACTACATCTCTGCCTATTCCCTTTGTTCTGTCGCATATCTGATTTCCTGGGTTTTGATATTTTGGACTGTTTTTGATTATTCTTTTGGATTTGGATTTTGTCTCGTTTGAAATCGGATTACCTGGCTTTTTGACCTTGCTCTGAAATAAACAACGTTCTTTTGCCTTATCCTGGTCTGCTATTGGGTTTTCTAAGTCCAGACGTGTCAATAGTAGTTCAATAAGTGATAATACAATGATCTAATAGGTTAAAATAATACTAAGATTTTCTAATCTTATTTCCAGTCTACAGTTTACGTGTGGGTGCGTTATGGAATACAAGCTAACATTTTCTCTATAATATGCAAGATTCTTTTGTAATAATATAAACCTTAATACTGATGCTTGTAAAGAAGTGTTTTCTTTGGATCTAATAAACTCTATTAGTCCTCGAACTGCACACAAACACATTTCCAAGGCTAGAGTGTTTTCTGTTTTCCTGTGTGTGTGTGTGTGTGTGTGTGTGTGGGTCTATCGTCTTATTTGGATATTAGGATGCATATGCATCAGCGGTCTGATGTGTGAATATATAAATGTAACTAAACTGCTTCTGGGAAAATTAGGGAGGCGAGCATTCTGTTAGAATGTGTTTTGCAATATAGCTGCTTTTGCATTGGGTCAAACCCACTACTTCCCTCGTGTTAATCCCAATGTTTTTTCCCCCCCTCTCAGGCTCAGTGGTGGTGCAGTCCGGCCCACAGGGAGCTCCTCAGGCACCTGGATCGGGGTGTTGGCGGTGCAGACAGACGGACCACCTGAGCTGCGATTGTCCGCTCATGGAGGTGGGGCAGGTGGTCCGTGTCGTCTGCTTGCCCACTTCCACTCCCGACCCAGACAGGGTGTACTGCATTCCGGTAAGGGTGCAAGGGAGTGAACACCAGGCACTGTTGGACTCAGGGGCTAAGCAGACTATGATACAACAGAGCCTGGTTCGACCTGAGGCTTTGGTGGTGGCACATTGGGTGGCTATTAGGTGCATGGGGATGTACACAAGTACCTTTTAGTACCAGTGGAAATTCGTATCAAAGAAAAAAAGCATATTCTAGAGGCTGTGGTTAGCTCCCGCCTCTCGTACCCTCTGATTTTGGGCACAGATTGGGAGGGGTTTAAACAGGTAGCTGAGAAGCTGATGGGGGTGTGATCATGACCGCTAGAGAAGTGTGAGGTGTGTGCAGTTGACAGTGGTGACATGGAGTCGTCCGACACTGCCGGGGGGGGAGGGTGGCTCCGCGACCTGCGAGCAAAACTCCATACACTGGATAGATTGTCACGGAAGTATTGCTCCCGACTTCCAGTACAAAATTACTCACTAAGTGGCAAGGACACTTTGTGGTCACATGACAGGTGGGGAAAGTCGATTATGAGGTGGAGCGATCTGATAGAGAGGGGGCGAAACAGATTTATCATCTCAATCTATTAAAAGCATGGAAAGAGGTGGTACCGGTCTCCCTGGTCATGGTAGATCAGGAGAAAGATGAGCTGGGGCCAGAGGTACCAAATTCTACCAATCAAACCTCACCCCTTTCAGATAGCCATCTCTAACCGAATCAGAGAGTGGATCTTGTCTTGTTGCAAAAGCGGTTTGTGGATGTGTTTTCCCCTCTACCAGGTCTCACTAACCTCATAAACAACCACATTGAGACAACCCCGGGTATGATGGTGCGTTTGCGGACCTATAGACTTTTTGGCCACAACCAAAGAAGGTATGTTTGCATAAAAAAGGGTTAAGCATTTGTATAGAAGAACACCTTGCCAATTGTTAAGCATGGAGGTATATCCATTACGCTTTGGGGTTGTGTGGCAGCGGGGGGCACAGGAAATATTGTATGGGTGGAAGGTATAATGGATTATAGGGACTAATGTTCGACATTGAGGTTGAAGAGAGGTTGGGTATTCCAGAAAGACAATGATCCAAAGCATACCTCAAAATCAAGACGGATGAAGGTTTTGGAATGGCCACCACAGTCCCCAGACTTGAATATTATTGTAAATCTGTGGAGAGATCTCAAACATGACTGGATTTCCATAAATTGTGCTGTGAGCGAGGCATATTACCCCTAGCATCACTTAATTAGCTACCAATTAAGTATAGGATATAGGATAGACTTTAATGTTTTGCTTCTGACCTTCAAAGCTTTAAATGGACTTGTGCCAGTGTATATATGTAATCTGCCTTTACCACATAAACCGAAAAGATCACTTCGTTCCCAAGACGCAGGCTACTTAGTAGTCCCTATAATATCTAAAAACTTGACGGGTGGTAGAGCTTTCTCCTACAGAGCACCACTACTGTGGAACACCCTGCCAAAATTTATAAGGGAATCAGACACAGTCTCAATATTTAAGTCTAGATTAAAAACACACCTTTATGATTTATAACGAGTTGTAGTCCGGAGACAGGACCAGAGAAGCCTTTAGCCATAGAGTAATGTGGAGTGGCATTTTTTCCTTCGCGACGCCCACTGCCAGCAGTATGAGAATGTCAACGTAGTAGATGGAGATAGAACCTAGCAAGCTACATTCATAATGTAAGTAAATATATGATTAGCAAATGTTTTGGTTAAATGCCTTTCCATTTTACACTGTAAACAGGCCAACAATGTTGTACTTGTAATCATATTGTCAACTACCTTAGCCCAAGCTAACAACTAGCAAGCCTGAGCAAATATTTTTACCCTACCCATCTGAGCAACAGGGACCAGGGGAGCGATAGCCTGTGCAGCAGGCAGAGTTGCTTGGTGTGCAACTGTGAGTAGGCGCATGCTCTCCGTCAACGCTTTGAGGCAACACTCTTGAGCCCTCATCTGGGTATTCAGCTGCCATATTTGATCTGCAAGTAACTGCTGTTGGGCCTCCAATCTCCTAACATACTCCTTGGGGTTCTCAGGAGGAAGTGAGGAACTTAAATACCCCGCAGGTAGAGGCACAGGTGAAAACAATGATGAGGGAAAGCAAACCCCGGAAGGAACGTGGAAAGAAAATCTGATAGATTCTCAATCGGAAAATAAGGACGAGAACCGCAACGGAAAATAAAATAAAAACCCACAAACCATGACACTTATAATACATTGGCATTGAATTACCTATTTTCTAATATTGTTATACATGTAACATAAATTTCTCAAGCCGTCTGAAGCAACTAATTTTAACACAATGCAAGTTTGGCTCATTATCATTTGCTTTGTCTTTGAATTTATCTACTAAATGGTTAGTTTTAGTGGTCATGTGTCATGTGTCCATACTTGAAAAGCATAATTAAGAAAAATTAACAGCCTGTTAAAATTCTGGGATTGCAATTGTGGTTGGAACAAAAACCAGCATACACAGGACCTAGTTTGAAAACCACTGGTATAAGATATATATTTGTTAAATAAATATATGCATGTACAATAGAATCCCATAATAAAAAGCTTTTGGAAATAAGGTTATTTGGAACTAAAATGTTCCTACTGAAACATTAAAAGTGAAACACCCCAGGCTATTCCTTCATTTAAAATGCCATGCACCAGTGCTGAACAATTTTAGCCCTATGTCTGATAGTTCTCACACACAGATATGGAAAGAGGGAGGTGAAAAATAATAAGGAAGTGAGAGCGGTATAGGGCAAAGTTCTCTCTAACACAAAGGAGAAGTAGAAATATATCAAGTGACAAACAAACATAACATGAGTTACAGCAGCACACTTGGAGGATAGACCTGAATAATCTAAAGGAAAACACAACAAGAGGCTACTACAAACCCCAATAGGGTGAACTATTGCTGCTTTGACATATTCAGTCTGGAGTGGACTCCTTACAATGGGAATCACCCACTGGTTGCTGTGTCTATGTGTGGCTCAGGTCTGGGTAAGTGAGTTTCTGTTTGGAATGACATTGTGGTATTACAGTTACTTTTTACTGTAAAGTCCTTCCACATTATGGCAAAGTGTTTATTGCAGTGCTAAAAAAAAATCTAGTCTAGAAATCACTGAAAACTGAGAGGAGTTTTATGAACTCATGACAACAATAGTATTGCTTTATCATGTTTAGTTCAGTCTATTTAGCTAATCTATTATTATTACTTCCCCTATTAAAAAAGAACTGAGGTACACAAAGAAATAAAACCGAAATCGTTATTTAAGAAAACTGTCAATTTGACTGGGACATGAACTCATGAGAGACTTATTGATAGGGCATCAACTAGAGAGAGAGAGAGAGAAAGAGAGAGAGAGGAGAGAGAGAGAGAGAGAGAGAGAGAGAGAGAGAGAGAGAGAGAGAGAGAGAGAGAGAGAGAGAGAGAGAGAGAGAGAGGAGCTAAGCAGAGTTGCCAGATGTGGAAATATGAAATTATTGCACCAGCGTCTTAAAATAAATTTTTAAAGAAAATTAACGTACATAGACAATCGAAGATATAGTATATGTGTAAATACGGGCCTGGTGCTTTCCCAAATCTAGCATCTTCTAAGCAATAACCTTATAAAATAGGTTTTTTGACACTATATACTTTCTCAGTAAATGAATATTAGCAGCACACAAGGGTAAAAATATTTCACGCACCTAGAAGCAGGCAACTTTATGGCCTACAAATGATGAATTTGCTCAATTGAATGACTTTGATTGGGTGCTCCTTCATACCTAATACACAGCTCCGGGGTGAAGTCGCTCACACATGCAGATCTCGGATCAGATTTCCAAACCCCAACCCCTTTGCAACTTTATATAGAATATATGTGAAATGATCACATCAAAATGATCGTACTTTTTAGCACTTTTTGGCATAATTGATCATACATCGAGGACAAAATTATGGTAAGAATACAATAATTATCATAGATCTGGCAATTCTGGAGCTAAGTGAGTGTACTCAATAGGTTGATTCTGCAAATTTAGTGTCAATGTTTGTAATGACCAGGAATCTCCTAATGATCCTTAAAATATTGTAATGTGAACAGAAAATATCGGTTGTGAGTCAGATCACACAACATGGCGTTATTTTTCTAAACAAGGTAACCATTAACAGTTAAAGCCCCAGGGAACAAAGTCTCAAATCATAAAAAAATTTAAGTATGATGTCAAACATCCACTAAAGTTTGAATGAAACAAGACTAGGCAAGCCTAGCTCAACCCGGATGCCTGTATGCAGCCAGTGGGGATCATTTCATAAGGCACGGCGGATATTGTTCTGGAGCATGCAGACTGACCTGCAAACTGGGGCGACGGAGTGCATCTGATTCTCAAAGGTGCGCATGTCAGAGTATGTGAGCGGGAGGAAGAGAGTAGGGGAAGCGGACGTAATTTAATTATTTGAGATGAGCACTATTAGGACGTTACCACTCCGCAAGCTCCAGTTCACTCAGGTTTATATATTGTGATAAAAATGGACATCGCATTTTTTTGCTTAGATTTGCATTAGTTAGATTTGCATGAGGTATTCCTCATAGCAGTAGATGTTAAAAAAGTGATCCTCAAAGAATTCCTGAGTCGCCATGATGGAGGGATGCCTGCTGGGTCCCAACTGGCGAGTTCTGTTAGAACGGGTGGGAATAGGGACCCAGTCGCAGGCAGGGAGTACAAAAAAATCAAAGTTTAATGACAGGGCAACGGTACAAAAACAGAGTCCAAAGAGTGGTCACAGGACAGGCAGAGGTCGGAACCGGAAAGACACAGTAGAGGTACAAAATCAGGGTTGAGAGAACATAGGCAGAAGTCAAATACCGGGGAAGCTCAAGAAAACAGAAAAATAAACAACGAGAACAAGACAAGGAAAAGAAATACAAAACAGAACAATGAGGGTAACAAGGACCAATAAAACAATAACGAGGGTAGACGTAAAACACGGACTGAATCTCACGTAAACACAATGATAACAATAGACTCGGAGTTAACAGGTAACACGTGCACAGCTCAAAGGTGAGAAACGCGGAAATGGACACGTGCAGAGAATGCAAAATCACAGATAGATACAGGGATATGATACGAGGGAGAATGACAGCTGCAGGGAGAAACTCAAGATAAATTAGTAATTAGTAATGTTAGTTGAGAATTCTAAATCCCTAATGTTAGGGAAATAATAAATACATGAATGAAAAAATAAAAATACAGAACATACAGAACTCAGAACATAACAAACAGTCATTGCACAAAACTTTACACAAAAATCTGATTGCATGTAGCTAGCTAGCTAGATTACATTAGAGGGGTAGGTCAGTATTAATTTGACAGCTATTTTCACTGATACCGATGTCTCCTATGAAATATTTTATTTGTTCAGCTAGCTAGCTAAGACACCTAAATTAAAATTAAAATTGCATGGAGTGCTCTCCTTATTTTAGCTCATAGTCTTGTACTTCCTAGTTCGTATCAATGGTTTTACATCTCTGGTTTCTATCTTTGAGAAAGATTTGGAAACCAAGCTAACGTTGGCTTTTTAAAAAAACTTTTAAAGTAAAAGTGGCGCTGATGAGCCGAAAACACATCGCCGTGTTAGGTAGCGCCGAAGAAGAAGAAGATTTGCATGTGAATCACAAGTGAATCATGTGTGAATCGACACAGAGAAAAACAGTGGAATATTTGCCGCAAAATTCCATACGTAAATCCAAGTAGATCAAGCGTGTCCTTCGATCGACAAATGTAGATTCGCCAGTTCACAAGCTAAGCTTTTGATTTGTAAATGTGAACATTGGAAACATATCTGAAAATGTTATTTGCATTTGTGAATACAATTTTTGCATTCATCCAAATGATGATTTACAAAACACAAATTGAGAGGTGTTTGCATGTGGATGGCAAAAACACATTTGTGGATTATACTTTTGTGTCTGTTTATTTTTGATAGAAATCTACCTCCATATATAAGATGTTGTCACGTTTAAATTAGCTATAATAATGGAACTATTTTCGGATATGCTACTGCATAGAAATACGACAGTTGGTGAATTG